>OY288282.1:36893297-38340797 GCA_958450335.1 Hibiscus tridactylites
GATTAGGAGCTTTTCAACACAATTTTATTGAAAAACCTCAATTTCTATACTTTTTACTCAATTAAAATTCCAACGGGTCCATTGAAAGGCCAATTTAGACCTCCTCGTCCGAAACCTCTACAAAAAGTGCCACAAAACAAGTTTTAATCAAAATTTAAGAGATCATGTAATTGTTTAGGAGATTTTCAACACAATTATATTGAAAAACCTCAATTTCATTTCTTTTTACTCAGTTAAAATTCCAACGGGGTCCATTGAAAGGCCCATTTAGACCTGTTCGTCCGAAACCTCGACAAAAAGGATCGCAAAACAAGTTTTAATCAAATTTTAGGAGTTCAATTAATTGATTAGGAGCTTTTCAACACAATTATATTGCAAAACCTCAATTTCTGTACTTTTTATTCATTTAAAATTCCAACGGGTCCATTGTAAGGCCCATTTCGACCCGCTCGTCAAAACCTCTACAAAAAGGACTGCAAAACAAGTTTTAATCAAAAATTAGGAGTTCAATTAATTGATTAGGAGCTTTTCAACACAATTATATTGAAAAACCTCAATTTCTGTACTTTTTACTCAATAAAAATTTCCAACGGGTCCAATGAAAGGCTCATTTCGACACGCTCGTCCGAAACCTCTGCAAAAAAAGGACCACAAAACAAGTTTTAATAAAATTTTAGGAGTTCGTGTATTTGATTAGGAGCTTTCCAACACAATTATATTGAAAAACCTCAATTTATGTACTTTTTACTCAGTTAAAACTCCAACGGGTCCATTGAAAGGCCCATTTAGACCTGCTCGTCCCAAACCTAAACAAAAATGACCGCAAAACAAGGTTTAATCAAATATTAGGAGTTCAAATAATTGATTACGAGCTTTTCAACACAATTATATTGAAAAACCTCAATTTTTATACTTTTTACTCAGTTAAAATTCCAACAAGCCCATTGAAAGGCCCATTTAGACCTGCTCGTCCCAAACCACTACAAAAAGGACCGCAAAAAAGTTTATTTAAAATTTTAGGTGTTCAAATAATTGATTAGGAGCTTTTCAACACAATTATATTGCAAAACCTCAATTTATGTACTTTTTACTCGGTTAAAATTTCACTGGACCATTGAAAGGCCCATTTCAACCCGCTCGTCCGAAACCACTACAAAAAGGACCGCAAAAAGGTTTTATTCAAATTTTAGGAGTTTAAATAATTGATTAGGAGATTTTCAACACAATTATATTGCAAAACCACAATTTTTGTACTTTTTACTCAGTAAAAATTCCAATGGGTCCATTGTCAGTCCCATTTAGACCTCCTCGTCTAAAACCTCTACAAATAGGGCTGCAAAACAAGTTTAATCAAATTTTAGGAGATCATGGAATTGATTAGGAGATTTTCAACACAATTATATTGCAAAACCTCAATTTCTGTACTTTTTACTCAGTTAAAATTCCAACATGCCCATTGAAAGGACCATTTAGACCTGCTCCTCCGAAACCTCGACAAAAAAGGACCGCAAAAACAAGTTTTAATCAAATTTCAGTAGTTCAAATAATTGATTAGGAGCTTTTCAACACAATTTTATTGAAAAAACCTCAATTTCTATACTTTGTACTCAATTAAAATTCCAACGGGTCCATTGAAAGGCCAATTTAGACCTCCTCGTCCGAAACCTCTACAAAAAGGGCCACAAAACAAGTTTAATCAAAATTTAAGAGATCATGTAATTGTTTAGGAGATTTTCAACACAATTATATTGAAAAACCCCAATTTCATTTCTTTTTACTCAGTTAAAATTCCAACGGGTCCATTGAAAGGCCCATTTAGACCTGTTCGTCCGAAACCTCGACAAAAAGGATCGCAAAACAAGTTTTAATCAAACTTTAGGAGTTCAATTAATTGATTAGGAGCTTTTCAACACAATTATATTGAAAAAACCTCAATTTCTGTACTTTTTACTCAATAAAAATTCCAACGAGTCCAATGAAAGGCCCATTTCGACACGCTCGTCCGAAACCTCTGCAAAAAAAAGGACCACAAAACAAGTTTTAATAAATTTTAGGAGTTCATGTATTTGATTAGGAGCTTTTCAACACAATTATATTGAAAAACCTCAATTTATGTACTTTTTACTCAGTTAAAACTCCAACGGGTCCATTGAAAGGCCAATTTAGACCTGCTCGTCCGAAACCTAAACAAAAAGTATCGCAAAACAAGTTTTAATCAAATTTTAGGAGTTCAAATAATTGATTACGAGCTTTTCAACACTATTATATTGAAAAACCTCAATTTTTATACTTTTTACTCTGTTAAAATTCCAACAGGCCCATTGAAAGGCCCATTTAGACCTGCTCGTCCCAAACCTCTACAAAAAGGACCGCAAAAAGTTTTATTCAAATTTTAGAAGTTCAAATAATTTATTAGGAGCTTTTCAAACAATTATATTGCAAAACCTCAATTTCTGTACTTTTTACTCGGTTAAAATTTCAACTGGTCCACTGAAAGGCCCATTTCAACCCGCTCGTCCGAAAACACTACAAAAAGGACCGCAAAAAGGTTTTATTCAAATTTTAGGAGTTCAAATAATTGATTAGGTAATTTTCAACACAATTATATTGCAAAACCTGAGTTTCTGTACTTTTTACCCAGTTAAAATTCAAACGGGTCCATTGAAAGGCCCATTTAGACCTCCTCGTTCGAAACCTCTACAAAAAGGGCCGCAAAACTAGTTTTAATCAAATTTTCGGAGATCATGTAATTGATTAGGAGATTTTCAACACAATATATTGCAAAACCTCAATTTATGTACTTATTACTCAGTTAAAATTCGAACGGGTCCATTGAAAGGCCCATTTAGATTAGCTCGTCGGAAACCTCGACAAAAAGGACCGCACAACAAGTTTTAATCAAATTTTAGGAGTTGAAATAATTGATTAGGAGCTTTTCAACACAATTATATTGCAAAACCTCAATTTCTTTACTTTTTTACTCAGTTAAAATTCCAACGGGTCCATTGAAAGGCCCATTTAAACCTGCTCGTCCCAATCCTCTACAAAAAGGACCACAAAAAAGTTTTATTCAAATTTTAGGAGTTCAAATAATTGATTAGGAGCTTTTCATCACAATTATATTGCAAAACCTCATTTCTGTACTTTTTACTCAGTTAAAGTTCCAACTGGTCCATTGTAAGGCCCATTTAAACCTGCTCGTCCGAAACCTCCACAAAAAGGACCGCAAAAGAATTTTTAATCAAATTTTAGGAGTTCAAATAATTTATTAGGAGATTTTCAACACAATTATATTGCAAAACCACGATTTCTGTACTTTTTACTCAGTAAAAATTCCAACGGGTCCATTGTCAGGCCCATTTAGACCTCCTCGTCTGAAACCCCTACAAAAAGGGCTGCAAAACAAGTTTTAATCAAATTTTAGGAGATCATGTAATTGATTAGGAGATTTTCAACACAATTATATTGCAAAACCTCAATTTATGTTCTTTTTACGCAGTTAAAATTCCAACGGGTCCATTGAAAGGCCCATTTAGACAAGCTCGTCCGAAACCTCGACAAAAAGGATCACAAAACAAGTTTTAATCAATTTTTAGGAGATCGGGTAATTGATTAGGAGATTTTCAACACAATTATATTGCAAAACCTCAGTTTCTTTACTTTTTACTCAGTTAAAATTCCAACGGGTCCATTGAAAGGTCCATTTAGACCTGCTCGTCCTAAACCTCGACAAAAAGGACCGCAAAAGAAGTTTTAATCAAATTTTAGGTGTTAAAATAATTGATTAGTAGCTTTTCAACAGAATTATGTTGCAAAACCTCAATTTCTGTACTTTTTACTCAGTTAAAAATCCAACGGGTCCATTGTAAGGCCCATTTAGACCTGCTCGTCCGAAACCTCTACAAAAAGAGTCACAAAACAAGTTTTAATCAAAATATAGGAGATCATGTAATTGATTAGGAGATTTTCAACACAATTATATTGCAAAACCTCAATTTCTGTACTTTTTACTCAGTTAAAATTCCAACAGGCCTATTGAAAGGCCATTTAGACCTGCTCGTCCGAAACCTCGACAAAAAAGGTCCGCAAAACAAGTTTTAATCAAATTTGAGGAGTTCAAATAATTGATTAGGAGCTTTTAAGCCCAATTTTATTGCAAAACCTCAATTTCTATACATTTTACTTAGTTAAAATTCCAACGAGTCCATTGGAAGGCCCATTTAGACCTGCTCGTCTGAAACCTCGACAAAAGGACCGCAAAAGAAGTTTTAATAAAATTCTTGGTATTCAAATAATTGATTAGGAGCTTTTCAACAAATTTATATTGCAAAACCTCAATTTCTGTACATTTTACTCAGTTAAAATTCCAACGGGTCCATTGTAAGGCCCATTTAGACTGCTCGTCCGAAACTTCTACAAAAAGGGCCACAAAACAAGTTTTAATCAAAATATAGGAGATCATGTAAATGATTAGGAGATTTTCAAAACAATTATATTGCAAAACCTCAATTTCTGTACTTTTTACTCAATTAAAATTCCAACAGGCCCATTGAAAGGCCCATTTAGACCTGCTCGTCCGAAACCTCGACAAAAAGGACCGCAAAAACAAGTTTTAATCAAATTTCAGTAGTTCAAATAATTGATTAGGAGCTTTTCAACACAATTTTATTGAATAACCTTAATTTCGATACTTTTTACTCAGTTAAAATTCCAACGAGTCCATTGAAAGGCCCATTTAGACCTGCTCGTCCGAAACCTCTACAAAAAGGACCACAAAAAAGTTTTATTCAAATTTTAGGAGTTCAAATAATCGATTAGGTGATTTTCAACACAATTATATCGTAAAACCTCAATTTTTTAGACCTTTTACTCAGTTAAAATTCCAACAGGTCCATTGAAAGGCCCATTTAGACCTCCTCGTCCGAAACCTCTACAAAAAGGGCCTCAAAACAAGTTTTAATCAAAATTTAGGAGATCATGTAATTTTTAGGAGATTTTGAACACAATTATATTGCAAAACCTCAATTTTTGTACTTTTTACTCAGTTAAAATTCCAACAGGCCTATTGAAAGGCCCATTTAAACCTGCTCGTCCGAAACCTCGACAAAAAAGACCGCAAAACAAGTTTTAATCAAATTTCAGGAGTTCAAATAATTGATTAGGAGCTTTTCAACACAATTTTATTGCAAAACCTCAATTTCTATACTTTTTACTTAGTTTAAAATTCCAACGAGTCCATTGGAAGGCCCATTTAGACCTGCTCGTCTGAAACCTCTACAAAAAGGCCCGCAAAAAGGTTTTATTCAAATTTTATGAGTTAAAATAATTGAATAGGATCTTTTCAACACAATTATATTCAAAAACCTCAATTTCTTTACTTTTTACTCAAATAAAATTCCAACGGGTCCATTGAAAGGCCCTTTTAGACCTGCTCGTCCGAAACCTCGACAAAAAGGACCGAAAAAGAAGTTTTAATAAAATTCTAGGTATTCAAGTAATTGATTAGGAGCTTTTCAACAAAATTGTATTGCAAAACCTCAATTTCTGTACTTTTTACTCAGTTAAAATTCCAACGGATCCATTGTAAGGCCCATTTAGACCTGCTCGTCCGAAACCTCTACAAAAAGGCCACAAAACAAGTTTTAATCAAAATATAGGAGATCTTGTAATTGATTAGGAGATTTTCAACACAATTATATTGCAAAACCTCAATTTCTGTACTTTTTACTCAGTTAAATTCCAACAGGCCCATTGAAAGGCCCATTTAGACCTGGTCGTCCGAAACCTCGACAAAAAGGACCGCAAAACAAGTTTTAATCAAATTTCAGTAGTTCAAATAATTGATTAGGAGCTTTTCAACACAATTTTATTGAAAAACCTCAATTTCGATACTTTTTACTTAGTTAAAATTCCAACGAGTCTATTGAAAGGCCCATTTAGACCTGCTCGTCCAAAACCTCTACAAAATGGCCTGCAAAAAAGTTTTATTCAAATTTTAGGATTTCAAATAATCAATTAGGTGATTTTCAACACAATTATATAGTAAAACCTCAATTTTTTATACATTTTACTCAGTTAAAATTCCAACGGGTCCATTGAAAGGCCCATTTAGACCTCCTCGTCCGAAACCTCTACAAAAAGGGCCACAAAACAAGTTTTAATCAAAATTTAAGAGATCATGTAATTGTTTAGGAGATTTTCAACACAATTATATTGAAAAACCTCAATTTCATTTCTTTTTACTCAGTTAAAATTCCAACGGGTTCATTGAAAGGCCCATTTAGACCTGTTCGTCCGAAACCTCGACAAAAAGGATCGCAAAACAAGTTTTAATCAAACTTTAGGAGTTCAATTAATTTATTAGGAGCTTTTCAACACAATTATATTGAAAAACCTCAATTTCTGTACTTTTACTCAATAAAAATTCCAACGGGTCCAATGAAAGGCCCATTTCGACACGCTCGTCCGAAACCTTTGCAAAAAAAGGACCACAAAACAAGTTTAATAAAATTTTAGGAGTTCATGTATTTGATTAGGAGCTTTTCAACACAATTATATTGAAAAACCTCAATTTATGTACTTTTTACTCAGTTAAAACTCCAACGGGTCCATTGAAACGCCCATTTAGACCTGCTCGTCCCAAACCTAAACAAAAATGACCGCAAAACAAGGTTTAATCAAATTTTAGGAGTTCAAATAATTGATTACGAGCTTTTCAACACAATTATATCGAAAAACCTCAATTTTTATAATTTTTACACAGTTAAAATTCCAACAGGCCCATTGAAAGGCCCATTTAGACCTGCTCGTCCCAAACCTCTACAAAAAGGACCGCAAAAAAGTTTATTTAAAATTTTAGGTGTTCAAATAATTGATTAGGAGCTTTTCAACACAATTATATTGCAAAACCTCAATTTATGTACTTTTTACTCGGTTAAAATTTCAACTGGACCATTGAAAGGCTCATTTCAACCCGCTCGTCCGAAACCACTACAAAAAGGACCGCAAAAAGGTTTTATTCAAATTTTTGGAGTTCAAATAATTGATTAGGAGATTTTCAACACAATTATATTGCAAAACCACAATTTTTGTACTTTTTACTCAGTAAAAATTACAACGGGTCCATTGTCAGGCCCATTTAGACCTCCTCGTCTGAAACCTCTACAAATAGGGCTACAAAACAAGTTTTAATCAAATTTTAGGAGATCATGTAATTGATTAGGAGATTTTCAACACAATTATATTGCAAAACCTCAACTTATGTACTTTTTACTCAGTTAAAATTCTAACGGGTCCATTGAAAGGCCCATTTAGACCAGCTCGTCCGAAACCTCGACAAAAAGGATCACAAAACAAGATTTAATCAATTTTTAGGAGATCGTGTAATTTATTAGGAGATTTTAAACACAATTATATTACAAAACCTCAATTTTTGTACTTTTTACTTAGTTAAAATTCCAACGGGTCCATTGAAAGGCCCATTTAGACCTGCTCGTCTGAAACCTCGACAAAAAGGACAGCACAACAAGTTTTAATCAAATTTTAGGAGTTCAAATAATTGATTAGGAGCTTTTCAACACAATTATATTGCAAAACCTTGATTTCTTTACTTTTTATTAAGTTAAAATTCCAACGGGTCTATTGAAAGGCCCATTTAGACCTGCTCGTCCGAAACCTCGACAAAAAGGATCGCAAAACAAGTTTTAATCAAATTTTAGGTGTTCAAATAATTGATTAGTAGCTTTTCTACACAATTATATTGCAAAACTCTATTTTTGTACTTTTTACTCAGTTAAAATTCCAACGGGACCATTGAAAGGCCCATTTAGACTTGCTCGTCTGAAACAACGACAAAAAGGACCGCACAACAAGTTTTAATAAAATTTTAGGAGTTCAAATAATTGATTAGGAGCTTTTCAACACAATTATATTGCAAAACCTCAATTTCTTTACTTTTTACTCAGTTAAAACTCCAACGGGTCCATTGAAAGGCCCATTTAGACCTCCTCTTCCCAAACCTAAACAAAAATGACCGCAAAGCAAGGTTTAATCAAATTTTAGGAGTACAAATAATTGATTACGAGCTTTTCAACACAATTATATTGAAAAACCTCAATTTTTATACTTTTTACTCAGTTAAAATTCCAACAGGCCCATTGAAAGGCCCGTTTAGACCTGCTTGTCCCAAACCTCTACAAAAAGGACCGCAAAAAAGTTTATTTCAAATTTTAGGAGTTCAAATAATTGATTAGGAGCTTTTCAACACAATTATATTGCAAAACCTGAATTTATGTACTTTTTACTCGGGTAAAATTTCAACTGGTCCATTAAAAGGCCCATTTCAACCCGCTCGTCCGAAACCACTACAAAAAGGACCGCAAAAAGGTTTTATTGAAATATTAGAGTTCAAATAATTGATTAGGAGATTTTCAACACAATTATATTGCAAAACCACAATTTATGTACTTTTTACTCAGTAAAAATTCCAACGGGTCCATTGTCAGGCCCATTTAGACCTCCTCGTCCGAAACCTCTACAAATAGGGCTGCAAAACAAGTTCTAATCAAATTTTAGGAGATCAGGTAATTGATTAGGAGATTTTCAACACAATTATATTGCAAAACCTCAACTTATGTACTTTTTACTCAGTTAAAATTCCAACGGGTCCATTGAAAGGCCCATTTAGACCAGCTCGTCCGAAACCTCGACAAAAAGGATCACAAAACAAGTTTTAATCAATTTTTAGGAGATCGTGTAATTTATTAGGAGATTTTCAACACAATTATATTACAAAACCTCAATTTTTGTACTTTTTTCTTAGTTAATATTCCAACGGGTCCATTGAAAGGCCTATTTAGACCTGCTCGTCTAAAACCTCGACAAAAAGGACCGCACAACAAGTTTTAATCAAATTCTAGGAGTTCAAATAATTGATTAGGAGCTTTTCAACACAATTATATTGCAAAACCTCGATTTCTTTACTTTTTATTCAGTTAAATTTCCAACGGGTCTATTGAAAGGCCCATTCAGACCTGCTCGTCTGAAACCTCGACAAAAAGGACCGCAAAACAAGTTTTAATCAAATTTTAGGTGTTCAAATAATTGATTAGTAGCTTTTTAACACAATTTTATTACAAAACCTCTATTTTTGTACTTTTTACTCAGTTAAAATTCCAACGGAACCATTGAAAGGCCCATGTAGACTTGCTCGTCTGAAACAACGACAAAAAGGACCGCACAACAAGTTTTAATAAAATTTTAGGAGTTCAAATAATTGATTAGGATCTTTTCAACACAATTATATTGCAAAACCTCAATTTCTTTACTTTTTACTCAATTAAAATTCCAACGGGTCCATTGAAAGGCCCATTTAGACCTGCTCGTCCGAAACCTCGACAAGAAGGACCGCAAAAGAAGTTTTAATCAAATTTTAGGTGTTCAAATAATTGATTAGTAGCTTTTCAACACAATTATATTGCAAAACCTCAATTTCTGTACTTTTTACTCAGTTAATATTCCAACGGGTTCATTGTAAGGCTCATTTAGACCTGCTCGTCCAAGACCTCTACAGAAAGGGCCACAAAACAAGTTTTAATCAAAATATAGGAGATCATGTAATTGATTAGGAGATTTTCAACAAACTTATATTGCAAAACCTGAATTTCTGTACTTTTTACTCAGTTAAAATTCCAACAGGCCCATTGAAAGGCTTATTTAGACATGCTCGTCCGAAACCTCGACAAAAAGGACCGCAAAACAAGTTTTAATCAAATTTCAGGAATTCAAATAATTGATTAGGAGATTTTCAACACAATTTTATTGCAAAACCTCAATTTCAATACTTTTTACTCAGTTAAAATTCCAACGGGTCCATTGAAAGGCCCATTTAGACCTGCTCGTCCGAAACCTCTACAAAAAGGGCCGCAAAACAAGTTTTAATCAAATTTTAGAAGTTCAAATAATTGATTAGTAGCTTTTCAACACAATTATATAGAAAAACCTCAATATCTGTACTTTTTACTTAGTAAAAATTCCAACGGGTCTGTTGAGTGTGTAAAAGTTCTATTATTTACACCCTTTTTAACCCATATTTCTGCTGCATTCAAGCATCATTTCATTGCATTTAGGTTAGTTTACAGCAAAACATCACAAATATATTAAAGGCACAGATTCTACTAAAAGATGGCTAATTTTGCAGGTCGCCGCCATAGTAAACGGAGAAGGCAGGCCCTGGGCAGAGAAGCAGAAGAGCTGAACTGGACAAGCAGACAAAGAGGACGATGCTAGCATGGTGCTGCCGTGACAGTAGAGGATGACAGCAAGTTAGTGGAGAAAAAGAAAATTGGACCTCGATAGATAGAGAAAATTATGCTCGTCTGTCGTGTGAAAACCATATATTTTTCCAAGCCCCGGATCAAAAGATATGTCAAGCCCAAAGCTCAAGGAGAGAAAATCCCAAGAAACAAGGAGGACGGCTGGAAAGTAGGTTCCTTGAAGATTAAGTCTTTATTAGAATCATACTTTTAATTAAAGTTGTAATCCTTGTTAACTTAGATAACTTGAGCCCAAAGCTTATATAAGGGCATATATTTTAACCTATGAGAACATAACCCAATACCCCATAACCGACAACCAAAAACCCCTAGCAGTTTACCCGCCGTCGACATGTTCTAAATCCTTCCTAGGGCCACGGGTTGATTTGTAAAGTAGTTGCAAGGGTTCTTTTGTTTTAGGAATTTTCAGTTCAATAAAATAAACTTCAAGTTCTCTTATTTTGGTTATTAATATCTTGCAAGAGCATCAGGAGAGCATTGTGAGGTTATCTATTTATTTAGCATCGGGAGAGTTAAGTATACGAAAGAAATAAGAGCAAGTTCTCTAGTTTATAGTTGAACTATCTCGTGCCTAGGGATAGGGCGAGGTTAAGTGGCTAAAGAAGAATTCATACACATCGGTGTTCATCCTTCGATTCATGCCAGGAGGTATCATCAAGACGTGATCATCGACAGACTTGGACCTAGGGATAGGCCAAGGCAGATCTGGGATTCTTGCCAAACTTGAAAGTACTGAGTTGAGCGTTTGCTGCCGCGACGATCAACGGACTGCCGCCGTGACAGGTGCTGCCGCGACGGGTGACGACGACAGAACTGGATTTCCTAAACTCTGCAATACCTGCACTACTGAGCAATTCAATACCAGCCCATTCTCTCTATCTTGATATCTTTACTCTCTTATTTACGTTTACTTTATTATTTTCGTGACAACTCTCAAATATTTCCTTTACTTTCGTGCAGTGAATTAAGGTGAAGCTATTAGCCCAATCCCTGTGGAGACGATATCAGATACTTCGTATCACTTTACTACTTGCGTCGTGTATACTTGCACTACCATTGCGATAGACTATTTTACACGCAACAAGTTTTTAGCGCCGTTGCCGAGGATTTGCAACATAACTCTACCTTTCTTTTATTGCACTTTTCGTTTTTTTCTGTTTTTCTTTGGTGCATTCAACTCTTGCTTTTCACAAGGTTTTCTTGTTTATGCGCAGATCGAATCGAGGTAAAGATCCTGAGTATCCATTAGATCTGGAAATCGAACGTTCATTCAATCTCAAGAAACAACTTCGTCACCTTCTAGCTAGGAACGAGTACCTTGAGGAACAGTTAGAGAAGATGGCCCAAAATGGAGACGACCCGCCTGTCGGCGATATTATACCGCCTGTCGGTAACCCTGCCGCCGCCGGCCGACAGTCCTGTTGTGACTACATGTTGAACGATCATGTAGAGTTGGAGACCACGCTGCCGGATATTGATGTTGACAACTTCGAGCTGAAACCTGTCATGTTTAGTATGATCAACAATGCCGGGCAGTTTAGTGGTGCTGTTACAGAGGATGCTAGGGAGCATCTCAAAATGTTCCAGGAGATCTGTGGTTCGTTTAGACTGCCAGAAGTTAATCCGGAGATACTGAGGCTTCGGTTATTTCCCCATTCATTGAGGGACAGAGCTAAAACTTGGTGGAATAAACTTACGCCGGGTTCAATTAGAACATGGGCAGATTTATCTCGTGAATTTTTATCTCGTTTTAATCCTTCACATTTATCTGAGTGATTACGTAATGAAATTGCTACTTTTCAACAGGAAGATGACGAGCCGATGCACGAGGCCTGAGACAGATTTACTACTCTTCTACGGAACTGCCCAATGCATGGATTCCCCGTCTGGTATCAGGTAACAAAGTTTTATAATGCTGCCAACTTATAAACTCGTATTCGAATTGATTCAGCAGCAAATGGACTATTATTGGATAATGATCCAGACGAGGCAATGCAAGTATTGAAAAATCTGGCTAAGAATGAAGAGCAGTTTCCGACTGCAAGAAGAGGGGGTAAACGGGTACTTGCTGTCAAGGATTATAAGACCGACAGCACGATGAAATCACAGGTAGCATTCCTTACTAAAGCAATGAAAAGGTTATTGAATGATGATGGATAACATGGATTTGCTGTAGAGGAGGTTTGTGAAATCTGTGAGGGGAATCATAGTTCGGATGAGTGCTTGATACAGTTAGAAGAGGGAAAATATGTTGGAAACTACAAGCCGAATTACAATTCCAACAATTATAATCCCAATTGGAGGAAGGATCCCAAGTTTTCTTGGAGTAACCCTAATAATGCCCTGAATCCTCAAGCACACAATCAGAATCAGGGAGGACCTAGATTGCTGACCCGACGGCAACTGCCGTCGCAACTGCAACAGTAGCAACCAGCTGCCACGAGCAGTATACTAGAACAGACTCTGGCCACTTTTATGTCTCAGACAGGTACTTATATTGAGAATATGAATCAGTTTGTCAAGAAGACAGAGAATTTCATGGATAAAACAGAGATGCAGATGACGAATCATGAAGCTACTCTGAAATCTTTGGAGACACAAATGGGTCAGGTTTCACAACATATTAAGCCGAGGCAGACTGGAGGATTCCCTAGTAATACTGAAAATGCTAGGCAGCCCACACATGAGCAATGTAAGGCAATTACTACTAGGAGTGGGAAGAAATTATCAGGGCCGGTGTAACCCCCGTAGCCCGGCCTAGACGGTTGACCCGTACTACGAAGATTACACGGGGAAAACCAAAGTCAACCCGAAAGTCAACCTTGATTAACGACCCTTTTTTTTCTTTTTAATCTTGTCTAGATGCACATTAACCTTATATGTGATCACACAAACACCGTGCTCAAAGATCACAACCATCAGAGATCAAACAGGGACCCAATTGAACAAATTACAACTTTAAGGACCAAAATGCAAACTTTACAAAACATTTAAAGATACTTTTAACCGAATTAACGGTCGGGTATCGATACACCTGGTGTCGTATCGATACGCGGGGAAGGCAGTAACCAAACTCGAGCAACGGTATCGATACGAAATCCCCTGTACCGATACGGCATTCAAACTTTACCCATATGAGTATCGATACTCATACAACTGTACCGATACGCCTGGGCAGAAATGAGCATATTTGGCTCAGGCGTATCGATACGCAAGCCCGAGTACCGATACCCCTGCTTGAAATCAGCTCAAAAACCACATCAAACATGCTTCAACCTTCGAAATTAGCAACACCAAATCATACCACATAGTCAAACAACATGCAAGGGCCACAATTGCATCATCAATTCAACATATAGCCAACACATATGAAAAGCCCCAAATATATAGGCATGCTTCCTACACAAGCTAACCATTCATACTCAAACCTTCCAAACCAAACTCATTCAAGCCAATTCAAGTTTCAACAACATTAACAACAGCATTTAAACATTCTTAAACAACATGATCAACATAAACGATCACATACACAAAAACCCGAGAGATTCTACCCCATTGCCCTTATTAACTATAGCTATTCACCGAGACATACATCTCCATTGGAGTTCACCTTGAATCCCTTGCTCCTTGCTGCCCAAACTTCAAGAATCTGCATTGATGGACAAAAAGGAGCGTAAGCACAAAATGCTTAGTGAGGAATGCTCAAAACCAAAACACCATCAATGCAGCGGGTCTTTAAAACACTTTAAAACAAACCCGATTTGCTTACCAAAAACCATGTTTGAAAACCCTTTCAACAACAAGCACAAATCATGCATAAACACCATATGCCAAGCTTAAACAAAACCATGGAAAACACTTCCATTTCACAACATACCTTTCTTTAACTTGAAAACCATATCAAGCAAGAAACCTTTTAAAAACCAAAGCTTCAACAATCCATCACATGCATTTAACCAAGGCATCATAAGAATCATAATAACATCTTCACATGCCTTTACAAACAAGTCTTACAAGACTCCAATGCAACATAGATATTTCATGCTCACAAGCATCACTTACCAAAAGGTTACCAACACTTGTACAACTACAAGCAAACATGCATTCACTAGCATCATATACTTTTCATGCAACAATGCATCTTTTCAAGCATCACATGCTTCTCATGCAAACATGCATCAATTCAAGCTTCTCATGCTTCACATGCAACCATGCATCAATCCAAGCATCTCATGCTTCACATGATCAAGAATATTACATTGGCCTCCAAGTGATCAACCACAATTACTTTTCAACTCAACATTCCGATCGGATACGCGGATTCCGAGCGTTGTCCCTACGCTCCATACACCCTACCAATCCAAGGTCTCCCAAATGGACTTTTAAACACCATTTGACCTTACAAGCCTAAGTTTCCCATGTATGGACTTTTAAACACCATACAACCTTAGCTTTTACCGAGGTTCCCATGCATGGACTTTTAAACACCATACAACCTCAACATGCACAAGGTTTCCACGTATGGACTTTTAACCACCATACAACCTTTGCATAACCGATTGGTAGTTGTATAAATCACTAACGAGGAACGGGACATCCCACACAAGATCCACACATGGACTTAACCACTGCCATTGTGATCTCAACAAGCACAAGGTTCTCACATATGGACTTTTAACCACCATATAACCTTTGCTTAACCAAGGTCCTCGAATGGGCAACAACCTCCATTATGACCTTAACAACTTAGGTCCTCGAGTGGGCAACAACCTCCACTATGACCTCATCTCGTTAGGATAATTGAAGGGAGCTTATCCGGTCCACACTTGACCACTCCTCCTCCAAGGCGACTTTATTCACGGTGCACCCAATCCTATAGCCGGCTAACTATATCCGATCAACAAACCAAGAACCATTTGCATCACTTGCCAATATAACCATCTTACCATATTAATCCAATGTTCCACATGCATAACATAATGCAAAACCATCACATCACTATTCCAATGATTCACATGCATAGCCAATATGCAAAACCATCACATCATTATTCCAATGATTCACATGCATAACCAATATGCAAAAGATAACATTTAACATCATAAATTCACTGTTTTTAAGCATCATACAAAGCCATTGATCAACATGCAACACTATGCATCAAAACCACTTTCACCATTTATAAAAACCAAGAATCCCTTACCTTGGGCATCCTTCTCGAAAGGCTTTCAAAACCAGCATTATACCATGCTAAAACATGCTTACAAAACAGAATTAAACCATGCAAAACACATACATATCAATCATCAACCACATTTGATATTAAAAACCAAATCACACACAATTCAAGAGCAAAAACCCATTCACTTACTCTTGAGCTTAGCAAAGTTGATTAGACTTAAACTAAGCTCCCAAAAACCTTCAAACCTTGTTTCAAAAGCTGAAATCCCAACTTCACTCACCGATAACCAAACAAAGCTAGCCAACAAGCCTTCCAAGCTTCCGAAACCTTCCGAAAACACCTCCAAAGCTCACGGACCAAACTCCCATGTTTCAAGCACACAAAAACAGAACATTAATGCATCCTTATGCATTAAAACACCAGCAACAACAACACAACTCGCTGCTCATCACAAATCTAACAATTTGGCTACCAAACACAACCGAAATCACCTCCAAACACTTCCAAAACTTAACCCAGCCAAGATCCATCACTTCTAACCATTTTTATACATCAATTAACATGCAAAAAGATCACAACCACGTCCTTATACCTCCAGGTATAACAGATCACCAAAAACACTCCAAAAACAACCAAAAACTCAAGCCAAACTTAGGAAATTCAACCTATCCGGGATTGCATTGATTAAACCTCAACTTCTAATCATTTTAGCATTCATTTAACATCATTTTAACACCTCAAAACCCTGCTTAAATAGATCACACAAAAATTTCACCAAAATCATCAAATCTTGCATTTTAGCCAAAAATCAAGATCTCAATTGAAAAGCCATTGATAAAACATAAATCAAGGATTGAGAACTTAGGAATTTCAGTAAAGAACTGATAGTTTAGAGGAGAAGGACGTTCTTACCTCCAAACTTGAATTTCTCCATTTTAGAGCCAAAAAGCTTGAAGAAACAACTTGTAAATTGAGAGGTTTTGATGATGAGATGCTTAGGAATCAAATGAGAGTTGAAATGAGAGATTTAGATGTCAAAATCAGAGAAAGAAATCTGGAGAATTTTGTTTGGGTTGAGAGAAAATGAGAGAAAAGAGAATTTGAGAGAAAATGGAAAATTAGTTAGGAAATTTGGTTAAAATGATTTCCCTCTCTTTCATAAACTTTAAAAATCAGATTTGAGCCTTAAAATATCTTAGAAAAATCTGGAGAAATCCTTTTTGGAAAAATAGCTCCTTAAAGATTCAAAGTTTCAATCCTTTATAAAACTGTCCCGCAACTTTCAAAAATTACATTTTGGTCACTAGCCAAAATGTCAACCTTCCGAACCTCATTTTCCAAAATTGATTTCACAGTTCACTTATATATATTAAAAGATGATTTTAGAACATTTTTCCATATTTTTAATGCAACCCGAACTAGGCTTTCCTAAATTCACTCTTATATATTCGATCAGCACTTTGACCGAACCGGTCAACGCCAAAACTTCCGAGCCCAAAACCGGGGCGTTACAACTCTCCCCCCCTTAGGAAATTTCGTCCTCGAAATTTCAACCGGCGAAAAGAGAAACAACAACCTTCTCAAAGCCACACACAAGACAACATAACCATCTCAAACACCGCTGATCACTTTCCACACAAAATCTCCACCATACACTGTTCACAAAACCAAACTCTCAAAGGTAACCACGACTTAACCTTCCACATAACCGGACTATACACAATCCCAACATCAACATGAAAACTTCAGCTCCTACAGCAGACAACACTATAACACACAACTCCCAAAACTTGTCTACACAAAGACAACCACAAACCAACTCAGCCCACTAAGCAACCTCTCAACCTCTAAAACTCTTACGACTCCCAACCTCTTCCAAGGATTTTCCCAAACAAGCAAAAATCCTTAAACACCAACTGTTTACTCAAGCTCTTCAAAGAAGCCGACCACCCCCTTACATCCGCCAAAACATTACCATAACAGCTCATCAGGACTATTCACCCAAAAACCAAGAATCACATCACAACCCTAACTTGAAACCGTCAGCCGTTCCACACACCACCAACTGACTTCCAACGGAACTTTCTTAACCACAACCAGCCAACCACTTCTCACAAGAACCCAAACAACCAACGAAAACCTTCGATCTTTCACAGCCCCTTTCATTACAAACTTCAACCAGAACACTTGCATTACCAGAACATTACTTAACCAAAACACACATAACAGCTTCTGATCTCCTCAAAGATTGCTAAGGACCAACACAACCCTTTCACAACAACTTAAAAGCTAAACCACCTCAGCACTTGGGAAACACAACCTCAAACTACAACATCACTTAGCACCAAGGAACTACCACTTCCTTTAAGTTAAACAAACCACTTAATCGATACTAACCTCAACCGATACCTTTCACCACCAAGCCACTAAACTCTCTGAGCATCAACCACCATCCTTCTACCAACAGGCTATTCCACTCCCACTATCACTAGCAACTAGTTCAACAAACTCCAGCACTTCTAACTCTCACTCAGTACCAAACAACCTCTAAAAACCCATCATCCCACCTATTCCAACCACAACACTAACAGATTCGATTAGTTATTAGCGAGCGTGAACATCGTATGCATGATCACCTACATGCCCTATCAATGCCTGATGTACATGTATGCAAACCTCTAATGTCATGCCACATGTATGCATGGACCAACATATATAATATAGCATATAACAATGATTTTAACTGTGCATGAATGCCAGTTCACACCCTCCAATAACATCCTCAAAATCTGTCTAAGAACAACCTCCTCACTCAACTTTAACCTATCCAACTCCATCATACTAACAACCATTAACCACAAGGTACTTACTCAAGCCTTCTTCACACCCAAGATATCACCCAACCACCACTACCATTACTCCAACCATGCTAACAACAAGGCTAAACTTACCACACAAGGAAAAACCAACAGAAACAAACTACGGCAACTAAAGCAAAGGTCACTTAACAAGGTTACCTGAAAACACAACACCACCCTGAAGCTTCATCAGACGAGCTCTCTTCCTTGCAGAACCATCATTCCCCTGCCGCACCATAGCAGCACCAGCTAGCACACCAGGGTCAACACCAACTCCTTGCGATAAAGAACCTTGGCTGTTCCGAGCCAACATCGAACAATCACGCCTTATGTGTCCAGCAGACCCACATTTCCAGCAAACTCCATTTCCCAAACTCTTCACAACATTCTGCTTGTTCTGCCACCTCTGAACCTTGCTCCGGCCGTGCCCACGACCTTTCAAAGATCCTTTGGCTAACATCAAAGCTGACTTCACTCCATGAGGACAATCACGCTTAACATGAACTTTAGAACCACAATTCCAACAAACACCTGCGCCCCAACAATTTCCAACATGTTGCCTTTCACAACGGTCACACACAGATGACTGAGCTTCCACTCCTCGCCCATACAACACTTGCTCACCAGCAGCACTACCTGCACCTTGCTTAACCCCTGGAAATTCCCTTCCCAGATACCTTTCATAGAAGGCCGATACAAAGAAATCCCAATCAATATCAAGGATATGTGACTCCACCGCCACAAATGTCCACCATGCACAAGCATCCTCTAACATCAAAGAAACAACACTCCCCAGCTTACAGGCATAATCACAGCCTTCCTGATCTAAAATCAGAACCACATTGGCCAACCAGGCCTCAAACATCTCCGGGAAAGAACCATGATACTCCACAACACCCAAATCAAGCAAACACTGCTTCGGCAAACCCACACATCTAGCCAGCACATCCACTGACTCCACCTCAACCGCAGCCTGAGATGTTCCCAACACCTCCTGAACAACATGTGATGAACTTTTCATCACGGAACCAGCTTCTTTCCCTTGCCTTACCATCTCAACACTAAGCACAGAAGACTGAGACAAAACACTTTTACCAAAGGGTGAATTCTTTGCCTTAACAACCTGCCCCAAGGCAGCAACCATCTCCCTCAACCGCCATTCTTTCATCAACTTTGCCATACTACTAACAACAACAAACATACAATCACAACAAGCAACAAACCAGTTAGACCAGCATTAAGCAAGGATTCAAACTCCAACTCCAAATAACACAATAGCTATATTAATAAGGCAATGGGTATCTCGAATCCTCCCCTTTACACGACATAACAGTCAACACAATCATGGATATCACCACATCAAGCATATCAACAACATACCTTGATCATGCTTACATCAAACAACATCCAATTGCACCAGCATATTAGCAACATAACATGCTCAAAACACATTCACCATGCATAGCATCAACTCATAGCATTAGCATATATCCACATAAACTCAACCAAGATTCATAACCACAAAACATGCTTGCATACATCAGCAACATGCTCAGAAACATCAACAGCATACTCAGAAACACATGTTTCAAGCAACTTCCAACCACACAACAAGGTAAACATCAAACACATACATCACAACAACTTACCGTTTTCCCCAACCTTCGCAACTCAGCTCTGATACCACCAAATGTAACCCCCGTAGCCCGGCCTAGACGGTTGACCCGTACTACGAAGATTACACAGGGAAAACCAAAGTCAACCCGAAAGTCAGCCTTGATTAACGACCCTTTTTTTTTCTTTTTAATCTTGTCTAGATGCACATTAACCTTATATGTGATCACACAAACACCGTGCTCAAAGATCACAACCATCAGAGATCAAACAGGGACCCAATTGAACAAATTACAACTTTAAGGACCAAAATGCAAACTTTACAAAACATTTAAAGATACTTTTAACCGAATTAACGGTCGGGTATCGATACACCTGGTGTCGTATCGATACGCGGGGAAGGCAGTAACCAAACTCGAGCAACGGTATCGATACGAAATCCCCTGTACCGATACGGCATTCAAACTTTACCCAGATGAGTATCGATACTCATACAACTGTATCGATACGCCTGGGCAGAAATGAGCATATTTGGCTCAGGCGTATCGATACGCAAGCCCGAGTACCGATACCCCTGCTTGAAATCAGCTCAAAAACCACATCAAACATGCTTCAACCTTCGAAATTAGCAACACCAAATCATACCACATAGTCAAACAACATGCAAGGGCCACAATTGCATCATCAATTCAACATATAGCCAACACATATGAAAAGCCCCAAATCTATAGGCATGCTTCCTACACAAGCTAACCATTCATACTCAAACCTTCCAAACCAAACTCATTCAAGCCAATTCAAGTTTCAACAACATTAACAACAACATTTAAACATTCTTAAACAACATGATCACCATAAACGATCACATACACAAAAACCCGAGAGATTCTACCCCATTGCCCTTATTAACTATAGCTATTCACCGAGACATACATCTCCATTGGAGTTCACCTTGAATCCCTTGCTCCTTGCTGCCCAAACTTCAAGAATCTGCATTGATGGACAAAAAGGAGCGTAAGCACAAAATGCTTAGTGAGGAATGCTCAAAACCAAAACACCATCAATGCAGCGGGTCTTTAAAACACTTTAAAACAAACCCGATTTGCTTACCAAAAACCATGTTTGAAAACCCTTTCAACAACAAGCACAAATCATGCATAAACACCATATGCCAAGCTTAAACAAAACCATGGAAAACACTTCCATTTCACAACATACCTTTCTTTAACTTGAAAACCATATCAAGCAAGAAACCTTTTTAAAAACCAAAGCTTCAACAATCCATCACATGCATTTAACCAAGGCATCATAAGAATCATAATAACATCTTCACATGCCTTTACAAACAAGTCTTACAAGACTCCAATGCAACATAGATATTTCATGCTCACAAGCATCACTTACCAAAAGGTTACCAACACTTGTACAACTACAAGCAAACATGCATTCACTAGCATCATATACTTTTCATGCAACAATGCATCTTTTCAAGCATCACATGCTTCTCATGCAAACATGCATCAACTCAAGCTTCTCATGCTTCACATGCAACCATGCATCAATCCAAGCATCTCATGCTTCACATGATCAAGAATATTACATTGGCCTCCAAGTGATCAACCACAATTACTTTTCAACTCAACATTCCGATCGGATACGCGGATTCCGAGCGTTGTCCCTACGCTCCATACACCCTACCAATCCAAGGTCTCCCAAATGGACTTTTAAACACCATTTGACCTCACAAGCCTAAGGTTCCCATGTATGGACTTTTAAACACCATACAACCTTAGCTTTTACCGAGGTTCCCATGCATGGACTTTTAAACACCATACAACCTCAACATGCACAAGGTTTCCACGTATGGACTTTTAACCACCATACAACCTTTGCATAACCGATTGGTAGTTGTATAAATCACTAACGAGGAACGGGACATCCCACACAAGATCCACACATGGACTTAACCACTGCCATTGTGATATCAACAAGCACAAGGTTCTCACATATGGACTTTTAACCACCATATAACCTTTGCTTAACCAAGGTCCTCGAATGGGCAACAACCTCCATTATGACCTTAACAACTTAGGTCCTCGAGTGGGCAACAACCTCCACTATGACCTCATCTCGTTAGGATAATTGAAGGGAGCTTATCCGGTCCACACTTGACCACTCCTCCTCCAAGGCGACTTTATTCACGGTGCACCCAATCCTATAGCCGGCTAACTATATCCGATCAACAAACCAAGAACCATTTGCATCACTTGCCAATATAACCATCTTACCATATTAATCCAATGTTCCACATGCATAACATAATGCAAAACCATCACATCATTATTCCAATGATTCACATGCATAGCCAATATGCAAAACCATCACATCATTATTCCAATGATTCACATGCATAACCAATATGCAAAAGATAACATTTAACATCATAAATTCACTGTTTTTAAGCATCATACAAAGCCATTGATCAACATGCAACACTATGCATCAAAACCACTTTCACCATTTATAAAAACCAAGAATCCCTTACCTTGGGCATCCTTCTCAAAAGGCTTTCAAAACCAGCATTATACCATGCTAAAACATGCTTACAAAACAGAATTAAACCATGCAAAACACATGCATATCAATCATCAACAACATTTGATATTAAAAACCAAATCACACACAATTCAAGAGCAAAAACCCATTCACTTACTCTTGAGCTTAGCAAAGTTGATTAGACTTAAACTAAGCTCCCAAAAACCTTCAAACCTTGTTTCAAAAGCTGAAATCCCAACTTCACTCACCGATAACCAAACAAAGCTAGCCAACAAGCCTTCAAAGCTTCCGAAACCTTCCGAAAACACCTCCAAAGCTCACGGACCAAACTCCCCTGTTTCAAGCACACAAAAACAGAACATTAATGCATCCTTATGCATTAAAACACCAGCAACAACAACACAACTCGCTGCTCATCACAAATCTAACAATTTGGCTACCAAACACAACCGAAATCACCTCCAAACACTTCCAAAACTTAACCCAGCCAAGATCCATCACTTCTAACCATTTTTATACATCAATTAACATGCAAAAAGATCACAACCACGTCCTTATACCTCCAGGTATAACAGATCACCAAAAACACTCCAAAAACAACCAAAAACTCAAGCCAAACTTAGGAAATTCAACCTATCCGGGATTGCATTGATTAAACCTCAACTTCTAATCATTTTAGCATTCATTTAACATCATTTTAACACCTCAAAACCCTGCTTAAACAGATCACACGAAAATTTCACCAAAATCATCAAATCTTGCATTTTAGCCAAAAATCAAGATCTCAATTGAAAAGCCATTGATAAAACATAAATCAAGGATTGAGAACTTAGGAATTTCAGTAAAGAACTGATAGTTTAGAGGAGAAGGACGTTCTTACCTCCAAACTTGAATTTCTCCATTTTAGAGCCAAAAAGCTTGAAGAAACAACTTGTAAATTGAGAGGTTTTGATGATGAGATGCTTAGGAATCAAATGAGAGTTGAAATGAGAGATTTAGATGTCAAAATCAGAGAAAGAAATCTGGAGAATTTTGTTTGGGTTGAGAGAAAATGAGAGAAAAAAGAATTTGAGAGAAAATGGAAAATTAGTTAGGAAATTTGGTTAAAATGATTTCCCTCTCTTTCATAAACTTTAAAAATCAGATTTGAGCCTTAAAATATCTTAGAAAAATCTAGAGAAATCCTTTTTGGAAAAATAGGTCCTTAAAGATTCAAAGTTTCAATCCTTTATAAAACTGTCCCGCAACTTTCAAAAATTACATTTTGGTCACTAGCCAAAATGTCAACCTTCCGAACCTCATTTTCCAAAATTGATTTCACAGTTCACTTATATATATTAAAAGATGATTTTAGAACATTTTTCCATATTTTTAATGCAACCCGAACTAGGCTTTCCTAAATTCACTCTTATATATTCGATCAGCACTTTGACCGAACCGGTCAACGCCAAAACTTCCGAGCCCAAAACCGGGGCGTTACAGCCGGAAAAGGAAGCTGAAACAGTAAGGAAACCAGCCTTGGATAAACCTGCGTAGGAAACTGCCCCGACAGGTGATAAACAGACTGCTGCCGATGAGCCTGTCACGACAGCAGAAGCGACAGAGGAGAAAATTGATGAACCTAAACCTCCTCAGATTCATATGCAGTGGGAAGGACGTATTGCTGATTATCGTCCCCCACCTCCTTTTCCCCAACGGATACAGCAAGCTAAGCAAGAATCTCAGCTCAAAAAGATTTATGATATTTTTAAGCAGGTTCATATTAATATTCCGCTGTTAGATGTCGTTAGGGAGATGCCCGGTTATGCCAAATTTCTCAAGGATGTCATGTCAAAGAAATCTAAACTTGGGGAATTTGAAACGGTAAAGATGACAGAAGGTTGCATGAGTATTCTTCATCGGCAGCCACCCCAGAAAAAGAAGGATCCGGGGAGCTTCATCATACCTTGTGTAATCGGAAATAAATATGTGGGTAAGGCACTTTGTGATCTTGGTGCTAGTGTTAATTTAATGCCAAAATCTATTTTTCAGAAAATAGGTATTGGCAAGGCGCGGCCACAACAGTAACTCTGCAGCTGGCAGGCCGCTCTTATGTTCATCCGGAAGGAAAAATTGAAGATATTCTGGTAAGAGTGGATAAATTTATATTTCCTGCTGACTTTCTTGTTTTAGATTGTGAAGCAGATGAAAACGCACCAATCATCCTTGGGCGACCCTTCTTAGCCACGTGAAGATCACTGATTGATGTAGAGAAAGGAGAACTCACCATGCGAGTAAACGATCAAGAGATTAAGTTGAATGTTCTCCAAACGATGAAACATGCTGATGTAGACGAGGAATGCAAGGTTATTACTGACGTTGCTTTTGATCAACCCTGCATCAGGTCGGGCTGTCACGATATAAAATTTGGTCACTGCCGCGGCAGCCACTTATAGGGCTTTCACGACAGCACTGACGACAGTAACTCCTCTGAATCCGATACATCTGATACTGAAGATCAGGAGGAGGTAAACTGGATAGGCAATCGTCCAGGTAAGTTATTCGAACCTTTAAATTATACTTCGGATAACCATTTAATCCAAAAGCCATCTACTGTTGAGCCACCTGCCTTAGAACTGAAGCCCCTGCCAGGGCAGCTAAAATATGCTTTTCTTGGTTCAAATGATACGTTGCCTGTAATCATCTCTTCTAAGCTGCCGCAGGAACATGAACGACAGCTAATAGGCATGCTAAGGCAGCACAAAAAAGCGATTGGATGGACGATAGCTGATATTCAAGGCATTAGTCCGGCATTATGCATGCACAAAATCCTCTTAGAGGAAGATCATAAGCCGACTATAGATGCCCAAAGGCGGCTAAACCATGCGATGAAAGAGGTGTTGCGTAAAGAGATAATCAAATGGTTAGATGCTGGTATTATTTACGCCATCTCCGACAGCAAATGGGTGAGCCCGGTGCAATGCGTTCCAAAGAAAGGAGGAATGACCGTGGTGACCAATGAAAACAACGAGTTAATCCCAACCAGGACTGTGACCGGTTGGAGGGTTTGTATGGACTATCGGAAGCTTAACAAAGCTATCCGAAAAGACCACTTTCCTTTACCCTTTATTGATCAAATGCTTGATAGATTAGCGGGTAAACCTTACTATTGTTTTCTTGATGGTTATTCAGGTTATAACCAAATTGCTATCGTACCGGAGGATCAAGAAAAGACAACTTTCACATGCCCATATGGAACATATGCTTTTAGGAGAATGCCGTTTGGATTATGTAATGCACCCGCCACCTTCCAAAGGTGCATGATGGCCATATTTTCCGATATGGTGGAAGACTTCCTTGAGATTTTTATGGATGATTTTTCAGTCTTTGGAGACGATTTTGAGAGCTGCCTAGGCAATCTACAAAAGGTACTTGAAAGATGTGAAAAAGCAAACTTAGTTTTAAATTGGGAAAAATGCCACTTTATGGTGGATGAAGGGATAGTCATTGGCCATAAGATTAGCTGCCGTGGGATAGAAGTCGACAGGGCTAAGATAGAAGTGATCGAGAAGCTTCCGCCGCCAACCACAGTCAAGGGCATTAGAAGTTTTTTAGGACATGCTGGTTTTTATCGGAGATTTATTGCGAATTTCTCAAAAATCACCAAGCCCCTATGTCATCTTTTGGAGCAGAACCGACCCTTTGACTTTAATGATGAATGTACTGAAGCATTCAAGGTTCTGAAAGAAAAACTAGTAACAGCCCCAATAGTACAGCCACCAGACTGGACACAACCATTTGAGATTATGTGTGACGCTAGTGACTATGATGTCGGGGCAGCACTTGGGCAGCACAAAGATAAGTTGTTTCATGTCATATATTATGCCAGCAAGACACTGAATGATGCCCAAGTAAACTACACAACCACAGAAAAGGAGCTATTAGCTGTGGTGTTCTCCATCGACAAGTTTCGTTCTTACATACTTGGGACGAAGGTAATAGTGCACACAGACCATTCTGCCTTGAAGTATCTGTTCGCAAAAAAGGATGCAAAGCCTAGATTGATACGGTGGATCCTGCTATTGCAAGAATTCGACCTTGAAATCAAGGACAAAAAAGGGACAGAAAATCAGGTGGCAGATCACTTGTCAAGATTGGAGCAGGGACAGAGTCTACCAATAGATGAGACAAACATACTAGAGACCTTCCCAGATGAGCAGCTCTTTGTTGCCGCAATCGCTGCCGCAACAGCCATGGCGGCAGGTAAGTTTTCTGAACTCCCCTAGTATGCTAATTTCGTTAATTTTATAGTTAGCGGAATACTCCCTTCTGATCTTAATTATCAAGCCAGGAAGAGGTTCCAAAATGATGTTAAGCATTATTATTGGGACGAACCTCTTCTTTTCAAAATGTGTGCAGATCAGGTTATAAGGAGGTGTGTACCACAAGAAGAGCAAAAAGGCATTCTTTATCACTGCCACGCTTCACAGTATGGAGGTCACTTAGAAGGCAACAAAACTGCTGCCAAGGTGCTGCAGTCATGGTTTTATTGGCCGTCACTGTACAAAGATGCACAAAACTTCTACAAGAACTGTGACAGGTGCCAAAGGACAGGAAACATCTCGAGGAGAAACGAGATGCCACTGCAAAACATTCTAGAAGTCGAAATCTTCGATGTTTGGGGGATTGATTTTATGGGACCTTTTCCATCTTCATGTGGAAATTTATACATCCTTCTAGCAGTGGATTATGTCTCTAAGTGGGTTGAAGCTATCGCCACTCAAAGGAATGATGCCAAAACAGTCCAAAAATTTCTACACAAAAACATTTTTTCTAGGTTTGGCATCCCTAAGGCGATTATCAGTGATGAAGGGCGACATTTCGACAATAGGGTTATTGCTGCCGCCTTGAAGAAATATGGTGTCAAGCATCGGATCGCGATAGCATACCACCCACAGACCAATGGACAAGCTGAAATATCTAATAGGGAAGTTAAGAACATTCTTGAGAAGATGGTTAAGCCAACTAGGAAAGATTGGTCTTTACTCCTCAATGATGCATTATGGGCATATAGGACAGCTTTTAAGACTCCATTGGGCATGTCTCCATACCGATTGATTTATGGAAAAACCTGTCATCTGCCTGTCGAGATAGAGCATAGAGCATATTGGGCAATCAAGGCAGTGAATATGGACTTGGACAAGGCAGGCTAGAAAAGGCTGTTAGATTTGAACGAGATTGAAGAAATACGAACAATGGCCTACGACAATGCAAGAATCTACAAGGAGAAAACTAAGAAGTGGCATGACAAGAAGTTGCTGCCACGACAGTTCTGCGCAGGGCAGCTTGTATTGTTGTTCAATTCTAAACTGAAACTTTTCCCAGGGAAACTGAAATCTAGATGGTCTGGGCCATTCCAAGTCGTACAAGTTTTTCCCCATGGTGCGATCACCATCCGATCATTAAAAGACGGGCACCAATTCAAAGTCAATGGACAACGCCTTAAACATTATCAGGGGACTGAAGCCCTAGGAATACAGGAAGTGGTTACCTTAGGAGATGCCCCACAAGGCATCCCTAATTTAACCTAAGTTTTATTTTTATTTATTTTTATTATTTATTAGGAAATAAGGTTTATTTTATTCGAATAATGTTTTTATGTTTACTTTTTTAGGAAATAAAGGAGTCAAGAAGAATAAGAGAAGTGACCCAAGCCCATCATCCATCAATCAGCCCAACAAAGCCCAATATTGAAGCTTGTCGTTCCAGCTGCCGCGGTAGACACGGAAAAGACATGCTGTCACCAGACTGTCACGGCAGACGCAGAAACGTGTGACAGACGCGTAACAGACGCATAAATGCGTGTCAGACGCGTCAGACACGCTAAAGCTCAACAGTCGCCCCGTTATACACGCCTGCCGTTACAGCTTCAACGGGCAGCAACTCCTCCTCTATAAAACCCCGTTTCATTTTCATTTCACTCACTTCTGTTTTTCTTACTTGTTCTCCCCTATAGTTTTTCTTTGTTTTCTTTACTTTCAAACAACCCTTGCAACTAACATGTCTTCTAGAAGAACCCGCCGCAGTGCTGCTTCAACCTCTTCACCGGCAACACCCACCCCGCAGTCCTTCGCAACTAAGGATCTATGGGAAGAAAGAGGCTTTATTTACACTCGAAAGGCCGTTAATATGGGCCTCAAGCCTTTCATCGCAAGGACGATTAAGGCCCTCTTGTGGGAACAATTTGCACAGCAACCAGCAGAAATGAATGAAACGCTGGTAAGGGAATTCTATGCTGCCATCGGCAGCAGGACGGCAATAGCAGTAACCGTCCGAGGGACAGAAGTGCAATTCACAGCCGAGCGCATCAACAATTTCTATGGCCTCTACTTTGGCCCCAACGACGATGCTCACCAGCAGTTCCTGGACACTCTAGACGACGCTGCCTTCGACGCTGTCATGGCAGAAGTGACAGAAGAAGGGACTGAATGGAACACGAGCCGCAAAAATCCACTCAATTATGAACAAACGACCCATTAATGTGGGACGATATATACGGGAGAGTATCTTGGACTGCACCCATAGATCGACGGCCCTCCTCTGCCTTCCCTTCATTATTACATCTCTCTGCTGCTGCTCTGTCGTACCGAAAGCCACCACCGATCGCCTAGTGAAGGGACGGGGCTGGACAGACAAAAAATATCATCAGCCTTATGGAGCTGACAGTAGCAACCCCCTCTCTTCCGTCAACCCTGCTGCCGCCCAAGTAGAATCATCAGAGCATCCCAACCCTGAACCTGCCGCAGCAGCTGCTCCGACAGACCCATCCACTCAAATCCTTGCTGCTATTGAGAGGATGGAGGACAGACAGCTGGGTCTAATGACATTCAACAAGGATTTTGCCGCATCCACGGTAAATTTCATTCACCATACTTTAAATTTTCCTGATGTTGTCTTTCCCACCTTCCCTGCCCACCACTTCACCGTCCCCAACCCTGCCCACACACCTACACCTGCTGCCACACCACATACACAATCTGCTGCCTCCACTCTATCACCTGCCCCGATGGCAGCCTCCACAAATCCGCCCGAGGAGCAAAGCGACCGACACCCTCGGATGACATTGCTGCCTTTGTAGCTGGGTTTTTTTCTTCCTCCATCTGGGCAGAAAGCGAAGCCAAACCCTCGATTCGGAGGAACTTGAAGAAAGAATTCACACCTGTCAAGAGGCAGAAAAGATTGGCCAACGGAAAACTTATGCCAAAGGCCACCACCAGCAGCAGCAGCAGCAGCAGCTCTGACATCCAGGTTGTAGAACAACCAGCCCAGCCTGCCCCACAGCCCAGAATCCACCGCCAAATCCGCCTCAGCAGCACCAGTGAAGACAGTGCTTAAAATTTAAGTTTCTTATTTTCTTATTTGCTGCCTGCCTTATATATATTTTGTGATGTACTGCCTTCATTTTTATTTTGTCATTTGCATTGAGGGCAATGCACCCTCGAGTTTGGGGGTGGCAACCCTCCATTTTAATGGAGTCTAAGTACATTTTAGTTAATTGTTGTGTCTTTTACTTATTTATTTTCTCTAAAAAAAATCTGAAAAACTGAAAAATTTTGTCTTAAAACTGTGAATTGAACTTGCTTGTCGTGACAACTCTGTCGTGGCATCATCTTTAGGATAGTTTAAGGAGAAGTTTAGAGCCTTTCTATAGTTCTGAAAACTTAAACACCATTATGACTGTTATACTGCTTAGACTTCTTTTAGCCAAACTAGAATAGGAAGCTTAGTACTTGAATAGCCCCTAGAGGTGCCTAAAACTGGCTCTAGGAAAGAAGTTTAGCAAAAGAGACTCAAAAACCTAGAGGTGCCCGAAACCGGCTCTAGGGAGCTAACCAGAGGTGCTTAAAACTGGCTCTAGTAAAACTTTAGAGAAATCGAGTCAAAACAAAGAAATCAAAGAAGCATCAAAATTTGCCTTCAAAAAGATAAACTTTGGCATAAAAATTCGAGTTAAAAGTTGAATATTCTAGTGAAACTAAGAGAATCTTAGCATATAACTGTTCACAAGCATGCACACACTGCACGAGGGCTATAGTGAGATTCCAGACAGATCCTAATCTATCCGACAGGTTGCTGCCGTCACAGAGAATAAACGACAGGTAAGGGAAAGTTCACTGTTTGAAAGCCAAAACAAAAACAACCTTTTCTTTCTTTTAAGTCTTAGTTGCTTGAGGGCAAGCAAAAACTTGAGTTTGGGGGTGTGTTGAGTGTGTAAAAGTTCTATTATTTACACTCTTTTAACCCATATTTCTGCTGCATTCAAGCATCATTTCATTGCATTTAGGTTAATTTATAGCAAAACATCACAAATATTATTAAAGGCACAGATTCTACTAAAAGATGGCTGATTTTGCAGGTCGCCGCCATAGTAAACGGAGAAGGCAGCCGCTGGGCAGAGAAGCAGAAGAGCTGAACTGAACAAGCAGACAAAGAGGACGATGCTGCCATGGTGCTGTCGTGACAACAGAGGACGACAACAAGTTAGTGGAGAAAAAGAAAATTGGACCCCGATAGATAGAGAAAATTCTGCTCGTCTGTCGTGTGAAAACCATATATTTTTCCAAGCCCCGGATCAAAAGATATGTCAAGCCCAAAGCTCAAGGAGAGAAAATCCCAAGAAACAAGGAGGACGGCTGGAAAGTAGGTTCCTTGAAGATTAAGTCTTTATTAGAATCATACTTTTAATTAAAGTTGTAATCCTTGTTAACTTAGATAACTTGAGCCCAAAGCTTATATAAGGGCATATATTTTAACCTAGGAGAACATAACCCAATACCCCATAACTGACAACCAAAAACCCCTAGCAGTTTACCCGCCGTCGACATGTTCTAAATCCTTCCTAGGGCCACGGGTTGATTTGTAAAGTAGTTACAAGGGTTCTTTTGTTTTAGGAATTTTCAGTTCAATAAAATAAACTTCAAGTTCTCTTATTTTGGTTATTAATATCTTGCAAGAGCATCGGGAGAGCATTGTGAGGTTATCTATTTATTTAGCATCGGGAGAGTTAAGTATACGAAAGAAATAAGAGCAAGTTCTCTAGTTTATAGTTGAACTATCTCGTGCCTAGGGATAGGGCGAGGTTAAGTGGCTAAAGAAGAATTCATACACATCGGTGTTCATCCTTCGATTCACGCCGGGAGGTATCATCAAGACGTGATCATCGACAGACTTGGACCTAGGGATAGGCCAAGGCAGATCTGGGATTCTTGCGAAACTTGAAAGTACTGAGTTGAGCGTTTGCTGCCGCGACGATCAATAGACTACTGAGCAATTCAATACCAGCCCATTCTCTCTATCTTGATATCTTTACTCTCTTATTTATGTTTACTTTATTATTTTCGTGACAACTCTCAAATATTTCCTTTACTTTCGTGCAGTGAATTAAGGTGAAGCTATTAGCCCAATCCCTGTGGAGACGATATCCGATACTTCGTATCACTTTACTACTTGCGCCGTGTATACTTGCACTACCATTGCGATAGACTATTTTACACGCAACAAGATCCTTTGTAAGGCCCATTTAGACCTACTCGTCCTAAACCTCTACAAAAAGGGCCGCGAAACAAGTTTTAATCAAATTTTAGGAGATCATGTAATTGATTAGGAGATTTTCAACACACTCATATTGCAAAACCTCAATTTCTGTACTTTTTACTCAGTTAAAATTCTAACGGGTCCATTGAATGGCCTATTTAGACCTCCTCGTCCGAAACCTCTACAAAAAGGGCCAAAAAACAAGTTTTAATCAAAATATAGGAGATCATGTAATTGTTTAGGAGATTTTCAACACAATTATATTGAGAAACCTCAATTTCATTTCTTTTTACTCTTTTAAAATTCCAACGGGTCCATTGAAAGGCCCATTCAGACCTCCTCGTCCGAAACCTCGACAAAAAGGACCGCAAAACAAGTTTTAATCAAATTTTAGGAGTTCAATTAATTGATTATGAGCTTTTCAACACAATTATATTGAAAAACCTCAATTTCATTACTTTTTACTCAATTAAAATTCCAACGGGTCCAATGAAAGGCCCATTTCGACACGCTCGTCCGAAACCTCTACAAAAAAGGACCACAAAACAAGTTTTAATCAAATTTTAGGAGTTCATGTAATTGATTAGGAGCTTTTCAACACAATTATATTGAAAAACCTCAATTTCTATACTTTTTACTCAGTTAAAACTCCAACGGGTCCATTGAAAGGCCCATTTACACCTGCTTGTCCGAAACCTAAACAAAAAGGACCGCAAAACAAGTTTTAATCAAATTTTAGGAGTTCAAATAATTGATTACGAGCTTTTCAACATAATTATATTGAAAAACCTCAATTTTTATACTTTTTACTCAGTTAAAATTCCAACAGGCCCATTTAGACCTGCTCGTCCCAAACCTCTACAAAAAGGACCGCAAAAAAGTTTTATTCAAATTTTAGGAGTTCAAATAATTGATTAGGAGCTTTTCAACACAATTATATTGGAAAACCTCAATTTATGTACTTTTTACTCGGTTAAAATTTCAACTGGTCCATTGAAAGGCCCATTTCAACCCGCTCGTCCGAAACAACTACAAAAAGGACCGCAAAAAGGTTTTATTCAAATTTTAGGAGTTCAAATAATTTATTAGAAAATTTTCAACACAATTATATTGCAAAACCACAATTTATGTACTTTTTACTCAGTAAAAATTCCAACAGGTCCATTTTCAGGCCCATTTAGACCTCCTCGTCCGAAACCTCTACAAAAAGGGTCGCAAAACAAGTTTTAATCAAATTTTAGGAGATCATGTAATTAATTAGGAGATTTTCAACACAATTATATTGCAAAATCTCAACTTATGTACTTTTTACTCAGTTAAAATTCCAACAGGTCCATTGAAAGGCCATTTAGACCAGCTCATCCGAAACCTCGACAAAAAGGATCACAAAAGACGTTTTAATCAATTATTAGGAGATCATGTAATTTATTAGGATATTTTCAACACAATTATATTACAAAACCTCAATTTTTGTACTTTTTACTTCGTTATAATTCCAACGGGTCCATTGAAAGGCCCATTTAGACCTGCTCGTCTGAAACCTCGACAAAAAGGACCGCACAACAAGTTTTAATCAAATTTTAGGAGTTCAAATAATTGATTAGGAGCTTTTCAACACAATTATATTGCAAAACTTCGATTTCTTTACTTTTTACTCAGTTAAAATACCAACGGGTCTATTGAAAGGCCCATTTAGACCTGCTCGTCCGAAACCTCGACAAAAAGGACCACAAAACAAGTTTTAATCAAATTGTAGGTGTTCAAATAATTGATTAGTAGCTTTTCAACACAATTATATTGCAAAACCTCTATTTTTGTACTTTTTACTCAGTTAAAAATCCAACGGGACCATAAAAAGGCACATTTAGACTTGCTCGCCTGAAACAACGACAAAAAGGACCGCACAACAAGTTTTAATAAAATTTTAGGAGTTCAAATAATTGATTAGGAGCTTTTCAACACAATTATATTGCAAAACCTCAATTTCTTTACTTTTTACTCAGTTAAAATTCCAATGGGTCCATTGAAAGGCCCATTTAGACCTGGTAGTCCGAAACCTCGACAAGAAGGACCGCAAAAGAAGTTTTAATCAAATTTTAGGTGTTCAAATAATTGATTAGTAGCTTTTCAACACAATTATATTGCAAAACCTCAATTTCTGTACTTTTTACTCAGTTAATATTCCAACGGGTTCATTGTAAGGCCCATTTAGACATGCTCGTCCAAAACCTCTACAGAAAGGGCCACATAACAAGTTTTAATCAAAATATAGGAGATCATGTAATTGATTAGGAGATTTTCAACAAACTTGTATTGCAAAACCTGAATTTCTATACTTTTTACACAGTTAAAATTCCAACAGGCTCATTGAAAGGCATATTTAGACATGCTCGTCCGAAACCTCGACAAAAAGGACCGCAAAACAAGTTTTAATCAAATTTCAGGAGTTCAAATAATTGATTAGGAGCTTTTCAACACAATTTTATTGCAAAACCTCAATTTCAATACTTTTTACTCAGTTAAAATTCCAACAGGTCCATTGAAAGGCCCATTTAGTCCTGCTCGTCCGAAACCTCTACAAAAAGAACCGCAAAAAAGTTTTATTCAAATTTTAGGAGTTCAAATATTCGATTAGGAGGTTTTCAATACAATTATATTGCAAAACCTCAATTTCTGTACTTTTTACTCAGTTAAAATTCAAATGGGTCCATTTAAAGGCCCATTTAGACCTCCTCGTCCGAAACCTCTACAAAAAGGGCCGCAAAACAAGTTTTAATCAAATTTTAGGAGTTCAAATAATTGATTAGTAGCTTTTCAACATAATTATATTGAAAAACCTCAATTTTTATACTTTTTACTCAGTTAAAATTCCAACAGGCCCATTGAAAGGCCCATTTAAACATGCTCGTCCCAAACCTCTACGAAAAGGACCGCAAAAAAATTTTATTCAAATTTTAGGAGTTCAAATAATTGATTAGGAGCTTTTCAACACACTTATATTGCAAAACCTCAATTAACGGGTGTTGGGAAATGAAAATTCTCTCTGAACTCTCTCATTTCCTCCCTTTGCTTTCTCTCTTTCTCTCTCTCCTCCTAACCCTAAGCCACCGTCTCCTCCGCCCCATTTTTGAAACTCCACCCCCATGACCACCACCTCTCCACCACCTAACTTTCCCCTTTCTGCCAGCATGCAACCAATGTTATTGGTTTCATGCCACCAACCAGCCACCTCCCCACCACCTTATCCTCTCCACACCGCTGCCTTGCAGCAACCATTCATACAACCATTTGCAATGGTTGCACGCTATGATCAAAGCATATTTGGCAAAGGTAAGTACATTTACTCTCTTTGATTTTTTAATTTTTCCTCCTTTTATTTACTCTTGTAATATTTTATTTATAATTTTCTGGATCAAGCTTTGGCTCGATCACTTAGGCCACATTCTTTATGTCATTAGTGCATTAGGGATGTGGTTCAAGCATCGGCTGGGCCTTGCATTACTTCTAATGCTCCCGGCAGCGGTGCAACTATCCTGGCCCTCGAGGCCTTGTAGCCAACTATTCCGTTCCTTTGATGGGAAATTCTCCTGGCCCTCTGGGCCTTGTCAATCTATCGGCTTATTCTCACGAATAACGTCAAACGAGCCATCGAATTGGTGGTAGCTAGAGCCCTCGTGGCTGGTTCCTGGGCATGGAAAGCATGTTCCTAACGCTGGCGCCCTTCTATTGCATGCATGGCATGGAATACACGTCCCTAAAGTTGGAGCCCTTATATTTCATGCATGGCACATGTAGACGGGGTTCGCGGTGGCTGTTGCACCAAGAAATTTTTTAATTCATTGGAGACAATGGCTTCTGTCGATACCGGTGGTCGACGTCCTCCGGCCACCACCACTGCCAATCGGAACTGTCTCACCGATACCTCAATTCCGGAATACCTGGAATACACTGCATATCGTTCAGCTTATATTTTTACGGGATTTGGTTACTTTCGAATTCAAATCCAAATTACCATGGGGTCTCCTACTGGGACTCCACCACTGCTCAACAGCAAACTTCCTAAAATCTAGGACATCTGTTGGGATCAATATTATTGGTTGGTGGATTATATCCAATAAAATAGATTTTGAATTATTATCCTCTAATATAATCCAAGAATTCATATCGGTTACACTCCTAAAAGCAAGGAAAATTATTAGATTCAAAAGTCTTTACCTCCTTAGATGGATTATCTTCAATCCAAATAATTTTAACCAATTAAATTTTGAATCCCTATTTATCGAATTAATTCAAAAAAATTTGGTGGATTATCTCACCTTATCGACTAGAGAGGGCAATTATTGGAGCTACACTTTCTACTGTATCTCCATTCTAGCACTTCACTACATTCGATTTTCATACTCTAGGTCTTCACAACCCTACTTGCAAACGATGGCCTCCTCTGATTCTTTCCTGGATCACTTTGACAACCTGCAGTTTACAGCAGAGGAGCAGGCTGTGGTTTACGCTCCTAAGGCCACGAAGGCCATACCGTTGGAGGATCAACGTTGCTCACAATTAGGGAAGCTTTTTCCCACAACCAAACCGGATGACACTGCCCTGGTAAAAGGTCTTCACGGCTGTTTGGAAGGAGGATAAACTTATCTCCACCACGATTCTTGGCTCGGGTTACTTCTTGTTCAAGTTTGAATCCGCTGCAAAGGTCAAAGACAACCTCAAAAGAGGGCCATGGACATTCAAGCGTGACTGGCTAGCCCTCACCCCCATTCAACCTCAGCTGACGTTGGAAGAATGTAAATTCACGCACATGAGGATATGGGTTCGTATCCTGCGTGTGCCCCCAGCGATGATGATAGGTGACACTGTGGCCAATGCATCTGGACGTGCCTTAGGCAGTGGCCTAGGTGCAGTGATAAGCACCGACACACGCAAGGACGATGAAGGGAACCGAGTACAGTTCCTAAGGGTTGGTGTGCTCATCAATGTTACTCAGCCCCTCCAACGTGGTGTAGCATTAGCAGATGAAGAGAATTCGGAAAAGCCTAAAATGCTTCCGGTGAGATATGAGAAATTGCCTAATTTTTGTCACGGTTGTGGGATGTTGTTCCATCTCCGTGCAACTTGTGCTGCTTTCAAGTATAAGCCAAGTGCAGGGCTGCCATACAATGATTGGCTTCATGCACCTGCCCCTAAACCAAAGCTTAAAACAAACGTTAGAGGCCGAGTTCGTTACTTCGAACCAGGATCCTCTTCTAATCCGCAGGAACACTCCTCAAGTTTCTTCTTTTTTTTCATGATTTTTACAGAATATGTATGTGGACTGTAGGTTTATTTTCCTATTTTATGCATGGTTGTTACGCTACATGTATTTGGATTATAGGGTTAAACTCCTATTTTTTTCACGATTATTACAGTACATGTATAAGGCTTATAAGGTTCTTTTCATGTTCCTTTTACCGGTTTTATAGTGAATGTTTATGGGATGTAATGTTACTTTATATGGTTGCATCATTTACTGCTATATACTTACAAAACCTGCATCCTCCACTGTTTTGCATTTCAGCGAACAATGGAAAGGACAAGGCTACTACCACCCCAGTGGTTGCCCCGGACGTGGTGAAGGGAACACCCACGGTGCAACCGAAAGGTGTTATGATGAATATGGAGGAGGATGATCTGCTGGGCGAGGAGCTTGCCACCTCACCTACTGATGTAGCATCGCCACTTCCGGTAGAAGGGACAGTCGCTGAAGCTGATGTCGATGCAGCTGCTGACCAGCTGGAGCCCCTAGATGTTGCACCACTGGACATGATCCCAGCGGATGAAGAGTCCGTGGTTAACGGCTCGAAGGAGGCTGAAGTGGATGACGACCGCACTGTGCAGCCATACAAGTCTGACACACTGCCGGACAAACGTTTCATCTTGATTGATGAGGATGCTATTCCAGTGCCTATCGTGGATGACACGGCAACGGGGGAAAGCTCGAACAAAGGTAAAGGACCGAGGGACAAAGGCAAGGAACTGGTTAATCCGGAATTCGAAGTTTGGTTAGCTGCCAGGACGGATAAGGGGTCGGATGCTGCTGTCCTTAAAAAATCTAAATGCACGTCACCTATTATTACCGGAGGGATCGCCAAACGGCCACGGACATCACCTCTGGTTGCTGGTAAAGCAGGAAAACAGCTCGAAAAAAATCCAAAGAAAGCTGGGATGAGCAGCAAAAACTCTTCGGCGGTGGTTGACGGTCAACCCTGCCGAGAGAAATGAGGGCCATATGTTGGAACTGTCGGGGACTTGGTATGCCCTCGGTAGTTCACGAGCTTCGTTCTATTATTTTTCGTTTATGTCCAGATTTCATTTTCCTGTCAGAAACTCGTTTAAACTTGTCTAAGTTTGATTCTCTTAAACTTTATCTTAAAATGGAGGGTTTTTTTGCTGTGGACAGCAGCCCTTCTTGTCCAGGTTTATGCCTGCTTTATAATAAAAACATTACATTAGATTTTCTCTCGTCATCGACGAGATATATTGATGTTATTGTGAATGGTTTAAATTGTCGGTTCCGTTTTACTGGTATATACGGTTACGCGGCCACGAATATGAAAAAACACACTTTGGGAGCTCATTCACTCCCTTAAAACAAACTCAACTCTTACATGGCTCATCGGAGGTGACTTAAATGACTTCCTGGATGACTCGGAAAAACAAGGGGGTAATTGTAGGCCTCGTTCACAAATCCTTAACTTTCGTGAATGTCTCACACGTAATAATTTGTTTGATTGTAAACCCAACACCGGTTGGTTCACTTGGACCTGCACGGGGCCGAATGTCAACCCGGTATGCGAAAGACTCGACCGTTTTGTTGCATGTTCCCAATGGTTGCACGATTTTCCTAATTTCGGCCATTTTCATTCGTTTTCCCTCGAATCGGACCATAGCATTACCATTTTGGACACGGACACTACCACCATAACGAACCAACATACTACACAGTCCATGGATCATTTTCGATTTGAGGCTTGTTGGGCCCACGACCCAGCAGACATTCAAGTTTGTAAACAAACATGGGCTGCCACGCCCGGGTCCCTTCTGGATAAAATATCTGCTTTGGGCCATAACCTCCAAGTGTGGCAGCATGCTCAACGTAAACTTTCCACTCTCTGCATGCAAACGCTGCAACGTTCCATAAATGCTCTTCTACGTCGTCGCCATCTTTCCCGGAAAGCCCTTTCCATGCTTCACAGCGCTAAATTGGAACTCCGGAAGTTGGCAGCGGCTAAAGAGGCGTACTGGGCTCAACGCTCTCGCATTTCATGGTTAACCAACGGTGACAAGAATACCACCCACTTCCATGCGAGGGCCACAAAGCGACGTAGGAAAAACGCAATCCGAGGACTAATGGATGCGAACGGGGTCTGGTAGACTTCCACTGCCGACACGTTACACATTGCGTCGTTCTACTTTCAAGAAATTTTTTCATCATCTTGTCTGGTGTCTTCACCGGAATTGCTGAACAATATTCGCCCTACAGTGACTACGGATATGAATGCTACTCTTCTACGCCCTTTCATTGTAGATGAAATCCACGCCGCTTTTCTGGATATCAATCCTAAAAAAGCACCGGGGATTGATGGTTTCCCCAGTAGTTTCTACCGCCAGCACTGGGATATGATTGGTCCTGATTTCCTATCTCTTTGTATGGATCTTCTACATGGGAAAGCCGATATGGTATCGGTTAATCGATCGGTCATTGTGCTTATTCCTAAGATTTCTGACCCCTCCACTATGAAGCACTTCAGACCAATCAGTTTGTGTACTGTCATATACAAGACGGTTTCAAAGGTTCTAGTTAATCGCCTTAAATCTACTTTATCTTCTTGTATCAGCGATTCTCAGGCCGCGTTCATCAGTTGACGCAATATCACTGACAACATTCTAATTGCACATGAGTTGGTGCACACCCTTCACTCTAGTGGCACAATGTCCTCCCAAGGGGCTGCTGTCAAGCTCGATATGGAGAAGGCCTTTGATAGGGTCGAATGGTCCTTCTTAAGGGATGTCATGCTCCGTATGGGGTTTGCCAGGGAATGGGTAAACCTCATCCTACGATGTGTCTCTTCGGTCTCCTTTTCGGTACGAGTTAATGGCACACTATCTGAGGAATTCTTCCCTACCAGGGGTATCCGTCAAGGAGACCCTTTGTCACCTTTCCTTTTCCTCATTTGCTCCCAGGGGCTCTCTGCGGCTCTGGAAACAGAGCAAAGGGAAGGACGACTATCGAGACTTAGCGCTAGCCGCCATCGGCCCAGGGTTACCCATCTGCTCTTTGCGGATGACAGCATGGTGTTCCTACGCAATGAGCCACCGGAGGTGGATAGATTACGCTATGTCCTCTCCCAGTATGCCTCCTCCTCAGGACAAACGGTAAACTTTGATAAGTCCACCGCCTACTGCAGTCAAAGGTGTTCCACTGACTTTCTTCGTGCTATGCGTTCAACCTTGGGTGTACGCTTAGTGGATGACCCAGGCATATATTTGGGGGTCTCCCTTTTAATTAAAAGGAATAGGACTGCCTCATTAGGATTTGGGAGGGATAAAGTCCAATCCCGGATGAGTAAATGGGACAACAGCTTCCTTTCCTATAGTGGGAGAGAAATTCTCATTAAGTCGGTTGCACAAGCAGTGCCACAATATGTAATGTCATGCTACCTATTACCACAAAACATCATTGATGACATTACTATGTCTATACGGCGTTACTAGTGGTCAGCGCGCAGTAATAAGCGAGGCTGGCCGCTTTTATCGTGGGACTCTCTTTGCACACCTAAAAAATGTGGGAGGCCTAGGTTTCCGTGATCTGCACACATTTAATATCGCCCTTTTGGGGAAGCAGATTTGGCATATGCTATCACACCAGGACTCTCTCTTGGCACGAGTCCTTCGCGCGAAATACTACCCTTCAGGTGACCTACTGAATGCCTCTACGGACAAACGGGCATCGTTTGCATGGAAAGGTATAAACCAAGCAATTCACTCCCTTGGACCTGGTTATTTTTGGCGGTCAGGAGTCAAAAGTTCGATACGTTTGCTCAGCGATACCTGGGGAGGGGATAAACCGCTTACACTTTTTGGGCAATATATGGACAATGATGAGCTACCGTTGCGGTGTCGGGATTACATGTCACGTGACTATACGTCCTGGGATGAGTCCAAACTTAGAAGAGACCTTGACAAGGATGATGTCGAATGCATCCTTCGGGTTCCGATTTATCGAAATAGGCCGGATAAGCTTGTTTGGGGACAACATGACTCTGGCAACTATACCGTTAGATCGGGGTACTTTTTTCTACATCAGCCTACGAGACCGGTGACGCGACCTAACCGTCTGTGGAATGTAATATCTAAAGCTCCGACTCTACCAAAGATCCGCTCTTTCAGCTGGCGAGCAGGCCGTGATGCTTTACCCACTGGGGACAAAATACGAGCGATACATCACACGGATGGGCAATGCCCTTTTTGCCCAGTAGTGCTGGAATCCGCTATACATGCCCTTCGTGATTGCCCAAGTGTCCAGGATGTTCTTCGCCTGGTTGGGCTTCCATCGGGTGTCTATGCCAGCCATGCCAGCACAATGGCAGCATGGTTGTCGGAAGGAACTTACTATTTGGACAGTACAGGGTTTGCTCTGCTACTGACAACAATTTGGAATGTCTGGAACCATCATAATGACTGAGTTCACTCACAAAGTGATACGTGCATGGGAGGGCTAAAGCAATGCATATTGGACAAGAAGTTGAATCTGTTTGTGAAGTCTGGAAAGTCAGCCAACTTGAGACGACATTTCGGATTGGATCCTGGAATTTCTGGGCAGAGTTGTCTTCTAACAAATTGACCGGCATTCAGTTACCTTTCCAACGCATCTTGAAACGCTTCAATCAGACATCGGGAACTCAAGATACGTCCATTTTACTGCAGACTGCGCATGCAGAAAACTGGATACGGGATTATTACGGGAATTTGTAAAATTCAGCCCAAAAGCTATTATATAAGGATTTTGGAAGAATTAGACTTAGCCCAACTTAATTATTAATATTTAAATTATGTTTTTAGGGTTTTATATACTTTAGGAACCAGCCACCCTTCTCCCAAGCAACTCTTATCAACTTATCACATGCACTTATCAGCTTATCACTTGCAGCCCAAGCACAAGGAGTTTAAAGGCTGTTTTTCTTTTATTTTTTTAATTAAATTAGGGTTTCCTTGTTTTAGTAGAAGTAATATTACTTTGGCTATCCTTCACCTATAAAAGGATGAAGCCTCCACCATTGTAATTCAGATTATTCAGATTTTCTTGGATTAATAAAATATTTAGTGAGTTTATTTTTGCAAGTGCTGATTACTTGTGCCTTCGAAGTCTTCTTCAACATAAGTCCGACGAGTTCTTGTGAGGGAGATCATCTTCACACTCCTGCTTGCCTAGGTAATCGCGTCTAGAAGGGTGGGTTAGAGCCGCTTGAGGTTACTTTCTTAAGTAATTGCGTCTAAGAGGGTGTCGAGGACAAAACCATCACAAATCCATCAAGCCATCTCCATCTTCAACTTCATGTCATCTCCATAGCCATAAACAAAGCTGAATTTTCAGATTTGTTTTATCTACCTCTTCTTCAATCTTTTCAATCTTTTTGTTTTAATTCTTATTATCCATTCCCTAATCTTCTTTCTTATCTTTGTTTCTTTGATTTTCCAGCCTTGAATCTGAATTTTTCAAGAAAAGCCCTTCTCTTTTCTCTTGAATTTTCAGATCTGCTCCTAATCTTCTTGATTGAGTCTAGAGCCCCTAGTTCTTGCAACAACTTGATTGAAGGCTTCCAAATCCACAATTGCGCTACTCTATCACAAAGACTTCAGCCAACTTGGCTCACGGCCATGAACGCTACAGGTCTTCTATAGGAATACGCCGCCGCAAACGCTCTCCCCGCCGTGTCAGCAACCATACCAGCAGCAGCCCCGCCACGATGGACGCCGCCAAGACCGGGGAATATAAAGATAAATGTTGACGGAGCCTTCCATCCCGGATCCGGTGCTGTAGCTATCGGAGTCATTGCTAGGGATGCTCATGGTTCGATTGTTGGAGGATGTGCTGTCCATGAGGCAGATTGCCATGATGCCACCATGGTCGAGCTACATGCCATCGTTGCGGGTATCATGTTGACCCGAGATAGAGGATGGGGCGAGGTGTTCATCGAGTCCGACTCGGCTACGGTGATCAACAAGCTCTCGCGCACTACTGACGATAACTCCCTGCTAGGCCCGCAAATTGCAGATATGAAGGCCTTGCTTAGGTCTTTTCCTTTGATCACTTTATCTTTTGTACCTAGATCAGCCAATTTTGTGGCTCATAATTTAGCCGCTTGGGCTTTACATTCTACTTCTTCTGTGTATTTTGATTCATTTGTTCCTGACTGTATTAACGTTGATGTACTGGCTGCCTCTCAGCCTCTTTATTGTTATAATAACAACATAGCTCAGGGCACTCTTTTCCAATTAGGTTCACCTTGTGCCTCGGCGCAGGGTGGTTAGAGGGGTTTTTAATGAGGCCCATTTTCTTCAAAAAAAAATTCAACTAGTCCATTGAAAGGCCCATTTCAACCCGCTCATCCGAAACAACTACAAAAAGGACCGCAAAAAGGTTTTATTCAAATTTTAGGAGTTCAAATAATTGATTAGGAGATTTTCAACACAATTATATTGCAAAACCACAATTTATGTACTTTTTACTCAGTAAAAATTCCAACGGCTCCATTGTCAGGTCCATTTAGACCTCCTCGTCCGAAACCTCTACAAAAAGGGCCGCAAAACATGTTTTAATCAAATTTTAGGAGATCATGTAATTGATTAGGATATTTTCAACACAATTATATTGCAAAACCTCAACTTATGTACTTTTTACTCAGTTAAAATTCCAACGGGTCCATTGAAAGGCCCATTTAGACCAGCTCGTCCGAAACCTCGACAAAAAGGATCACAAAAGAAGTTTTAATCAATTTTTAGGAGATCGTGTAATTGATTAGGAGATTTTCAACACAATTATATTACAAAACCTCAATTTTTGTACTTTTTACTTAGTTAAAATTCCAACGGGTCCATCGAAAGGCCCATTTAGACCTGCTCGTCTGAAACCTCGACAAAAAGTACCGCACAACAAGTTTTAATCAAATGTTAGGAGTTCAAATAATTGATTAGGAGCTTTTCAACACAATTGTATTGCAAAACTTCGATTTTTTTACTTTTTACTTAGTTAAAATTCCAACGGGTCTATTGAAAGGCCCATTTAGACCTGCTCGTCCAAAACCTCGACAAAAAGGACCACAAAACAAGTTTTAATCAAAATTTAGGTGTTCAAATAATTGATTAGTAGCTTTTCAACACAATTATATTGCAAAACCTCTATTTTTGTACTTTTTACTCAGTTAAAATTCCAACGGGACCATTGAAAGGCCCATTTAGACTTGCTCGTCTGAAACAACGACAAAAAGGACCGCACAACAAGTTTTAATAAAAATTTAGGAGTTCAAATAATTGATTAGGAGCTTTTCAACACAATTATATTGGAAAACCTCAATTTCTTTACTTTTTACCCAGTTAAAATTCCAACAGGTCCATTAAAAGGCCCATTTAGACCTGCTCGTCCAAAACCTCGACAAAAAGGACCGCAAAAGAAGTTTTAATCAAATTTTAGGTGTTCAAATAATTGATTAGTAGTTTTTCAACACAATTATATTGCAAAACCTCAATTTCTGTACTTTTTACTCACTTAATATTCCAACGGGTTCATTGTAAGGCCCATTTAGACCTGCTCGTCCAAAACCTCTACAGAAAGGACCACAAAAAAGTTTTAATCAAAATATAGGAGATCATGTAATTGATTAGGAGATTTTCAACACACTTATATTGCAAAACCTGAATTTCTGTACTTTTTACCCAGTTAAAATTCCAACAGGCTCATTGAAAGGCTTATTTAGACATGCTCGACCAAAACCTCGACAAAAAGGACCGCAAAACAAGTTTTAATCAAATTTCAGGAGTTCAAATAATTGATTAGGAGCTTTTCAACAAAATTTTATTGCAAAACCTCAATTTCAATCTTTTTTACTCAGTTAAAATTCCAACGGGTCCATTGAAAGGCCCATTTAGACCTGCTCGTCTGAAACCTCTACAAAAAGAACCGCAAAAAAGTTTTATTCAAATTTTAGGAGTTCAAATATTCGATTAGGAGGTTTTCAACACAATTATATTGAAAAACCTCAATTTCCGTACTTTTTACTCAGTTAAAATTCCAATGGGTCCATTGTAAGGCCCATTTAGACCTCCTCGTCCGAAACCTATACAAAAAGGGCCGCAAAACAAGTTTTAATCAAATTTTAGGAGTTCAAATAATTTATTAGTAGCTTTTCAACACAATTATATTGAAAAACCTCAATTTTTGTACTTTTTACTCAGTTAAAATTCCAACGGGTCCTTTGTAAGGCCCATTTAGACCTGCTCGTCCTAAACCTCTACAAAAAGGGAAGCAAAACAAGTTTTAATCAAATTTTAGGAGATCATGTAATTGATTAGGAGATTTTCAACACACTTGTATTGCAAAACCTCAATTTCTGTACTTTTTACTCAGTTAAAATTCCAACGGGTCCATTGAAAGGCCCATTTAGAACTGCTCGTCCATAACCTCGACAAAAAGGACCGCAAAACAAGTTTTAATCAATTTTTAGGTGTTCAAATAATTGATTAGGAGCTTTTCAACACAATTATATTGCAAAACCTCAATTTTTTTTACTTTTTACTCAGTTAAAATTCCAACGGGTCCATTGAAAGGCCCATTTAGACCTGCTCGTCCGAAACCTCTACAAAAAGTCCGCAAAAAAGTTTTAATCAAATTTTAGGAGTTCAAATAATTGACTAGTAGTTTTTCAACACAATTATATTGCAAAACATCAATTTCTGTACTTTTTACTCAGTTAAAGTTCCAACGGGTCCATCGTAAGGCCCATTTAGACCTGCTCGTCCGAAACCTCTACAAAAAGGGCCGCAAAACAAGTTTTAATCAAATTTTAGGAGATCATGTAATTGATTTGGAGAGTTTCAACACACTTATATTGCAAAACCTCAATTTCTGTACTTTTTACTCAGTTAAAATTCCAACGGGTCTATTGAAAGGCCCATTTACACCTGCTCGTCGAAAACTTCGACAAAAAGGACCGCAAAACACGTTTTAATCAAATTTTAGGAGTTCAAATAATTGATTAGGATCTTTTCAACACAATTATATTCAAAAACTCAAATTTTAAACTTTTTACTCAGTTAAAATTCCAACACGCCCACTAAAAGGCCCATTTAGACCTGCTCGTCCGAAACCTCGAAGAAAAGGACCGCAAAAGAAGTTTTAATCAAACTTTAAGTGTTCAAATAATTGATTAGTAGCTTTTCAACACAATTATATTGCAAAACCTCAATTTATGTACATTTTACTTAGTTAAAATTCCAACGGGTACTTAGTTAAAATTCCAACGGATAAAAATTCCAACGGGTGGGTGGGATGGCTCTCAATTCTCTCTCAATTTTTTTCGGGGTCTCTTTTGGGTGTTGGCTTATTCTTTTTTTCTTTTCCTTGTTTTCCGGGCACTCCATTATTCCCTTTCCCCTACACGACACCTCTCCATCTTCCGCCGAATTTGCCAACTCATCATCAAGTAAACCGGAAATTGTTGATTTCCTTGGAAATCGGTAAGGGGATGCAGAAGGCCATTCCACCTCGCCCCATATCCTCATTTTCATTTTTTAGTATACTTGTTTTTTATATCTTTTCTCTCTGGTTTTTAACACTTAATATGCTTTTCCTCAGCGAGTGTTGGCCGGCTCTTGCATTACACAAAACCACCACCAGATCTGATTTATCTGATAAAGGGTTTATTTTCCCCTTCTTCTACACTGTTTTATTCACTTTTTGGGTTTTTTTGACGAGATCCAACCGGCGATCTCCAGATCTGAACGGTATGCTTTTCCGATCATCCTTTTGTTATATACTTTTGTCTTTTTTGCTTCCTTTTAACTCTTTCTAATGTTTTCATCGATTTTTTCTTCTATTTGGGTTTTGATCCATATCATCTGCTATCGTGGAGGGCTTCCCCCCTTGTTGCATCCCACGACGTTTATCATACATCCGGCCGACATGATTTGTTTCTCTATCCCCTCCGTTCTTTTTATTTGTTTCTGGCCATTTCAATTTTTTTACTTCTTCATTTTCTAAGGGTTTTCCCATTCATTTTTTTACTTCTGCATCCCACGACGTTTATCATACATCCTTTATGCATCCTTATAATATCATCTATTTTTTCTAGGGTTTGTATACTTTTATTTCATGTTACTGATTTCCGTTCCTCTGTTGTAGACGATGGGCCACCTTTCGATTGATGAACGACCTTCTTCATCTCAACCGAGAAAGTTGTTTCATATTCTAGTTTCTAACTTTATTACCCATTTCCTTCTTTTTTCTTTTAATCTTTATCAAAATCTAAATCGACGATTCATCTTCTGTTGGGTCCTTTTTCTTCTTTTTTTGCTATCTATGTATTTTATATTACCTAATGTTTCATTTCCCTTTGAACAGATTCATTGGGGTTCTTTCTCAACCATTATGGTTTCAAGGGTCTCAAATCGGGTATTATAAATTTCCTTTTTTTATTGTTTTACTTTCATCTCTCCTCTCCTTATTTACGTTCTGTTTTACTTGTGGATTGTTGGTTCTGATTTTTATTTTCCATTGCTTATTTCTCCTTCTGCCCTCTATCATATCGATTTGTATACTGTATCTGCTCTATCTTTGTGGTCCTGTAATCTGTCTGATCTTCTTTATGTTCCTTTTTCATATTATATGCTCTCTGATATCTGTTCGCTATATCATTCCTTAACTTGTTTATTTCATATGTGCTAGTTCTTTCTCATCACTGATTTATTTTGTATTGTTATCTATTTGTTGTTTATTCTCTCTCTGGATTCCATAGTTACCCTCGATTGCTTCAATACCATCTTTAATTCCATTTTTTTTCTTATGATGTTTGTTCCTCTCTAACCTACCACAATCCCTTTTAGAGAAATTAAAACCAACCCAATATTTGTGGAAAATTTAATCTCTAGCTTATTTCTGCAACAACATTCTTAAGCGAAACTCTCTTTTAATATCAAGGCTTTGCCCATATTATTCTACCATTACACCTCTCTATATAAGGTATATGTTTTAATAAAAATTCAACTCATTTCTATGGATCTCCCGTAATGACCTTTCAACTATGTACCAGGTTTTCACTTATCTAATAGCTACATTTATATATATTTATGCTCATGCTCCAAACGTTATTATATATAATCAAATGTTGCTTGATGTCTTCTTCACTGTTACTGTTTCTCTCCAATTTTGGATATCTTTTATTGTTATTGTATCAATATCTACCAACTCTCAAGCCCTTTTAGGGAACCTTCTATCAAACCACCTAGTGGGAATTTTTACTAATTTTAATTTCTTTTTCTTTCTCTAGACACCTTCCACTATAAATATTCTCACTTATTTATTTGTACACCACTTATTCTCTGTTTTATGGACTCTCACTCTTGTTACTAATGACATTCCTTTTAATGTACTCCACATAATGTATTTCTTCAAATTTTTTATCTATCCTCTTTCATTTTTAACTCCAACCTTTTTCCCAATCAGGCTTGGCATGATTCATTATAGATCCTTACCTGTGTTGATGTTGGACTACAAACTAGCACATTCGAGTCTCTCCAATTGGTATAATACATACCTATATTTTTGCTCACATTTTTTATCATATTTCAGTAGTTTAATTAATGTTGGTCTAGCATTTCATGTGTACTCCTTACCTTCACATACATACTTGTATACCCCCTACCTTCGATCCCTGCTCATCTATAAACAATCTCCACAATTCTCTAACATTAATCAATCTTATCTCTTTTCTCTGACAGATCAAAATACATGTCAATCTCCTTCCAACACTATTGCAATTATCATGGAAGTTTGGAATCATGGGCCATCATACTGGTATTACTCATATTTAATTATTATTCATCGAGTTTGTATTTATTTTCTATTAGCAATTCATTTTCCCCTTTTTTGCTCCTTTGGACTGTAACTAATTTCTTATCCCCGCTTCCTTTTATCCCTGGGCTTGTAATATTTATTATTTTCTGCTTTTCCTTTTCGCTTTCCTTTTCTGCATGTTCATATTTGTTATGCTTATTTTATTCTTGGTTGGTTTTAATGTATGTTGCATACTATTCGTTCGATTACGTTACGCCACTAAATAGGTTTAGTAAATATGCAACGAGTCAATCTCTTGAATGTTTATACATCCTCCTTTCCTCTCTCTCTTTATTTCAAAAAATCAAACTCAACGCCTCATCTGGCGAATTAACTCCAGCCCTTTTTAGGGAATTATATACGACCATCATTATGATGGAAAACAAATTTCACTCCCAGATATTTATGCTCAAATTTTTCACTTTCCTTATATACAAACCAATTAATTTCTCCACCATAAATTTTGCTTATTATACGTTTTTAAAACAATATATGGCTCCCTCATTAATTTCTTTCTTCCCACTTACTATCTATTTTTATTACTTTCCCATTATTGATAATTTTTCTATTGCTCTACCTATTTCACTTAAGGAATATAATTTACTATCTATAAATCTTTTTATTCCTTTCTCTTACTTTATTACCAATCACCCAGCTTATAATCACAATTTAAATTTCCGATTTACTTCCTCCTTTATTAAAAAACCAGCCATATTTATCAGTTATAAGCCATTCTTTCTTTATATATCGCTAAATATCAACAACTTTACACGTACCCGCTTATTTTACTTACTATTTTACCTCTCGTTTAAATTCTTTTTGCTTTTAAGGTATTCTTCCTTAAATCTTGCTTTAAATTTACCATTATTAAATATAATTAATGAAAATTCTCCTTCTGTCTAGCTAACTCGTTTTAATAAGGAAAGCTTCTTTCCATCTTGCCTTTATGTCATTATTATTACCCAATTTTTATGGTCACTAATTTTTACTGAACTTCCTTTATTTACTACTTACCATAACACAATCTACATAATCTATTCTTATTTATACAAACAACGTACCCGTACTAAATCACACACCTCTCCCAATCCTCCTATCATCCTTAATTCCTATACTCTTTCCATGGCATCCTCCTCTATCCCCCAGCTAAGTTCCATCGATCTCACTAATGAGGAAGCTGAGCTCCTTTACACCCCTGACTTTGGTTGGGACTTTATCAAGGAGGACCCCAAGCTCTTTCTATTTGGCTGTTTTATCTCGTCCAAGGCGATTGATATTTATGCTGTTATCAATGCTTTCGACGGAATATAGAAGCCTAACGATGTAGTGTTTATATCTGTTATCCAAGACACTTTCCTCAAGATAAAATTCAAAGAGTCCAAGAACTGTTATGAAGTCCTTAACCGTGGTCCTTGGCTGTACAAGGACGAATGGTTAGCCGTTACCAAGTACGACCATGCCAAATCAGTTGGAGAATACAATTTCAATATTATGAGGATCTGGATACGTATCTTCTCTCTCCCTCCCTCACTCTTTGAGGACATTGATCGATCACACCTGGTGGGACATGCCCTTGGGTCAATGGTAGGCAACGTTCTTCGAGCCGACACTCGGGAGTTTGAAAGGAACATGAAAGACTTCCTTCGGGTAGAAATCTTGCTGGACATCACCATACATGTCACCCATTTTGTATTCATCGGATCTGGGGCCAACAAAATTATTTGTCGTCTTCAATACGAACGCCTTCCTACTCTTTGTCCTGGCTAAGTTTTATCCCCTATCCTTAATTCCTATACTCTTTTAATGGCATCCTCCTCTATCCCCCAGCTAAGTTCCATCGATCTCACTAATGAGGAAGCTGAGCTCCTTTACACCCCTGACTTTGGTTGGGACTTTATCAAGGAGGACCCCAAGCTCTTTCTATTTGGCTGGCGATTGATATTTATGTTGTTATCAATGCTTTCGAAGGAATATGGAAGCCTAACGATGTAGTGTCTATATTTGTTATCCAAGACAATTTCCTCAAGATAAAATCCAAAGAGACCAAGAACTGTTATGAAGTCCTTAACCGTGGTCCTTGGTTGTACAAGGACGAATGGTTAGCCGTTACCGAGTACGACCCTACCAAATCAGTTGGGGAATACAATTTCAATATTATGAGGATCTGGATACGTATCTTCTCTCTCCCTGCCTCACTCTTTGAGGACATTGATCGATCACACCTGGTGGGACATGCCCTTGGGTCAATGGTAGGCAACGTTCTTCGAACCGACACTCGGGAGTCTGAAGGGAACATGAAAGACTTCCTTCGGGTAGAAATCTTGCTGGACATCACCAGACCTGTCACCCGTTTCGTATTCATTGGATCTGGGGCTAACAAAATTATGTGCCGTCTTCAATACGAACACCTTCCTACCCTTTGTCCCGGCTGTGGTATAATCAGCCACGCAATTCCTCTCTCGATCTCAACAAGCTGCAGTATGAGGAATGGCTCCGCTACCTTCCCCCAAGACGTCGCCCAGTTGGTACTCGTGGGCGTATCCATAATGTTAAGCCAAATCTTAACCAGAATATTCCTCCACTGAATGGTACTCATTATTCTCTCACTGCCAATACCTTGTTTTTTTATCGGTTTCTTCCTATAATTAATCTATATCTTATGCTATTTATAGTTCTATCTATATACTTATCATCTTCTTTCCTCATAGTACCTCCCGTTCCAGCAGCTTCGGCCAATGCTAATGTTCCTCCCACCGATCTGAATAATATGGGTACATTGTTGTTTCCCTTTATTATCAATTATCCTGTTATTAATAAGCAATCAACAACTAAACTGGTTTCTACCTACATCCTTCTCATAGGTTCTCTAAATGAGGGCGACGCTGCCTCCTTTACAGAACAACCCACCGAGGAAGCTCCAAACACGGACGCGTCTATGGATGATGTCCCCAACTCTACCAAAGATCCTTCTGCATCTGACTCGAAACAGAAAGCACCCCTAGAGCCTCAGCCTCTGAACACCATCTATCCTATCCCGGAAGATGGTTCAGATGATGATTGGGACGCCACAGATGATGGTGTTCCTAGCCCAACTGCCCAGCAAATAAAAAAGATTGAAGCTGAATTGCGTAAGCCCCCTGCCCCTACCGATACAATTTTCAATGATTTTAACCAATGGTTATTAAAAACTTACCCAAATGATGCAGCCCCTGCACCTGTTCCAGCCCCACCGAACCGTGGCACAAAACGCCGTTCTCCTATCCAAGTGTCGCTCCCGCAAAAAAAATCCAAACCATCTGGATCCACTCCTAAAGCTGGGATGAGCAGCTCAAAAAACTCTCCGGCGGCAGCTGATTCCCAGCCTCGCCGAGCAAAATGAGGATCCTATGCTGGAACTGTCAGGGTCTAGGACAAGCCCCGACGGTTCAACATTTTCGGACCTATGTCCAACATACCAACCCGGATGTTATTTTCTTATGCGAAACCAAAATTAATAATGCGACATGTAGCCGCCTTTGTCTTTCATTAGGTATGCTAGAAATTATCTCTATTCCCCCAACGGAAGGGTGTTCCGGTATTTCTCTATTTGCTTCGAACAATATTAATATAAGTTTAATTTCATATTCGACGCGTTATATACATACTCAGATTACTATGAACAATTGCACAATGTTTTTTACTGGAATGCATGGCTACTCCGAAACTAGTCAAAAATATAAAACATGGGAACTCATCGATTCATTACATATTAATAATAATAATACCCCATGGCTCTTGGAGGGGATTTTAATGAAATTTTAACTGACTCTGAAAAACAAGGGGGTTGTCGAAGGGCTAGATCACAAATAAAAAATTTCCGTCACTGTCTATCATAAAACAATCTCTTTGACTGTAAACCAACTTCTAGATGGTTTACCTGGACAAAAGTAGAGCCTTCAACCCCAATTATACATGAAAGATTAGACTGATTCATAGCTAATTCGGCTTGGCAAGATCTCTTCCCTTCCTATCGTATAACCACGGATTATGTGGCCAAATCTGACCATTGTTTCCTACTCCTTGATTTATTTCCTGCGGCCGTTACCCCCCTTCAGCGGCCATCCAACACTTTTCGTTTCGAAAACTGTTGGGCGCATAACGAGGATAATATACATACTATTAAAAGTACTTGGGCCAATACCTCTAGAACAACAATTGAAAAAATTGAAGCTATCGTCAAATGTCTAGAGGAATGGCAAAATCACCAAAGATTTAAGTCTGCTGGACAGATCAAGTTCCTTACCAAAAAAATAAACAAATTTCTATGCCGCCCCCTAAATGCCACAAATGAAGAAATATATTTAAAACATAGAACTGAACTCAATAAACTTCTAATGGAACAAGAAATCTATTGGGCTCAAAGATCTCGTAAACTCTGGCTCTCCCAAGGGGATAAAAATACAAGGTTCTTCCACGCTCGGGCAACTAATAGGAAAAAGAAAAATTCGATTACAGGTCTTTTTGACTCTAATTCGAATTGGTGTACGAATGACTCAGACCTAATGACTATTGCTTCTACATATTTTCAAAATCTCTTTACATCATCCAACCCCCATATTTCGGATAATATTCTTGATAAAATTATGCCTTCTATCACCCAATCAATGAATGATACCCTTTTAAGGTCCTTCACTAAATAAGAAATACTCCATGCCTTTTGGGACATCGATCCTAGGAAAGCACCTGGTATCGATGGATTACCAAGTAGTTTTTTTTTTCGACAACATTGGGACACGGTTGGCGAAGATGTCATTAATCTTTGCCTTAACCTACTAAACGGCACCGCTGATATGGCCTTAGTCAATAAAACTATCTTGGTACTAATCCCTAAAATCCAGGACCCAACTTCCATGAAACAACTAAGACCTATCAGCCTATGTACTGTCCTTTATAAAATAGTCGCTAAAACCATCATCAATAGAATGAAACAAACAATTCCCTTATGTATCAGCCCTAATCAAGCAGCTTTTGTCCAGGGACGTAACATCTCGGATAACATCCTTGTTGCCCATGAAATTATTCACAACATCAATTCAGGAGCAACTAAATCCTCCCAAGGTGCTGCTCTTAAATTAGACATGGAAAAAGCTTTTGATAGAGTTGAATAGTCCTTTCTCGCAAATGTTATGGAACGCATGGGCTTCTCCTCAGAATGGATCTCCCTCATAATGCGTTGCATTACCACAGTCTCTTTTTCAGTCAAAATTAATAATTCCTTCTCCCCCTTCTTTCAACCTCAACGTGGATTACGCCAAGGCGACCCCTATCTCCTTTCCTATTCCTCTTTTTTACACAAGGCCTTTCTGCTTACCTATCTGCTGCCCAACAAACTAACATTCTACCGGGACTTGGCGCCTGTAAATATGGGCCCAAAGTCAACCACCTACTTTTTGCCGATGACTGCATGGTTTTCATTAATAATAATCCAATAGAAGCGTCTCATCTTAAAAGAGCTCTGCAAACTTATGCTACTGCTTCTGGTCAAGCGGTTAATTTTGAGAAATCAACAATTTTTTATAATCCGCGTACCCCATCCTCAACAAGAAACGCGATCAATAACCTTTTGCAAGTACGTGAGGTATCTAACCCTGGTGTATATCTAGGTATCCCACTTCTCATTGGGAAAAACAAAACTGAATCACTAGGGTTTGTGCGTGATAAAGTACATGATTGTCTTTCTAGCTGGGATAAACATCTCCTCTCTTTTAGTGGTCGGGAGATTTTCATCAAAGCAGTCCTACAATCCCTACCTCAATACGTCATGTCTTGTTATCTTCCTCCACAAAACATTATCGATGACATGACTTCATCAATCCGTCAATATTTGTGGACTGGCAAATCCAACAAAAAAGGATGGCATAGGCTTTCATGGAATCATGTTTGCTTACCCAAGGCTGCTGGAGGCATGGGTTTTAAGGATTTGCATGATTTCAATATTGCTCTCTTGGGCAAGCAACTATGGAGACTCATTTGTGAACCAGATTCTTAATTAGGACAAATATATCGTTCTAAATACTTTCCTTCCAGAAATATCCTAGATGCACCCAAACCCAATTGTGGCTCCTTTGCTTGGCAAGGTTTGTATAACGCTCTACAGCAGCTCATCCAGGCTTTCTTTATCGCCCAGGTATTAACAGTAATATTAGAGTGCACAAAGACATATGGAGTGGACCTTCCCCGATTAATCTCACTGGGAATTATGAAACCTCAGATGAATTCCATATTCGTTGCCGTGATTTTATGATTCGTAATCAAACTGCCTGGGATACGGATAAGGTCCGACGTTATTTTAACCCAACTGATGCCACTGCTATTCTAAGTATTCCTATCATAAATGATCAACGTGATTCAATACTCTGGTCTCCTAATGACTCGAGTATTTGCTCGGTCCGCTCTGGTTATATTTTCCTACAACAGTCTCTATACCCACATACGTCACCTACACGGTTCTGGAAATTTCTGTCCAAAGTCAGGGCCTTACCCAAAGTCAAAACTTTTGGTTGGCGTATGGCGTCTGATGCTCTACCGGTTGGGGTCAAAATGCAAGTATTTTCACCAAACTCGGGGCCTTGTCCCATCTATGGTAGCCATTCGGAATCCATTCTTCATGCTCTTCGTGACTGTTCTGGGGCTTCTGAAGTCCTCCAACTTTCTGGTATTCCCATTACTCTTTCTAGGAGTCTGGCTACTACCCCTCTACAAAGGTTAGAGGAAGCAGCCCACACCCTATCCCCTGATAAATTTGGTCTTTTCCTCACCGCTATTTGGAATGTCTGGAATAGACGTAACGACTGGGTTCATAACCACCATCTACAACCTCCTTGGCTAATTGTCGTTAATTCCATTAGTTTACATGATGACTTTTGTAAAGCCTTTTCGGCTACTGCCCCAACACCCTCTACCCTTTCTACCCCATGCTGGAATCCTCCCCCACTTCATCATATCAAAATAAACGTGGATGGTGCTTTTAATCCATCAACTCGTGCAGCTGTTGTTGGCGCCGTTGCTCGTGATTCTACAGGTGCAGTCGTGGGCGGCCTTGCGTTTCCGCTTGGTAGCTGTCTGGACGCAGTTACCAGTGAAGGCGAAAGCCTTCTTGCTGGTCTAACCTTCGCCCGATCTCAAGGTTGGAATCGGATCTTGCTTGAAACTGATTGCGTTTCTCTCGCGAATAGGATCAACAATCCTGCACAAGACCTTTCTACCATGGGACCTCTTCTTCATCAGATTCAAGCGTCTCTTCATGATTTTGATTCTGTATCTGTTTCATTTGTACGCTGTGAGGCAAATAACTTGGCCCATACTTTGGCTACTTTCTCTTTGAGTACTATGACTTCTGTGTCATTTAATTCGGATGTTCCATCTTGTATCCAACATCTTGTAACAAATCATTTATGATCAATAAATCTTAGGCACTCTTTTCCCCTTTTTAGGGTCCTCTAGCTCTGCTTGAAGGATAGTAGTAGGGTTTTTAATGAGGCCCTTTTCTTCAAAAAAAAATTCCAACGGGTCCAATGAAAGGCCCATTTCGACCCGCTCGTCCGAAACCTCTACAAAAATGACTACAAAACAAGTTTTTATCAAATTTTAGGAGTTCATATAATTGATTAGGAGCTTTTCAACACAATTAAATTGCAAAATATCAATTTTTGTACTTTTTATTCAGTTAAAATTCCAACGGGTCCATTGAAATGCCCATTTAGACCTGCTCGTCGGAAACCTCGACAAAAAGGACCGCAAAACAAGTTTTAATCAAATCTTAGGAGTTCAAATAATTGATTAGGAGCTTTTCAACACAATTATATTGCAAAACCTCAATTTCTTTACTTTTTACTCAATTAAAATTCCAACGGGTCCAATGAAAGGCCCATTTAGACCTGCTCGTCCGAAACCTCTACAAAAAGGGCAGAAAAACAAGTTTTAATCAAATTTTAGGAGTTCATGTAATTGCTTAGGAGCTTGTCAACACAATTATATTGCAAAACCTCAATTTCTGTACTTTTTACTCAGTTAAAACTCCAATGGGTCCATTGAAAGGCCCATTTAGACCTGCTCGTTCGAAACCTAAACAAAAAGGACCGCAAAACAAGTTTTAATCAAATTTTAGGAGTTCAAATAATTGATTACGAGCTTTTCAACACAATTATATTGAAAAACCTCAATTTTTATACTTTTTACTCAGTTAAAATTCCAACAGGCCCATGGAAAGGCCCATTTAGACCTGCTCGTCCCAAACCTCTACAAAAAGGACCGCAAAAACGTTTTATTCAAATTTTAGGAGTTCAAATAATTTATTAGGAGCTTTTCAACACAATTATATTGCAAAACCTCAATTTCTGTAATTTTTACTCGGTTAAAATTTCAATTGATCCATTGAAAGGCCCATTTCAACCCGCTCGTCTGAAACTACTACAAAAAGGACCGCAAAAAAGGTTTTATTCAAATTTTAGGAGTTCAAATAATTGATTAGGAGATTTTCAACACAATTATATTGCAAAACCAAAATTTCTATACTTTTTACTCAGTAAAAATTCCAACGGGTCCATTGTCAGGCCCATTTAGACCTCCTCGTCCGAATCCCCTACAAAAAGGGCCGCAAAACAAGTTTTAATCAAATTTTAGGAGATCATGTAATTGATTAGGAGATTTTAAACACAATTATATTGCAAAACCACAATTTAAGTACTTTTTACTCAGTTAAAATTCCAACGGTTCCATTGAAAGGCCCATTTAGACCAGCTCGTCCGAAACCTCGACAAAAAGGATCGCAAAACAAGTTTTAATCAATTTTTAGGAGATCGTGTAATTGATTAGGAGATTTTCAACACAATTATATTGCAAAACCTCAATTTCTGTACTTTTTACTTAGTTAAAATTCCAACTGTTCCATTGAAAGGCCCATTTAGACCTGCTCGTCCGAAACCTCAACAAAAAGTCCGCAAAAAAGTTTTAATCAAATTTTAGGAGTTCAAATAATTGATTAGTAGCTTTTCAACACAATTATATTGCAAAACATAAATTTATGTACTTTTTACTCAGTTAATATTCCAACGGGTCCATCGTAAGGCCCATTTAGACCTGCTCGTCCGAAACCTCTACAAAAAGGACCGCAAAACATGTTTTAATCAAATCTTAGGAGTCCAAATAATGGATTAGGAGATTTTCAACACAATTATACTGCAAAACCACAATTTCTTTACTTTTTACTCAGATAAAATTCCAACGGGTCCAGTGTAAGGCCCATTTAATCCTTCTCGTCCGAAACTTCTACAAAAGGGCAGAAAACAAGTTTTAATCAAATTTTAGGAGATCATGTAATTGATTAGGAGATTTTCAACACACTTATATTAAAAACCTCAATTTATGTACTTTTTACTCAGTTAAAATTCCAACGGGTCCATTGAAAGGCCCATTTAGGCCAGCTCGTCCGAAACCTCGACAAAAAGGACCACAAAACAAGTTTTAATCAAATTTTAGGAGTTCAAATAATTGATTAGCTGCTTTTCAACACAATTATATTGCAAAACCTCTATTTCTGTACTATTTATTCAGTTAAAATTCCAACGGGACCATTGAAAGGCCCATTTCGACCTGCTCGTCCGAAACCTCTACAAAAAAGACTGCAAAACATGTTTTAATCAAAATTTAGGAGGTCCTGTAATTGAATAGGAGCTTTTCAACACAATTATATTGCAAAACCTCAATTTATGTACTTTTTACTCAGTTAAAATTCCAACGGGTCAAAAAGTTAACCATCTCCTTTTTACGGATGATTGTATGGTCTTCCTCAACACTAACCCTGAGGAAGAGGTACATCTCAAAACGGCTCTGCAAACTTATACCTCTGCCTCAGGACAAGCTGTCAACTTTGAGAAATTGACTATTTTCTATAATCCGCGCACCTCTCGCTCGACCCGTGATGCAATCAATAGTACTATACAAGTACGTGAGGTGAATAATCCTGGTGTCTAGCTAGGTGTTCCGTTACTCATCAGTAAAAATAAAACTGAATCCTTAGGTTTCGTTCGTGACAAGGTTCATGATCGCTTATCTACCTGGGACAAACAACTTCTTTCGTTTAGTGGTCGAGAAATATTTATCAAAGCGGTTCTACAATCTCTGCCTCAATATGTTTTGTCCTGCTATCTATTACCTCAAAATATTGTGGACGACATGACCTCAGCTATCCGTCAATACTGGTGGTCTGGGAAGTCCAATAAAAAAGGCTGGCACATGCTCCCTTGGAATCGAGTTTGTTTACCAAAATCGGCTGGGGGCATGGGCTTCCGGATCTCAATGATTTTAACATTGCTCTCCTTGGAAAACAACTTTGGCGGCTAATTTGTGAGCCGAAATCATTGCTGGGTCAAATTTACTGTGCGAAGTATTTCCCCTCTAGCAACATCTTAGATGCTACCCGTCCACAATGGGGATAGTTTGCCTGGCAAGGCCTATACAATGCATTGCAACACCTCTTTGGTGGGTTTGTACCGACCTGGTATTAACATCAATGTACGTGTCCATAAAGTTAACTGGGGTGTCTCCTCTTTTCTCATCCTATCCAGGGAGTATGAGACCTCTAATGAAGTACACATTCATTGTCATGACTTTATGATCCAGAATCAGGCTGCTTGGGATCCTCTCAAGGTTTAACGCTATTTCAGCACTGCCGATGCAGATACTATCCTTCGTATTTCGATAATTAATGATCCCCGTGATTCTATTTTTTGGTCTCCCAATGATTCTGGGATCTATTCGGTTTGCTCTGGTTACCAATATCTCTAGCGGCCTGCGGAACCTCGGAACCGCCCAGCTCGAATTTGGAAAGTTCTGGCTAAAGTTAAGGCACTCCCTAAGGTAAAAACTTTTGGCTGGCGTATGGCCTCCAAAGCCCTACATGTTGGCTCGAGACTTCTAGTTTTTGCACCTAATTCTGTCCCCTGCCCTATTTGTGGTTTCCCTTCGGAATCTATTCTGCACGCTCTTCGCGACTGTTCTGGGGCCTCTGAGGCCCTATGACTTTCTGGCATCCCCAATATCCTCTCCAACAGTTTGGCTTCTTCTGGCATCCAATGGATGGGGCTTTTGACCCAGCCACTCGTGCAGCAGCTGTCGGTGTTGTGGCGCGTGATGATTCGGGTACGGTTGTTGGGGGCCTTGCTTGCGAAGGTTTGGGCCTTCTTGTTGGTATTACCTTTGCTCAATCCAAGGGCTGGCGAAGACTGATGTTTGAGACAGACTGTGCCTCCCTTACAAATAGGCTCAACAATCCAGGGCCATACCTCTCTACTTTAGGTCCTTCGCTTTTACAAGCTCGTGACGCTCTTTTTTCTTTGCCTTTTGCACATGTTTCTTATGTAAGCCGTGAGGAAAATTTCGTGGCTCATGCTTTGGCCACCCATGCTCTCAGAACCATGACTTCAATGTCCTTTTGTTCTGACTTTCCTTCTTGTATCTGTCACCTTGTACATGGCGAGTGTTCATCTTAATAATATTTGGGCACTCTTTTCCCTTTTTTAGGATTCTTCGGGACTAGTGCCTGGGGATATTAGTAGGGGTATTTAATGAAGCCTTTTTTCTCAAAAATAAAATTCCAACAGGTCCATTGAAAGGCCCATTTAGACCTACTCGTCCGAAACCTGGACAAAAAGGGTCGCAAAATAATTTTTAATCAAATTTTAGGAGTTAATGTAATTGAGTAGGAGATTTTCAACACAATTATATTGCAAAACCTCAATTTATGTACTTTTTACTCTGTTAAAATTCCAACGGGTCCATTGAAAGGCCCATTTAGACCTGCTCGTCCGAAACCTCTAGAAGAAGGACCGCAAAACAAGTTTTAATCAAAATTTAGGAGTTCAAATAAGTGAGTAGGATATTTTCAACAGAATTATATTGCAAAACCTCAATTTCTGTACTTTTTAATAAGTTAAAATTCCAACGGGTCCATTGAAAGGCCCATTTAGACCTGCTAGTACGAAACATCTACAAAAAGAACTGCAAAACAAGTTTTGATTAAATATTAGGAGATCATGTAATTGATTAGGAGCTTTTCAACACAATTATATTTCAAACCCTCAATTTCTGTACTTTTTACTAAGTTAAAATTCCAACGGGTCCATTGAGAGGGCCATTTAGACCTGCTAGTCTGAGACCTCGATAAAAAGGACCGCAAAACATATTCTAATCAAATTTTAGGAGTTCAAATAATTGATTAGCAGCTTTTCAACACAATTATATTGAAAAACCTCAATTTCTGTACTTTTTACTCAGTTAAAATTCCAACGGGTCCATTGAAAGGCCTATTTCGACCTGCTCGTCCGAAACCTCTACAAAAAGGACTGCAAAACAAGTTTTAATCAAATTTTAGGAGTTCATGTAATTGATTAGGTTCTTTTCAACACAATATATTGCAAAACCTCAATTTATGTACTTTTTACTCAGTTAAAATTTCAACGGGTCCATTGAAAGGCCCATTTAGACCTGCTAGACCGAAACCTCGACAAAAAGGACCGAAAAACAAGTTTTAAACAAATTTTAGGAGTTCAGATAATTGATTAGGAGCTTTTCAACACAATTATATTGCAAAACCTCAATTTATGTACTTTTTACTCAGTTAAAATCTCAACGGGTCCATTGAAAGGTACATTTAGACATGCTCGTCCGAAACCTCTACAAAAAAGGACCGCTAAACAAGTTTTAATCAAATTTTAGGTGGTCATATAATTGGTTAGGATCTTTTTAACACAATTGTATTACAAAACCTCAATTTATGTACTTTTTACTCAGTTAAATTTCCAACGGGTCCATTGAAAGGCCCATTTACACCTTCTCGTCGGAAACCTTGACAAAAAGGACCGCAAAACAAGTTTTAATCAAATTTTAGGAGTTCGAATAATTGATTAGTTGCTTTTCAACACAATTATATTGCAAAACCTCAATTTCTATACTTTTTACTCTGTTAAATTCCAGCGGGTCCATTAAAAGGCCCATTTCGACCCGCTCGTCCGAAACCTCTACAAAAAGGACTGTAAAATAAGTTTTAATCAAATCTTAGGAGGTCATGTAATTGAATATGAGCTTTTCAACACAATTATATTGCAAAACCTCAATTTCTGTACTTTTTACTCAGTTAAAATTCAAACGGGTCCAAAAGATTATGTCCAAAAGTTAACCATCTCCTTTTTGCGGATGATTGTATGGTCTTCCTCAACACTAACCCTGAGGAAGCGGTACATCTCAAATTGACTATTTTCTATAATCCGCGCACCTCTCGCTCGACCCGTGATGTAATCAATGGTACTATACAAGTACGTGAGGTTAATAATCCTGGTGTCTATCTAGGTGTTCCGTTACTCATTGGTAAAAATAAAACTGAATCCTTAGGCTTCGTTCGTGACAAGGTTCATGATCGTTTATCTACCTAGGACAAACAACTTCTTTCATTTAGTGGTCGAGAAATATTTATCAAAGCAGTTCTACAATCTCTGTCTCAATATGTTATGTCCTGCTATCTATTACCTCAAAATATTGTGGACGACATGACCTCAGCTATCCGTCAATACTGGTGGTCTGGGAAGTCCAATGAAAAAGGCTGGCACATGCTCCCTTGGAATCGAGTTTGTTTACCAAAATCGGCTGGGGGCATGGGCTTCCGGATCTCAATGATTTTAACATTGCTCTCCTTGGAAAACAACTTTGGCGGCTAATTTGTGAGCCGAAATCATTGCTGGGTCACATTTACTCTGCGAACTATTTCCCCTCTGGCAACATCTTAGATGCTACCCGTCCGCAATGGGGATAGTTTTCCTGGCAAGGCCTATACAATGCATTGCATCACCTCTTTGGTGGGTTTGTACCGACCTGGTATTAACAGCAATATACGTGTCCTTAAAGATAACTGGGGTGGCTCCTCTTTTCTCATCCTATCCGGGGAGTATGAGACCTCTGATGAAGTACACGTTCGTTGTCGTGACTTTATGATCCAGAATCAAGCTGCTTGGGATCCTATCAAGGTTTAACGCTATTTCAGCACTGTTGATGCAGATACCATCCTTCGTATTCCGATAATTAATGATCCCCGTGATTCTATTCTTTGGTCTCCCAATGATTCTTGGATCTATTTGGTTCGCTCTGGTTACCAATACCTCCAGCGGCCTGCGGAACCTCGGAACCGCCCAGCTCGAATTTGGAAAGTTCTGGCTAAAGTTAAGGCACTCCCTAAGGTAAAAACTTTTGGCTGGCGTATGGCCTCCGATGCCCTACCTGTTGGCTCGAGACTTCAGGTTTTCGCACCTAATTCTGTCCCCTGCCCTATTTGTGGTTTCCTTTCGGAATCTATTCTGCACGCTCTTCGCGACTGTTCTGGGGCCTCTGAGGCCCTACGACTTTCTGGCATCCCCAATATCCTCTCCAACAGTTTGGCTTCTTCTGGCATCCAATGGTTGGAGGAGGGTGCCCGCCTTTTATCTCCTGACCACTTTGGTCTTTTCCTCACTTCTATTTGGAATATATGGAACATGCGTAATGATTGGGTCCACAATCACCATTTACAACCCCATTGGCTTACTGGCATCAACTCTATTAGCCTACATAATGATTACTGTAATTCTACCTCTTCACCCCATTCCCTACCAAATTCCTCTGCGACGTCACCTCCACGTTGGAGGGCCCCCCATGGTTATATTAAGAATAATGTGGATGGGGTTGTTGACCCAGCCACTCGTGCAGCGGCTGTCGGTGTTGTGGCGCGTGATGATTCGGGTAAGGTTGTTGGGGGCCTTGCTTACCCCTTGGGCAGTTTTTCGGATGTTGCCACTTGTGAAGGTTTGGACCTTCTTGCTGGTATTACCTTTGCTCAATCCAAGGGCTGGCGAAGACTGATGTTTGAGACGGACTGTGCCTCCCTTGCAAATAGGCTCAACAATCCAGGGCCAGACCTCTCTACTTAAGGTCCTTCGCTTTTACAAGCTCGTGACGCATTTTTTTCTTTGCCTTTTGCACATGTTTCTTATGTAAGCCATGAGGAAAATTTCGTGGCTCATGCTTTGGCCACCCATGCTCTCAGAACCATAACTTCAATGTCCTTTGGTTTTGACTTTCCTTCTTGAATCTGTCACCTTGTACATGGCGAGTTTTCATCTTAATAATATTTGGGCACTCTTTTCCTTTTTTTTAGGATTCTTCGGGACTAGTGTCTGGGGATATTAGTAGGGGTTTTTAATGAGGCCTTTTTTCTCAAAAAAAATTCCAACAGATCCATTGAAAGGCCCATTTAGACCTGCTCGTCCGAAACCTTGACAAAAAGGGTCGCGAAACAAATTTTAATCAAATTTTAGGAGTTCAAATAATTGATTATGAGCTTTTCAACACAATTATATTGCAAAAACTCAATATCTATACTTTTTACTCAATTAAAATTCCAACGGGTCCATTGAAAGGCCCATTTAGACCTGCTCGTCCGAAACCTCTACAAAAGGACCACAAAACAAGTTTTAATCAAATTTTAGGAGTTCATTTAATTGACTAGGAGCTTTTCAACACAATTATACTACAAAACCTCAATTTATGTACTTTTTACTCAGTTAAAATTCCAACGGGTCCGTTGAAAGGCCAATTTCAACCTGCTCGTCCGAAACCTCTACAAAAAGGACTGCAAAACAAGTTTTAATCAAATTTTAGGAGTTCATGTAATTGATTAGGAACTTTGCAACACAATTATATTGCAAAACCTAAATTTATGTACTTCTTTCTCAGTTAAAATTCCAACGGGTCCATTGAAAGGCCCATTTAGACCTACTAGTTCGAAACCTCGACAAAAAGGACTACACAACAAGTTTTAATCAAATTTTAGGAGTTCAAATAATTGATTAGGAGCTTTTCAACACAATTATGTTGCAAAACCTCAATTTCTATACTTTTTACTCAGTTAAAATTCCAACGGGTCCATTGAAAGGCCCATTTCGACCCTCTCGCCCGAAATATCTTCAAAAAGGGTCGCAAAAAAAGTTTTAATTAAATTTTAGGAGATCATGTAATTGATTAGGAGATCTTCAACACAATAATATTGCAAAACCTCAATTTCTGTACTTTTTACTCAGTTAAAATTCCAACAAATCCATTGAAAGGCCCATTTAGACCTACTTGTCTGAAACCTCTACAAAAGGACCGCAAAAAGTTTTAATCAAAATTTAGGAGTTCATGTAATTGACTAGGAGCTTTTCACCACAATTATATTGCAAAACCTCAATTTCTGTACTTTTTACTCAGTTAAAATTCCAACGGGTCTATTGAAAGGCCCATTTAGACCTGCTCGTCTAAAACATCGACAAAAAGAACCACAAAACAAGTTTTAATCAAATTTAGGAGTTCAAATAATTATTTAGGAGCTTTTCAACACAATTATATTGCAAAACCTCAATTTTTGTACTTTTTACTCAATTAAAATTCCAACGAGTCCATTGAGAGGCCCATTTAGACCTGCTCGTCCGAAACCTCTACAAAAAGGACCGTAAAACAAGTTTTAATCAAATTTTAGGAGTTCATGTAATTGACTAGGAGCTTTTCAACACAATTATATTGCAAAACCTCAATTTCTGTACTTTTTACTCAGTTAAAATTCCAACGGGTCCATTTAAAGGCCCATTTAGACCTGCTCGTCCGAAACCTCTACAAAATGACTGCAAAACAAGTTTTAATCAAATTTTACGAGTTCATGTAATTGAATAGGAGCTTTTCACCACAATTATATTGCGAAACCTCAATTTTTGTACTTTTTACTTAGTTAAAATTCCAACGGGTCCATTTAAAGGCCCATTTAGACCTACTCGTCCGAAACCTCTACAAAAATGACCGCAAAACATTTTTTAATCAAATTTTAGGAGTTCATGTAATTGAATAGGAGCTTTTCACCACAATTATATTGCAAAACCTCAAATTTAGACCTGCTCGTCCGAAACAATCAAATTGAGCGTTATATTGTATAGGTTGTTTCAAAAATATGATCAACTCCTCAACATAAAATTGGATCTGCTCAATGTTTTATCATAGGAAGGAATATATATATATATATATATATATATATGTTTATCGACAAAAAAAGGTATTAAAAATGTTAATCTCGAATATTATTTTTTTAATATCATATTGATAAATTAGTATAATTATTTTTGAAAATTTCAAAACATAAACGTATATATTACAAGTAGGGATTTAAATTTAATTTTAGGGGAAAATAGTAAGAAACGTAAAATAAAATTTAAAATATATAAGTATTAAAATTATCTGGTCGGGTACTCGGCTATAAAAAAATTCATCCTTGACCCGGCCCGACTACCAGGGAAAAATTACTAGTCGGGTACCCAGCCTGAAAATTTGGGTATTTTCAATAAATACACGGTAATTTTTAATCGAGTAGGCGAGTCGACGGGTCGGATAGTTCGGGTAGGGTATTTTTGAACACCCCTAGATAGAAGGGTGAGTGTATGGGCAGATTCGGATATGGTGATGGAAGGATGAAAGTAATGGATAGAATGAGATGGAAAAATGGAGATAATATTCAAAGAATTCAGAAGAAGAACCTATACTAAAGAGTATAGACCATATCTTTAGGAGAATAACTTTGAGGGTGGTAAAAGGACTTAATCCCATTGGTTAAAGAACCAAGAACCTGAAGTTTGGTGGATAGAAGTGACGCCGCAAGCAATGAATCTTGATAAGTCGGATAGTTCTTAAAAGAAAAAGTTTAAGAGATAAACTGACAAAGTTAATTTTATATAAATCAAAGGTGTATTTACAAATGAAAATTGATCCCCTATTTATAGTTTCTAAGGGGTGGACTGTAACGCCTCGATTCTGGGACTAGAGGTTTTAAAAGCGGTTTAGGGATTGGCGAATCTAGATTAGAGATCCGGGTCGGTTCAGGGAAATCTTAGTTCGAGATGTGATAAAATCATGTGGAAATTTTCTAAAATCCTAATTAAATATGTAACAAAGGAAAGTGAAACCAATTTTGAAAAATAAGTTTTGGAAAGTCGACACTTCGACTTGGTGACTAAAATGTAAAAATTGAAAATTCTGTTTTAATGGCTAAATTGAAGGGAGCCAAAACTTAGAATCCTTAGAGAGATATTACACCATGTTGGTATCAGCTAACTCCCTTGATTTGATGTTTTAAATGTTTTAATTATGAGTTTTAGTAAAGGCGTTTTAATAAAAAGAGATTTTATTAGCCAAATCATTTTCTCACGTAACTTCTTTTCTTCAATTTTTTCTCTCAACTTTCCCGGTATCTAAACTCTCTTTTCATCACTAGAATCTTTAGAGAATTTTCCTATTTCATTAGCTTTTGATTCCTAAATGATGCTCATGGATTTCTACAACATTTAACAAGAGTTTCTTAAAGGATTTCACCAAAATCTTTTCAAATCAAGGGAAGGCTTGTGTTAGAGGTGATCTTTCTTTTCTCTCCTCTAATTAAGGTTCTTTATTGAAATTCCCAAGTCTTTGGCTCTCGATTTTTGTTTATCAACAAGATTTTGTAATTGAAGTGATGAAATTTGTTAGGTAAAGCTTTGAAAGATGGATTTTCAATATTTTCATTTGGGCACTATTTTGATTGATTTGTGAATGATTTTAATCATTATTTGGATGTTAAATGATGAGGGAATAATGGTTTTGTGATAATAATTCCAGATTGAGTTGGATCTCTAATTGTTAGATTTTGAGTTTTTGGGATGTTAATGTGAATCTGATTTTCTTGAGGTATAAGGATGATAATAGGATGTTTTTGGATGTTGATTTATGGTTAAAAGTGAATGAAAGTGATGGTTTATCGTTGGGTTAAGTTTCGGGTAAGATCAATTGAGTTTTCGGTTGTTTCGGATAGGCTTTTAAGTGCCTTTGGGCAGAGCTGCAGGTTTTTAGTGATTTCTGGTTGTTTTAATGCATTGAGATGCATTAATCCTCTATTCTTGTGTGGTATAAATAGGGGAGGATTCTTTGGAAGCATTTGGCGAAGTTCCAAGGACTTCGGACGCTTGATTTTTGCATCGACAATTGAGGTTTCGCGTGTCGGTGAGTGGAAATAAGATTTCCAGCTTTGAAATGCTTAAAAGGTGGTTTTGGGAACTTAGTGTAAGCTTGAAATGCTTTAATAAGTTCGGAAGTAGGTAAAGTGATTTTCTCTCTCGGATTGTGCTATTATCAGATTGTTGATGCACTTGTTTTTAAAATGCATATTGTCACTGTTAAAGCATGATTTGAGGTAAATGAATTGCTATTTTCGTTGATATAATGATGAAGGATGCACATGGTAAGTGATCCTTGTAAGTATGCATTTATACTTGTGAATTTAAGCATGATTTGATGCTTGAGAATGAGGTTGGTTGATACAATCCAGCTTGGGCGCTCAATTATCTTCCTTCTTATGTTAATCTTACTAAGTATGAAGAAACATGGAGTTTTCATTAAGCTCTATCTTTTCATATTATTTCTTTTAGTTTATTACTTATATATCATAATTAGATATCATATTATATGCATCCTGCATTATGCTCATATATTTATCATATGCATTATTCATGATATACTTAGGATTATAATTAATTATATTAACTAAGATAAGCATATCACCACATCTTTATATTCATTCTAAGTTGGTTTATATTTAAACTTAGCTAAACCACATTGTTTCTAGCTTATTTTAAGCTCATTCTTATCTATTATAGCTTACACATCGTTTTCTTGTTATTTCAGCTCATTTCATTAAAGATAATAGTTCAAGAACGCTCGAGGGACTTAAGGATAGCTCACCATAGCTTGGGAAGGCTTTTGGCAGCTCATAATAGCTCAAGGACAGCTTAAGCACGTGGAATTGCAAGAGAGCTCAATTGGAGGACTATTTTAGCTCGTGAACTTAGTGGAACTAACTTAAGGAGTTCATGAACTTAAAGCTCAAGCTCAACTAGCTAAAATCAGCTTTAAGAATCTCAAGTTGAAGTGAGGATTGAGCTAGCTATGTCATCTAGCTAGCTCAGCTCAAGTCAGCTCAAGCCTAGCTCGTCCAGCTCATCTCAGCTCCCCCTATCCACTCCAGCTCAATGTTACCTAGCTAGCTAGTGTTACTAACCAGTTGGCTAGACCCGAGGAGGCACCTACACCACTATTCGGCCAAGGAGGGAAACCAAGGCACCCATTCATGCTTGGCGCCACATGAAACATCACCATAAGCACTGAAACATCACCCTTTGCTTATCATCACATTTCAAGGCCCTATCATCACCATTCGGTCACTTTGGAGGAAGACACCAAGCAAATGCCGAATCATTCATCTTTGTTTATGCCTATTCGGCCACCCCTTCCCCTACTCTATATATGTAGCCATTTGGATGACACCATTCTGAATACAAATTATATTTGTGAGATTATTTCTCTCTTTTAGTTCTTCTTAGAAATTTATCGACTTATCAAGTACTTGTACTTGTGGCTTCTACCTTTCTATCAACCTTGATACTTTTGGTTCTTTTAGTTTGATACATTAAAGGGGTCAAAGTCCTTATTACCATCCCTTAAATATCAATATAAGGTTCGGGGTTAGGTTCTCTAATAACCTAGTTTCTTCCTTAAGTATCTTTAAGATACTATCCAATTTTCATCATTCTTATCACCACCATAACACCCTTCAACTTCACCACCAAACTACTTCACATTCTTCCAGCCCTTAATATCACCCAAAACGCCCAAATACTTCCCTACATCCTTTTAAACACCATACATTCCTTCACTTCCAAACCAGCCCCTAAACTATCCATTTCATCCCTTATTTTTATTTCTTCATTTTGCAGCCACTTCTTGCGAGATACTTGCTTCCTTCCTAGGTCCTACAATCAAAGTGTGCCGTTCAACATAAACAACAAGATCGGCCTACATCATTGGTAATTTATTCTTTGAAAATAGTGAAATATGTAATGAAATGTGGTTCATATTGGCAAGTATTGTTATGAAAATACTTTTGAAAATGCTATCAGATATAGTTAGGCGGCTATAGGATTGAGTGCACTATAAACAAGTCGCCTTGGATGTTGAGGGGTTGAAATGGTACCGAACACTCCATCCATGTACCCTAACGATCAAGGAATGTTTAAGGTGTCGCAACAGTGGAGGATGATTCCCTTGTGTGAACCTTGTATAGTGTCCCGTCTCTCGTTAGTGGGCTATACATCTACCGATGAGTGGTGTTGAGGGGTTGTGATTGTACCAAATATTCTACCACGAGTGTCACAACGGTGGAGGGTAGCTTCCGTGTGTGAGCCTTGAGATGCCAGTAGAGTGTATGATGTGTTTGGGACAACACTTGGTAATCCGTGTATCCGATGTGGTTTTTGGGAAATGATCTTGATGCTAATCACTTGTGAGCCAATATGAGGAATGATGTAATTTGAAATGTGTTATGTTGCATAATATTGAAAATGCATATTTTACTCTTTAAGCTTAGCATGTGTGGAAAATGCTTGGGAAGGCTTAAATTGAGTTTAGCAAAAGAGATTTGTTGTTGGTTTGTTAACACATGTTGTATGAGGTTTTCATGCTAATTTTGATCATTGGGATAAACAAATGCATTCTTATTGTGGTTGAGAAATTTTTATCAAAGCTGTTTTGCAATCTTTGCCCCAATATGTCATGTCTTGTTACTTACTCCCCCAAAAATATTATAGATGACATGACCACATCTATCCGTTGTTACTGGTGGTATGGTAAAAACAGAAAAAAAGGGTTGGCATATGCTCCCATGGGAACATGTATGTTTACCTAAATCCGCGGGAGGTATGGGCTTTTGGGACCTAAACAACTTTAATATTGCGCTTCTAGGCAAGCAACTCTGGCGGCTTATCTGTGAACCAGATTATCTTCTCGGGCAGATTTACAAGGCAAAATAATTTCCATTTGGTAACATTCTTGATGCTGAACAGCCGATTCGTGGCTCATTCGCTTGTCAAGGACTATATAATGCTATGCAACATCTCTATGGGGGGGTTTCTCTATCGCCCTGGAATAAATATTTGTATTCGTATCCACAAGGATAACTGGGGAGGTTCCTCTCTAATACACCTCTATGGGAATATGAGGTTTCAGACGAAATGTATGTTCGCTGTCGAGACTTCATGCTCCGTAACAAAGCTGCCTGGGACCCAATCAAAGTCCGCAACTACTTCACAACTGAGGATGCCAATTCAATTCTAAATGTCCCTATTATCAATGACAATCGTGACTCCATTCTTTGGAACCCCAATGACTCTGACATTTATTCCGATCCCTGCCCCCTTTGTCAACACAATTATATTGCAAAACCTCAATTTGTGTACTTTTACTCGGTTAAAATTCCAACGGGTCCATTGAAAGGCCCATTTAGAACTGCTTGTCCGAAACCTCTACAAAAGGACCGCTAAACAAGTTTTAATAAAATTTTAGGTTTTCATATAACTGATTAGTAGCTTTTTAACACAATTATATCACAAAACCTCAAATACTATACTTTTTACTCAGTTAAAATTCCAATGGGTCCATTAAAAGACCCATTTAGACCTGCTCGTCCAAAACCTCTACAAAAGGACCGCTAAACAAGTTTTAATCAATTTTTGATGTTCATATAATTTATTAGGAGCTTTTCAACACAATTATATTGAAAAACCTCAATTTGTGTACTTTTTACTCAGTTAAAATTCCAACAGCTCCATTCAAAGGTCCATTTGGACCTGCTCGTCCGAAATCTCTAGAAAAAGGACCGCAAAAAAGTTTTAATCAAATATTAGGAGATCGTGTAATTGATTACGAGCTTTTCAACACAATTATAATGCAAAACCTCAATTTATGTACTTTTACGTAGTTAAAATTCGAACATGTCCATTGTAAGGCCCATTTAGACCCGCTCGTCCGAAACCTCTACAAAAAGGATCGCTAAATAAGCTTTAATCAAATTTTAGGAGTTCATATAATTGATTAGGAGCTTTTAAACAGAATTATATTCCAAAACCTCCATTTTTGTACTTTTTACTCAATTAAAATTCCAACGGATCCATTGAAAGGCCCATTTAGACCTACTCATCTGAAACCTCTACAAAAGGACCGCTAAACAAGTTTTAATAAAATTTTACGTGTTCATATCATTGATTAGGAGCTTTTCAACACAATTATATTGCAAAACCTCAACTTCTGTACATTTTACTCTGTTAAAATTCCATCGAGTCCATTGAAAGGCCAATTTAGACCCGCTCGTCGTTAACCTCTACAAAAAGGACCACAAAATAAATTTTAATCAAATTATAGGAGTTCGTCTAATTGGTTAGGAGCATTTCAACAAAATTATATTGCAAAACCTCAATTTCTGTACTTTTTACTCAGTTAAAATTCCAACGGGTCCATTGAAAGGCCCATTTAAACCTGCTCATCCGAAAACACTAAAAAGGGACCAAACAAAGTTTTAATCAAATATTAGGAGATCATGTAATTGATTACGAGCTTTTCAACACAATTATATTGAAAGGCCCATTTAGACCCACTCGTCCGAAACCTCTACAAAAAGGACCACAAAATTTTAATCAAATTTTAGGAGTTCGACTAATTGATTAGGAGCATTTCAACACAATTATATTGCAAAACCTCAATTTCTATACTTTTTACTCAGTTAAAATTCCAACGGGTCCATTGAAAGGCCCATTTAAACCTGCTCATCAAAAACCACTTGAAAATGGACCAAAAAAAGTTTTAATCAAATATTAGGAGATCATGTAATTGATTACAAGCTTTTCAATAGAATTATATTGCAAAACCTCAATTTATGTACTTTCTACTCAGTTAAAATTCCAACGAGTCCATTGAAAGGCTCATTTAGATCCGCTCGTCCGAAACCTCTACAAAAAGGACTGTAAAACAAGTATTAATCAAATACCAGGAGTTCATATAATTGATTAGGAGCTTTTCAACACAATTATATTGCAAAACCTCAATTTATGTACTTTTTACACAGTTAAAATTCCAACATGTCCGTCGTAAGGCCCATTTAGACCTGCTCATCCGAAACCTCTACAAAAAGGACCATAAAACAAGTTTTAATCAAATTTTAGGAGTTCACATAATTGATTAGGAGCTTTTCAATACAATAATATTCCAAAACCTCAATTTTTGTGCTTTTTACTTAGTTAAAATTCCAATGGGTCCCTTGAAAGGCCCATTTAGACATGCTCGTCCGAAATCTCTAGAAAAAGGACCGCAAAAAAGGTTTTAATCAAATATGAGGAGATCATGTAATTGATTACGAGCTTTTCAACACAATTATATTGCAGAACCTCAATTTATGTACTTTTTACGTAGTTAATATTCCAACGTGTCCATTGTTAGGCCCATTTAGACCCTCTCGTCTGAAACCTCTACAAAAAGAACCGCTAAATAAGTTTTAGTCAAATTCTAGGAGTTCACATAATTGATTAAGAGCTTTTCAACACAATTTTATTCCAAAACCTCAATTTTTGTACTTTTTACTCAGTTAAAATTCCAACGGGTCCATTGAAAGGTACATTTAGACATGCTCGTCCGAAACCTCTACAAAAAGGACCGCTAAACAAGTTTTAATCAAATTTTAGGTGGTCATATAATTGGTTAGGATCTTTTTAACACAATTGTATTGCAAAACCTCAATTTCGTTACTTTTTACTCAGTTAAATTTCCAACGGGTGGACAAAAGTTGGGCCCCTAACTCCAACTATATATGAAAGATTAGACCGCTTCATTGCTAATTCGGCTTGGCAGGATCTTTTTCCCTCATATCGTATAACAACGGACTATATGGACAAGTCCGACCACTGTTTCTTGCTTCTCGATACATCCCCCATGGATGCAACTCCCTCTCATCGACCCTCTAATGCTTTTCGATTGGAAAACTGCTGGGCGAATAACGAAGACAACATCTCTACTGTTAAACGCACTTGGGTAAATACCTCTGGAACAACCATTGAAAAAATAAAAGCTGTTGGTACATGTCTGGAGGAATGGCAGAATCATCAAAGATTTAAGTTCTCCGGTCGTATTAATTTCCTTACCAAAAAAAATAAACAGGTTTTTATGCCGCCCATTAACTGCTACAAATGAAGAAAATTATATCAATTACATAACTGAACTTAATAAACTTCTAATGGAACAAGAAATATATTGGGCACAAAGATCCAAAAATTTATGGCTTTCTTAAGGGGATAAAAATACAAGATTCTTCCATGCCCGTGCAAATAATAGAAGGAAAAAAAACTCAATCACATGCGTATTTGATTCTAATTCGAACTAGTGTACTGCTGAAACAGATTTAATGACAATTTGTTCTAGCTATTTCCAAAACCTTTTTACATCATCCAACCCTCAATTTTCCGATCATATACTCGATAAAATTTTGCCTTCTATCACTCAATATATGAATGATACTCTCTTGAGGACATTCACAAAAGAAGAAATAATCCATGCATTCCAGGACATTGACCCAAGGAAAGCGCCTGGTATTGATGGATTACCAAGTAGCTTTTTTAGAAAACATTGGGACATTGTTGGCGAATATGTTATTACTCTATGCACTAATTGTCTAAATGGTACCGCAGATATGGCCTTGGTCAACAAAACTATACTGGTTCTAATCCCTAAAATCCAGGATCCTACTACTATGAGACAACGAAGACCCATCAGTCTGTGCACTGTTCTTTATAAAATAGTTGCCAAAACCATTGTAAACAGAATGAAACAAACTATACCCCTTTGTATTAGCCCTAACCATGCAGCTTTTGTTCAGAGACGTAACATTTCTGACAACATTCTCATCGCCCATGAAATTATTTATAATATCAATTCTGGGGCTACAAAATCCTCCCAAGGAGTTGCTCTTAAGCTAGACATGGAAAAAGCATTTGATAGAGTCGAATGGTCTTTTTTGGCCAATGTAATGGAACGTATGGGCTTTGCACCTGATTGGATCTCTCTTATCATGCGTTGCATTACCACAGTCTCTTTTTCTGTCAAAATTAATAACTCTTTCTCTCCCTTCTTTTAACCACAACGCGGATTACGTCAAGGTGATCCCCTTTCACCTTTCCTTTTCCTATTTTGTACACAAGGGCTCTCTGCATACCTGACTGCTGCCCAACAAACAAACATTCTACCAGGGCTTGGGACCTGCAGATACGGCCCTAAAGTCAACCATCTCCTCTTTGCTGATGACTGCATGATATTCATTAATAATAATCCAGATGAAGCTACTCAACTTAAAAGGGCTCTGCAAACATATGCTGCGGCTTCTGGTCAAGCAGTGAATTTTGAGAAATCGAAAATCTTTTATAATCCATGTACCCCAACCTCAACGAGAATGGAGATCAACAGTTTATTGCAAGTACGCGAGGTTTCTAATCCTGGCATATATCTGGGTGTCCCACTTCTCATTGGGAAGAATAAAATTGAGTCATCAGGTTTTGTTCGTGAAAAAGTTCATGATCTTCTTTCTAGCTGGGATAAACAACTCCTCTCATTTAGTGGACGGAAAATTTTCATTAAAGCAGTTTTGCAATCTCTACCTCAATATGTTATGTGTTGTTATATGCTTCCATAAAATATTATTGATGATATGACCTCAACGATTCGGCAATATTGGTGGAATGGCAAATCTAATAAGAAAGGATGGCATATGCTCCCGTGGAATCATGTTTGTCTACCTAAGGCTGCGGGAGGTATGGAGGTTTAAGGATTTATATGATTTCAATGTTGCCCTCCTGGGTAAGCAATTATGGAGACTTATCTGTGAACCAGATTCATTATTGGGCCAAATATATCGAGCTAAATATTTCCCTTTTGGGAATATCCTTGATGCCTCTCGACCTAATCGAGGCTCTTTTGCTTGGCAAGGTCTTTATAATGCTCTACAACGTCTTTTTCCAAGCTTCTTATATCGCCCTGGCATTAACAGTAATATACGTGTGCACAAAGACATTTGGGGCGGTCCTTCCCTATTACCCTTACTGGGGACTATGAAATCTCGGATGAAGTCCACATTCGATGTCGCGACTTCATGATTCGTAATCAAATTGCTTGGGACCCTGTAAAGGTCCGAAGCTATTTTAACCCAGTTTATGTTGCTGCCATTCTCCGTACCCCCATCATAAATGACCACCGTGACTCTATTCTTTGGGCTCCTAACGATTCGGGTATTTACTCGGTCCGTTCTGGTTATCTTTCTCTACAACATTCTGTGGACCCACATACGTCACCTACACGATTTTGGAATTTTCTGTCCAAAGTTAAGGCGGTTCCTTAGGTTAAAACTTTCGGATGGCGTGTGGCGTCTGCTGCTCTTCCAGTTGGTTCCAAATTGCAAGTTTTTTCCCAAACTCTGGGCCTTTTCCTATCTGTGGAGCCCACTCGGAGTCCATTCTCCATGCTCTTCGTGATTGTGCAGGGGCTTCTGAAGCCCTTCACCTCTCCGGAGTTCCCATAGCTCTTTCTAGGAGCTTGACTGTAACTCCTTTACAATGGTTGGAGGAAGCTGCCCACCTCCTATCCTCTCCCCTCCATTCTGGAGCCCTCCACCATTAGACCATATCAAAATAAATGTGGATGGGGCTTTTAACCCCTCCACTCGTGCAGCGGTTGTTGGCGTCGTGGCACGTGATTCTACAAGTGCGGTTGTAGGCGGCCTAGCATTCCCGCTTGGTAGTTGTTTGGATGCAACTACTTGTGAAGGTGAAAGTCTCCTTGTCGGGGTCACTTTGGCCCGATCTCGAGGATGGAATCGGATATTGTTCGAAACAGATTGTGCTTCTCTTGCAAATAGGATCAACAATCCAGGACAAGATCTTTCTACCATGGGATCTCTTCTACACCAGATTCGAGAGTCTCTCCATTTTTTACCTTTTGCTCCTATAATTTTTGTACGCCGAGAGGCAAATCATGTGGCCCATACTTTGGCTACTTATGCTCTAGGTTCTATGTCTTCTATGTCTTTTACTACTGTTGTTCCACCATGTATCAAGCACCTTGTAACGAATTTCTCTACAATCTAATAAAATTTAGGCACTCTTTTCCCCTTTTTAGGGTCCTCTAGCTCTGCTTGAAGGACATTAGTAGGGGTTTTTAATGAGGCCTTTTTCTTAAAAAAAAATTCCAACGGGTCCATTGAAAGGCCCATTTAGATTTGCTCGTCTGTAGCCTCTAGAAAAAGGACCGAAAAAAGTTTTAATCAAATATTAGGAGATCATGTAATTGATTACGAGCTTTTCAACACAATTATATTGAAAAACCTCAATTTCTATACTTTTTACTCAATTAAAATACCAACGGGTCCATTGCAAGGCTCATTTAAACCTGCTCGTCCGAAACCTCTAAAAAGGACCGCAAAACAAGTTTTAATCAAATTATATTTCAAAACCTCAATTTCTGTACTTTTTACACAGTTAAAATTCCAACATTTCCGTTTTAAGGCCCATTTAGACCTACTCATTCGAAACCTCTTCAAAAGGACCGCAAACAAGTTTTAATCAAATTTTAGGAGTTCATCTAATTGGTTTGGAGCTTTTCAACACAATTATATTGCAAAACCTCAATTTGTATACTTTTTACTCATTTAAAATTTCAACGGGACCTCGGAAAGGCACATTTAGACCTGCTCGTCCAAAACCTCTACAAAAAGGACCGCTAAACAAGTTTTAATCAAATTTTAGGTGTTCATATAATTGATTAGGAGATTTTCAACACAATTATATTACAAAATCTCAATTATTGTACTTTTTACTTAGTTAAAATTCCAACGGTTTCATTAAAAGGCCCATTTACACCTGCTCGTCCAAAACCTCTACAAAAAGTACAACAAAATAAGTTCTAATCAAATTTTCGGAGTTCATATAATTAGTTAGGAGCTTTTCAACACAATTATATTGTAAAACCTCAATTTTTGTACTTTTTACACAGTTAAAATTCCAACATGTCCGTTGTAAGGCCCATTTATACCTGCTCTTCTGAATCCTCTATATAAAGGACCGCAAAACAAGTTTTAATCAAATCTTAGGTGTTCATCTAATTGGTTAGGAGCTTTTCAACACAATTACATTGAAAAACCTCAATTTGTGTACTTTTTACTTAGTTAAAATTCAAACGAGTTCACTGAAAGACGCATTTAGACCTGCTCGTCTGAAACCTCTACAAAAGGACCGCTAAACAAGTTTTAATTAAATTTTAGGTGTTCAAATGATTAGGAGTTTTTCAACAAAATTATATTGCAAAACCTCAATTTCTATATGTAACGCCCCGGTTTTGGGCTTAGAAGTTTTTGGTTTAGACCGGTTCAGTCGAAGTGCGGTTCGAATATAAAAGGTGAAATTAGGAAAGCCTAGTTCGGGTTGCATTAAAAATATGGAAAAATGTCTTAAAATCCTCTTTTATTATATATAAGAGAATGGTGGAATCAATTTTACAAAACGAGGTTTGGAAGGGTGACATTTTGGTTAGTGACCAAAATGTAATTTTTGAAATCTGTGTGACTGTTTTAAAAAGGATTGAAACTTTGAATCTTTAAGGAGCTATTTACCCAATGGGAGTTTCTCCAGATTTTTCTTAAATATTAAATGATTAATTAATGGTTTTGAAATAAAGGAAAAAGTGAGGGAAGACATTTTCCTAATTCCAACTAACTTTCCACATTTTCCATTTTCATTTTCTCTCATCTTTTCTCTCAAACCAAACACATTTCTCCAGAACTTTTCCCTCTGATTTTGGCATCCAAACATGAGATTTTAATCCTCTTTTAATCCCTAGTCATCTCTTCAACAAAACCTTTGCATTTGCTATTTGGATCTTCAAGCATTTTGGTTCTAAAAAGGGAGAAACTCAAGTTTAGAGGTATGAACGTCCTTCTCCTCTAAATTCTCAGTTCTTTACTGAAATTCCCAAGTTCTCGATCCTTAATTGATGTTTTATAAAAGGTTTTATGGTTGTGTTCTTGATCTTGGCTTAAAATGCAAGATTTGGTTGATTTTTGTTAAAATTCGTATGATCTGTTTGGGCAGGGTTTTGAGGTGTTATTTTGATGATAAATGAATGTTTATTTGATGAGAAAGTGAGGTTTAATCAATGCAATCCCGGATAGGTTAATTTTCCTAAATTTTGCTTGAGTTCTTGGTTGTTTTTGGAGTGATCTAGATGATCTGTTATAGCTGGAGGTATAAGGGTGATGTTAGATCCTTTTTGGATGTTAATTGAGGTTTATGAATGTTTAGAATTAATGGATTATGGCTGGGTGGTGTTGTGGAGTTGTTTGGAAGTGATTTCGGTTGTGTTTGGTAGCCGAAATTGGAGTGTTGATGAGAGCAGCGAGTTTAGGTGCTTTCATTGAAGATATTAATGCATGATGATGCATTAATCCTCTTCTTTGATGTGTTTAAAACAGGGGAGTCATCTTTGGATCCAAGTGGTGGTGATCCGGAAGCTTGATTGGTGTTTCGGCAAGTGGCGAAACGGAATCGGTGAGTGGGTTTTGGTTTTCAGCTTTGAAACCAATGTTTTGAAGGTTTGGGAGCTTAGTTTAAGTCTAAGCAACTTAGCTAAGCTCAAGAGTAAGTTTTCGGAAGAACTCTCTTGATGATGAACCATGGATTGGTTGTATGCAATGTGGTTTGTTTGCATGTTTTAAATCCTGTTTTGAAAGCATATTTAGCATGTTTATTTGCTGAGATTATAAGCCATGTGTTGAAGGATGCTCAAGGTAAGAGATTCTTGTTTTTAAACATTGTTATAATGTTGTTTGATGCTTAAAGATGCATGATGTTTATGGCTTTGTTAAATGCTTTAAAACAATGGAATATTGTTGTTAATGATGCATATTGGCAAGTGATGGTTAAGGTCACAAAGGTGGTTAAAAGTCCTTGTGTGAGCCTTGTTTATTTAAGAACAACTTGGTGGTTAAAAGTCCATGGTTGGTTCTTGGTTAAGATCACCAAGGTGGTTAAAATTTCTTGGGTGAGTCTTGTGTATTTAAGAACAACATGGTGTTTAAAAGTCCATGGTTGGTTCTTGGTTAAGGTTACAAAGGTGGTTAAAATTCCTTGTGTAAGCCTTGTTTATTTAAGAACACCAAGGTGTTTAAAAGTCCTTGGGTGATTCTTGTTAAGGACACAAAGGTGTTTAAAAGTCCTTGTGTGGTCCTTGTCATGGTGTTTAAAAGTCCATGGATGATTCTTGTTAAGGACACAATGGAGTTTAAAAGTCCATGTGTGGTCCTTGGAAATTGTAAGATCACAATGGTGTTTAAAAGTCCATGTGTGGTCCTTGGAAATTGTAAGATCACAATGGTGTTTAAAAGTCCATGTGTGGATCTTATGTTGATTGTATCACTTGTTGCCAATATGACATGTTATGAACTTGAAGCATGAAATGCTTGTTATAAATGCATATGTGCATGTATGAATGTGGTTTGAACCAAGGTTTATAAAAGTGTTTTATAAATGCATTATTGTATGGTTTTAAAGAGCATTCCTCACTAAGCTATTGCTTACGCTCTCTCTTTTCATAAACCAATAATGCAGAGCATTGAAGTGCATTTTGGGGCAACAAAGAAGCCAAGCATCCAAGTGAAGATTTAAGCTCATGTATGGTGAACATTTTCCTAAAACTATTAGCTTTTGGGTATTTGGCAATGGGGGACCTATGTTGTTGTTTTGGGAGATTTTTTGGACTCCCTAAGTTGGATTTATGATGTTAATAATGTTGGAACTTGTAATTGGCCTCTTGGTATGTGTTTTGGTGATTTGAGGATTTCATGGTTTGCTTTATAGGATGCTTGCCTATAGAATTGGGGATTTTCATAATTGATGCCATGTTGATGTTTGGTTGATGCAATTATGTTCCTTGAATGTTGAATGACTTGCTGGTATAATTTGGTGGCATTTGGAGCATGTTTGATTGGTCAATTGTGTGTTTATTCAGCAATTTTTCTGCAATCTGGGAAGATCGTATCGGAACGGGTGCTACCGTTTCGGAACAGGGGCCTGAAATGGCCTAGGCGTTCCGAAACGGGAGGAACCGTTACGGAACGGAAATGCCACTGCCAAGCCATGTTTCGGAACCCGTTTCGGAACGCTCCCGCGTTTCGGGACAGGTCCTCCCTATTTCGGAACTCTCGACCGTTGGGCTCTGAATTTGATGGTTAAATGTTCTGAAATGTTTGCGTTTTGGTCCTGAATCTTGTTATTGCAATAGAATGAGTTTGAGATGTCCGTTTGAGCTGAAATTTGGCAGAGAAGCATGAAACATGATTAATTTCATATTGGTAACTTTAATTTGGTTTAAGTCCTTATAATTTGCAGAATTTACAATTTGGTCCCTAAAGTTGTAATTCGTGAAATTGAGTCCCTGAATGATCTTTGTTTGTTTTGATCTTTGAGTATGTTGTTCTTGTGAACATGTTTAGGGTTAACGTGCATCTAGATAAGTTTAAAAAGAAAAAAAAGGGTCGTTAATCAAGGTTGACTTTCGGGTTGACTTTGGTTTTCCCTGTGTAATCTTCTTAATTCCTCCAAAAGTCCATGTGTGGATCTTATGTTGATTGTATAACTTGTTGCCAATATGACATGTTATGAACTTGAAGCATGAAATGCTTGTTATAAATGCATATGTGCATGTATGAATGTGGTTTGAACCAAGGTTTACAAAAGTGTTTTATAAATGCATTATTGTGTGGTTTTAAAGAGCATTCCTCACTAAGCTATTGCTTACGCTCTCTCTTTTCTTAAACCAATAATGCAGAGCATTGAAGTGCATATTGGGGCAGCAAGGAAGCCAAGCATCCAAGTGAAGATTTAAGTTCGTGTATGGTGAACATTTTCCTAAAACTATTAGCTTTTGGGTATTTGGCAATGGGGGACCGATGTTGTTGTTTTGGGAGATATTTTGGACTCCCTAAGTTGGATTTATGATGTTAATAATGTTGGAACTTGTAATTGGCCTATTGGTATGTGTTTTGGTGATTTGAGGATTTCATGGTTTGCTTTATAGGATGCTTGCCTATAGAATTGGGGATTTTCATAATTGATGCCATGTTGATGTTTGGTTGATGCAATTATGTTCCTTGAATGTTGAATGACTTGCTGGTATAATTTGGTGGCATTTGGAGCATGTTTGATTGGTCAATTGTGTGTTTATTCAGCAATTTTTCTGCAATCTGGGCAGGCCGTATCGGAACGGGTGCTACCGTTTCGGAACAGGGGCCTGAAATGGCCTAGGCGTTCCGAAACAGGAGGAACCGTTCCGGAACGGAAATGCCACTGCCAAGCCATGTTTCGGAACCCGTTTCGGAACGGTCCCACGTTTCAGAACAGGTCCTCCCTGTTTCGGAACACTCGACCGTTGGGCTCTGAATTTGATGGTTAAATGTTCTGAAATGTTTGCGTTTTGGTCCTGAATCTTGTTATTGCAATAGAATGAGTTTGAGATGTCTGTTTCAGCTGGAATTTGGCAGAGAAGCATGAAACATGATTAATTTCATATTGGTAACTTTAATTTGGTTTAAGTCCTTATAATTTGCAGAATTTACAATTTGGTCCCTAAAGTTTTAATTCGTGCAATTGAGTCCCTGAATGATCTTTGTTTGTTTTGATCTTTGAGTATGTTGTTCTTGTGAACATGTTTAGGGTTAACGTGCATCTAGATAAGTTTACAAAGAAAAAAAGGTCGTTAATCAAGGTTGACTTTGGTTTTCCCCTTTGTAATCTTCTTAATTTGGGTCAACCGTCTAGGCCGGGTTAAGGGGGTTACATTTGGTGGTATCAGAGCTGAGTTCTCGTATAATTGGGAATGAGTATGTGAATGATTTATGTATGTATGCTTTGTATGTTTGTTGGATGAAAGCATGTTGAGTGAATTGTAAATGTGTTGCAATTGTGGTGTATGCTGTGGTGAAGCATGTTGTGGGTACCCATTGCCAAATCAAAGCTAATGTAATGATGTTGTTTTTAAGTGGAAATGAGCTTGAGTACTTGGATTGCTTACCTTGCTGAGCCTGACTTGTTTTATTGCATTGTGTATTGTTAGAGTATGGCACCTCGTAGTGAAGTAAGGGTTAATATGCGAGCTATGGCTTAGAGTGAAAATGAATAGAACGTTGAGAATGCTATGGATTTACCTCCTCCACCGGGTGGTGGTGGTGCTGAGGGTGAAAGAGCTGATGTTGCAGCTGGTGCTGGGGTCGCTGGACCTGAGGCTGGTCAGGGGCAAGCTATTCCTGACATGACAATGCTGGTTCAAGCTATTGCTGGTGCTTTCCGAGCGGCACTAGCTGGAGCTCAAGGAGCTGGGCATCAGGGAGATGCTGGAGTGAGACTACCCTTGGAACGCTTACGCAGTCTGGGAGGGACTGAGTTCAGGGGTTTGTCTGCGGAAGGTTATGAATCTTGGCTGGAGAGTACTAAGAGAATTTTGGGTCAGATGAGTTGCACGGATGTGCAGAAGCTGGGGTGTGTGGTATCATTGCTGCAAAATGATGCATACACGTGGTGGACAACCACTATCGCTGGGATGGCAGAAGCTGATGTAACTTGGACGTTCTTCCAGAACGCGTTCAAGAGAAGGTATCTAGGTGTGAGGTACCTAGATGAAAAGAAGAGGGAGTTCATGTCTCTTACCCAGGGGAGCATGTCTGTAGCTGAGTATGAAGTACAGTTTGTTCGACTCAGTCAATACGTACCTCAACTTGTTCCGGATGAGCGGGAAAGGTGTGAAAGATTCCGTTATGGGTTGGTGACGGATGTAAAGATGTATGTGCTGGCTACCGAGTATGATGATTTTGATGTGCTGGTGGGCCGAGCAAAGGATATTGAGATAACTTGGGTTTATCTGCTAGAAGTGTTGGGTCAAGTGCTGGTAAGCGAGCAGCTGAATATAGTTCCGGTGGTGGATGGAACAAGAGGGGACGTGATCAGAAGTATCAGTCCTCGGCTAAGCGAGGTGGTGGTGCGCCTGCTCGGGGAGGCAACGCTAGAGTTGATCCGAGTGCATGTTGGACATGTGGTTCGCGTGGCCATATGAAACGTGATTGTCCTCGTGCTGTGAGAGAGGTGCAAGCTCCTGTGGTGGCAGCTGGTAATGCGTGCTAGAACTGTGGATCTACGGATCACATGAGGAGAGAGTGTCCTATGTTGGCTGGTGGCCAAGTGCGTGCTCCTGTTGTTGTTGCACCACAAAGAGGTCGTGGGCGCGGCCGTGGTAACTTTCAGCGGAGAGAAGAAGGTGGTCGGGGTGTGGCCCATGTTGTGGCTATTCAGCCTGAGGGTGGCGGCCAAGCCAGGGTGTATGCTCAGCGGGAGGGGAGGAATGACGCGGATGTGATCGCAGGTACTTTTACTTTGCAATCCTTGTCATTACTTTTCTTGATTGATTCTGGATCTACGCACTCATACATATTGCGTGAGCATGCTGAATTGCTTGGTTTGCCTGTTGAGTATTTGGATGTTGGTGTGCATGTCACTAGTTCTTTTGGTGAGACTGTTGTGACTCGAAAGTTATATAGAAGATGTCCTTTGGTTGTTCAAGATCATGTTTTTCATGTTGACCTTATGGAGTTACCTTTCTATGGTTTTGATGTAATCCTTGGTATGGATTGGCTTGCTGAGCATCATGCTGTAGTGGATTATGAAAATAAGCGAGTTTCGTTGAAGCTTGCGGATGATTATGAGGTAGTTGTGGTTGGTGAGAATGTGAAGTTTCTTGCCAATGTGGTGTCTACATTGGAGGCGAGCCGGATGCTGAGGCAAGGTTGTGAAGCTTACCTAGCTTTTGTGATGAATCCTAGCTCTAAGGAGTTGCGTGTACAAGATATCAGGGTTGTGTGAGAGTTCCCTTGTGTGTTTCCTGAGGAGTTGCCTGGATTGCCTCCTAATCGTGAAGTGGAGTTTGGGATTGAGCTGTATGAGAATACAACTCATGTGTCCATTACCCCTTATAGAATGGCACCCAAAGAGTTGAAGGAGCTGAAGTCGCAATTGCAAGAGTTGCTTGAGCGTGGGTTCATTCGGCCAAGTGTGTCACCTTGGGGTGCACCGGTCTTGTTTGTGAAGAAGAAGGATGGCACTATGAGAATGTGCATTGATTACCGTCAGCTGAACAAGTTGACTATCAAGAATCGGTATCCTTTGCCGAGAATTGATGATCTCTTTGATCAATTTCGGGGAGCAGCTGTGTTCTCTAAGATTGACTTGAGGTCAGGGTATTACCAGTTGAGGGTGAAGGATGTGGATGTGCCTAAGACAGCTTTCAGAACGAGGTATGGGCATTATGAGTTCCTTGTGATGCCGTTTGGTTTGACAAATGCTCCTGCAGCTTTCATGGACATGATGAATCGTGTGTTTCATGAGTACCTGGACAAGTTTGTTGTGGTGTTCATTGATGATATCCTCGTGTACTCGCGTACTGAGGAGGAGCATTTGAGGATTGTGTTGCAAGCTTTGTTGGAGAATCAGCTTTATGCCAAGCTGAGCAAGTGTGAGTTCTGGTTAAGTGAAGTGGTGTTTCTTGGGCATGTGGTTTCTGCTGAGGGGATTCGTGTTGATCCTCAAAAGATTGAGGCGGTGATGAATTGGAAGGTTCCTAAGTCTGTTCATGAGGTTCGTAGTTTCCTTGGTTTGGCGAGATACTACCGGAGGTTTGTGGATGGGTTTTCTAAGATTGCTGCACCTTTGACAAAGTTGTTGCAGAAGGATGTTAAGTATGCGTGGACGGAAGCGAGACAGCAGGCCTTTGAGAAGCTTAAGGCAGCTTTGACGCAAGCTCCTATTTTGGTTCAACTTGAATCAGGGAAAGAGTTTGTGGTCTATAGTGATGCGTCCTATGTTGGTTTGGGATGTGTGTTGATGCAAGAGGGTAAGGTGGTGGCTTATGCATTGCGGCAGTTGAAGGTGCATGAGCGCAATTATCCTACGCATGACATTGAGTTGGCTGCGGTGGTTTTTGCTTTGAAGATCTGGAGACATTACCTGTATGGTGAGAAGTGTACTGTATACACTGATCACAAGAGTTTGAAGTATCTGATGTCTCAGAAGGAGTTGAATCTTCGGCAGCGGCGTTGGGTGGAGTTGCTTAAGGATTATGATTTGACGATTGAGTATCATCCTGGAAAGGCTAATATTGTAGCGGATGCCTTGAGTAAGAAGGTAGCTGTTGAGTTGAGGGTTATGTTTGCCAGTTTAAGTATTTCCCGTGATGGTGGTCTTGTGGCTGAGTTACAGGTGAAACCATCTTTGGTTCAGATGATCAAGGAAAAGCAGCTGTTGGATGATTCCTTGGTACCGCATGTTCAGTATATCGCGGAGGGTAGGCCTTCGGATTTCAGTTTTAATGATGATGGGATGTTGTGTTTTGGGAGTCGGATAGTAGTGCCCAATGATGCTGAATTGAGGCGTGCTATCTTGACTGAAGGTCATAGTAGTCCTTTTGCTATGCATCCTGGTAGTACTAAGATGTATCGTGATCTTCGTGATGAGTACTATTGGGTGGGTTTGAAGAAGGATGTTGCTGAGTTTGTGAGCAAGTGTATGGTGTGTCAGCGAGTTAAGGTTGAGCATCAGGTTCCTTCAGGGTTGTTGCAACCGTTGAGAATCCCTGAATGGAAGTGGGAAAGGATTACCATGGACTTTGTGTCTGGTTTACCTTTGTCACCATCGAAGAAGAATTCGGTGTGGGTGATTGTGGATCGCCTGACGAAGTGTGCGCATTTCTTGTCTGTGCATACTACGTATTCTTTGGATAAGCTTGCGGAGCTGTACATTGCTGAGATTGTGCGGTTGCATGGTGTGCCAAAGTCTATTGTGTCGGATAGGGATCCGAGGTTTACATCGCGGTTCTGGCAGTGTTTGCATCAGGCTTTGGGTACACGGTTGAATTTCAGTACATCTTATCATCCTCAGTCGGATGGTCAGTCTGAGCGTGTTATCCAGATTTTGGAGGATATGTTGAGGTGCTGTGTGATTGAGTTTCAGGGCTCTTGGGAGAAACATTTGCCTTTGGTGGAGTTTGCATATAACAATAGTTATCAGGCAAGTATTCAAATGGCACCTTATGAAGCTTTGTACGGGAGGAAGTGTAGGACTCCTCTTTGTTGGGCTGAAACGGGTCAGAAGTTGGTTTCGATGCCGGCTTTGTTGAAAGGAACCACCGAGAAGGTGAAGCTCATTTGTGAGCATTTGATGGCAGCTTCTGATCGGCAAAAGTCTTACGCGGATTTGAAGCGTAAGGAGATTGAGTATGCAGTGGGTGACCGTGTGTTTTTGAAGGTTTCGCCTTGGAAAAAGGTGATGAGGTTTGGCCGTAAGGGTAAGTTGAGCCCTAGGTACATTGGACCATACGAGGTGATTGAGCGTGTGAGTCCTGTTGCGTACAAGTTGAGGTTACCTCAAGAGTTGGAAAAGATTCATGATGTGTTTCATGTTTCTATGCTCCGGAAATATAGATCGGATCCTTCGCATGTGATGCCTGTGGAAGAAGTCGAATTGAATCCGGATTTGACCTATGATGAGGATCCGGTGAAGATTCTGGATTCGGATAGCAAGGTTCTTCGAGGCAAGACCATTGAGTTGGTAAAGGTGTTGTGGAAGCATCATGGTGTTGAAGAAGCCAAGTGGGAACGGAAAGATGACATGCTGAAGCAGTTTCCGTACCTCTTTCCTTTAGGTAAACTTCGAGGGAGAAATTTCTTAAGGGGGGAGAGTTGTAACGCACCGGTTTTGGGCTTAGAAGTTTTGGGTTTAGACCGGTTCGGTCGAAGTGCGGTTCAAATATAAAAGGTGAAATTAGGAAAGCCTAGTTTGGGTTGCATTAAAAATATGGAAAAATGTCTTAAAATCCTCTTTTATTATATATAAGAGAATGGTGGAATCAATTTTACAAAACGAGGTTTGGAAGGGTGACATTTTGGTTAGTGACCAAAATGTAATTTTTGAAAACTGCGTGACTGTTTTAAAAAGGATTGAAACTTTGAATCTTTAAGGAGCTATTTACCCAATGGGAGTTTCTCCAGATTTTTCTTAAATATTAAATGATTAATTAATGGTTTTGAAATAAAGGAAAAAGGGAGGGAAGATATTTTCCTAATTCCAACTAACTTTCCACATTTTCCATTTTCATTTTCTCTCATCTTTTCTCTCAAACCAAACACATTTCTCCAGAACTTTTCCCTCTTATTTTTGCATCCAAACATGAGATTTTAATCATCTTTTAATCCCTAGTCATCTCTTCAACAAAACCTTTGCATTTGCTATTTGGATCTTCAAGCATTTTGGTTCTGAAAAGGGAGAAACTCAAGTTTAGAGGTATGAACGTCCTTCTCCTCTAAATTCTCAGTTCTTTACTGAAATTCCCAAGTTCTCGATCCTTAATTGATGTTTTATAAAAGGTTTTATGGTTGTGTTCTTGATCTTGGCTTAAAATGCAAGATTTGGTTGATTTGGAGGTGTTATTTTAATGATAAATGAATGTTTATTTGATGAGAAAGTGAGGTTTAATCAATGCAATCCCAGATAGGTTAATTTTCCTAAATTTTGCTTGAGTTCTTGGTTGTTTTTGGAGTGATCTAGATGATCTGTTATAGCTGGAGGTATAAGGGTGATGTTAGATCCTTTTTGGATGTTAATTGAGGTTTATGAATGTTTAGAATTGATGGATTATGGCTGGGTGGTGTTGTGGAGTTGTTTGGAAGTGATTTCGGTTGTGTTTGGTAGCCGAAATTGGAGTGTTGATGAGAGCAGAGAGTTTAGGTGCTTTCATTGAAGATATTAATGCTTGATGATGCATTAATCCTCTGCTTTGATGTGCTTAAAACAGGGGAGTCATCTTTGGATCCAAGTGGTGGTGATCCAGAAGCTTGATTGGTGTTTCGGCAAGTGGCGAAACGGAATCGGCGAGTGGATTTTAGTTTTCAGCTTTGAAACCAATGTTTTGAAGGTTTGGGAGCTTAGTTTAAGTCTAAGCAACTTAGCTAAGCCCAAGAGTAAGTTTTCGGAAAAACTCTCTTGATGATGAACCTTGGATTGGTTGTAGGCAATGTGGTTTGTTTGCATGTTTTAAATCCTGTTTTGAAAGCATATTTAGCATGTTTATTTGCTGAGATTATAAGCCATGTGTTGAAGGATGCTCAAGGTAAGAGATTCTTGTTTTTTAACATTGTTATAATGTGGTTTGATGCTTAAAGATGCATGATGTTTATGGCTTTGTTAAATGCTTTAAAAAGTGGAATATTGTTGTTAATGATGCATATTGGCAAGTGATGGTTAAGGTCACTGTTGCGTGTAAAATAGTCTATCGCAATTATAGTGCAAGTATACACGACGCAAGTAGTAAAGTGATACGAAGTATCGGATATCGTCTCCACAGGGATTGGGCTAATAGCTTCACCTAAATTCACTGCACGAAAGTAAATGAAATAATTAAGAGTTGTCACGAATAATAATGTAAAAACGCAAATAAAAGGATTTGAGATATCAAGATAGAGAGAATGGGCTGGTATTGAGTTGCTCGGTAGTGCAGGTATTGAATTGCTTAGGATCTCCAGTTCTGTCGTCGCGCCCGTCGCCGACAGCACCTGTCGCGGCGTCTGTCCGTTAGCTGTCGCGGCAGCGAACACTAACTCCGTACTTCAAGCTTGGCAAGAATCCCAGATCTGCCTTGCCCTATCCCTAGGCACAAGTCTGTCGATGATCACGTCTTTGATGATACCTCCCGGCGTGAATCGAAGGGTGAACACCGATGTGTATGAATTCTTCTTTAGCCACTTAACCTCGCCCTATCCCTAGGCACGAGATGGTTCAACTATAAACTAGAGAACGCGCTCTTATCTCTTTCGTATACTTAACTCTCCCGATGCTAAGTAAATGGATAACCTCACAATGCTCTCCCGATGCTCTTGCAAGATATTAAAACCAAGATAAAAGAACTTGAAGTTTATTTTATTGAACTTGAAAAATCCTAAAACAAAGCAACCCTTGCAACTACTTTACAAAACAACCCGTAGCCCTAGGGGGAATTTAGAACATGTCGGTGACGGGTGGACGGCAGGGGTATGGTTTCGGTTATGGGGTAATCGGTTATGCCCTAGGTTTAATCTATGCCCTTTATATAAGCTTTGGGCTCAAGTCATCTAAGGTAACAAGGATTACAACTTTAATTAAAAGTAAGATTCTAATAAAGACTAAATCTCTAAAGTCTCCTACTTTCCAGCCGCATCCCTATTTTGTGGGAATTCCTTTCCTTGGGCTTTGGCTTGACATATCTTTTGATCCGGGGCTTGGAAAATTATTTGGCTTCCACACGACAGACGAGCAGATTTTTCTCTATCTATCGAGGTCCACTTGACTTTTTCTCTTCATAAATCTGCTGTCACCTTGCTGTCACGACAGGTCCATGACAGGTTCGTCTTCTTCGGCTGCTTGTCCAGTTCAGCTCTCCTGCTTATCTGCCCTGCGCCTGCCTTCATCGTCAACCATGGCAGCTACCTGCAAAATACGCCATCTTTTAGTAGAATCCGTGCCTTTTATATAATTGTGATGTTTTATTGAAAACTAACCTAAATGCAATGTAATTATGCTTGAATGCAGCAGAAATATGGGTTAAAAAGGGTGTAAATAATAGAACTTTTACATACTCAACACACCCCCAAACTCAAGTTTTTGCTTGTCCTCAAGCAATGAAGACTTAAAAGAAAACTGAAAATTTTGTGTTGGCCTTCAAACAGTGAACTGTCCCTTACCTGTCGCTCATTCTCTATGGCGGCAGCAACCCGTCGGAAAGATTAGGATCTGTCCGGAATCTCCCTATAGCTCTCGTGCAGTGTGTGCATGCTTGTGAACAGTTATATGCTAAGACTCTCTTAGTTTCACTAGAATATTCAACTCTTTAACTCGAATTTTTATGCCAAAGTTTATTTTCTTGAAGACACATTTTCATGCTTCTTTTTCTTCTATTTTCAAGCTAAGTTTTTACTAGAGCCAGTTTCGGGCACCTCTAGTTAGCTTCCTAGAGGCGGTTTCGGGCACCTCTAGGTTTTTGATTTTCTTTTACTAAACTTCTTTCCTAGAGCCAGTGTTAGGCACCTCTAGGGGCTATTCAAGTTCTAAGCATCCTATTCTAGTTTGGCTAAAAGAAATCTAAACAATATAACAGTCACAAAAGTGTTTAAGTTTTCAGAACTATAGAAAGGCTCTAAACTTTTCCTTAACCTGTCCTAAAGATGCTGCCACGACAGAGCCGTCATGACAGGTAAGTTAACTTCACAGTTTTAAGCCAACAGTTTAAATTTTCTGTTTTTTTTAAAGAACTTAAAATAAGACACACAAATAATAAAAAGATGTGCATAAGACTCCATTAATGATGGAGGGTTGCCACCCCCAAACTCAAAGGTTGCATTGCCCTCAATGCAAAATGACATGCCAAATAAAATAAGGAAAAAAAAGTACATCACAAAATATAACGGCAGGCAGCAATAAGAGGAAAATAAAATAAAAAAAAACTTAAATTTTAGTCGCTGTCCTCGCTGCTGCTGCTGACGCGGATCTGATGGCGGCGTCTGCGCTGGGGAAGGGGCTGGGCAGGTTCCGGAGCAGGTTGATCAGAAGGTTCATCAGTAGGCTGAGGGGCAGGTGGCTCCACTAGCCGGACATCGGAACTGCTGCCACTGTCCCATGAGCTGCTGGTTGTGATGGCTTTGGACAGCCTTCTCTTGTTGGCCACGTGCTTAATACGTTTGACCCGCGTGAAGTCGCTCTCCAAATTCCTCCGGACAAGAGGGCTGTCTTCAGTGGCAGCGCGCTTGGTTCCTCGCGGGGAGGTGTCTGCCGGTGGGCTGCCGGCTGCCGTCGGGGCAGGGGATGGTGTGGAGGAGGCAGATTCTCCGTGGGGGGAGACAGGTGGTGTGGGAGTGGGGGAGGGGATATTGAAATAATGGGCGGGGAAGGTGGGGAAGATGACATCCGTAAAATTCAAAGTATTAGTAATGAAATTTACCGTTGCATTTGAGAAGTCACGGATGAAAGTCATCAAACCCATCTGGCGCTCCTCTATCCTTAGGATGGCAGCAAGGATGTGGGCGTTCTGATCTGCCGGAGCGGTGTCGGTGGCAGCTTCTGGGGCAGGCTCGGTGGCAGGTTCATCATCGGAATCAGCAGGAGGGGCGTTTGGGTCGAAGGCGTTGAGGGGCGATACGACTATGACCTCCATGAGGCTGGAGATTTTGTTGTCTGTCCATCCGCTGCCCGTCTTGATTTTGTCTGAGGGCTCCTCCGGTACGGCAGCGCAGCGGCAGAGGGCGGTGATGGTGAACGGCAGGCAGAGTCGTGAGTCCGAGCGGAAGGCACAATCGAGGATGCTGTCCCGCATGTACCTACCCACATTGATGGGCCTGTCGTGCATAATGGAGTGGATAAGGGCCAGCCGCTGTCGGTTGACTGTCGTATGGTGGGACAAGGGCAGGATACGCTTTTTGATGAAAGCGTTCCATAGTTTTGCCTCAGGGAGTAGCTGTCCCCTGTTGACGGAGTGGGGGTTCTTCTTACTGGTGCTCCATGTCGTTTCCGCCTCTGTCAACTCCCTCATGACAGCATCATGTCCAGCAGCGTCGAGGGTGTCCCAAAATTGTTGGTGAGCATCATCATTGGGGCCAAAGAAGAGGCCGAACGTATGGTTGATGCTGTTGGCGGTGAAGGGAACTGCCACTCCTCGGACGGTGACAGATGTCGCCGTTTTGCTGTCGATGGCCGCATAAAATTCTCGGACCAAAGTATCATTAAGCTCTGCCGGCTGCTCGGCAAAATCCTCCCAAAGTTGTGCTGTTATGGCCTTCATAATGAACGGCCGGAGTCCAAAATGAGGGGCATCTCTGTTGTAGATGAAGCCACGCTCCTCCCATAGCTCCTTTTTGGTGAATGGTGATGCTGCTGCTGAAGAAGAAGCGGCAACAGTGTTTTGACGGGTTTGTCGTGATGACATTTTGGTTGCAAGGGCTGAAAAATAGAGAAAATAGATAAAACTAGAGGAGAATAACAAGAGAGAAAAATCAGAAGTGATGAAAAATGAAAGGGGGAAGGGGTTTATATAGCGGTCGAGTAGCTGCCCATTTAATGCCGCAACGGCAGGCGGGAATAACGGGGCGGCAGATTGAATGTAGCGTGTCTGACGTGTCTGACACGCATTTATGTGTCTGCTGTGCGTCTGCCGCACGCTTCTGCGTCTGCAGCGTCAGCCTGTTGCCAGCCTGTCAAGTCCGTCTGCGCCGGCAGCTGAAACGACAGGTTATCATAAATGGGCTTTATTGGGCTGGTGGATGGGCGGTGGTCTTGGGCCACTTCTTCTTTCTCACTTGACTCCTTTATTTCCTAAAATCTGAAATTATAAAAACAAAACATTATTCGAATAAAATAAACCTAATTTCCTAATAAATAATAATAAAATAAATAAAGATAAAAATTAGGTTAAATTAAGGATGCCTTGTGGGGCATCACTTAAAGTAACCACTTCCTGTATTCCTGGGGCTTCAGTCCCCTGATAGTGCTTGAGGCGTTGTCCATTGACTTTGAATTGGTGCCCGTCTTTTAATGATTGAATTGTGATGGCACCGTGGGGAAAAACTTGAATCACTTGAAATGGGCCAGACCATCTAGATTTGAGTTTCCCTGGAAATAGTTTCAACCTAGAATTAAACAACAATACAAGCTGTCCTGGGCAGAACTGTCGTGGCAGCAACTTCTTGTCATGCCACTTCTTAGTCTTTTCCTTGTAAATCCTTGCATTGTCGTAGGCCATTGTTCGTATTTCATCGATCTCATTCAAATCTAACAGCCTTTTCTGGCCTGCCTTGGCCAAGTCCGTGTTTACTGCCTTGATTGCCCAATATGCCTTGTGCTCTATCTCGACAGGCAGGTGGCAGGTTTTCCCATAGATCAATCGGAATGGAGACATGCCCAATGGAGTCTTGAAAGCTGTCATGTATGCCCATAATGCATCATTCAGAAGTAAAGACCAATCTTTCCTAGTTGGTTTAACCATCTTTTCAAGGATGTTCTTTACTTCCCTATTGGAAATCTCAACCTGTCCATTGGTCTGTGGGTGGTATGCTGTCGCGATCCTGTGCTTGACACCATATTTTCTCAAAGCGGCAGCAATGACCCTATTATCGAAATGTCTCCCTTCATCACTGATAATCGCCTTAGGGATGCCAAATCTAGAAAAAATGTTTTTGTGCAAAAATTTCTGAACCGTTTTGGCATCATTCTTTTGAGTTGCGATTGCTTCTACCCACTTGGAGACATAGTCCACTGCTAGGAGGATGTACAAATTTCCACACGAAGATGGAAATGGTCCCATAAAATCGATCCCCCAAACGTCGAAGATCTCGACTTCTAAAATGTTATGCAGTGGCATCTCGTTTCTCCTCGAGATATTACCTGTCCGCTGGCACCTGTCACAGTTCTTGTAAAAGTCCTATGCGTCCTTATACAGTGTCGGCCAGTAGAACCCTGACTGCAGCACCTTGGCAGCAATTTTGTTGCCTCCTAAGTGACCTCCATATTGTGAAGCATGGCAGTGATGGAGAATGTCTTCTTGCTCTTCTTGTGGTATACATCTCCTTATAACCTGATCTGCGCACATTTTGAAAAGAAGAGGTTCGTCCCAATAATAATGTTTAACATCATTTTGAAACCTCTTCCTGGCTTGATAAGTAAGATCAGCAGGTAATATTCCGCTAACTATGAAATTAACGAAATCAGCATACCAGGGAAGGTTAGAAGACTTACCTGCCGCCATGGCTGTCGCGACAGCGATTGCGGCAGCAAAGAGCTGCTCATCAGGGAAGATCTCCAGTATGTGTGTATCATCAATGGGTAGACTCTGTCCCGTTTCCAACCTCGACAAGTGGTCTGCCACCTGATTTTCTGTCCCCTTTTTGTCTTTGATCTCAAGGTAGAACTCTTGTAATAGCAAGACCCATCGTATCAACCTAGGCTTGGCACCCTTCTTTGCAAACAAGTACTTGAGGGCAGAATGGTCAGTGTGCACTATTACCTTCGTTCCAAGTATGTAAGAACAAAACTTGTCGATGGAGAATACCACAGCTAACAGCTCCTTTTCTGTGGTGGTATAGTTCACTTGGGCATCATTCAATGTTTTGCTGGCATAGTATATGACGTGAAACAGCCTGTCTTTGCGCTGCCCAAGTGCTGCCCCAACAGCATAGTCACTAGCATCACACATAATCTCAAACGGTTGTGTCCAGTCTGGTGGCTGTACTATGGGGGCTGTCACTAGTTTTTCCTTCAGAACCTTGAATGCTTCAGTACATTCTTCATTAAAGTCAAAGGGTCGGTTCTGCTCTAAGAGATGACATAGGGGCTTCGTGATTTTTGAGAAATTCGCAATAAATCTCCTATAAAAACCAGCATGCCTAGAAAACTCCTAATGCCCTTGACAGTGGTTGGCGGCGGCAGCTTTTCTATGACTTCAATCTTTGCCTTGTCGACTTCTATACCACGGCAGCTAATCTTATGGCCTAGGACTATCCCTTCATCCACCATAAAGTGGCATTTTCCCAATTTAAAACCAAGTTTGCTTTTTCGCATCTTTCGAGCACCTTTTGTAAATTGCCTAAACAACTCTCAAAATCGTCTCCAAAAACAGAAAAATCATCCATAAAAATTTCCAGGAAGTCCTCCACCATGTCCGAGAATATAGCCATCATGCACCCTTGGAAGGTGGCAGGTGCGTTACAGAGTCCAAACGGCATCCTCCTAAATGCGTACGTACCGTAGGGGCATGTGAAAGTCGTTTTCTCTTGATCCTCTGGTGCAATGGCAATTTGGTTATAACCTGAATAACCATCAAGAAAACAATAGTAAGGTTTACCCGCTAATCTATCAAGCATTTGATCAATAAAGGGTAAAGGAAAGTGGTCCTTTCGGGTAGCTTTGTTAAGCTTCTGATAGTCCATACAAACCCTCCAACCGGTCACAGTCCTGGTTGGGATTAACTCATTGTTTTCGTTGATTATTACGGTCATGCCTCCTTTCTTGGGAACACATTGCACCGGGCTTACCCATTTGCTGTCGGAGATGGCGTAAATAATACCAGCATCTAACCATTTGATTATCTCTTTACGCACTACCTCCTTCATCGCTTGGTTTAGCCACCTTTGGGCATCTATAGTCGGCTTATGATCTTCCTCAAGGAGGATTTTGTGCATACAGATTGTCGGACTAATGCCCTGAATGTCTGCTATCGTCCATCCTATCGCCCTCTTGTGCTGTCGTAACATGTCAATTAGCTGTCGTTCCTGTTCCTGTGGCAGCTTAACAGAGATGATTACAGGCAGTGTGTTATCACAACCAAGATAAGCATATTTAAGCTGCCCTGGCAGGGGCTTAAGTTCTAAGACAGGTGGTACAACAGTAGATGGTCTTTGGATTAAATGGTTATCCGAAGTGTAATTCAAGGGTTCGAATAACTTACCTGGACGATGGTTTAACCAGTTTACCTCCTTTTGACCTTCAGTGTCGGATGTATCGGATTCAGAGGAGTTGCTGTCGTCGGTGCTGTCGTCGTTGCTGTTGTCGTCACTGTCATGACAGGTCTATAAGTGGCTGTCGCAGCAGTGTCCAAATTGTATATCACGGCAGCCCGACCTGATGCAGGGTTGATCAAAGGTCACCTCAATGATGGCCTTACATTCCTCGTCCTCATCAGCATGTTTCATTGCTTGGAGAACATTCAACTTAATTTCTTGATCGTTGACGCGCATGGTGAGTTCTCCTTTCTCCACATCAATCAATGATCTTCCCGTGGCCAAGAAGGGTCGCCCAAGGATGACTGGTGCGTTCTCATCTGCCTCACAATCTAAAATAAGAAAGTCAGCAGGAAAAATAAGCTTATCCACTCTTACCAAAATATCTTCAATTTTTCCCTCGGGGTGAACGTAAGAGCGGTCGGCTAGCTGTAGGGTAACTGTCGTGGGCCGCGCCTTCCCAATACCTAATTTCTAAAAAACAGATTTGGGCATTAGATTAACACTAGCACCAAGATCACATAATGCCTTACCCACAAATCTGTCGCCGATTACGCAAGGTATGATGAAGCTCCCCGGATCCTTCCTTTTCTGGGGTGGCTGCCGATGAAGAATACTCATGCAACCTTCTTGCATCCTTACCGTTTCAAGTTCCCCAAGTTTAGATTTTTTCGACATAACATCCTTGAGAAATTTAGCATAACCGGGCATCTCTCTAACATCATCTAACAACGGAATATTAATATGAACCTGTTTAAAAATGTCATAAATCTTTTTAAGTTGAGATTCATGCTTAGCTTGCTGTATCCGTTGCGGAAAAGGTGGTGGAGGACGGTAGTCAGCAATGCGTCCTTCCCACTGCATGCGAATCTGAGGACGATACTCATCTTTTTTCTCCTCTGTTGCTTCTGCTGTCGTGACAGGTTCATCGGTAGCAGTCTGTTTGTCACCTGTCGGGGCAGCTTCCTCGGCAGGTTTATCCAAGGCAGGTTCCTTTTCTGTTTCAGCTTCTTTTTCTGGCCCTGGTAACTTTTTCCCACTCCTAGTAGTAATCGCCTTACATTGCTCATGTGGGGGCGGTCTAGCATTTTCAGTATTGCTAGGAAATCCTCCATTCTGCCGTGGCTTAATATGCTGCGACACCTGACCCATTTGTGTCTCTAGAGATTTCAAGGTAGCCTCATGATTTGTCATTCTCATCTTGGTTTCATCCATAAAGTCTTCCGTTTTCTTGACAAACTTATTAATGTTCTCCATATACGTACCAGTCTGAGACATAAAGGTGGCCAGAGTCTGCTCCAATACACTACTCGTGGCAGGTGGTGGTTGCTGTTGTTGCTGAGGTGGCAGGTTCTGCGGCAGGTTCTGTCGCGTCAACAACCTAGGACCCCCCTGATTCTGATTATGCGCTTGTGGATTCAGGGCATTGTTAGGATTACTCCAGGAAAATTTGGGATCTTTCCTCCAATTAGGGTTGTAGTTGTTGGAATTGTAGTTCGGCTTGTAATTTCCAACATATTTTCCCTCTTCTATATTTATTGGGCATTCATCCCTACTATGATTTCCCTCACAAGTAGCACAAACTTCCTCGACAGCAAATCCTTGTAATTCATCATCATTCAATAATTTTTTCATTGCTTTAGTAAGGAATGCTACCTGCGATTTCATAGTGTTGTCGGCCTCGTAGTCCTTGACAGCAAGTACCCGTTTACCTCCTCTTCTAGCGGTCGGAAACTGCTCCTCATTCTTAGCCAGATGTTTCAAAACTTGCAGGGCCTCGTCCGGATCTTTATCCAATAATAGTCCATTCACTGCAGAATCAATTCGAATACGGGTTTGTAAGTTAGCAGCATTATAGAACTTAGTTACCTGATTCCAGACAGGGAATCCGTGCATTGGGCAGTTCCGCAAAAGAGTAGTAAACCTGTCCCAGGCCTCGTGCATCGGCTCGTCGTCTTCCTGTTGAAAAGTAGCAGTTTCAATACGTAATCGCTCAGATAAATGTGAAGGATTAAAACGAGATAAAAATTCACGAGTTAGATCTGCCCAAGTCATAATAGAACCCGGTGTTAGTTTATTCCACCAAGTTTTAGCTCTGTCCCTCAATGAGTGGGGGAATAACCGAAGCCTCAGTATCTCCGGACTAACTCCTGGTAGCCTAAACGAACCACAGATCTCCTGGAACGTTTTGAGATGCTCCCTGGCATCTTCGGTCGCAGAACCACTAAACTGTCCGGCGTTGTTGATCATACTAAACATGACAGGTTTAAGCTCGAAGTTGTCAACGTCAATATCCGGCAGCGTGGTCTCCAATTCTACATGATCGTTCAGCATGTAGTCACGACATGATCGTCGTCCATCTGCCCTCGGCGGGTCGCCGACAGGCGGTATAACTCCTCCAGGAGGCTGGTTATGTGCCATCTGCTCTAGCTGTTCCTCAAGGTATTCGTTTCTGTCTAAAAGTCGGCGAAGTTGTTTCTTGAGATTGAAGGAACGTTCGATCTCCGGATCTAATTTATACTCAGGATCTTCACCTCTTTTGGATCTGCGCATAAACAAGAAAACCTCGTGAAAAGCGAGAGTTGAAAACACAAAAGAAAAATTAAAGAAAAATAAAGACAAAAACGAAAATAAAAATAAAAGCGAAAAGTGCAAGAAAAGAAAGTTGTAGTTATGTTGCCAATCCCCGGCAACGGCGCCAAAAACTTGTTGCGTGTAAAATAGTCTATCGCAATTATAGTGCAAGTATACACGACGCAAGTAGTAAAGTGATACGAAGTATCGGATATCGTCTCCACAGGGATTGGGCTAATAGCTTCACCTAAATTCACTGCACGAAAGTAAAGGAAATAATTAACAGTTGTCACGAATAATAATGTAAAAACGCAAATAAAAGGATTTGAGATATCAAGATAGAGAGAATGGGCTGGTATTGAGTTGCTCGGTAGTGCAGGTATTGAATTGCTTAGGATCTCCAGTTCTGTCGTCGCGCCCGTCGCCGACAGCACCTGTCGCGGCGCCTGTCCGTTAGCTGTCGCGGCAGCGAACACTAACTCCGTACTTCAAGCTTGGCAAGAATCCCAGATCTGCCTTGCCCTATCCCTAGGCACAAGTCTGTCGATGATCACGTCTTTGATGATACCTCCCAGCGTGAATCGAAGGGTGAACACCGATGTGTATGAATTCTTCTTTAGCCACTTAACCTCGCCCTATCCCTAGGCACGAGATGGTTCAACTATAAACTAGAGAACGCGCTCTTATCTCTTTCGTATACTTAACTCTCCCGATGCTAAGTAAATGGATAACCTCACAATGCTCTCCCGATGCTCTTGCAAGATATTAAAACCAAGATAAAAGAACTTGAAGTTTATTTTATTGAACTTGAAAAATCCTAAAACAAAGCAACCCTTGCAACTACTTTACAAAACAACCCGTAGCCCTAGTGGGAATTTAGAACATGTCGGTGACGGGTGGACGGCAGGGGTATGGTTTCGGTTATGGGGTAATCGGTTATGCCCTAGGTTTAATCTATGCCCTTTATATAAGCTTTGGGCTCAAGTTATCTAAGGTAACAAGGATTACAACTTTAATTAAAAGTAAGATTCTAATAAAGACTAAATCTCTAAAGTCTCCTACTTTCCAGCCGCATCCCTATTTTGTGGGAATTCCTTTCCTTGGGCTTTGGCTTGACATATCTTTTGATCCGGGGCTTGGAAAATTATTTGGCTTCCACACGACAGACGAGCAGATTTTTCTCTATCTATCGAGGTCCACTTGACTTTTTCTCTTCATAAATCTGCTGTCACCTTGCTGTCACGACAGGTCCATGACAGGTTCATCTTCTTCGGCTGCTTGTCCAGTTCAGCTCTCCTGCTTATCTGCCCTGCGCCTGCCTTCATCGTCAACCATGGCAGCTACCTGCAAAATATGCCATCTTTTAGTAGAATCCGTGCCTTTTATATAATTGTGATGTTTTATTGAAAACTAACCTAAATGCAATGTAATTATGCTTGAATGCAGCAGAAATATGGGTTAAAAAGGGTGTAAATAATAGAACTTTTACATACTCAACAGTCACAAAGGTGGTTAAAAGTCCTTGTGTGAGCCTTGTTTATTTAAGAACAACATGGTGGTTAAAAGTCCATGGTTGGTTCTTGGTTAAGATCACCAAGGTGGTTAAAATTTCTTGGGTGAGTCTTGTGTATTTAAGATCAACATGGTGTTTAAAAGTCCATGGTTGGTTCTTGGTTAAGGTTACAAAGGTGGTTAAAATTCCTTGTGTAACCCTTGTTTATTTAAGAACACCAAGGTGTTTAAAAGTCCTTGGGTGATTCTTGTTAAGGACACAAAGGTGTTTAAAAGTCCTTGTGTGGTCCTTGTCATGGTGTTTAAAAGTCCATGGATGATTCTTGTTAAGGACACAATGGTGTTTAAAAGTCCATGTGTGGTCCTTGGAAATTGTAAGATCACAATGGTGTTTAAAAGTCCATGTGTGGATCTTATGTTGATTGTATCACTTGTTGCCAATATGACATGTTATGAACTTGAAGCATGAAATGCTTGTTATAAATGCATATGTGCATGTATGAATGTGGTTTGAACCAAGGTTTACAAAAGTGTTTTATAAATGCATTATTGTGTGGTTTTAAAGAGCATTCCTCACTAAGCTATTGCTTACGCTCTCTCTTTTCTTAAACCAATAATGCAGAGCATTGAAGTGCATTTTGGGGCAGCAAGGAAGCCAAGCATCCAAGTGAAGATTTAAGCTCATGTATGGTGAACATTTTCCTAAAACTATTAGCTTTTGGGTATTTGGCAATGGGGGACCTATGTTGTTGTTTTGGGAGATGTTTTGGACTCCCTAAGTTGGATTTATGATGCTAATAATGTTGGAACTTGTAATTGGCCTCTTGGTATGTGTTTTGGTGATTTGAGGATTTCATGGTTTGCTTTATAGGATGCTTGCCTATAGAATTGGGGATTTTCATAATTGATGCCATGTTGATATTTGGTTGATGCAATTATGTTCCTTGAATGTTGAATGACTTGCTGGTATAATTTGGTGGCATTTGGAGCATGTTTGATTGGTCAATTGTGTGTTTATTCAGCAATTTTTCTGCAATCTGGGCAGGCCGTATCAAAACGGGTGCTACCGTTTCGGAACAGGGGCCTGAAATGGCCTAGGCGTTCTGAAACGGGAGGAACCGTTCCGGAACGGAAATGCCACTGCCAAGCCATGTTTCGGAACCCGTTTCGGAACGGTCTCGCGTTTCGGAACAGGTCCTCCCTGTTTCGGAACACTCGACCGTTGGGCTCTGAATTTGATGGTTAAATGTTCTGAAATGTTTGCGTTTTGGTCCTGAATCTTGTTATTGCAATAGAATAAGTTTGAGATGTCCGTTTGAGCTGTAATTTGGCAGAGAAGCATGAAACATGATTAATTTCATATTGGTAACTTTAATTTGGTTTAAGTCCTTATAATTTGCAGAATTTACAATTTGGTCCCTAAAGTTGTAATTCGTGCAATTGAGTCCCTGAATGATCTTTGTTTGTTTTGATCTTTGAGTATGTTGTTCTTGTGAACATGTTTAGGGTTAACGTGCATCTAGATAAGTTTAAAAAGAAAAAAAAGGGTCGTTAATCAAGGTTGACTTTCGGGTTGACTTTGGTTTTCCCCGTGTAATCTTCTTAATTCGGGTCAACCGTCTAGGCCGGGTTAAGGTGGTTACACTATACTTTTTACTCTGTTAAAATTCTAACGGGTCCTTTGAAAAGCCCATTTAGACCTGCTCATCCGAAACCTCTACAAAAAGGATCGCTAATCAAGTTTTAATCAAATTTTAGGTATTCATGTAATTGATTAGGAGCTTTTCAACATAATTATATTGCAAAACCCTAATTTCTATACTTTTTGCTCAGTTAAAATTCCAACAGGTCCATTGAAAGGCCCATTTAGACCTGCTCGTCCGAAATCTCTACAGAAAGGACCACAAAATAAGTTTTAATCAAATTTTAGGAGTTCGTCTAATTGATTAGGAGCTTTTTAACACAATTATATTGCAAGACCTCAATTTGTGTACTTTTTACTCAATTAAAATTCGAACGGGTCCATTGAAAGGCTCATTTAGATCTGCTCGTCCGAAATCTCTATAAAAAGGATTGCAAAACAAGTTTTAATAAAATTTTAGGTGATCATATAATTGATTAGAAGCTTTTCAACACAATTATATTACAAAACCTCAATTTCTATACTTTTTACTAAGTTAAAATTCCAACGGGTCCATTGAAAGGCCCATTTAAATTTGCCCGTCCGACACCTCTACAAATAAGACCGCTAAACACGTTTTAATCAAAATTTACCTGTTCATATAATTGATTAGGAGCTTTTCAACACAATTATATTGCAAAACCTCAATTTATGTACTTTTTACACAGTTAAAATTCCAACATGTCCGTTGTAAGGCCCATTTAGACCTGCTCATCCGAAACCTCTACAAAAAGGACCGTAAAACAAGTTTTAATAAAATTTTAGGAGTTCACATAATTGATTAGGAGCTTTTCAACACAATTATATTCCAAAACCTCAATTTATGTACTTTTTACTCAGTTAAAATTCGAATGGGTCCCTTGAAAGGCCCATTTAGACCTGCTCGTCCGAAATCTCTAAAAAAGGACCACAAAAAAGATTTTAATCAAATATTAGGAGATTATGTAATTGATTAAGAGATTTTCAACACAATTATATTGCAAAACCTCAATTTATGTACTTTTTACGCAGTTAATATTCCAACGTGTCCATTGCAAGGCCCATTTAGACCCGCTCGTCCGAAACCTCTACAAAAAGGACCGCTAAACAAGTTTTAATCAAATTCTAGGAGTTCACATAATTGATTAGGAGCTTTTCAACACAATTATATTCCAAAACCTCAATTTATGTACTTTTTACTCGGTTAAAATTCCAATGGGTCCTTTGAAAGTCCCATTTACACCTGCTCGTCCGAAACCTCTACAAAAAGTAGAACAAAATAATTTCCAATCAAATTTTCGGAGTTCATCTAATTAGTTAGGAGCTTTTCAATACAATTACATTGCAAAATCTCAATTTGTGTACTTTTTACTCAGTTAAAATTCCAACGAGTCCATTGAAAGATGCATTTAGACCTGCTCGTCCGAAACCTCTACAAAAGGACCGCTAAACAAGTTTTAGTTAAATTTTAGGTGTTTAAATAATTGATTAGGAGCTTTTTAACAAAATTATATTGCAAATCCTCAATTTATATACTTTTTACTCTGTTAAAATTCCAACAGGTTCATTGAAAGGCCCATTTAGACCTGCTCGTCTGAAACCTCTACAAAAAGGACCACAAAATAAGTTTTAATCGAATTTTAGGTGTTCATCTAAATGGTTAGGAGCTTTCCAACACAATTATATTGCAAAAACTCAATTTGTGTACTTTTTACTCTGTTAAAATTCCAACTGGTCCTTTGAAAGGCCCATTTAGACCTGCTCGTCCGAAACCTCTATAAAAAGGACTGCAAAACAAGTGTTAATTAAATTTTAGGAGTTCATATAATTGGTTAGGATCTCGTCAACACAATTATATTACAAAACCTCAATTTGTGTTCTTTTTACTCAGTTAAAATTCCAACAGGTCCATTGAAAGGCCCATTTAGATTTGCTCGTCCGAAAACTCTAAAAAAAGGACCGCTAAACTAGTTTTAAACAAATTTTACGTTTTCATATAATTGATTAGGAGCTTTTCAACACATTTACATTGCAAAACCTCAATTTCTATACTTTTTACTTAGTTAAAATTCCAACGGGTCCATTGAAAGGCCCATCTAAACCTGCTCGTCCGGAACCTCTACAAAAAGGATCACAAAATAAGTTTTAATCAAATCTTAGGAGTTCATCTAACTGGTTAGGAGCTTTTCAACACAATTATAATGCAAAACCTCAATTTTTGTACTTTTTACTCAGTTTAAATTCCAACGGGTCCATTGAAAGGCCCATTTAGACCTCCTCGTCTTAAACCTCTAGAAAAAGGACCGCTAAACAAGTTTTAATCAAAATTTAGGTGTTCATGTATTTGATTAGGAGCTTTTCAACACAATTATATTGCAAAGCATCAATTTTTATACTTTTTACTCAGTTAAAATTCCAATGGGTCCATTGAAAGGCCCATTTAGACCGGCTCGTCTGAAACCTCTAAAAAATGACCGCAAAACAAGTTTTAATCAAATATTAGAAGTTCATCTAACTGGTTAGGAGCTTTTCAACCAAATTATATTGCAAAACCTCGATTTTTGTACTTTTTACTCAATTAAAATTCCAACGGGTCCATTGAAAGGCCCATTTAGACATGCTCATCCGAAACCTCTACAAAAAGGACCACAAAACAAGTTTTAATCAATTTTTATTAGTTAATATAATTGATTGAGAGCCTTTCAACACAATAATATTGCAAAACCTCAATTTCTATACTTTTTAAACAGTTAAAATTCCAACAGTTCTGTTGTGAGGCCCATTTAGACATGCTCATTCGAAAACTGTACAAAAAGGACCGCAAAACAAGTTTTAATCAAATTGTAGAAGTTCATCTAATTTGTTAGGAGCTTTTCAACACAATTATATTGCAAAACCTCAATTTGTGTACTTTTTACTCAGTTAAAATACCAAAGGGTCCATTGAAAGGCCCATTTCGACCTGCTCGTCCGAAACCTCTACAAAAACAACCGTTAATCAAGTTTTTATCAAATTTTAGGTGTTCATATAATTGATTAGGACCTTTTCAACACAATTATATTTCAAAACCTCAATTTCCATACTTTTTACTCAGTTAAAATTCCAATGTGTCCATCGAATGGCCCATTTTAACCTGCTCGTCCGAAACCTCTACAAAAAGGACCACAAAATAAATTTCAATCAAATTTTAGGAGTTCGTCTAATTGGTTAGGAGCTTTACCACACAATTAAATTGCAAAACCTCAATTTTTATACTTTTTACTCAGTTAAATTTCCAACTGGTCCATTGAAAGGCCCATTTAGACCCGCTCGTCCGAAACCTCTACAAAAAGGACCACAAAATAAATTTTAATCAAAATTTAGGAGTTCACCTAATTGGTTAGGAGCATTTCAACACAATTATATTGCAAAACCTCAATTTCTGTACTTTTTACTCAGTTAAAATTCCAACGGGTCCATTGAAAGGCCCATTTAAACCTGCTCATCCAAAACAACTAGAAAAAGGACCAAAAAAGTTTTTATCAAATATTAGGAGATCATGTAATTGATTACGAGCTTTTCAACACAATTATATCACAAAACCTCAATTTATGTACTTTCTACTTAGTTAAAATTCCAACGAGTCCATTGAAAGGCTCATTTAGATCCGCTCGTCCGAAACGTCTACAAAAAGGACTGCAAAACAAGTTTTAATCAAATTCCAGGAATTCATATAATTTATTCAGAGCTTTTCAACACAATTATATTACAAAACCTCAATTTATGTACTTTTTACATAGTTAAAATTCCAACATGACTGTTGTAAGGCCCATTTAGACATGCTCATCCGAAACCTCTACAAAAAGAACCGTAAAACAAGTTTTAATCAAGTTTTAGGAGTTCATATAATTGATTAGGAGCTTTCCAATACAATTATATTCCAAAACCTCAATTTCTGTACTTTTTAGTAAGTTAAAATTCCAACGGGTCCCTTGAAAGGCCTATTTAGACCTGCTCGTCCGAAATATCCAGAAAAGGGACCGCAAAAAAGGTTGTAATCAAATATTCGGAGATCATGTAATTGATTACGAGCTTTTAAACACAATTATATTGCAGAACCTCAATTTGTGTACTTTTTACGCAGTCAATATTCCAACGTGTCCATTGTTAGGCCCATTTAGACCCGCTCGTCCGAAACCTCTACAAAAAGGACCGCTAAATAAGTTTTAATCAAATTCTAGGAGTTCACATAATAGATTATGAGCTTTTCAACACAATTAAATTCCAAAACCTCAATTTCTTTACTTTTTACTCAGTTAAAATTCCAACGGGTCCATTGAAAGACCCATTTAGACATGCTCGTCCGAAACCTCTACACAAAGGAACACTAAACAAGTTTAAATTCCAACGGGTCTATTGAAAGGGCCATTTAGATTTGCTCGTCTGAAGCCTCTAGAAAAACAACCGAAAAAAGTTTTAATCAAATATTATGAGATCATGTAATTGGTTACGAGCTTTTCAATACAATTATATTGCAAAACCTCAATTTCTATTCTTTTTACTCAGTTAAAATTCCAACGGGTCTATTGAAAGGCCCATTTAGACCTGGTCGTCTGAAAACTCTACAAAAAGGACCACAAAATAAGTTTTAATCAAATTTTAGGAGTTCGTCTAATTGGTTAGGAGCTTTTCAACACAATTATATTGCAAAACCTCAATTTCTGTACTTTTTACTGAGTTAAAATTCCTATGGGTTCATTGAAATGCCCATTTAGACCTGCTGATCCGAAACCTCTAGAAAAAGGACCGTAAAAAAAGTTTTAATCAAATATTAGGAGATCATGTAATTGATTACGAGCTTTTCAACACAATTATATTGCAAAACGTCAATTGGTGTACTTTTTACTCAGTTAAAATTCCAACGGGTCCATTGAAAAGCCCAATTAGACCTACTCGTCCGAAAACTCTAGAAAAAGGACCGAAAAAAAAGTTTTAATCAAATATTAGGAGATCATGTATTTGATTACGAGTTTTTCAACACACTTATATTGTAAAAACCTCAATCTATGTACTTTTTACTCTGTTAAAATTCTAACGGATCTATTGAAAGGCCCATTTACACCTACTTGTCTGATACCTCTACAAAAAGGGCCGCAAAACAAGTTTTAATCAAATTTTAGGAGTTCATCTAGTTGGTTAGGAGCTTTTCAACACAATTATATTGCAAAACCTCAATTTTTGTACTTTTTACTCAGTTAAAATTCTAACGGGTCCATTGAAAGGCCCATTTAGACCTACTCGTCCAAAACCTCTGAAAAAGGACCACAAAATAAGTTTTAATCAAATTTTAGGATTTCGTCTAATTGGTTAGGAGATTTTCAACACAATTATATTGCAAAACCTCAATTTATGTACTTTTTACTCAGTTAAAATTCCAACGAGTCTATTGAAAGGCCCATTTAGACCTGCTCGTCCGAAAACTCTAGAAAAAGGCCCGCAAAAAAAGTTTTAATCAAATATTAGGAGATCATGTAATTGGTTACGAGCTTTTCAAGACAATTATATTGCAAAACCTCCATTTCTGTTCTTTTTACTCATTTAAAATTCCAACGGGTCTATTGAAAGGCCCATTTAGACCTGGTCGTGCAAACCTCTACAAAAAGGACCACAAAATAAGTTTTAATCAAATTTTAGGAGTTCGTTTAATTGGTTAGGAGCTCCTCAATACAATTATATTGCAAAACCTAAATTTCTGTACTTTTTATGTAACGTCCTACTTTTGGGCCTAGATGTTTTAGGCGTCAGATCGGACCGGTCGAGAACGGTTCGAATCGCGTAAGGTGATTTTTGGAAATCAAGGATCGAGATAGGATAAAAATGTTATAAAAATTGATTAAATCCTTTAACAATATATTTAAGAGGTTGGCCAAGTCAATTTTACAAAAAGGGTCTTGGAAAAGGGACATTTTGAGTAGTGACCAAATTGTAAAGTTTTAAAATTGGGGAAAATGTAAATATTAAGGTGGAAGCCAAAATCTTAGAATCTCTAGGGGGCTTTAAGTCAATTTGACCTTTTCTCAATATGACATGTGGTTTAAAAGAGTTTTTAATTAAATGATTTTTAATTGGGTTTTATATTAAAATAATTAAAGGGTAGTTATTGGTTTTTCAATTACGTAACTTCCAAAATCCTTTCTCATTTCAGCCAAACACAATTTCACTCATCTTTTTCCAGAATTCTTTCTCCAAAAAACTCTCTCAACTTTTCTTAAATCATTTTCAAGAAACTCTCCTAGTTCTTCAAGATTTCACTAAGGAAAACTTGTCATACATTGAGAGAAGCAAAGATTGGAGGTAAATCCCGTTCTCAACCTCTAATCTAAGTTCTTTATTGAAATTCCCAAGATATTTGGCTTCTAAATACTATTTTTATTGAGTTTTCAATATAGTTTTGATTTAAGATCAAAATCTTGTGAAATTGTGGATGAAATCTTGATTTTCGAACTTGATGAGTTGGGCTCTGTTTTGTATTGATTTTAACTGGGTTCTAACTTGATTTATATGTTAAAATGATGTATTGATATCATAGATCCCGAAATCCTTGAGATCCTTGAGTTTCTTGGTTGTTTTAGGTGAGATTTTGGGGTGAAATGGTGGAATCTTACTTGCTAGAGGTATAAGGTTGGGTTAGGATGTTTGTTAGATGTATTTTTATGTTTATAATGCTTTGGAAGTGATGTATGATGGTTGGGCTTGGTTTAGGAAGCAATCGGTTGAATTTCCATTTGTTTTGGAAGGGTATTTTGGTGTAGTTTGAGTGGGCAACGAGTTTGTGAATTGTTGATGGTGTTAGAATGCATTTTAATGCATTTAGATCTCTGTTTTGATGATGTGAAAATAGGGGATCTTGATCCGGGAGCAAACAAGTTGATTTTGGAGGCTCCGAAGGTGTAATTTTCGTGTCGGCGAACAAGGCTTCGCGTATCGGTGAGTGGAAATGCAATTTCCTGCTTTGTACCGCTTTGAGCGTGATCTTGGGAGCTTAGTGTAAGTTTGATACAGTTAGCTAAGCTCAAGAGTAGTTCGGAAATCTCTCTTGGATATGTGCTATGTTTTGTGGAAAATGCACTTAACGTAAATGTGGTTTTGTTACTGTTTTTAAGCATGTTTAAGCATGGTTTAATGCTTGTTATTAAGGCCATTATGTTAAGGATGCACTAGGTAAGTGATCCTTGGTTTTCATGCGTTGAATGCAAATGATGTTAAGCATGTTATGCTTGTGGAAATGACATTGTGGTTATGCTTGTAAAACAATGAATTGTTGATGATAAATGATTATATTGGCAAGTGATGAAAATGGTTTTTGGTTACTTTAATAAGATATAGTTAGCCGGCTATAGGATTGGGTGCACCTTGAATAAAGTCGCCTTGGATGTCGAGGGGTTGTGATTCTGCCGTAATCTCCATCCAAGTACCCTAACGATTAAGGTTAAGATCAGAACGGTGAGTGGTTAGTCCCGTGTGTGAGTCTTGTGTATGTGTCTCATACTCTCGGTAGTGGAATTATACAACTATCGATGAGTGATGTTGATGGGTTGTGATTGTGCCATTAATCTCCACCTTGTGTAGTCCGGTAGTTTGTATGAAGCGTGAGGGACAACGCTTGTAATCCGCGTATCCGATTGTGTGTTGTGTTGAAATGATTTATGGATTATCACTTGTGAGCCAATATAATGTAAATGAAATATGTGAAGCATGAGATGCTTGTATATGATGCAAGGATGCATGAGACATATGTGTATGATGCAAGAATGCATGTGATGCTTGTTAAAGCATGAGCAAAGGTTTATTTGCTGATTCAAAATGATGCATATGAGCATGTGGTTAAAATGTGTATTGAGGTCTCGAGAAGACATGTTTATAAAATGGCATGATATATAAAGTGTTGTTTGCAAAATATGAAACATGCATTGACGAATGTCATTTAGCGATCCTCACTAAGCTTTGTGCTTACGCTCTTTTGTTTCATCAATGCAGAAAACTAGGCTTTGAAGGCAGCAAGTAGGCAAGAGGAATCCAAGCTATTAATCATGCAAAGTATGTGGTTTTGCTTCAGTGTAATAAAAGGCAATAGGTGGGGTTTATGCTATTGCATGGTTGATAATGCTTTCTCTTTTACTTTGAGCGTGTTTGATAGTTATCTTTGAGATGTAAATGGCCATTATGGTTTGATTTCGGATGTGGATGGTAGGTTTGGCTTGTTATGGTTTTTATGGATTAGGGAGTATGCCTTTAGAATTTACATTTGCATATTGGTTACCATATCGTAGCTAATGCCTCAAAATGATGATTGTTGATATGTATCCATGATGTATGTTTGATGTGGCATGTTTGGGGAATGATTCGAGTATGAAAATGCATGAAAAACCAACATAATTTGTTGTTGCAGGGCAAGGCGTATCGAAACACCCTTGCCTGTTTCGGAACTGGGGCCTGAAATGGCCATAAGGTTTCGGAACGGGTGAAGGTGTATCGAAACGTTTTGGCTATTGGAAGAGGGTGTTTCGATACGTGTCTCGGAATGCACCCGAGTATCGAAACGGTCAACCCTGTTTCGAAACGACCGTTTCAGTATAGGGCCATCTGTATCGAAACACTTTGCCGTTGGATTTGAATTTGATCTATATCAGGTTTCTGTTTCTTATATTTTGGTCCCTGAATCTTGTGGGTGGAATAGAATGTGTTTGGATGATCCGTTTGAGCTAAATTTTGACATGTTGGCATTTTACATGACTAATTGAGGATTGGTAACTTTAAAATCATTAAAGTCATTGTATTTTATTGTATTTAAAGTTTAGTCCCTAAAAGTCAATTGTATGCAATTGAACCCCTAATCAAACTCCGATTGTTGCGATGTTTCACCTAATCGCTTTGTTGAACTTATAGGTTAATAATTTGCATCTAGAGAAGATAAAAAATGGTCATAAATCAAGGTTGACTTTCGGGTTGACTTTGGTTTTCCCGTGTAATCTTCGTAGTTCGGGTCAAACGTCTAGGTCGGGCTAAGGGGGTTACATTTGTTGGTATCAGAGCATGGTTATGAAAGAATTGGGGATGTTGGTATGTGAAATTGAAATACGTTGAAGTATGATATTTGATAAGCATGCTATTGGTTGAATTTTGAACCGTGTGCCATGCTTGATTGATGTGAATTGTATGTGGAATGAATATGATTATGTCTTGATGATGTTAAGTGGATAAGTGCTGATTTTGTATGATGAAAAGCATGTTGAACATGATGTTTCATGAATATTATGTTGAGGGAAATTGGGGTACCCATTGCCTTATTACACTAATCAAATGTTTGTAAACTTGGATTCTTGCTTGCAGCTGGCCTAAACGGTTTGACTTGTTTGTTGTTATGTCTTATTTAAATAGCACTATGGGTCCAAGGAGAGAGTTGAGGTCCAATACGATAATACCTGCGGCTGAGCAGGGTGACCAGGGTGAACAAGGGGCTCATGTCCCTTCTAGTGGAGATCTACCTCCTCCGCTGCCACCTGGAGGTGGGGACCAGGTGCAACAAGGACAAGCTGGTCCTGGTTTGGGTGATTTGGTGCCACTGGGACAGGCGATCACTAGAGCGTTTCGGGCTGCTGTTACCGTAGCGTATTTTCAAGCCCCTGCAGCTGGGCAGACAGGCGATCACCTGAGGCGTTTGAGGCTTGGTTAGCGAGCACGATCCGTATCATGGATCATATGGGCTGTAATGACGTGTGCAAGCTGGGATGCGCAGTCTCGTTGCTACAAGGCGATGCTTACAGCTGGTGGACGACTACCACAGCCGAAATGGAACCCAATGAAGTTGATTGGGAGTTTTTCAGAGGTGCCTTCAGAAGGAACTCTCTAGGGGTAAGATACTTGGATGAAAAGAAAAGGGAGTTTATGTCGCTTATTCAGGGCAACCTTTCTGTGGTTGAGTACGAGGTCCAGTTCGTACGCTTTAGCCATTATGCTCCTGAGTTGGTACTTAGTGAGAGGCATGGATGTGATCGCTTCCGGTACGATTTGGTACAGGAAGTTAAGACGTACATGCTAGCTGCAGATTACACTGATTTTGACGTGCTTGTTTGTCGGGCAAAGGAAATCGAGCATAATCCGGGTTTGTCATCTAGAGGTGTTGGTTCTAGCATTGGGAAGAAAGCCGCTGAGTATAGTTCCGGTGGTGGACGAAACAAAAGAGGCCGTGATAGGAGACATCAGCCTGAGGGAAGGCGTGGTGTTTCGGGTCGAGGTGGTCAGGCTCAGGGAGGTCGTGTGAGATCTGAGCAGCATACATGTTTGACATGTGGGTCGAGGGACCATTTGAGGCGAGCTTATCCTCGAGCAGCTAGAGAGGTTCAGGCTCCTGTTGTGGTGACATGGAACTCTTGTTGGAATTGTGGTTCAGCTGACCACATGAGGAGGGAGTGTCCTTTGTTGGTTGGTGGTGGCCAAGGACGTGCTCCTGTGGTAGCGGCACCTCAGAGAGGCTGTGGGCGCGGCCATGGAAATTTTCAGAGGAGAGATGAAGGGCAGCGAGGTATCGCTCATGTTGTGGTCGTTCGACCTGAGGGAGGTGGACCAGCGAGGGTATATGCTCAGCGCGAGAAGCGCAACGATACTGATGTCATCGCATGTACCTTTGTTCTTCGGTCTCTATCTTTGCTGGCTTTAATTGATTATGGATCCACGCATTCTTATATCTTGAGTGAGCATGCGCATTTTCTTGATATACCTGTTGAGATGCTTGAAATAGGAATGCAAGTGACTAGTTCTTTTGGTGAGACTGTAGTCACTAGAAAGTTATATAGGTGATGCCCTTTGTCTATGCAAGGTCATGTTTTTCCTGTGGATTTGATGGAGTTACCTTTCTATGGATTTGATGTAATCCTTGGTATAGATTGGTTGACGGAGCGTAGGGCAGTGGTTGACTTTGATGTCAAGCAAGTCACTCTAAGGATGGCTGATAATTATGAAGTGGTGGTAGTAGGCGAGAATGTGAAATTCTTGTCGAATTTAATCTCGATGTTGGAAGCAAATCGTATGATGAGGGTTGGCTGTGAGGCTTATCTTGCCTATATGATGAACCCTGGCACCAAGTATGTGCATGTTCAGGACATATGAACTGTGAACGATTTTCTAGGAGTCTTTTCGGAAGAATTGCCTGGGTTGCCACCAAACAGAGAAGTTGAGTTTGGTATAGAGTTGTACGAGAACACAACTCCAGTGTCCATTGCTCCTTATCGCATGACACCTAAAGAGCTAAAAGAATTGAAAACACAATTACAAGAGTTGTTGGATCGAGGTTTCATTCGGCTGAGTGTGTCACCTTTGGGTGCACCGGTCTTGTTTGGAATAAGAAAGATAGAACGATGAGAATGTGTATAGATTATCGGCAACTGAACAAGTTGACGATTAAGAACAAGTATCCCTTGCCTAGAATTGATGATCTCTTTGATTAGTTCCGGGGAGCCTTAGTGTTTTCTAAGATAGACTTGAGATCAGGGTATTACCAACTAAAGGTGAAGGATGTAGACGTACCTAAAATGACTTTTCGGATGAGGTATGGACATTATGATTTTCTGGTGATGTCATTTGGTTTGACCAACGCGCCTGCTAGTTTCATGGACATGAAGAATCGTGTATTCCATGAATTTTTGGATCAGTTTGTAGTGGTGTTCATCGATGATATCCTTGTGTATTCACGTACTGAGGAGGATCATGATAGGCACTTGAGAATTGTTTTGCAAGCGTTGTTGGAGAATCAGTTGTATGACAAGCTGAGTAAGTGTGAGTTTTGGCTTAGGAAGGTGGTCTTCCTTGGACATGTTGTGTCGGCTGATGGTATCCGCGTTGATCCACACAAGGTAGAAACTGTGATGAGTTGGAAAGCGCCTAAGTCAGTAACGAAGGTATGGAGTTTCCTTGGATTGGCTGGGTACTATCGTAGGTTTTTCAAAGGTTTCTCGAAGATAGCAGCGCCTTTGACCAAGTTGTTGCAAAAGAATGTTCGCTATGAGTGGACAGAGGCGAGGTAACAAAGTTTTGAGAAGTTGAAAGAAGCTTTGACGCAAGCTTCTGTTTTGATTCAACCTTTGTCTGGTAAGGAGTTTGTGGTCTATAGTGATGCGCCCATTGTTGATTTAGGTTGCGTGTTGATACACGAGGGTAAGGTAGTGGCCTATGCATCTAGGGAGTTGAAGGTGCATGAGTGCAACTACCCTAACCATGATCTTGAGCTTGCGGCTGTGGTGTTTGCCTTGAAAATTTCAAGGCATTACCTATACGGTGAAAAGTGTGTTGTGTTCATGGCTCATAAGAGCTTGAAGTATCTTATGTCTCAGAAGGGGTTGAAACTTAGGCAACGACGTTGGGTGGAGTTGCTTAAGGATTATGATATGGCGATTGAGTATCACCCGGGTAAGGCTAATGTTGTAGCCGATGCTTTGAGTCGGAAGGTAGCTGTGGAGTTGAGAGTGATGTTTGCTCGTTTGGGCATATCACATGATGGTGGTCTTATTGCGGAATTGCAAGTGAAGCCATCTCTGATACAGTTGATCAAGGATAAGCAGTTGCTTGATTATTCTCTTGTTTCACATGTTCAGGATATTGCTGAGGGTAGACCTTTGGGTTTCAGCTTTAGTGATAATGGTGTTCAATGTTTTGGGAGTCGAATAGTGGTGCTAGATGATGCTGAGTTAAGGCACACTATTTTGACTAAAGCTCGTAATAGTCCTTTTGCTATGCATACTGGTAGTACAAAGAGGTATCGTGACCTGAGCGATGAGTACTACTGGGTAGGGTTGAAAAAGGATGTGGCTGAGTTTGTTAGTAAATGCATGGTGTGTCAGCGAGTGAAGGCTGAGCATCAGGTTCCTTCTGGGTTGTTGCAGCCTTTGAGAATCCAAGAATGGAAGTGGGAGAGAATCACCATGGATTTTGTGTCTGGTTTGCCTTTGTCACCGACAAAGAAGAATTCAGTGTGGGTGATTGTGGATCGGCTTACGAAGTGTGCGCATTTTCTGCCTGTGCATACTACGTATACCTTGGATAAGTTGGCTGAGCTATATATAGCTGAGATTGTGTGGTTGCATGGTGTGCCAAAGTCAATTGTGTCGGATAGAGATCCGAGGTTTACAACACAATTTTGGGAGTGTTTGCATTAAGATTTGGGTACGCGGATGAATTTTAGTACTTCTTATCATTCTTAGACGGATGGACAGTCGGAATGTGTGATCCAAGTGCTTGAGGACATGTTGAGATGCATATAATAGTAGTTACCAGACAAGTATTCAAATGGCTCCATACGAGGCTTTGTATGGGAGAAGATGTAGAACCCCTCTCTGTTGGGTAGAAGCTGGGAAAAGGTTGATTTCAGTGCCAGCTATGCTTAAGGGAACCACAGAGAAGGTGAAGCTCTTTTATGAGTGGTTAAAAGTAGCATCGGATAGGCAAAAGTCTTACGCAGACTTGAAGCGTAAGGAAATTGAGTTCGCGGTTGGCGAACGTGTGTTCTTAATTGTATCGCCTTGGAAGAAGGTGATGAGATTTGGGCATAAGGGTAAGCTTAGCCCAAGGTTTATTGGACCTTATGGGACTGTGGAGCGTATTGGTCCTGTGGCATATCGGTTGAGATTGCCTACAGAGTTGGAGAAGATACATGATGTGTTTCATGTCTCCATGTTACGGAAGTACAAGTCGGATTCTTCGCATGTGATGCCTGTTGAGGAGATAGAGTTGAATCTGGATCTGTCATATGATGAGGAACCAGTGAAGGTTCTAGACGTGAGTAGCAAAGTTCTTCGTGGCAAGACGATAGAACTTGTGAAGGTGTTGTGGCGACACCGAGGAGTTGAGGAGGCCACGTGGGAAAGAAGGGCGGACATGCTGAGGCAGTTTCTGCATCTCTTTCCATCGGGTAAGAATTTTGAGGACGAAATTTCCTAAGTGGGGGAGAGTTGTAACGCCCTGGTTTTGGGCCTAGATGTTTTAGGCGTCAGATCGGACCGGTCGAGAATGATACGAATTGTGTAAGGTGATTTTTAGAAATCAAGGATCGAGATAGGATAAAATGTTATAAAAATTGCTAAAATCCTTTAAAAATATATTAAAGAGGTTGGTCAAGTCAATTTTACAAAAAGGGTTTTGGAAAAGGGACATTTTGAGTAGTGACCAAATTGTAAAGTTTCAAAACTGGGAAAATGTAAATTTTAAGGTAGAAGCCAAAATCTTAGAATCTTTAGGGGGCTTTAAGTCAATTTGACCTTTTCTCAATATGACATGTGGTTTAAAAGAGTTTTTAATTAAATGATTTTTAATTGGGTTTTGTATTAAAATAATTAAAAGGTAGTTATTGGTTTTTCAATTATGTAACTACCAAATCCTTTCTCATTTCAGCCAAACACAATTTCACTCATCTTTTTCCGGAATTCTTTCTCTCAAAAACTCTCTCAACTTTTCTTAAGTCATTTTCAAGAAAACTCTCCTAATTCTTCAAGATTTCCCTAAGGAAAACTTGTCATACATTGAGAGAAGCCAGGATTGGAGGTAAATCCCGTTCTCAACCTCTAATCTAAGTTCTTTATTGAAATTCCCAAGATATTTGGCTTCTAAGTACTATTTTTATTGAGTTTTCAATATAGTTTTGATTTGAGATCAAAATCTTGTGAAATTGTGGATGAAATCTTGATTTTTGGACTTGATGAGTTGGGCTCTATTTTGTATTGATTTTAACTGAGTTCTAAGTTGATTTATATGTTAAAATGATGTGTTGATATCATAGATCCCGAAATCCTTGAGATCCTTGAGTTTCTTGGTTGTTTTAGGTGAGATTTTGGGGTGAAATGGTGGAATCTTGGTTGCTGGAGGTATAAAGTTGGGTTAGGATGTTTGTTAGATGTATTTTGAAGTTTATAATGCTTTGGAAGTGATGTATGATGGCTGGGCTTAGTTTAGGAATCAATCGATTGAATTTTCAGTTGTTTTGGAAGCGTATTTTGGTGTAGTTTGAGTGGGCAACGAGTTTGTGAATTGTTGCTGGTGTTAGAATGCAGTTTAACGAATTTAGATCTCTATTTTGATGATGTGAAAATAGGGGATCTTGATCTGGGATCAAACGAGGTGATTTTGGAGGCTCTAGAGGTGTAATTTCCGTGGGCGAACAAGGCTTCGCGTATCGGCGAGTGGCAATGCAATTTCTTGCTTTGTAATGCTTTAAGCGCGATCTTGGGAGCTTGGTGTAAGTTTGATACACTTAGCTAAGCTCAAGAGTAAGTAGTTCGAAAATCTCTCTTGGATATGTTCTATGTTTTGTTGAAAATGCACTTAACGTAAATGTGGTTTTGCTACTGTTTTAAGCATGTTTAAGCATGGTTTAATGCTGGTTATTAATGCCATTATGTTAATGATGCACTAGGTAAGTGATCCTTGGTTTTCATGTGTTGAATGCAAATGATGTTAAGCATGTTCTCCTTGTGGAAATGGCATTGTGGTTATGCTTGTAAAACAATGAATTGTTGATGATAGATGATTATATTGGCAAGTGATGAAAATGGTTTTTGGTTATTTTAATCGGATATAGTTAGCCGGCTATAGGATTGGGTGTACCGTCAATAAAGTCCCCTTAGATGTCGAGAGGTTGTGATTGTGCCGTAATCTCCATCCAAGTACCCTAACGATTGAGGTTAAGATCACAACGGTGATTGGTTAGTCCCGTGTGTTAGTCTTGTGTATGTGTCCCATACTCTCGTTAGTGGAATTATACAACTACCGATGAGTGATGTTGAGGGGTTGTGATTGTGCCATTATTCTCCATCATGGGTGTTGAGGGGTTGTGATTGTGCCATTAATCACCGCCTTGTGTAGTCCGGTAGTTTGTATGAAGCGTGAGGGACAACGCTTGTAATCCGCGTATTCGATTGTGTCTTGTGTTGAAATGATTAATGGATTATCACATGTGAGCCAATATAATGTAAATGAATAATGTGAAGCATGGGATGCTTGTATATGATGCAAGGATGCATGAGACATATGTGTATGATGCAAGAATGCATGTGATGCTTGTTAAAGCATGAGCAAAGGTTTATTTGCTGATTCAAAATGATGCATATGAGCATGTGGTTAAAATGTGCATTGAGGTCTCCAGAAGACATGTTTATAAAATGGCATGAGATATAAAGTGTTGTTTGCAAAATATGAGACATGCATTGATGAATGTCATTTAGCGATCATCACTAAGCTTGGTGCTTACGCTCTTTTGTTTCATCAATGCAGAAAACTAGGCTTTGAAGGCAGCAAGTAGGCAAGAGGAATCCAAGCTATTAATCTTGCAATGTATGTGGTTTTGCTTCGGTGTAATAAAAGGCAATGGGTGGGGTTTATGCTATTGCATGGTTGAGAATGCTTTCTCTTTTTCTTTAAGCATGTTTGATAGTTATCTTTGAGATGTAAATGGCCATTATGGTTTGATTTCGGTTGTGGATGGTAGATTTGGCTTGTTATGGTTTTTGTGGATTAGGGAGTATGCCTTTAGAATTTACATTTGCATATTGGTTACCATATCGTAGCTAATGCCTCAAAATGATGATTGTTGATATGTATCCATGATGTATGTTTGATGTGGCATGTTTCTGGAATGATTCGAGTGTGAAAATGCATGAAAAACCAGCATAATTTGATGTTGCAAGGCAAGGCGTATCGGAACGCCCTTTCCTGTTTTGGAACAGGGGCCTGAAATGGCCATAAGATTTCGGAACAGGTAAAGGTGTATCGAAAAGTTTTGGCTACTGGAAGGGGGTGTTTTGATACGGGTCTCGGAACGCACCCGAGTATCGAAACGGTCAAGCCTGTTTTGAAACGACCGTTTCGGTACAGGGCCATCCGTATCGAAACAATTGGCCATTGGATTTGAATTTGATCTATATCATGTTTCTATTTCTTACATTTTGGTACAAGGCCAACCCTGAATCTTGTGGGTGCAATAAGATGTGTTTGGATGATCCGTTTGAGCTGAATTTTTACATGTTGGCATGTTACATGACTGATTGAGGATTGGTAACTTTAAAATCATGAAAGTCCCTATATTTTATGTAAATTATAGTTTAGTCCCTAAAAGTCAATTGTAAGCAATTGAACCCCTAATCAAACTCCGATCGATGCGATGTTTCACCTAATCGCTTTGTTGAACTTATAGGTTAGTAATATGCATCTAGAGAAGATAAAAAGAAAAAAGGGTCGTAAATCAAGGTTGACTTTCGGGTTGACTTTGGTTTTCCCGTGAAATCTTCGTAGTTCGGGTCAAACGTCTAGGCCGGGCTAAGGGGGTTACATTTTACTAAGTTAAAATTCCAACGGGTCCATTGAAAGGCCCATTTAGACCTGCTCTTCCGAAACCTCTAGAAAAAAGACCAGAAAAAAGTTTTAATCTAATATTAGGAGATCATGCAATTGATTACGAGCTTTTCAACAGAATTATATTACAAAACCTCATTTTATGTACTTTTTACTCAGTTAAAATTCCAACGGGTCCACTGAAAGGCCCATTTAGACCTGCTCGTCCGAAACTCAGAAAAGGGACCGCAAAAAAGATTTACTCAAATATTAGGAGATCATGTAATTGATTACGAGTTTTTCAACACAATTATATTGCAAAACCTCAACTTCTGTACTTTTTACTCAGTTAAAATTCCAACGGGTCTATAGAAAGGCCCATTTACACCTGGTCGTCCATTACCTCTACAAAAAGGACAACATAATAAGTTTTAATCAAATTCTAGGAGTTCGTCTAATTGGTTAGGAGCTTCTCAATACAATTATATTGCAAAACCTCAATTTATGTACATTTTACTCAGTTAAAATTCCAACGGGTCCATTGAAAGACCCATTTAGACCCGCTCGTCTAAAAACTCTAGAAAAAGGACCAGAAAAATAGTTTTAATCAAATATTAGGAGATCATGTAATTGATTACGAGCTTTTCAGCATATTTATATTGAAAACCAAAATTTCTGTACTTTTTACTCAGTTAAATTTCATACGGGTCCATTGAAAGGCCCATTTAGACCTGCTCGTCCGAAACCTCTAGAAAAAGGACCGCAAAAAAGTTTTAATAAAATATTAGGACATTATGTAAGTGATTACGAGCTTTTCAATACAATTATATTGCAAAACCTCAATTTCTGTTCTTTTTACTCAGTTAAAATTCCAACGGGTCTATTGAAAGGCACATTTAGACATGGTTGTGTGAAACCTCTATAAAAGGACCACAAAATAAGTTTTAATCAAATTTTAGGATTTCGTCTAATTGGTTAGGAGCTTCTCAACACAATTATATCGCAAAACCTTAATTTATGTACTTTTTAATCATTTAAAATTCAAACGGGTCCATTAAAGGCCCATTTAGACCTGCTCGTTCGAAACCTCTAGAAAAAGGACTGGAAAGAAAGTTTTAATCAAAAATTAGGAGATCATGTAATTGATTAAGAGCTTTTCAACACAATTATATTGAAAACCCACAATTTATGTGTAACCCCCTTGTCCCGGGCTAGACGACAGACCGGTCCGAATAGGTTACACGGGGAAAACTGAAGAAAAACCCGTTAAGGCTCCACTTCGATTAGCAACCCTATTTTTTCATTGATTATCTTATCTAAATGTATCATTTAGTCCTATGTGTGAAAACGAAAACAGAAAGACGATAAAGGAAACATTCAAAGCAGACGTAAGGTAATTTAAATTCACCAAATGACATGTTTGTAACCCCCTTAACCCGGTCTGGTCGGTTGACCCGAATTAAGAAAGTCACACGGGGAAAACCAAAGTCAACCCGAAAGTCAACCTTGATTAACGACCCTTTTTTTTACTTTTTAATCTTGTCTAAATGCACATTAATCTTAATTGTGATCATACAAACAACATATCTCAAGATCACAAACATCAGAGATCAAGCAGGGACCCAATTGAACAATTTACAACTTTAGGGACCAAATTGTAAATTCTGATAAATTAAGGGACTTAACCCAAATTAAAGTTACCATCTTGGAATTAGTCAGGTTTCATGCTTCTCTGTGAAATTTCAGCTCAAAAGGACATCTCAAACTCATACAATTGCATATACAAGATTCAGGACCAAAACGCAAACATTTCAAAACATATAACCGCCCATGTCAGCCCCCAACGGTCGACCGTTCCGAAACAAGTTGACCCTGTTCCGAAACACGGGCCGTTTCGATACCAGTTCCGCAACGGGGGTCTGGCAGTGAGCAATCCGTTTCGAAACGGTGCACCCCGTTTCGGACCCCTGGGTTCATTCCAGGCACCCGTTCCGAAACGGTACACACTGTTCCGAAACGCCTGCTCAGATTTCAGCAAATTAGCAAACCAAATCATGCAATTGACCACTCAAACATGCTCCAAATGCTACCAAACTTTACCAGCATGCAATTAAACACATTTAGGACATATAAGCATCATCAATTCAACTAAACAACCTCACAAGCAAAAAGCCCCAATTCTATAGGCATGCTTCCTACTTAAGCTATCATTTAACCAATAAACCTTCATAAGCAAGCTATAGGAAATCAATCCAAAATCCAGCAACCACAACAACATTTAACATCCATAGGGAGTCTCAAACACCTCCCAAAACATATACATTGGTCCCCCATTGCCAAATCAACCAAAAGCTAAAATGTTTAACAAAACCTTCCATACATTGAGCTTTACTTGAACTTGTTTGCTTGCCTTCTCTTGCTGCCCTCAATGTACTCTAATGCTCTGCATTATTGAATCAAGAAAACGAGAGAGCGTAAGCCAAAGCTTAGTGAGGAGTGCTCTTTAAAAAACATTCAATAATGCAATTAAAACCATTTGCAAAACATGCATATATTCAACCTTACACATGCTCAAAGCATACTTAAAAACAAGCAATTCCCATGCTTCCACATTTCATTTAAACAAGCATCTCATGCTTCAACATAAACATTTAAACATGCATCTCATGCATCTCAATGTACTATACATGTCATATTGGCTCAAGTGATACATTTCATTTATGAAATCAAGTTCAATAACTTTCCCCAAGGACTTTTAAACACCTTGGCCATGGACTTTTAAACACCATGAATGTGGACCACACAAGGACTTTTAACCACCTTTGTGTCCGTAGCTTGAATTACCCCAAGGACTTTTAAACACCTTGGCCCCAAGGACTTTTAAACACCTTGGCCCCATGGACTTTTAAACACCATGGAAAGGAGCACCTAAGGACTTTTAACCACCTTAGTGTCCGCAACAAGATTCATCCAAGGACTTTTAAACACCTTGATGATCTTAGGTAACAAGGCTCACTCAAGGACTTTTAACCACCTTAGTGACCTTCACTTTTACAAACCATCACTTGCCAATATACACTTTATACATCATATAATCCACTGTTTTAAAGCATTAAACCAAGCCATTTCATCATGCATTTCAAAGCATTAAATCATCATTTAAACAATGCATAAAAACAAGGTACTCTTACCTAGAGTCACCTTCAACACATGGCTTTAATCATCAGCATAAATCATGCTAAAACATCAGCAATTATCATGCTTAAACATGCTTTCAAAAACAGTAAACAAATCATGCAAAATCATCATTTTACATTGCACCAAAACATGGCCACCACTTAAAGAGAGTAATCCGAAAACTTACACTTGAGCTTAGCAAAGTTGTTTAGACTTAAACTAAGCTCCCAAAACATTCAACCCTTGGTTTTAAAGCTGTAAATCCATTTTCACTCACCGATTACCACTTTGCCTCAAGCCAAAGCACCAAATCAAGCCTCCGGATCAAAAATTCTTGGATCCAAGGATGCCTCCCCTGTTTCAACACATTTAAGCAGAGGATTAATGCATCATCATGCATTAATTGCTTCAATGAAAGCATCTAAACTCGCTGCTCTCACAAAACCTCCATTTTCGGCCACCAAACACAACCGAAAATGCATCCGAAACACTTCTAAACAAAGCCCAGCCACAAACCAGCAAAACCTCACTTCCATTAACATCAACACACATCTAAAAACAACCTATAAGCATCCTTATACCTCCAGCAACATCAGATCACCAAGATCACCACAAAAGCTACCTTAAAACACAAGCTAAACTTAGGAAATCCAACCTATCCGGGATTGCATCAATCAAGACTCATTTCCACATCAATTTAATGATCATTTAACATCAAAAACACTCCTCAAAACACTGATTTAACAGATCAAACGAAAATCATGTGAAATCATCAAAATCTTGCATAATTAGCCAAGATCCATAAATCAACTTTAAAACCTTTAATCAATTATCAAATTAGGATTGAAAACTTTAGGAATTTCATTAAAGAACTTGAAGTTCAGAGGAGAAGGACGTTCTTACCTCCAAACTTGAGTTTCTCCTCTTTTTGGAATTGAAAAGCTTGAAGAAACTTGAAGCAATTGAAGAGGTTTTGAAGACACAATGATTTGCAATCAATTGAGAGTTGAAAGAAGGATTTTAGGTGAGAAAATCAGATTTAGATCTCTGGAAATTGAGTGTTTGGGTTGAGAGAAAAAGATAGAAAGAAAATTGGAAGTTAGATGAGAAAATGACTAAAATGAATTTTCCCTCCTTTTGTTTTACTTTAAAAATCAGAATTATGTGTTAAAATATCTTAGAAAAATCTGGAGAAACTCCCTTTGGGTAAATAGCTCCTTAAAGATTCAAAGTTTCAACCCTTTATAAAATAGCCACCAAACTTTCAAAAATTACATTTTGGTCACTAGCCAAAATGTCACATTTCCGAAACTCATTTTCCAAAATTGATTTTACAGTTCACTTACTTATATTAAAAGATGATTTTAGAACATTTTTCCATATTTTTAATGCAACCCGAACTAGGCTTTCCTAATTTAACCTCTTACGATTCGAACAGCACTTTGACCAACCGGTCAACGCCCAAGACTTCCAAGCCCAAAACCGGGGCGTTACAATGTTAGTCCGAATGCTTGCATTCGAAACCGACATCATACATAAACGACGCATATAAACTTAACAAGGGAACATAAAACCAACGAGAATAAAACTCGATATCCAAGACCCTTTGAAGATTCTAAAAAGCCCAAATACAAGCATGCGTTTTAAAACAGGCTTGCCCGTTTCGATACGCGGGCTCCAGTTCAAAAGCCAGACCAGGTCGTACGAATACGGTCCACTCCGTTCCGGTACGGAGGTCTCCAGTTACAAAATGTTCTGGAACAGATTCCGAAACGGGCACTCACAGTGGAAAATCGTACCAAAACGGGGGCTCACAGTGTCAAATCGTATCGAAACGCCATCACCCCTGTTTCGATACAAGTATCCTTAGAGCTACATCCGTTGCGAAACCACCACATGCGTTTCGAAATGCATGCACTCTGTGTGACCCTGCAGATAGTTTTCTGCATCTCCAAGTGTTCCAAAACATGTCCCAAAACCTCAAGAATCAAGAAACATCAATCATTCACTTAATCTAGAGGCATTTCATTCAACTACAAGCATGATCAAACATATACTCATGCATAACGAGGCCATTCATTTAAAGAAACATACATCCATATCACATAGCATAAACAAGGTTTACATGCTTTCAAAACAACACATAAACATCTCCTAAACATGGTTTACAAATCCACAATACATAAGCATTAACAACATAAATCTAACACATAGGAGTCTAGATACACGCTCCTACAACACGTAGCATCCCCATTGCTAAACTACTACATTATTTACTAAAACCATACTTGAGAAACTACCACACGCTTGGATGCCCTTTCCATGCTCCTTGCTAACTCCACCCTACTGATCTGCATTGTCAAAAACGGGAGCGTAAGCTAGAAGCTTAGTGAGGGAGCTCTAAAATAAAAACAATGACAATGCATGGTTCAAAGCATGTTATCCTTAAGACATTCACACGGAATACATATGCACCAACATAGCAACATAGCTAACGTCAGAAGAATGCATGAACATGTCATCTTACCTCATGTTATGCTAAACAAGATATAACAATTATCATACACAACAACCACACATGAACAAGTATATTGGCAACTATTAACTTACTCGGATATGCGGATAACTTTCGTAGATATTTTCACCCCAACGTACTCAACAACAATTACCTTCCGGTAGGATTACACTCATCACCTTTTTCACTCATGGATGGGATTACACTCATCATCACATGCTAACAATTTCCGGTGGAATATTACCTCACCGTACTCCTCCTTGATGATTACACATCACCAAGGCCACGTGCGAATTTGACTCTTACCGTTTGCACACTCATCCTAATGATCAACCATTTATACCCGGTAATTAACTAGTGCCAATCATACTATACAAGTCACACCATGATTTCCCAATCATGCATACAACATATCATCATCAATGAACATCAATATATATCACCAATTGCTTAATCGAACACATACTATGCAAATCCACATTTATGCACATTAAGCAAAACTCATAAAGCAAACAAGAGATTAAGCTACCAACTCAATCTCCACCTTGGACCGGCCTACCAAGCACAGTCCAACACCTTAACTACACACTTGAACAAATTTAAAACCGTTTTAAATAATCCACTCACCGAACACCTTTAAGCAAACCGAGAAAGCCGAATCAAGCCTCCAAACTTCTCGGAATCGAACCCGAAGCTTCTCCGACGGTTTCCCTTGATTCTAATCAACCAAAAACAACATATTTGTGAAACAAATAGTTTAATTTTGATATAACTAAAAACCTAAGGACTAAATTGAAAAAGTCAAAACGAATTTTAAGTCCTTAAAATATCCCCCATATAATTTTAGTATTATGCCTAAGTTAAAAACATACACTTTCAAATAATTTTTCTAAGTGTTTCAAGCCAAAGCAGTGTTTTTCAAGTACCCGTTTCGAAACGGCCCTAAGGCGTTTCGAAACACTTTCACCACTGTCGACCACCGTTCCGAAACGTGTATCGAAACACATGAAAGCGTTTCGAAACGGCACAACTCGTTTCGAAACTATTCTTCATGTTAGCTTTAAAAAGAATTAAAATTATTTCAAATATTTCATATTTTCAAATATATAAGGGGTGTTTCAAAACGGATCAAGCCCGTTCCGAAACGACCCTTTGACAGTAGCCATTCCGTTTCGAAACGGATCACTACCGTTCCGAAACAGGGGCTAGTTTTTAGTTTGAAAATATGACCGTTGTATGTTTTAACTGAATTTCTGAAAACCGTTAAGGCGTTTCGAAACGGGCTAGGACCGTTCCGAAATGACCCTTTTACAGTGGCAAAACCGTTCCGAAACGGCCCTAAGGCGTTTTGAAACGGGCTCTTAAATGCACCCCAACGGCTCTTTCTATTTTAGTCCGTTCCGAAACAGGTTTCCCGTGTTCCAAAACGGGTTGGTGCAGACAGCATTAATGGTGGCAAGAGAGGGTTCCAACGCCTCCATTTATGTTCCCAACCACCCAAACGGCTAGAAATCAATGAGAAGGTATAAAAGGGACATCCAAAAGCATCAGCAACAACTATTGAACTTCAAGCAAACATCCAAACATCAAATTCAAGCATTTGAGCAAAAATCCCAAATTTGTGTAAAATCCCAATTTGTGTTCTTCATTCATATTTTGTAAAATTGGGTTGAGTGCTTGTATCGGGGCTATCATTTGTATTGAGAGATATCTAATTAGCCTACAAATTCCTTTGTTCTCTTGTGTGAGGGTTGGGTTGATTTTTGGGTAGAAAAATCAACCGATATTGTAAAGGGTTGCCTCCTTGTCGTAGAAAAAGGGAAGATCAATTTAGTGAAATTGTTGCAAATCCTTCGTGAGACTAAGGTAGTGGATGTAGAGTTCCTTTGGAACTTGAACCACTCTAAATCCCTTGTTCTTCAATTTTTATTTGTTAATTTCCACTACAACCCTTTAAATTTCCAATTCACCCCCCCTCTTGGTAAATATCGATCTTTCGATCCACTCAACCATTGGTATCAGAGCTTAACTCTTTGAGGATTAACAACCATAAGAGGAGATCCTTGGAAGAGTGTGATCATCAAATTATCAAGAGATGGCTTCAACCTCCGGTTCCGGCATGTATGAGTCACAATCAACCACCAAGCCTCCTTTCTTCAATGGTGACAACTACTCCTTTTGGAAGAACAAAATGAGGCTATTCATCAAGTCAAGTGACTACCTTGTATGGGATGTCATTGAAGATGGGCCATACATTCCATTGAAGCAAGATGGTGAAGGCAAGATGGTGTTGAAGAAGAAAGCCGAAATATTCAAGTCAACGATAAAGCTCTCCACATGTTATTTTGTGCTTTCGGTCCGGACATCTACTCAAAGGTCTCATCCATTGAAAGTGCCAAGGAAGTGTGGGACACTCTTGAGACCACTTATGAAGGCACCAACAATGTCAAAGAAACTAAGATTGGACTTCTCAATCTTAGTTATGAAAACTTCAAGATGGAGCCCGATGAGACAGTGTCAAAGATGTTTGATCGATTCTCCACAATCGTCAACGGTCTAAAGGGATATGGAGAAATCATACCGGAAGACAAGCTTGTCCGGAAGCTACTCTATTCACTTCCCGAAGCTTGGGATGGGAAGAGAACCGCCATCATCGAAGCAAAGAACTTGAAGACATTAAAGCTTGATGAGCTTGTGGGTTCTCTCCTTACTCATGAGATCATGAAGCAAGGAAGGGAAGATGAGAAAAAGAAAGAAGAGAAAAGAGTAGAGAAGCTGGAGGTTGAAAAGAAGAAGAATATGGGAATAGCTCTCAAGGCAAAAGCCTCACAACATGATGAGAGCTCATCTTGTGAGGAGGATGAACTTGAAGAATTGGCTATGATAGCCAAACGATTCTCACGCTTCATGAGGTCCAACCGGGGAAGAAAAATCCAAAGAAAGATGGACTTCAAAGGAAGGAACAAAGAAGAAGGGAAGGATCCCATCATTTGCTATGAGTGCAAACAATCTGGTCACATCCGTTCGGAGTGCCCTCAACTCAAGAAGAAGGGCTTTGAGAAGAAGAAGAAACTCAAAGCCAAGCTTGCTACTTGGAGTGAAGAGGAGTCATCGGAGGATGACGAACAAGAAGTGGCTAACCTTTGTCTCATGGCACTTGAGGAAGATTCCTCCTTGGTAACCTCTAACTCATCTACTTTAGATTTTTCATATGAAGAATTAAATGATGCATATGATGAGTTACAAGAGGTATATGATGAATTAGTTGAGAAGTTTAAAGAGTCGGTCATTAAAAACAAGAAAATCATTTTAGAGCTAAATGAGAAAAATGACTCACTCACTCAAGCTAATTCTAAATTTGAGAAAAAGATTTTAGGATTAAAAGATGAACTTAAATTCTTTCAAGATGAAAATGTTGATCTTAATAATCTTTTGTCTCAATGCAATAGTGAACACCAAAAGGTGTTAGGTGAGCTAAATGAGCTCAAAAAGTCCTTAAAAAATGTTGGTAGTGTCAAACATGAAGTAGGAGAATCCTCTAGAACACACCAACCTAAGAAAAGGACTAATTACCACAAACAAGGTAGCTACCCTAGACATAGTAGAGCTAAAAGAATTAGAAGTGTATGGGTTCCTAAGGAACTTGTAAAATCTAATAATATTATTGCTATGTCATCTTGGATTCCTAAGGGAACCAAGGTTTTGGGAGCTAACACTCATGGACCCAAAATGATTTGGGTACCAAAAACCAAAGTTTAATATCTTTGTTTGTAGGGGGAGCATTGCTTCAAGGCCAAAGCACAAAGTCAAAACTCATGGTACCTTGATAGTGGATGCTCGAGACACATGACCGGAGACAAGAGTCGATTCATGGATTTAAAGCCAAAAAGTGGAGGAGTAGTAACATTTGGTGACAACTCCAAAGGCCACATTAAAGGTATTGGCTCCATAGGTAATCACTCTACCATTCTCATTGAAAATGTCTTATATGTCGATGGTCTTAAACATAATTTATTGAGCATAAGTCAATTGTGTGATAAAGGATTTAATGTTTTATTTGATAAAAATGGATGCAAAATTGTTGACATTAAATCTAATAATATTATGCTCATAGGTCATCGCATAGGAAACATATACATGGTGCATTTAGATGACATACATACATCTCATGCATGTTTAGTTGCTCAAAATGAAAATGATGCATGGTTGTGGCATAGGAAGCTAGGACATGCTAGCATTAGTGTTTTGGAATAACTAGTCTCTCTAAGTCTAGTTAGAGGTTTGCCCAAAATTAAATTTTCAAATGACAAAATTTGTGATGCATGCTCTAAGGGTAAACAACATAAGTCTTCCTTTAAATCCATTAATGATGTTTCTACTAGTAGATGCTTACAATTAATTCACATGGATTTATTTGGGCCAATTAGGACTATGAGCTTGGGTGGTAAATCTTATGCATTTGTGTTAGTTGATGATTTTTCTAGATTTACTTGGGTTCTCTTTTTAAGTACTAAAGATGAGGCTTTGGAAAAATTCATCACATTTTCAAAATTAACCCAAAATGATCTTGAGCTTAAAATTTCTCATATTAGGAGTGATCATGGAACCGAGTTTCAAAATTTAGGGTTTGAAGAATTTTTAAATGAAAATGGTATTAGCCATAATTTTTCGGCTCCTCGAACTCCTCAACAAAATGGGGTAGTTGAGAGGAAAAATAGAACTTTACAAGAAATGGCTAGAACTATGCTTTGTGAAAATAATTTACCTAAACATTTTTGGGCGGAAGCCACAAACACCGCTTGTTATATTGTAAATCGAGTAATGATTAGGCCAATTTTAAAGAAAACACCTTATGAGATTTTAAAATCTAAAAAGCCTAACATTAGCTATTTTCACCCTTTTGGGTGCAAGTGTTTTGTTTTAAATAATGGAAAAGACAACTTAGGTAAATTTGATGCAAAAAGTGATGAAGCCATTTTTATAGGTTACTCTTTAACCTCTAAAGCCTATCGAGTATTTAACAAAAGAACTTTAGTAGTAGAAGAATCTATTCATGTTGTATTCGATGATAACCTCCTTCCTAGGAAGGATTCTTGTGATGATGATGATGTAGGAATCATAAATGCCTTTGATGGAGGTCAAACTTCAAAGGAGGATGAGATTCAACCAAAGGAAGAAGACACACAAGATCCACCTCTTGAAGCCTTGAAGGACTTGGCTATTGAGGAAAAGGAAGTGAGCTACCCAAGGGAGTTGAACTATGTCAAAGATGGTGAAATCTTGGGTTATCCATCCAAGGGGGTAACCACTCGTTCTTCTCTTAAATTAATGAACCATGTTGCATTTATCTCATGCATAGAGCCTAAAAATGTAACCCCCGTAGCCCGGCCTAGACGGTTGACCCGAACTACGAAGATTACACGGGGAAAACCAAAGTCAACCCGAAAGTCAACCTTGATTAACGACCCTTTTTTCTTTTTAATCTTGTCTAGATGCACATTAACCTTAGATGTGATCACACAAACACCATGCTCAAGGATCACAAACATCAGAGATCAAACAGGGACCCAATTGAACAAATTACAACTTTAGGGACCAAATTGTAATTTCTGAAAACTTAAAGGACTTAACCAGATTTTAAGTTACCAACTTAAAATTAATCAGGTTTCATGCTTCTCTGCCAAATTTCAGCTCAAACGGACATCCTGAACTCATACAATTGCACAAACAAGAATCAGGACCAAAATGCAAACATTTTGAAACATTTAACCGCCCAAGTCAGCCCCCAACGGTCACCCGTTCCGAAACAGGCCAAGCTTAAACAAAACCAGGGAAAACACATCCTTTCCACAACATACCTTTCTTTAACTTGAAAACCACATCAAGCAAGAAACCATTTAAAACCATAGTTCAATCAAACCATTTCATGCATTTAGCCAAGGCAACATAAAACCATAACATCATCATCACATGCCTTTAACAACAAGTCATACATGACTTCAATGCATCATAGGTAATTCATGCTCACAAGCATCATTTATCAAATGATAACCAACACTTGTTCAACATACAAGTAACATGCTTTCACTAGCATCATACACAACTCATGCCACAATGCATCTTACCAAGCATCTCATGCTTCTCATGCAAACATGCATCAATTCAAGCATCTCATGCTTCACATGCAACCATGCATCATTTCAAGCAATCCCATGCTTCTCATGCAACTATGCATCATTTCAAGCAATCCCATGCTTCACATGATCAAGAACATTATATTGGCTTCCAAGAGATCAACCATAATCACTTTCCACTTTTCAACCCGATCGGATACGCGGATTACAAGCGTGTCCCAACGCTTCCTACACACTACCCAATCCAAGGTCTTCCAAATGGGCAACAACCTCCATTTGACCTTAACAACCTAAGGTTCCCATGTATGGACTTTTAAACACCATACAACCTTAGCTTTTCCTCAAGGTTACCATGTATGGACTTTCAACCGCCATACACCCTTGACATGCACAAGGTCTTTTCCGTATGGACTTTCAACCACCATACAACCTTTGCATAACCGATTGGTAGTTGTAGACATCATCTAACGAGATCCGGGACATCACACACAAGATCCACACATGGACTTAACCATTGCCATTGTGATCTTAACAAGTACAAGGTTCTCACATAAGGACTTTTAACCACCTTATAACCTTTACTCAACCAAGGTCTACCGTGGGCAACAACCTCCACTACGACCTTAAGCAACCGAGGTCCTCCCGTGGGCACACCCTCCACTGACCTCATCTCGTTAGGAATACTTGAGGGGAGTTTACCCGGTCCACACTTGACCACTCCGCCATCAAGGCGACTTTATTCACGGTGCACCCAATCCTATAGCCGGCTAATTATACCCGATCAACGAACCAAGAACCATTCACATCTCTTGCCAACATAACCATCTTACCATAATTTCCAATGTTCCACATGCATAAACACAATGCAAGGTCATCACATCATTAGCTCAATGATTCACATGCATAAACAATATGCACAAGGTAACAATTATCATCATTAATCATCATCAAATCACTGTTTTTAAGCATCATACAAAGCCAATGAACAACATGCATCACTATGCATCAAAATCACAATTTCCATAAACATAACCAAGGATCTCTTACCTTGAGCATCCTTTTCAATTGACTTTCAAAACCAGCATTAAACCATGCTAAAACATGCTTACAAAACAGAATTAAACCATGCAAAAACACTTGCATAACAATCATCAACCACATTTGATTTTAAAACCAAATCACACACAATTCAAAGGCAAAAACCCCTTTACTTACTCTTGAGCTTAGCAAAGTTGTTTAGACTTAAACTAAGCTCCCAAAAACCTTCAAACCTTGTTTCAAAAGCTGAAATCCCAACTTCACTCACCGATTACCAAACAAGCCTAGCCAACAAGCTTTCCAAGCTTCTGAAACCTTCCGAAAACACCTCCAAAGCTCAAGGATCAACCTCCCCTGTTTCAAGCACACAAAAACAGAACATTAATGCATCCATATGCATTAAAACACCAGCAACATCAACACAACTCGCTGCTCATCACAAACCTAGCAATTTGGCTACCAAACACAACCGAAATCACCTCCAAACACTTCCAAAACTTAACCCAGCAAAGATCCATCACTTCTAACCATTTTTATACATCAAATAACATGCAAAATGATCACAACCACGTCCTTATACCTCCAGGTATAACAGATCACCAATTACACTCCAAAAACAACCAAAAACTCAAGCCAAACTTAGGAAATTCAACCTATCCGGGATTGCATTGATTAAACCTCAACTTCTAATCATTTTAGCATTCATTTAACATCATTTTAACACCTCAAAACCCTGCTTAAACAGATCACACGAAAATTTCACCAAAATCCTCAAATCTTGCATTTTAGCCAAAAATCAAGATCTTAATTGAAAAGCCTTTAATAAAACATGAATCAAGGATTGAGAACTTAGGAATTTCAGTAAAGAACTGATAGTTTAGAGGAGAAGGACGTTCTTACCTCCAAACTTGAATTTCTCCATTTTAGAGCCAAAATGCTTGATGAATCAACTTGTAAATTGTGAGGTTTTGATGATGAGATGATTAGGAATCAAATGAGAATTGAAATGAGAGATTTAGATGTCAAAATCAGAGAAAGAAATCTGGAGAATCTTGTTTGGGTAGAGAGAAAATGAGAGAAAATGAGAGAAAAGAGAATTTGAGAGAAAATAGAAAATTAGTTGGAAATTGGTTAAAATGATTTCCCTCTCTTTTCTTAATCTTTAAAATCAGATTTGAGTCATAAAATATCTTAGAAAAATCTGGAGAAATCCTTTTTGGAGTAATAGCTCCTTAAAGATTCAAAGTTTCAATCCTTTATAAAACTGTCCCGCAACTTTCAAAAATTACATTTTGGTCACTAGCCAAAATGTCAACCTTCCGAACCTCATTTTCCAAAATTGATTTCACAGTTCACTTATATATATTAAAAGATGATTTTAGAACATTTTTCCATATTTTTAATGCAACCCGAACTAGGCTTTCCTAAATTCACTCTTATATATTCGATCAGCACTTTGACCGAACCGGTCAACACCCAAAACTTCTGAGCCCAAAACCGGGGCGTTACAACTCTCCCCCCCTTAGGAAATTTCGTCCTCGAAATTTCAACCGGCGAAAAGAGAACAACAACCTTTTCAAGCAACACACACAAGACAACACAAAAGCCTTAACCAACACCACTGATCACTTTCCACACAAAACTTCCACCACTCACTGTTCACAAATCCACACTCTCAAGGGTAACCACAACCCCAACCTTCCACACAACCAGATTATGCACAATCTCAACATCAACCTGAAAACTTCAACTCTTACAGCAAACAACACTGTAATACACATCTTCCAAGACTTGCCTACACAAAGACAACAACCAAACCAACTCAACCACTAGGCAACCTCCCAGTCTCTAAAACTCTTGCGATTCCCAAACCTCTTCCAAAGATTTCCCAACAAGCAGAAATCCTTAACATCAACTGTTTACTCAAGCTCTTCAACGAAGCTGACCACCCTTCACATCCGTCAAAAACATTACCATAACAGCTCACCAGCACCAAAAACCAAAATCACATCACAACCTCAACTTGAAACCTTCAGCCGTTCCACATACCATCAACAGACTTCAAACAAAACTTCATAACCACACTAACCAACCACTGCTCACACAAAAACCCAACAACCAACAAAAACCTTCGATCTTTCACAACCCTTTCACTACAAACTTCAACCAGAACACTTGCATTACCAGAACATCACTGATCCAAAACACACATAACAGCCTCTGATCTCCTCAAAGATTGCTAAGAACCAACACAACCCTTCACAACAACTTAAAAAAAAGACTAAACCACCTCAGCTGCAACAACACTTAGCACCAAGGAACAACCACTTCCTTTCAGCTAAACAAACCACTTAGCTGATACTAACCTCAAACAGATACCCTTCATCACCAAACCACTAAACTCTCAGAGCAACAAACACTTTCCTTTCACCAACAGGCCACTCCACTCTCACTATCACTAGCAACTAGATAACAGACTCCAGCACTTCTAACTCCCACTCAGCACCAAACACCCTCTAAAAACCATCATCCCACCTAATCCAACCACAACACTAACAGATTCGATTAGTTATTAGGGAGCGTGAACATCGTATGCATGATCACCTACATGCCCTATCAATGTCTGATGTACATGTATGCAAAAACCTCTAATGTTATGCCACATGTATGCATGGACCAACATATATAATATAGTATATATCAATGCTTTTAACTGTGCATGAATGCCAGTTCACACCCTCCAATAACATCCTCAAAATCTGTTTAAGAACAACCTCTTACTCACCTTTAACTTAACTATCTCCATCATACCAACAACCATTAACCACAAGATACTTACTCAAGCCTACTTCACACCCAAGATAATTACCAAACCACAACTACCATTACTCCAAACATGCTAGCAACAAGACTAAACTTACCACGCAAGGAAAAACCAACAGAAACCAAACTAAGCAACTAAAGCAAAGATCACTTAACAAGGTTACCTGAAAACACAACACCACCCTGAAGCTTCATCGAACGAGCTCTCTTCCTTGTGGAACCAACATCCTTCGGTTGCACCCTTGCAGCACCAACAAACACTCCTGGGTCACCACCAACTCCTTGCGATAAGCAACCTTGACTGTTCCGCGCCAACATCAAGCAATCACGCTTCATGTGTCCAGCAGACCCACATTTCCAGCAAACTTCATTTCCCACACTCTTCACAATCTTCTGCTTTTTCTGCCACTTCTGAACCTCGCCTCGGCCATGCCCACGACCTTTCAGAGATCCTTTGGCCAACATCAAAGCTGACTTCACTCCATGAGGACAATCACGCTTAACATGCAACTTAGAACCACAATTCCAACAAACACCTGCGCCCCAACAATTTCCAACATGTTGCCTTTTACAACGGTCACAAACAGATGACTGAGCTTCCACTCCTTGCTCAGGCAACACTTGCTCACCAACAGCATCAGCCGCACCTTGCTCAACCCTTGGAAATTCCCTTCCAAGATACCTTTCATAGAAAGCAGATACGAAGAAATCCCAATCAACATCAAGGATATGTGACGCCACAGCCACAGATGTCCACCAAGCACAAGCATCCTCCAGCATCAGAGAAACAACACTCCCCAGCTTACAGGCACAACTACAGCCTTCCTGATCCAAAATCAGAACTACATTGGCCAACCAGGCCTCAAACATCTCCGAGGAAGAACCATGGTACTCTACAACACCCAAATCAAGCAAATGCTGTTTCGGCAAACCCTCACATCTAGCCAGCACATCCACTGATTCTACCTCAAACGTAGCCTGAGATGTTCCCAACACCTCCTGAACAACAGGTAAAGAACTTTCCATCCCGGAACCAGCTTCCTTCCCTTGCCTTACCATCTCAACTTCAGTCACAGAAGACTGAGACAAAACACCTTTACAGAAGGGCGAATCCTTTGACTTAACAACCTGCCCCAAGGCAGCCACCATCTCACTCATCCTCCACTCTTTCATCATCTTTGCCATACCACTAACAACAAACAACATACAATCACAACAAACAAACAAAACCTGTTAGACCAGCATTAAGCAAGGATTCAAACTCCAACTCCAAAATAACACAATAGCTATATTAATAAGGCAATGGGTATCCCGAATCCTCCCCCTTTACATGACATAACAGCCAACACAACATGAACATCACAACATCAAGTATATCAACAACATACCTTGATCATGCTTACACCAAACAACATCCAACAGCACTAGCACATTAGCAACATAACATGCTCAAAACACATTCATCATGCATAGCATCAGCTCATAACATCCACACATATCCATATGATCTCAACCAAGATTCATAACCACAAATCATGCTTGCATACACCAGCAACATGCTCAAAAACATCAACAGCATACTCAGAAACACATGCTTCAACCAGCTTTCAACCATACAACAAGGTAAACATCAAGCACACTTACCACAACAACTTACCGTTTTCCCCAACCTTCGCAACCTGGCTCTGATACCACCAACTGTAACCCCCGTAGCCCGGCCTAGACGGTTGACCCGAACTACGAAGATTACACGGGGAAAACCAAAGTCAACCCGAAAGTCAACCTTGATTAACGACCCTTTTTTCTTTTTAATCTTGTCTAGATGCACATTAACCTTAGATGTGATCACACAAACACCATGCTCAAGGATCACAAACATCAGAGATCAAACAGGGACCCAATTGAACAAATTACAACTTTAGGGACCAAATTGTAATTTCTGAAAACTTAAAGGACTTAACCAGATTTTAAGTTACCAACTTAAAATTAATCAGGTTTCATGCTTCTCTGCCAAATTTCAGCTCAAACGGACATCCTGAACTCATACAATTGCACAAACAAGAATCAGGACCAAAATGCAAACATTTTGAAACATTTAACCGCCCAAGTCAGCCCCCAACGGTCACCCGTTCCGAAACAGGCCAAGCTTAAACAAAACCAGGGAAAACACATCCTTTCCACAACATACCTTTCTTTAACTTGAAAACCACATCAAGCAAGAAACCATTTAAAACCATAGTTCAATCAAACCATTTCATGCATTTAGCCAAGGCAACATAAAACCATAACATCATCATCACATGCCTTTAACAACAAGTCATACATGACTTCAATGCATCATAGGTAATTCATGCTCACAAGCATCATTTATCAAATGATAACCAACACTTGTTCAACATACAAGTAACATGCTTTCACTAGCATCATACACAACTCATGCCACAATGCATCTTACCAAGCATCTCATGCTTCTCATGCAAACATGCATCAATTCAAGCATCTCATGCTTCACATGCAACCATGCATCATTTCAAGCAATCTCATGCTTCTCATGCAACTATGCATCATTTCAAGCAATCCCATGCTTCACATGATCAAGAACATTATATTGGCTTCCAAGAGATCAACCATAATCACTTTCCACTTTTCAACCCGATCGGATACGCGGATTACAAGCGTGTCCCAACGCTTCCTACACACTACCCAATCCAAGGTCTTCCAAATGGGCAACAACCTCCATTTGACCTTAACAACCTAAGGTTCCCATGTATGGACTTTTAAACACCATACAACCTTAGCTTTTCCTCAAGGTTACCATGTATGGACTTTCAACCGCCATACACCCTTGACATGCACAAGGTCTTTTCCGTATGGACTTTCAACCACCATACAACCTTTGCATAACCGATTGGTAGTTGTAGACATCATCTAACGAGATCCGGGACATCACACACAAGATCCACACATGGACTTAACCATTGCCATTGTGATCTTAACAAGTACAAGGTTCTCACATAAGGACTTTTAACCACCTTATAACCTTTACTCAACCAAGGTCTACCGTGGGCAACAACCTCCACTACGACCTTAAGCAACCGAGGTCCTCCCGTGGGCACACCCTCCACTGACCTCATCTCGTTAGGAATACTTGAGGGGAGTTTACCCGGTCCACACTTGACCACTCCGCCATCAAGGCGACTTTATTCACGGTGCACCCAATCCTATAGCCGGCTAATTATACCCGATCAACGAACCAAGAACCATTCACATCTCTTGCCAACATAACCATCTTACCATAATTTCCAATGTTCCACATGCATAAACACAATGCAAGGTCATCACATCATTAGCTCAATGATTCACATGCATAAACAATATGCACAAGGTAACAATTATCATCATTAATCATCATCAACTCACTGTTTTTAAGCATCATACAAAGCCAATGAACAACATGCATCACTATGCATCAAAATCACAATTTCCATAAACATAACCAAGGATCTCTTACCTTGAGCATCCTTTTCAATTGACTTTCAAAACCAGCATTAAACCATGCTAAAACATGCTTACAAAACAGAATTAAACCATGCAAAAACACTTGCATAACAATCATCAACCACATTTGATTTTAAAACCAAATCACACACAATTCAAAGGCAAAAACCCCTTTACTTACTCTTGAGCTTAGCAAAGTTGTTTAGACTTAAACTAAGCTCCCAAAAACCTTCAAACCTTGTTTCAAAAGCTGAAATCCCAACTTCACTCACCGATTACCAAACAAGCCTAGCCAACAAGCTTTCCAAGCTTCCGAAACCTTCCGAAAACACCTCCAAAGCTCAAGGATCAACCTCCCCTGTTTCAAGCACACAAAAACAGAACATTAATGCATCCATATGCATTAAAACACCAGCAACATCAACACAACTCGCTGCTCATCACAAATCTAGCAATTTGGCTACCAAACACAACCGAAATCACCTCCAAACACTTCCAAAACTTAACCCAGCCAAGATCCATCACTTCTAACCATTTTTATACATCAAATAACATGCAAAATGATCACAACCACGTCCTTATACCTCCAGGTATAACAGATCACCAATTACACTCCAAAAACAACCAAAAACTCAAGCCAAACTTAGGAAATTCAACCTATCCGGGATTGCATTGATTAAACCTCAACTTCTAATCATTTTAGCATTCATTTAACATCATTTTAACACCTCAAAACCCTGCTTAAACAGATCACACGAAAATTTCACCAAAATCCTCAAATCTTGCATTTTAGCCAAAAATCAAGATCTTAATTGAAAAGCCTTTAATAAAACATGAATCAAGGATTGAGAACTTAGGAATTTCAGTAAAGAACTGATAGTTTAGAGGAGAAGGACGTTCTTACCTCCAAACTTGAATTTCTCCATTTTAGAGCCAAAATGCTTGATGAATCAACTTGTAAATTGTGAGGTTTTGATGATGAGATGATTAGGAATCAAATGAGAATTGAAATGAGAGATTTAGATGTCAAAATCAGAGAAAGAAATCTGGAGAATCTTGTTTGGGTAGAGAGAAAATGAGAGAAAAGAGAATTTGAGAGAAAATAGAAAATTAGTTGGAAATTGGTTAAAATGATTTCCCTCTCTTTTCTTAATCTTTAAAATCAGATTTGAGTCATAAAATATCTTAGAAAAATCTGGAGAAATCCTTTTTGGAATAATAGCTCCTTAAAGATTCAAAGTTTCAATCCTTTATAGAACTGTCCCGCAACTTTCAAAAATTACATTTTGGTCACTAGCCAAAATGTCAACCTTCCGAACCTCATTTTCCAAAATTGATTTCACAGTTCACTTATATATATTAAAAGATGATTTTAGAACATTTTTCCATATTTTTAATGCAACCCGAACTAGGCTTTCCTAAATTCACTCTTATATATTCGATCAGCAGTTTGACCGAACCGGTCAACACCCAAAACTTCTGAGCCCAAAACCGGGGCGTTACAAAAAACATAAAAGAAGCATTGAAAGATGACTTTTGGATTATGGCTATGCAAGAAGAGTTAAATCAATTTGAGAGAAGTAATGTATGGACATTAGTTGATAGGCCTAGTAATCAATCTACAATAGGAACTAAATGGGTCTTTAGGAACAAACTAGATGAGAGTGGTAACATTGTGAGAAATAAAGCTAGACTTGTAGCACAAGGTTACACTCAAGAAGAGGGAATAGATTTTGATGAAACCTATGCACCCGTAGCTAGAATGGAAGCCATTAGGATGTTGCTTGCATATGCATGTTATCATAATTTCAAGCTTTTTCAAATGGATGTTAAAAGCGCATTTTTAAATGGTTTTATAAATGAAGAAGTGTATGTGGAACAACCACCGGGTTTTGAAGATTCAAAATTTCCAAATCATGTTTTTAAACTTACCAAAGCCCTTTATGGTTTAAAACAAGCTCCTAGAGCTTGGTATGAAAGGCTTTCAAATTTTTTGATTGAAAAAGGATTTGAAAAAGGTAAGGTGGACACTACACTTTTCATAAAAATGTACAAAAATGACATCTTAGTAGTTCAAATTTATGTTGATGATATTATTTTTGGTTCTACTAATGAATTTTATTGTCAAGAGTTTGCTAAGTTAATGCAAGGTGAATTTGAAATGAGCATGACGGGGGAGCTCTCATTCTTTTTGGGACTTCAAATCAAGCAAAAGAAGGATGGCACCTTCATCAACCAAGCAAAATACATAAAGGATATGCTCAAGAAGTTTGGCTTGGAGAATGCAAAGCCTCAAGCCACTCCTATGAGCTCATCTACAAAGCTTGACAAAGATGAAGGAGGTAAGTGTTGACTCTAAGCTTTATCGTTCTATGATTGGATCTTTGCTTTACCTTACCGCAAGTAGACCGGATATCTTGTTTAGTGTTTGCTTGTGTGCTAGGTTTCAAGCTAGTCCTAGAGAGTCTAACCTTATAGCCGTCAAGAGAATCTTTAGATACCTTAGAGACACTCCTTGCTTAGGCCTTTGGTATCCTAGAGACTCTACCTTCAACCTACATGCTTACTCGGATGCGGACTACGGGGGTTGCAAAATTGATAGGAAAAGTACTTCGGGAACTTGCCAATTCTTAGGTAGTATGCTTATATCTTGGTTCTCTAAGAAACAAAATAGTGTAGCCTTATCTACCACCGAAGTCGAGTACATATCCTTAGGGAGTTGTTGTGCTCAAGTCCTTTGGATGAAGCAACAACTCTTAGATTATGGAATAAAAGTTGGAACCATACCCCTAAAATGTGACAACACTAGTGCAATATGCTTAACTAAAAATCCCATCCAACACTCTAGAACCAAACATATAGAAATAAGGCATCATTTCATTAGAGATCATGTCCTTAAGGAAGATGTGGTTATAGAGTATGTAGACACCTTGAATCAATTAGCGGACATTTTTACAAAACCCTTAGACAAAGAGCGTTTTTGGTCCCTTAGGAGAGAGTTAGGTCTAGCTACCCTATCTTGACCTTTTAGGACCTTTTTTGTGCTTAAATATGCTTGATTTTGTGAAATGCCATGTTAATGTGTTTAATCTCCTAATTTCATCCATGCCTATAGTTAGGGGGAGTATGTTTATGCCTAAATATGTTTTGCCTGCTCATTCATGACATTTATGCATGTTAGGCCTCTTAAAAGATCATTTTTCTGCATTTTTAGAGCCTCATCTGCACTTCCAGGCCCAGGTGTATCGAAACAGGTGAACCCGTTTCGATACGGTTACCTTAAATCCAGCTCTGAGAGAAAGGCGTTTCGAAACGCCTCAAAAGCGTTCCGAAACGTTTTTGATTCTGCCAAGGGGTGTATCGGAACGCGTTCCGATACGGGTCAACGGGTGTTTCGATACGGTCAACAGCGTATCGAAACGTTCTGTTTATGGTTTTAAAATGGTCAAAACCCTAGCCGCCCGTTCCGAAACGGTCTTGACCGTTCCGAAACGGCATCGCGGAATGCTTTATTTAGGGCTTTTAATGACACAAATACACTTTTTATCAAACTTTAAAACCCTAAACCGCCTCCCTCTCTATAAATACCCTCTAAAACTCCTTGATTTTTCACAAAATTGTGAGGGGTTTTAATCTTCAACTCAAGTCTAAGCAAGTTTCATCAATCTTGTGCAAGGATTTCTTCAAAATCATCCAAAATCCCAAACTAAGGTAATTTTTCAATTTTTTTTCTTTTCTTTCAATTCATGTTCGAATCTTAGGTTAGAAAATTTTATTTTTGTATAAATTATATGTTTTTGTTGTGGGTTTTCAAAATCTTGTGAAAATTTTTTTAAATCCCAAAATTTTTGATTCGAATATAAAATTTTTTAATCGTATTTTTTTAAACTGTTTTTATTTTAATTTTGTTTTCAAAAACCTAAGTGGGATTTCTTATTGGATTGTTTTTAATTATCAATGCATACACTCAATTTTAAAACACTTGCTTAATGTTTTTAGATGGCGGATCAATCGAACAAAAAGCGCAAGGCCGTTCAATCCGGTGAATCGAGCATTCGTCCGAATCTCACTTTGCTTTTTCAGAAATCCTTCAAAACTTCGGAGGCACGTGCTCGCTTTGCTTATGTCAAGGATTTCGCGGTTCGTAAGGAACGTGTTATTGATCTTGAGTTCCTCAATTCCGAGCGATTCCTTTTTCGTTATCTTCCTCGTTTGGATGAATGGAATCTCATGGATTTCTTGAGCCTTTCGGATGTTTGCTACAAAAATATGGTACTCATCTTTTACTCTAATGCTCACTTTCTTTATGATGAGTCCAAAACCGAGATCATAGGGATTGAGTCATCCTTACTAGGCAAAAAGGTTGTCATAAATGTTAAACTTTTAGAGTCTGCTCTTAAACTTAAGAATATGGGTCTTGAGGATGAACGTCACTTTGGCACTTTCACCGGTAAAGCACTTAACTTGGATGTGCATGATCGTGTTCTTCACTTGATGGTCTCTTGGTTTATTCGCCCTTCCGGCGGTAAATATTCCCATATCCGTCAAAGAGATCATTTTTGGTTAGAGTGTTTCCGTAGGGGTGAGCGCCCAAATGTGCCTAAGATCATCTTTGCCGAGATAGTCAATAATATCAAGCTTATTGACACAAATGAGTTGACGTCCTTTACTTATGACATTGTCTTGAGCGCCCTATTTCATCATCTTGAAATTGATTGTACCTATGACTCTCCGATCCCTCGCAAGACCAAGATTGGTGAATCATCCCTTCGAAAGTCCGGGTTCCAATATGTGAATGGTATTTGGGAAAGAGTTGATAGAGAAGCGGATCCTGCTCCCATTGCTCCTCCACTGCAAGTTCAAATGGCAAACAATGAAGCTCTCACAACTTTCCTCACCGAGCGGTTCAATGCTTTGGACACTCGAAGGAATGCTTTGGACACTAGCATTGCTTCGGGCTTTGAAACTATGGGAAATCGTTTGAAGAATGTCGAGGATCACCTTCTTTCTCTTGAAACTTCTCATTCCAACTTGGATCTTTCCTTCTCCACTCTCTATGGGCAATGGACGAAGTTTCAACGCTCTCAAGCCAAGAGCGATGATGATGATGACGAGGATGATGATGACGAGGCTTAGGATATTTATCTCCTATCATATCATATTATCTATGCATTTTAGGACTAAGGTTGCATCTTTATGTTTTCCCATGCTTTAGGACCTATGCTTATGGCTATTTTATTTTGGGATTTTATGTTTGAATTATGTTTTGGATATTTTGATTATGAATTTATAATATGGTTGCTTATATTTGCTTATTGGTACTAATCTTTTCTCTTCTCTATGAGCTTTTATTGTTCTTTTTGATCTAACAAAAAGGGGGAGAAGAAATTTAAGAGCCACACTTTAAACTAAAATTCGTTTTAAAATGTAAAAAGGTTTTTAAAAGTTTACTTGGATTTCAAATCAAATCTTTTTAAAAAAAACTTTAAAAAAACCAATCTTAAATTAAGGGGGAGTTAGAATATTTTCAAAACTTTCAAAATTCTCAAAAATTCTAACTTTGGTTTTGTTATATCAAAAAGGGGGAGATTGTGAAACAAATATTTTAATTTTGATATAACTAAAAACCTAAGGACTAAATCGAAAAAGTCAAAACGAATTTTAAGTCCATAAAATATCCCCATATAATTTTAGTATTATGCCTAAGTTAAAAACATACACTTTCAAATAATTTTTCTAAGTGTTTCAAGCCAAAGTAGTGTTTTTCAAGTACCCGTTTCGAAACGGCCCTAAGGCGTTTCGAAACACTTTCACCACTGTCGACCACCGTTCCGAAACGTGTATCGAAACACATGAAAGCGTTTCGAAACGGCACAACTCGTTTTGAAACTGTTCTTCATGTTAGCTTTAAAAAGAAATAAAATTATTTCAAATATTTCATATTTTCAAATATATAAGGGGTGTTTCGAAACGGATCAAGCCCGTTCCGAAACGACCCTTTGACAGTAGCCATTACGTTTCGAAACGGATCACTACCGTTCCGAAACAGGGGCTAGTTTTTAGTTTGAAAATATGACTGTTGTATGTTTTAACTGAATTTCTGAAAACCGTTAAGGCGTTTCAAAACGGGCTAGGACCGTTCCGAAACGACCCTTTTACAGTGGCAAAACCGTTCCGAAACGGCCCTAAGGCGTTTCGGAACGGGCTCTTAAATGCACCCCAATGGCTCTTTCTATTTTAGTCCGTTCCGAAACAGGTTTCCCGTGTTCCGAAACGGGTTGGTGCAGACAGCATTAATGGTGGCAAGAGAGGGTTCCAACGGCTCCATTTATGTTCCCAACCACCCAAACGGCTAGAAATCAATGAGAAGGTATAAAAGGGACATCCAAAAGCATCAGCAACAACTATTGAACTTCAAGCAAACATCCAAACATCAAATTCAAGCATTTGAGCAAAAATCCCAAATTTGTGTAAAATCCCAATTTGTGTTCTTCATTCATATTTTGTAAAATTGGGTTGAGTGCTTGTATCGGGGCTATCATTTGTATTGAGAGATATCTAATTAGCCTACAAATTCCTTTGTTCTCTTGTGTGAGGGTTGGGTTGATTTTTGGGTAGAAAAATCAACCGATATTGTAAAGGGTTGCCTCCTTGTCCTAGAAAAGGGGAAGATCAATTTAGTGAAATTGTTGCAAATCCTTAGTGAGACTAAGGTAGTGGATGTAGAGTTCATTTGGAACTTGAACCACTCTAAATCCCTTGTTCTTCAATTTTTATTTGCCAATTTCCACTACAACCCTTTAAATTTCCAATTCACCCCCCTCTTGGTAAATATCAATCTTTCGATCCACTCAACAATATTACTACACAAATCATCCACAAAACTTCTGTCACGAATTAGGTTACAACACAAAGCCATTTCTCTACATTTCCAAGCTAAAACTAACACAAAAATCCCTATTTTCGGACTTGAACTTAACCCAGCAGAAATCTATCGAATCCAACACCCAAATCATCATTAAACACCTTCATAAAAACCCTCAAGCATCACTATAACATCATCCCAACTCTCCTTCACAAAACTACCCCAAAATCCTAAGTTTTCAACCTTTTAAAACACCCACAAAAACCCATTTCGGGATTTTCTTCAAAACCCCACCATTTTCACTTATAATACTCTTTAGGGCAAGATTAAAACATAAATAAGCTTTACAAATCAAAAGCTAAACAAAACACCATTAAAGCTCCCACCTTTTACTTGAAATTTGAAAACAAGAACAACCCAAAAATGAAGCTCATGAAAATCTAAAACCATGTAATCATTTGGAATAGAGAGGAGAAGGTCAAAAATGATATTACCTTGAAGAGAGCTCTTGAAATGGTGAAGAAATTTGATGGAATAGTGTTTTGGGGGTTAGGAGAGGTTTTTGTTGTGAAAGTTGATAAAGGGAAGAAGAAGATGAAGACTTTTCAAAAGTCTCCCTTTTTACTCATCTTTTTCCCTTTATTTAATATATTACCTTTTTGCCCTTAATTAAATTCAAGTCTTTTTAATTAAAACCAAGCTCAAACTGATTTTAAAACGAGCCCACAACTCGAACCCGATTCACACACTCAACTCCCGACCCCTAAACCTGAGTGTTACAACTCTCCCCCACTTAAGGAATTTCGTCCTCGAAATTACCTGACTGAAAGAGATACGGAAACTGCCTTTCCATATCCTCCTTTCTCTCCCAAGTGTCCTCGTCCACACCTCGACGTTGCCACCTCAGTTTGACCAACTCAATCGATCTACCACGCAACACTTTGCTGTCTGAGGCTAAGATCTCAATTGGTTCCTCATCATACGTCAAATCCAGATTCAACTCAATCTCTTCCACAAGCATCACATGCGACGGATCTGATCTATACTTACGAAGCATCGAAACATGGAACACATTGTGAATCTTCTCTAATTCGGATGACAAACGTAACTGATAGGCAACCGGACCGACTCGCTTCACAATCTCATAAGGCCCAATGTATCTCAGACTCAATTTCCCCTTTTTGCCAAACCTCATAACTTTCTTCCATGGAGAGACTTTCAAGAACACTCTATCTCCCACGACATACTCAACTTCTTTCCTCTTCAAATCGGCATAGGATTTATGCCTATCCGAAGCCGCCTTCAAACGATCACAGATTAACTTCACCTTATCGGTAGTCCCCTTAAGCAAATCCGGCATCGGTAACAACTTCTGACCTGCTTCGGCCCAACAAATTGGAGTTCTACATTTTCTACCATACAATGCCTCATATGGAGCCATCTGATTGCTCGACCGATAATTGTTATTATACGTGAACTCAACCAACGTCAAGTGTTTCTCCCAAGTACCTTGAAAATCAATGATGCAACAACACAACATGTCCTCCAAAATCTGTATAACCCTCTCTGACTGACCATCTGACTGAGGATGATACGAAGTGCTAAAATTCAATCGGGTACCCAAAGCTGTATGCAAACACTCCCAAAATCGGGCTGTAAATCTCAGATCTTTGTCAAACACAATCGACTTCGGCACACCATGCAGTCTCACAATCTCATCGATGTACAAATCAGCCAACCTATCTAAGGAGTAAGTCGTATTAATAGCTAAAAAGTGAGCATACTTCGTGAAACGATCAACTATGACCCAAACTGAGTTCTTGTTCGAAGGAGTCAAAGGAAAACCCGAAACGAAGTCCATGGTGATATTTTCCCACTTCCATTCTGGAATTTTCAACGGTTGCAACAAACCTGAAGGAACCCGATGTTCTGCCTTAACTCTCTGGCATACCATACACTTACTCATGTAATCGGGTACGTCTTTCTTCAAACTGACCCAATAGTATTCATTCTTCAAATCACGGTACATCTTCGTACTACCTGGATGCATAGCGAATGGGATACTGTATGCTTCGGTCAAGATAGTACGTCTCAAATCATTGTCATCCGACACAACCATTCTATCTCTGAAACACAAGACCCCATCAACAGTGAAACTATAGTCTGATGGTCTACCCTCGGCTACATCTTACACGTAAGGTGCCAAAGATCTATCTAACTCATGTTTCTCTATAATCAACTAGCCTAAGGTATGTCTAACCTGAAGCTCAGACACTAGACCACCATCACCAGACAAGCTCAAACTAGCAAACATGGCTCTCAACTCAACGGCTACCTTCCTACTGAAAGCATCTGCCACTACATTTGTTTTACCCAGATGGTACTCTATCGTGAGCTCGTAGTCCTTGAGCAACTCTAGCCACCTACGCTGTCAAAGGTTCAACTGTCGTTGTGTCATTATATACTTCAGACTCTTGTGATCCGTATACACTGTGCATTTCTCACCATACAAATAATGTCTCCAAATCTTCAAGGCAAACACAACTGTGGCTAGCTCTATGTCATGTGTCAAATAATTACGCTTATGGGTCTTCAACTTTCTCGAGGCATAAGCCACAACTCTTCTGTCTTGCATAAGCACACAACCTAAACCTACATATGAAGCATTATTATAGATCACATAATCTTTCCCCGACTCTGGCTGAATCAAAATCGGTGCATGGGTCAAACATTCTTTCAATTTCTCAAAGGCTTGATGTCTCACATCTGACCACTCAAACTGAACATTCTTCTGAAGCAACTTCGTCAAAGGAGTGGCTATCTTCGAAAATCCTTCCACAAACCTCCTATAGTAACTGGCTAAACCTAGGAAACTATGAATCTCGGTCACAGACTTCGGTTGCTTCCACTCAACAATGGCTTCTACCTTCTTTGAATCAACTCTAATCCCCTCGGCTGACACTACATGTCCTAGAAAGACTACTTCTCGGATCCAGAACTCACACTTACTCAACTTAGCGTACAACTAATTGTCTAGCAAAGTCTGCAAAACTAACCTCAAATGCCGGTCATGATCTTCCTCGGTACGTGAATACACCAAAATATCATCTATGAATACAACCACAAACTGATCTAAGAACTGATGGAAGATTCTGTTCATCATGTCCATGAAAGCAGCTGGTGCATTTGTCAACCAAAACGACATAACTAAGAACTCGTAGTGACCATATCTAGTCCTAAAAGCTATCTTCGGTACATCAACCTCTTTTACATTCAACTGATTGTACCTGGATCTCAAGTCAATCTTCAAAAAGACTGATGCCCCTCTCAACTGATCAAACAAATCATCGGTATATGGCAAGGGATACTTTTTTTTCACTGTCAACTGATTCAACTGTCTATAATCTATGCACATTCTCATGCTACCGTCTTTCTTCTTCACAAACAAAACCGGAGCGCTCCAAGGCGAATAACTCGGACGGATAAAACCTCTATCTGACAACTCTTGTAACTGAGTCTTCAACTCTTTCAGTTCTTTCGGTGACATACGGTACGGAGAAATCGAAACAGGAGCAGGATTCGAATACGTCTCTATAGCAAACTCTACCTCTCTATTAGGCGGTAAATCCGGCAATTCTTCCGGAAAAACACTCGGAAAATCGCACACTTTTCTAATATCCTGAGGTCTAACTTCATTCATGTTCGGATTCATCACGTAGGCCAAGTACGCCTCACAACCCAACTCAACTAATCTCTGAGCCTCTAAGGTTGAAACAACATTCGATAAGAATTTCACATTCTCACCTACTACCACAATCTCATAGTCATCCGCAAGCTTGAAGAAGACTCTCTTAGTTTCAAAATCTATCCTAGATCTATGTTCTATAAGCCAGTCCATACCCAAAATCACATCGAAGCCATAGAACGGCAACTCCATCATATCAACTGGAAATATATGCTCCGAAGGAACTAGTAACACTAACACCTACCTCTAGTACCTCACAAGGTAAATTCAACATCTTTGCATGCTCACTCAAAATATATGAATGCGTAGACCCAGAGTCAATCAAAGAAAGCAAACTTAGAGACTGTATCGAGAAATTACCTACAATCACATCCGTGTTGTTCTGTCCCTCTCTCTGAGCATTAACTCTAGCCTGACCTCCGCTCTCTGGCTGAATTGCAACTACATGTGCTATATTCCTCTGGCCATCATTTCTTGGTTGGAAGTTATCTCGACCGCGCCCACGGCCTCTCAGATAATCAATAGCTCTAGCAGGAGCCTGAACCTGAACTGGTGCATACCCAGCCTGATGTGGACAATCACGTCTTAGGTGATCTCTAGCTCCACAGTTCCAACACGAATGAATATTCCCCTAACACTCACCAGTGTGATTCCTCCCACATCTAGCACACTCGGAAAAACACCCACAAGCTCTCTGGCCTTGATGGCCTCTACTGTGGTTACCACCACCACGTCTGTGATCATAATGGTTCCTATTGTCCCGATGCCTCTTGGCATTACCTCTATCAAAGTCGCCAGACCTCTTCCCTAAACTAGAACCATCAGAACGTTTGGTCAGACCCAAACTATGCTCTATGTCCTTGGCCCTAGCGACCAAGACATCAAAGTCTGTGTAGTCTGTAGCCAAAGTGTACATCTTTATCTCCTCACTCAACCCGTAACGGAAACGGTTGCAACGTTCCCTCTCAGTAGAAACTAGCTCGGACGCATACTGACTCAATCTGACAAACTGTACCTCATACTCGGTCACCGTCAAGCTCCCCTGAAGCAAAGCCATGAACTCTCTCTTCTTCTCATCGAGATAACGGAACCCAATTACTTCTTGCGGAAAGCAGACTCGAAGAACTCCCAAGTGATCTCGGCATCTGGCATGCCCGTAGTAATGGTGACCCACCAAGTGTAGGCATCACCCTGAAGCAGAGAAACAACACACCCAAGCCTGTGTGCTCCAGTACAACCCATCTGAGACAAAATACGGGCAGTCTTGTCAAACCAAGCCTCGTATATCTCAGGCGCCAACCCTCGGAACTCTTCGCCTTCCAAACTGTGAAGCCTTTCAAGTGGAAAACTAGTTCCCTCACCCTAAGGTTGTGCCACTGCCTGACCCCCGACCACAGCTGCTTGGAAAGCCTCAACTATCGTCTGAACTAACGGAGCCAAATCTATACCGGTTGGACCTTGGCCAACCTGGGGTCCTACACCCTTGGCTCTCGTCTCACCTCTCTCTTGACGAGGAGGAGAAGGAGGAGGTGGAGGAACCTGCGCCTCAACAACCGGCTCCACCTCTGGAGCTGCTGCCCGTGGTTTCGGGTGAACCATCATAGGCCTGCCTCTAGGTCTCAACTCACAGCTAGCAAGATAACAACTACAACAGACAAACACACAAGGATTAAGTTAGCAAAGGCAAGGGTCTAACGTGCTCGAGTATATTCTTCTACAAAATCTTTCAAATAAGTAATAGTAGCAATGGGAACTCGACACTATGCCTCAACATGTCAACCATACCAACACACGCTTTCAAACACATGCAAGCAAGCAAACAACAAGCATTCATAGCAAAACATTCACCGTACATCATACACCTCAAACTTACCTCACTTACCTACCCGAGGTCGCGGAAACCTCAGGCTCTGATACCAACAAATATAACCCCCTCGTCCCGGGTTAGACGACAGACCGGTCCGAACAGGTTACATGGGGAAAACAGAAGCAAAACCCGTTCAGGCTCCACTTCGATTAGCAACCCTATTTTTTCATTGATTATCTTGTCTAAATGTATCATTTAGTTCTATGTGTGAAAACGACAGCGGAAAGAAGATAACGGAAAAATTCACAGCAGACGTAAGGTAATTTAAATTCACCAAATGACATGTTAGTCCGATTGCTTGCATTCGAAACCGAGATCATACATAAACGATGTATATAAACTTAACAAGGGAACATACAACCAACGGGACTAAAACCCAACATCTGAGAACCTTTGAAGATGCTAAAAAGCCCAAATACAAGCCCGCGTTTCCAAACAGGCTTGCCCGTTTCGATACGCGGGCTCAAGTTCAAAAGCCAAACCAGGCCGTACTGATACGGTCCACTCTGTTCCGGTACGGGAGTCTACAGTTACAAAATGTTTTGGAACAGATTCCAAAACGGGCACTCAAAGTGGCAAACCATACCGAAACACGTACCGAAACAGGGTCTCACAGTGTCAAATCGCATCGAAACGTCACCACCCCCGTTTCGTAACAAGTATCCTTAGAGCTACACCCGTTCCGAAACCACCACACGTGTTTTGAAATGCATGCACTCTCTGTGACCCTGAAGACAATTTTCTGCATCTCCAAGTGTTCCCCAACATGTCCCAAAACCTCAAGAATCAAGAAACATCAATCATTCAATTAATCTAGAAGCATTTCATTCAACTACAACCATGATCAAACATATACTCATGCATAACAAGGCCATTCATTTAAAGAAACATACATCCATATCACATAGCATAAACAAGGTTTACATGCTTTCAAAACAACACATAAACATCTCCTAAACATGGTTTACAAATCCACAATACATAAGCATTAACAACATAAATCCAACACATAGGAGTAGATACACGCTCCTACAACACGTAGCATCCCCATTGCTAAACTACTGCATTATTTACTAAAACCATACTTGAGCAACTACCACACGCTTGGATGCCCTTTCCTTGCTCCTTGCTAACTCCACCCCACTGATCTGCATTGTTGAAAACGGGAGCGTAAGCTAGAAGCTTAGTGAGGGAGCTCTAAAACAAAAACAACGACAATGCAGGGATCAAAGTATGTTATCCTTAAGACATTCACAAGGCATACATATGCACCAACATAGCAACATAGCTAACGTCACATGCATGAACATGACATCTTACCTCATGTTATGCTAAACAAGATATAACAATTATCTTACACAACAACCACACCTGAACAAGTTTATTGGCAACTATTAGCTTACTCAGATATGCGGATAACTTCCGTTGGGATTTTCACCCCCAACGTACTCAACAACAATTACCTTCCATTGGGATTACACTCATCACCGTTTTCACTCATGGACGAGATTACACTCATCATCACTTGCTAACAATTTCAAGTGGAATATTACCTCACCGTACTCCTCCTTGATGACTACACGTCACCAAGGCCACACGCGAATTTGACTTTTACCGTGTGCACACTCATCCTAACGATCAACCTTTTATACCCGATAATTGTCTAGTGTCAATTATACTATACAAGTCACACCATGATTTCACAATCATGCACACAACATATCATCATTAATGAACAACATCAATATATATCACCACATGCTTAATCGAACACATACAACGCAAATCCACATTTATGCACATTAAGCAAAACTCATAAAGAAAACAAGAGATTAAGCTACCAACACAATCTCCATCTTGGATCGGCCTACAAAGCACAATCCAACACCTCAACTACACACTTGAACTAATTTGAAACTGTTTTAAACAATCCACTCACTGAACACCTTTAAGCAAACCGAGAAAGTCGAATCAAGCCTCCAAACTTCTTGGAATCGAACCCGAAGCTTCTCCGATGGTTTCCCTTGATTCTAATAAACCAAAAACAAAATATTGCTACACAAATCATCCACAAAACCTCTGTCACAAATCAGGTTACAACACAAAGCCATTTCTCTACATTTCCAAGCTAAAACTAATACAAAAATCACCATTTTCGGACTTGAACTTAACCCAACAAAAATCTATCGAATCCAACACCCAAATAATCATTAAAAACCTTCAAAACAACCCTCAAGCATCACTATAACATCATCCTAACTCTCCTTCAAAAAACTACCCCAAAATCCTAAGTTTTCAACCCTTTAAAACACACACAAATCCCATTTCAGGATTTTCTTCAAAACCCCACCATTTTCACTTATAATACTCTTTAGGGAAAGATTAAAACATAAATAAGCTTTACAAATCATAAGCAAAACGAAAAACTATTAAAGCTCCCACCTTTTACTTGAAATTAGAAAACAAGAACAACCCAAAAATGAAGCTCATGAAAATCTAAAACCATGTAAACGTTTGGAATAGAGAGGATAAGTCAAAAATGATTATACCTTGAAGAGAGCTCTTGAAATGGTGAAGAGATTTGATGCCATAGTGTTTTGGGGGTTAGAGGAGGTTTTGTCGTGAAATTTGATAAAGGGAAGAAGATGATGAAGACTTTTCAAAAGTGTCTCTTTTTACTCATCTTTTTCCCTTTTTTAAAACATTACCTTTTTTCCCTTAATGAAATTCAAGCCTTTTTTAATTAAAACCAAGCCCAAATTAATTTTAAAACGAGCCCACGACTCGAACCCGAGTCACAAACTCAACTCTCGACCCCTAAACCCGGGTGTTACATTATGTATTTTTTAATCAGTTAAAATTCAAACGGGTCCATTGAAAGGCCAATTCAGACTTGCTCGTCTGAAACCTCTAGAAAAATGACCGCAAAAAAGATTTAATAAAAAATTAGGAGATCATGTAATTTATTATGAGGTTTTCAACAAAATTTTATTGCAAAACCTCAATTTCTGTACTTTTTACTCAGTTAAAATTCCAACGGGTCCATTAAAAGGCCCATTTATACCTGATCGTCCGAAACCTCTACAAAAAGGACCACAAAATAAGTTTTAATCAAAATTTAGGAGTTTGTCTAATTGATTAGGAGCTTTTCAACACAATTATATTGCAAAACCTCAATTTATGTACTTTTTACTCAGTTAAAATTCCAACGGGACCAATGAAAGGCTCATTTAGACCTACTCATTCGAAACCTATAGAAAAAGGACTGCAAAAAAAATTTAATCAAATATTAGGAGATCATGTAATTGATTACGAGCTTTTCAACACAATTATATTGCGAAACCTCAATTTTTGTGCTTTTTACTCAGTTAAAATTCAAACGTGTCCATTGAAAGGCCCATTTGGACCTGCTCGTCTGAAACCTCTACGAAAAGCACCACAAAATAAGTTTTAATCAAATTTTAGTTGTTCGTCTAATTGGTTAGGAGCATTTCAATACAATTATATTGCAAAACCTTAATTTCTATACTTTTTACTCAGTTAAAATTCCAACGGGTCCATTGAAAGGCCCATTTAGACCTGCTCGTCCGAAACCTCTAGAAAAAGGACCAAAAAAAGTTTTAATCAAATAATAGGAGATCATGTAATTGATTACGAGCTTTTCTGCACAATTATAGTAAAAAACGTCAGTTTCGGTACTTTTTACTCGGCTAAAATTCCAACGGGTCCATTGAAAGGCCTATTTAGACGTGCTCATCTGAAACCTATACAAAAAGGACCACAAAAAATTTTAATCAAATATCTGGAGGTCATGTAATTTATTACGAGCTTTTCAACAAAATTATATTGCGAAGCCTCAATTTCTGTTCTTTTTACTCAGTTAAAATTCCAACGAGTCTATTGAATGGCCCATTTAGACCTGCTCGTCCGAAAACTCTAGAAAAGGGACCGCAAAAAAGTTTTAATCAAATATTAGGATATCATGTAATTTATTACGAGCTTTTCAACACAATTATTTTGAAAAACCACAATTGATGTACTTTTTACTCAGTTAAAATTCCAAAGGGTCCATTGAAAGCCCATTTAGACCTGCTCGTCTGAAACCTGTAGAAAAAGGACCACAAAAAAGTTTTAATCAAATATTAGGAGATCATGTAATTGATTACGATCTTTTCAACACAATTATATTGCAAAACCTCAATTCATGTACTTTTTACTCAGTTAAAATTCCAATGGGTCCATTAAAAGGCCCATTTAGACCTGCTCGTCCGAAACCTTTACAAAAATACCACAAAATAAGTTTTAATCAAATTTTAGGTGTTTGTCTAATTGGTTAGGAGCTTTTCAACACAATTATATTGCAAAACCTCAATTTCTATTCCTTTTACTCAGTTCAAATTCCAATGGGTCCATTGAAAGGCACATTTAGACCTGGACGTGCGAAACCTCTACAAAAAGGACCACAAACTAGCTTTTAATCAAACTTGAGGAGTTCGTCTAATTGGTTAGAGCTTCTCAACACAATTATATTGCAAAACCTCAATTTATGTACTTTTTACTTAGTTAAAATTCCAACAGGTCCATTGAAAGGCCCATTTAGACCTGCTCGTCCGAAACCTCTAGAAAAAGGACCGGAAAAAAAGTTTTAAACAAATATTAGGAGATCATGTAATTGATTACGAGCTTTTCAACACAATTATATTGAAAACCCACAATTTATGTACTTTTTACTCAGTTAAAATTCTAAAGGGTCCATTGAAAGGCCCATTTATACCTGCTCGTCTGAAACCTCTAGAAAAAGGACCGCAAAAAACATTTTAATCAAATACTAGGAGATCATGTAATTGATTACGAGCTTTTCAACACAATTATATTGCAAAACCTCCCTTTCTATACTTTTTACTCAGTTAAAGTTCCAACATGTCCATTAAAAGGCCCATTTAGACCTGCTCGTCCGAAACCTCTACAAAAGGACCACAAAATAAGTTTTAATCAAATTTTAGGTGTTCGTCTAATTGGTTAGGAGCTTTTCAACACATTTATATTGCAAAACCTCAATTTTTGTACTTTTTACTCAGTTAAAATTCTAAAGGGTCAATTGAAAGGCCCATTTATACATGCTCGTCCGAAACCTCTAGAAAAAGGACCGCAAAAAACGTTTTAATCAAATACTAGGATATCATGTAATTGATTACGAGATTTTCAACACAATTATATTGGAAAAACTCCATTTCTGTACTTTTTACTCAGTTAAAATTTCAACAGGTCCATTAAAAGGCCCATTTAGACCTGCTCGTCCGAAACCTCTACAAAAGGACCACAAAATAAGTTTTAATCAAAATTTAGGTGTTCGTCTAATTGGTTAGGAGATTTTCAACACAATTATATTGCAAAACCTCAATTTTTGTACTTTTTACTCTGTTAAAATTCCAACAGGTGGGTGATGAAAATTCTCTCAACTTTTTTCTCTCCTTTTTTTCTTTTTCTTATACTCCTTTTCCTACTATGCCGATCTCTCCGCCATCGCCCCTACTTGTTATGCCTTTCTCCAACACCACCACAGCCGCCACCAAGGTGCTTACTTAGCACCCTACTGTGGCTATGGGGCTTCGATCTACAACTTCATGGTTCACTGCACCAATGCTACCATTGCTAGGGCAGCCATCTACTCACTGTCCAAACAAGGACGCCGCCACTCAGCCGCCGGAGGTTTGTCATACAATATCCTATCAGAAATTTATGGTAAGTATATTTATGCCATTCATTACTCAAATCAATCTCTACTTATTTTTATCCTCTTCACCACACAATACAGTCTGGTCTCGAAACCGACGAAATGTGGTCAACAATCCCAACAATTGTTGGCTCAACGATAGGCTAACCCATTTTTGGGTGCCTTTTTTCATTCCACCACCGTTCACATGAGTGTGTGGTGTCTCCTGGCTGCCAAAGCCTTGTAAAGGATCTGTCTTGACAATAATTTTTCGGACACTCCAAACCCTAGTCCAGATGTCGTTCATTCTGGCAAGGATCATATTCCTTTTACGATAAACTGCCTGTAACCTATTTGGCATCCCTGTCGGCGTTGGAGGGCTCAAATCACGTTGAGGACAACATGGGGAGTGTACGTCCACTTGCATGCAAACCCATGCAAATTGTTAATGACAACACATCCCTTCCAAATTTTCCATTGGAATTACCTTCCTGCAATTTACGTGAGTGTTTTCTTACTATGTTATATATTTTTTTATTATTATGGGCCATCCCTTACAAGCTCAAACGCTTGCTCAAATTGGCTATGTCATGTGATTCGTATATTTTTGGTGGATGGGCCTAATAAGAAACAATGGGTTACATCATGGATGTTGCATGGCAGCCCAGGTTTGCCAGGCACCGTCGACGGTGGCAGCAAAGACTGCAAACACCGGATCAATGTGCTAGTAGCAACGCGTAACAATAGTCAACTGACTTGGCTGCTACAGATTCCCTTGTTTCTAAAAATCGGGGATACTGATATCCCTCCCAAATTCAAACTCTTCCATACCTTAAGAAGAGTATATTTTTCAAATAACGATGAGAATATTTTTTATCTCTCTCCCATATTCCTCAGATTTTTTAAACCTCAAATTCCTTATCTCTTCTCTTTCTTTTTAATTCAAATTCATTTTAAATTTAAATCTTTTTATCTCCCGAATTTTTTGGGATCAATCAACCAGACTTATCGATTATTTTTAAAAGTTATGAGAGTCTATTTAAGACTTCATACGCCACTTACTAGTATCCCTCACTTTGCACTCTGGTTATTCAACCCTTTGCACTCAATATCTACTTCTTCTTTCCTCAATCCTATGGCGTCCACTGACTCCTTTCTAGAAAGGTTTGATAACCTTCAATTTACAGCTGAGGAACAAAGTATATTCTTTGCCCCTTCAACAAACAATTCCCCTTCCCTCGATGACCCAAAATCCTCCTTAATTGGGAAACTTTTTGCCACAGCTGCGTATGATGAAGCTTGATAGAGTAGCGCAAACTTGGATTTGGAAGCCTTCAATCAAGTTGTTGCAAGAACTAGGGGCTCTAGACTCAATCAAGAAGATTAGGAGCAGATCTGAAAATTCAAGAGAAAAGAGAAGGGCTTTTCTTGAAAAATTCAGATTCAAGGCTGGAAAATCAAAGAAACAAAGATAAGAAAGAAGATTAGGGGATGAATAATAAGAATTAAAGCAAAAAGATTGAAAAAGATTGCTGGAGAGGTAGATAAAACAAATCTGAAAATTCAGCTTTGTTTATGGCTATGGAGATGGCATGAAGTTGAAGATTGAGATGGCTTGATGGATTTGTGATGGTTTTGTCCTCGGCACCCTCTTAGACGCAATTACCTAAGCAAGCAACCTCAAGCGGCTCTAACCCACCCTCCTAGACGCGATTACCTAGGCAAGAAGGAGTGTGAATATGATCTCCCTCACAAGAACTCGTCGAACTTATGTTGAAGAAGACTTCTAAGGCACAAGTAATCAGCACTTGCTAAAACAAACTCACTAAATATTTTATTAACCAAAGAAAATCTGAATAATCCGAATTACAATGGTGGAGGCTTCATCCTTTTATAGGTGAAGGATAGCCAAAGTAATCTAACTTCTACTAAAACAAGGAAACCCTAATTTAATTAAAAAAATAAAAGAAAAATAGCCTTTAAACTTCTTGTGCTTGGGCTGTAAGTGATAAGCTGATAAGTGCAGGTGATAAGTTGATAAGAGTTGCTTGGGAGAAGGGTGGCTGGTTCCTAAAGTATATAAAACCCTAAAAACATAATTTAAATGTTAATAATTAAGTTGGGCTAAGTCTAATTCGTCCAAAAGCCTTATATAATAGCTTTTGGGATGAATTTTACAAATTCCCGTAATAATCCCGTATCCAGTTTTCTGCATGCGCAGTCTTCGGTAAAATGAACGTATCTTGAGTTTCCGATGTCCGATTGATGCATTTAAAGATGCATTGGAAAGGTAACTGAATGCCGATCAATTTGGTAGAAGACAACTCTGCCCAAAAATGCCAGGATCCCATCCGAAATGTCGTCTCAAGTTGGCTGACTTTCTAGACTTCACAAACAGATTCAACTTCTTGTCCAATATGCATTGCTTTTCAAAAGGATTCGTCCTCGAATCATAAACAGTAAAAGAAGGACGTTTAACAATGGAAATCGAAACGGAATCTTTGTCATAGGTGGAGTGATCCAATTGATCTCCTCTCAATGGTTCAACAAAATCCTGAAAAAGAACTCGAAGCCACTCGGAACAATGATGTTATGGTTAGGTCGAAAAAGATCTCTCTTTATCTTTTTCTCACCTTTTTCATTTGGAAATTGTTCGACTTTTACCTCATGTTTCTTTTCACTCACCAAAATTGGGCCATTAATTTGACTTTTATTGCTCTCGGCCTCTTGACTCTCGGTCTTTTTCAAATAAGATAACTCACGTACCCAATTCTTCTCACAAAAAATATCATCAAAATACAATTTTTGTAGAGGATGAAGTGTTTCTAACCGAATGATAGGACAAGAATCAAACAAAGGGTTAGAATCACACTTACTTTCTTGGGAGGTTGTTGATGAATCAAGAGAACTCACTACTAAGCATGAAAGATTCTCTTGATTTATGGGTTCAAGTCTTTCTTCTTCCGAAATGTCATCTTCTGAAAGTATTTGCTCATTATTGGGTAAGATTAAACTCTTAGTAGTGACATCTTCCCCATGTTCTCGAGGATAACAAATTTCTTCGTCATCTTTTTTTCCTTGGTCTTCTTCGATATGACTCACCGATGGTTGTTCATTATCCTATTGGACTAGCGATGATTCTTCTTCCTTCGACGCCGTACTACTAGAGTCGAATAGTGCATTAGTAGGGTTGTGAAAAGATGAAGGTTGAGATGTACCTTTATCAAAAGAGGAGTATTTCTTATGACAAGTCTTGGATTCTTGTTGTTGGTAATGTTTGGGAACGAATCGCTCTCTCATGACCTTTTTAAGTTCAGCCCATGTTCTAATTTTGGCTTCACCATTGAGACGACTATCTCGTTGTAATAAACGCCACCATAGTACTGCATATTCCTCGAACTTTAGGGCCACTAATGAAGCTTGATCTTCCTCGAGATATCCGTAACAACCAAACAGGAAATCAACCCTATTTTCCCAATCACAATAACCATCAGGATCATACATTCCTTGAAAAGAAGGTATTCTGAATTTTGGGATGGCCAAAGTGTGTGCGGATCGCCTTGGTTCAGTTCGTCTTTCTTTACAAAAATTGAATGAATGCCTAGGCTTGGTCAATGAAGGCTTTCTTCGATAAGTAGAACCCAAAGTATCATGTTGTTTTGCACGAGTCCTGTCTCTGTGAAACATCCTGGAACACTCAAATTTACAAAGGTGAAAAACAAAAGAAAGAAAACTAGAAATCTCAGTAAACACTCCAAGAAAGAAATACTTAGCGAGGCAAGTAAGCCGATCTTGTACTCTTTAAAGACCTTCCTACCACAAATCAACAAGTTATAATCGGAGTTTAATCCTAACAATGATTCCTAATTGTACTAGGAGTCCAAGGAAAGGCTTGACACCAATTGAAATATAGTTGCAAGAAGGAAGAAGTACAATGCAACTTTGTTTAATCCTACTCACACCAGAATAGAGAAGGTGTTAATGGTGTAAGAGAAGAAAGAAAAGCAAAACAAACGAACTTAAATAACTAAAGAGTAGAAAAGAAAAAACTGGAAAGATGGAAACCCAAAACCCGGAAACAACTTGAAGAAAGAAATCCAAAGTTGAACCCACTTCAATGTGATGCTTGCAGCGATGGATGATGTTGATCTTGATGATTCTTGATGGTAGTTGGCGGCTAGGTATGATCTTTCTCACTTTTCTTCAGTTTCAGTTTTTGTTTTTCTTTTCTTTTCTTTCTTTTCTTTTCTTTTCTCTTTTTTTTGTTTTTTTTTGTTTTATAAGATAAATAAACTAAAAATAATGAAAATTGATAGAAAGAATCTAAACTATGGTGAAAATAGAGGAAAAGAACCTAATTCTGCTCAACTTTGATCCACTTTGTTCGAGGTGTTCCCGATGTCAAAAAATTCTAAAATTTTATGTGGTGACTCCTCCAATGGTGTAGATCTGATCTGGAAATTTTCAGCTTAAAATTCGTTCGTTTGAATTTTGCGAATTTTCCCCTTTTATTCGAATTTTTCACCCAAAATGCCAAAATTCTTGCCAAGAATCGTCCCAAATCTGATACCAAATGATAGAGTAGCGCAAACTTGGATTTGGAAGCCTTTAATCAAGTTGTTGCAAGAACTAGGGGCTCTAGACTCAATCAAGAAGATTAGGAGCAGATCTGAAAATTCAAGAGAAAAGAGAAGGGCTTTTCTTGAAAAATTTAGATTCAAGGCTGGAAAATCAAAGAAACAAAGATAAGAAAGAAGATTAGGGGATGAATAATAAGAATTAAAGCAAAAAGATTGAAAAAGATTGCTGGAGAGGTAGATAAAACAAATCTAAAAATTCAACTTTGTTTATGGCTATGGAGATGGCATGAAGTTGAAGATGGAGATGGCTTGATGGATTTGTGATGGTTTTGTCCTCGGCACCCTCTTAGACGCAATTACCTAAGCAAGCAACCTCAAGCGGCTCTAACCCACCCTCCTAGACGCGATTACTTTGGCAAGCAGAAGTGTGAAGATGATCTCCCTCACAAGAACTCGTCAAACTTATGTTGAAGAAGACTTCTAAGGCACAAGTAATCAGCACTTGCTAAAACAAACTCACTAAATATTTTATTAACCAAAGAAAATCTGAATAATCTGAATTACAATGGTGGAGGCTTCATCCTTTTATAGGTGAAGGATAGCCAAAGTAATCTAACTTATACTAAAACAAGGAAACCCTAATTTAATTAAAAAATAAAAGAAAAATAGCCTTTAAACTCCTTGTGCTTGGGCTGCAAGTGATAAGCTGATAAGTGCAGGTGATAAGTTGATAAGAGTTGCTTGGGAGAAGGGTGGCTGGTTCCTAAAGTATATAAAACCCTAAAAACATAATTTAAATGTTAATAATTAAGTTGGGCTAAGTCTAATTCGTCCAAAAGCCTTATATAATAGCTTTTGGGACGAATTTTACAAATTCCCGTAATAATCCCGTATCCAGTTTTCTGCATGCGCAGTCTTCAGTAAAATGAACGTATCTTGAGTTCCCGATGTTCAATTGATGCGTTTCAAGATGCGTTAGAAAGGTAACTGAATGGTGGTCAATTTGGTAGAAGACAACTCTGCCCAGAAATGCCAGGATCTCATCCGAAATGTCGTCTCAAGTTTGCTGACTTTCTAGACTTCACAAACAGATTCAACTTCTTGTCCAATATGCATTGCTTTAGCCCTCCCATGCATGTATCAAAGATGATGTTATACGGGTCTTCATGTCTATTTGGAAGAATGACAAACTCAATGCCTTCACTGCCTTAGGCTCTGGATATTTCCTTAACAAGTTCGAGACTTTTTGTAACATGAAGAAGATTATTAAACGTGAGCCTTGGACGTTCAAACGTGATTGGTTAGCCTTGCAACCTCTCCAGCCCCATCTTACAATTGATGAATACATATTCAGCCATATGTGTATATGGGTGTGAATCCTCCACGTTCCACTTGCCATGATGGTGGGCGATACAAGTGCCAATGTAACAGGACGATCCCTTGGTGCTGGTTTGGGCACCGTTATTGGCACAGACTCACGCAAAGATGAGGAAGGCAATATGGTGCAGTTCCGCGTGTTTGCGTATTGATTGACATAGCCCAGCCACTCCGACGGGGAGTTGCTTATGGGGAGGTGGGTTCTAAGCCTAAAATGATCACGGTTCAATATGAGAAACTCCCCTCCTTCTGCCACGGATGTGGAATACTCGGTCATCTTCGCACCAGCTGTGAAGATTACAAGGATACCCCAGTGGCATCCCTTCAATACGGTGATTGGCTCCGTGCCCCACCGTCAAAGTCTACTGTCAAAGCTAAGGTGAAAGGAAGGGTACGATACTTCAAGCTCGGAACCTCTTCCAAAGCCCCAGTAACCACGATGGGTACCTACATTTCCATATATCTCTTTTACATGCTTAAATATGGCATATACTTTCATACTATTGCATTTCACTTTAATACCTTTAGTATTACTTTTAATATTGTTTTTACGTACCGGGATAATTTTCATGCAGAAGTTGATGGCATATACCTTCATACTATTGCATTTCTCTTTAGTACCTTTAGTTTTCTTTTTAATATTATTTTTACGTACTGGGATAATTTTCATGCAGAAGTTGATGCTAAACCAGCACCCGCTATTGTTGAGGAGGAACATGTCCTTGAAGATGCAGAAGCTGCTGATGATGGAGCTGCTGCTATGGCTCTGGCTCTAAATGTTGCACCTCTTGACATGATTCCGGCTGATGAGGAATCTGTCATAAATGGTTCTGCTGAAGTCGAAGATGCTGGGGATGACTCTACTCTGCCAGACAAGAGATTTATCCTTGTTGAGGATGACGACTTCTCGCTGCCCACAGTTGAAGGAACTGCTCCGTTGGTCGACGGAAATAGAGGGAAGGAACCTGTGAATCCAGACTTTGAGGTTTAGCTCACGGCCACTTCTGCGAAAGACCATGCTGGCCCCCGCAAGGTCAAGAGAAGTCCACCAATCATCTCGGGCGGTATCGCTAGGAGGCTTTGTACCTCCGGAAAGCAAGTGACACCAAAAATGAATGAGAAAGGCACAAAAATTTTGAAAGTTGGGATGAGTAGCAAAAACTCTTCGGCGGCAGTTGATAGTTAACCCCGCCGAGAGAAATGAGGATCATGTGCTGGAACTGTCGAGGCCTTGGTATGCCCCCGAAAGTTCATGATTTACGTTCTACTATTCTTAGATGAAAACCGGATGTTATTTTTTTATCAGAAACTCGCTTAAAGTCTTTTAGGATTGAAAGTTTTAAAAATTTATTCCAAATGAATGGTTGTATCGCTGTTGAAAATGGCCCCACTTGTTCAGGCTTAGGCCTGCTTTGGAATAATAAAGTTCAATTGGATTTGCTCTCGTCCTCCGAGAGATACATGAATGTCGTTTTATGCTTTGACAATGAATGCTTTAGGTTTACTGGAATCTATGGTTTTGCTGCTACAAATCTAAAATAAAAAACTTGGGACCTTATTGATTCTTTACGCTCTACTTCGCCATTACAATGGCTTATAGGCGGAGACCTTAACGACATTCTAAGTGACTCAGAAAAACAAGGAGGGGGTCGTTGACCTCGATCTCAAATTACGAACTTCCGTGAATGCTTAACTCGTAATGATCTATATGATTGCAAGAACACAAACGAGTGGTTTACATGGTCTCGAACCGGGCCAAACATTACCCCTGTCTGTGAACGATTGGACCGGTTTGTTGCATGCTCTAAATGGTTACACGACCACCCTCATTTCTCTCATTCTCATTCTTTTTCTCTAGAGTCGGACCATAGTATTATCTTATTGGATACCACCACTAGTAACCAATCACTTGTTTCCCATCATGATGCACCAGACCATTTCCGGTTTGAATCCTGCTGGGCAACCGATGCATCTTGTGAGAGCCTTTGTCAACAAATGTGGGCTTCAACTTCTGGGTCCCTTGTTGACAAACTCCACACTCTCGGCCACCGCCTCCATGAATGGCAACGTGCTCGTTGCCGCCAATCTACGGAGAGAGTTTCCGAGTTGCAATGACGAATTAACTCCTATCTTCGTTGTCATTGACTGACGGCCGCTGCCCTAACATCGCTTCATAATGCCAAATCTGAGCTCAGACGGCTTATTGACGCCAGGAAAGCATATTGGGCACAACGCTCGCGTGTTTCCTGGTTATCCCAAGGCGACAAGAACACAACGTATTTCCATGCTCGGGCTTCCCGACACGGGAAGAAAAATACTATACTCGGTCTTCTTGATGAAACCAACGTATGGCAATCTTCCAAACCAGAGATTCTACGCATTGCTTCGACATACTTTCAGAATCTCTTTACATCTTCCAACTTTGTTTCTTCCCCAGGGTTGCTAGAGAATGTTCGATCCACAGTCACATCGGACAGGAACACATCCTTGTTGCAACCTTTTACTGAGACAGAAATCCTTGCGGCTTTTCACGATATAAATCCGCGTAAAGCGCCGGGTATTGATGGATTTCCAAGTAGCTTTTACCGACATCACTTGGATTTGATAGGCCTAGAATTTCTTAAGCTTTGCTTGGATCACTTATAGGGAAACACTGATATGGCATCGGTCAACAGATCAGTGATTGTTCTTATTCCTAAAGTGTCGGACCCATCTACCATGCGACATTTTAGGCCCATCAGTTTATGCACGGTCATTTATAAGACGGTAGCCATGGTTCTGGTTAACCGTCTCAAGACCGTCTTACCTTATTGCATCAGTGACTCCCAGGCAGTATTCATAAAAGGCCGAAACATCACTGATAACATCCTCGTAGTGCATGAATTAGTGCATTCTCTCCATTTGAACGGATCGGTGGCCTCACAAGGGGCAACGATCAAGCTCGATATTGAAAAGGCCTTTGACCGTGTTGAATGGTCTCTCCTTTGTGACATTATGTTATGCATGAGATTTTCGGAGGCCTGGTGCATCTTATTCTCTACTGTGTATCGTCTGTCTCATTCACAGTGCGGGTCAACGACTCTCTCTCCCATGAGTTTTTCCCCTCACGTGGCATTCGACAAGGTGACCCACTGTCACCTTTCCTATTTTTAATATGCTCTAAGAGTCTCTCCGCAGCCCTTGAAGCGGAGCAACATGAGAGGCGATTGCTAGGTCTCCACGCTAGCCGTCGTGGTCCCCGAGTAACTCATCTCCTCTTTACTGATGATAGCATGGTATTTCTCTGCAATAGCCCGGAGAAAGTAGAGCGTTTGCGTGAAATTCTATCTCTTTATGCCTCTTCTTCAGGGCAAATTGTGAATTTTGAGAAATCCACGGCTTTTTGTAGCCCTAAGTGTACACCTGAGTTCCTGCATGCGATACGTTCGGTTCTGGGTATTCGCCTGGTCGATGACCCATGTATCTATCTTGGGGTCCCACTTTTAATCAAATAAAATAGGACTACATCGTTAGGTTTCGTTCATGATAAAGTGAACTCTCGTATGAGCAAATGGGACAACAACTTTCTATCCTTCAGTGGGCGAGAGACCCTTATCAAATCGGTTGCACAGACATTACCGTAGTATATCATGTCTTGCTACTTATTACCACAAAATATCATTGATGATATGACTTCCTCTATCCGCCGTTATTGGTGGTCGGGACGTAGTAATAAGCGTGGTTGGCCACTGCTTTCTTGGGACTCCAATTGTACTCCCAAGTCAGCTGGTGGCCTCAGATTTCGTGACCTATATGCCTTTAATGTCGCTCTCCTAGGGAAGCAAATTTGGCGTATAATTTCGGATCCGGACTCGCTTCTGGCGCGGGTACTTAGAGCAAAGTACTATCCCTCTGGCGATTTATTGTACGCCACAGCTGATAAGCGTGCCTCATTCGCATGGCGGGGGATTAGTCATGCCATACAGTTGCTGGGACCGGGTTTCTTTTAGAGGCCGGGTTACAAGAGCAACATACGCATTCTTTGTGATGTCTGGGGCGGTGACTCGCAGATCACCCTGTTTGGGGAATATGTTGATAATGAGGAGTTGTCGGCCCGCTGCCGAGACTTTATGTCTCGCGACTATGCTAGCTGGGATGAGTGTAAGCTTTACATTTTTTTGACTGGGATAATGTCGATCATATTCCACGAGTTCCTATCTCCAGCGATCGGAGGGATGCACTGATATGGGGTCACCACGACTCGGGGATCTACTCTGTTCGATCTGGCTATTTCTTTTTGCACAAGCCACCTCGACCGTTAGCACGGCCAACTGCCCTATGGAATATAATTGATAAAGCCCCGACGTTACCCAAGATCCGTTCCTTTGGATGGAGGGCGGGTCGTGAAGCTCTACCCACAAGTGACAGGCTGCAAGCAATTAATCTATCCCCAAGTCACTGCCCGTTTTGTTCCAATACAATGGAAACGACATTGCATGCCCTTCGTGACTGCCCATGAGCTAAAGAGGTCCTTCATCTAGTCGGAATACCCTCTAGCATATATGCTAGTTGTTCACCGACCATGTTATCCTGGTTATCCGAAGGAATTTAGGGGCTGGATAGCATGGGCTTCGCATTGTTCTTAACGGCACTTTGGAATATCTGGAACCGTCGGAATGACTGGATTCATTCTACGCGAGTCCAGCCGCCCTGGCTCACTGCCATGAATGCACATGGGCTTCTGCAGGACTACGCTAAGGCCAACTCCCTACCCACCTGAAAGCCGCCGATCCCCGAGCCCGCCTCTACACCGCCACGATGGAGTTCGCCACCACCTGTCGTTGTGAAGGTTGACGTTGATGGTGCGTTCCGCCCAGGGACAAGCTCCGCCGCCATTGGAGTTATTGATTGTGATGCACAGGGAACTTCCTTTTGGGGTTGTGCCATTCATGAGGCAGGCTGTGCTGATGCAACTATGGCCGAGCTTCATGTTGTTATTGCTTGCATCACACTGGTCAGAGATAAGGGCTGGTGTAATGTGCTTCTCAAATCTGACTTTGCAGTCGTCATCAACAAACTCACACGGCCCATATAGATGCCTCCTTGTTGGGCCCCCAGATTGCAGCGGCCAAGGCCCTGCTTGATACTATTCCTCATATTCGTTTGTCTTTTGTACGTAGATCTACCAACTCTATAGCGCACACTTTAGCTACATGGGCTTTGCACTCTGCTTCCTCTATTTATTTTGATTCTTTCATTCCTAATTGTATTCAAAACGATGTACTGGTTGATTTTCAACCTTTTTATTCTAATATACAACAGGGCACTCTTTTCCCCTTAGGTTCATCATTTGCTCCGGCACAGGGATGTTAGAGGGGTTTTTAATAAGGCCCGCCTTTTACTTCAAAAAAATTCCAACGGGTCCATTGAAAGGCCCATTTAGTCGTGCTCGTCCCAAACCTCAAGAAAAAGGACCGAATAAAAAAAGTCTTAATCAAATATTAGGAGATCATGTAATTGATTACGAGCTTTTCAACACAATTATATTGAAAACCACAATTTATGTACTTTTTACTCAGTTAAAATTCTAATGGGTCCATTGAAAGGCCCATTTAGACCCGTTCCTCCGAAAACTCTAGAAAAAAGACCGCAAAAACACTTTTAATCAAATATTAGGAGATCATGTAATTGATTACGAGCTTTTCAACACAATTATATTGAAAAACCTTAATTTATGTTCTTTTTACTCAGTTAAAATTCCAACGGTTCTATTGAAAGGCCCATTTAGACATGGTCGTGCGAAACCTCTACAAAAAGGACCACAAAATAAGTTTTAATCAAATTATAGGAGTTCTTCTAATTTGTTAGGAGCTTCTCAACACAATTATATTGCAAAACCTCAATTTCTATACTTTTTACTCACTTAAAATTCCAACAGGTCCATAGAAAAGCCCATTTAGACCTGCTCGTCCGTAACCTCTAGAAAAAAGAACCAAAAAAAGTTTTAATCCAATAGTAGGTGATCATGTAATTGGTTACGAGCTTTTCTACACAATTATATTAAAAAACCTCAATTTATGTACTTTTTACTCAGCTAAAATTCCAACGGGTCCATTGAAAGGCCCATTTAGACATGCTCGTCCGAAACCTCTAGAAAAAGGAACAAAAAAAGTTTTAATCAAATATTAGGAGATCGTGTAATTGATTACGAGCTTTTCTAAACAATTATATTAAAAAACCTCAATTTCAGTACTTTTTTCTCAGTTAAAATTCCAACGGGTCCATTGAAAGGCCCATTTAGACGTGCTCATCCGAAATGTAACACCCCAATTTTGGACTTAGAAGTTTTGGGTTTGAATCGGACCGGTCGGATTTCGGTTTGAATATAAAAGGTGGTTTTTAGGGAAAGCCTAGTTCAGGATGCATTAAAATTATGGAAAAATATCTAAAAATCCTCTTTTATTATATATAAGAGAGTGGTGAAATCAATTTTACAAAATGAGGTTTCGAAATGTGACATTTCAAGTTAGTGACTAAAATGTAATTTTTGAAAAGTTGGTGACTGTTTTAAAAGGATTGAAACTTTGAATCTTTAAGGAGCTAATTTACCCAAGAAGAGTTTTCTCCAGATTTTTCTTAATATTAAACATTTATTAAATGATATTTAATAAAGGGATAAAGAGGGAAATGGATATTTTGGTTTTCATAACAAACTTTTGTTAAAATTTTCCCACTTCATTTTCTCTCCATTTTCTCTCAGCCAAACACATTTCCCCAGCCATTTTTCCTCTGATTTGAACATCTAAAGATGAGATTTCAATCTCTAATTGATCTCTAATCATTCCTACACCAAATCCTTATCATTTGCTTATTGAATTTTCAAGAATCTTGGCTTTAAACAAGGAGAAACTCACATTTAGAGGTATGGACGTCCTTCTCCTCTAAATACTCAGTTCTTTACTGAAATTCCCAAGTTCTTAATCCTTGATTTGAGTTTTATTAAAGGTTTTTATGTTGTGTTCTTGATCTTGGCTTAAAATGCAAGATTTGGATTTAATTTTGAAGAAATTCGTATTAAATGATTGGGCTTTGTTTTGAGATGTCTTTTTGATGTGAATTGGATGTATAAATGATGTGTAATTGAGGTTTAATCAATGCAATCCCGAATAGGTTATTTTTCCTAAGTTTTTGATTGAGTTAATGGTGGTTTTTGGGGTGATTTTGATGTTCTGCTATAGCTGGAGGTATGAGGACGTGATTAGATCCTTTTTGGATGTTAATTGATGTTTAAGAATGATTGGAATTAATGGATCTTGGCTGGGTAATGTTGTAGAGGTGTTTGGATGTGATTTCCGTTGTGTTTGGTAGCCGAAATGTGAGTGTTGATGAGAGCAGCGAGTTTAGGTGTCTTAATAATGTATGATGATGCATTAATCCTCTACTTTGATGTGTTTAAAACAGGGGAGGAATCTTCGGATCCTTGTGGTGTTGATCCGGAAGCTTGATCGGTGTTTCGGCAAGCTTGCGAAACGGAATCGGTGAGTGAAGTTTGGTTTTCAGCTTTGAAACCAATGTTTGAAGGTTATGGGAGCTTAGTTTAAGTCTAAACAATTTAGCTAAGCTCAAGAGTAAGTTTTCGAAAAAACTCTCTTTTTGATGAGCCATGAGATGGTTGAATGCAATGTGTTTTATTTGCATGATTAAATTCTATTTTGAAAGCATATTTTAGCATGTTTAATGCTGGTTTTATAAGCCATGTGTTGAAGGATGCTCAAGGTAAGAGATCCTTGTTTTGAACATTGATAAATGTGGTTTTGATGCATAGTGATGCATGATTGTTTAATGGCTTTGTTAAATGCTTTAAAACAGTGGATTAATGATGTTAAATGATGTATATTGGCAAGTGATGTGTTGATTTAAAAGTACTTGAATCAGATATAGTTAGCTGGCTATAGGATTGGGTGCACCGTGAATAAAGTCGCCTTGGATGTTGAGGGGTTGTGATTGTACCGTAAACTCCATCCAAGTACACTAACGAGATGGTTAAGATCACCATGGTGGTTAAAAGTCCATGAGTGGATCTTGTGTTAAGATCACAATGATGGTTAAAAGTTCATGTGTGGATCTTGTGTTGTGTGTCCCGTGTTCTCGTTAGTGATGTTATACAACTACCAATGAGTGATGTGGAGGGGTTGTGTTTGTACCATATACTCCATCACGAGTGTTGAGGGGTTGTGATTGTACCGTATACTCCACCTTGATATTGGTAGTGTGTACGAAGCGTATGGGACAATGCTTGTAATCCGCGTATCCGATTGTGTTTTGAATTGTAAAATGTTATGGATTATCACTTGTAAGCCAATATGACATGATGATGGATTGAAGCATGAGATGCTTGGTTTGTATGCATAATTGCATGATAAATGTTGTTGTGAAACTAAAGGCCTTGAAAAGGTGTTTTTACAAATACATTATTGTGATGTTTTAATTGAGCATTCCTCACTAAGCTATGTGCTTACGCTCTCTCTTTCTTAAACCAATAATGCAGAGCATTGAAGTGCATAAAGGGCAGCAAGGAGGTCAAGGATCCAAGTGAAAGACTAAGCTCATGTATGGTGAATGTTTTCCTAACACTATTAGCTTTTGGCATTTGGCAATGGGAACCTAAGTTGTGCTTTTGGGAGATGTTTTGAACTCTCTAAGTTGGTTTTATGCCTTTGATGATGTTGGAACATGTAATTGGTCTTTTGGTATTTGGTTTGATGAGTTGATGTTTGCATGATTTCTATTATAGGATACATGCCTATAGAATTGGGATTTTCCTTGTATGTTGCCATGTTCGAGATTGGATGATGCTAATATGTTCCTTAAGTGTTTAATGACTTGCTGGTACGATTTTGGTGTCTTTGGAATATGTTTGATGGGTCAATTGCATGTTAAACCAGCAAAATTCTGCAATTCTGGGCAGCCCGTATCGGAACGGGTGCTACCGTTTCGGAACAGAGGGCCTGAAATGGCCTTGGCGTTTCGAAACATGTAGAGCTGTTCCGAAACGGATTTGCCACTACCAAGCCTTGTTCCGCAACTTGTTTCAGAACGGTCCCGCGTTACGGAACGGTCCTTCCCCGTTACGGAACACTCGACCGTTGGGCACTGAATATGATGGTTATATGTTTTGAAATTCTCACGTTTTGGTCCCAATGTTTGTATATGCAATTGGTTGAGTTTGAGATATCCGTTTGAGATGAAATTTGACAGAGAAGCATGAAATATGATTAATTTCATAATGGTAACTTTAAAACTGGTTAAGTCCTCTTAATTTTCAGAATTTGCAATTTGGTCCCTAAATTTGTATGTTGTGCAATTGAGGCCCTAAATGTTTTCCGATTGCTGTGATTTTTGAGTATGTTCTTCTCAAGATTACACCTAGGGTTAATATGCATTTAGACAAGTTTTAAAAAGAAAAAAGGGTCGTTAATCAAGGTTGACTTTCGGGTTGACTTTGGTTTTCCCCGTGTAATATTCGTAGTTCGGGTCAACCGTCTAGGCCGGGCTAAGGGGGTTACATTTGGTGGTATCAGAGCTGAGTTCTCGAGTATTTGGGAATGGTTATGTGGGTGATAAGTGTATGATTGCTTTGTATGCTTGATGAGTGAAAGTATGATGTATAAATTGTAAGTATGTTGCAATTGTGGTGTATGCTGTGGTGAAGCATGTTTGAGGAACCCATTGCCAAATCAAAGCTAATGAAATGATTTGTTTTTAATTAGAAATGAGCTTGAGTACTTGGATTGCTTACCTTGCTGAGCCTGACTTTGTTTATTGCATTGATTGCATTGTTTAGTGAATGGGACCTCGTAGAGAGACGAGGATTAATACGCGAGCTATGGCTCAAAACGAGAATAAGGAGAATGTTGAAAATGTAGTGGATTTACCTCCTCCACCTGGTGGTGGTGGTGCTGGGGGTGAGGGAGTTGGTGCTGGTGCTGGTGCTGGGGTCGCTGGACCTGTAGCTGGGCAGGGGCAAGCTGCTCCTGACATGACAATGCTGATACAAGCTATTGCTGGAGCCTTTCGGGCGGCGGTAGCTTTAGCTCAAGGAGCTGGGCATCAGGGAGATGCTAATGCTAGACTACCTTTGGAACGCTTGCGCAGTCTAGGAGGGACTGAGTTCAGGGGATTGTCTGCTGAAGGTTCTGAATCTTGGTTTGAAAGTACCAAGAGAATTTTGGGACAAATGAACTGCAATGAAGTGCAGAAGCTGGGTTGTGTAATATCATTGTTACATGATGATGCGTATACCTGGTGGACAACCACTATCTCCGGAATGGAGGATGCTGATATGACTTGGACGTTCTTTCTGAACGCGTTCAAGAGGAGGTACCTGGGTGTGCGATACCTGGATGAAAAAAAAGGGAATTCATGTCTCTTACTCAAGGGAACATGTCGGTGGCTGAGTACGAGGTTCAGTTTGTCCGACTCAGTCAGTACGCACCTGAGCTTGTTCCTGATGAGCGGGAGAGGTGTGAACGTTTCCGTTATGGTTTGGTGACGGAAGTGAAGATCTATATGCTGGCCGTTGAGTATACTGACTTTGATGTGCTGGTTAGTAGTGCAAATGACATTGAGTTGAATTTGAGTTTATCTTCTAGAGGTGCTGGTCCTAGTGTGGGCAAGCGAGCTGCTGAGTATAGTTCCGGTGGCGGACGGAACAAGAGAGGACACGATCGGAAGTATCAGTCTTCGGTTAGGTGAGGTGGTGGAGGGCAAGGTGCGCCTGTTCAGGGAAACAGGGCGAGACCTGATCCGAACACATGTTGGACATGTGGATAGCGTGGACACCTGAGGCGTGATTGTCCTCGAGCAGCGAGGGAGGTACAGGCTCCTGTTGTGGTGACCGGTAACTCGTGCTGGAATTGTGGTTCAGCGGATCACATGAGGAGGGAGTGTCCTCTATTGGCCGGTGGTGGCCAGGGACGTGCTCCTAGAGTTGTTGCACCACAGAGAGGTCGTGGGCACATCCATGGTAACTTCCAACGTAAAGAGGATGGTGGAAGGAATGTGGCTCATGTGTTAGCTGTTCAGCCTGAGGGTGGTGGCCAGGCCAGAGTGTATGCTCAGAGGGAGGGGAGGAATGACACGGATGTGATCGCAGGTACTTTCACTTTGCAATCCTTGTCATTACTTTCCTTGATTGATTCTGGATCTACACACTCATACATATTGCGTGAGCATGCTCAATTGCTTGGTTTGCCTGTTGAGTCTTTGGATGTTGGTATGCGTGTAACTAGTTCTTTTGGTGAGACTGTTGTGACTCGAAAGCTTTATAGAAGGTGTCCCTTGGTTGTGCAAGGCCATGTTTTTCCTGTTGATCTTATGGAATTGCCTTTCTATGGTTTTGATGTAATCCTTGGTATGGATTGGCTTGTTGAGCATCGAGCTGTAGTAGATTTTGAGAATAAGCGAGTTTCGTTGAAGCTTGCAGATGATTATGAGGTAGTGGTGGTTGGTGAGAATGTGAAGTTTCGTGCCAATGTGGTGTCTACATTGGAAGCGAGCCGGATGCTGAGGCAAGGTTGTGAAGCTTACCTAGCATTTGTGATGAACCCTAGCTCTAAGGAGTTGTGTGTGCAAGATATCAGGATTGTGCGAGAGTTTGCTGGTGTGTTTTCGGAGGAGTTGACTGGATTGCCTCCTAATCGCGAAGTGGAGTTTGGAATTGAGCTGTATGAAAACACAACTCCAGTGTCCATTACTCTTTATCGAATGGCACCTAAAGAGTTGAAAGAGCTAAAGACGCAACTTCAGGAGTTGCTTGATCGTGGTTTCATTCGGCCGAGTGTGTCACCTTGGGGTGCACCGGTCTTGTTTGTGAAGAAGAAGGATGACACTATGAGAATGTGCATTAATTACCGTCAGCTTAACAAGTTGACTACAAGAATCGGTATCCATTGCCGAGAATTGATGATCTTTTTGATCAATTTCGGGGAGCGGCTGTGTTCTCTAAAATTGACTTAAGGTTAGGGTATTACCAGTTGAAGGTGAAGGATGTGGATGTGCCAAAGACAGCTTTCAGGACGAGGTATGGGCATTATGAGTTCCTTGTGATGTCGTTTGGTTTGACGAATGATCCTGCAGCTTTCATGGACATGATGAATAGAGTGTTCCATGAATTCTTGGATAAATTTGTTGTGGTGTTCATTGATGATATCCTCGTGTACTCTCGTACTGAGGAGGAGCATGAAGGGCATTTGAGAATTGTGTTACAGGCTTTGTTGGAGAATCAGCTTTATGCCAAGCTGAGCAAGTGTGAGTTTTGGCTTAGAGAAGTTGTGTTTCTTGGTCATGTGGTTTATGCTGAAGGAATACGTGTTGATCCTCAAAAGATTGAGGCAGTGATGAATTGGAAGCCTCCTAAGTCTGTTCATGAAGTCCGTAGTTTCCTTGGTTTGGCAGGATACTATCGGAGGTTCGTGGATGGGTTTTCGAAGATTGCTGCACCGTTGACGAAGTTGTTTTAGAAGGATGTTAAGTATGAGTGGACGGATGCGAGACAACAGGCTTTTGAGAAGCTTAAGCCAGCTTTAACGCAAGCTCCTATATTGGTTCAACCTGAATCAGGGAAAGAGTTTGTGGTGTATAGTGATGCGTCCTACGTTGGCTTGGGATGTGTGTTGATGCAAGAGGGTAAGGTGGTGGCTTATGCATCATGGCAGTTGAAGGTGCATGAGCGCAATTATCCTACGCATGACATTGAGTTAGCTGCGGTGGTTTTTGCTTTGAAAATCTGGAGACATTACCTGTATGGTGAGAAGTGTACTGTGTACACGGACCACAAGAGTTTGAAGTATCTGATGTCTCAGAAAGAGTTGAATCTTAGGCAACGACGTTGGGTGGAGTTGCTTAAGGATTATGATTTGACGATCGAGTACCATCCGGGTAAAGCTAATGTTGTAGCGGATGCCTTGAGTAGGAAGGTAGTTGTTGAGTTGAGGGCTATGTTTGCCAGTTTGAGTATTTCACGTGATGGTGGTCTTGTGGCTGAGTTGCAAGTGAAACCATCCTTGGTTTAGTTGATTAAGGAAAAGCAGTTGTTGGATGATTCCTTGGTGCCACATGTTCAGGATATTGCGGAGGATAGGCCATCGGATTTTTGCTTTAATGATGATGGAGTATTATGTTTTGGGAGTCGGATAGTAGTGCCCAGTGATGCTGATTTGAGGCGTGCTATTCTGAATGAAGGTCATAGTAGTCCTTTTGTTATGCACCCTGGTAGTACTAAGATGTATCGTGATCTTCGTGATGAGTACTATTTGGTGGGTTTAAAGAAAGATGTTGCTGAGTTTGTAAGCAAGTGCATGGTATGTCAGCGAGTTAAAGCTGAGCATCAGTTTCCTTCAGGGTTGTTGCAACCGTTGAGGATTCCTGAGTGGAAGTGGGAAAGGATTACCATGGACTTTGTGTCTGGTTTGCCTTTGTCGCCATCGAAGAACAATTCGGTGTGGGTGATTGTGGATCGCCTGACGAAGTGTGCGCATTTCTTTCCTGTGCATACTACGTACACTTTGGATAAGCTTGCGGAGCTGTACATTGCTGAGATTGTGCAGCTGCATGGTGTGCCTAAGTCGATTGTGTTGGATAGAGATCCGAGGTTTACATCGCGTTTTTGGCAGTGTTTGCATCAGGCTTTGGGTACACGGTTGAATTCAGCACTTCTTATCATCCACAGTCGGATGGACAGTCTGAGCGTGTTATCCAGGTGTTAGAGGATATGTTGAGGTGCTGCGTGATTGAGTTTCAGGGTTCTTGGGAGAAACATTTGCCTTTGGTGGAGTTTGCCTATAATAATAGTTATCAGGCAAGTATTCAAATGGCACCTTATGAAGCTTTGTAGGGGAGGAAGTGTAGGACTCCTCTTTGTTGGGCTGAAACGGGCCAGAAGTTGGTTTCGTTGCTAGCTTTGTTGAAAGGAACCAACGAGAAGGTGAGGCTCATTTGTGAGCGTTTGAAGGCAGCTTCTGATCGGCAAAAGTCTTACGCGGATTTGAAGCGTAAGGAGATTGAGTATGCGGTGGGTGACCGTGTGTTTTTGAAAGTTTCGCCTTGGAAAAAGGTGATGAGGTTTGGCCGGAAGGGTAAGTTGAGCCCTAGGTACATTGGACCATACGAGGTGATTGAGCGTGTGGGTCCTGTTGCGTACAAGTTAAGGTTACCGCAAGAGTTGGAAAAGATTCATGATGTGTTTCCTGTTTCTATGCTTCGGAAATATAGATCGGATCCTTCCCATGTGATGCCTGTGGAAGAAGTGGAATTGAATCCGGATTTGACCTATGATGAGGAACCGGTGAAGATTCTGGATTCGAATAGTAAAGTTCTTCGAGGCAAGACCATTGAATTGGTAAAGGTGTTGTGGAAGCATCGTGGTGTTGAAGAAGCCACGTGGGAATGGAAGGATGACATGTTGAAGCAGTTTCCGTACCTCTTTCCTTCAGGTAAATTTCGAGGACGAAATTTCTTAAGGGGGGGAGAGTTGTAACACCCCAATTTTGGGCTTAGAAGTTTTGGGCTTAGAAGTTTTGGGTTTGAATCGGACCGGTTGGATTTCGGTTCCAATATAAAAGGTGGTTTTTAGGGAAAGCCTAGTTTGGGATGCATTAAAAATATGGAAAAATATCTAAAAATCCTCTTTTATTATATATAAGAGAGTGGTGAAATCAATTTTACAAAATGAGGTTTCGAAATGTGACATTTCAAGTTAGTGACTAAAATGTAATTTTTGAAAAGATGGTGACTGTTTTAAAAGGATTGAAACTTTGAAATCTTTAAGGAGCTAATTTACCCAAGAAGAGTTTTCACCAAATTTTTCTTAATATTAAACATTTATTAAATGATATTTAATAAAAGGAAAAAGAGGGAAATGGATATTTTGGTTTTCATAACTAACTTTTGTTAAAATTTTCCCACTTCATTTTCTCTCCATTTTCTCTCAGCCAAACACATTTCCCCAGCCATTTTCCCTCTGATTTGAACATCTAAAGATGAGATTTCAATCTCTAATTGATCTCTAATCATTCCTACACCAAATCCTTATCATTTGCTTATTGAATTTTCAAGAATCTTGGCTTTAAACAAGGAGAAACTCACATTTAGAGGTATGAACGTCCTTCTCCTCTAAATACTCAGTTCTTTACTGAAATTCCCAAGTTCTCAATCCTTGATTTGAGTTTTATTAAAGGTTTTTATGTTGTGTTCTTGATCTTGGCTTAAAATGCAAGATTTGGATTTAATTTTGAAGAAATTCGTATTAAATGATTGGGCTTTGTTTTGAGATGTCTTTTTGATGTGAATTGGATGTATAAATGATGTGTAATTGAGGTTTAATCAATGCAATCCCGAATAGGTTGTTTTTCCTAAGTTTTTGATTGAGTTAATGGTGGTTTTTGGGGTGATTTTTATGTTCTGCTATAGCTGGAGGTATAAGGACGTGATTAGATCCTTTTTGGATGTTAATTGATGTTTAAGAATGATTGGAATTGATGGATCTTGGCTGGGTAATGTTGTAGAGGTGTTTGGATGTGATTTCGGTTGTGTTTGGTAGCCGAAATGTGAGTGTTGATGAGAGCAGCGAGTTTAGGTTTCTTAGTTGAAGATATTAATGCATGATGATGCATTAATCCTCTACTTTGATGTGTTTAAAACAGGGGAGGAATCTTCGGATCCTTGTGGTGTTGATCCGGAAGCTTGATTGGTGTTTCGGCAAGCTTGCGAAGCGGAATCGGTGAGTGAAGTTTGGTTTTCAGCTTTGAAACCAATGTTTGAAGGTTATGGGAGCTTAGTTTAAGTCTAAACAACTTAGCTAAGCTCAAGAGTAAGTTTTTGGAAAAACTCTCTTTTTGATGAGCCATGAGATGGTTGAATGCAATGTGATTTATTTGCATGATTAAATTCTGTTTTGAAAGCATATTTTAGCATGTTTAATGCTGGTTTTATAAGCCATGTGTTGAAGGATGCTCAAGGTAAGAGATCCTTGTTTTGAACATTGATAAATGTGGTTTTGATGCATAGTGATGCATGATGGTTTAATGGCTTTGTTAAATGCTTTAAAACAGTGGATTAATGATGTTAAACGATGTATATTGGCAAGTGATGTGTTGATTTAAAAGTACTTGAATCGGATATAGTTAGCCGGTTATAGGATTGGGTGCACCGTGAATAAAGTCGCCTTGGATGTTGAGGGGTTGTGATTGTACCGTAAACTCCATCCAAGTACACTAACGAGATGGTTAAGATCACCATGGTTGTTAAAAGTCCATGAGTGGATCTTGTGTTAAGATCACAATGGTGGTTAAAAGTCCATGTTTGGATCTTGTGTTGTGTGTCCCGTGTTCTCGTTAGTGATGTTATACAACTACCAATGAGTGATGTGGAGGGGTTGTGATTGTACCATATACTCCATCACGGGTGTTGAGGGGTTGTGATTGTACCGTATACTCCACGTTGATATTGGTAGTGTGTATGAAGCGTATGAGACAACGCTTGTAATCCGCGTATCCGATTGTGTTTTGAATTGTAAAATGTTATGGATTATCACTTGTAAGCCAATATGACATGATGATGGATTGAAGCATGAGATGCTTGGTTTGTATGCATAATTGCATGATAAATGTTGTTGTGAAACTAAAGGCCTTGAAAAGGTGTTTTTACAAATGCATTATTGTGATGTTTTAATTGAGCATTCCTCACTAAGCTATGTGCTTACGCTCTCTCTTTCTTAAACCAATAATGCAGAGCATTGAAGTGCATAAAGGGCAGCAAGGAGGTCAAGGATCCAAGTGAAAGACTAAGCTCATGTATGGTGAATGTTTTCCTAACACTATTAGCTTTTGGCATTTGGCAATGGGAACCTAAGTTGTGCTTTTGGGAGATGTTTTGGACTCCCTAAGTTGGTTTTATGACTTTGATGATGTTGGAACATGTAATTGGTCTTTTGGTATATATTTGGTTTGATGAGTTGATGTTTGCATGATTTCTATTATAGGATGCATGCCTATAGAATTGGGATTTTCCTTGTATGTTGCCATGTTCGAGATTGGATGATGCTAATATGTTCCTTAAGTGTTTAATGACTTGCTGGTACGATTTGGGTGTCTTTGGGATGTGTTTGATGGGTCAATTGCATGTTAAACCAGCAAAATTCTGCAATTCTGGGCAGCCCGTATCGGAACGGGTGCTACCGTTTCGGAACAGAGGGCATGAAATGGCCTTGGCGTTTCGAAACAGGTAGAGTTGTTCCGAAACGGATTTGCCACTACCAAGCCTTGTTTCGCAACTTGTTTCGGAATGGTCCCGCGTTTCGGAACAGTCCTTCCCCGTTTCGGAACACTCGACCGTTGGGCACTGAATCTGATGGTTATATGTTTTGAAATTCTCACGTTTTGGTCCCAATGTTTGTATATGCAATTGGTTGAGTTTGAGATATCCGTTTGAGATGAAATTTGACAGAGAAGCATGAAATATGATTAATTTCATAATGGTAACTTTAAAACTGGTTAAGTCCTCTTAATTTTCAGAATTTGCAATTTGGTCCCTAAATTTGTATGTTGTGCAATTGAGTCCCTAAATGTTTTCCGATTGCTGTTATTTTTGAGTATGTTCTTCTCAAGATTACACCTAGGGTTAATATGCATTTAGACAAGTTTTAAAAAGAAAAAAAGGGTCGTTAATCAAGGTTGACTTTCGGGTTGACTTTGGTTTTCCTTGTGTAATCTTCGTAGTTCGGGTCAACTGTCTAGGCCGGGCTAAGGGGGTTACACGAAACCTCTAGAAAAAGGACCTCAAAAAAATTTAATCAAATATCAGGAGATCATGTAATTGATTACGAGCTTTTCAACACAATTATATTGCAAAACCTCAATTTCTGTTCTTTTTACTCAGTTAAAATTCCAACGGGTCTTTTGAAAGGCCCATTTAGACCTGGTCATGTGAAACCTCTACAAAAAGGACCACAAAATAAGTTTTAATCAAATTTTAAGAGTTTTTTTTAATTGGTTAGAGCTTCTCAACACAATTATATTGCAAAACCTTAATTTATGTACTTTTTACTTAGTTAAAATTCTAACGGGTCCATTGAAAGGACCATTTAGACTTGCTCGTCCGAAACCTCAAGAAAAAGGACCGAATAAAAAAAGTCTTAATCAAATATTAGGAGATCATGTAATTGATTACGAGCTTTTCAACACAATTATATTGAAAACCACAATTTATGTACTTTTTACTCAGTTAAAATTCTAATGGGTCCACTGAAAGGCCCATTTAGACATGTTCCTCCGAAAACTCTAGAAAAAGGACCGCAAAAAAACTTTTAATCAAATATTAGGAGATCATGTAATTGATTACGAGCTTTTAACCACAATTATATTGCAAAAACATAATTTCTATTCTTTATACTCAGTTAAAATTCCAACGGGTTTATTGAAAAGCCCATTTTAGGAGTTCGTCTAATAGGTTAGGAGCTTCTCAACACAATTACAATGCAAAACCTCAATTTTTGTACTTTTTACTCAATTAAAATTCCAACGGGTCCATTGAAAGCCCATTTAGACATGCTCGTCCAAACCCTCTAGAAAAAAGACCAAAAAAAGTTTTAATCAAATATTAGGAGATCATGTAAATGATTATGGGCTTTTCTATACAATTATATTAAAAAACTTCAATTTCTGTACTTTTTACTCAGCTAAAATTCCAACGGGTCCATTGAAAGGCCCATTTAGACGTGCTCGTCCGAAACCTCTAGAAAAAAGACCGCAAAAAAGTTTTAATCAAATATTAGGGGATCATATAATTGATTACGAACATTTCAACACAATTATATTGAAAAACCTCAGTTTATGTACTTTTTACTTAGTTAAAATTCCAAGAGCATGTTTGGGAATGTTTGAAGATGCAGAAAAATTGTTTTCGGGTCACTCTGAGTGTAGGCGTTTCGAAACGCTCGTGGTTGTTTCGGAACGGTTGTAGCTCAAGGGATACTCGTATCGAAACGGGGGTGGTGCCATTTCGATACGATTTGACACTATGAGCTCCCGTTTCGATACGGTTTGCCTCTGTGAGATCCTATTTCGGAACGAGTTCCGAAATGGTTCGACACTATTTACCCCCGTTCCGAAACAATGTGGACTGTATCGGAATGGTATGGTCTGGCTTTTAAACTGAAGCCTGCATTTCGGAACGGGTAAGCCTATTTCGAATCGCAGGCCTGCAAATTGGCTTTTTGAAATCTTCAAAGGTTCTCGGATGTTGGGTTTTAGTCTCGATTGTTTGTGAGCTTCCATGTTAGGTTCGTGTGTATCTTTTATGCATGGTTTTGGTTTTGTACATATGAAATTGGACTAACATGTCACTTGGTAAATTTAAGTTACCTTACGTCTGCTTGGGATGTTTTCAATTTCGTTTTCCGCTATCTTTTTCGCACATAGGTCTAAATGTAAGGTTTAGACAAGATAATTAAATAAAAAATAGTGTTGCTAATCGAAGTGGAGCCTTAAAGGGTTTCGCTTCAGTTTTCCCCGTGTAACCTATTTGGACAGATCTGTCGGCCAGCCCGGGACGAGGGGGTTACAGCTTTTCAACACAATTATATTGTAAAACGTTAATTTCTATATTTTTTACTCAGTTAAAATTCCAACGGGTCCATTGAAAGGCCCATTTAGACCTGCTCATCCGAAACCTATAATAAAAGGACCAAAATAAGTTTAAACAAATATTAGGAGATCATGTAATTGATTACGATCTTTTCAACACAATTATATTGCAAAACATCAATTTATGTACTATTTACTCATTTAAAATTCCAACGAGTCTATTGAAAGGCCCATTTGGATCTACTCGTTCGAAACTTCTAGAAAAAGGACAACAAAATAAGTTTTAATCAAATTTTAGGAGTTTGTCTAATTGGTTAGGAGCTTTTTGTAACACCCGGGTTTGGGGGTAAGGTGAAAATAATATTAAAATAATGTTTCGGGTTTCAGTTTCATAATTAAAATAATAAAATATTATTTTGGGCATCAGGTTTTCAAAACAAATATTTTATGTTGGACTTTATTTGATTTAAAACCAAATTCCCTTGAATTTTAGAAATTGGGAGATTGCCATCTCATTAATGGCATTATTGTAATTACAAGCCTTTGAAAAATAAAACCCCTTTTTATTAAAAGACCACTTTTAATTCATCTTCTTCCCCATTCATTTCTTTTCCACGACAAAGAAAACCCTCCTCCTCCATTTCACTATTCCATCATCATTCTTCTTCATCTTTGGTGATTTTCGAAAGGTAAATACGTTTTTGACTTATCTTTACCTTCCTATTCATGTTGGTACCTTTAGTTTTCAATAAAACCAAGTATTTTGTATTTTTGGGTTTCCAAAGATTTTGATAAAGGTTGTAGCTTTATGGATTTTTAACTAAGCTTTTGATTTATTGTTTTTAGATAAGTTGTTTGTAAACCATAAAGTCCAACATATATGATTTTTAAAGGGTTTTATGATGATTATCGAATTTGGGTTTTAGAGGGGTTTTTGAAGGGTTTTAAGTTAAGTTTTGCGGGTGTTTTATGTTGGAATTTGTTGGCTGATGGTTAGGCTAGGTATAAGGGTTGTTTTGGAAGCTTTTGGGGTGTTAAAAGTGTTTGAATCACGTGTTTTGGGCTATGCTTCATGGCTGCTCGGGAATGAAAGTTTTGGGAGTTGTTCTTAGCTTGAAATCCTGTGTTTTGTGCTTGGTTTGTGTTTCGGGTTTGCTATGTTGTTTTGTGAACTGATTTGAGGTTGTTTTGATTGTGTTGAGATGTTTAGAAGCAAGGATTTGTGTTGGTGAAGCCTCGGGAACGAATCCAGAATCGCTGGAAGCTTGATCAGCTAGTGTGTTGAGCTTGGAATAGTCAGTGAGTAGTTAAATGTTTTAAATGGTTTTCAAGTGTTGGTTCAAGCATGTGGACTAGGTTGGGCTTGGTAGACCCACCTTGAGTTGGGATTAGATTGGTAGTCTAATCCCAAGCTTTAGTTAGAGACTTTCGTTGAACTCTAATTGTTAATTATGCCTCATGTTTAATTGTGACTATGGTGGTTATGTATATTGTGTTATACACGTTGTTGAGGCATGGTTTGATGTATTTGGTTTGGATTGTGGATTAGGCATGACGATGAGTCACGGTGAGTACTTTCTAAGCACGGATGTTGATATGTAATGATGTTGTGAAAGGTTATGAATTGTGTTTAATATTGGCACTAGTATGCTTTGGTACAATGATCGATCATTAGGATGTTTAGCGTGCACACCTGAGTCAAATGCGTGCGTGGTCTTGGTGATGGTAGTCATCAAGATGGAGTACGAGTTTGCCCGGAAAATCTTCTTATATATGTTAGTCGGTGATGTGTGTAATCCCATCGACGGGGCGTGAGGATGAGTGGAATCCCCTCCACGTGAAACAGTGATAAGTGTAATCCCACCGTAAGGTAATGGTTGTGTTGGATGTGAGTTCCAACGGTTATCCGCGTATTCGAGTCATATCTAGGTGCCAATATAGGTTGATACATATGTTGCCAATATGGATTAATATATGTGTTTACATATGATGTGGATATGGACTTGTTGAGCATGGCATAATATTGAATATATATTCTTGCATCATATACATTTTGGCTCATGTGGATTTGGAGGTAAGATCATGCATTCTACCTTGGTTGTTGCTCGTGCTTGGACCCTACATTGTCGAGGTTTGTTTTATGAGCTTACCCCCACTAAGCTTCATGCTTACGCTCTCTTTTGTTCGACAATGCAGATCCGTAGTTCGTGGGTTGCTTGTGCAAGGAGAGGGCCTCCAAGTGTGCTTGTGGTGATATCTTAGCTTTCAAGTATGGACTTTTAAGTAATAAGGTGTAATAGTCAAGCAATGGGATATGTATTGTTGTCTTGAGCTTTTGGATGTGAGTTGTGGATGTGATGTGTTAGGAGCATGTTTAGACTCCTTAATATGTTGTAGTTGGTGTGGCTTGTTGATGCCATGTTTGAATTGTAAACCATGTTTAAGTTGCTTACCTAGAATGCTTAAGTGTATGTTCTTGTTGAAGCATGTATCCTGAATGCTATGAATGCTCTTATGTTGTATGTTGATGCATCCTATCTATGCTTGGCTTTTGTATGTTTGAAGTGTGCTAAGTATGGTTGTTTAAGTGTTCTTAAGTGTATGTTCTTGTTGAAGCATGTATCCTGAATGCTATGAATGCTCTTATGATAAAGGGTGTACGTTGCTTCAAAAACAACGCTCCTTGTTCGTAAACGGATCTAGGATCGTAGCAAACATTTCTCTGCAATAAAACACAAGAATGGACGTTTTTAGATAGTTAAAATAACAAGATAAATATAAAGAAATAAAAAGAAACAAAGAAAAAGGGTGTAGGAATTTCTGGGCAGATTTGGACGACGAAAAAGGACGAATGCTTCAAGTAGCGTTCATGGCTATTTCGGTGTAATAAAATGTTGTGGCGACTGGTAACTCATGCTGGAACTGTGGTTCGGCGTATCACATGAGGAGGGAGTGTCCTCTGTTGGCCGGTGGTGGCCAAGGACGTGCTCCTAGAATTGTTGCACCGCAGAGAGGTCGTGGGCGCGGCCGTGGTAATTTCCAGCGTAGAGAAGAGGGTGGAAGGAACGTGGCTCATGTTGTAGCTGTTCAGCCTGAGGGTGGTGGCCAGGCCAGAGTGTATGATCAGAGGGAGGGGAGGAATGACACGGATGTGATCGCAGGTACATTCACTTTGCAATCCTTGTCGTTACTTTCCTTGATTGATTCTGGATCTACGCACTCATACATATTGCGTGAGCATGCTGAATTGCTTGGATTGCCTGTTGAGTCTTTGGATGTTGGTATACGTGTCACTAGTTCTTTTGGTGAGACTGTTGTGACTCGAAAGCTTTTTAGAAGATGTCCTTTGGTTGTGCAAGATCATGTGTTTCATGTTGATCTTATGGAATTGGCTTTCTATGGTTTTGATGTAATTCGTGGTATGGATTGGCTTGTTGAGCATCGAGCTGTAGTAGATTTTGAGAATAAGCGAGTTTCGCTGAAGCTGGCGGATGATTATGAGGTAGTGGTGGTTGGTGAGAATGTGAAGTTTCTTACCAATGTGGTCTCTACATTGGAGGCAAGCCGGATGCTGAGGCAAGGTTGTGAAGCTTACCTCGCTTTTGTGATGAATCCTAGCTCTAAGGAGTTGCGTGTGCAAGATGTCAGGACTGTGCGAGAGTTTCCTGGTGTGTTTCCGGAGGAGTTGCCTGAATTTGCCTCCTAATCGCGAAGTGGAGTTTGGGATTGAGTTGTATGAAAACACAACTCCAGTGTCCATTACTCCTTATCGAATGGCACCTAAAGAGTTGAAAGAGCTGAAGACGCAACTGCAGGAGTTGCTTGATCGTGGTTTCATTCGGCCAAGTGTATCACCTTGGGGTGCACCGGTCTTGTTTGTGAAGAAGAAGGATGGCACTATGAGAATGTGCATTGATTACCGCCAGCTTAACAAGTTGACTATCAAGAATCGGTATCCATTGCCGAGAATTGATGATCTTTTTGATCAATTTCGGGGAGCGGCTGTGTTCTCTAAAATTGACTTAAGGTCAGGGTATTATCAGTTGAAGGTGAAGGATGTGGATGTGCCAAAGACAGCTTTCAGGACGAGGTTTGGGCATTATGAGTTCCTTGTGATGCCCTTTGGTTTTACGAATGCTCCTGCAGCTTTTATGGACATGATGAATAGAGTGTTCCACGAATACTTGGATACGTTTGTGGTGGTGTTTATTGATGATATCCTCGTGTACTCGCGTACTGAGGAGGAGCATAAAGGGCATCTGAGAATTGTGTTGCAAGCTTTGTTGGAGAATCAGCTTTATGCTAAGCTGAGCAAGTGTGAGTTTTGGCTTAGGGAAGTGGTGTTTCTTGGTCATGTGGTTTCTGCTGAGGGGATTCGTGTTGATCCTCAAAAGATTGAGGCAGTGATGAATTGGAAGCCTCCTAAGTCTGTTCATGAAGTCCATAGTTTCCTGGGTTTGGCAGGATATTATCGGAGGTTCGTGGATGGGTTTTCAAAGATTGCTGCACCTTTGACGAAGTTGTTGCAGAAGGATGTTAAGTTTGAGTGGACGGAAGCGAGACAGTTGGCTTTTGAGAAGCTTAAGGCAGCTTTGACACAAGCTCCTATCTTGGTTCAACCTGAATCAGGGAAAGAGTTTGTGGTGTATAGTGATGCGTCCTACGTTGGTTTGGGATGTGTGTTGATGCAAGAGGGTAAGGTGGTGGCTTATGCATCATGTCAGTTGAAGGTGCATGAGCGCAATTATCCTACGCAATATATTGAGTTAGCTGCGGTGGTTTTTACTTTAAAAATTTGGAGGCATTATCTGTATGGTGAGAAGTGTACTGTGTACACAGACCACAAGAGTTTGAAGTATCTGATGTCCCAGAAGGAGTTGAATCTTAGGCAATGACGTTGGGTGGAGTTGCTTAAGGATTACGATTTGACGATTGAGTATCATCCGGGTAAAGCTAATGTTGTAGCGGATGCCTTGAGTAGGAAGGTAGCTGTTGAGTTGATGGCTATGTTTGCCAGTTTGAGCATTTCACGTGATGGTGGCCTTGTGGCTGAGTTGCAAGTGAAACCATCTTTGGTTTAGTTGATTAAGGAAAAGCGGTTGTTTGATGATTCCTTGGTGCCACATGTTCAGGATATATTGCGGAGGATAGGCCTTCGGATTTCTACTTTAATGATGATGGAGTTTTATGCTTTGGGAGTCGGATAGTAGTGCCCAATGATGCTGAGTTGAGGCGTGCTATTCTGACTGAAGCTCATAGTAGTCCTTTTGCTATGCACCCTGGTAGTACTAAGATGTACCGTGATCTTCGTGATGAGTACTATTGGGTGGGTTTAAAGAAAGATGTTGCTGAGTTTGTAAGCAAGTGCATGGTGTGTCAGCGAGTTAAGGCTGAGCATCAGTTTCCTTCAGGGTTGTTACAACCGTTGAGAATTCCTGAATGGAAGTGGCAAAGGATTACTATGGATTTTGTGTCTGGTTTACCTTTGTCGCCATCGAAGAAGAATTCGGTGTGGGTGATTGTGGATCGCTTGACGAAGTGTGCGCATTTCCTACATGTGCATACTACGTATACTTTGGATAAGCTTGCGGAGCTGTACATTGCTGAGATTGTACGGCTGCATGGTGTGCCTAAGTCAATTGTGTCAGATAGGGATCCGAGGTTTACATCGCGTTTTTGGAAGTGTTTGCATCAGGCTTTGGGTACACGGTTGAATTTCAGTACATCTTATCATCCGCAGTCGGATGGACAGTCTGAGCGTATTATCTAGGTTTTGGAGGATATGTTGAGGTGCTGTGTGATTGAGTTTCAGGGTTCTTGGGAGAAACATTTGCCTTTGGTGGAGTATGCCTATAATAATAGTTATCAGGCAAGTATTCAAATGGCACCTTATGAAGCTTTGTACGGAAGGAAGTGTAGGACTCCTCTTTGTTGGGCTGAAACGGGTCAGAAGTTGGTTTCGATGCCAGTTTTGTTGAAAGGAACTACCGAAAAGGTGAAGCTCATTTGTGAATGGTTGAAGGCAGCTTCTGATCGGCAAAAGTCTTACGCGGATTTGAAGCGTAAGGAGATTGAGTATGCAGTGGGTGACCGTGTGTTTTTGAAAGTTTCGCCTTGGAAAAAGGTGATGAGGTTTGGCCGGAAGGGTAAGTTGAGCCCTAGGTACATTGGACCATACGAGGTGATTGCGCGTGTGGGTCCTGTTGCGTACAAGTTGAGGTTACCGCAAGAGTTGGAAAAGATTCATGATGTGTTTCATGTTTCTATGCTTCGGAAGTATAGATCGGATCCATCTCATGTGATGCCTGTGGAAGAAGTGGAACTAAATCCGGATTTGACCTATGATGAGGAACCGGTGAAGATTCTGGATTCGGATAATAAGGTTCTTCGAGGCAAGACCATTGTGTTGGTAAAGGTGTTGCAGAAGCATCGTGGTGTTGAAGAAGCCACGTGGGAACGGAAGGATGACATGTTGAAGCAGTTTCCGTACCTCTTTCCTTCAGGTAAATTTCGGGGACGAAATTTCTTAAGGGGGGGGGGGGAGAGTTGTAACACCCCAATTTTGGGCTTAGAAGTTTTGGGTTTGGACCGGATCGGTCTGATTGCGGTTCGAATATAAAAAGGTGATTTTAGGAAAGCCTAGTTTGGGATGCATTAAAAATATGGAAAAATATCTTAAAATCCTCTTTTATTATATATAAGAGAGTGGTGAAATCAATTTTACAAAATGAGGTTTGGAAGTGTGACATTTTGAGTTAGTGACTAAAATGTAATTTTTGAAAAGTTGGTGACTGTTTTAAAAGGACTGAAACTTTGAATCTTTAAAGAGCTAATTTACCCAAGAAGAGTTTTCTCCAGATTTTCTTAATATTAAATATTTAATTAATGATTTTTAATTAAAGGAAAAAGGGGGGAAGTAGATATTTTGACTTCATAACTAACTTTTCTCAAAATTTTCCATTTTTTTTCTCTCAACTTTTCTCTCAGCCCAAACACTTTTTCCCAACCAATTTTCCTCTGATTTTAACATCTAAAGATGATATTTCAATCTTCAATTGATCTCTAATCATTTCTACATCAAATCCTTAGCATTTGCTTATTGAATTTTCAAGAATCTTGGTTCTAAACAAGGAGAAACTCACATTTAGAGGTATGAACGTCCTTCTCCTCTAAATACTCAGTTCTTTACTGACATTCCCAAGTTCTCAATCCTTGATTTGTGTTTTATAAAAGGTTTTAATGATGTGTTCTTGATCTTGGCTTTAAAATGCAAGGTTTGGTTTAATTTTGATGAAATTCGTATGAAATGATTGGGCACTGTTTTGAGATGTCTTTTTGATGTAAATTAGATGTATAATTGATGTGAAATTGAGGTTTAATTAATGCAATCCCGAATAGGTTGATTTTCCTAAGTTTGGCTTGTGTTAATGGTGGTTTTTGGGGTGATCTTGATGTTCTGTTATAGCTGGAGGTATAAGGACGTGATTAGATCCTTTTTGTATGTTAATTATTGTATAAGAATGATTGGAGTTGATGGATCTTGGCTGGGTAGTGTTGTAGAGGTGTTTGGAAGTGATTTCGGTTGTGTTTGGTGGCCGAAATGTGAGTTTTGATGAGAGCAGCGGGTTTAGGTGTCTTGGTTGAAGATATTAATGCATGATGATGCATTAATCCTCTGCTTTGATGTGTTTAAAACAGGGGAGACATCTTTTGATCCTTGTGGTGTTGATCCGGAAGCTTGATTGGTGTTTCGGCGAGCTTGCGAAACGGAATCGGTGAGTGGAATTTGGTTTTCAGCTTTGAAACCAAAGTTTTGAAGGTTTTGGGAGCTTAGTTTGAGTCTAAACATCTTAGCTAAGCTCAAGAGTAAGTTTTCGGAAAAACTCTCTTGTTGATGAACCATGAGTTGGTTGAATGCAAAGTGAATTGTTTGCATGTTTAAATTCTGTTTTTGAAAGCATATTTTAGCATGTTTATTGCTAGTTTTATAAGCCATTTGTTGAAGGATGCTCAAGGTAAGGGATCCTTGTTTTGTACATTGTTAAATGTGGTTTTGATGCATAGTGATGCATGATGATTAATGGCGTTGTTAAATGCCTTAAAACAGTGGATTATTGTTGTTAAAGGATGTATATTGGCAAGTGATGTCTTGGTTTTAAAGTACTCTAATCGGATATAGTTAGCCGGCTATAGGATTGGGTGCACCGTGAATAAAGTCGCCTTGGATGTCGAGGGGTTGTGATTGTACCGTAGACTCCATCCAAGTACACTAACGAGATGGTTAAGGTCACAATGGTGGTTAAAAGTCCATGTGTGGACCTTGTGTATTGTTAAGGTCACAATGGTGGTTAAAAGTCCATGTGTGGACCTTGTGTATTGTTAAGGTCACAATGGTGGTTAAAAGTCCATGTGTGGACCTTGTGTATTGTAAGATCACAATGGTGGTTAAAAGTCCATGTGTGGATCTTGTGTTGTATGTCCCGTGATCTCGTTAGTGATGTTATACAACTTCCAGTGAGTGATGTGGAGGGGTTGTGATTGTACCATAGTCCCGATCACGGGTGTTGAGGGGTTGTGATTGTACCATTTGCTCCACCTTGATATTGGTAGTGTGTATGGAGTGTATGGGACAACGCTTGTAATCCGCGTATCCGATTGTCGATTGTGTTTCAAGTTGTAAAATGGTTATGATTATCACTTGTAAGCCAATATGACATGTTAATGATTTGAAGCATGAAATGCTTGGTTTATATGCATATGTGCATGATTAAATGATGTTTTGAACTAAAGGCTTTGAATAGGTGTTTTTACTAATGCATTGTTGTGATGTTTTAAATGAGCATTCCTCACTAAGCTATGTGCTTACGCTCTCTTTCTTTCTTAACCAATAATGCAGAGCATTGAAGTACTTAAAGGGGCAGCAAGTTGGTCAAGAATCTAAGTGAAAGCTTAAGCTCATGTATGGTGACTATTTTCACATCTTGTTTAGCTTTTGGCATTTGGCAATCGGAACCTATGTTGTTATTTTGGGAGATGTTTTGGACTCCCTAAGTTTGGTTTATGCCTATGATATGTTGGAACGTGCAAATGGCCTTTTGGTATTTGGTTTTGGTGAATTGATGTTTGCATGATTTCTAATATAGGATGTATGCCTATAGATTTGGAATTTTCCTTAATTGATGCCATGATTGAGATTGGATGATGCTGCTATGTTCCTTAAGTGTTTAATGACTTGCTAGTATGATTTGAGGGTCATTGGAATGTGTTTGATTGGTTGAAAGTGAATTAAACCAGAGAAAAATCTGCAATCTGGGCAGCACGTTTCGGAACAGGTGCTACCGTTTCGGTACAGAGGGCCTGAAATGGCCTTGGCGTTCCGAAACGGGTAGAGCCGTTCCGGAACGGTTTTGCCACTGCCAAGCCTTGTTCCGCAACGAGTTTCGAAACGGTCCCGCGTTTCGGAACGGATCATTCCTGTTCCGGAACACTCGACCGTTGGGCACTGAAACTGATGGTTATATGTTTTGAAATCCTTGCGTTTTGGTCCTGAACTTTGTTTATGCAGTTGAATGTGTTTGGGATGCCCGTTTGAGTTGAAATTTGGCAGAGAAGCATGAAACATGATTAATTTCATATTGGTAACTTAAAAACTGGTTAAGTCCTCATAATTATTAGATTTTGCAATTTGGTCCCTAAACTTGTATATTGTGCAATTAAGTCCCAAAATGTTTTCCGTTCGCTGTGATTTTTGAGTATGCTAATTTTATGAACATATATAAGGTTAATATGCATTTAGATAAGATTAAAAAGAAAAAAAGGGTCGTTAATCAAGGTAGACTTTCGGGTTGACTTTGGTTTTCCCCGTGTAATCTTCGTAGTTCGGGTCAACCGTCTAGGCCGGGCTAAGGGGGTTACAACACGTGGAAGACATCATGAATCTTCTCTAGTTCAGTCGGGAGCCTCAATCTATACGCAACGGGACCAATCCTCTCAACTATCTCATAAGGTCCAATGAATCTTGGGCTTAACTTGCCCTTCCTCCCAAACCTCATCACCTTCTTCCAAGGTGAGACTTTCAAAAACACGTTATCTCCCACGAAATACTCTACCTCTTTCCTCTTTAAGTCAGCATAGGACTTATGTCGATCTGAAGTTGCCTTCAAGCGATAACATATCAACTTTACCTTCTCGGTGGTGCCCTTAAAAAATTCAGGCATCGGTACAAGCTTCTGTCCAGCTTCAACCCAACAAGTCAGGGTTCTACACTTCCTACCATACAAGGCCTCAAATGGAGCCATCTGAATACTCGAATGAAAGCTGTTGTTATACGCAAACTCTACTAACGGTAGATGTTTCTCCCATGACCCCTGAAAATCAATGATACAACATCTCAACATATCTTCCAACACCTGAATCACTCTCTCAGACTGACCATCTGACTGCGGATGATACGAAGTGCTGAAGTTTAACCAAGTACCCAGGGCTCGATGCAAACACTCCCAAAATCTAGCGGTAAATCTCGGATCTCGGTTTGTCACAATCGACTTTGATACCCCATGTAGTCTCACTATCTCACAGATATACATATCGGCCAACTTGTCTAAAGTATAGGTGGTATGAACTGGTATGAAGTGGGCCCACTTGGTAAACTTATCCACTATCACCCACACTGAATTCTTCCTCGAAGGAGTCAACGGTAGCCCTGACACAAAGTCCATGGTAATATGCTCCCACTTCCATTCCGGAATATTCAACGGCTGTCACAATCCAGAGGGAAATTGATGCTCAGCCTTGACTCTCTGACAAACCATACATCTACTTACAAACTCGGCCATGTCCTTTTTCAAACCAACCTAATAATACTCTTCTTTTAACCCTCGATACATCTTCGTGCTTCCCGGATGCATAGAAAAATGACTATTATGAGCTTCATTCAAGAACGTACGCCTCAACTCGGCATCCTCCGGAACCACTATTCTATCTTTGTAACATAGGATCCCATTCTCACCAAAACAATACTCGGTAGATCTATCTTTGGCTATGTCTTGCACGTGAGGTGCCAAAGACTCATCTCGCAACTGCTTCTCTTGAATTAACTGAACTAACGAAGGCTTAACCTGAAGCTCGACTATCAACCCACCATCCTTAGACACACTCAACTTTGCAAACATAGCTCGCAACTCAACGACCACTTTTCTATTCAAGGCATCGACCACTACGTTTGCCTTACCCGGATGGTACTCTATAGTGAGGTCATAATCCTTAAGAAGCTCTAACCACCTACGTTGCCTAAGGTTCAACTCCCTCTGAGACATCAAATATTTCAAACTCTTGTGGTTGGTATACACGGTGCACTTCTCACCATAAAGATGATGTCTCCAAATCTTCATTGCGAACACCACTGCAGCTAGTTCTATGTCATGGGTGGGGTGATTCTTCTCATGAACTTTCAACTGTCGCGAAGCATATGCTACCACCTTACCTTCTTGCATAAGCACACAACCTAGCCCTACGTAGGCAGCATCACTGTAAATCACAAACTCTCTCCCCAGTTCAGGTTCAATCAGGATAGGAGCTTCGGTCAAAGCTTTCTTCAATTTCTCAAACGATTCTTGTCTTGCATCTGACCACTCATACGGAACATTCTTCTGTAGCAATTTAGTCAAAGGAGTCGCTATCCTAGAAAACCCCTCAACAAACCTTCTATAGTACCCCACCCAGAACAGGAAGCAGTGGATTTCTTTCACTAACATCGGTTGTTTCCAATTCACTATAGCCTCTATCTTCTTGGGATCCACACTAATCCCACTAGCCGAGATCACGTGACCCGGGAAGACTACCTCTCTAATCCAAAACTCACATTTGCTTAACTTGGCATACAACCGATTCTCTAGTAGGGTCTGAAGTACTAACCGCATTTGCTCATCATGCTCCTCTTCGGTCCTAGAGTACACTAAGATGTCGTCTATGAACACTACCACAAACATGTCCAAGAACTCATGAAATACACGGTTCATCATATCCATGAAGGCTACTGGAGCGTTAGTCAACCCAAAAGGCATCACCAAAACTCATAGTGCCTATAACGTGTACGAAAGGCTGTTTTCGGTATATCCACATCCTTCACTTTCAATTGGTAGTACCCGGACCTCAAGTCAATCTTCGAAAACACAGAAGCACCTCTCAACTGGTCTAGCAAGTCATCTATCCTAGGCAAAGGGTATTTGTTCTTCACCATCACCTTATTTAACTTCCTATAATCTATACATATCCTCATGCTACCATCTTTCTTTTTCACAAACAAAACCGAGGCACCCCACGGAGATACACTAGGCCTAATGAATCTTATATCAGTCAACTCCTGAAGCTGTGTCTTCAATTCTTTCAACTCTTTCGGTTCCATTCTATACGGAGCAATCGACACTGGTGCAGAATCAGAATACGTCTCAATAGCAAACTCAACTGCTCTATCTGGAGGCAAACCCGATAACTCTTCCGGAAAAACACTCGGAAAATCACATATTGTTCTGATGTCCTGAGGTCTCACCTCACTCATATCCGAATTCATTACATAAGCTAAATAGGCATGACACCCCGAACTCAACAACCTCTGAGCTTCCAAGGCCGAAACCACATTGGACAAGAACCTGGCGTTCTCACCAATTACCACAACCTCAAAGTCATCGGTAAGCCTTAAGGAGACTCTCTTAGTCTCAAAGTAAACCCTAGCTCTATGCTCTACAAGATAATCCATGCCCAAAATCACATCAAAACCGTAAAAGGGCAACTCCATCATATCGATAGAAAATACGTGGCCCTGAACCATCAAGGGACACCTCCTATACACTTTCCTAACTACCACTGTATCACAAAAAGAGCTAGTAACATTTACACCTACCTCTAACCAATCACATGGTAACCCTAATGACCTTGCGTGCTCACCCAAAATATACGAATTTGTTGACCCTGAATCTATCAGAGAAAGCAAACTCAAAGACTGCAATGAGAAATTACATGCAATGACATCAGTGTCATTCCCAGCCTCTCGCTGAGCGTACACCCTAGCCGGTCATCCTTACTCGGGCTGGACTGCTACAACATGAGCCAAGTTCCTCTAACCCTCATTCCTTGGCTGAAAGATTCTGCGACCACGCCCACGGCCTCTATGATGCTCAAAGCCCCTAGCTGGAGCCGGTCCGCCCCTAACCGGGTGTGGGCAGTCACGCCTCAAATGGTCTCAGGAGCTACAGTTCCAACACGCCCCGTAGATACCCATGCACTCGCCCGGATGGCGTCTCCCACACCTGGTACACTTCGGAATGTGAACAACAACTCCTTGGCCCTGACGGCTCTGACCATAGTTACCACCCCTATGCCTCGTATCCGACTGGTACCTCCTATCCCTATGCCTCTTGGCATGATCTCTATCCCAGTTCGCATGTCTCTTTCTGGAGTCAGACCCACTAGCTCGTGCTCTAGCGCCTAGGTTCTGCTCTATATCCTTGGCCCTAGAGACCAAGACATCGAACTCAGTGTAGTCGAAGGCAAGCATGTAGGTCTTCACATCTGTAGTCAACCCATATCTGAAGCGGTCACACCGTTCCTTCTCACTAGGGACCAACCCAGGTGCATACTGGCTCAATCTCACAAATTGAACCTCGTATTCAAACACGGTCCTATTGTAACGCCCCGGTTTTGGGCTTAGAAGTCTTGGGCGTTGACCGGTTTGGTCAAAGTGCTGTTCGAATCTAAAAGGGTGAATTTAGGAAAGCCTAGTTCGGGTTGCATTAAAAATATGGAAAAATGTTCTAAAATCATCTTTTAATATATATAAGTGAGCTGTGAAATCAATTTTGAAAAATGAGATTTGGAAGAGTGACATTTTGGCTAGTGACCGAAATGTAAATTTTGAAAGTTGTGTGACTGTTTTAGAAAGGATTGAAACTTTGAATCTTTAAGGAGCTATTTACCCAAAGGGAGTTTCTCCAGATTTTTCTAAGATATTTTAATGTATAATTCTGATTTTAAAGATATAGAAAAGAGGAGGGAAAATCATTTTAGATATTTTTGCAACTAACTCCCTATTTTCTCAATTTCCTTTCTCTCATTTTCTCTCAACCCAAACACTTTCTCTCCAGAGAAATTGATCTTATTTTGTCACCTAAATCTCTACTTTCAACTCTCTTTTGATTCCTAATCATCACATCTACAAAACCTCTCAATTTGCTATTTGGATTTTCAAGCTTTTTGGCTCTAAAGAGGAGAAACTCAAGTTTGGAGGTAAGAACGTCCTTCTCCTCTAAACTCTCAGTTCTTTACTGAAATTCCTAAGTTCTCAATCCTTGATTGATGTTTTATAAATGGATTTTGAGTTGCTAAATGGATCTTGGCTTAAAATGCAAGATTTGGTGATTTTTGATGAATTTTCGTTGGATCTGTTAAAGCAGTGTTTTAAGGTGTTAAAATGATGATTAATGAATGTTAATTTGATAAGGAATTGAGTTTTGATTAATGCAATCCCGGATAGGTTGAATTTCCTAAGTTTAGCTTATGATCCTAGGTTGTTTTTGGTGAGTTTTTGTGGATCTGTTGTTGCTGGAGGTATAAGGATGTTGTTAGACTCTTTTTAGATGTTAAATGATGCTAAGGGATGTTTAGTGTTGATGGTTTATAGCTGGGCTTTGTTGAGAAGAGGTTGGGATGCATTTTCGGTTGTGTTTGGTGGCCGAAAATGGTGTGTGGATGAGAGCAGCGAGTTTAGGTGTTTTCATTGAAGCTATTAATGCATGATGATGCATTAATCCTCTGCTTTGATGTGTTAAAACAGGGGAGGCATCTTTTGATCCAAGAGTTGTTGATCCGGAGGTTTGAATTGGTGCTTCGGCAAGTGGCGAAGTGGAATCGGTGAGTGAAATTGTGTTTTCGGATTTGAAACCAATGTATTCGGAGCTTAGTTTAAGTCTAAACAACTTTGCTAAGCTCAAGAGTAAGTTTTCGGAAAGTACTCTCTAGTGGTGGCCATGATTTGGTTGATGTGCAATGTGTTGATTGCATGTTTTAAATTCTGTTTTGAAAGCATGTTTTAGCATAGTATTTGCTGACTATGTAAGCCATATGTTGAGGGAAGCTCAAGGTAAGAGTTCCTTGTTTTTGAGCATGGTCAAAATGTGGTTTGATGCTTATAAATGCATGATGAATATGGCTTGGTTTAATGCTTTAAAACAGTGGATTACTTGATGTTAAGGATGTATATTGGTAAGTGATGTTTTGAAAATGTTAAGGTCACTAAGGTGGTTAAAAGTCCTTGAGTGAGCCTTGTTACTTAAGAACATCAAGGTGGTTAAAAGTCCTTGGATGATTCTTGTTAAGGTCACTAAGGTGGTTAAAAGTCCTTGAGTGAGCCTTGTTACTTAAGAACATCAAGGTGGATAAAAGTCCTTGGATGATTCTTGTTAAGGACACAAAGGTGGTTAAAATTCCTTGTGTGGTCCTTGCCATGGTGTTTAAAAGTCCATGGGCCAAGGTGTTTAAAAGTCCTTGGGGCCAAGGTGTTTAAAAGTCCTTGGGAAGAGCACAAAGGTGGTTAAAAGTCCTTGTGTGGCTCTTGTAAATTATAGGATCACAATGGTGTTTAAAAGTCCATGTGTGAGTCCTATGTTGAACTTGTTTTGAAATGATGAAACTTATCACTTGTGGCCAATATGACATGTTATGATATGAAGCATGAATTGCTTGTTTAAGTATGCTTTGAGCATGTGCAAATGTTGATTCGAAACATTATTTATAAACTGTTTTATAAATGCATTATTGAATGGTTTTTATGAGCATTCCTCACTAAGCTTTTGCTTACGCTCTCTTTCGTTTTCTTAAATCAATAATGCAGAACATTAGAGTACTTTGAGGGCAGCAAGGAGGGCAAGTAATCAAGTGGAAGTAAAGCTCAAAGTATGGAAGGTTTTCTTAAGTACATTTAGCTTTTGGTAATTTGGCAATGGGGGACCTATGTGTATGTTTGGGAGATGTTTTGAACTCCCTAAGTATGTTGAATGTTGTTGAGAATGCTGGTTTTGTGTTTGGCCATTACATGCTTGAATTGGAAGTTTATGCTTGAATGGTTTGCTTGTGTAGGAAGCATGCCTGTAGAATTGGGGCTTTTCATGTATGTTGTTATTTTGATGAATTGTTGATGCAAGTATGACTCTTTTATGTTGAATTGCATGTTGGTAAAGTTTGGTGGCATTTGGAGCATGATTGGATGTTTAATTGCATGTTTAAGTAAGCATTTTGGGGTAATCTGTGCAGGGTGTTTCGGAACAGTGCCACCCGTTTCAGAACAGGTGCCTTAAACAAGCCCAGGCGTCCGAAACGGGAGAGACCGTTCCGAAACGGAAAGGCTACTGCCAGCCCATGTTTCGGTACGCGTTGCGGAACGGCCCGCGTTTCGAAACGGGCTCTGCCTGTTTCGGAACGGGTGACCGTTGGGGGCTGACATTGGCAGTTAAATGTTTCGTAATGTTTGCGTTTTGGTCCTGAAACTTGTTTGTGCAATTGTATGAGTTTGGTAAGTCCTTTTGAGCTGAAATTTTACAGGGAAGCATGAAACCTGACTAATTTCAAGATGGTAACTTAAAATTGGATGAAGTCCTTGTATTTTGCAGAATTTACAATTTGGTCCCTAAGGTTGTAAATTGTTCAATTGGGTCCCTGTTTGATCTCTGATGATTATGATCTTTGAGTATGCTGATTGTATGATCTTAACTAGGGTTAATATGCATCTAGACAAGTTTAAAAAGAAAAAAAGGGTCGTTAATCAAGGTTGACTTTCGGGTTGACTTTGGTTTTCCCCGTGTGACTTTCTTAATTCGGGTCAACCGTCTAGGCCGGGTTAAGGGGGTTACATTTGGTGGTATCAGAGCTAAGTTCTCGAGTAATTGGGAATGAATGTGTGCATGTTTGAAGTATGTAAGCTATGTATGCTTGATTGATTGAAAGCATGATTAGTGGCTTGTGTTTTGGTGTAATTGAGTGGTGTGCTGTGATGTAGCATGTTGTGGGTACCCATTGCCAAATCAAAGCTAATGAAATGATGTTGATTTTGAATGAAATTGAGCTTGAATACTTGGATTGCTTACCTTGCTGGGCCTAATTTGTTTAATTGCATTATGATTGCATGGTTAAATAATGGCACCACGTAGAGAGTTAAGAAGTAACGTGAGAGCTACGACTCCGGATGGGAATGAGAACGAAGAGAATGCGGGTAGTGCTGTGTTACCTCCTCCTCCACCTGGTGGTGGTGGTGCTGAGAGGGAAAGAGCTGGAGCTGCAGCAGCTGGTGCTGGAGCTGCTGGACCTGAGGTTGGTCAAGGGCAAGCTATGCCTGATATGACGATGTTGGTACAAGCTATTGCGGGTGCTTTTCGAGCAGCAGTAGCTGGAGCTCAAGGAGCTGGACATCTAGGAGATGCTGGAGTTAGACTACCTCTGGAGCGCTTGCGCAGTCTTGGTGGGACTGAGTTCAGGGGTATGTCTGCTGAGAGTTCTGAGGCTTGGTTAGAAAGTACCAAGAGGATTTTGGGACAGATGAGTTGCACGGATGTGCAAAAGCTGGGTTGTGTTGTATCCTTGCTGCAGGATGATGCGTATACGTGGTGGACGACCACTATAGCTGGAATGGCTGAAGCTGATGTAACTTGGACATTCTTTCAGAATGTGTTCAAGAGGAGATATCTTGGTGTGAGATATCTTGATGAAAAGAAGCGTGAGTTCATGTCCCTTACCCAAGGGAGCATGAGTGTGGTTGAGTATGAGGTACAGTTTGTTAGACTCAGTCAGTATGCACCGGAGCTGGTACCTGATGAGCGGGAGAGGTTCGAAAGGTTCCGATATGGTTTAGTGACGGATGTGAAAATGTATGTGCTGGCCACTGAGTACGATGATTTTGATGTGTTAGTGGGTCGAGCCAAGGATATAGAGATGAACTTGGGTTTATCTGCTAAAGGTGCTGGAGCAAGTTCTGGTAAAAGAGCTGCTGAGTTTAGTTCCGGTGGTGGACGGAACAAGAGGGGACGTGATCAGAGGTATCAGTCCTCAGCTAAGAGAGGTGGTGGTGCACCTGCCAGAGGAGGCAATGCTAGAGCTGATCCAAGTGCTTGTTGGATTTGTGGTTCACGTGGTCACATGAAGCGTGACTGTCCTCGTGCTGTGAGGGAGGTGCAAGCTCCTGTTGCGGCAGCTAGTAATGGATGCTGGAATTGTGGATCCGTAGATCATCTGAGGCGAGATTGTCCTGCGTTGGCTGGTGGCCAAGTGCGTGCACCGGTTGTTGCTGCACCGCAGAGAGGTCGTGGGCGCGGCCGTGGTAATTTCCAGCGGAGAGAGGAAGGTGGTCGTGGAGTAGCTCATGTTGTGGCTATTCAGCCGGAAGGTGGAGGTCAAGCGAGAGTGTATGCTCAGAGGGAAGGGAGGAATGATGCGGATGTGATTGTAGGTACCTTTACTTTGCAATCCTTGTCATTGCTTTCTTTGATTGATTCTGGATCTACGCATTCATATATTCTGCGTGAGCATGCTGAATTGCTCGGTCTGCCTGTTGAGTCTTTGGATGTTGGTGTTCGTGTCACTAGTTCTTTTGGTGAAACTGTTGTGACTCGAAAGCTCTATAGAAGGTGTCCTTTGGTTGTTCAAGAACATGTTTTTCATGTTGATCTCATGGAGCTGCCTTTCTATGGTTTTGATGTAATCCTTGGTATGGATTGGCTTGCTGAGCATCGTGCTGTTGTGGATTGTGAAAATAAGCGAGTTTCGCTTAAGCTTGCGGATGATTATGAAGTTGTTGTAGTTGGTGATAATGTGAAGTTTCTTGCCAATGTGGTGTCTACCTTGGAGGCGAGCAGGATGCTGAGGCAAGGTTGTGAAGCTTACCTAGCTTTTGTGATGAATCCTAGCTCTAAGGAATTGAGGGTGCAAGATATCAGAGTGGTGAAGGAGTTTCCTGGAGTGTTTCCTGAGGAGTTGCCTGGTTTACCTCCTAATCGCGAGGTGGAGTTTGGAATTGAGCTGTATGAGAATATAACTCCTGTGTCCATTACTCCCTATAGAATGGCACCTAAGGAGCTGAAAGAGCTGAAGAAGCAGTTGCAAGAGTTGCTTGATCGAGGTTTCATCCGGCCGAGTGTGTCACCTTGGGGTGCACCGGTCTTGTTTGTGAAGAAGAAGGATGGCACTATGAGAATGTGCATTGATTACCGTCAGCTGAACAAGTTGACTATCAAGAATCGGTATCCTTTGCCGAGAATTGATGATCTCTTTGATCAATTTCGGGGAGCTTCTGTGTTCTCTAAGATTGACTTGAGGTCAGGGTATTATCAGTTGAAGGTGAAGGATGTGGATGTGCCTAGGACAGCTTTCAGGACAAGGTATGGGCATTATGAGTTCCTTGTGATGTCGTTTGGTTTGACAAATGCTCCTGCTGCTTTCATGGACATGATGAATCGTGTTTTTCATGAATACCTGGACAAGTTCGTTGTGGTATTCATTGATGATATCCTCGTGTACTCGCGTACTGAGGAGGACCATGAAGAGCATTTGAGGATTGTGCTGCAAGCTTTGTTGGAGAATCAGCTTTATGCTAAGCTGAGCAAGTGTGAGTTCTGGCTTAAGGAGGTGGTGTTTCTTGGGCATGTGGTCTCAGCTGAGGGGATTCGTGTTGATCCTCAGAAGATTGAGGCGGTGATGAATTGGGAGGTTCCTAAGTCTGTTCATGAGGTTCGTAGTTTCCTTGGTTTGGCAGGATACTATCGGAGGTTTGTGGATGGTCTTTCTAAGATGGATGCACCTTTGACGAAGCTTTTGCAAAAGGATGTTAGGTATGAATGGACGGAAGCTAGACAGCAGGCTTTTGAGAAGCTTAAGGCGGCTTTGACGCAAGCTCCTATCTTGGTTCAGCCTGAATCAGGGAAAGAGTTTGTGGTTTACAGTGATGCATCCTATGTTGGTTTGGGATGTGTGCTGATGCAAGAGGGTAAGGTTGTGGCTTATGCATCGCGGCAGTTGAAAGTGCATGAGCGCAATTATCCTACGCATGACATTGAGCTGGCTGCAGTGGTTTTTGCCCTGAAGATCTGGAGACATTATCTGTATGGTGAGAAGTGTACGGTGTACACGGATCACAAGAGATTGAGGTATCTGATGTCTCAGAAGGAATTGAATCTTAGGCAGCGTCGTTGGTTGGAGTTGCTCAAGGACTATGATCTGACGATTGAGTACCACCCTGGAAAAGCTAATGTTGTTGCGGATGCCTTGAGTAGGAAAGTGGCTGTTAAGCTGAGGGCTATGTTTGCTAGCTTGAGTATATCGCGAGATGGTGGCCTTGTGGCTGAGTTGCAAGTGAAGCCATCTATGGTTCAGTTGATCAAGGAAAAGCAGTTGCTGGATGATTCCTTGGTACCGCATGTTCAGGATATCGCGGAGGGTAGGCCTTCGGACTTCTGCTTTAATGATGATGGTGTGTTGTGTTTTGGGAGTCGGATAGTAGTGCCTGCTGATGTTGAGTTGAGGCGTGCTATTCTGACAGAAGGTCATAGTAGTCCTTTTGCTATGCACCCTGGTAGTACTAAGATGTACCGTGATCTTCGTGATGAGTACTATTGGGTGGGTTTGAAGAAAGATGTTGCGGAGTTTGTGAGCAAGTGTATGGTGTGTCAGCGAGTTAAGGCTGAGCATCAGGTTCCTTCAGGGTTGTTGCAACCGTTGAAAATCCCTGAATGGAAGTGGGAAAGGGTTACCATGGATTTTGTATCTGGTTTACCTTTGTCTCCATCGAAGAAGAATTCGGTTTGGGTGATTGTGGATCGCCTGATGAAGTGTGCGCATTTCTTGCCTGTGCATACTACGTTTTCTTTGGTTAAGCTGGCAGAGCTGTACATTGCTGAGATTGTGCGGCTGCATGGTGTGCCTAAGTCGATTGTGTCGGATAGGGATCCGAGGTTCACATCGCGGTTCTGGCAGTGTTTGCATCAAGCTTTGGGCACAAGGTTGAATTTCAGTACGTCCTATCATCCTCAATCGGATGGACAGTCTGTGCGTGTTATCCAGATCTTGGAGGATATGTTGAGGTGCTGCGTGATTGAGTTCCAAGGTTCTTGGGAGAAGCATCTGCCTTTGGTGGAGTTCGCTTATAACAATAGTTATCAGGCGAGTATACAGATGGCACCTTATGAGGCTTTGTATGGGAGGAAGTGTAGGACTCCTCTTTGTTGGGCTGAAACTGGTCAGAAGTTGGTTTCGATGCCGGCTTTGTTGAAAGGAACCACCGAGAAGGTGAAGCTCATCTGTGAGCGTTTGAAGGCTGCTTCTGATCGGCAAAAGTCTTACGCGGATCTGAAGCGTAAGGAGATAGAGTATGCGGTGGGTGACCGTGTGTTTTTGAAGGTTTCTCCTTGGAAGAAGGTGATGAGGTTTGGCCGGAAGGGTAAGTTGAGCCCTAGGTACATTGGACCATACGAGGTGGTTGAGCGTGTGGGTCTTGTTGCGTACAGGTTGAGGCTACCTCAAGAGTTGGAGAAGATTCATGATGTGTTCCATGTTTCTATGTTGCGGAAGTATAGATCTGATCCTTCGCATGTGATGCCTGTGGAGGAAATGGAATTGAATCCAGATTTGACCTATGGTGAGGAACCGGTGAAGGTTCTGGATTCGGATAGCAAGGTTCTTCGTGGCAAGACCATTGAGTTGGTGAAGGTGCTGTGGAAGCATCGAGGTGTTGAAGAAGCCACGTGGGAGCGGAAGGAAGACATGCTGAAGCAGTTTCCTTATCTCTTTCCTTCAGGTAAATTTCGAGGACGAAATTTCTTAAGGGGGGGAGAGTTGTAACGCCCCGGTTTTGGGCTTAGAAGTCTTGGGCGTTGACCGGTTTGGTCAAAGTGCTGTTCGAATCTAAAAGGGTGAATTTAGGAAAGCCTAGTTCGGGTTGCATTAAAAATATGGAAAAATGTTCTAAAATCATCTTTTAATATATATAAGTGAGCTGTGAAATCAATTTTGAAAAATGAGATTTGGAAGAGTGACATTTTGGCTAGTGACCGAAATGTAAATTTTGAAAGTTGCGTGACTGTTTTAGAAAGGATTGAAACTTTGAATCTTTAAGGAGCTATTTACCCAAAGGGAGTTTCTCCAGATTTTTCTAAGATATTTTAATGTATAATTCTGATTTTAAAGATATAGAAAAGAGGAGGGAAAATCATTTTAGATATTTTTACAACTAACTCCCTATTTTCTCAATTTCCTTTCTCTCATTTTCTCTCAACCCAAACACTTTCTCTCCAGAGAAATTGATCTGATTTTGTCACCTAAATCTCTCCTTTCAACTCTCTTTTGATTCCTAATCATCATATCTACAAAACCTCTCAATTTGCTATTTGGATTTTCAAGCTTTTTGGCTCTAAAGAGGAGAAACTCAAGTTTGGAGGTAAGAACGTCCTTCTCCTCTAAACTCTCAGTTCTTTACTGAAATTCCTAAGTTCTCAATCCTTGATTGATGTTTTACAAATGGATTTTGAGTTGCTAAATGGATCTTGGCTTAAAATGCAAGATTTGGTGATTTTTGATGAATTTTCGTTGGATTTGTTAAAGCAGTGTTTTAAGGTGTTAAAATGATGATTAATGAATGTTAATTTGATAAGGAATTGAGTTTTGATTAATGCAATCCCGGATAGGTTGAATTTCCTAAGTTTAGCTTATGATCCTAGGTTGTTTTTGGTGAGTTTTTGTGGATCTGTTGTTGCTGGAGGTATAAGGATGTTGTTAGACTCTTTTTAGATGTTAAATGATGCTAAGGGATGTTTAGTGTTGATGGTTTATGGCTGGGCTTTGTTGAGAAGAGGTTGGGATGCATTTTCGGTTGTGTTTGGTGGCCGAAAATGGTGTGTGGATGAGAGCAGCGAGTTTAGGTGTTTTCATTGAAGCTATTAATGCATGATGATGCATTAATCCTCTGCTTTGATGTGTTAAAACAGGGGAGGCATCTTTGGATCCAAGAGTTGTTGATCCGGAGGTTTGAATTGGTGCTTCGGCAAGTGGCGAAGTGGAATCGGTGAGTGAAATTGTGTTTTCGGCTTTGAAACCAATGTCTTGGGAGCTTAGTTTAAGTCTAAACAACTTTGCTAAGCTCAAGAGTAAGTTTTCGAAAAGTACTCTCTAGTGGTGGCCATGATTTGGTTGATGTGCAATGTGTTGATTGCATGTTTTAAATTCTGTTTTGAAAGCATGTTTTAGCATGGTATTTGCTGACTATGTAAGCCATATGTTGAGGGAAGCTCAAGGTAAGAGTTCCTTGTTTTTGAGCATGGTCAAAATGTGGTTTGATGCTTATAAATGCATGATGAATATGGCTTGGTTTAATGCTTTAAAACAGTGGATTACTTGATGTTAAGGATGTATATTGGCAAGTGATGTTTTGAAAATGTTAAGGTCACTAAGGTGGTTAAAAGTCCTTGAGTGAGCCTTGTTACTTAAGAACATCAAGGTGGTTAAAAGTCCTTGGATGATTCTTGTTAAGGTCACTAAGGTGGTTAAAAGTCCTTGAGTGAGCCTTGTTACTTAAGAACATCAAGGTGGTTAAAAGTCCTTGGATGATTCTTGTTAAGGACACAAAGGTGGTTAAAATTCCTTGTGTGGTCCTTGCCATGTGTTTAAAAGTCCATGGGCCAAGGTGTTTAAAAGTCCTTGGGAAGAGCACAAAGGTGGTTAAAAGTCCTTGTGTGGCTCTTGGAAATTATAGGATCACAATGGTGTTTAAAAGTCCATGTGTGAGTCCTATGTTGAACTTGTTTTGAAATGATGAAACTTATCACTTGTGGCCAATATGACATGTTATGATATGAAGCATGAATTGCTTGTTTAAGTATGCTTTGAGCATGTGCAAATGTTGATTCGAAACATGATTTATAAACTATTTTATAAATGCATTATTGAATGGTTTTTATGAGCATTCCTCACTAAGCTGTTGCTTACGCTCTCTTTCGTTTTCTTAAATCAATAATGCAGAACATTAGAGTACTTTGAGGGCAGCAAGGAGGGCAAGTAATCAAGTGGAAGTAAAGCTCAAAGTATGGAAGGTTTTCTTAAGTACATTTAGCTTTTGGTAATTTGGCAATGGGGGACCTATGTGTATGTTTGGGAGATGTTTTGAACTCCCTAAGTATGTTGAATGTTGTTGAAAATGCTGGTTTTGTGTTTGACCATTACATGCTTGAATTGGAAGTTTATGCTTGAATGGTTTGCTTGTGTAGGAAGCATGCCTGTAGAATTGGGGCTTTTCATGTATGTTGTTATTTTGATGAATTGTTGATGCAAGTATGACTCTTTTATGTTGAATTGCATGTTGGTAAAGTTTGGTGGCATTTGGAGCATGATTGGATGTTTAATTGCATGTTTAAGTAAGCATTTTGGGGTAATCTGTGCAGGGTGTTTCGGAACAGTGCCACCCGTTTCGGAACAGGTGCCTTAAACAAGCCCAGGCGTCCGAAACGGGAGAGACCGTTCCGAAACGGAAAGGCTACTGCCAGCCCGTGTTTCGGTACGCGTTGCGGAACGGCCCGCATTTCGAAACGGGCTCTGCCTGTTTCGGAACGGGTGACCGTTGGGGGCTGACATTGGCAGTTAAATGTTTCGTAATGTTTGCGTTTTGGTCCTGAAACTTGTTTGTGCAATTGTATGAGTTTGGTAAGTCCTTTTGAGCTGAAATTTTACAGGGAAGCATGAAACCTGACTAATTTCAAGATGGTAACTTAAAATTGGATGAAGTCCTTGTATTTTGCAGAATTTACAATTTGGTCCCTAAGGTTGTAAATTGTTCCATTGGGTCCCTGTTTGATCTCTGATGATTATGATCTTTGAGTATGCTGATTGTGTGATCTTAACTAGGGTTAATATGCATCTAGACAAGTTTAAAAAGAAAAAAAAGGGTCGTTAATCAAGGTTGACTTTCGGGTTGACTTTGGTTTTCCCCGTGTGACTTTCTTAATTCGGGTCAACCGTCTAGGCCGGGTTAAGGGGGTTACACCTATTACCTTGAACCAAGGCCATAAACTCTCTCTTCTTTTCATCCAAATAACAGACTCCAAGATACTTCCTCTTGAAGGCATTTCTGAAGAACTCCCATGTGATATCCGCCTCGGCCATACCACTGGTAACAGTGGTCTACCAAGTATAAGCCTCCCCCTGAAGCAAGGAGACGATGCATCCCAACTTACGGGCGTCTGAACACTCCATCTGACCCAAGATGCGAGTAGTGCTCTCAAGCCACCCCTCCGAACCATCGAGAGTTAACCCACGAAACTCAACTGCTCCCAAGTTACGTAGCCTGTCTAGGGGTAATCCTGTCCCCGCACCCTGAGGTGGTGCTGCAGCTTGCATACCGGCCAAAGCTGTCTGAAAGCTCCGGCTATGGCCTGAATCAAATGGGCCACATCTGGACCTGCCAGACCCTGGCCCGCTTGAGCCCCGTTACCTCCCACATTTACATCAACCTGGGGCCCATTACCATCACCTCCGGCATTTTCCCCATTACTATCGGGAGCATGAGGAGCAGGAGGCACATCCTCGGGTGCCTAGTCACCCGCTCTAGGCCGTCCCCTCGGTCTCACCATAGTAAATAAAATCTAAAACAATAAACACACAACAAACAAGGAAAATGTTAGGTTAGCAAAAGGGCAAGGACTCTGGTTCTCAAGCTCGTTAAACCAAAACAATTTTCCTTTTTATGTTTACAACAACGCCTAACAATGTGGACATTGGACCAACTCTCAAACAACAACAACAAGGTCATTACAGCATGTATTCATACACCGTGCTAGCAACAGATTTCAAGCATACATGGCAGAAAACTCACTGAGATACAACAACACATAACACATTAACTTACCTCACTTACATGCCCGAGGTCTCGGAAACTTCAGGCTCTTATACCACTAAATGTAACCCCCTCGTCCCAGTTTGGACGATTGACCGGTCCGAGTAGGCTACACGAGGAAAACTGAAATGAAACCCGCCAGGGCCCCACTTCGGTTAGCAACCCTAGGAAAATTTCTTTTTATTTTTATCTTGTCTAAAGGCATTCAAACATCATATACGTGGCACGATAGCGGAAGGACACAAAGCGATGTGAACAACAAAGCAAACAAAATCAAAGGGCCCATTTTAAGTTATTCAGAAGGCCATATCGATACTCTTCAAGGGGGTATCGATACGCCTTGACCAGGTCAACAACCCATAGTCAACGTAGGGAGACCGTATCGGTACACAGGTTGACCGTACCGATACGCCCTCATTGGTCAACTTCTCACGGTCAACGATACATGACCGTATCAATACACCCTTGACCCGTACCGGTACGCCAAAATCTCGTCAAAAACTCATATTTCTTGTGAGTAATTGGCGTATCGGTACACCCCCGTGTATCGGTACGCTATGCCAAACTTGAGTCCCAAAGGGTAGGACCGTATCGATACGGCCCTTGGGTGTATCGATACGCCCCGCACTGCAAGACTTATTTTAGCTGTCAAACGGACTAAAATTCAACTCTAGATGCTTTTCAAGACTCACCTAAGCAAAATCAAACATCTATAGAACATTTGGCAACCATGGAACAGCATACGATGTGATTTAAACGAGAAAGGACCATACATTCAAGGAATTCAAGCAATTACTCAAAAGGAGGCATGCTTAGCATTTATAAGGCTTCACGCATAAAGTAACCATACATAGAGCATTCATAGGCCAAGTTCATAGACTCTTAATAACAAGCAAATAAGCAACAAAATAGACATGGTCTGCAATCCACGAAACTAAGACATAACACATTCAAACATAACATCAACAACTCAGCATGCTTTACACTACACAAATCATCTAAGGAATTTGACACCAACTCCTACAAGTCTACACCCTCATCGTCTAGGCATTATTACAATCATGTAAATAATACTTGAGCTAAATTGAGAACACCAAAAGCTCCTTCCTTGCCCGCTCGCCTCCCAAACTCTAACGATCTTCATGTTGGAAACAAAGGAGAGCGTAAGCTAACTAGCTTAGTGAGAGAAGCTCTATGAATCAACAAGCATGTAGTTTTCAAAACACTTTTCATAATTTCCAAAAATCAATGAATGCACGGATGATTATCACAACAAGACTACACATGGCTTGCACATGCACAACCAAAATTACACCCAATGGGACTACACATCACCGTTTCGACTAGTAGTTTTCTAATTGGACTACATATCAAAGTACTCTTCTACTAGTCACTACTGGTGGGACTACACATCACCGTAGTTAAGACAACCATCACGTGAGGCTCGACTTCTACTCGACTACACAACAACAACGATGTAAACAACTCAAAATGCACATGATACCACATCATTTAACCACTCATAAACACATAGCATAAGAGATAGGAGGATTAACTTACACTTGGGTTTAGGTGAACCTTCAAGGTGCCACCCAAACCCCCCAAGAGTTCCAAATTCGTAAACAAATCAAGTTCGGCATTTCTACTTAATATTACTACCAAAAAGAGAGCCGAAAGCCAAGCTCAAGCTTCCAAAATCTCTGGATTCGTCCCCGAAGCTTCATCAACAAGATTCCTTGCTTCTTCTAAAAAGCACCAAAGATGAAGGTGTATGGTGATGGAATAGTAAAATGGAGAGGAGGAGCTCTCTTTGTCGTTGAAAAGAAAATGTGAAGAGGGAAGAAGATGACAAGGAAAGATATTTTAATAAAAAGGGGATTTAAATTGAAAGTCCATTTAGTTACCATAGTGCCATTAATGAGGATAGCTATCCCAATTTCCAAATTCCAAGGAATTGGGCTTTAAAATCAAAACATGTTCAACATAATTTATTTGTTTTGAAAACCCGAGGCCTAAAATAATATTTTATTATTTTAATTATAAAACCTGAAATATTGTTTTAATATTATTTTCACCCGACCCCCAAACCCGGGTGTTACATAAAACATGGAATCATTCATGCAAACATTGATACTATAGGCATGCTTCCTAGTCTTTAAAACCATTCAAAAGCCAAAAGCCTCAAACATGCATCAAACAAACCTCAAAGGCCAATTACAACTCAAAAATACCAAACCAAGAATGAACAAAGTAATAAGCAACATCCTCAACCATCCAAAGTATAAATCCCACCCATTACTTCTTATTACACCAAAGTAAAGCCACATACTTTGCTAGATCAAATTGCTTGGATTCCTCTTGCTTACTCGCTGCCTCGAAAGACTAGTTCTCTGCATTGATGAAACAGATGAGCATAAGCACAAAGCTTAGTGAGGATCGCTAAACAACATTCATCAATGCGATCTACAAAATTGGCAAATCATCATTTATCAATATATGCATTTATAAAACATGCCCTCTCATGGCATCAATGCATTTTTTAAATACATGCTCATATGCATCACTTAAAATCAGCAAATAAACCTTTGCTCATGATTTACCAAGCATCACATGCATTCTAGAAAAATCACAAGCATCTCATGCTTAAACCATATCCATCAACATTATATTGGCTCTCAAGTGATCTTTTCTCAAACCATACCAAAACCAACTCAATAGACACAATCGGATACGCGAATTAAAAGCGTTGTACCACACGCTTCATACATACTACCGGACTACACAAGGTGGAGATCAATGGCACAATCACAACCCCTCAACACCCGTGATGGAGATTTATGGCACAATCACAACCCCTCAACATCACTCATCGGTAGTTGTATAATTCCACTAACGAGAGTTAGGGACACATACCACAAGACTCACACACAGAATTAAACCACACCGTTGTGATCTTAGCCTCAATCGTTAGGATACTTGGATAGAGATTACGGCACAATCACAACCCCTCGACATCCAAGGCGACTTTATTCACGGTGCACCCAATAATATAGCAGGCTAACTATATTCGATTTAAGTAACCAAAACCACTTTCATCACTTGCCAATATAATCATTTAACATCAATAATCCACGATTTTACAAGCATACACGCAATGCCATTTCTACAAGCATAACATGCTTAACAACATATGCATTTAACAGACGAAAACCAAGGATCACTTACCTAGTACATCCTTAACATAATGGCATTAAAGTCCAGCAACATTCATGCTTAAGACATGCTTTAAAAAAGTAATCAAATCCACATTTAACTCAAGTGCATTTTCATCAAAACATAGCACATTTTCGAGAGAGACTTTCGAACCACTTACTCTTGAGTTAGCTAAGTGTTTCAAACTTACACTAAGCTCCCAAGATCACGCTCAAAACGTTACAAAGCTGGAAAATCCATTTCCACTCACCGATACGCGAAGCCTCGTTTGCCGACACAAAAATTACTCCTCCGGAGCCTCCAACAACGCCTCGTTTGCTTCCGGATCAAGATCCACTCCTTTCACATCAACCAAACATAGATCCAAATGCATTAAAATGCATTTCACCACCAGCAAAAATTCACAAACTCGTTGCTCATCCAAACTATACCAATTTACCCAACCGAAACAACCGAAAACTCAATTGATTGCTTCCTAAACCAAGCCCAGCCAACATACACCACTTCTGTAACACCCGGGTTTGAGGGTCGGGTGAAAAATAATATTAAAATAATGTTTCAGGTTTTGGTTTCAAAATTTAAAATGATAAAATATTCTTATGGGCTTCGTGTTTGCAAAGTGATCAAAATTATGTTGGGCCTATCTCCTAAGTCCAATTTCATGGATTTTAGGAGATGAGAGTTTTTGGACATTTCATTAATGGCATTATGGTAAATAAGTGGTCTTTCAAATTATAAACCCGTTTTTATTTTAAATGAGCTTATTCATCATCTTCTTCCCTCTTCTTTCCCCAAATCTCACGATATTGAAGAGCTCTCTCCCCATTTTCACTATTACATCACATTGCCTCTCCATATTTGGTGCTTTTTGAAAGGAAACTTCATTTTTGACTTGTCCTCCTCTTCCTCTTCAAGCTAGTATCTTTATTTTACAAAAAGCTCATGGTTTTTAGACTTTGAGTTTTTGGGTCTTGAGATTAAAAATGAGAACATTATTGTTTTAACCTAAGCTTTTGATTATTTAAGGTTAGATAAGTTGTTTACAACTTAAAAGGTCCAACATATGTGAATTTTAAAGTGTTTTACAATGATTCCCGGATTTGGGTTTTGAGGGGGTTTTGGAAGGGTATTAAGGTTGGTTTTGGGTGTGGTTTGTGTTGGAAATTGAAGGCTAATGTTATTATGATAGTTAGGGGTTGTTTTGGAAGCATTTGAGTGTGTTAAATATGTTGAAATCATAAGTTTTGGATTGGGGTTGTGGGCTGCTCGAGATTGATGTTTTGGGGGTTGTTCATGGCTTGAGTTCATGTGTTTTATGCTTGAATAGTATTTCGGGTTTTCTACATTGTTGTATGAGCTGATTTAAGGTTGTTTTGATTGTGTTGAGATTATTAGAAGAAAGATTTTGTGTTGGTGAAGCCTCGGGAGCAAATCCAGAATCGGTTGTAGCTTGATCGGCTAGTGTGTTGAGCTTGGGATAGTCGGTGAGTGGTTAAATGTTTTAAAATGGTCTTTGAATATTTGGTTCAAGCATGTGGACTAGGTTTGACTTGGTAGACCCACCTAGACTTGGGATTAGAGTGGTAGCCTAATCCCAAGCTATAGTTAGAGACTATGATTGCTCTTGAATATGTTTGTGCCTCATGTTTATTTGTGATTATGTTGGCTATGTATATGTGTTATAAATGTATGTTGAGGCATGGATTGATGCATTGTTATATGCATGTGGATTGTGCATGATTTTAGTCATGGTGAGTACGTGCTAAGCACGGAAATGATATGAAATGATGTTGTGGATTGGGTTAATATTGGCACTAGTATGCTTGGGTACAAATCATCGATCATTAGGATGTTAGTGTGCACACGTAAGTCAAAATGCGTGTGTGGTCTTGATGATGGTAGTCATCAAGATGGAGAACGGGTTCGTCCGGAAATCTTCATATATATGTTAGTCGGTGATGAGTGGAATCCCAACGGCGGGTGTGAGGATGTGTGGAATCCCCTCCGCGTGAAATGGGCGTGAGGATGAGTGGAATCCCCTCCGCGTGGAACGGTGATGAGTGTAATCCCACCATAAGGTAATGGTTGTGTTGTTGGATGTGAGTTCCAACGGTTATCCGCGTATTCGAGTCATAGCTAGGTACCAATATGGATTATGGTTTATGTTGCTCGTATGTTGATTATATGTGTTTCAATATGTTGTGGTTATGGTCTTGTTGAGCATGACATGATTTTGATAATATGTTCATGCATCATCTATTGTTTTGGCTCATGTGGTTCAAAGGTAAGATCATGCATTCTACCTTGGTTGTATGCTCGTGCTTGGACCCTGCATTGTCGAGGTTTGTTTTATGAGCTTACCCTCACTAAGCTTTTATGCTTACGCTCCTTTTTTTCGACAATGCAGATCGGTAGCTTGTGGGTGGCAAGGGCAAGGAAAGGCCTCCAAGTGTCACTTTTGGTTAGCTCAGTATGAACTTTAAATTGAAAGTTTGTAATAGTCAAGCAATGGGATAGGTGTTGTTGATTTGAATACTTTGGATTTATGTTGACGTTGGTGTGGCTTGTTGATGCCATGTTTTGATTTGTAAGCCATGCTTTATTGCTTACCTTGGATGTTTTTGCGTATGATGGCTAAGGCATGAAACCTAAATATGCTATGTTTGTCTCTTTTGTGGTGTAAGATATTCTAAATGCATGTCCTTATCATGTATCCTTGTGTGTTTTGAGCATGTTTGCAATAGGGTGCATTCCTCTAGAGTGTGTTCGTATGTTATGTATGCTTCTTGGGGTCGTTAAGGGCGTTTGGGATCATTTAGAGATGTTTAAAATTGATTTTGGGAATTTACAGACTGCAGGTGGTTCGAAACGGGTTGTGCTGTTTCGATACGAGTGTGGTTCTAGGGCCCCCCGTACCGAAACGCGTTTCGGTACGGTTTGGCTATTGTGAGCCCCTGTTTCGATACAAGTTTCGAAACACTTTGGCTGCTGTGATTGCCTGTTCCGAAACGGGGTGGAAGCGTTTCAGTACGAGTGTCTGGCTTTTTAAACTTGAGCCCGTGTTTCGAAACGGGCGATGCCTGTTTCGAAACACAGGCCTGAAAATGGGCTTTTTGACATCTCTAAAGGGTTTTAAAGTTTGGGCTTATGCCCTGTTTGCTGTTAGGCTTCTCGTGAGCCTTGTTTCCGCTGTCGCTTTATATATAGGTTAAATTATCGTATCTAGACAAGATAATTAATGAAAAAGTTTTCTTGGGTCGGTAACCGAAGTGAAGCCTTAACGAGTTTTGCCTCGGTTATCGCCGCGTAGCCCACTCGGATCGGTCAGGCGCCCGGACCGGGACGAGGGGGTTACAACTTCCAACACATTAAGAGCATCAAAACACATCTAACAAACAACCTAACCCAACCTTATACCTCCAGCAAGCAAGATTCCACAATTTCACCTCAAAAACTCACTTAAAACTATCAAGAACTTCAAGGATCTCAAGGATTTCGGGATCTATGTTATCAAAACTTCATTTCAGCATAATAAACAACTTATAGCTTAATTAAAATCAATCCAAAACTGAGCTTAACTCATCAAGTCCGAAATTTAAGATTTCAACCACATTTTTACAAGATTTTGATCTCCAATCAAAATGATAATGAAAACTCAACGAAAAACATTAATTAGAAGCCAAATATCTTGTGAATTTCAATAAAGACCTTTGATTAGAGGTTGAGAACGGGATTTACCTTCAATCCTTGCTTTCTTCAATGGATGACAAGTTTCCCTTTGAAAAATCTTGAAGAACTAGATAGGTTTTCTGTAAAATTGTTTAGAAAATATTGGGAGAGTGTTTGGGAGAAAAGAATTCTGGAGAAAATGGATGAAAATAGTGTTTGGCTGAAAATGAAGAGAAGTTTGGTAGTTACGTAATTAGAAATCTCAAGTTAACCACCTAACTTAATTAAATCAAAACCATTTAAAGCTATTTAATTAAAAATCATTTTAAACACATGTCATATTAAAGAAATGCTAAATTGCCATAAAGCCCCCTAAAGATTCTAATAATTTGGCTTCATTAAAAATCACATTTTCCACAGTTTTGAAACTCTAAAATTTGGTCACTACTCAAAATGCCTCATTTCCAAAATTCTTTTTGCAAAATTGACTTGACAAACCTCTAAAACATATTTTTAGAGGATTTTAGCAATTTTTACCACATTTTTATCCTATCCCGATTCTTAATTTCCTTAAATCACCTTCCGCGATTCGAACTGTTCTCGATCAGTCCGGTCCGATGTCTAATACATCTAGGCCCAAAACCAGGGCGTTATAGTTTTAATCAAATGTTAGGAGATCATGTAAATGATTTCGAGCTTTTCAACACAATTATATTGCAAAACCTCAATTTATGTACTTTTTACTCAGTTAAAATTCAAACAGCTCCATTGAAAGGCCTATTTAGACCCGCTCGTCCAAAACCTCTAGAAAAAGGACCACAAAACAAGTTTTAATCAAATTCTAGGAGTTCATCTAATTGGTTAGGAGCTTTTCAACAAAATTATATTGTAAAATCTCAATTTATGTACTTTTTACTCAGTTAAAATTCCAACGGGTCTATTGAAAGGCCCATTTAGACCTGGTCGTCTGAAAACTCTACAAAAAGGACCAAAAATAAGTTTTAATCAAACTCTACGAGTTCGTCTAATTGGTTAGGAGCTTTTCAACACAATTATATTGCAAAAGCTCAATTTATGTACTTTTTACTCAGTTAAAATTCCAACGGGTCCATTGAGAGGCCCATTTAGACCTGCTCGTCCGAAACCTCTAGAAAAAGGACCGGAAAAAAGTTTTAATCAAATATTATGAGATCATGTAATTGATTACGAGCTTTTCAACACAATTATATTGAAAAACCTCAATTTCTTTACATTTTACTCAGTTAAAAAAATTCCAACGGGTCCATTGAAAGGCCCATTTAGACCTGCTCGTCTGAAACCTTTAGAAAAAGGACCGCGAAAAAGTTTTAATCAAATATTAGGAGATCATGTAATTAATTACGAGCTTTTCAACACAATTATAATGCAAAACCTCAATTTCTGTACTTTTTACTCAGTTAAAATTCCAACGGGTCCATTGAAAGGTTCAATTAGACATGCTCGTCCGAAACCCCTAGCAAAAGGACCGCAAAAAGTTTTAATCAAATATTAGGAGATCATGTAATTGGTTACGAGCTTTTCAACACAATTATATTGCAAAACCACAATGTATGTACTTTTTACTCAGTTAAAATTCCAACGGGTCCATTGAAAGGTCCATTTAGACTAGCTCGTCCGAAACCTCAACAAAAAGGGCCGCAAAAAAGTTTTAATCAAATATTAGGAGATCATGTAATTGATTACGAGCTTTTCAACACAATTATATTGCAAAACCTCAATTTCTGTACTTTTTACTCAGTTAAAAATCCAAGGGGTCCATTAAAAGGCCCATTTAGACCTGGTCGTCCGAAACCTCTACAAAAAGTACAACAAAATAAGTTTTAATCAAATTTTAGGAGTTCGTCTAATTGGTTAGGAGCTTTTCAACACAATTATATTGCAAAACCTCAATTTCTATACTTTTTACTTAGTTAAAATTCCAACGGGTCCATTGACAGGCCTATTTAGACCTGCTCGTCCAAATCCTCTAGAAAAAGGACCGCAAAAAACGTTTTAATCAAATATTAGGAGATCATATAATTGATTACGAGGTTTTCAATAATTATATTGCAAAACCACAATTTATGTACTTTTTACTCAGTTAAAACTCCAACGTGTCCATTGTAATACCCAATTAGACCCGCTCGTCCGAAACCTCTAGAAAATGACCACAAAACAAGTTTTAATCAAATTTTAGGAGTTCATCTAATTGATTAGGAGCTTTTCAACACAATTATATTGCAAAACCTCAATTTCTGTACTTTTTTCTCAGTTAATATTCCAACAGGCCCATTGAAAGGTCCATTTAGACATGCTCGTCCGAAACCTCTGGAAAAAGGACCGCAAAAAAGTTTTAATCAAATATTAGGAGATCATGTAACTGGTTACGAGCTTTTCAACACAATTATATTGCAAAACCTCAATTTCTGTACTTTTTACTCAGTTAAAAATCCAACGTGTCCATTAAAAGGCCAGTTTAGACCTAGTCGTCTGAAACCTCTACAAAAAGGACAACAAAATAGGTTTTAATCAAATTTTAGGAGTTCTTCTAATTGGTTAGGAGCTTTTCAACACAATTATATTGCAAAATCTCAATTTTTGTACTTTTTATGTAACCCCCTCGCCCCAGTCTGGTCGACTGACCGGTCCGAGTAGGCTACACGGGGAAAACCGATGTGAAACCTGTTAAGGTCCCACCTCCGTTAGCGACTCGAGAAAATTTCTTTTAGTTAGATCTTGTCTAAAGGCTCATTTATTTCCTAAGCGATCACGACAGCGGAAAACATCACGAGATAGAACCAACCAGACTAGAACAAGATATTTTCAAGCCCATTTTAACCTTACAAGGCAGGCCGTATCGATACACCAAACAAGGGTATCGATACGCCCTGACCAAGTCAATTGTCTTCAGTCAACGCAGGAAGACAGTATCGATACAACCCTTGGGCGTATCGATACACCCTTCTCGGTCAATATCTTGCGGTCAACGAGACAGACCCGTACCGATACGCTTAGAGCCCGTATCGGTACGCCAAAGTCTCACCAAAATCTTAGATTTCCAGTGAGCTTTGAGCGTATCGATACGGCCCTTAGGCGTATCGATACGCCCTGCACTGCAAAACTCCAAATTTCAGCAAAACAACACAAGACTCAATTCTAAATGCAATTTAAGACTTCCCTAGCCACAAACAAGACACCATGCATCAACTAGCAACCAAGAATTAACACGAAGAACGATTTAGGTGATCAACAAGGCATTTCAAAGAAGGCATTCACATAAAGATAGATATTGCATAACAAGGCATACTCAAAAGCTTAAAGAGCCAAAAAGGCACATGTCTTCACACATAGGTTTACATGCTCACAATCACATATAATCATCCAAAAGCATAACCTATCAACACAAGCATTCAACAAACACATAACAAGGTTTACAAATCCAAGCATATCATAAACAACATTCAACATCTATTAGTCATACAACGCTCAAACAAAAACATAGCAGCCCCAGTGGTAAACTACTACTTTATTTACTAAACCATACTTGAGTAGTTACAAAAGCTTGGAAAGCCCCTTCCTTGCACCTTGCTAACTCCACGCTAATGATATGCATTGTCGAAAAATGAGAGCGTAAGCTAGATGCTTAGTGATGATACTCTAAAACCAAAAACAACGACAATGCAGGGTTCAAGCACATAATCCTTAACATCAGACACAACATACATAAGCATCAATATAGCAATTTAGCTAGCAACTCAAGAGACAGTAATATGGCATCTTACTTCATATTAAGCTCAACAAGATAAAGCACTTATCTCAACATCATAACCACAAGATCAAGTATATTGGCCACTATTATTACTCGGATATGTGGATTTACTCTCGACAACAACATTACCTTGGTGGGATTACACTCATCACCAGATCTCGCATGGATGAGATTCCACTCATCATCACATGCTCTATGGATGGGATTCCACTCATCATCACGTATATATAAACATTTCCGGTGGAATATTACATCACCGTACTCCTCCTTGATGACTTAACGCCACCAAGGCCACGCGCGAATTTGACTCAACCGTGTGCACACTAATCCTAATGATTGATCATTTATACCCGATAAGTTAACTAGTGCCAATTATACTTTTAAACCACATCATAACATTCATCATTTGTAGCACACATCCATCATCATAAACATTAATGTATATTCATACACAACCAAATCATGTTTCTCAAGATCCATATAAGCATAAACATTTAAAGCTTAATAACACATAAGAAGTTAAGCTACCAACTTAACTTCAACCTTGGAATGGCCTACGAAGCACATCCCAAAACCTCGACTACACACACTTGAACCGATTTAAAAAAAAAAGTTGAAAGTTTCACTCACCACCATTCTTTAGCAAACCAAGCAAAGTCACTCAAGCTTCCGAAATTCCCGGAATCGATCCCGAACCTTCTCCGATGTTTCCTCTTGCGTCTAACCAATCAAAAGACAAGTATTACTCAACAAAATCACTGTCAAACTCAGCCAAAAACTCAACTCACAATCACAAGCCTAAACCTCATAATTTCAAACTCAAACTAACCACAAAACTCATATTTTCGTACTCCATTTTTACCCAGCTGAAATCTACCATTTCCAACACCCAAAAGACATCTAAAGGCTTCCAAAACACCTTCCTAAAAACCCTATACCATCAGCCCTTTAACCCAACACAAAAACACACCAAAAACTCATGTTTTGACACTTTCAAAAACACCCCAAGAACCATTTCGGGATTTTTCTCAAAATCCCTCCATTTAAAAGTATTAGGTGTATTAAAGTAAGGTAAACTCAAAAATCAACTAAGTAAACCAAAAACAAGTTGAAAACCCATTAAAATTCATACTTTTCTTCAACCTTGAAAACTTGGAAAAACTAAAATGTTGATGGTTTTGAAATCTAAAACCATGGAAATGCTTGGAATACGGAGAAGAGATCAAAAATGAAGTTACCTTGTGAAAATCCCTTGAAATGGTGAAGCACCTCAATGGAATAGTGTTTTAGGGAGGGGTTTGGGTTTCTCACGTTAGAAATGAAATGGGGAGAAGATGACTTCTTTTTTTTTCCTTTTTGGTTCAAAAAGGTTGTCTTTCTTTTATTTCAACTTATTTACAAAAAAGCCATTACCTTAGTTTTAATCTAATTTAAATCAAAACCCAAGTCTAATTAAATTAAACCGGTTTTGACGACTCGAACCCAACACATGTACCAAACTCCCGACCCCAAAAACGGGTGTTACAACTCTCCCCCACTTAAGGAATTTCGTCCTCGAAATTACCTAACTAAAAGAGATAAGGAAACTGCCTTTCCATATCCTTGTTCCTCTCCCAAGTGGCCTCGTCCACTCCTCGACGTTGCCACCGCACTTTTACTAACTCAATTGATCTACCCCGCAACACCTTGTTGTCAGAAGCTAAGATCTCAATTGGTTCCTCATCATAAGTCAAATTCGGATTCAATTCAATCTCTTCTACGGGCATAACATGCGATGGATCTGACCTATACTTACGAAGCATCGAAACATGAAACAAATCGTGTATCTTCTCTAGCTCGGATGGCAAACACAACTGATAAGCAACTGGACCAACCCTTTTCACAATCTCGTACGGTCCTATGTACCTCAGACTCAACTTCCCTTTATGTCAAATCTCATCACTTTCTTCCACGGAGATACTTTTAGGAATACCTTCTCACCCACTGAAAAATCAACTTCCTTCCTCTTCAAGTCGTCATAGGATTTCTGTCTATCCAAAGCTGCCTTCAAGCAATCGCAAATCAATTTCACTTTATCGGTTTTCCCCTTAAGCAAATCCAGCATAGGCAACAATTTATGTCCCACTTCAGCCCAACAAACTGGAGTTCTACACTTTCTACCATACAAGGCCTCATACCGAGCCATCTGAATGCTCGATTGAAAGCTGTTATTGTAAGAAAACTCAACTAGAGGCAAGTGTTTATCCCATGTACCCTGAAAATCAATGATGCAACAAAGCAACATATCCTCTAAAATCTGTATAACCCTCTCTGACTGACCATCTGTTTGAGGATAATAAGACGTGCTGAAATTCAAACGGGTACCCAAAGCTGTATGCAGACACTCCCAAAATCGAGCTGTAAACCTCGGATCTCTATCTGACACAATCGACTTCGGCATACCATGCAGTCTAACAATCTCACCAATGTACAGATCAGCCAACCTATCTAAGCTATAAGTCGTATTGACTGCTAAGAAGTGAGCACACTTCGTGAAACGGTCCACTATAACCCAAACTGAGTTCTTCTTCGTAGGAGACAAAGGCAAGCCCGAAACAAAATACATGGTGATATTCTCCCATTTCCATTATGGAATTCTCAACGGTTGCAACAAACTTGAGGGAACCTGATGTTCTGCCTTCACTCTCTGACACACCATGCACTTACTCACGAAGTCGGCTACGTCTCCCTTCAAACCAACCCAAAGTACTCATTCTTCACATCTCGTTACATCTTCGTACTTCCAGGATGCATAGCAAATGGACTACTATGTGCTTTAGTCAAGATCGTATGTCTCAAGTCACTGTCTTCCGGCACAACTATCCTATTTCTGAAACACAAAACCCCATCGGTACTGAAACTGTAGTCAGAAGGTCTACCCTCGGCTATGTCTTGCACGTGAGGTGCCAAAGATCTACCTAAGAGTTGTTTGTCTCTAATCAACTGACCTAGAGTAGGTCTAACCTGAAGCTCGGCCACTAAGCCACCATCTCTTGACAAGTTCAATCTAGCAACCATGGCTCTCAAGTCTACAGCTACCTTCCTACTCAAAGCATCGACCACTACACTGGCCTTACCCGGATGGTACTCAATCGTAAGATCATAGTCTTTTAGCAACTCTAACCGCCTACGATGTCTAAGATTCAACTCTCGTTAAGTCATGATATACTTCAAACTCTTGTGATCTGTGTATATTGTGCACTTCTCTCCGTACAAATAATGCCTCTAAATCTTCAGATCAAACACAACTGTAGGTAACTCTATATCGTGGGTCGGATAGTTACACTCGTGAGTCTTCAACTGTCTTAAGGTAACTCTATATCGTGGGTCGGATAGTTACACAAGATGGAGAGAATGGGCTGGTATTGAATTGCTCAGTAGTGCATGTATTGAATTGCTTAGGAACTCCAGTTCTGTCGTCGCGCCCGTCGCCGACAGCACCTGTCGCGGCGGCTGTCCGTTAGCTGTCGCGGTAGCGAACACACCAACTCCGTACTTCAAGTTTGGCAAGAATCCCATATCTGCCTTGGCCTATCCCTAGGTCCAAGTCTGTCGATGATCACGTCTTTGATGATACCTCCCGGCGTGAATCGAAGGATGAACACCGATGTGTATGAATTCTTCCTTAGCCACTTAACCTTGCCCTATCCCTAGGCACAAGATAGTTCAACTATAAACTAGAGAACTCGCTCTTATCTCTTTCGTATACTTAACTCTCCCGATGCCAAGTAAATGGATAACCTCACAATGCTCTCCCGATGCTCTTGCAAGATATTAAAACCAAGATAAGAGAACTTGAAGTTTATTTTATTGAACTTGGAAAATCCTAAAACAAAACAATCCTTGTAACTACTTTACAAAACAACCCGTGGCCCTAGGGGGATTTTAGAACATGTCGGTGACAGGTAAACGGCGGAGGGTTTAGGGATGTCGGTTATGGAGTAGAATGAGGGATTATGCCTCCTAGGTCAAAACTATGCCCTTATATAAGCTTTGGGCTCAAGTTATCTAAGGTAACAAGGATTACAACTTTAATTAAAAGTAAGATTCTAATAAAGACTAAATCTCTAAGGATTCCTACTTTCCAGCCGCATCCTTGCTTTATGGGAATTCCTCTCCTTGAGCTTTGGCTTGACATATCTTTTGATCCGGGGCTTGGAAAAATATTTGGCTTCCACACGACAGACGAGCAGATTTTTCTCTATCTATCGAGGTCCACTTTACTTTTCCTCTTCATAAGTCTGCTGTCACCTTGCTGTCACGACAGGTCCATGACAGCTTCGTCTTCTTCGGCTGCTTGTCCAGTTCAGCTTTCCTGCTTATCTGCCCAGCGCCTGCCTTCATCGTCAACCATGGCAGCTACCTGCAAAATATGCCATCTTTTAGTAGAATCTGTGCTTTTTATATAATTGTGATGTTTTATTGAAAACTAACCTAAATGCAATGCAATGATGCTTGAATGCAGCAGAAATATGGGTTAAAAAGGGTGTAAATAATAGAACTTTTACACACTCAACAATTCCAACGGGTCCGTTGAAAGGTCCATTTAGACATGCTTCTCTGAAACCTCTAGAAAAAGGACCAGACAAAAGTTTTAATCAAATATTAGGAGATCATGTAATTTAATACGAGCTTTTCAACACAATTATATTGCAAAACCTCAATTTCTATTCTTTTTACACTGTTAAAATTCAAATGTGTCCATTGAAAGGCCATTTAGACTTGGTCGTTCGAAAACTCTACAAAAAGGACCACAAAATAAGTTTTAATCAAATTCTAGGAGTTCGTCTAATTGGTTAGGAGCTTTTCAACACAAATATATTGCAAAACCTCAATTTTTGTACTTTTTACTCGGTTATAATTCCAACGGGTCCATTGAAAGGCCCATTTAGACATGCTCATCCGAAACCTCTAGAAAAAGGACTGCAAAAAAAATTTTAATCAAATATTAGGAGATCATGTAATTGCTAACGAGCTTTTCAACACAATTATATTGCAAAACCTCAATTTATGTTCTTTTTACTCTGTTAAAATTCAAATGTGTCTATTGAAAGGCCCATTTAGACATGCTCGTTCGAAACCTCTAGAAAAAGGACCGCAAAAAAGTTTTAATCAAAAATTAGGAGATAATGTAATTGATTACGAGCTTTTCAACACAATTATATTGCAAAACCTCAATTTCTATACTTTTTACTAAGTTAAATTTCCAACGGGTCCTTTAAAAGGCTCATTTACACCTGGTCGTTCGAAAATACACATACATCATCCTCATACAAATCCCAAGGATACGAGAACTAAGCTCTGATACTACCAAATGTAACCCCTTAGCCCGGCCTAGACGGTTGACCCGAACTACGAAGATTACACAGGGAAAACCAAAGTCAACTCGAAAGTCAACCTTGATTAACGACCCTTTTTTTTCTTTTTTTTATCTTGTCTAGATGCACATTAACCCTAAGCGAGCACTCATGAAACATATATGGGTAAACCAAGCAAGAAAAACATGGGTTTTCACTTTCAAGGGACACCTTCTATACAACTTCCGTGTTACGACTGTCTCCCCAAAGGAACTAGTCACACGCATACCAACATCCAAAGACTCAACAGGTAAACCAAGCAATTGAGCATGTTCATGCAATATGTATGAGTGTGTAGAAACAGAATCAATCAAGAAAAGTAATGATAAGGATTGCAAAGTAAAGGTACCTGCGATCACATATGTATCATTCCTCCCCTCACGCTGAGCATACACTAGAGCCTGGCCACCACCCTCAGGATGTACAGCCACAACGTGCGCCACATTCCTCCCACCATCATCTCTATGCTGAAAGTTACCACGACCACGCCCACGACCTCTCTGTGGTGCAACTACCCAGGAGCACATCCCTGACCACCACCGGCCAACAAAGGAAACTCTCTTTTCATGTGGTATGTCGAACCACAATTCCAGCATGAATTACATGTCACTGCAACAGGAGCCTGAACCTCCCTCGCTACTCGAGGACAATCTCGCCTCACATGGCCACGCGATCCACACGTCCAACATGTGTTCTGATCAGCCCTCATCCTATATCCCTGAACAGGCGCACCATGTCCTCCATTACCATGCCTAGCGGAAGAATGATACCTCTTATCTCGTCCTCTCTTGTTCCGTCCACCACTGGAACTATGATCAGCAGCTCTTTTGCCCGAGCTAGAACTAACGCCTCTGGAAGACAAACCCAAGTTCTGCTCGATGTCCTTCGCTCTACTCACAAGCACATCAAAATCTGTATACTCAGCCGCAAGCATAAAAGTCTTCACGTCCGTTACCAATCCATAACGGAAACATTCACACCTCTCCCGCTCATCAGGGATTAGCTCAGGTGCATACTGACTAAGGCGGACAAACTGGATCTCATACTCAGCTATTGTCATGCTCCCTTGCACAAGAGACATAAATTCTCTTTTCTTCTCATCTAGGTATCGCACACCCAGATACTTTCGCTTGAACGCATTCAGGAAGAACGTCCAAGTCACATCAATGTCCTCCATTCCAGAGACAATGGTCGTCCACCACGTATAAGCATCATCATGCAACAGTGATACCACACAACCCAACTTCTGTACATTATTGCAGTTCATTTGCCCCAAAATCCTCTTGGTGCTTTCCAACCAAGACTCAGATCCTTCCAGAGATAAACCTCTGAACTCAGTCCCTCCCAGACTGCGAAGACGTTCCAAAGGAAATCTCACATTAGCATCATCCTGATGCGCAGCTCCGTGAGCTCCAGCTATTGCTGTCTGAAATGCTCCAGCAATAGCCTGAATCAACACAGTCATGTCAGGAGCAGCTTGCCCCTGCACACCTTCGGGTCCAGCGACCCCAGCACCAACATTACCACCACCAGCACCACCACCACCGGGTGGTCCACCACCAGGGGGAGGAGGTAAATCCACAACATTCTCAGTGTTCTCATCATTCCCGTTCTCATTCTGAGCCATAGCTCTTGTGTTCATTCTCATCTCCCTACGCGGCCCCATTACAAGAAAAAAAAATGCACTGACAAAAAATGCAATAAACATAATTAGGCTCAACAAGGTAAGAATTCAAAGTACTCAAGCTCTTTTTTGAAAACAATTCATTTCATTAGTTTTGATATGGCAATGGGATCCCCTAACACATTCCAACATTGCAAATCATCACAATCCAAACCATGCATCGCAATTAAAACAACATTCTTTCACCCAAAAGGCATATCACGCAAATGCACATACATCATCCTCAAACAAATCCCAAGGATACGAGAATTAAGCTCTAATACCAACAAATGTAACCCACTTAGCCCGGCCTAGACGGTTGACCCGAACTACGAAGATTACACGGGGAAAACCAAAGTCAACCCGAAAGTCAACCTTAATTAACGACCCTTTTTTTCTTTTTTTTTATCTTGTCTAGATGCACATTAACCCTAGGCGAGCACTCATGAAACATATATGGGAAAGACACAGCGATCGAACAACAAAGAGGAACTCAATTGCACTTAACACAAATTTAAGGACCAAATTGCAATTTCTGTAAATTATAAAGTCAAAACTAAGTTTAAGGTTACCAATATGAAATTAGTCACATTACACGCTAATCTGCCAAAAATCAACTTAAATGGACATCTCAAACACCAACAATTGCAACATCAACATTCAGGACTAAAATGTAAAGCTTGCAAACTTCAGCACCATTCAAATCAGTGCCCAACGGTCACCTGTTTCGAAACGTTCACCTGCCGTATCGGAAGGAGGACCGAAACGGCATTGACCGTTCTGAAACGCAGGTTGGTTCCGAAACAAGGCCTTCCAGTAGCCAAATCATTTCGGAACAGCCTCCAGCCGTTTCAAAACACGAAGGCCATTACAGGCCTCCGTTTCGAAACACCAGAGAGCGTTCCGATACGGTTTGCCTAGAAGCTGCAGATTTTGCTGGTTTTTCATACATAAATCCATTCAAACTCATCCAAATGATTTTCGAAACATACCAACAAGTCATCAAACCTATAGGGTGCATGTTTAGAACTCCTAAAGACATTCATAGCATCAAACATGAATTTCACATGTCTAGAGGCATGCTTCCTATTATTCAAAGCCAAATAAGCAACCAAACTTCAAAACAAGCATTTAAAGGCCATTTACAAGTTCAAACCAACAAAGGCAACATGCCTCAACTTAAGGAGTTCAACACATCTCCCAAAACAAAGTTTAGATTCCCATTGTCAAATTACCAAAACTAATAGTGTATGAAAACATCACCATACATGAGCTTGGATTCCCTTGGACACACTTAGCTCCCTTGTTGCCCTTCAACACCTCAATTATCTGCATTATTGGTAAAAGAGAGCGTAAGCACAAATGCTTAGTGAGGCATGCTCTAAATAAAACCAATACAACAATGCATTTTAGAAAACACTTTCACAAAGCTTTTAAAAACACATGCTCATCTCATTTCATGCAACCTTGCATACTTTACAAGCATCTCATGCTTCATTACATTCGATTCATTATATTGGCTTCTAAGTGATAGATCATAACCAATTCAACACAAAAACACAATCGGATACGCGGATTACAAGCGTTGTCCCACACACTTCATACACACTACCGGCTTACAAGGTGGAGTTTATCGGTACAATCACAACCCCTCAACACCCGTGATGGAGTTTAACGGTACAATCACAACCCCTCAACATCACTCATCGGTAGTTGTATAACCCCTCAACATCACACATAACAAAAGATCCACACACGGACTTTTAACCACCATTGTGATCTTACCAAGATCCACACACAGACTTTTAACCACCATTGTGATCTTACCTCTCTCGTTAGGATACTTGGATGGAGTTTTTGGTACAATCACAACCCCTCAACATCCAAGGCGACTTTACTTACGGTGCACCCAATCCTATAGCCGGCTAACTATATCTGATTCGAGTACTTTAAAACCAATTCATCACTTGCCAATATACATCAAATACCATCATCAATTCATTGTTTTAAAGCATTAATCAAAGCCATTAAACATCATGCATCACCATGCATCATTACCAAACTAATAACATGTCAAACCAAGGATCTCTTACCTTGAGCATCCTTCAACACATGGCTTTCAAAACCTGCATTAATCATGCCAAAACATGCTTTCAAAACAGTAATTAAACATGCATTTCATAATCAATGCATCAAACCACAACATAGCACATCCGAGGGAGTTTTTCCGAAAACTTACTCTTGAGCTTAGCTAAGTTGTTTAGACTTAAACTAAGCTCCCAAAACCTTCAAATAATCGTTTCAAAGCTGGAAACCCAACTCCACTCACCAATTACGTTTCGCTTGCTTGTCGAAACGCCAATTAAGCTTCCAAATCAACTCCAAAGGTGTATGAATATGTCTTCCTTGTTTTAAACACATCATAGCAAAGGATTAATGCATCACCATGCATTGAAATCTTCAGCCAACACACCTAAACTCGCTGCTCTACCTAAAACCAACATTTCAGCTACCAAACACAACCGAAATCACCTCCAAACTCTTCCAAAACTTTACCCAGCCAAGATCCATCACTTCTAACAATTTCTAAACATCAATTAACATCCAAAATAAACCTAAACTCGTCCTTATATCTCCAGCTATAACAGAACACCAAAAACACCTCAAAACCACCATTTTCATAAGCAAAAACTTAGGAAATACAACCTATTCGGGATTAGATTGATAAAACCTCATTTCAAACATCATTATACATCCAAAATACATTAAAGAATCATCTCAAAACAGAACCCAAGCAATCACAACGAAATTCTTCAAGATTTCTTCCAAAATCTTGAGTTTTAAGCCAAAATCATGTCTCCAACATTAAAACCATTTATAAAACTTAAATTAAGGATTGACAACTTGGGAATTTCAGTAAAGAACTGAGTATGTAGAGGAGAAGAACAATCTTACCTCTAAATAGCGATTTCTCCTTGATTTGGGCCAAATTCATTGAAAATTCAATGAGGAAATCAAAAGGATTTGATGCAAGATTGATTAGGATCTAATGGATGATAGAAATCTCATCATTTGAGGTGAAGATCAATGAAAAAGTTGCTAGAGAAAAGTGTTTGGATGATGGGATTTTGAGAGAAAAAGGAATGAGAGAAAATTAGGAAAAGGTAGTTATGAAAATCTAAAAAGTAGTTTCCCATCTTTATTTTATTTAATTAAACATTAATTAAATCACCAAAATTAAGGAAAAATCTGGAGAAAACCTTTTTTGGGTAAATTAGCTCCTTAAAGATTCAAAGTTTCAATCCTTACAAAACAGTCACCACTAAACTTTTCAAAAATCTCATTTTGGTCACTACACTGAAATGTAGTATTTCCAAACCTTATTTTGTAAAATTGATTTCACCACTCTCTTATATATATTAAAAGAGGATTTTTAGATATTTTTCTATATTTTTAAAGCATCCTGAACTAGGCTTTCCCTAAAACCTCCTTTTATATTCGAACCGAAAATCAGACCGGTCTGATTCAGACCCTAAACTTCCAAGCCCAAAATTGGGGTGTTACAACTCTCCCCCTCTTAAGAAATTTCGTCCTCAAAATTTACCTGGAGGAAAAAGGTAAGGAAAATGCTTCTTCATGTCATCCTTCCTTTCCCACGTGGCTTCCTCGACACCACGATGTCTCCACAACACCTTAACCAATTCAATGATCTTACCACGAAGAACTTTACTGTCCGAATCCAGAATTTCAACTGGCTCTTCATCATAGGTCAAATCTGGATTCAACTCCACTTCCTCCACAAGCATAACATGCGAAGGATCTGATCTATACCTTCGTAGCATAGAGACATGGAACACATCATGTATCTTTTCCAACTCTTGCGGTAACCTCAGCTTGTACGCAACAGGACCCACACGTTCAATCACCTCGTATGGTCCAATATACCTGGGGCTTAACTTACCATTCCGGCCAAACCTCATCACCTTCTTCCAAGGCGAGACCTTCAAGAACACATGGTTACCCATCGCAAACTCAATCTCCTTACGCTTCAAATCTGCGTAAGACTTCTGCTGGTCAGAAGCTGCCTTCAACCGCTCACAAATGAGCTTCACCTTCTCGGTGGTTCCTTTCAACAAAGCCGGCATCGAGACCAACTTCTGACCTATTGTAGCCCAACAAAGAGGAGTTCTGCACTTCCTCTCATACAAGGCTTCATAAGGTGCCATTTGAATACTTTCCTGGTAGCTATTGTTATAAGCAAACTCCACCAAAGGCAAATGCTTCTCCCAAGAACCTTGAAACTCAATCACACAACACCTCAACATATCCTCAAGCACTTGGATAACACGCTCAGACTGTCCATCAGATTGTGGATGATAAGAAGTACTGAAATTCAACCGTGTACCCAAAGCTTGACGCAAACATTCCCAAAAACGCGATGTAAACCTCAGATCTCTATCCGACACTATATACTTTGGCACACCATGCAGTCTCACAATCTCAGCAATGTACAACTCTGCAAGCTTATCCAGGGTATACGTAGTATGCACAGGCAAGAAATGCGCAGACTTCGTAAGGCGATCCACAATCACCCACACCGAATTCTTCTTCGATGGCGACAAAGGCAAACCAAACACAAAGTCCATGGTAATCCTTTCCCACTTCCATCCAGGATTTCTCAACGGTTGCAACAACCCTGAAGGAAATTGATGTTCAGCCTTAACCCGCTGACAAACCATGCACTTACCCATGTACTCTGCAACATCTTTCTTCAATCCCACCCAATAGTACTCATCCTTCAGATCACGATACATCTTTGTACTACCAGGGTGCATAGCAAAAGGACTACTATGAACTTCAGTCAGAATAGTACGCCTCAACTCCGCATCATTCGACACTACTATCCGACTTCCAAAACGTAGAACTCCATCATCATTAAAACAGAAATTTGATGGTCTACCCTCAACAATATCCTGAACATGTGGCACCAAAGAATCATCCAACAACTGCTTATCCTTTATCAACTGAACTAAAGATGGTTTCACTTGCAATTCAGCCACAAGACCTCCATCTTGCAAAATACTCAAGCTGGCAAACATAGCCCTTAAGTCCACTGCCACCTTCCTACTCAAGGCATCCGTTACAACATTAGCTTTTCCCGGATGGTACTCGATCGTCAAATCATAATCCTTAAGCAACTCCACCCAACGTCGTTGCCTAAGATTCAACTATTTCTGAGACATCAGATACTTCAAACTCTTGTGATCCGTGTACACAGTACACTTCTCACCATACAGATAATGTCTCCAAATCTTCAAAGCGAAAACCACCGCAGCTAGCTCAATATCATGCGTACGATAATTGCGCTCATGCACCTTCAACTGGCGTGATGCATAAGCTACCACCTTACCTTCCTGCATTAGCACACACCCCAAACCAACATAGGATGCATCGATGTACACCACAAACTCTTTTCCTGATTCAGGTTGAACCAAGATAGGAGCTTTCGTCAAAGCTGCCTTAAGCTTCTCAAAAGCTTGTTGCCTTTCTTCTGTCCACTCATACTTGACATCCTTTTGCAACAACTTCGTAAAAGGGGCAGCAATATTTGAAAATCCATCCACAAACCTCCGGTAATATCCGGCCAACCCAAGGAAACTACGGACTTCATGAACAGACTTAAGAGGCTTCCAATTCATCACCGCCTCAATCTTCTGAGGATCAAGATGAATCCCCTCAGCAGAAACCACATGACCAAGGAAAACAACTTCCTTAAGCCAGAATTCGCACTTGCTCAGCTTAGCATAAAGTTGATTCTCCAACAACGCCTGCAACACAATCCTCAAATGCCCCTCATGCTCCTCCTCAGTACGAGAATACACAAGAATATCATCAATGAACACCACAACAAACTTGTCCAGATATTCATGGAACACTCTATTCATCATGTCCATAAAAGCTTCAGGAGCATTTGTCAAGCCAAACGGCATTACAAGGAACTCGTATTGCCCATACCTCGTTCTAAAGGTTGTTTTTGGCACATCCACATCTTTCACCTTAAGCTGGTAGTACCCTGACCTTAAGTCAATCTTAGAGAACACAGCCTCTCCCCGAAATTGATCAAAAAGATCATCAATCCTCGGCAAAGGATACCAATTCTTGATAGTCAACTTGTTCAACTGACGATAATCGATGCACATTCTCATAGTGCCATCCTTCTTCTTCATAAACAAGACATGTGCACCCTAAGGTGACACACTCGGCTGAATGAAACCACGATCAAGCAACTCCTGAAGTTGCGTCTTCAACTCCTTCAATTCCTTAGGTGCCATACGGTAAGGAGTAATGGACACTGGAGTGGTGTTTTCATACAGCTCAATTCCAAACTCCAACTCTCGACTAGGCGGCAATCCAGGTAACTCCTCCGAAAACACTCCAAGAAACTCTCGCACAATCCTGATATCTTGAACGTGCAACTCCTTAGAGCTAGGATTCATCACAAAGGCTAGATAAGCCTCACAACCTTGCCTCAGCATTCGACTTGCTTCCAAAGTAGATACCACATTGGAAAGAAACTTCACATTCTCACCAACCACCACTACTTCGTAATCATCCGCAAGTTTCAACGAAACTCGCTTGTTCTCAAAATCCACTACAACTCGATGTTCAACAAGCCAATCCATACCAAGGATTACATCAAAACCATAGAATGGCAATTCCATGAGGTCAACAAGAAAAACATGGTTTTGCACTTTCAAGGGACACCTTCTATAAAACTTTCGTGTTACGACTGTCTCCCCAAAGGAACTAGTCACACGCATACCAACATCCAAAGACTCAATAGGTAAACCAAGCAATTGAGCATGTTCACGTAATATGTATGAGTGTGTAGATCCAGAATCAATCAAGGAAAGTAATGATAAGGATTGCAAAGTAAAGGTACATGCGATCACATTCGTATCATTCCTCCCCTCACGCTGAGCGTACACTCGAGCCTGGCCACCACCCTCAGCTTGTACAGCCACAACGTGCGCCACATTCCTCCCACCATCATCTCTGCGCTGAAAGTTACCACGGCCGTGCCCACGACCTCTCTTGGTGCAACTACCCCAAGAGCACGTCCCTGACCACCACCGGCCAACAAAGGAAACTCCCTCCTCATGTGGTCTACCGAACCACATTTCCAGCATGAATTACCCGTCACTGCAACAGGATCCTGAACCTCCCTCGCTGCTCGAGGACAATCTCGCCTCACATGGCCACGCAATCCACACGTCCAACACATGTTCTGATCAGCCCTTATCCTATCTCCCTGAACAGGCGCACCATGTCCTCTATTACCACGCCTAGCGGAAGACTGATACCTCTTATCTCGTCCTCTCTTGTTCTGTCCACCATTGGAACTATGATCAACAGCTCTTTTGCCCGAGCTAGAATTAACGCCTCTGGAAGACAAACCCAAGTTCTGCTCGATGTCCTTCGCTCTACTCACAAGCACATCAAAATCTATATACTCAGCTGCAAGCATAAAAGTCTTCACGTCTGTTACCAATCCAAACAGAAATGTTCACACCTCTCTCGCTCATCAGGGATTAGCTCAGGTGCATACTGACTAAGGCGGACAAACTGGATCTCATACTCAGCTACCGTCATTCTCCATTGCACAAGAGACATAAATTCTCTTTTCTTCTTATCTAGGTATCGCACACCCAGATACTTTCCCTTGAACGCGTTCAGGAAGAACGTCCAAGACACATCATTGTCCTCCATTCCAGAGACAGTGGTCGTCCACCACGTATAAGCATCATCATGCAATAGTGATACCACACAACCCAACTTCTGCACATTATTGCAGTTCATTTGCCCTAAAATCCTCTTGGTGCTTTCCAACCAAGACTCAGATCCTTCCAGAGATAAACCTCTGAACTCAGTCCCTCCCAGACTGCGATGACGTTCAAAAGGCAATCTCAAATTAGCATCATCCTGATGCGCAGCTTCGTGAGGTCCAGCTACTGCTGCCTAAAAGGCTCCATCAATAGCCTGAATCAACACAGTCATGTCAGGAGCAGCTTGCCCCTGCACACCTTCGGGTCCAGCGACCCCAGCACCAACATTACCACCACCAGTACCACCACCACCAGGTGGTCCACCACCAGGGGAGGAGGTAAATCCACAACATTCTCAGCGTTCTCATCATTCTCGTTCTCATTCTGAGCCATAGCTCTTGTGTTCATTCCCATCTCCCTACGCGACCCCATTACAAGAAAAACAATGCACTGACAAAAAATGCAATAAACATAATTAGGCTCAACAAGGTAAGTATTCCAAGTACTCAAGCTCTTTTCCGAAAACAATTCCTTTCATTAGTTTTGATATGGCAATGGGATCCCCTAACACATTCCAACATAGCAAATCATCACAATTGACACCATGCATCGCAATTCAAACAACATTCTTTCTCCCAAAAGGTATATCACGCAAATACACATACATCATCCTCATACAAATCCCAAGGATACGAGAACTAAGCTCTGATACCACCAAATGTAACCCCCTTAGCCCGGCCTAGACGGTTGACCCGAACTACGAAGATTACACGGGGAAAACCAAAGTCAACCTGAAAGTCAACCTTGATTAACGACCCTTTTTTCTTTTTTTATCTTGTCTAGATGCACATTAACCCTAAGCGAGCACTCATGAAACATATATGGGAAAGACATAGCGATCGAACAACAAAGAGGGACTCAATTGCACTTAACACAAGTTTAGGGACCAAATTGCAATTTTTGAAAATTAGAAGTTCAAAACTGATTTTAAGGTTACTAATATGAAATTAGTCACATTACATGCTACTCTGCCAAAAATCAACTTAAATGGACATCTAAAACACCAACAATTGCAACATCAACATTCAGTACTAAAATGTAAAGCTTGCGAACTTCAGCACCATTCAAATCAGTGCCCAACGGTCACCTGTTTTGAAACGTTCACCTGCGGTATCGGAACGATGACCGAAACGACATTGACTGTTCCGAAACGCTGGTTGGTTCCGAGACTGGTTCCGAAACAAGGCCTTTCAGTAGCCAAATCATTTCGGAACAGCCTCCAGCCGTTCCGAAACACGAAGGCCATTACAGGCCCCCGTTTTGAAACACCAGAGAGCGTTCCGATACGGTTTGCCCAGAAGCTGCAGATTTTGCTGGTTTTTTCATACATAAATCCATTCAAACCCATCCAAATGACTTTCCAAACATACCAACAAGTCATCAAACCTATAGGGTGCATGTTTAGAACTCCTAAACACATTCATAGCATCAAACATGAATTTCACATGTCTAGAGGCATGCTTCCTATTATTCAAAACCAAATAAGCAACCAAACTTCAAAACAAGCATTTAAATGCCATTTACAAGTTCAAACCAACAAAGGCAACATGCCTCAACTTAGGGAGTTCAACACATCTCCCAAAACAAAGTTTAGATTCCCATTGCCAAATTACCAAAACAAATAGTGTATGAAAACATCACCATACATGAGCTTGGATTCCCTTGGACACACTTAGCTCCCTTGTTGCCCTTCAACACCTCAATTATCTGCATTGTTGGTAAAAGAGAGCGTAAGCACAAATGCTTAGTGAGGCATGCTCTAAATAAAACCAATACAACAATGAATTTTAGAAAACACTTTCACAAAGCTTTTAAAACCACATGCTCATCTCTTTTCATGCAACCTTGCATACTTTACAAGCATCTCATGCTTCATTACATTCGATTCATTATATTGGCTTCCAAGTGATAGATCATAACCAATTCAACACAAAAACACAATGGGATATGCAGATTACAAGCATTGTCCCACGAACTTCATACACACTACCGGCTTACAAGGTGGAGTTTATCGGTGCAATCACAACCCCTCAACACCCGTGATGGAGTTTATCGGTACAATCACAACCCCTCAATAACAAAAGATCCACACACGGACTTTTAACCACCGTTGTGATCTTACCCCCAAACCAAGGATCTCTTACCTTGAGCATCCTTCAACACATGGCTTTCAAAACCAGCATTAATCATGCTAAAACATGCTTTCAAAACAGTAATTAAACATGCATTTCATAACCAATGCATCAAACCACAACATAGCACATCCGAGGGTGTTTTTCCGAAAACTTACTCTTGAGCTTAGCTAAGTTGTTTAGACTTAAACTAAGCTCCCAAAACCTTCAAATAATCATTTCAAAGTTGGAAACCCAACTCCACTCACCAATTACGTTTCGCTTGCTTGCCGAAATGCCAATTAAGCTTCCAAATCAACTCCAAAGGTGTCTGAAGATGTCTTCCTTGTTTGAAACACCTCAAAGCAGAGGATTAATGCATCATCATGCACTGAAATCTTCAGCCAACACACCTAAACTCGCTGCTCTACCTAAAACCAACATTTCAGCTACCAAACACAACCGAAATCACCTCCAAACTCTTCCAAAACTTTACCCAGCCAAGATCCATCACTTCTAACCATTTCTAAACATCAATTAACATCCAAAATAAACCTAAACTCGTCCTTATACCTCCAGCTATAACAGAACACCAAAAACACCTCAAAAACAACCATTTTCATAAGTAAAAACTTAGGAAATACAACCTATTCGGGATTATATTGATAAAACCTCATTTCAAACATCATTAGACATCCAAAATACATTAAAGAATCATCTCAAAACAGAGCCCAAGCAATCACAACGAAATTATTCAAGATTTCTTCCAAAATCTTGAGTTTTAAGCCAAAATCATGTCTCCAACATTAAGACCATTTATAAAACTTAAATTAAGGATTGACAACTTGGGAATTTCAATAAAGAACTGAGTATTTGGAGGAGAAGAACAATCTTATCTCTAAATGGTGATTTCTCCTTGATTTGGGCCAAATTCCTTGAAAATTCAATGAGGAAATCAAAAGGATTTGATGCAAGATTGATTAGGAACTAATGGATGATAGAAATCTCATCATTTGAAGTGAAGATCAATTCAAAAGTTGCTGAACAAAAGTGTTTGGATGATGGGATTTTGAGAGAAAAACTAATGAGAGAAAATTAGGAAAAAGTAGTTATGAAAATCGAAAAACTAGTTTCTCATCTTTATTTTGTTTAATTAAACATTAATTAAATCACCCAAATTAAAGAAAAAACTGGAGAAAACATTTTTGGGTAAATTAGCCCCTTAACGATTCAAAGTTTCAATCCTTACAAAACAGTCACCACTAAACTTTTCAAAAATCGCATTTTGGTCACTACACTGAAATGTAGTATTTCCAAACCTTATTTTGTAAAATTGATTTCACCACTCTCTTATATATATTAAAAGAGGATTTTTAGATAATTTTCTATATTTTTAAAGCATCCCGAACTAGGCTTTCCCTAAAACCTCCTTTTATATTTGATCTAAAAATCAGATCGGTCCGGTTCAGACCCTAAACTTCCAAGCCCAAAATTGGGGTGGTACAGTTTTAATCAAAAATTAGGAGATAATGTAATTGATTACGAGCTTTTCAACACAATTATATTGCAAAACCTCAATTTCTATACTTTTAACTAAGTTAAATTTCCAATGGGTCCTTTAAAAGGCTCATTTACACTGGTCATCCGAAAACTCTACAAAAAGGACCACAATATAGGTTTTAATCAAATTTTAGGAGTTCGTCTAATTGGTTAGGAGCTTTTCAACACAATTATATTGCAAAACCTCACTTTCTGTACTTTTTAGTTGGTTAAAATTCCAACGGGTCCATTGAAAAGCCCATTTAGACTTGCTTATCTGAAACCTCTAGAAAAAGGACTGCAAAATTTTTTTTAATCAAATATAAGGAGATCATGAAATTGATTACGAGCTTTTCAACACAATTATATTGCAAAACCTCAAATTCTATACATTTTACTAAGTTAAAATTCCAACAGGTCCATTAAAAGCCCATTTAGACTTGGTCGTCCGAACACTCTACAAAAAGGATCACAAAATAAGTTTTAATCAAATTTTAGGAGTTCGTCTAATTGGTTAGGAGCTTTTCAACACAATTATATTGCAAAATATCAATTTCTGTACTTTTTACTCAGTTAAATATCCAACGGGTCCATTGAAAGGCCCATTTGGACCTGCTCATTCGAAACCTCTAGAAAAAGGACTACAAAATTTTTTTAATCAAATATTAAGAGATCATGTAATTGATTACGAGCTTTTCAACACAATTATGTTGCAAATCCTCAATTTCTGTACTTTTTACTTAGTTAAAATTCCAACGAGTCCATTAAAAGGCCAATTTAGACCTGGTCGTCCGAAACCTCTGCAAAAAGGACCACAAAATAAGTTTTAATCACATTTTAGGAGTTCGTCTAATTGGTTAGGAGCTTTTCAACACAATCATATTGCAAAACCTCAATATCTGTACTTTTTACTCAGTTAAAATTCCAACGACTCCATTGAAAGGCCCATTTGGACCTGCTCTTTCGAAACCTCTAGGAAAAGGACTACAAATTTTTTTTAATCAAATATTAAAAGATCATGTAATTGATTACGAGCTTTTCAACACAATTATGTTGCAAAACCTCAATTTCTGTACTTTTTACTTAGTTAAAATTCCAACGGGTCCATTAAAAGGCCAATTTAGACCTGGTCGTCCGAAACCTCTACAAAAAGGACCACAAAATAAGTTTTAATCAAATTTTAGGAGTTCGTCTAATTGGTTAGGAGCTTTTCAACACAATCATATTGCAAAACCTCAATTTCTATACTTTTTACTCAGTTAAAATTCCAACGGGTCCATTGAAAGGCCCATTTGGACCTGCTCATTCGAAACCTCTAGAAAAAGGACTACAATTTTTTTAATCAAATATTAAGAGATCATGTAATTGATTACGAGCTTTTCAACACAATTATATTGCAAAATCTCAATTTATGTACTATTTACTCAGTAAAAATTCTAACGGGTCCATTGAAAGTTCCATTTAGACCAGCTCGTCCGCAACCTCTAGAAAAAGGACCTCAAAAACTTTTAATAAAAAATTAGGAGATAATGTAATTGATTACGAGCTTTTCAACACAATTATATTGCAAAACCTCAATTTCTATACTTTTTACTTAGTTAAATTTCCAACGGGTCCATTGAAAAGCCCATTTAGACCTGCTTATCTGAAACCTCTAGAAAAGAGACCGTAAAATTTTTTTTAATCAAATATAAGGAGATCATGTAATTGATTACGAGTTTTTCAACACAATTATATTGCAAAACCTCAATTTATGTACTTTTTACTCAGATAAAATTCAAAAGTGTCCACTGAAAGGCCATTAAGATCTGCTCGTTCAAAACCTCTACAAAAAGGACCATAAAATAAGTTTTAATCAAATTTTAGGGGTTCGTTTAATTGTTTGGAGGTTTTCAACACAATTATATTGCAAAACCTTAATTTATATACTCTTTACTCAGTTAGAATTCCAACGTGCAATTGAAAGGCCCATTTAGACCTGCTCGTTCGAAACCTATAGGAAAAGGACCAAAAAATTTTAATCAAATATTATGAGATCATGCAATTGATTACGAGCTTTTCAACGTAATTATATTGCAAAACCTCAATTTCAGTACTTTTTACTCACTTAAAATTCCAATAGGTCCATTAAAAGGCCCATTTAGACTTAGTCGTCCGAAAACTCTACAAAAAGGACCACAAAATAAGTTTTAATCAAACTTTAGGAGTTCGTCTAATTGGTTAGGAGCTTTTCAACACAATTATATTTCAAAACAACAATTTCTGTACTTTTTACTCAATTAAAATGCCACGGGTCCATTGAAAGGTCCATTTAGACCTGCTCGTTCGAAATCTCTAGAAAAAGGACCGCAAAAAAGTTTTAATCAAATATTAGGAGATCATGTAATTGATTACGAGCTTTTAAAAACAATAATATTGTGAAACCTCAATTTCTGTATTTTTTACTCAGTTAATATTCCAACGGGTCCATTGAAATGTCCATTTAGACATGCTTGCCCGAAACCTCTAGAAAAAAGACCACAAAAAAGTTTTAATCAAATATCCGGAGATCGTGTAATTGATTACGAGCTTTTCAACGCAATTATTTTGCAAAACCTCAATTTCTGTACTTTTTACTCAGTTAAAATTCCAACGGGTCCATTAGAAAGCCCATTTAGACCTGGTCGTCTGAAACCTCTAAAAAATAACCACAAAATAAGATTTAATCAAACTTTAGGACTTCGTCTAACTGGTTTGGAGCTGTTCAACACAATTATATTGCAAGACCTCAATTTATGTACTTTTTACTCAGTTAAAGTTCCAACGGGTCCATTGAAAGGCCCATTAAGACATGCTCATCCGAAACCTCTACAAAAAGGACCACAAAATAGGTTTTAATCAAATTTTAGGAGTTCTTCTAATTGGTAAGGAGCTTTTCAACACAATTATATTGCAAAACCTCAATTTCTGTACTTTTTACTCAGTTAAAATTCCAATGGGTAAATTGAAAGGCCCATTTAGACCTTCTCGTCCGAAAATTCTAGAAAAAGGACCGAAAAAAAAAGTTTTAATCAAACATCAGTTGATCATGTAATTGATTACGAGATTTTCAGCACAATTATATTGCAAAACCTCAATTTCTGTACTTTTTACTCAGTTAAAATTCCAACATGCCCATTGAAAGGTCCATTTAGACCTGCTCGTCTGAAACCTTAGAAAAAGGACCGCAAAAAAGTTTTAATCAAATATTAGGAGATCATGTAATTGATTACGAGCTTTTCAACACAATTATATTGCAAAACCTGAAATTATGTACTCTTTACTCATTTAAAAAATCTAACGTGTCAATTCAAAGGCCCATTTAGACCTGCTCCTTCGAAACCTCTACAAAAATGACCACAAAATAAGTTTTAATCAAATTTTAGGTGTTCGTCTATTTGGTTAGGAGCTTTTCAACACAATTATATTGCAAATCTTTATTTTTGTAATTTTTACCTAGTTAAAATTCGAACGGGTCTATTGAAAGGCCCATTTAGACCAGCTCGTCCGAAACCTATATAAAAAGGACCAAAAAAAGTTTTAATCAAATATTAGGAGATCATGTCATTGATTACGAGCTTTTCAACACAATTATATTGCAAAACCTCAATTTCTATGCTTTTTACTCGGTTAAAATTCCAACAGGTCCATTGAAAGGCCCACTTAGACATGTTGGTCTGAAACCTCTAGAAAATGGACCTCAAAAAAAGTTTTAATCAAATATTAGGAGATCAAGTAATTGATAACAAACTTTTCAACACAATTATATTGCAAAACCTCAATTTCTATACTTTTTACTCAGTTAAATTTCCAACGAGTCTATTAAAAGGCTCATTTAGACCTAGTCGTCCGAAAACTCTTCGAAAAGGACCACAAAATATGTTTTAATCAAATTTTAAGAGTTCGTCTAATTGGTTAGGATCTTTTAAACACAATTATATTGCAAAGCCTCAACTTCTGTACTTTTTACTCAGTTAAAATTCCAACGGGCCATTGAAAGGCCCATTTAGACCTGCTCGTCCGAAACCTATAGGAAAAGGACCAAACAAATATTAGGAGATCATGCAATTGATTACAAGCTTTTCAACACAATTATATTGCAAAACCTCAATTTTTGTACTTTTTACTCAGTTAAAATTCAAACGTGTCCATTGAAAGGCCCATTTAGACCTGCTCATTCGAAACCTCTACAAAAAGGACCACAAAATAAGTTTTAATCAAATTTTAGGTGTTCGTCTAATTGGTTAGGAGCTTTTCAATCCAATTATATTGTAAAACCTCAGTTTATATACTTTTTACTTAGTTAAAATTCCAACGGGCCATTCAAAGGCCCATTTAGACCTTCTCGTCCAAAACCTAATAGGAAAAGGACAAAAAAAGTTTTAATCAAATATTAGGAGATCAAGTAATTGATTATGAGCTTTTCAACACAATTATATTGCAAAACCTCAATTTCTATGCATTTTACTCAGTTAAAATTCCAACAGGTCCATTAAAAGGCCCATTTAGACTTGGTCATCCAAAAACTCTACAAAAAGGATCACAAAATAAGTTTTAATCAAATTTTAGGAGTTCGTCTAATTGGTTAGGAGCTTTTCAACACAAATATATTGCAAAACCTCAATTTTTGTACTTTTTACTCAGTTAAAATTCCAACGGGTCCATTGAAAGGCCCATTTAGACCTGCTCATCCGAAACCTCTAGAAAAAGGACTGCAAAATTTTTTTAATCAAATATTAGGAGATCATGTAATTGATTACGAGCTTTTCAAAACAATTATATTGCAAAACCTCAATTTTTGTTCTTTTAACTCTGTTAAAATTCCAACGGGTCCATTGAAAGGCCCATTTCGACCCGCTCGTCCAAAACCACTACAAAAAGGACCGCAAAACAAGTTTTAATCAAATTTTAGGAGTTCATGTAATTGATTAGGAGCTTTTCAACACAATTATATTGCAAAACCTAAATTTCTGTACTTTTTACTCAGTTAAAATTCCAACGGGTCCATTGAAAGGCCCATTTCAACCCGCTCGTCTGAAACCTCTAAAAAAGTACTGTAAATTTTTTTATCAAATATTAGGAGATCATGTAATTGATTACGAGCTTTTCAACACAATTATATTGTAAACTCAATTTTTGTACTTTGCACTCAATTAAAATTCAAACGTCTCCATTGATAGGCCCATTTAGACATGCTCGTTCGAGACCTATACAAAAAGTACCACAAAATAAGTTTTAATCAAATTTTAGGGGTTCTTCTAATTGGTTAGGAGCTTTTCAACACAATTATATTGCAAAACCTAAATTTATGTACTTTTTACTCAGTTAAAATTCCAACCGGCCATTGAAAGGCCCATTTAGACCTGCTCGACCGAAACCTATAGGAAAAGGACCAAAAACGTTTTGAATCAAATATTAGGAGATCATGCAATTGATTACGAGCTTTTCAACACAATTATATTGCAAAACCTCAATTTTTGTACTTTTTACTCAGTTAAAATTCCAACAGGTCCATTAAAAGGCCCATTTAGACTTGGTCGTCCGAAAACTCTACAAAAAGGACCACAAAATAAGTTTTAATCAAATTTTAAGAGTTCGTCGAATTGGTTAGGAGCTTTTCAGCACAATTATATTATAAAACCTTAATTTCTGTACTTTTTAATCAGTTAAAATTCCAACGGGTCCATTGAAAGGTCTATTTAGACATGTTCGTCCGAAACTTCTAGAAAAAGGACCGCAAAAATGTTTTAATCAAATATTAGGAGATCATGTAATTGATTACGAGGTTTTCAACACAATAATACTGCAAAACTTCAATTTATGTATTTTTTACTCAATTAAAATTCCAACGGGTCCTTGAAAGGTCCATTTAGACCTACTCGTCCGAAACCTCTAGAAAAATGACCGCAAAAAAAGTTTTAATCAAATATGAGGAGATGATGTAATTGATTACGAGCTTTTAAACACAATTATATTGCAAAACCTCAATTTCTGTGCTTTTTACTCAGTTAAAATTCCAACGGATCTATTAAAAGGTCCATTTAGACTTGTTGGTCGGAAACCTCTAGAAAAAAGATCGCAAAAAAAGTTTTAATCAAATATTAGGAGATCATGTAATTGCTGACGAGCTTTTCAACACAATTATATTGCAAAACCTCAATTTCTGTACTTTTTAATCAGTTAAATTTCCAATGGGTCATTTAAAAGGACCATTTAGACCTGGTCGTCCGAAAACTCTACAAAAAGGACCACAAAATATGTTTTGATCAATTTTTAGGAGTTCGTCTAATTGGTCAGGAGCTTTTCGACACAATTATATTTCAAAACCTCAATTTCTATACTTTTTACTCAGTTAAAATTCCACCGGGTCCATTGAAATCCCCATTTAGACCTGCTCATCAGAAACCTCTAGAAAAAGGACTACAAAATTTTTTTAATCAAAAATATGGAGATCATGTAATTGATTACGAGCTTTTCAACATAATTATATTGCAAAACCTCAATTTCTGTTCTTTTTACTCTATTAAAATTCAAATGTGTCCATTGAAAGGCCCATTTAGACCTGCTCGTTCGAAACCTGTACAAAAAGGACCACAAAATAAGTTTTGATCAAATTTTAGGTGTTCATCTAATTGGTTATGAGCTTTTCAACACAATTATATTGCAAAACCTCAATTTATGTATTTTTTACTCAGTTTAAATTCCAACAGGCCATTGAAAGGCTCATTTATACATGCCCTTCTGAAAGCTATAGAAAAAGGACCAAATAAAGTTTTAATTAAATATTAAGAGATCATGTAATTGATTACGAGCTTTTCAACACAATTATATTGCAAAACCTCAATTTCTGTACTTTTTACTCAGTTAAAATTCCAACGGGTCCATTGAAAGGCCCATTTAGACCTGCTTATTCGAAACCTCTAGAAAAAAGACTTCAAAATTTTTTAATCAAATCTTAGGAGATCATGTAATTGATTACGAGCTTTTGAACACAATTATATTGCAAAACCTCATTTTATGTACTTTTTTCCCAGTTAAAATTCAAATATGTCCATTGAAAGGCCCATTTAGACCTGCTCGTTCGAAACCTCTACAAAAAGGACCAGAAAATAAGTTTTAATCAAATCTTAGGTGTTCGTCTAATTGGTTAGGAGCTTTTCAACACAATTATATTGCAAAACCTCAATTTATGTATTTTTTTACTCAGTTAAAATTCCAACGGGCCATTGAAAGGCTCATTTAGACATGCTCTTCTAAAATCTATAGAATAAGGACCAAAAAAAGTTTTAATTAAACATTAAGAGATCGTGTAATTGATTACGAGCTTTGCAACATAATTACATTGTAAAACCTCAATTTCTATACTTTTTACTCAGTTAAAATTCAAAGGTGTCCATTGAAAGGCCCATTTAGACCTGCTCGTTCGAAACCTCAACAAAAAGGACCACAAAATAAGTTGTAATCAAATTTTAGGTGTTCGTCTAATTGGTTAGGAGCTTTTCAACACAATTATATTGCAAAACCACAATTTATGTACTTTTTACTCAGTTAAAATTCCATCGGGTCCATTGAAAGGCTCATTTAGACCTGCTCGTCCGAAACCTCTAGAAAAATGACCGCAAAAAAAGTTTTAATCAAATATTAGGAGATCATGTAATTGATTACAAGCTTTTCAACACAATTATATTGCAAAATCTCAATTTTTGTACTTTTTACTCAGTTAAAGTTCCAACTGGTCCATTGACAGGCCCATTTAGACCTACTCGTTTGAAACCTCTAGAAAAAGGACATCAAAAAAACATTTAATCAAATATTAGGAGATCATGAAATTTATTACGAGCTTTTCAACACAATTAAATTGAAAAACCTCAATTTCTGTACTTTTTACTTTGTTAAAATTCCAACGGGTCTATTGAAAGGCGTATTTAGACCAGCTCTTCCGAAACCTATAGAAAAAGGACCAAAAAAGTTTTAATTTAATATTAGGGGATCATGTAATTGATTACGAGCTTTTCAAAAAAAATTAGATTGCAAAACCTCAATTTATGTACTTTTTTCTCAGTTAAAATTCAAACGTGTCCATTGAAAGGCCCATTTAGACTTGCTCGTTCGAAACCTCTACAAAAAGGACTACAAAATAAATTTTATTCAAATGTTAGGAGTTCTTCTAATTGGCCAGGAGCTTTTCAACACAATTATATTATAAAACCTCAATTTATGGACTTTTTACTCAGTTAAAATTCTAACGGGGTGAAAATTCCAAGTAACGGGTGATGAAAATTCTCTCAACTTTTTTCTCTCTAATCCTCATATCCTTTTTTTCCTTCTACTCCGACCTCCACCTTTCTCACCACCCCTTCTGTCACCCTTCCCCCCAACATCCACCTGCACCACGGTGGTGCTTGCTTAGCACCCCAACGGTGAAAGTGGGAACCCGACCCATCACCCCATGGAATTTTGCTTTACCATTGGCCTTCACCTGACCTACTGTCGATTTTTCCAAACTGTTTGGTGTCACAATGCCCATCCATAGTTAATACACTCTCCCCGGCCAGAGAAATACCATCGGAGATATCTGTGGCCATCCTTCACAGGCCGCATCGGCATTTACATGTTTGTTTATTGATTTTATTACTTTCTTGGATACCTCATTTTCTAATGCCGGTGACCACTCTCTGCCAAAGGCTTCTCTATGCCACAAAAACCTTGCAGATTGTGCCTTCATCAATAACTATTATCACTGATTTTAATAATTTTAAGGAATGTTTCAAATCTGCTGGGTCACACTTATGGGTGCCCTTCGTCATCCCAGCCCCTTTAACTAGGGTGCAGGGTTCATCCTGGCCGTCAAGGCCTTGTATTTTTGCTCTCATTTGCAATGTTAATTGGCAGGGAGAGTGGCACGAGGTTTGCCAGCCTCTCGTTAACATGCTATTATGGCCAATTGCATGGCGCTGGCATGCATGCAAACTGACGTGTAACTGCAACCAGACACGCCATTCAGCAACCATATTTTGTTTGAGCCTTTTTATTGTCCCATTTTTATTACTAATATTGCTCAAGCATGGATTGCTGCTTGATGGCAAATTGTCAAGGCTCATTTTGAGCTCATCTCTGGTAACTATCAACCCTTACCACTACACTGCATCTAGGGTTTCTTTATTCCCCTCCATGCAGACGTTGGCTTTACGGCCTCAGTACCCTGCTGCCACCGCCTTCATGACCGGTAACGACTTTGATTGCACTCAACGGTGGCAATGCAAAATTGTGAGGAACCATTATCCCGTAATCGAAGGGATTTTTTGGTTCCAAAAAACAGGATAATCAAAAATAATTCCCGTTCCACACTTAGAATTATTTCAGTGAATAAATCCCTATATTTTAGGAAACCATTTACCTTCAAATTCACTTTCAAACTTACATTATCTAAGTTTAAAATGACTTTTGAAGTTGTTGGGAAAGCTATTGTTATCCCTTCCAATCTTAGGATACTATGCACTTTCAAATTCATTTTCAAACTTACATTATCTAAGCTTAAATTGAATTTCGAAATTGTTGGGAGGGATATTGTTATCCCTTTGTTTCCTCATATCTCTTCGAGGAATCTACAAACTTCACCCCGAGAAGGGCCTTCCAAACTGAGCATGGTCCAAACTTTTAGGATAAACATAAATTTCAAATTTATTTTATCCTTACGCCAATCCTTTGCTATCTCACACTCCCCTCTTGAAAATTTGGAGATATCCCTCCCATTTAGGGTCTAGACTACGTCTGCAACCCTAACACTTCTTTTCAACATTTATACTCTAACTTGGCTGCCAGCTTCAACTCTTGTACGCTGGCTGCAACACTCCTCTCTTATTCTACAACAGACATCACTGTTACTTTGCTATGGCTTCCTCAGACTCCTTCCTCTCACGCTTTGACAACCTCCAATTTACTGCCGAGGAACAACACTTGGTTTTTGCACCAGCTTCGACCAAAGCCATTCCCCTTGATGACTACAAATCATCACTGATTGGGAAACTATTTAATACGAAAACTTTCGATGAAGCTGCGTTCATACGCATTTTCTCGTTAGTTTGGAAAGGCGATAAGCTATCAACGGTAACGGCTCTAGGATCAGGATTCTTCTTGTTTAAATTTGAGACAACAACTCGTAGAGATGATGTCCTTAAGTGAGGTCTCTGGACGTTCAAGAAGGATTGGCTTGCACTATTTCCAATCCAGCCAAAGCTCACCATCGATGGATATGTTTTCAATCAAATGCGAATTTGGGTTCGGATACATAAAGTTCCCCTAGCTATGATGACTTGGGACACGGTCCCAAATGTCAATGGACGGGCACATGGCAGTGGCCTTGGTGCCGTCATTGGAACTGATTCTCGCAAGACGGAAGAAGGTAACATGGTTAAGTTCCTCCGGGTTTGGATCCTACTTGATGTTTCTCACCCATTGCGTCGATTTGTGACAATGTGTATGGTTAATGAGGAACCACAAATGCTCCCCATTCTATATAAAATATTGCCCACCTTCTGCCATGGGTGTGGAATCCTCTGTCACTTACGTGCTTCTTGCACATAATTTAAGGATACCAAACCGGAAGCACTACAATACGGTGATTGGTTATGTGCCCCTACTCCGAAAGGAAAATCTAAGGTAGTAACCAAAGGACGGGTTTGATATTTCGAACCAGCAGGCCCTTCGACAATACCAGTTGCCGCCATGGGTATTTTCGTTTATTTTTACAATGATCTCTTTTGGATTTTTAAACACTCTATCTCTATCTGCTATCTATTGATTTTCCCATTCTTTTACGCCTCTCTAGATGTAAACAATAAAGGGAAAAAGATTGCAGGACTTGTGGAAACGCCCCAGCAACCTCACGTTAAAACACTACCTGATGCTGCATCAGCAACAGTGACACACCCTGCTACGGATACAATGGCTGATGCTGCACCAGTTGAAGCCACTCCATCGCTGGGCAACTCGGACCCTCCCACAGCAACTGCGGCTGATGATATGGATGTTCCGATAGAGGATGATGATGCCAGCGGACATCATGACACCCCTTCAGCAGCACAAACGATTGAACCACTGAATGTGGCACCATTGGACATCATATCGACGGACACAGAATCTGTCACAAATGATTCCCCCATGGTCACTCCTGCCGCGGATGTTGCTGCTGCTTCCTCCACTCCACCAGAGAAGCGATTTGTTTTGATTGATGATGATGGAATATCGGTGCCTGTAGCTGCTCCTCCCATATCCACTACTGTCGGGGTTGGCAGCAATGTGTATACCAACCCAGCATTTGAGGATTGGCTGGTTGCAACGTCGGGACCTGCTAAAGGAGCACCTGGCTCACGTAAGGCTAAACGCAACCCTCCTATGGTTTCTACTGGCGTTACCAAACGACCAAGAACTTCCCCCTCCACTAAGGCTAAACCGGTGAAACGCGGAGTGACCTCTGACAAACCTTCCAAACTACCTAAAGTTGGGATGAGCAACAAAATCCCATCGGTGGCGGTTGACGTTCAACCCCACCGATTGAAATGATGATCTTCTGTTGGAACTGTCGCGGTCTTGGCTCTCCGACGGCAGTTCAGGGGTTGAGCGCCATTGCTCATAGGTTGCAACCGGATGTTATATTTTTATCTGAAATTCGTTTACGACGTTATTATTATGATCGTTTAAAGATTATGTTAGGTATGCATGGCTGCATCAATGTTGATAGCAACCTCACTTGTTATGCACTCATTATTTTATGGAATAATAAAGTTGAACTCGATTTGCTTTCGTACTCCGATCGATCCATTGATGTTATTTTAAATTCAGATGATGAATGTTTTCGTTTTACGGGCATATATGGTTACGGTGACACAAATATGAAATCTAAAACATGGGAATTGATTGATTCTTTGCGTAATGCTTCACCAATACCATGGTTAATAGGCGGTGACCTTAATGATATTTTATCTGATACAGAAAAACAAGGAGGTTGTTGCCGACCACAATATCAAATTACTAGCTTTTGAGAGTGCTTATCTCGTAATAGACTTTATGATTGTAAGCCAACATCGGGCCGGTTCACTTGGTCCCGAACAGGGCCCAACGTTTCACCCGTTTGTGAACGACTCGACCGTTTTCTTGCATACAATGCATGGCTTGGTGAACACTCGACATTCCAATGCCGCAATATCTTTTCCCTGGACTCTGACCATTATGTTATAGTAATGGACACGAAACATACTCCCCAATGCGATCCTACTCCTAGGGAGACCTTTGACCATTTCTGGTTTAATCTTGTTGAGCAAATGATCCATCATGCATCTCGACTGCGATGAATTACATACGGTTGGTAACCAGCTTCGCGATTGGAAATCGCACCGCAGATACCAATCACACAACCGCATTGTAGAACTACAACATAAAATTAATTCATACATGGGACGTCGCCAATTATCGACTGCGATGCTCAACGACTTGCGTGATGCAAAACTAGAGCTTCGACGTCTTCTTGACGCACATGAAGCCTATTGGGCACAGCGATCATGTGTTACATGGTTGTCCCAAGGGGACAAAAACACCTCTTTTTTCCATGCTAGAGCCTCTAAGCGAAGGAAAAAGAACACTATTTGTGGCCTTTATGATGGGAACCGTGTTTGGCATACAGCTAAGCCTAGCCTCCTTCAGATTGCTTCAGAATATTTCCGGACATTATTTACATCGTCCAACCCTATCTCATCACCACATCTGTTGGAACAAATCTCTTCGGTCATCACCCCAGCAATGAATACTTCTTTGTTGCGACCATTCACAGAGAGCGAAGTGCTTTCCGCTTTAAATGATATTAGCCCTAGGAAAGCCCCTGGTATCGATGGGTTTCCTAGTGGATTCTAGAAGCAACATTGGAACGTCATTGGGCCTGAATTCATCCAGCTTTGCCTGCGTCTACTGCGTGAGGAAGCAGACATGTCGGCTGTCAATAAAATAGTCATAGTGCTTATTCCAAAAGTGGCAGATCCCACAAACATGCGCCAGTTTCGACCAATCAGCTTATGCACAATCATTTACAAAACGGTTGCTAAGGCCCTTGTTAACCGGCTTAAGCATGTTCTACCAAATTGCATTAGTGATGCACAGACAGCCTTTGTTCACGGTAGGAACATATCCGACAACATCTTAATTGCACATGAGCTTGTTCATACCCTCCACTCAAACGGCGTTGCCATCTACCAAGGGGCGGCGTTGAAACTGGATATGGAGAAAGGCTTTGACAAAGTTGAATGGTCGTTCCTTCGGAATGTGATGACACGAATGGGCTTTTTACCTGAGTGGGTACACCTGATAATTCGTTGTGTCTCTTCTGACTCTTTTTCTGTTAGAGTTAATGGGGCTCTCACTGATGAGTTTGTACTTGCTAGAGGCATCCGATAGGGTGACCCCCTCTCCCCGTTCCTCTTCCTCATTTGTTCCCAAGGGTTATCAGCGACCCTTGAATCTGAACAATGAGAAGGGCGTCTCCTTGGCTTACAAGCTAACCGCCATGGACCTCGGATCACACATTTGCTATTTGTCGATGATAGCATTGTCTTCCTTTGGAATTGCCCTGACGAGGTTGATAGATTGAAAGATATTCTACGTTTATATGAATCTTCCTCGGGACAAACCGTTAATTTCGACAAGTCCACTGCTTACTGCAGTCCACACTGCTCCGCAACCTTCATTCAGGCAGTACAATTAACTCTCGATGTGCGCATTGATGAGGACTCGAGTATATACCTTGGGGTTCCTCTCATGATAGGGAAGAATTGAACAACTTGTCTGGGGTTTTCCATGACAAAGTCAATTCTCGTATGACTAAATGGGCCACCAACTTACTTTCCTTCAGTGGGCGCGAAACGCTGATAAGGTCGGTGGCACAAGCCATACCTCAATATGTTATGTCTTGTTATCTGCTCCCGCAGAACATCATAGACGCTATGACTAGCTCGATCCACAGATACTGGTGGTCTGGCCGCAGTAACAAACGAGGTTGGCCTATGCTTTCTTGAGACTCTATCTGTGATCCCAAGGCAGCGGGGGGAATGGGTTTTAGAAACCTACACGATTTCAACATTACTCTTTTAGGTAAACAATTATGGCGGCTGATCCATTCGCATAAATCCCTCCTTGCGCGTGTCTTGCGCTCACGTTACTTTCCTTCTGGGAAAATATTGGACGCTAAACTAGATCGACGCACGTCATTCGCATGGCATGGTCTTTGGCAGACCATGCAACGATTGCAGCCGGGTTTCTTTTGGCGACCTGGAATCCATAGCCAGATCTGTATCCATTGCGACCCTTGGGGCAGAGCTTCTAGTCTATCATTCTTTGGAAATTATCAAGATGAGGATGAACTCCCCTTACGGTGTCGTGACTTCATGATCCGCAATCAAGCGTCTTGGGATGAACTCAAAGTCCGCCAGCACTTTGACCGGGATGATGCTGATGCCATATTGTGGGTACCAATCTCTAATGAGCGGCACGATGTCTTACTTTGAGGCTATCATGACACAGGGATATATTTTGTGCGCTCTGGATACCTTTTCTTACGGCGTCCAGTTAGACCTATCGTCCATCCTTCTCCTCTTTGGAAGGCTATATCTAAAGCAAGCACCCTACTGAAGATTCGATCCTTTGGATGGAGAGCAAGACGAGATGCTCTATCCACAGGTGACCATCTTGCAATTGTGGGTTTGGGCTCCGGCATGTGCCCTTTTTTCCCGACTGTAGTCGAAACACCACTTCATGCTCTCAGAGATTGTGTTGGTGCGGCTGAAGTGCTGCATCTAGCTGGGTTCCCCCTTTCCCTATGAACTACCACGCTATCCCGTACTTCTTTATGGTTGGAACAAGGGGCCTCGCTACATTCTCGCTCTGAATTTAGTCTGTTCCTCACTACCCTTTGGAATATCTGGAACCGAAGGAACGACTGGGTTCACTCTAAGCGGTTGCTGCCGCCATGGCTCACTCTTATGAATTCTAAAGAACTTCTACAAGACTACGCCTTGGCAAACTCTCTACATGCCACGACGCAGCCACAGACGGAGCCAGCCCTTTCACAACCCACATAGAGGCCGACACTAGAAGGGAAGATTAAAATCAACGTCGATGGTGCTTTCAACCCCGCTACAGGTGAAGCAGGGGTTGGTATTGTAGTACGTGATGCTAGCGGAGCTATTCTTCATGGCTGTGCCATTCATTCCGCAGGATGCGCTGACGCCTCCACTGCTGAGCTTCATGCCATCATCACAGGGGCTACACTTGGTAGGGATGTCGGTTGGTGCGGCATCATTATCGAGTCTGACGCTGCTTTGGTCATCAACAAAATTCGCTGCCTAGGCTGGGACGCCTCTCTTTTATGCCAACAAATTGATGCAACTCGTCCTCTTTTTGTATCTATTCTGGAATTACATTTTATTTATGTACCGCGAGTTGCTAATGTTCTAGCACATTCTATTGCCAATTGGGCCCTAAACTCTAGGTCCTCTTTGTATTTTGGGTCGGGCCTGCCCGATTTCTTAGGCTCTATTGTACCGGTTGAATTTCAACCCCCCTAATTTATATATATATTTGGGCACTCTTTTCCCCTTTAGGACCCCCTTTGGGCCAGCCCAGTTGGGATTAGTGGGGTTTTTAATGAGGCCTTTTTCTCAACAAAAAAAATTACAACGGGTTAGGAGATCATGTAATTGATTACGAGCTTTTCAACCCAATTATATTGCAAAACCTAAATTTTAGTACTTTTTACTCAATTAAAATTCCAACATATCCATTGAAAGGCCGATTTAGACCTGCTCGTCCGAAACCTCTAGAAAAAGGACCAAAAAAGGTTTTAATCAAATATTAGGAGATCATATAATTGATTACGAACTTTTCAACACAATTATATTGCAAAACCTCAATTTCTGTACTTTTAACTCAGTTAAATTTCCAACGGGTCCATTGAAAGGCCCACTTAGACCTAGTCGTCCGAAAGCTCTACAAAAAAGACCACAAATATGTTTTAATCAAATTTTAGGAGTTTGTCTAATTGGTTAGGAGCTTTTCAACAAAATTATATAGAAAAACCTCAATTTATGTACTTTTTACTCAGTTAAAATTCAAACGGGTCCATTGAAAGGACCATTTAGACCTGCTCATTTGAAACCTCTAGAAAAAGGACTGCAAAACAAGTTTAATCAAATTTTAGGAGTTCATCTAATTGGTTAGGAGCTTTTTAACACAATTATATTGTGAAACCACAATTTTTGTACTTTTTACTCAGTTAAAATTCCAACAGGTCCATTGAAAGGCACATTAGACCTGCTCGTCCGAAACCTCTAGAAAAAGGACCGGAAAAAGGTTTTAATTAGATATTAAGAGATCATGTAATTGATTACGAGCTTTTCAACACAATTATTTTGCAAAACCTCAATTTCTATACTTTTTACTCATATAAATTCCAACAGGTCTATTGAAAGGCTATTTAGATCCGCTCGTCCGAAACCTCTAGAAAAAAGACCGCAAAAAAAGTTTTAATCAAATATTAGGAGATCATGTAATTGATTACGAGCTTTTCATTACAATTATATTGCAAAACCTAAGTTTCTGTATTTGTACTTAGTTAAAATTCCAACAGGTCCATTTTAAGGCCCATTTAGACCTGCTCGTCCGAAACCTCTAGAAAAAGGACCGCAAAAAAAGTTTTAATCAAATATTAGGAGATCATGTAATTGATTACGAGCTTTTCAACACAATTAAATTGCAAAACCTCAATGTCTATACTTTTTACTCAGTTAAAATTCCAACGAGTCTATTGAAAGGCCCATTTAGTTCTGCACGTTCGAAACCTCTAGAAAAAGGACCGCAAAATAAGTTCTAATCAAATTTTAAGAGTTTATCTAATTGGATAGGAGCTTTTCAACACAATTATATTGAAAAAGCTCAATTTCTGTACTTTTTACTCAGTTAAAATTCCAACGGGTCCATTGAAAAGCATATTTAGACTTGGTCGTCCGAATCCTCTAGAAAAAGGACCGCAAAAAAAGTTTTAATCAAATATTAGGAGATCATGTAATTGATTACGAGCTTTTCAACAATTATATTGCAAAACCTCAATTTATGTACTTTTTACTCTGTTAAAACTCCAACGTGTCCATTGTAATACCCAATTAGACCCGCTCGTCTGAAACCTCTAGAAAAGGAACACAAAACAAGTTTTAATCAAACTTTATTAGTTCATCTAATTGGTTGGGAGCTTTTCAGCACAATTATATTGCAAAACCTCAATTTCTATACTTTTTACTCAGTTAAAATTCCAACAAGTCCATTGAAAGGCCCATTTAGACCTGCTCGTCCGAAACCTCTAGAAAATGGTCCGAAAAAAGAGTTTTAATCAAATATTAGGAGATCATGTAATTGGTTACGAGTTTTTCAACACAATTATATTGCAAAACCTCAATTTCTGTACTTTTTACTCAGTTAAAATTCCAACAGGTCCATTGAAAGGCCCATTTAGACCTGCTCGTCCGAAACCTCTAGAAAAAAGACCACAAAAAAGTTTTAATCAAATAATAGTAGATCATGTAATTGATTAAGAGCTTTTAAACATAATTATATATTTAAAACCTCAATTTCTGAAATTTTTACTCAGTTAAAATTTAACGGGTCTATTGAAAGGCCCATTTAAATGTGGTCGTCCAAAACCTCAACAAAAAGGACCACAAAACAAGTTTTAATCAAATTTTAGGAATTCGTCTAATTGGTTAGGAGCTTTTCAACACAATTAGATTGCAAAACCATAATTTCTGTACTTTTTACTCAGTTAAAATTCCACCAGGTCCATTGAAAGACCCATTTAGACCTCCTCGTCCGAAACCTCTAGAAAAAGGACCATAAAATGTATTAATAAAATATTAGGAGATCATGTAATTGATTACGAGCTTTTCTACAAAATTATATTGAAAAACCTCAGTTTTTGTACTTTTTACTCAGTTAAAATTCCAACGGGTCAATTAAAAGGCCCATTTAGATCTGCTCGTACGAAACCTCTAGAAAAAGGACAAAAAAAGTTTTAATCAAATATTAGGAGATCATGTAATTGATTACGAGTTTTTCAACATAATTATTTTGCAAAACCTCAATTTATGTACTTTTTACTCAGTTAAAACTCTAACGTGTCCATTATAAGGCCAAATTAGACCCGCTTGTCCGAAACCGCCAGAAAAGGACCACAAAATAAGTTTTAATCAAATATTAGGAGATCATGTAAATGATTACGAGCTTTTCAACACAATTGTTTTGCAAAATCTCAATTTATGTACTTTTTACTCAGTTAAAATTCCAACGGGTCCATTGAAAGGCCCGTTTAGACCTACTCATCCGAAACCTCTAGAAAAATGACAGCAAAAAAAGTTTTAATCAAATATTAGGAGATCATGTAATTGATTACGAGCTTTCCAACACAATTATATTCAAACACCTCAATTTCTTCACTTTTTACTCTGTTAAAATTCCAACGGGTCCATTGAAAGGCCCATTTAGACATGCTCGTACGAAAACTCTAGAAAAAGGACCGCAAAAAAGGTTTTAATCAAATATTATGAGATCATATAATTAATTACGAGCTTTTCAACATAATTTTATTGCAAAACCTCAATTTATGTACTTTTTACTTAGTTAAAATTCCAAAAGGTCCATTGAAAGGCCCATTTACACCTGCTAGTCTGAAACCTCTAGAAAAAAGACCGCAAAAATAGTTTTAATCAAATATTAGGAGATCGTGTAATTGATTACGAGCTTTTCAACACAATTATATTGCATAACCTCATTTTCTGTACTTTTTACTTAGTTAAAATTCCAACAGGTCCATTGAAAGGCCCATTTATACATGCTCGTCCGAAACCTCTAGAAAAAAGACCACAAAAAAAGTTTTAATCAAATACTAGTAGATCATGTAATTGATTACGAGCTTTTCAACATAATTATATTGTAAAACCTCAATTTTGAAATTTTTACTCAGTTAAAATTCCAACGGCTCTATTGAAAGGCCCATTTAGACGTGGTCATCCAAAACCTCTACAAAAAGGACCACAAAACAAGTTTTAATCAAATTTTTGGAGTTCGTCTAATTGATTAGGAGCTTTTCAACACAATTAGATTGCTAAACCTAAATTTCTGTACTTTTTACTCAGTTAAAATTCCACCAGGTCCATTGAAAGACCCATTTAGACCTGCACGTCCGAAACCTCTAGAAAAAGGACCAAAAATGTATTAATAAAATATTAGGAGATCATGTAATTGATTACGAGCTTTTCTACACAATTATATTGAAAAACCTCAATTTTTATACTTTTTACTCAGTTTAAATTCCAACGGTTCCATTAAAAGTCCCATATAGATCTGCTCCTATGAAACCTCTAGAAAAAGGACAAAAAAGTTTTAATCAAATATTAGGAGATCATGTAATTGATTACGAGCTTTTCAACACAATTATTTTACAGAACCTCAATTTATGTACTTTTTACTCAGTTAAGCCTCTAATGTGTCCATTATAAGGCCAAATTAGACCCGCTTGTCCGAAACCTCTAGAAAAGGACCACAAAACAAGTTTTAATCAAATATTAGGAGATCATGTAATTGATTACGAGCTTTTCAACACAATTATTTTGCAAAATCTCAATTTATGTACTTTTTACTCAGTTAAAATTTCAACGGGTCCATTGAAAGGCCCATTTAGACCTGCTCATCCGAAACCTCTAGAAAAAGGACAGCAAAAAAAGTTTTAATCAAATATTAGGAGATCATGTAATTTATTACGAGCTTTCCAACACAATTATATTCAAACACATCAATTTCTTCACTTTTTACTCTGTTAAAATTCCAACGGGTCCATTGAAAGGCCCATTTAGACATGCTCGTCCAAAAACTCTAGAAAAAGGACTGCAAAAAAGGTTTTAATCAAATATTAGGAGATCATGTAATTGATTACGAGCTTTTCAACATAATTTTATTGCAAAACCTCAATTTCTGTACTTTTTACTCAGTTAAAATTCCAACGGGTCCATTGAAAAGCATATTTAGACTTGGTCGTCCGAATCCTCTAGAAAAAGGACCGCAAAAAAAGTTTTAATCAAATATTAGGAGATCATGTAATTGATTACGAGCTTTTCAACAATTATATTGCAAAACCTCAATTAATGTACTTTTTACTCTGTTAAAACTCCAACGTGTCCATTGTAATACCCAATTAGACCCGCTCGTCCGAAACCTCTAGAAAAGGAACACAAAACAAGTTTTAATCAAACTTTATTAGTTCATCTAATTGGTTGGGAGCTTTTCAGCACAATTATATTGCAAAACCTCAATTTCTATACTTTTTACTCAGTTAAAATTCCAACAGGTCCATTGAAAGGCCCATTTAGACCTGCTCGTCCGAAACCTCTAGAAAATGGTCCGAAAAAAGAGTTTTAATCAAATATTAGGAGATCATGTAATTGGTTACGAGTTTTTCAACACAATTATATTGCAAAACCTCAATTTCTGTACTTTTTACTCAGTTAAAATTCCAACAGGTCCATTGAAAGGCCCATTTAGACCTGCTCGTCCGAAACCTCTAGAAAAAAGACCACAAAAAAGTTTTAATCAAATAATAGTAGATCATGTAATTGATTAAGAGCTTTTCAACATAATTATATATTTAAAACCTCAATTTCTGAAATTTTTACTCAGTTAAAATTTAACGGGTCTATTGAAAGGCCCATTTAAATGGGGTCGTCCAAAACCTCAACAAAAAGGACCACAAAACAAGTTTTAATCAAATTTTAGGAATTCGTCTAATTGGTTAGGAGCTTTTCAACACAATTAGATTGCAAAACCATAATTTATGTACTTTTTACTCAGTTAAAATTCCACCAGGTCCATTGAAAGACCCATTTAGACCTCCTCGTCCGAAACCTCTAGAAAAAGGACCGTAAAATGTATTAATAAAATATTAGGAGATCATGTAATTGATTACGAGCTTTTCTACAAAATTATATTGAAAAACCTCAGTTTTTGTACTTTTTACTCAGTTAAAATTCCAACGGGTCAATTAAAAGGCCCATTTAGATCTGCTCATACGAAACCTCTAGAAAAAGGACAAAAAAAGTTTTAATCAAATATTAGGAGATCATGTAATTGATTACGAGTTTTTCAACATAATTATTTTGCAAAACCTCAATTTATGTACTTTTTACTCAGTTAAAACTCTAACGTGTCCATTATAAGGCCAAATTAGACCCGCTTGTCCGAAACCGCCAGAAAAGGACCACAAAATAAGTTTTAATCAAATATTAGGAGATCATGTAAATGATTACGAGCTTTTCAACACAATTGTTTTGCAAAATCTCAATTTATGTACTTTTTACTCAGTTAAAATTCCAACGGGTCCATTGAAAGGCCCATTTAGACATGCTCGTCCGAAAACTCTAGAAAAAGGACCGCAAAAAAGGTTTTAATCAAATATTATGAGATCATATAATTAATTACGAGCTTTTCAACATAATTTTATTGCAAAACCTCAATTTATGTACTTTTTACTTAGTTAAAATTCCAAAAGGTCCATTGAAAGGCCCATTTACACCTGCTAGTCTGAAACCTCTAGAAAAAAGACCGCAAAAATAGTTTTAATCAAATATTAGGAGATCGTGTAATTGATTACGAGCTTTTCAACACAATTATATTGCATAACCTCATTTTCTGTACTTTTTACTTAGTTAAAATTCCAACAGGTCCATTGAAAGGCCCATTTATACCTGCTCGTCCGAAACCTCTAGAAAAAAGACCACAAAAAAAGTTTTAATCAAATACTAGTAGATCATGTAATTGATTACGAGCTTTTCAACATAATTATATTGTAAAACCTCAATTTTGAAATTTTTAGTCAGTTAAAATTCCAACGGCTCTATTGAAAGGCCCATTTAGACGTGGTCATCCAAAACCTCTACAAAAAGGACCACAAAACAAGTTTTAATCAAATTTTTGGAGTTCGTCTAATTGGTTAGGAGCTTTTCAACACAATTAGATTGCTAAACCTAAATTTCTGTACTTTTTACTCAGTTAAAATTCCACCAGGTCCATTGAAAGACCCATTTAGACCTGCACGTCCGAAACCTCTAGAAAAAGGACCAAAAAATGTATTAATAAAATATTAGGAGATCATGTAATTGATTACGAGCTTTTTTACACAATTATATTGAAAAACCTCAATTTTTGTAGTTTTTACTCAGCTAAAATTCCAACGGGTCCATTAAAAGGCCCATTTAGATCTGCTCATACGAAACCTCTAGAAAAAGGACAAAAAAAAGTTTTAATCAAATAGTAGGAGATCATGTAATTGATTACGAGCTTTTCAACATAATTATATTGTAAAACCTCAATTTTGAAATTTTTACTCAGTTAAAATTCCAACGGCTCTATTGAAAGGCCCATTTAGACGTGGTCATCCAAAACCTCTACAAAAAGGACCACAAAACAAGTTTTAATCAAATTTTTGGAGTTCGTCTAATTGATTAGGAGCTTTTCAACACAATTAGATTGCTAAACCTAAATTTCTGTACTTTTTACTCAGTTAAAATTCCACCAGGTCCATTGAAAGACCCATTTAGACCTGCACGTCCGAAACCTCTAGAAAAAGGACCAAAAATGTATTAATAAAATATTATGAGATCATGTAATTGATTACGAGCTTTTCTACACAATTATATTGAAAAACCTCAATTTTTATACTTTTTACTCAGTTTAAATTCCAACGGTTCCATTAAAAGGCCCATATAGATCTGCTCCTATGAAACCTCTAGAAAAAGGACAAAAAAGTTTTAATCAAATATTAGGAGATCATGTAATTGATTACGAGCTTTTCAACACAATTATTTTACAGAACCTCAATTTATGTACTTTTTACTCAGTTAAGCCTCTAATGTGTCCATTATAAGGCCAAATTAGACCCGCTTGTCCGAAACCTCTAGAAAAGGACCACAAAACAAGTTTTAATCAAATATTAGGAGATCATGTAATTGATTACGAGCTTTTCAACACAATTATTTTGCAAAATCTCAATTTATGTACTTTTTACTCAGTTAAAATTTCAACGGGTCCATTGAAAGGCCCATTTAGACCTGCTCATCCGAAACCTCTAGAAAAAGGACAGCAAAAAAAGTTTTAATCAAATATTAGGAGATCATGTAATTTATTACGAGCTTTCCAACACAATTATATTCAAACACATCAATTTCTTCACTTTTTACTCTGTTAAAATTCCAACGGGTCCATTGAAAGGCCCATTTAGACATGCTCGTCCAAAAACTCTAGAAAAAGGACTGCAAAAAAGGTTTTAATCAAATATTAGGAGATCATGTAATTGATTACGAGCTTTTCAACATAATTTTATTGCAAAACCTCAATTTCTGTACTTTTTACTCAGTTAAAATTCCAACGGGTCCATTGAAAAGCATATTTAGACTTGGTCGTCCGAATCCTCTAGAAAAAGGACCGCAAAAAAAGTTTTAATCAAATATTAGGAGATCATGTAATTGATTACGAGCTTTTCAACAATTATATTGCAAAACCTCAATTAATGTACTTTTTACTCTGTTAAAACTCCAACGTGTCCATTGTAATACCCAATTAGACCCGCTCGTCCGAAACCTCTAGAAAAGGAACACAAAACAAGTTTTAATCAAACTTTATTAGTTCATCTAATTGGTTGGGAGCTTTTCAGCACAATTATATTGCAAAACCTCAATTTCTATACTTTTTACTCAGTTAAAATTCCAACAGGTCCATTGAAAGGCCCATTTAGACCTGCTCGTCCGAAACCTCTAGAAAATGGTCCGAAAAAAGAGTTTTAATCAAATATTAGGAGATCATGTAATTGGTTACGAGTTTTTCAACACAATTATATTGCAAAACCTCAATTTCTGTACTTTTTACTCAGTTAAAATTCCAACAGGTCCATTGAAAGGCCCATTTAGACCTGCTCGTCCGAAACCTCTAGAAAAAAGACCACAAAAAAGTTTTAATCAAATAATAGTAGATCATGTAATTGATTAAGAGCTTTTCAACATAATTATATATTTAAAACCTCAATTTCTGAAATTTTTACTCAGTTAAAATTTAACGGGTCTATTGAAAGGCCCATTTAAATGGGGTCGTCCAAAACCTCAACAAAAAGGACCACAAAACAAGTTTTAATCAAATTTTAGGAATTCGTCTAATTGGTTAGGAGCTTTTCAACACAATTAGATTGCAAAACCATAATTTATGTACTTTTTACTCAGTTAAAATTCCACCAGGTCCATTGAAAGACCCATTTAGACCTCCTCGTCCGAAACCTCTAGAAAAAGGACCGTAAAATGTATTAATAAAATATTAGGAGATCATGTAATTGATTACGAGCTTTTCTACAAAATTATATTGAAAAACCTCAGTTTTTGTACTTTTTACTCAGTTAAAATTCCAACGGGTCAATTAAAAGGCCCATTTAGATCTGCTCATACGAAACCTCTAGAAAAAGGACAAAAAAAGTTTTAATCAAATATTAGGAGATCATGTAATTGATTACGAGTTTTTCAACATAATTATTTTGCAAAACCTCAATTTATGTACTTTTTACTCAGTTAAAACTCTAACGTGTCCATTATAAGGCCAAATTAGACCCGCTTGTCCGAAACCGCCAGAAAAGGACCACAAAATAAGTTTTAATCAAATATTAGGAGATCATGTAAATGATTACGAGCTTTTCAACACAATTGTTTTGCAAAATCTCAATTTATGTACTTTTTACTCAGTTAAAATTCCAACGGGTCCATTGAAAGGCCCATTTAGACATGCTCGTCCGAAAACTCTAGAAAAAGGACCGCAAAAAAGGTTTTAATCAAATATTATGAGATCATATAATTAATTACGAGCTTTTCAACATAATTTTATTGCAAAACCTCAATTTATGTACTTTTTACTTAGTTAAAATTCCAAAAGGTCCATTGAAAGGCCCATTTACACCTGCTAGTCTGAAACCTCTAGAAAAAAGACCGCAAAAATAGTTTTAATCAAATATTAGGAGATCGTGTAATTGATTACGAGCTTTTCAACACAATTATATTGCATAACCTCATTTTCTGTACTTTTTACTTAGTTAAAATTCCAACAGGTCCATTGAAAGGCCCATTTATACCTGCTCGTCCGAAACCTCTAGAAAAAAGACCACAAAAAAAGTTTTAATCAAATACTAGTAGATCATGTAATTGATTACGAGCTTTTCAACATAATTATATTGTAAAACCTCAATTTTGAAATTTTTAGTCAGTTAAAATTCCAACGGCTCTATTGAAAGGCCCATTTAGACGTGGTCATCCAAAACCTCTACAAAAAGGACCACAAAACAAGTTTTAATCAAATTTTTGGAGTTCGTCTAATTGGTTAGGAGCTTTTCAACACAATTAGATTGCTAAACCTAAATTTCTGTACTTTTTACTCAGTTAAAATTCCACCAGGTCCATTGAAAGACCCATTTAGACCTGCACGTCCGAAACCTCTAGAAAAAGGACCAAAAAATGTATTAATAAAATATTAGGAGATCATGTAATTGATTACGAGCTTTTTTACACAATTATATTGAAAAACCTCAATTTTTGTAGTTTTTACTCAGCTAAAATTCCAACGGGTCCATTAAAAGGCCCATTTAGATCTGCTCATACGAAACCTCTAGAAAAAGGACAAAAAAAAGTTTTAATCAAATAGTAGGAGATCATGTAATTGATTACGAGCTTTTCAACACAATTATTTTGCAAAACCTCAATTTATGTACTTTTTACTCAGTTAAAACTCTAACGTGTCCATTATAAGGCCAAATTAGACCCGCTTGTCCGAAACCTCTAGAAAAGGACCACAAAACAAGTTTTAATCAAATATTAAGAGATCATGTAACTGATTATGAGCTTTTCTACACAATTATAATGAAAAACCTCAATTTTTATACTTTTTACTCAGTTAAAATTCCAACGGTTCCATTAAAAGGCCCATATAGATCTGCTCCTATGAAACCTCTAGAAAAAGGACAAAAAAGTTTTAATCAAATATTAAGAGATCATGTAATTGATTACGAGCTTTTCAACACAATTATTTTACAGAACCTCAATTTACGTACTTTTTACTCAGTTAAGCCTCTAATGTGTCCATTATAAGGCCAAATTAGACCCGCTTGTCCGAAACCTCTAGAAAAGGACCACAAAACAAGTTTTAATCAAATATTAGGAGATCATGTAATTGATTACGAGCTTTTCAACACAATTATTTTGCAAAATCTCAATTTATGTACTTTTTACTCAGTTAAAATTTCAACGGGTCCATTGAAAGGCCCATTTAGACCTGCTCATCCGAAACCTCTAGAAAAGGACAGCAAAAAAAGTTTTAATCAAATATTAGGAGATCATGTAATTTATTACGAGCTTTCCAACACAATTATATTCAAACACATCAATTTCTTCACTTTTTACTCTGTTAAAATTCCAACGGGTCCATTGAAAGGCCCATTTAGACATGCTCGTCCGAAAACTCTAGAAAAAAGACTGCAAAAAAGGTTTTAATCAAATATTAGGAGATCATGTAATTGATTACGAGCTTTTCAACACAATTTTATTGCAAAACCTCAATTTCTGTACTTTTTACTCAGTTAAAATTCCAACAGGTCCATTGAAAATCCCATTTGGACCTGCTCGTCTGAAACCTCTAGAAAAAGGACCAAAAAAAGTTTTAATCAAATATTAGGAGATCGTGTAATTGATTACGAGCTTTTCAACACAATTATATTGCAAAACCTCAATTTTTGTACTTTTTACTTAGTTAAAATTCCAACAGGCCCATTGAAAGGCCCATTTAGACCTGCTCGTCCGAAACCTCTAGAAAAAAGACCACAAAAAAAAGTTTTAATCAAATACTAGTAGATCATGTAATTGATTACGAGCTTTTCAACATAATTATATTGTAAAACCTCAATTTCTGAAATTTTTACTTAGTTAAAATTCCAACGACTCTATTGAAAGGCCCATTTAGACGTGGTCGTCCAAAACCTCTACAAAAAGGACCACAAAACAAGTTTTAATCAAATTTTAGGAGTTCGTCTAATTGGTTAGGAGCTTTTCAACACAAATAGATTGCAAAACCTAAATTTCTGTACTTTTTACTCAGTTAAAATTCCACCAGGTCCATTGAAAGACCCATTTAGACCTGCACGTCCGAAACCTCTAGAAAAAGGACCAAAAAAATGTATTAATAAAATATTAGGAGATCATGTAATTGATTACGAGCTTTTCTACACAATGATATTGAAAAACCTCAATTTTTGTAGTTTTTACTCAGTTAAAATTCCAACGGGTCCATTCAAAAGCCCATTTAGATCTGCTCATACGAAACCTCTAGAAAAAGGACAAAAAAAGTTTTAATCAAATATTAGGAGATCATGTAATTGATTACGAGCTTTTCAACACAATTATTTTGCAAAACCTCAATTTATATACTTTTTACTCAGTTAAAACTCTAATGTGTCCATTATAAGGCAAAATTAGACATACTTGTCCGAAACCTCTCGAAAAGGACCACAAAACAAGTTTTAATCACATATTAGGAGATCATGTAATTGATTACGAGATTTTCAACACAATTATTTTGCAAAATCTCAATTTATGTACTTTTTACCCAGTTAAAATTCCAACGGGTCCATTGAAACGCCCATTTAGACCTGCTCATCCGAAACCTCGAGAAAAAGGACAGCAAAAAAAGTTATAATCAAATATTAGGAGATCATGTAATATATTTCGAGCTTTTCAACACAATTATATTGAAACACCTCAATTTCTTCACTTTTTACTCAGTTAAAATTCCAACGGGTCCATTGAAAGGCCCATTTAGACATGCTCGTCCGAAAACTCTAGAAAAAGGACCGCAAAAAAGGTTTTAATCAAATATTAGGAGATCATGTAATTGATTACGAGCTTTTCAACACAATTTTATTGAAAAAACTCAATTTCTGTACTTTTTACTCAGTTAAAATTTCAACAGGTCCATTGAAAGGCCCATTTAGACCTTCTCGTCTGAAACCTCAAGAAAAAGGACCGCAAAAATGTTTTAATCAAATACTAGGAGATCATGTAATTGATTACGAGCTTTTCAATACAATTATATTGCAAAACCTAAATTTCTGTACTTTTTACTTAGTTGAAATTCCAACAGGTCCATTGAAAGGCCCATTTAGACATGCTCATCCGAAACCTCTAGAAAAAAGACCACAAAAAAAGTTTTAATCAAATACTAGTAGATCATGTAATTGATTACGAGCTTTTCAACACAATTATATTGTAAAACCTCAATTTCTGAAATTTTTACTCAGTTAGAATTCCAACGGCTCTATTGAAAGGCCCATTTAGACGTGGTCGTCCAAAACCTTTACAAAAAGGACCACAAAATAAGTTTTATTCAAATTTTAGGAGTTCGTCTATTTGTTTAGGAGCTTTTCAACACTATTAGATTGCAAAACCAAAATTTCTGTACTTTTTACTCAGTTAAAGTTCCACCAGGTCCATTGAAAGACCCATTTAGACCTGCACGTCCGAAACTTCTAGAAAAAGGACCATAAAATGTATTAATAAAATATTAGGAGATCATGTAATTGATTACGAGCTTTTCTACACAATTATATTGAAAAACCTCAATTTTTGTACTTTTTATTCAGTTAAAATTCCAAAGGGTCCATTAAAAGGCCCATTTAGATCTGCTCATACGAAACCTCTAGAAAAAGGACAAAAAAAGTTTTAATCAAATATTAGGAGATCATGTAATTGATTACGAGCTTTTCAACACAATTATTTTGCAAAACCTATATTTATGTACTTTTTACTCAGTTAAAACTCTAACGTGTCCATTATAAGGCCAAATTAGACCCGCTTGTCCGAAACCTCTAGAAAAGGACAACAAAAAAAGTTTTAATCAAATATTAGGAGATCATGTAATTTATTACGAGCTTTTGAACACAATTATATTGAAACACCTCAATTTCTTCACTTTTTACTCTGTTAAAATTCCAACGGGTCCATTGAAAGGCCCATTTAGACATGCTCGTCCGAAAACTCTAGAAAAAGGACCGCAAAAAAGGTTTTAATCAAATATTAGGAGATCATTTAATTGATTACGAGCTTTTCAACACAATTTTATTGAAAAACCTCAATTTCTGTACTTTTTACTCAGTTAAAATTTCAACAGGTCCATTGAAAGGCCCATTTAAACATGCTCGTCTGAAACCTCTAGAAAAAGGACCGAAAAAAGTTTTAATCAAATATTAGGAGATCGTGTAATTGATTACGAGCTTTTCAACACAATTATATTGCAAAACCTCAATTTTTGTACTTTTTACTTAGTTAAAATTCCAATAGGCCCATTGAAAGGCCCATTTAGACCTGCTCGTCCGAAACCTCTAGAAAAAAGACCACAAAGAAAGTTTTAATCAAATACTAGTAGATCATGTAATTGATTACGAGCTTTTCAACATAGTTATATTGTAAAACCTCAATTTCTGAAATTTTTACTCAGTTAAAATTCCAACGGCTCTATTGAAAGGCCCATTTAGACGTGGTCGTCCAAAACCTCTACAAAAAGGACCACAAAACAAGTTTTAATCAAATTTTAGGAGTTCGCCTATTTGGTTAGGAGCTTTTCAACACTATTAGATTGCAAAACCACAATTTCTGTACTTTTTACTCAGTTAAAATTCCACCAGGTCCATTGAAAGACCCATTTAGACCTGCACGTCCGAAACCTCTAGAAAAAGGACCAAAAAATATATTAATAAAATATTATGAGATCGTGTAATTGATTACGAGCTTTCCTACACAATTATATTGAAAACCCTCAATTATTGTACTTTTTACTCAGTTAAAATTCCAACGGGTCCATTAAAAGGCCCATTTAGATCTGCTCGTACAAAACATCTAGAAAAAGGACAAAAAAAGTTTTAATCAAATATTAGGAGATCATGTAATTGATTACGAGCTTTTCAACACAATTATTTTGCAAAACCCCAATTTATGTACTTTTTACTCAGTTAAAACTCTAACGTGTCCATTATAAGGCAAAATTAGACCCCCTTGTCCGAAACCTCTAGAAAAGGACCAGAAAACAAGTTTTAAACAAGTATTAGGAGATCATGTAATTGATTACGAGCTTTTCAACACAATTATTTTGCAAAATCTCAATTTATGTACTTTTTACTCAGTTAAAATTCCAACGGGTCCGTTGAAAGGCCCATTTAGACCTGCTCATCCGAAACCTCTAGAAAAAGGACAACAAATAAGGTTTTAATCAAATATTAGGAGATCATGTAATTTATTATGAGCTTTACAACACAATTATATTGAAACACCTCAATTTCTTCACTTTTTACTCTGTTAAAATTCCAACGGGTCCATTGAAAGGCCCATTTAGACATGCTCGTCCGAAAACTCTAGAAAATGGACCGCAAAAAAGGTTTTTGTAACGCCCCGGTTTTGGGCTTGGAAGTCTTGGGCGTTGACCGGTTGGTCAAAGTGTTGTTCGAATCGTAAGAGGTTAAATTAGGAAAGCCTAGTTCGGGTTGCATTAAAAATATGGAAAAATGTTCTAAAATCATCTTTTAATATAATTAAGTGAACTGTGAAATCAATTTTGGAAAATGAGTTTTGGAAGGGTGACATTTTGGCTAGTGACCAAAATGTAATTTTTGAAAGTTTGGTGGCTGTTTTATAAAGGGTTGAAACTTTGAATCTTTAAGGAGCTATTTACCCAAAGAGAGTTTCTCCAGATTTTTCTAAGATATTTTGACTCATAATTCTGATTTTAAAGAAAACAAAAAGGAGGGAAATCATATTTTAGTCATTTTCTCAACCAACTTCCCATTTTCTTTCTCTCTTTTTCTCTCAACCCAAACACTCCATTTCCAGAGTTTCAATTCTGATTTCCTCACCTAAAATCCTCCTTTCAACTCTCAATTGATTGCAAATCAATATATCTTCAAAACCTCTTCAATTGCTTTAAGTTTCATCAAGGTTTTCCATTCCAAAAAGAGGAGAAACTCAAGTTTGGAGGTAAGAACGTCCTTCTCCTCTGAACTTCAAGTTCTTTAATGAAATTCCTAAGTTTTCAATCCTAATTTGATGTTTAATTAAAGGCTTTTAAGTTGATTTATGGATCTTGGCTAATTATGCAAGATTTTGATGATTTCACTTGATTTTCGTTAGATCTGTTAGATCTGTGTTTTGAGAGGTGTTTTTGATGTTAAATGATCTCTAAATTGAAAAGGAAATGAGTCTTGATTGATGCAATCCTGGATAGGTTGAGTTTCCTAAGTTTAGCTTGTGTTTTAAGGTAGCTTTTGTGGTGATCTTGTGGATCTGGTGTTGCTGGAGGTATAAGGATGGTTGTAGGTTGTTTTTAGATGTTCTTTGATGATAATGTAAGTGTGGTTTTACTGGTTTATGGCTGGGCTTTGTTTAGAAGTGTTTCGGATGCATTTTCGGTTGTGTTTGGTGGCCGAAAATGGAGGTTGAGTGAGAGCAGCGAGTTTAGGTGCTTTCATTGAAGCAATTAATGCATGATGATGCATTAATCCTCTCCTTTAATGTGTTGAAACAGGGGAGGCATCCTTGGATCCAAGAATTGTTGATCCGGAGGCTTGATTTGGTGCTTTGGCTTGAAGCAAAGTGGAAATCGGTGAGTGGATTTGTGAAAATGGTTTTCGGCTTTGAAACCAAGGTTTTGGGGGCTTAGTTTAAGTCTAAACAACTTTGCTAAGCTCAAGTGTAAGTTTTCGGATTTCTCTCTAAGTGGTGGCCATGTTTTGGTGTGATGCAAAATGATGATTTGCATGTTTTGATTACTGTTTTGAAAGCATGTTTTAGCATGATAATTGCTGATATATTTTAGCATGTTAATTGCTGATGTTTTAAGCCATGTGTTGAGGGTCCCTTAATTTATCAGAATTTACAATTTGGTCCCTAAAGTTGTAATTTGTTCAATTGGGTCCCTGTTTGATCTCTGATGTTTGTGATCTTTGAGTATGTTGTTTGTGTGATCACAAGTAGGGATAATGTGCATCTAGATAAGATTAAAAAGAAAAAAAAGGGTCGTTAATCAAGGTTGACTTTCGGGTTGACTTTGGTTTTCCCCGTGTGACTTTCTTAATTCGGGTCAACCGTCTAGACCGGGTTAAGTGGGTTACATTTGGTGGTATCAGAGCTGAGTTTTCGAGTAATTGGGAATGTTTGTATGCATGATTGAAGCATGGTTTGGCTTGTATGCTTGTTGTATGAAAGCATGTTCAGTGATTTGAGATGATGATGTTTTTGAGATGTATGTTGTGATGATGCATGATGAGGGTACCCATTGCCAAACAAAAGCTAAAGAGATGATGTTGTTTTGGAAAGAAATTGAGCTTGAATACTTGGAATTGCTTACCTTGCTGGTCCTGACTTGTTTTATTTTGTATTGTTATGCATGGTAAAAGTATGGCACCACGTAGAGAGTTAAGAAATAGCGCGAGAGCTACGACCCCGGAGGGGAATGTGAATGAGGAGAATACGGGTAGTGCTGTGTTACCTCCTCCTCCACCTGGTGGTGGTGGTGCGGAGAGGGAAAGAGCTGGAGCTGAGGCAGCTGGTGCTAGAGCTGCAGGACCTGAGGTTGGTCAGGGGCAAGCGATGCCTGACATGTCTGTGCTGGTGCAAGCTATTGCGGGTGCTTTTCGAGCAGCAGTAGCTGGAGCTCAAGGAGCTGGGCATCAGGGAGATGCTGGAGCTAGACTACCCTTAGAGCGTTTGCGCAGTCTTGGTGGGACTGAGTTTAGGGGTATGTCAGCTGAGAGGTCGGAAGCTTGGCTGGAGAGTACCAAGCGTGTCTTGGGACAAATGAGTTGCACTGATGTGCAAAAGCTGAGATGTGTGGTGTCTTTGCTGCAAGGTGATGCTTATACGTGGTGGACGACCACAATCTCTGGGATGGCTGATGCTGATGTTACTTGGACGTTCTTTCAGAACGCGTTCAAAAGGAGATATCTGGGAGTAAGATATCTGGATGAGAAAAAGCGTGAATTCATGTCTCTTACCCAAGGGAGCATGAGTGTGGCTGAGTATGAGGTACAGTTCGTACGTCTCAGTCAGTATGCACCGGAGCTGATACCTGATGAGCGCGAAAGGTGCGAAAGGTTCCGTTATGGCTTGGTGACGGAAGTTAAGACCTACATGTTGGCTGCTGAGTACAATGATTTTGATGTGTTGGTTAGTCGATCCAAGGACATTGAGATGAATCTGAGTTTGTCTGCGAAAGGTGCTGGAGCTAGTTCTGGTAAGAGAGCTGCTGAGTATAGTTCCGGAGGTGGACGGAACAAGAGGGGACGCGATCAGAGGTTTCAGTCCTCAGCTAAGAGAGGTGGAGGTGCACCAGCTAGGGGTGGCAATGCTAGAGCTGACCCTAGTGCTTGCTGGATCTGCGGTTCGCGTGGTCACTTGAGACGTGACTGTCCTCGTGCTGGAAGGGAGGTGCAAGCTCCTGTTGTGGCAGCTGGTTATGAGTGCTGGAACTGTGGTTCTGCTGACCACTTGAGGCGAGATTGTCCGAGGATGGCTGGTGGCCAAGAGCGTGCTCCTGTTGTTGCAGCACCGCAAAGAGGTCGTGGGCGCGGCCGTGGTAATTTTCAGAGGCGTGAGGAAGGTGGTCGCGGAGTAGCTCATGTTGTGGCTATTCAACCTGAGGGTGGAGGCCAAGCGAGGGTGTATGCTCAGCGCGAGGGAAGGAATGATGCTGATGTGATTGCAGGTACTTTTACTTTGCAATCCTTGTCATTGCTTTCTTTGATTGATTCTGGATCTACGCATTCATACATTCTTCGTGAGCATGCTGAGTTGCTTGGTTTGCCTGTTGAGTCTTTGGATGTTGGTGTTAGAGTCACTAGTTCTTTTGGTGAAACTGTTGTGACTCGTAAGCTTTATAGAAGGTGTCCTTTGGTTGTTCAAGAGCATGTCTTTCATGTTGATTTTATGGAGTTGCCCTTCTATGGTTTTGATGTGATCCTTGGTATGGATTGGCTTGCTGAGCATCGTGCTGTTGTGGATTGTGAAAATAAGCGGGTTTCGCTTAAGCTTGCGGATGATTATGAAGTGGTGGTGGTTGGTGAGAATGTGAAGTTTCTTGCCAATGTTGTTTCTACCTTGGAGGCGAGTAGGATGTTGAGGCAAGGCTGTGAAGCTTTTCTGGCTTTTGTGATGAATCCTTGTTCTAAGGAGTTGAGGGTGCAGGATATCAGGGTTGTGAAGGAGTTTCCTGATGTTTTTCCTGAGGAGTTGCCTGGTTTACCTCCTAATCGCGAGGTGGAGTTTGGAATTGAGCTGTATGAGAATACAACTCCTGTGTCCATTACTCCCTATAGAATGGCACCTAAGGAGCTGAAGGAGCTGAAGACGCAGTTGCAGGAGTTGCTTGATCGTGGTTTCATCCGGCCGAGTGTGTCGCCTTGGGGTGCTCCTGTCTTGTTTGTGAAGAAGAAAGATGGCACGATGAGGATGTGCATTGATTACCGTCAGCTGAATAAGTTGACTATCAAGAATCGGTATCCTTTGCCGAGGATTGATGATCTCTTTGATCAATTTCGGGGAGCTGCTGTGTTCTCTAAGATTGACTTGAGGTCAGGGTATTATCAGTTGAAGGTGAAGGATGTGGATGTGCCTAAGACAGCTTTCAGGACAAGGTATAGGCATTATGAGTTCCTTGTGATGCCGTTTGGTTTGACAAATGCTCCTGCTGCTTTCATGGACATGATGAATCGTGTTTTTCATGAATACCTGGACAAGTTCGTTGTGGTGTTCATTGATGATATCCTTGTGTACTCGCGTACTGAGGAAGAGCACGAAGAGCATTTGAGGGTTGTGTTGCAAGCTTTGTTGGAGAATCAGCTTTATGCTAAGCTGAGCAAGTGTGAGTTCTGGCTTAGGGAGGTGGTGTTTCTTGGGCATGTGGTCTCAGCTGAGGGGATTCGTGTTGATCCTCAAAAGATTGAAGCGGTGATGAACTGGAAAGTTCCTAAGTCTGTTCAGGAGGTTCGTAGTTTCCTTGGTTTGGCAGGATACTACCGAAGGTTTGTGGATGGTTTTTCCAAGATTGCTGCTCCTTTGACAAAGTTGTTGCAGAAAGATGTCAAGTATGAGTGGACAGAAGTGAGACAGCAGGCTTTTGAGAAGCTGAAAGAGGCTTTGACTCAAGCTCCTATCTTGATTCAGCCTGAATCAGGGAAAGAGTTTGTAGTCTACAGTGATGCATCCTATGTTGGGTTGGGGTGTATGCTGATGCAAGAGGGTAAGGTTGTGGCTTATGCGTCGCGGCAGTTGAAGGTGCATGAGCGCAATTATCCTACGCATGATATTGAGCTGGCTGCAGTGGTTTTTGCTCTGAAGATCTGGAGGCATTACCTGTATGGTGAGAAGTGTACGATGTACACGGATCACAAGAGTTTGAGGTATCTGATGTCTCAGAAGGAGTTGAATCTTAGGCAGCGGCGTTGGTTGGAGTTGCTCAAGGATTATGATCTGACGATAGAGTATCATCCTGGAAAGGCTAATGTTGTTGCGGATGCCTTGAGTAGGAAGGTAGCTGTTGAGCTGAGAGCTATGTTTGCTAGCTTGAGCATATCGCAGGATGGTGGTCTTGTTGCTGAGTTGCAGGTGAAACCATCGTTGGTTCAGTTGATCAAGGATAAGCAGTTGTTGGATGATTCCTTGGTGTCTCATGTTCAGGATATCGCGGAGGGTAGACCTTCGGATTTCTGCTTTAATGAGGATGGAGTGTTGTGTTTTGGTAGTCGGATAGTAGTGCCTGCTGATGCTGAGTTGAGGCGTGCTATTCTGACAGAAGGTCATAGTAGTCCTTTTGCTATGCATCCTGGTAGTACAAAGATGTATCGCGATCTTCGTGATGAGTACTATTGGGTAGGTTTGAAGAAGGATGTTGCAGAGTTTGTGAGCAAGCGTTTGGTGTGTCAGCGAGTTAAGGCTGAACATCAGGTTCCTTCTGGTTTGTTGCAACCGTTGAAAATCCCTGAATGGAAGTGGGAGAGGGTTACCATGGATTTTGTATATGGTTTACCTTTGTCTCCATCAAAGAAGAATTCTGTTTGGGTGATTGTGGATCGCTTGACGAAGTGTGCGCATTTCTTGCCTGTGCATACTACGTTTTCTTTGGATAAGTTGGCAGAGCTGTACATTGCTGAGGTTGTGCGGCTGCATGGTGTGCCTAGGTCGATCGTGTCGGATAGGGATCCGAGGTTCACATCGCGTTTCTGGTAGTGTTTGCATCAAGCTCTGGGTACAAGGTTGCATTTCAGTACATCCTATCATCCTCAGTCGGATGGCCAGTCTGAGCGAGTTATTCAGATTTTGGAGGATATGTTGAGATGCTGCGTGATAGAGTTCCAAGGTTCTTGGGAGAAGCATCTGCCTTTGGTTGAGTTCGCTTACAACAACAGTTATCAGGCTAGTATACAGATGGCACCTTATGAGGCTCTGTATGGGAGGAGATGTAGGACTCCTCTGTGTTGGGCTGAAACAGGTCAAAAGTTGGTTTCGATGCCTGCTTTGCTGAAAGGAACCACCGAGAAGGTGAAGCTCATATGTGAGCGGTTGAAGGCTGCTTCTGACCGGCAGAAATCTTACGCGGATTTGAAGCGTAAGGAGATAGAGTACGCGGTGGGTGATCGTGTGTTCTTAAAGGTTTCGCCTTGGAAGAAGGTGATGAGGTTTGGCCGGAAGGGTAAGTTGAGCCCTAGATACATTGGACCGTATGAGGTTGTTGAGCGTGTGGGTCCTGTTGCGTATCGGTTGAGGTTACCTCAGGAGTTGGAGAAGATTCATGATGTGTTCCATGTTTCTATGCTCCGGAAGTATAGATCTGATCCTTCGCATGTGATGCCAGTTGAGGATGTGGTTTTGAATCTGGATTTGACCTATGATGAGGAACCAGTGAAGGTTCTGGATTCAGATAGCAAAGTTCTTCGTGGCAAGACCATTGAGTTGGTGAAGGTGCTGTGGAAGCATTGCGGTGTTGAGGAAGCCACGTGGGAGCGGAAGGAAGATATGCTGAAGCAGTTTCCTTATCTTTTTCCTTCAGGTAAATTTCGAGGACGAAATTTCTTAAGGGGGGGAGAGTTGTAACGCCCCAGTTTTGGGCATGGAAGTCTTGGGCGTTGACCGGTTGGTCAAAGTGCTGTTTGAATCGTAAGAGGTTAAATTAGGAAAGCCTAGTTCGGGTTGCATTAAAAATATGGAAAAATGTTCTAAAATCATCTTTTAATATAATTAAGTGAACTGTGAAATCAATTTTGGAAAATGAGTTTTGGAAGGGTGACATTTTGGCTAGTGACCAAAATGTAATTTTTGAAAGTTTGGTGGCTGTTTTATAAAGGGTTGAAACTTTGAATCTTTAAGGAGCTATTTACCCAAAGAGAGTTTCTCCAGATTTTTCTAAGATATTTTGACTCATAATTCTGATTTTAAAGAAAACAAAAAGGAGGGAAATCATATTTTAGTCATTTTCTCAACCAACTTCCCATTTTCTTTCTCTCTTTTTCTCTCAACCCAAACACTCCATTTCCAGAGTTTCAATTCTGATTTCCTCACCTAAAATCCTCCTTTCAACTCTCAATTGATTGCAAATCAATATATCTTCAAAACCTCTTCAATTGCTTTAAGTTTCATCAAGGTTTTCCATTCCAAAAAGAGGAGAAACTCAAGTTTGGAGGTAAGAACGTCCTTCTCCTCTGAACTTCAAGTTCTTTAATGAAATTCCTAAGTTTTCAATCCTAATTTGATGTTTAATTAAAGGCTTTTAAGTTGATTTATGGATCTTGGCTAATTATGCAAGATTTTGATGATTTCACTTGATTTTCGTTAGATCTGTTAGATATGTGTTTTGAGAGGTGTTTTTGATGTTAAATGATCTCTAAATTGAAAAGGAAATGAGTCTTGATTGATACAATCCCGGATAGGTTGAGTTTCCTAAGTTTAGCTTGTGTTTTAAGGTAGCTTTTGTGGTGATCTTGTGGATCTGGTGTTGCTGGAGGTATAAGGATGGTTGTAGGTTGTTTTTAGATGTTCTTTGATGATAATGGAAGTGTGGTTTTGCTGGTTTATGGCTGGGCTTTGTTTAGAAGTGTTTCGGATGCATTTTCGGTTGTGTTTGGTGGCCGAAAATGGAGGTTGAGTGAGAGCAGCGAGTTTAGGTGCTTTCATTGAAGCAATTAATGCATGATGATGCATTAATCCTCTGCTTTAATGTGTTGAAACAGGGGAGGCATCCTTGGATCCAAGAATTGTTGATCCGGAGGCTTGATTTGGTGCTTTGGCTTGAAGCAAAGTGGAAATCGGTGAGTGGATTTGTGAAAATGGTTTTCGGCTTTGAAACCAAGGTTTTGGGGGCTTAGTTTAAGTCTAAACAACTTTGCTAAGCTCAAGTGTAAGTTTTCGGATTTCTCTCTAAGTGGTGGCCATGTTTTGGTGTGATGCAAAATGATGATTTGCATGTTTTGATTACTGTTTTGAAAGCATGTTTTAGCATGATAATTGCTGATATATTTTAGCATGTTAATTGCTGATGTTTTAAGCCATGTGTTGAGGGTATCTCTAGGTAGGAGTACCTTGCTTTTATGCATTGTGTAAATGTGGATTTGATGATTTGAAATGCATGATGAAATGGCTTGGTTTAATGCTTTAAAACAGTGGATTATATGATGTATAAGATGTATATTGGCAAGTGATGTTTTGTAAAAGTGAAGGTCACTAAGGTGGTTAAAAGTCCTTGAGTGAGCCTTGTTACCTAAGATCATCAAGGTGGTTAAAAGTCCTTGGATGAGTCTTGTTGCGGACACTAAGGTGGTTAAAAGTCCTTAGGTGCTCCTTTCCATGGTGTTTAAAAGTCCATGGGGCCAAGGTGTTTAAAAGTCCTTGGGGCCAAGGTGTTTAAAAGTCCTTGGGGTGATTCAAGCATTGGACACAAAGGTGGTTAAAAGTCCTTGTGTGGTCCTTATTCATGGTGTTTAAAAGTCCATGGCCAAGGTGTTTAAAAGTCCTTGGGGCCAAGGTGTTTAAAAGTCCTTGGGGAAAGTTGTTGAACTTGATTTCATAAATGAAATGTATCACTTGAGCCAATATGACATGTATAGTACATTGAGATGCATGAGATGCATGTTTTAATGTTTATGTTGAAGCATGAGATGCTTGTTTAAATGGTATTTGAAGCATGTGATTGCTTGATTTAAAGTATGCTTTGAGCATGTGTAAAGGATGAATATAAGCATGTTTTATAAATGGTTTAAATTGCATTATTGAATGGTTTTAAAAGAGCACTCCTCACTAAGCTTTGGCTTACGCTCTCTCGTTTTCTTGATTCAATAATGCAGAGCAATAGAGTACATTGAGGGGCAGCAAGAGGAGGCAAGCAATCAAGTTCAAGTAAAGCTCAATGTATGAAGGTTTTATAAGTTCTTTTAGCTTTTGGTTGTTTTGGCAATGGGGGACCAATGTGTATGTTTTGGGAGGTGTTTGAGACTCCCCGAGTTTGTTAAATGTTGTATGAATTGCTGGTTTTTGGATTGGATTTCTATTGCTTGCTTTTGAAGGTTTATGCATGAATGGTAGCTTAAGTAGGAAGCATGCTATATTAAATTGGGGCTTTTCATATGTGTTGTTTATATGCTGAATTGGTGATGCAATTATGGTTCTTGCATGTTGTATGATTAAGTGGTATGGTTTGGTGATGTTAATTTGGAGTTTGAAGCATGATTGTTGTGGTTTTTGGGTCGAAATCAGGCAGGGGTATCGGTACTCGGGCTTGCGTATCGATACGCCTGAGCCAAATATGCTCATTCCTGCCCAGGCGTATCGGTACGGTTGAACAGGTACCGATACCGTATGAAGGCCGTATTGATACGGGGAAACTCGTATCAATACCGTTGCTAGAGTTTGGTTACTGCCTTCCCCGAGTATCGATACGACACGTGGCGTATCGATACCAGACCGTTAAAATCAGTTAAAAGTATCTTAACATGTTTTGTTTGGTTTACGTTTTGGTCATGAATCTTGTTTGATCAATTGTATGAGTTTGAGAAGTCCTTTTGAGCTGAAATTTCGCAGGGAAGCATGAAACCTGACTAATTTCAAGATGGTAACTTTAATTTGGGTTAAGTCCCTTAATTTATCAGAATTTACAATTTGGTCCCTAAAGTTGTAATTTGTTCAATTGGGTCCCTGTTTGATCTCTGATGTTTGTGATCTTTGAGTATGTTGTTTGTGTGATCACAAGTAGGGATAATGTGCATCTAGATAAGATTAAAAAGAAAAAAAAAGGGTCGTTAATCAAGGTTGACTTTCGGGTTGACTTTGGTTTTCCCCGTGTGACTTTCTTAATTCGGGTCAACCGTCTAGACCGGGTTAAGGGGGTTACAGTTTTAATCAAATATTAGGAGATCATGTAATTGATTACGAGCTTTTCAACACAATTTTATTGAAAAACCTCAATTTTTGTACTTTTTACTCAGTTAAAATTTCAACAGGTCCATTGAAAGGCCCATTTAGACCTGCTCGTCTGAAACCTCTAGAAAAGGGACCGCAAAAAAGCTTTAATCAAATATTAGGAGATCATGTAATTGATTACAAGCTTTTCAACACAATTACATTGCAAAATCTCAATTTTTGTACTTTTTACTCAGTTAAAGTTCCAACAGGTCTATTGAAAGGCCCATTTAGACCTGCTCGTTTGAAACCTCTAGAAAAAGGACATCAAAAAAACTTTTAATCAAATATTAGGAGATCATGAAATTTATTACGAGCTTTTCAACACAATTAAATTGAAAAACCTCAATTTATGTACTTTTTACTCTGTTAAAATTCCAACGGGTCTATTGAAATGCACTTTTAGACCTTGTTGTCCGAAACCTATACAAAAAGGACCAAAAAATAAGTTTTAATCAAATTTTAGGAGTTCTACAATTGGTTAGGAGCTTCTCAACACAATTATATTGCAAAACCTCAATTTATGTACTTTTTACTAAGTTAAAATTCCAACGGGTCCATTAAAAGGCCCATTTAGACCTACTCGTCCGAAACCTCTACGAAAAGGACCACAAAATAAGTTTTAATCAAATCTTAGGAGTTCGTCTAATTGGTTAGGAGCTTATCATCACAATTATATTGCAAATCCACAATTTTTGTAACTTTACTCAGTTAAAATTTCAACGGGTCCATTGAAAGGCCTATTTAGACCTGCTCATCTGAAACCACTAGAAAAAGGACTACAAACAAGTCTTAATCTAACATTAGGATATCATGTAAATGATTGTGAGCTTTTCAACACAATTATATTGCAAAACCTCAATTTCTTTACTTTTTACTCAGTCAAATTTCCAACGGGTCTATTGAAAGGCCTATTTAGACACGCTCGTCCGAAACCTCTACAAAAAGGACCACAAAATAATTTTTAATCAAAATTTAGGTGTTCCTCATATTGGTTAGGAGCTTTTCAACACAATTATCTTGCAAAACCTCAATTTATGTACTTTTTACTTAGTTAAAATTCTAATTGGTCCATTGAAAGGCCCATTTAAACCTGCTCGTCCGAAACCTCAAGAAAAAGGACCGCAAAAAACGTTTTAATCAAAAATTAGGAGATCATGTAATTGATTACGAGCTTTTCACCACAATTATATTGCAAAACTTCAATTTTTGTACTATTGACACAGTTAAAATTCCAACTGGTCCATTGAAAGGTCCATTTAGACCTGCTCGTCTGAAACCTCTACAAAACGGACCACAAAATAAGTTCTGATCAAATTTTAGGAGTTCGTTTGATTGGTTAGGAGCTTTTCAACACAATTGTATTGCAAAACCTCAATTTCTATACTTTTTACTCGGTTAAAGTTCCAACGGGTCCATTGAAAGGCCCATTTAGACCTTCTCGTCCGAAACCTATAGAAAAAGGACCAAAAAATGTTTCAATCAAATATTTGGAGATCATGTAATTTATTACGAGCTTTTCAACACAATTATATTGCAAAACCTCAATTTCTGTACTTTTTACTTAGTTAAAATTCCAACAGGTCCATTGAAAGGCCCATTTAGACATGTTCGTCCGAAACCTCAAGAAAAAGGACCACAAAAAAGTTTTAATAAAATAATAGGAGATCATGTAATTGATTACGAGTTTTTTTAGCACAATTATATTGCAAAACCTCAATTTCTGTACTTTTTACTCAATTAAAATTCTAACGAGTCTATTAAAAGGCCCATTTAGACCTGCTCGTCCGAAACCTCTACAAAAAGGACCACAAAATAAGTTTTAATCAAATTTTAGGAGTTCGTCTAATTGGTTAGGAGCTTATCATCAAAATTATCTTGCAAATCCACAATTTCTGTAACTTTACTCAGTTAAAATTCCAACGGGTCCATTAAAAGACCCATTTAGACCTGCTCATTTGAAACCACTAGAAAAAGGACTGCAAAAAAACATTTTAATCTAATATTAGGAGATTATGTAAATGATTATGAGCTTTTCAACACAATTATATTGCAAAACCTCAATTTCTGTACTTTTTATTCAGTTAAATTTCCAATGGGTCTATTGAAAGGCTTATTTAGACCTGCTCGTCCGAAACCTCTACAAATATGATCGAAAAAAGTTTTAATCAAATATTAGGAGATCATGTAATTGATTACGAGTTTTTCAACATAATTTTATTGCAAAATATCAATTTCTGTACTTTTTACTCAATTAAAATTCCAACAGGTCTATTGAAAGGCCCATGTAGACCTGCTCGTCTGAAACCTTTATAAAAAGGACCACAAAATAAGTTTTAATCAAATTTTAGGAGATCAAGTAATTGATTACGAGCTTTTCAACACAATTATATTGCAAAACCTTAATTTTTGTACTCTTTACTTAGTTAAAATTCAACGTGTCCATCGTAAGGCCCATTTAGACCCGCTCGTCCGAAACCTCTAGAAAGAGGACCACAAAATATGTTTTAATCAAATTTTAGGAGTTCGTCTAATTGGTTAGGAGCTTTTCAACACAAATATATTGCAAAACATAAATTTCTGTATATTTTACTTAGTTAAAATTCCAACAGGTCCATTTAAGGCACATTTAGACCTGCTCGTCTGAAACCTCAATAAAAATTACCGCAAAAAAATTTTAATCAAGTATTAGGAGATCATGTAATTGATTACAAGCTTTTCAACACAATTATATTGCAAAACCTCAATTTTTCCACTTTTTACTCAGTTAAAATTCCATTGGGTCCATTAAAAGGCCCATTTAGACCTGCTCGTCTGAAACCTCTAGGAAAAGGACAACAAAAAATCTTTTAATCAAATATTATGAGATCATGTAATTTATTACGATCTTTTCAACACAATTATATAGAAAAACATCAATTTTTGTACTTTTTACTCTGTTAAAATTCCAACGGGTCTATAGATAGGCCCATTTAGACATGGTCTCCCGAAACCTATACAAAAAGGACCACAAAATAAGTTTTAATTAAATTTTAGGAGTTCATCTAATTGGTTAGGAGCTTCTCAACACAATTATATTACAAAACCTCAATTTCTGTACTTTTTACTCAGTTAAAATTCCAATGGGTCCATTGAAAGGCCCATTTAGACCTGCTCGTCCGAAACCTCTACAAAACGGACCATAAAATAAGTTTTAATCAAATATTAGGAGTTCGTCTAATTGATTAGGAGCTTTTCAACACAATTATATTGCAAAACCTCAATTTCTGTACTTTTTATTCAGTTAAAATTTCAACGGGTCCATTGAAATGCTCATTTAGACCTCCTCGTCTGAAACCTTTAGATAAAGGACCGGAAAAAAAATTTAATCAAATATTAAGAGATCATGTAATTGTTTACGAGCTTTTCAACACAATTATACTGAAAAACCTTAATTTCTGTACTTTTTACTCAGTTAAAATTCCAACAGGTCTATTGAAAGACCCATTTAGACATGCTCGTCCGAAACCTCTTGAAAAAGGATTGCAAAAAAGTTTTAATCAATTATTTGGAGATCATGTAATTTATTACGAGTTTTTCAACACAATTATATTGCAAAACCTTAATTTCTGTACTTTTTACACAGTTAAAATTCCAACGGGTCTATTGAAAGGCCTATTTAGACCTGCTCCTCCAAAACCTCTACAAAAAGGAGTATAAAATATGTTTTAATCAAATTTTAGGAGCTCTTCTAATTGGTTAGGAGCTTTTCAACACAATTATATTGCAAACCTCAATTTATGTTCTTTTTTCTCCGTTAAAATTCCAACGGGTCCATTGAAAGGCTCATTTAGACCTGCTCGTCCGAAACCTCTTGAAAAGGGACCACAAAAAAGTTTTAATCAATTATTAGAAGATCGTGTAATTGGTTACGAGCTTTTCAACACAATTATATTGCAAAACCTTAATTTTTGTACTTTTTACTAAGTTAAAATTCCAACGGGTCTATTGAAAGGCCTATTTAGACCTGCTCCTCCGAAACCTCTACAAAATAAGTTTTAATCAAATTTTAGGAGTTCTTCTAATTGGTTAGGAGCTTTTCAACACAATTATATTGCAAAACCTCAGTTTGTGTACTTTTTACTCGGTTAAAATTCCAACGAGTATGACTCTCGAAATGCTCTGAATTCTCTCGGGGTTCTCTACTAGTTTTATTTTCTCATTTTTCTTTCCCCCCTCCACATTCCCTTCACCCGCACCGTTTCCTCTCCTTTCTTTTACCCTTATCTCGGCTTTATCCTCTCCTCCCTCTTCGCCTCCTACCTTTTTAGCCTCCACTATGCCGTTCCCCATAGTGTTCTTAGCCCTATCGGCCGACGCTCCATTCAATCGCGAGACCCATGCACGTCAATGTAAAGAGCTTTTGAGAGCCCATCCCGTCCCGATTTTAAGATTTGCTATGTTTCCCCTTTTCTGTTTCTGTTTCTGTTTTGTATTTTTTGTTTCATTTCTGTAGTATTATTTCATGCTCATCTAATCAATGGTTTCTTCTTTCTTTTGCGAGATAAAATCCCTCCTTCCAAGGGTTTCTCTATTGCCGTTTCAGATCCCCTCTTTGTGAATCGGGATGGTTTCGTACCAAAATCTCCCTGATTCAAGCTTCGATCTCCGCCGTGTAACCCCCTCATCCCGGGCTAGACAATAGACCGGTCCGAGTAGGTTACACAGGGAAAACCGAAGTGAAACCCGTTAAGGCTCCACTTCGATTTGAAACCCTAGAAAATTTTCTCTTTAATTATCTTGTCTAAATGTAACATTTAGTCCTATGTGTGAAAACGACAGCGGAAAACGATATAGAAAACATCCAAGCAGACGTAAGGTAACTTAAATTTACCAAGTGACATGTTAGTCCGATTGCATGCTTACGAGCCCAAACCATTCATAAAAGATGCATACGAACCAAACAAGGAGCTTACAAACATACAGAACTAAAACACAACATCCGAGAACCTTTGAAGATGCCAAAAAGCCCAATCACAAGCTTGTGTTTCGAAACAGGCTTGCCCGTTTCGATATGCGGGCTCTAGTTTAAAAGCCAGACCATACCGTACCGATACGGTCCACTTCGTTTCGGTATGGGGGTCTCCAATAACAAAACGTTCCAGAACTCGTTCCGAAACAAACACTCACAAAGGCTAGCCGTATCGAAACGCGTAGCGAAACAGGAGCTCACAGTGTCAAATCGTATCAAAACGGCACCACCCCCGTTCTGATACGAGTATCCCTGGAGCTACACCCGTTCCGAAACAACCACGAGCGTTTTGAAACGCATGCACTCTGTGTGACCCTGAAAATAGTTTTCTGCATCTCCAAACATTCCCAAACATGCCCCAATCAACAAGATTAATGAAACGACAATCGTACACATAATCTAAAGGCATTTCATCCTACCCCAAGCATGATCAACCATATAAACATGCATAACAAAACAATTTCATTCATAGGAGACATACATCCACATAACATAGCATAACAAGGTTCACATGCTTCTTCACACAAACACATAAACATCTCATAAATCATGGTTTACACTCTTCAACACAAAAGCATTAACAACATAGGAGTCTACACATGCTCCTACAACACATAGCATCCCCATTGCTAACTATTACATTATTCAATAAAACCATACTGGAGCAACCACACACGCGCTTGGATGCCCCTTTCTTGCTCCTTGCTAACTCCACACTAATGATCTGCATTGTCTGAAACGAGAGCGTAAGCTAGAAGCTTAGTAAGGGAGCTCAAAAGAAAACATCGACAATGCAGGGTTCAAGCATGATATCCTTAAGACATTCACAAGGCATACATTTACACTAACGTAGCAACAAAGCCAAACGTTACAAGAATGCATGAACATGGCATCTTACCTCATGTTATGCTAAACAAGGATGTAACAAAACTCTTACACATCAACCACGCATTAACAAGTATATTGGCAACTATATAGCTTACTCGGATATTCGGATAACTTCCGTTGGGATTTTCGCCCCAATGTACTCAACAACCAAATTACCTCCCGGTGGGATTACACACATCACCATTTTCACTTATGGATGGGTTTACACTCATCATCACATACTAACATTTTCTGGTGGAATTTTACCTCACCGTACTCCTCCTTGATGACTCCACGTCACCAAGACCACGTGCGAATTTGACTCTTACCGTGTGCACACTCATCCTAATGATCGATCATTTATACCCGGTAATTATAACTAGTGCCAACATACTTAACAAGTCTCACCATGATTTCACAATCATGCAACACAACATATTATCACCATTATCTGAAGCCACGCAACACTTTACTATCTGAAGCCAAGATCTCAACTGGTTCCTCATCGTACGTCAAGTCTGGGTTCAACTCAATCTCTTCCACAGGCATAACGTGCAACGAATCTGATCTATTCTTACGAAGCATCGAAACATGGAACACATTATGAATCTTCTCTAACTCGGATGACAAACGTAACTGATAAGAAATCGAACTGATTCGCTTCACAATCTCATACGGCCCAATGTGTCTCAGACTCAATTTCCCTTTTCTGCCAAACCTCATAACTTTCTTCCACGGAGAGACTTTCAAGAACACTCTATCTCCCACGGCATACTGAACTTCTTTCTTCTTTAAACCGCCATAAGATTTCTACCTATCCGAAGCTACCTTTAAACGGTCACATATTAACTTCACCTTATCGGTAGTCTCCTTAAACAAATTCGGCATCGGTAGCAACTTTTGACCTGCTTCGGCCCAACAAACCAGAGTTCTATATTTTCTACCATACAGTGCCTCATACGGAGCCACCTGAATGCTTGACTGATAACTGATATTGTATACGAACTAGACCAACAACAAGTGTTTCTCCCAAGTATCCTGAAAGTCAATAATGCAACAACACAACATGTCCTCTGAAATCTGTATAACCCTCTTTGACTCACCATCTGACTAAGGATGATACAACGTAATGAAATTCAATCGGGTACCCAAAGCTGTATACAAACACTCCCAAAATCTGGCTGTGAATATCGGATCTCTGTCAAACACAATCGACTTCGGCACACCATGCAGTCTCACAATCTTACTAATGTACAAATCGGCCAACTTATCTAAGGAGTAAGTCATATTAACAACTATAAAGTGAGCACACTTTGTGAAGCGGTCAACTATAACCCAAACTGAGTTCTTCTTCGTAAGAGTCAAAGTCAAACCTGAAACGAAATTCATGGTGATATTTTCCCACTTCCATTCCGGAATCCTCAACGGTTGCAACAAACCTGATGGAACCTGATGTTCTGCCTTCACTCTCTGACATACCATACACTTACTCACGTAATCGGCTACGTCTTTCTTCAAACCAACCCAATAGTATTCATTCTTCAAATCACGATACATCTTTGTACTACCTAGATGCATGGCAAACGGGATACTGTGTGCTTCGGTCAAGATAGTGCATCTCAAATCACTGTCATCAGGCACAACTATTCTATCTCTGAAACACAAGACCCCATCAACACTAAACTGTAGTCCGATGGTCTACCCTCGGCTATATCTTTCACGTGAGGTGCCAAAGATCTATCTAACAACTATTTTTCTCTAATCAACTGGCCTAAGGTAGGTCTAACCTGCAGCTCGACCACTAGACCACAATCACCGGACAAACTCAAACTAGCAAACATGGCTCTCAATTCAACAGCTACCTTCCTACTCAAAGCATCTGCCACTACATTGGCTTTACTCGGATGGTACTCAATCGTGAGATCATAGTCCTTGAGCAACTCTAGCCATCTACGCTGTCTAAGGTTCAACTCTTGTTGTTTCATTATATACTTCAGACTCATGTGATCCGTACACACTGTGCATTTCTCACCATACAAATAATGTCTCTAGATCTTCAAGGCAAACACAACTGCGGCTAGCTCTATGTCGTGTGTCGGATAATTTCGCTCGTGAGTCTTTAACTGTCTCGAGGCATAAGCCACAACTCTTCCGTCTTGCATGAGCACACAACCTAAACCTATATATGAAGCATCACTATAGATCACATAATCTTTCCCCGACTGTGGCTGAATCAAAATTGGTGCATTGGTCAAAGTTTCTTTCAATTTCTCAAAGGCTTGCTGTCTCGCATCTGACCACTCAAATTGAGCATTCTTCTAAAGCAATTTTGTCAAAGGAGCGGCTATCTTCAGGAATCCCTCTACAAACCTCCTATAATAACCTGCTAAGCCTAGGAAACTACGAATCTCTGTCATACACTTTGGTTGCTTCCAATCTTTGTCTCCTTTACATCACTTGTTCCTTCATAAGTAGTCTCTAGTGTATCCCACACTTCCTTGGCACTTTCAATGAAGGAAACTTTGGAGTAGATGTTGGGAACGAAAGAACAAAACAACATGTGAAGAGCTTTATCAATTATTTGAATCCTCTTTCTCTCTTCTTCACTCATCTCATTTTTCTTCTTTAGCACCAATCTTCCTTCGTCATCTCTCTTCATCGGAATGTAGGGACCATCTTCAATGGCATCCCAAACTAGATAATCGTTGGATTTAATGAAGAGGCGCATTCGGTTCTTCCAGAAGGGGTAGTTATCACCGTTGAAGAAGCGCGGTTTGGTGGTTGATTGAGATTCGTACATGCTTGACCCGGAGGTAGATGTCATGGCTTGATTTGTGGTTGATCACACTCTTCCTAGGAACTCCTCTTGTGGTTGTAAATCATTCAAAGAGAAGGCTCTGATACCAATTGTTGAGTGGATCAATGGATTGATCAAAGCCAAGAGTGGGGTGAATTGGGTTTTCTTAAAATTGTTGGAGTAAAAAGAATGGCTAAAAATGAAGAACAATGAATTTTAGAGTGGTTCAAGTTCCAAATGAACTCTACATCCACTACCTTAGCTACCACTAAGGATTTCCATCAATCCACTAATTGTTCTTCCCCTTTTCAAGGCTTAGGATGTAACTTTTACAATACCGGTTAAATTTTCTACCCAAAATTTGACCAAACCCTCACAAGAGTACAAAGAAGAATTAAAGGCAAGAAAGATATCTCTTAATACAAGATTGCCCCTTTAAGTATAAACAGACAACCCAAATTTGATAACAAGATTAGAATTGAACACTACAAAATTTGGGGTTTATAAGAGATTGAAAAATAAGCACTCTGAGCTTGGATTTTTGCTAGGATGTTTATCTTTGATGCAATAGTTGTTGCTTGTCTTCAATTAGTTTCAATTTATACCTTCTCTATCAATTCCAGCCATTTGGATGGTTAGGGTATTGATTATAGCCGTTGGGACCCTCTCTTTCCACCATAAATGCACTTCTACAGCTTACCGTATCGGTACACGAGGACCCGTATCGGTACTTGTCTCAAAACAGAAAGAGCCGTTGCACAATTACAAGAGGGGCGTATCGATACGCGGGTAAGCGTATCAGTACGGGACATGGACCGTTTCGATACAGGGAACATCCGTATCGATACAATTTTTTTAACTGAGCTCACTAGAAGTTTCCGTATCGATACGATAAGGAGCGTACCGGTATGAGACAACCACCACATTAAATTTTAGTTACCTAACGACTGACACCAACGGTCGAAAATATTAAAGGCTTTCGATTTTAAAATTCCATAAAATTTGTATCGATACAGGTGGAACCATGTTGGTACGCCATTCAAACTCCTTCAGTTTTACAGAGAGAGCGTATCGATACAGATGCTGTCTGTTTCTATACGATGTTTCGATACGGTGAGGAGCGTATCGAAACGCATTTCGCCAATAGCCAACTTTGCAAAAAAGGTATCGATACGGCTGGAAGCGTATCGATACGCCTGGACATTTTTCAATAGTTTGGCCTTGGAACACTTAGAAAATATTTGGAGTTGGAGTTTTTCAAATTAGATTAAAGTCTTAATGATTTAAAAAGGGTAATCTTCATCGGTGGTCCTTTTTGTTTAGGGTGTGTTCTATTTTGGTCACCAGAATTCAAAAAAGATTATTCTGGTCACTTACGTTTAGAATCGTTTCTATTTTGGTCCCTTGGCCGTTAGTCTCCGTTACTTAAAAAAATAGTTTCTAATTTAACCCCTAAACTTTCAAAATTTTATTTTTCACCATCTTCCCCTGTAACCCCCGTAGCCCGGTCCAGACGGTTGACCCGAACTACGAAGATTACACGGGGAAAACCAAAGTCAACCCGAAAGTCAACCTTGATTAACGACCCTTTTTTTTTCTTAATCTTATCTAGATGCACATTAACCTTAAGTGTGACCATACAGACAACGTATCAAAAGATCACAAACATCAGAGATCAAACAGGGACCCAATTGAACAAAATACAACTTTAGGGACCAATTTGTAAATTCTGATAAATTGAGGGACTTAACCCAAATTAAAGTTACCATCTTGAAATTAGTCAGGTTTCATGCATCTCTGTGAAATTTCAGCTTAAAAGGACATCCACAGCTCATGCAATTGATCAAGCAAGATTCAGGACCAAAACGCAAACAATTCAAAACATGTAACTACCATGTCAGCCCCCTAACGGTCGACCGTTCCGGAACAGGCTAGCCCTGTTCCGAAACACGGGCCGTTCCGAAACGGGTTCCGGAACATGGCCTCGGCAGAGGCTAAACCGTTTCGAAATGGTGTATACCGTTTCGGACGCCTGGGTTCATGCAAGGCACCCGTTCCGAAACGGTACACCCCTGTTCCGAAACGCCTGCATAAAAACCAGCAAACAAGCATACTAGATCATGCAATTGGACACTCAAACATGCTCCAAGCATCACCAAACTTTACCAGCATGCAATTAAACATATTTAACACATATAAGCATCAACAATTCAGCAAGATAACATCTCATGCAAAAAGCCCCAAATTCAAAGTCATGCTTCCTACACAAGCTAACATTCAAGCCTTAAACCTTCAAAAGCAAGCAATAGAAATTCAATCCAAAACCAGCATCAACAACCACATACAACATATTTAGGGAGTCATAAACACCTCCCAAAACAAATACATTGGTCCCCCATTGCCAAAAACGTACAAAAGCTAAAACACTTATAAAACCTTCATACATTGAGCTTTACTTGTACTTGTTTGCTTGCCTCCTCTTGCTGCCCTCAATGCACCCTAATGCTCTGCATTATTGAATCAAGAAAACGAGAGAGCGTAAGCCAAAGCTTAGTGAGGAGTGCTCTTTTAAAACCATTCAATAATGCATTTAAAACCATTTGTAAATCATGCTTGTAAACAACCTTTACACATGCTCAAAACATACTTTAAATCAAGCAATAACATGCTTCCACATTTCATTTAAACAAGCATCTCATGCTTCATCATAAACATTAAATCATGCATCTCATGCATCTCATGTACCATACATGTCATATTGGCTCAAGTGATACATTTCATTTATGAAATCAAGTTCAACAACTTTCCCCAAGGACTTTTAAACACCTTGGACCCCAAGGACTTTCAAACACCTTGGCCATGGACTTTTAAACACCATGAATGGACCACACAAGGACTTTTAACCACCTTTGTGTCCGTAGCTTGAAATACCCCAAGGACTTTTAAACACCTTGGCCCCAAGGACTTTTAAACACCTTGGCCCCATGGACTTTTAACCACCATGGAAAGGAGCACCTAAGGACTTTTAACCACCTTAGTGTCCGCAACAAGATTCATCCAAGGACTTTTAACCACCTTGATGATCTTAGATAACAAGGCTCACTCAAGGACTTTTAACCACCTTAGTGACCTTCACTTTTACAAACCATCACTTGCCAATACACACTTTATACATCATGTAATCCACTGTTTTAAAAGCATTTAAACCAAGCCATTTCATCATGCATTTCAAAGCATTAAATCATCATTTAACAATGCATAAAAGCAAGGCACTCTTACCTAGAGACACCTTCAACACATGGCTTAAAACATCAGCATAAATCATGCTAAAACATCAGCAATTAACATGCTCAAACATGCTTTCCAAAACAGTAGCAAATCATGCAAAATCATCATTTCACATTCTATCAAAACATGGCCACCACTTAAAGAGAGTAAACCGAAAACTTACACTTGAGCTTAGCAAAGTTGTTTAGACTTATACTAAGCTCCCAAAACCTTCAACCTTTGGTTTAAAAGCTGAAAATCCATTTTCACTCACCAATTACCAAACAAGCCTAGCCAACAAGCCTTCCAAGCTTCCGAAACCTTCCGAAAACACCTCCAAAACTCAAGGATCAACCTCCCCTGTTTCAAGCACATAAAAACAGAACATTAATGCATCCTTATGCATTAAAACACCAGCAACATCAACACAACTCGCTGCTCATCACAAATCTAACAATTCGGCTACCAAACACAACCGAAATCATCTCCAAACACTTCCAAAACTTAACCCAGCCAAGATCCATCACTTCTAACCATTTTTATACTTCACATAACATACAAAAAGATCACAACCACGTCCTTATACCTCCAGGTATAACAGATCACCAAAAACACTCCAAAAACAACCAAAAACTCAAGCCAAACTTAGGAAATTCAACCTATCCGGGATTGCATTGATTAAGCCTCAACTTCTAATCATTTTAGCATTCATTTAACATCATTTTAACACCTCAAAACCCTGTTTAAACAGATCACACGAAATTTTTACCAAAATCACCAAATCTTGCATTTTAGCCAAAAATCAAGATCTCAATTGAAAAGCCTTTAATAAAACATGAATCAAGGATTGAGAACTTAGGAATTTCATTAAAGAACTTAAAGTTCAGAGGAGAATCGTTCATACCTCCAAACTTGTGATTTCTCCACTTTTTGGAATGAAAACCTTGTTGAAACTTGTAGCGATTGAGTAGGTTTTGATTACACAATGATTTGCTAACAATTGTGAGTTGAAAAGATGAATTTAGGTGAAGAAATCAGATCAAAATCTCTGAAAATGGTGATGTTTGGTTGGAGAGAAAAGGAGAAGAGAAAATAGGAAGTTAGGAAAGAAAAATAGTAAAATAAAGTTTCCCTCCTTTTTGGATCTTTAAAATCAGATAATTAGCTTATAAAACCTTAGAAAAATCTGGAGAAATAACCTTTGGATTAATAGCTCCTTAAAGATTCAAAGTTTCAACCCTTTATAAAATAGCCACCAAACTTTCAAAAATTACATTTTGGTCACTAGCCAAAATGTCACATTTCCGAAACTCATTTTCCAAAATTGATTTCACAGTTCACTTAATTATAATAAAAGATGATTTTAGAACATTTTTCCATAATTTTTATGCAACCCGAACTAGGCTTTCCTAATTTAACCACTTACGATTCGAACAGCACTTTGACTAAACCGGTCAACGCCCAAGACTTCCAAGCCCAAAACCGGGGCGTTACAACTCTCCCCCCCCTTAAGAAATTTCGTCCTCGAAATTTACCTGAAGGAAAGAGATAAGGAAACTGCTTCAGCATATCCTCCTTCCGCTCCCACGTGGCTTCCTCAACACCGCGATGCTTCCACAGCACCTTCACCAACTCAATGGTCTTGCCACGAAGAACTTTGCTATCTGAATCCAGAACCTTCACCGGTTCCTCATCATAGGTCAAATCCGGATTCAATTCCACCTCCTCCACAGGCAACACATGCGAAGGATCAGATCTATACCTCCGGAGCATAGAAACATGGAACACATCATGAATCTTCTCCAGCTCTTGAGGTAACCTCAACCGATACGCAACAGGACCAACACGCTCAACAACCTCATACGGTCCAATGTATCTAGGGCTCAGCTTACCCTTCCGCCCAAACCTCATCACCTTCTTCCAAAGCGAAACCTTCAAGAACACGCGATCACCCACCGCAAACTCTATCTCCCTACACTTCAAATCCGCGTAAGACTTCTGCCGATCAGAAGCAGCCTTCAACCTCTCACATATGAGCTTCACTTTCTCAGTGGTACCTTTCAACAAAGCAGGCATCGAAACCAACTTTTGACCAGCTTCAGCCCAACACAGAGGAGTCCTACACCTCCTCCCATACAGAGCCTCATAAGGTGCCATCTGTATACTTGCCTGAAAACTGTTGTTGTAAGCGAACTCAACCAAAGGCAGATGCTTCTCCCAAGAACCTTGGAACTCTATCACGCAACATCTCAACATATCCTCCAAAATCTGTATAACTCGCTCAGACTGGCCATCCGACTGAGGATGATAGGATGTACTGAAATGCAACCTTGTACCCAGAGCCTGATGCAAACACTGCCAAAAACGCGACGTGAACCTCGGATCCCTATCCGACACGATCGACTTAGGCACACCATGCAACCTCACAACCTCAGCAACGTACAGCTCTGCCAGCTTATCCAAGGAAAACGTAGTATGCACAGGCAAGAAATGTGCACACTTCGTCAGGCGATCCACAATCACCCAAACAGAATTCTTCTTCGACGGAGACAAAGGCAAACCAGATACAAAATCCATGGTAACCCTCTCCCACTTCCATTCAGGGATTTTCAACGGTTGCAACAAACCAGAAGGAACCTGATGTTCAGCCTTAACTCGCTGACACACCAAACACTTGCTCACGAACTCTGCCACATCCTTCTTCAAGCCCACCCAATAGTACTCATCACGAAGATCGCGATACATCTTTGTACTACCAGGATGCATAGCAAAAGGACTACTATGACCTTCAGCTAGAATAGCATGCCTCAACTCCGCATCTGTAGGCACTACTATCCGATTACCAAAACACAACACTCCATCTTCATTAAAACAGAAATCCGAAGGTCTACCCTCCGCGATATCCTGAACATGAGACACCAAGGAATCATCCAACAACTGCTTATCCTTGATCAACTGAACCAACGAAGGTTTCACCTGCAACTCAGCAACAAGACCACCATCCTGCGATATACTCAAGCTAGCAAACATTGCTCTCAGCTCAACAGCTACCTTTCTACTCAAGGCATCCGCAACAACATTGGCCTTTCCAGGATGATACTCTATCGTCAGATCATAATCCTTGAGCAACTCCAACCAACGTCGCTGCCTGAGATTCAACTCCTTCTGAGACATCAGATACCTCAAACTCTTGTGATCCGTGTACACCGTACACTTCTCACCATACAGATAATGCCTCCAGATCTTCAGAGCAAAAACCACTGCAGCCAACTCAATATCATGCGTAGGATAATTGCGCTCATGCACCTTCAACTGCCGCGACGCATAAGCCACAACCTTACCCTCTTGCATCAGCACACACCCCAAACCAACATAGGATGCATCACTGTAGACTACAAACTCTTTCCCTGATTCAGGTTGAATCAAGATAGGAGCTTGCGTCAAAGCCAACTTCAGCTTCTCAAAAGCTTGCTGTCTCGCTTCTGTCCACTCATACCTAACATCTTTCTGCAGCAACTTCGTCAAAGGAGCAACAATCTTGGAAAAACCCTCCACAAACCTTCGGTAGTATCCTGCCAAACCAAGGAAACTACGAACCTCCTGAACAGACTTAGGAACTTTCCAGTTCATCACCGCTTCAATCTTCTGAGGATCAACACGAATCCCCTCAGCTGAGACCACATGCCCAAGAAAAACAACCTCCCTAAGCCAAAACTCACACTTGCTCAACTTAGCATAAAGCTGATTCTCCAACAAAGCTTGCAACACAACCCTCAAATGCTCTTCGTGCTCTTCCTCTGTACGCGAGTACACAAGGATATCATCAATGAACACCACAACAAACTTGTCCAGGTATTCATGAAAAACACGATTCATCATGTCCATGAAAGCAGCAGGAGCATTTGTCAAACCAAACGGCATCACAAGGAACTCATAATGCCCATACCTTGTCCTGAAAGCTGTCTTAGGCACATCCACATCCTTCACCTTCAATTGATAATACCCTGACCTCAAGTCAATCTTAGAGAACACAGCAGCTCCCCGAAATTGATCAAAGAGATCATCAATCCTCGGCAAAGGATACCGATTCTTGATAGTCAACTTGTTCAGCTGACGGTAATCAATGCACATCCTCATCGTGCCATCTTTCTTCTTCACAAACAAGACAGGAGCACCCCAAGGCGAAACACTCGGCCGGATGAAACCACGATCAAGCAACTCTTGCAACTGCGTCTTCAGCTCCTTCATCTCCTTAGGTGCCATTCTATAGGGAGTAATGGACACAGGAGTGGTATTCTCATACAGCTCAATACCAAACTCCACCTCGCGATTAGGAGGTAAACCAGGCAACTCCTCAGGAAAAACATCAGGAAACTCCTTCACAACCCTGATATCCTGCACCCTCAGCTCCTTCGAACTAGGATTCATCACAAAAGCCAGAAAAGCTTCACAACCTTGCCTCAGCATCCTGCTCGCCTCCAAGGTAGAAACAACATTGGCAAGAAACTTCACATTCTCACCAACCACCACCACTTCATAATCATCCGCAAGCTTAAGCGAAACCCGCTTATTCTCACAATCCACAACAGCACGATGCTCAGCAAGCCAATCCATACCAAGGATCACATCAAAACCATAAAAGGGCAACTCCATAAGATCAACAAGAAAGACATGCTCTTGAACAACCAAAGGACACCTTTTATAAAGCTTACGAGTCACAACAGTTTCACCAAAAGAACTAGTGACTCTTACACCAACATCCAAAAACTCAACAGGCAAACCAAGCAACTCAGCATGCTCACGAAGAATGTATGAATGCGTAGATCCAGAATCAATCAAAGAAAGCAATGACAAGGATTGCAAAGTAAAGGTACCTGCAATCACATCTGCATCATTCCTTCCTTCGCGCTGAGCATACACCCTCGCTTGGCCTCCACCCTCAGGTTGAATAGCCACAACATGAGCTACACCGCGCCCACCTTCCTCTCGCCTCTGAAAATTACCACGGCCGCGCCCACGACCTCTCTGCGATGCTGCAACAACAGGAGCACGCTCTTGACCACCAGCCATCCTTGGACAATCACGCCTCAGATGATCAGCTGAACCACAACTCCAGCACTCATAACCAGCTGCTATCACAGGAGCTTGCACCTCCCTCCCAGCACGAGGACAGTCACGCTTCAAGTGACCACGGGAACCACAAATCCAACAAGCACTAGGGTCAGCTCTAGCATTGCCACCCCTAGCAGATGCACCTCCACCTCTCTTAGACGAGGACTGAAACCTCTGATCACGTCCTCTCTTGTTCCGACCACCGGAACTAAACTCAGCAGCTCTCTTTCCAGAACTAGCTCTAGCACCCTTAGCAGACAAACTCAGGTTCATCTCAATGTCCTTGGACCGACTAACCAGCACATCAAAATCATTGTACTCAGCAGCTAACATATAAGTCTTAACCTCCGTCACCAAACCATAACGGAACCTCTCGCACCTCTCGCGCTCATCAGGTACCAACTCAGGTGCATACTGGCTAAGACGTACAAACTGTACCTCATACTCAGCCACACTCATGTTCCCTTGGGTCAGAGACATGAATTCACGCTTCTTTTCATCCAGATATCTAACTCCCAGATATCTCCTCTTGAACGCATGCTGAAAGAACGTCCAAGTAACATCAGCATCAGCCATCCCAGAGATTGTGGTCGTCCACCACGTATAAGCATCACCTTGCAGCAGTGACACCACACATCCCAGCTTCTGCACGTCAGTGCAACTCATTTGTCCCAAGACACGCTTGGTACTCTCCAACCATGCTTCAGACCTCTCAGCTGACATACCCCTAAACTCAGTCCCACCAAGACTGCGCAACCGTTCCAAGGGTAGTCTAGCACCAGCATCTCCTTGATGCCCAGCTCCTTGAGCTCCAGCTACTACTGCTCGAAACGCACCCGCAATAGCTTGTACAAGCACAGACATGTCAGGTATCGCTTGCCCCTGACCAGCTTCAGGTCCTGCAGCTCCAGCACCAGCTGCCTCAGCTCCAGCTCCAGCTCTTTCCCTCTCCGCACCACCACCACCAGGTGGAGGAGGAGGTATCACAGCACTACCAGTGTGCTCATCATTCCCATTCCCCTCCGGGGTCGTAGCTCTCGCGCTACTCCTTAACTCTCTACGTGGTGCCATACTATTACCATGCATAACAATACAAAATAAAACAAGTCAGGACCAGCAAGGTAAGCAAATTCCAAGTATTCAAGCTCAATTTCTTTCAAAAACAACATCATCTCTTTAGCTTTTGTTTGGCAATGGGTACCCTCATCATGCTTCATCACAACATGCATCACATATACATCATCATATCATATCACTGAACATGCTTTCACCCAACAAGCATACAAACCAAACCATGCTTCAATCATGCATACACACATTCCCAATTACTCGAGAACTCAGCTCTTATACCACCAAATGTAACCCCCGTAGCCCGGTCCAGACGGTTGACCCGAACTACGAAGATTACACGGGGAAAACCAAAGTCAACCCGAAAGTCAACCTTGATTAACGACCCTTTTTTTTTCTTAATCTTATCTAGATGCACATTAACCTTAAGTGTGACCATACAGACAACGTATCAAAAGATCACAAACATCAGAGATCAAACAGGGACCCAATTGAACAAAATACAACTTTAGGGACCAATTTGTAAATTCTGATAAATTGAGGGACTTAACCCAAATTAAAGTTACCATCTTGAAATTAGTCAGGTTTCATGCATCTCTGTGAAATTTCAGCTTAAAAGGACATCCACAGCTCATGCAATTGATCAAGCAAGATTCAGGACCAAAACGCAAACAATTCAAAACATGTAACTACCATGTCAGCCCCCTAACGGTCGACCGTTCCGAAACAGGCTAGCCCTGTTCCGAAACACGGGCCGTTCCGAAACGGGTTCCGGAACATGGCCTCGGCAGAGGCTAAACCGTTTCGAAACGGTGTATACCGTTTCGGACGCCTGGGTTCATGCAAGGCACCCGTTCCGAAACGGTACACCCCTGTTCCGAAACGCCTGCATAAAAACCAGCAAACAAGCATACTAGATCATGCAATTGGACACTCAAACATGCTCCAAGCATCACCAAACTTTACCAGCATGCAATTAAACATATTTAACACATATAAGCATCAACAATTCAGCAAGATAACATCTCATGCAAAAAGCCCCAAATTCAAAGTCATGCTTCCTACACAAGCTAACATTCAAGCCTTAAACCTTCAAAAGCAAGCAATAGAAATTCAATCCAAAACCAGCATCAACAACCACATACAACATATTTAGGGAGTCATAAACACCTCCCAAAACAAATACATTGGTCCCCCATTGCCAAAAACGTACAAAAGCTAAAACACTTATAAAACCTTCATACATTGAGCTTTACTTGTACTTGTTTGCTTGCCTCCTCTTGCTGCCCTCAATGCACCCTAATGCTCTGCATTATTGAATCAAGAAAACGAGAGAGCGTAAGCCAAAGCTTAGTGAGGAGTGCTCTTTTAAAACCATTCAATAATGCATTTAAAACCATTTGTAAATCATGCTTGTAAACAACCTTTACACATGCTCAAAACATACTTTAAATCAAGCAATAACATGCTTCCACATTTCATTTAAACAAGCATCTCATGCTTCATCATAAACATTAAATCATGCATCTCATGCATCTCATGTACCATACATGTCATATTGGCTCAAGTGATACATTTCATTTATGAAATCAAGTTCAACAACTTTCCCCAAGGACTTTTAAACACCTTGGACCCCAAGGACTTTCAAACACCTTGGCCATGGACTTTTAAACACCATGAATGGACCACACAAGGACTTTTAACCACCTTTGTGTCCGTAGCTTGAAATACCCCAAGGACTTTTAAACACCTTGGCCCCAAGGACTTTTAAACACCTTGGCCCCATGGACTTTTAACCACCATGGAAAGGAGCACCTAAGGACTTTTAACCACCTTAGTGTCCGCAACAAGATTCATCCAAGGACTTTTAACCACCTTGATGATCTTAGATAACAAGGCTCACTCAAGGACTTTTAACCACCTTAGTGACCTTCACTTTTACAAACCATCACTTGCCAATACACACTTTATACATCATGTAATCCACTGTTTTAAAAGCATTTAAACCAAGCCATTTCATCATGCATTTCAAAGCATTAAATCATCATTTAACAATGCATAAAAGCAAGGCACTCTTACCTAGAGACACCTTCAACACATGGCTTAAAACATCAGCATAAATCATGCTAAAACATCAGCAATTAACATGCTCAAACATGCTTTCCAAAACAGTAGCAAATCATGCAAAATCATCATTTCACATTCTATCAAAATATGGCCACCACTTAAAGAGAGTAAACCGAAAACTTACACTTGAGCTTAGCAAAGTTGTTTAGACTTATACTAAGCTCCCAAAACCTTCAACCTTTGGTTTAAAAGCTGAAAATCCATTTTCACTCACCAATTACCAAACAAGCCTAGCCAACAAGCCTTCCAAGCTTCCGAAACCTTCCGAAAACACCTCCAAAACTCAAGGATCAACCTCCCCTGTTTCAAGCACATAAAAACAGAACATTAATGCATCCTTATGCATTAAAACACCAGCAACATCAACACAACTCGCTGCTCATCACAAATCTAACAATTCGGCTACCAAACACAACCGAAATCATCTCCAAACACTTCCAAAACTTAACCCAGCCAAGATCCATCACTTCTAACCATTTTTATACATCACATAACATACAAAAAGATCACAACCACGTCCTTATACCTCCAGGTATAACAGATCACCAAAAACACTCCAAAAACAACCAAAAACTCAAGCCAAACTTAGGAAATTCAACCTATCCGGGATTGCATTGATTAAGCCTCAACTTCTAATCATTTTAGCATTCATTTAACATCATTTTAACACCTCAAAACCCTGTTTAAACAGATCACACGAAATTTTTACCAAAATCACCAAATCTTGCATTTTAGCCAAAAATCAAGATCTCAATTGAAAAGCCTTTAATAAAACATGAATCAAGGATTGAGAACTTAGGAATTTCATTAAAGAACTTAAAGTTCAGAGGAGAATCGTTCATACCTCCAAACTTGTGATTTCTCCACTTTTTGGAATGAAAACCTTGTTGAAACTTGTAGCGATTGAGTAGGTTTTGATTACACAATGATTTGCTAACAATTGTGAGTTGAAAAGATGAATTTAGGTGAAGAAATCAGATCAAAATCACTGAAAATGGTGATGTTTGGTTGGAGAGAAAAGGAGAAGAGAAAATAGGAAGTTAGGAAAGAAAAATAGTAAAATAAAGTTTCCCTCCTTTTTGGATCTTTAAAATCAGATAATTAGCTTATAAAACCTTAGAAAAATCTGGAGAAATAACCTTTGGATTAATAGCTCCTTAAAGATTCAAAGTTTCAACCCTTTATAAAATAGCCACCAAACTTTCAAAAATTACATTTTGGTCACTAGCCAAAATGTCACATTTTCGAAACTCATTTTCCAAAATTGATTTCACAGTTCACTTAATTATAATAAAAGATGATTTTAGAACATTTTTCCATAATTTTTATGCAACCCGAACTAGGCTTTCCTAATTTAACCACTTACGATTCGAACAGCACTTTGACTAAACCGGTCAACGCCCAAGACTTCCAAGCCCAAAACCGGGGCGTTACATCCCCAACAATTATAAAACTAAAACCCTTGAAAATTAAATCAATGTCTATAACCAAACACTACAACTCATTCCCCCAAGATTAAAAGCGCCAGCTTCCATTACAAATGGCTATAACTCAACACTACAACTCACTCCCAAAACTTTAAAATTTATCAAAAGCAGTATTTTTTTTTGAAACAATAGATTCTCACATTCATGGATTCCCCCTTATCATGCATGCATTTGCATACCTGGTAAATGATATGTTAACAAGCACCGTCAACAGTTGGGGCGATACGTCGCATTGGAGCAACTATGGTGCTTGCTCAGTTTCTTGGTTTACTGGATTTGGATGTTTTTATGTAAAGGTTGCATGTCGAGTATGAGCATGTTAATTACGGGACCATGCATGTGCAATTTATTTAGACCAGAAATAAAGAAATCTGGCATGGTACCATACAAGTGGATTTCATTCATTTGTATGTAATCCTTGGTAAAGTTAAACTACAACGCTCTTTATACACATATTCAATGAAGGAAGGGAAAAGAAAAGTTAAAAAATAAAGCGTTTTGCTTTGGTGCCTGATTTGATGTTGTTAGTTGGCATTACTTGGTTGTTCTGCATCCGATCGAGGATATATTCGAAAGTTTGGGGAATGAGTTGTAGTGTTGGGTTATAGCCATTTGCAATGGAAGTTGATGCTTTTAATCTTGGGAGAATGGGTTGTAGTGTTGGGCTATAGCCATTGATTTAATTTTCTGGGTTTTAGTTCTATAATTTTTGGGGAAGATGGTGAAAAATAAAATTTTGAAAGTTTGGGGGTTAAATTAGAAACTAATTTTTTTAAGTAACGGAGACTAACGGCCAAGGGACCAAAATAGAAACGATTCTAAACGTAAATGACCGGAATAATCTTTTTTGAATTCTGGTGACCAAAATAGAACACACCCTAAACGAAAGGAACCACTGGTGACCGGAATAATCATTTGAGGGACTTAAAAATCTATGTCAAGTTTTTCAATTTAATCCTTACCTTACATTGTTATATCAAAATCAATCATAGGTTTTACAGATTGTGTTATTTGTTTTGGTATGGTTTGAGGATTATCACTTGAGAGCCAATATAATGTTAATGATAAATGATTAAGCATGAGATGCTTGTGAATGATGAAAGAATGCATGTGATGCTTGGTTTAAGCATGAGCAAAGGTTTATTTGCTATTTTAAAAGGATGCATAAGAGCATGTGTTTTAGAAAGCGCATTGATGTCTTGAAAGGACATGTTTTATGTAAAGGCATGTGTTGATAAATGATGATTTGCCAACTTTGTGTGAAATGCATTGATGAACGTTGTTTAGCGATCCTCACTAAGCTTTGTGCTTACGCTCATGTGTTTCATCAATGCAGAGAATTAGGCTCTTGAGGCAGTGTGTAAGCAAGGGGAATCCAAGCACTTTGGTCAAGCAAAGTTTGTGGTTTTTCTTTGGTGTAATAAGAGGCAATGGGTGGGATTTCTACTCTTGGATGATTGGGGAGGTTCATTATTACTTTGTTCATATTTGGTTTGGTATTTTTGAGTTGTAATTGGACTTTAAAGTTTGATTGATGCATGATTGTGGCTTTTAGCTTTTGTTTGGTTTTAAAGACTAGGAAGCATGCCTATAGAACCAATGCTTGCTTGAATGATGCTATGTCTTAGCTCGTACTTTGCAATGTAGATCTTTGATGCCTAAACATGTTGTATGTATACTGTGGCATGAATTGGAATGTTTTCGGGGGTGTTTAAGAGTGTAAAACCAGCAAAATTTGCTGTTGCAGGGCAAGGTGTATCAGAATGCCTTTACCTATTTTGGAACAGAGGCCTGAAATGGGCATAAGGTTTCGGACTGTGTAGGAACGTTCCAGAACGTTTTTGCTACTGGAAAAGGGAGTTTCGATACGGGTTTCGAAATGCACTCGAGTATCGAAACGATCAACCTAGTTTCAAAGCGACCATTTGATTTAGGGCCTTGTGTTCAAAACACCCGACCGTTAGAGTTGAATTTGAATTGTTTCAGGTTTCTATCTCTTACATTTTGGTCTCTGGGCCTTGAATGCTTAATTAAATGAGTTTGGATGGTCCGTTTAAGATTAAATTTGACATACTGACTTAGTATATGGTTAATTTTGAATTGGTAACCTTAAAATTTGTTTAGTTCTTATAATTTTGAAAAGTTACATATTAGTCCCTAAAAGACGATCAGATGCAACTTAACCCCTAAATGAACTCTGTTCGCTATGTGGCTTCCGCTAAAATGTTTTGCCATTCACATAGGTAAATAATGTGCATCTGGAAAAGTTAAAAAGAAAAAAAGGTCGTCAATCAAGGTTGACTTTCACGAGTTGACTTTGGTTTTCCCCGTGTAATCTTCTTAGTTCAGGTCGGACGTCTAGGCCGGGCTAATGGGGTTACATTGTAGTAACCAGAAGAGGAATTGAAATTGACCTTGACAAGATAAAGGCCATACAAGAGCTTCCACCGCCCCAAATACAGAAGCAAGTTCGGGGATTCCTGGGAAGGCTTTCATATCCCAATTAACGAATAAAGGTGATCCAATATTCAGGTTGCTTAGAAAGAATAATCCACGGACATGGAATGAGGAATGTCAGGTAGCCTTAGAAAAGATCAAGGAGAAGTTAACTAATCCTCCAGTGCTAGTGCCACCTGTTTCAAGAAAATCATTAATACTCTATCTAGCGGTGTATGAAAATTCAATAGGTTGCGTATTGGGCCAGCATGACGAAACTGGAAGGAGGGAAAGGGCAATATATTACGTAAGCAAGAAGTTTACTGACTGTGAAGCAAGATATACTCTGATTGAAAAAGGTATGTTGCGTTCTGGTATGGGCTACTAAAAGGCTTAGGTAGTATATGTTGTATCATAACACATGGTTGATCTCATGGCTAAATCCATTAAAGTTTATGATGGAAGCTCCAACCTTATCAGGAAGAATAGCACGATGGCAGATGTTGCTCTCAAAATATGATATTCAATATGTGAGCCAAAAAATGGTAAAAGGAAGTGCCGTAGTTGTTTTCTGGCAAGTTGTGCTCAAGATGATTATGAGGCATTAGATTTTAGTTTTCCTCGATGAGGATTTAATGTGTATTATAGAAAATGATGAGCAACCAATAGAATCTTGGGTCATGCATTTTGACGGTGTTGTAAATGCTCTAGGACGAGGTATCGGGGCAGTTTTGGCTTCATCGGAAGGAGATCATTACCCTTTCACTTGCCGTTTGAAATTCTTTTGCACTAATAATATGGCAGAGTACGAGGCATGCATATTAGGTCTAAGGGAAGCCATTGATAGAAAAATCTCAAATTTGAAGGTCTATGGGGATTCATCGTTGATCATCTAACAAATACGTGGCGAATGGGAAACAAAGGATGCAAAATTAATAGAGTATTAAAAGTTGGTCCTTGAATTAACTAAAGAATTTGATGCGATCACTTTTAGGCATCTCCCAAGAGAAGATAATCAGATGGCTGATGCATTAGCTACTTTGGCTACCATGTTTAAAGCAAGTGAGGGTTCCGAGATGATGCCCATTAAGTTGTAAATGTTGGTGTAACCCACTTAGCCCGGCCTAGACGGTTGACCTGAACTACGAAGATTACACAGGGAAAACCAAAGTCAACCCGAAAGTCTACCTTGATTCACGACCCTTTTTTTCTTTTTAAACTTGTCTAGATGATTGTTAACCCTAAGTGAGTACTCACGAGATACGTTAGAGAAAGGCACAGCGATCGGATTTCAAAAATGGACTCAATTGCACAATATACGAATTTGGGGACCAAAGTGTAATTTTAGAAAATTAGAGGGTCCATACTGATTTTAAAGCTACCAATACGAAATTAGTCATGTTACATGCTTCACTACCAAATTTCAACTTAATTGGACATCCCAAGCTCAAGCAATTGCAATCTCAACATTTAGGACTAAAATGTAAGACATGCAAACTTCAGAACAATTCAAATCAGTGCCCAACGGTCACCTGTTTCGAAACACCCACTTGTTGTATCGAAATGCAGGATCGAAACAACAATGACCATTTCGGTACGCGGGTTGGTTCCGAGACTGGTTCCGAAACGAGGCCTTCCAGTAGCCAAATCGTTTCGAAACGTCCCTTAGCGTTTCGAAACACGAAGGCCATTTTAGGCCCCCGTTTCGAAACACTAAGGGGTGTTTCGATACTGTTTGCCTAGAAACAGCAGCAAATGCTGGCTTTTCGTGCAAAAACCCGATCAAACACATCCAAAGGACTTCCCAAGCATATAAACAAGTCATTCAACATATAAGGTGCATGTCTAGAACTCCTAAACTCATTCATGGCATCAAACATGAAAGTTCATAAGTCTAGAGGCATGCTTCCTATTATCAAAACACTAATAGGCAATCCAACCTCAAAACAAGTAATAAAGGCCATTTACAACCCAAATAACCAAGGCAAACCTGCCACAACCACAAGGAGTTTAATACATCTCCCAAAACAAATCTTAGGTTCCCATTGCCAATTTATCAAAAGTAATAGTGTATGAAAACTTCACCATACGTGAGCTCGGACTTCATTGGATGAACTTAGCTTTATTGATGCCCTTAAACACCTCAATTATCTGCATTATTGGTAAAAGAGAGTGTAAGCACAAATGTTTAGTGAGGCGTGCTCTAAAGAAAACCAACACAATAATGCATTTTTAGAAAACACTTCCATCGAAGCTTTTAAACCACATGCTCAACTCTTTCTCATGCTTGGAAAACTTCAAAGCAAACCCATTGAGAACACATGTACCTTCATTCTATCTCATACATTAAAACCAATGCAAATCTCATGGCAATGCCATTCGCATGCTTGTATAGTCAAAGCTTTTCTAATCAAAACACATGTGCATATCTCAAAACATAAATCATTTCACCAAGGTACATGTGCAACAAAAACCATTTCATCATTTATATTGACATTTAGCATCTCATCAATACTCAGATATGCGGACACATTTCTACACTAGACTCTTTTGGTGGAATCTCACATCACCGTACTCACTTGTCTAGCAACAACTTCCGGTGGAATCTCTCATCACCGTACTCACATGGCAGAATCTCTCATCGCCACAAAGCTTGGGTATTTCACCAAGTCCTACCCGATGGAATGCCCATCATCGGAAAATCTCCCTTTGGCTTAACCAAAGAGCACGTACGGATTTTTAGTTTATAGTGCACTCTCATCCTATTGATCGATCAATTATATCTGGTAGGTTTCTCAACATCTATGCCAATATAATGTGTTTAAATATCATCACACCTACTATTTTTCATGCAAAATAACTCAAATGTTTTCTCATCACTTTTCAAATCAATAATCATACTTTGCTTTAAACCAAGAGCTCAAATCTATTCAATGCATCATGCCATCTCATGACAACTCTACAAGCATAATCTCATGCTTCAAAACATGCATAAAAACAGTAGGAATTTAACAATCACAAACCATGAGCATGTAAAAGCAATTTGGGGCCAAACACCACTTTAGAGAGATCATATCAAGCCATACTTACTTCCGGACTTAGGAAGGTGTTTCAAACCTCTCCTAAATCCCCAAACCTTGTGTTTTTGTCCTCATGGACTTCAAAACCAAACGCACTCACCGATTTCGTTTCGCTTGCTTGCCAAAACGCCGATTAAGCCTCCGGATCAACTCCAAAAGTGTCCGAAGATGTCTCCCCTGTTTTAGACACATCAAAGCAGAGGATTAATGCATCATCATGCATTGAAATCTTCAGCCGACACTCCTAAACTTGCTGCTCTACCTAAAACCAACATTTCGGCTACCAAACACAACCGAAATCACCTCCAAACTCTTCCAAAACTTAACCCAGCCAAGATCCATCACTTCTAATAATTTCTAAACATCAATTAACATAAAAAACAACCCTAAACTCGTCCTTATACCTCCAGCTATAACAGAACATAAAAAACACCACAAAAACCACCATTTTCATAAGCAAAAACTTAGGAAACACAACCTATTCGGGATTGCATTGATAAAACCTCATTTCTAACATCATTTAACATCCAAAATTCAATAGAGAACTACCTCAAAACAGAGCCCAATCAATTACAACGAAAATCTTCAGGATCTCTTCCAAAATCTTGAGTTTAAGCCAAAATCTTGTTTCCAGCATTAAAACCATTTATAAAACTTTAATAAAGGATTGACAACTTGGGATGTAACCCCCTTAGCCCGGCCTAGACGGTTGACCCGAACTACGAAGATTACACGGGGAAAACCAAAGTCAACCTTGATTAACAACTTTTTTTTCCTTTTTAGTCTTATCTAGATGCACATTAACCTTAGGCGTACTCTTGAGAAACACATACTTGAAAAGCACAACGATCGAATTACAATGAGGGACTCAATTGCACAAAATACAAAAGTTAGGGACCAAATTGTAAATTCTGGAAAGATGTAGGACCTAACTGATTTTAAGGTTACCAATACTTAATTAATCATATTACATGCTTCTCTGTCAAATTTCACCTTAAACGGACATCTCAAACTCAAGCAATTGCAAATACAATTTTCAGGGCTAAAACGTAAAGCTTGCAAACCTTAAAACCATTCAAATCAGTGCCCAACGGTCATCTGTTTCGACACGGGGTTGACCGTTCCGAAACTCGGGTTCGTTCCGAGACCTGTATCAGAACAGGGCCTTACAGTGGCCAAATCGTTTCGGAACGGCCCCTATCCGTTTCGATACAAGAAGGCCATTACTGGCCCCCGTTTCGAAACGCTAGTGCCCGTTCCGATACGGATTGCCTAGAAGTTGCATAATTTTCTGGTTTTACATACATTAAACCACTCAAACACATCCTAATGACTTCCTAATCATGCCAACAAGTCATCATGCATATAAGGTACATGTTTGTAACATCAAAACACATTCATGGCATCAATCAAGAAAATCCACAAGTCTATAGGCATGCATCCTAATATCCAAAACCATCCAACCATCAAAACACCAAAACAAGCATCAAAATGGTCATTTACAAATCCAAATCATCAACGACATCATGACACAATTAGGGATTCCAAAACATCTCCCAAAACACAACCTAGGTTCCCATTGCCAAATATCAAAAACTAATAGTGTTGTGAAAACATCACCATGCATGAGCTTAGCTTTCCCTTGGATTCTTAGCCTCCTTGTTGCCCTCAAACACCTCAATTATCTACATTATTGGTTCAAGAGAGAGAGCGTAAGCACAATTTCTATGTGAGACATGCTCTAAAGAAACAACGCAATAATGCATTTTATAAAACACTTTTCACAAAGCTTTTCATCACATAAACATCATTATTCATGCAACCTTGCATTCTTAAACAAGCATCTAATGCTTCATTAGAACAACATGTCATATTGGCTTTCAAGTGATAAACCATAACCATTCACAACATAAAACACAATCGGTACAATCACAACCCCTCAACACTCGTGATGGAGTTTAACGGTACAATCACAACCCCTCAACATCACTCATTGGTAGTTGTATAACATCACTAACGAGAACACGGGACACACAACACAAGATCCACACATGGACTTTCAACCACCATTGTGATCTTAACCATCTCGTTAGTGTACTTGGATGGAGTTTACGGTACAATTACAACCCCTCAACATCCAAGGCGACTTTATTCACGGTGCACCCAATCCTATAGCCGGCTAACTATATCCGATTCAAGTACTTTAAAACCAACACATCACTTGCCAATATACATCATTTATCATCAATAATCCACTGTTTTAAAGCATTAATCAAAGCCATTAAACCATCATGCATCACTATGCATCAAAACCACATTTAAAAATATCAAACCAAGGATCTGTTACCTTGAGAATCCTTCAACATATGGCTTTCAAAACCAGCATTAACCATGCTAAAACATGCTTTAAAAACAGAATTTAAACATGCAATTAATCAACAAATGCATCGAACCACTCCATGGCTCATACAAGAGAGTTTTCCCGAAAACTTGCTCTTGAGCTTAGTTAAGTTGCTTAGACTTAAACTAAGCTCCCAAAATCTTCAAACATTGGTTTCAAAGCTGAAAACCCAACTTCACTCACCAATTCTGATTCGCAAGCTTGCTGAAACGCCGATCAAGCCTCCGGATCAACACCACAACTATCCGAAGATGCCTCCCCTGTTTTAAACACATCAAAGCAAAGGATTAATGCATCATCATGCATTAAAATTTTCAGCCATCACACCTAAACTCGCTGCTCTGACCAATTCTAACATTTTGGCTACCAAACACAACCGAAATCACCTCCAAACTTTTCCATAACATAACCCAGCCAAGATCCATCACTTCTAACCATTTCAAAACATCAATTAACATCCAAAATGAACCTAATCTCATCCTTATACCTCTAGCTATAACAGAACACCAAGATCACCCCAAAAACCACCATTTTCATAAGCAAAAACTTAGGAAATTCAACATATTCGGGATTGCATTGATCAAACCTCAATTACACATCATTAAACATCCAAAATACATTTAAAAACCATCTCAAAACAGAGCCCAAACAATCACCACGAATTTCTTCAAGATTTCTCCCAAATCTTGAGTTTTAAGCCAAAATCAAGTTCATAACATTAAATCCATTTATAAAACTTAAATTAAGGATTGATAACTTGGGAATTTCAGTAAAGAACTGAGTATTTATAGGAGAAGAACAACCTTACCTCTAAATGTAGATTTCTCCTTGTTTAGAGCCAAATTCCTTGAAAATTCAATAAGCAAATCAAGAGGATTTGATGTAGAAAGGATTAGGAATTAATTTTTGATTGAAATCTCATCAATTGCTTTGAAAATAAATGAAAAAGATGATGGAGAAAAGTGTTTGGATGAGGGAATTTTGAGAGAAAATGAGATGAGAAAGTTTAAGAAAAGTTAGTTATGAAAATCTAAAATATGGTTTTCCATTTTTCATTTAATTACTTAAACATTAATTAAATCATTAAAATCTAAGATAAATCTGGAGAAATCCTTCTTGGGTAAATTAGCTCCTTAAAGATTCAAAGTTTCAATCCTTACAAAACAGTCACCACTAAACTTTTCAAAAATCACATTTTAGTCACTATTTCGAAATGTTGCATTTCCAAACCTTATTTTGTAAAATTGATTTCACCACTCTCTTATATATATTAAAAGAGGATTTTTAGATATTTTTCCATATTTTTAAAGCATCCCGAACTAGGCTTTCCCTAAAACCTCCTTTTATATTCGAATCGAAAATTAGACTGGTCCGGTTCAGACCCTAAACTTCTAAGCCCAAAATTGGGGTGTTACAACTCTCCCCCCCCCTTAAGAAATTTCGTCCTCGAAATTTACCTGGAGGAAAGAGATACAGAAACTGCTTCTTCATGTCATCCTTTCTTTCCCACGTGGCTTCCTCAACACCAAGATGCTTCCACAACACCTTAAACAATTCAATGGTCTTGCCTCGAAGAACTTTACTATCTGAATCCAGAATTTCCATCGGCTCCTCATCATAGGTTAAGTCTGGATTCAACTCTACTTCCTCCACAGGCATAACATGAGAAGGATCCGATCTATACCTCCGAAGCATAGAGACATGAAACACATCATGAATCTCTTCCAACTCTTGCGGCAATCTCAGCTTGTACGCAACAGGACCCACACGTTCAATCACCTCGTATGGTCCAATGTACCTAGGGCTCAACTTACCCTTTCGACCAAACCTCATCACCTTTTTCCAAGGCGAAATCTTCAAAAACACACGGTCACCTACCGCATACTCAATCTCCTTATGCTTCAAATCTGTGTAAGACTTCTGTCGATCAGAAGCTGCCTTCAATCGCTCACAAATGAGCTTCACCTTCTCGTTGGTTCCTTTCAACAAAGCTGGCATTAAAACCAACTTCTGACCTGTTTCGGCCCAACAAAGAGGAGTTCTGCATTGCCTCCCGTACAAGGCTTCATAAGGTGCCATTTGAATACTTGCCTGGTAGCTATTGTTATAAGCAAACTCCACCAAAGGCAAATGCTTCTCCCAAGAGCCTTGAAACTCAATCACACAACACCTCAACATATTTTCCAGCACTTGGATAACACGCTCAGACTGTCCATCCGACTGTGGATGATAAGAAGTACTGAAATTCAGCCGTGTACCCAAAGCTTGATGCAAACACTCCCAGAAACGCGATGTAAACCTTGGATCTCTATCCGACACGATTGACTTTGGCACACCATGCAGTCGAACAATCTCAGCAATGTACAGCTCCGCAAGCTTATCCAACGTGTACGTAGTATGCACAGGTAAGAAATGAGCACACTTCGTAAGGCGATCCACAATCACCCACGCCGAATTCTTCTTCGATGGCGACAAAGGCAAACCAGACACAAAGTCCATGGTAATCATTTCCCACTTCCACTCAGGAATCCTCAACAGTTGCAACAACCCAGAAGGAAACTGATGCTCAGCCTTAACTCGCTGGCAAACCATTCACTTGCTCACATACTCAGCAACATCTTTCTTTAAACCCACCCAATAGTACTCATCCTTAATATCACGATACATCTTTGTACTACCAGGGTGCATAGCAAAAGGACTATTATGAGCTTCAGTCAGAATAGCACGCCTCAACTCAACATCATTTGGCACTACTTTCCGACTCCCAAAACATAGAACTACATCATCATTAAAACGGAAATCCGATGGTCTATCCTCAGCAATATCCTGAACATGTGGCACCAAGGAATCATCCAATAGCTGCTTATCCTTAATCAACAGGACCAAAGATGGTTTCACTTGCAACTCAGCCACAAGACCCCCATCTTGCGAAATGCTCAAGCTGGCAAACATAGCTCTCAACTCCACTGCCACTTTCCTACTCAAGGCATCCGCTACAACATTAGCTTTTCCCGGGTGGTACTCGATCGTCAGATCGTAATCTTTAAGCAACTCCACCCAATGTCGTTTCCTAAGATTCAACTATTTCTGAGACATCAGATACTTCAAACTTTTGTGATCCGTGTACACAGTACACTTCTCACCATACAGGTAATGTCTCCAAATTTTCAAAGCAAAGACCACTGCAGCTAACTCTATATCATGCGTAGGATAGTTGCACTCATGCACCTTCAACTGGCGCGATGCATAAGCCACCACCTTACCCTCTTGCATCAACACACACCCCAAACCTACATAGGATGCGTCATTGTACACCACAAACTCTTTCCGTGATTCAGGCTGAACCAAGATAGGAGCTTGAGTCAAAGCTGGCTTAAGCTTCTCAAAAGCCTGTTGTCTCGCCTTTGTCCACTCATATTTGACATCCTTCTACAACAACTTCGACAAAGGTGCAGCAATCTTTGAAAATCCATCCACGAACCTCCGGTAGTATCCTGCCAAACCAAGGAAACTACGAACTTCATGAAAAGACTTAGGAGGCTTCCAATTCATCACTGCCTCAATCTTCTGAGAATCAACACGAATCCCCTCAGCAGAAACCACATGACCAAGGAACACAACTTCTCTAAACCAGAATTCACACTTGCTCAGCTTAGCATAAAGCTGGTTCTCCAACAAAGCCTGCAACACAATCCTCAAATGCCCTTCATGCTCCTCCTCGGTACGAGAGTACACAAGGATATCATCAATGAACACCACAACAAACTTATCCAAGTGTTCATGGAACATTCTATTCATCATGTCCATAAAAGCTGCAGGAGCATTCGTCAAACCAAACGGCATCAAAAGGAACTCATAATGCCCATACCTCGTTCTAAAGGATGTCTTTGGCACATCCACATCCTTCACCTTGAGCTGGTAATACCCTGACCTTAAGTCAATCTTAGAGAACACTGCCGCTCCCCGAAATGGATCAAAAAGATCATCAATCCTCGGTAAAGGATACCGATTCTTGATAGTCAACTTGTTCAGCTGACAATAATCGATGCACATTCTCATAGTGCCATCCTTTTTCTTCACAAACAAGACAGGTGCACCCCAAGGTGACACACTCGGCCAAATGAAACCACGATCAAGCAACTCCTGAAGTTGCGTTTTCAGCACCTTCAACTCCTTAGGTGCCATACGATAAGGAGTAATGGACACTGGAGTTGTGTTTTCATACAGCTCAATTCCAAACTCCACCTCTCGATTAGGAGGCAATCCAGGTAACTCCTCCGGAAACACACCAGGAAACTCTGGCACAATCCTGATATCTTGAACCCGCAACTCCTTAGAGCTAGGATTCATCACAAATGCCAGATAAGCTTCACACCCTTGTCTCAGCATCCGGCTCGCTTCCAATGTAGACACCAAATTGGCAAGAAACTTCACATTCTCACCAACCACCACTACCTCGTAATCATCCGCATGCTTCAACGAGACTCGCTTGTTCTCAAAATCCACCACATCTCGATGTTCAACAAGCCAATCCATACCAAGGATTACATCAAAACCATAGAATGGCAATTCCATGAGATCAACATGAAAAACATGATTTTGCACAACCAAGGGACATCTTCTATACAACTTCCGTGTCACAACAGTCTCACCAAAGGAACTAGTTACACGCATACCAACATCCAAAGACTCAACAGGAAAACCAAGCAATTAAGCATGTTCACGCAATATGTATGAGTGCGTAGATCCAGAATCAATCAAGGAAAGTAATGACAAGGATTGCAAAGTAAAGGTATATGCGATCACATTCGTGTCATTTCTCCCCTCTCGCTGAGCATACACTCGAGCCTGGCCACCACCCTCAGGTTGGACAGCCACCACATGTGCCACATTCCTCCCACCATCATCTTTGCGCTGGAAGTTACCACAGTCGCGCCCACGACCTCTCTGTGGTGCAACAACTCCAGGAGCACGTCCCTGACCACCACCGGCCAACAAAGGACACTCCCTTCTCATGTGGTCTACCGAACCACAATTCCTGCATGAATTACTGGTCACTGCCACAGAAGCCTGCACCTCCCTCGCTGCTCGAGGACAATCACGCCTCAAATGACCACGCGATCCACACGTCCAGCACGTGTTCTGATCAGCTCTCATCTTGTCTCCCTGAACAGGCGCACCATGCCCTCCATTACCACGCCTAGCAGAAGACTGATACCTCTTATCTCATCCTCTCTTGTTTTGTCCACCACCGGAACTATACTCAGCAGCTCTTTTGCCCGAGCTAGAACCAACACCCCTAGAAGACAAATCCAGGTTCTGCTCAATGTCCTTTGCCCTGCTCACCAGCACATCAAAATCTGTATACTCAGCTGCAAGCATAAAGGTCTTCACATCCGACATCAAACCATACCGGAAACGCTCACACCTCTCCCGCTCATCAGGGATAAGCTCAGGTGCGTACTGGCTAAGGCGGACAAACTGGATCTCATACTCAGCCACCGACATACTTCCTTTCACAAGAGACATGAATTCTCTTTTCTTCTCATCCAGGTATCGCACACCTAGATACTTCCGCTTGAACACGTTCAGAAAGAACGTCCAAGTAACATCAACTTCCTCCATCCCGGAGACAGTGGCCGTCCACCAAGTATATGCATCATCATGTAACAACGATACCATACATCCTAACCTCTGCACATCGTTGTAGTTCATTTGTCCCAATATTCTCTTGGTGCTTTCCAACCAAGATTCAGAACCCTCAGGAGATAAACCTCTGAACTCAGTCCCTCCCAGACTGCGAAGACGTTCCAGAGGTAATCTCACACCAGCATCTCCCTGATGTGCAGCTCCGTGAGCTCCAGCTACTACTGTATAGAAGGCTCCAGCAATAGCCTGTATCAAAACAGTCATGTCAGGAGCAGCTTGCCCCTGCACACCATCAGGTCCAGCGACCCCAGCACCAACACCTACGCCAGCATTTTCACCTCCAGCACCACCACCAGCGGGTGGTCCACCACCAGGGGGAGGAGGTATATCCACAACATGATCAACATTGTCCTCATTCTCGTTCTGAGCCATAGCTCGCGTATTAATTCTCGTCTCTCTACGAGGTCCCATTCACTAAAACAATGCAATGACACAATGCAATAAACATAATTAGACTCAACAAGGTAAGTAATCCAAGTACTCAAGCTCATTTTCCAAAAAAAAAAACAATTCCTTTCATTATTTTTGATAAGGCAATAGGTTCCTCTAACATGCTTCGACACAGCATAACATCACAATTGCAACATACTTACAATTCACACATCAAACTTTCATTTAAAAGGCATATCATGCAATCACACATACTTCACCCACATAACCATTCACATTTACACGAGAACTCAGCTCTGATACCACCAAATGTAACCCCCTTAGCCCGGCCTAGATGGTTGACCCGAACTACGAAGATTACACGGGGAAAACGAAAGTCAACCCGAAACTCAACCTTGACTAACGACCCATTTTTTCCTTTTTAGTCTTATCTAGATGCACATTAACCTTAGGTGTACTCTTGAGAAACACATACTTGAAAAGCACAGCGATCGAATTACAATGAGGGACTCAATTGCAGATAATACAAAAGTTAGGGACCAAATTGTAAATTCTAGAAAGATGGAGAACCTAACTGATTTTAAGGTTACCAATACTTAATTAATCATATTACATGCTTCTCTATCAAATTTCACCTTAAACGGACATCTCAAACTCAAGCAATTGCAAATACAATTTTCAGGGCTAAAACGTAAAGCTTGCAAACCTTAAAACCATTCAAATTAGTGCCCAATGGTCATTTGTTTCGAAACGGGGTTGACCGTTCCGAAACTCGGGTTCGTTCCGAGACCTGTATCGGAACAGGGCCTTAAAGTGGCCAAATCGTTTCGGAACGGCCCTATCAGTTTCGATACACGAAGGCCATTACAGGCCCCCGTTTCGAAACGCTAGTGCCCGTTCCGATACGGATTGCCCAAAAGTTGCATAATTTGCTGGTTTTACATACATTAAACCACTCAAACACATCCCAATGACTTCCTAATCATGGCAACAAGTCATCATGCATATAAGGTACATGTTTGTAACATCAAAACACATTCATGGCATCAATCAAGGAAATCCACAAGTCTATAGGCATGCATCCTAATATCCAAAACCATCCAACCATCAAAACACCAAAACAAGCATCAAAAGGGCCATTTACAAATCCAAATCATCAACGGCATCATGCCACAATTAGGTAGTCCAAAACATCTCCCAAAACACAACCTAGGTTCCCATTGCCAAATATCAAAAACTAATAGTGTTGTGAAAACATCACCATACATGAGCTTAGCTTTCCCTTGGATTCTTAGCCTCCTTGTTGCCCTCAAACACCTCAATTATCTGCATTATTGGTTCAAGAGAGAGAGCGTAAGCACAATTGCTTTGTGAGACATGCTCTAAAGAAACAACGCAATAATGCATTTTATAAAACACTTTTCACAAAGCTTTTCATCACATAAACATCATTATTCATGCAACCTTGCATTCTTAAACAAACATCTCATGCTTCATTAGAACAACATGTCATATTGACTTTCAAGTGATAAACCATAACCATTTACAACATAAAACACAATCGGATACGCGGATTACAAGCGTTGTCCCATACGCTTCATACACACTACCGAACACACAAGGTGGAGTTTACCGGTACAATCACAACCCCTCAACACCTGTGATGGAGTTTAACGGTACAATCACAACCCCTCAACATCACTCATTGGTAGTTGTATAACATCACTAACAAGAACACGGGACACACAACACAAGATCCACACATGGTCTTTCAACCACCATTGTGATCTTAACCATCTCGTTAGTGTACTTGGATGGAGTTTACGGTACAATTACAACCCCTCAACATCCAAGGCGACTTTATTCACGGTGCACCCAATCCTATAGCCGGCTAACTATATCCGATTCAAGTACTTTAAAACCAACACATCACTTGCCAATATACATCATTTATCATCAATAATCCATTGTTTTAAAGCATTAATCAAAGCCATTAAACCATCATGCATCACTATGCATCAAAACCACATTTACAAATATCAAACCAAGGATCTGTTACCTTGAGCATCCTTCAACATATGGCTTTCAAAACCAGCATTAGCCATGCTAAAACATGCTTTAAAAAAAGAATTTAAACATGCAATTAATCAACAAATGCATCGAACCACTCCATGGCTCATACAAGAGAGTTTTCCCGAAAACTTACTCTTGAGCTTAGTTAAGTTGCTTAGACTTAAACTAAGCTCCCAAAACCTTCAAACATTGGTTTCAAAGCTGAAAACCCAACTTCACTCACCAATTCCGTTTCGCAAGCTTGCCGAAATGCCGATCAAGCCTCCAGATCAACACTACAAGTATCTGAAGATGTCTCCCCTGTTTTAAACACATCAAAGCAGAGGATTAATGCATCATCATGCATTAAAATCTTCAGCCATCACACCTAAACTCGCTGCTCTAACCAATTCTAACATTTCAACTACCAAACACAACCTAAATCACCTCCAAACTCTTCCACATCATAACCCAACCAAGATCCATCACTTCTAACCATTTCAAAACATCAATTAACATCCAAAATGAACCTAAACTCATCCTTATACCTCCAGCTATAATAGAACACCAAGATCACCCCAAAAACCACCATTTTCATAAGCAAAAACTTAGGAAATTCAACCTATTCGGGATTGCATTGATCAAACCTCAATTACACATCATTAAACATCCAAAATAAATATAAAAACCATCTCAAAACAGAGCCCAAACAATCACCACGAATCTCTTCAAGATTTCTCCCAAATCTTGAGTTTTAAGCCAAAATCAAGTTCATAACATTAAATCCATTTATAAAACTTAAATTAAGGATTGATAACTTGGGAATTTCAGTAAAGAACTGAGTATTTAGAGGAGAAGAACAACCTTACCCCTAAATGTAGATTTCTCCTTGTTTAGAGCCTAATTCCTTGAAAATTCAATAAGCAAATCAAGAGGATTTGATGAAGAAAGGATTAGGAATTAATTGTTGATTTAAATCTCATCAATTGCTTTGAAAATCAATGAAAAGGATGCTGGAGAAAAGTGTTTGGATGAGGGAATTTTGAGAGAAAATGAGATGAGAAAGTTTAAGAAAAGTTAGTTATGAAAATCTAAAATATGGTTTTCCACTTTTCATTTAATTACTTAAACATTAATTAAATCATTAAAATCTAAGAAAAATCTGGAGAAATCCTTCTTGGGTAAATTAGCTCCTTAAAGATTCAAAGTTTCAATCCTTACAAAACAGTCACCATTGAAGTTTTCAAAAATCACATTTTAGTCACTATTTCGAAATATTGCATTTCCAAACCTTATTTTGTAAAATTGATTTCACCACTCTCTTATATATTTTAAAAGAAAATTTTTAGATATTTTTCCATATTTTTAAAGCATGCCGAACTAGGCTTTCCCTAAAACCTCCTTTTATATTCGAACCAAAAATTAGACCGGTCCGGTTCAGACCCTAAACTTCTAAGCTCAAAATTAGGGTGTTACATGGGAATTTCAGTAAAGAACTGAGTATTTAGAGGAGAAGAACAATCTTACCTCTAAATGGTGATTTCTCCTTGATTTGGGCAAAATTCCATGAAAATGCAATGTGGAAATCAAAAGGATTTGTTGCAAGATTGATTAGAAACCAATAGGTGGTGGAAATCTCATCAATTTAAGTGAAAATCAAAGTGAATTTTGCTGGAGATAATGTGTTTGGATTATAGGATTTTGAGAGAAAAAGGAATGAAGGAAGATTAGAGAAAAGCTAGTTATGAAAATCAAAGGGTAGTTTTCTCCTTTCTTTTATTTAATTAAACATTAATTAAATTACCCAAATTAAGGAAAAATCTGGAGAAAAACATTTTGGGTAGTTAGCTCCTTAAAGATTCAAAGTTTCAATCCTTTACAAAACAGTCACTACTAAACTTTGCAAAAATCGCATTTTAGTCACTACACCGAAATGTAGTATTTCCAAACCTTATTTTGTAAAATTGATTTCACCACTCTCATATATATATTAAATGAGGATTTTAAGATATTTTTCTATATTTTTAAAGCATTCCGAACTAGGCTTTCCCTAAAACCTCCTTTTATATTCGAATCGTTTCTCAGACCGGTCCGATTAGACCCTAAACTTCTAAGCCCAAAATTGGGGTGTTACAACTCTCCCCCTTTTAAGAAATTCCGTCCTCGAAATTTACCTGGAGGAAAAAGGTAAGGAAACTGCCTCTTCATGTCATCCTTTCTTTCCCACGTGGCTTCCTCAACACCACGATGCGTCCACAACACCTTAACCAACTCAATGGTCTTACCCCGAAGAACTTTACTGTCCGAATCCAGAATTTCAACCGGCTCCTCATCATAGGTCAAATCTGGATTCAACTCCACTTCCTCCACAGGCATAACATGCGAAGGATCCGATCTATACCTCCGAAGCATAGAGACATGAAACACATCATGAATCTTTTCCAACTCTTGCGGTAACCTCAGCTTGTACGCAACAGGACCCACACGTTCAATCACCTTGTATGGTCCAATATACCTAGGGCTCAACTTACCCTTCCGGCCAAACCTCATCACCTTCTTCCAAGGTGAAACCTTCAAGAACACATGGTCACCCACCGTAAACTCAATCTCCTTACGCTTCAAATCCGCGTAAGACTGCTGTCGATCAGAAGCTGCCTTCAACCGCTCACAAATGAGCTTCACCTTCTCGATGGTTCCTTTCAACAAAGCCGGCATCGAGACCAACTGCTGACCTGTTTCAGCCCAGCAAAGAGGAGTTCTGCACTTCCTCCCATACAATTCTTCATAAGTTGCCATTTGAATACTTGCCTGGTAGCTATTGTTATAAGGAAACTCCACCAAAGGCAAATGCTTCTCCCAAGAGCCTTGGAACTCAATCACACAGCACCTCAACATATCCTCAAGCACCTGAATAACACGCTCAGACTGACCATCCGATTGCGGATGATAAGAGGTACTGAAATTCAGCCGCGTACCCAAAGCTTGATGCAAACACTCCAAAAAACGTGATGTGAACCTCGAATCTCTATCCGACACAATAGACTTTGGCACACCATGCAGACGCACAATCTCAGCAATGTACAGCTCTGCAAGCTTGTCCAAAGTATATGTAGTATGCACCGGCAAGAAATGTGCACACTTAGTAAGACGATCCACAATCACCCACACCGAATTATTCTTCGATGGAGACAAGGGCAAACCAAACACAAAGTCCATGGTAATTCTTTCCCACTTCCATTCAGGAATCCTCAATGGTTGCAACAACCCTGAAGGAAACTGATGCTCAGCTTTAACCCGCTGACAAACCATGCACTTACCCACATATTCTGCAACATCTTTCTTCAAACCCACCCAATAGTACTCATCCCTCAGATCACGATACATCTTTGTACTACCAGGGTGCATAGCAAAAGGACTACTATGAGCTTCAGTTAGAATAGTACGCCTCAACTCCGCATCATTTGGCACTACTATTCGTCTTCCAAAACATAGAACCCCATCATCATTAAAACAAAAAACCGATGGTCTATCCTCAGCAATATCCTGAACATGTGGCACCAAAGAATCATCCAACAATTGTCTATCTTTTATCAACTGAACCAGAGATGGTTTTACTTGCAATTCAGCCATAAGACCTCCATCTCGGGAAATGCTCAAGCTAGCAAACATAGCCCTTAATTCTACCGCCACCTTCCTGCTCAAGGCATCTGCCACAACATTAGCTTTTCCGGGATGGTACTCAATCGTCAGATTGTAATCTTTAAGCAACTCCACCCAACGTCGTTGCCTAAGATTCAACTCTTTCTGAGACATTAGATACTTCAAACTCTTGTGATCCGTGTACACAGTACAATTCTCACCATACAAATAATGTCTCCAAATCTTCAAAGCAAAAACCACCGCAACTAACTCATATCATGTGTAGGATAATTGCATTCATGCTCCTTCAACTGTCGCGATGCATAAGCCACCACCTTACCCTCTTGCATTAGCACACATCCCAAACCAACGTAAGATGCGTCACTGTATATACCATAAACTCTTTTCCTAATTCAAGTTGAACCAAGATAGGAGCTTGCGTCAAAGCTGCCTTAAGCTTCTCAAAAGCTTGTTATCTTGCTTTCGTCCACTCATACTTGACATCTTTTTGCAACAACTTCGTCAAAGGTGTAGCAATCTTCGAAAACCCATCCACAAACCTCCGGTAATATCCAACTAACCCAAGGAGACTATGGACTTCATGAACAGACTTAGGAGGCTTCCAATTCATAACCGCCTCGATCTTCTGAGGATCAACAAGAATCCCCTCAGCTGAAACCACATGACCAAGGAACACAAATTCCTTCAACCAAAACTCGCACTTGCTCAACTTGGCATAAAGCTGATTTTCCAGAAGCGCTTGCAAGACAACCCTCAAATGACCTTCATGCTCCTCCTCAGTACGAGAGTACACAAGGATATCGTCGATGAACACCACAACAAACTGATCCAAGTATTCACGGAACACTCTATTCATCATGTCCATGAAAGCTGCAGGAGCATTCGTCAAGCCAAACGGCATCACAAGGACCTCATAATGCCCATACCTCGTTCTAAAGGCTGTTTTTGGCACATCCACATCTTTCACCTTAAGCTGGTAGTACCCTGACCTTAAGTCAATCTTAGAGAACACAATCGCTCCACGAAACTGATCAAAAAGATCATCAATCCTCGGCAAAGGATACCGATTCTTGATGGTCAACTTGTTCAATTGACGATAATCAATGCACATTCTCATAGTGCCATCTTTCTTCTTCACGAACAAGATCGGTGCACCCCACAGTGACACACTTGGCCGAATGAAACCATGGTCTAGCAACTCCTGAAGATGTGTCTTCTACTCCTTAGGTGCCATGCGATAGGGAGCAATGGACACCTGAGTTTTATTTTCATACAGCTCAATTCCAAACTCCACCTCTCGACTAGGCGACAATCCAGGTAACTCCTCCGGAAACACTTCAGGGAACTCACGAACAGTTCTAATATCCTGAAGGCGCAGCTCCTTTGAGCTAGGATTCATCACAAAGGCTAGGTAAGCCTCGCAACCTTGCCTCAGCATCCGACTCGCTTCTAAGGTAGACACCACATTGGCAAGAAACTTCACATTCTCACCAACCACCATCACTTCGTAATCATTCGCAAGTTTCAGCGAAACTCGCTTGCTTTCAAAATCCACTACAACTCGATGTTCAAAAAGCCAATCCATACCAAGGATTACATCAAAACCATAGAATGGCAATTCCATGAGATCAACCAGAAAAACATGGTTTTGCACTTTCAAGGGACATCTTCTATACAACTTTCGTGTCACAACTGTCTCACCAAAGGAACTAGTCACACGCATACCAACATCCAAAGACTCAACAGGTAAACCAAGCATTTGAGCATGTTCACGCAATATGTATGAGTGTGTAGATCTAGAATCAACCAAAGAAAGTAATGATAAGGATTGCAAAGTAAAGGTACCTGCGATCACATTCATATAATTCCTTCCCTCGCGCTGAGCATACACTCAAGCCTGGCCACCACCCTCAGGTTGAACGACCACAACATGAGCTACATTCCTCCCACGACCTCTCTGTGGCTCAACTGCTCTCACCGGAGCCTGTCCCTCCTTCAAAGGCTGAGGACAATCCTTCTTCAAATGCCCACGGTTTCCGCAATTCCAGCATGTACCAAGGTTACCCCAACACTCGCCACCATGCCGTCTGCCACAACGGTTACACTCAAGAGTCCTCTGAACAACATTAGGTCCCTGCTGACCTCTACCAGGATTACCACCTCCACGCCTAACATCAAAGTATGACCTCCTATCCTTATGCCTCTTATTGCGATCTCTTCCATAATCGCGTTCAGCCGCTCTCTTACCAGAGCTAGATCGACCCGCCCGGCTAGTCAAACCAATATTCGACTCAATGTCCTTGGCTCTAGTGACCAAGACATCGAAATTTGTATAGTCTGCCGCAAGCATAAAGGTCTTCACATTCGTTACCAACCCATAATGGAATCGTTTGCACCTTTCCCGCTCATTAGGGATCAGCTCAGGTGCATATTGACTGAGGCGGACAAACTGAAACTCGTACTCAGCTACCGACATGCTACCTTGCACAATAGACATAAATTCTCTTTTCTTCTCATCTAGGTATCACACACCCAGATACTTCCGCTTAAACGCACTCAAGAAGAACGTCCAGGTCACTTCACCATCTTTCATCCCAGAGATAGTGGTCGTCCACCACGTATAAGCATCACCATGCAGCAGTGATACCACACAACCCAACTTCTGCACATTATTGCAGTTCATCTGACCCAAAATCCTCTTGGTGCTCTCCAACCAAGACTCAGATCTTTTCGGAGATAAACCTCTGAACTCAGTCCCTCCCAGACTGCGAAGACGTTCCAAAGGCAACCTCCCATTAGCATCATCCTGATGCGCAGCTCCATGATCTCCAGCTACTCCTGCCTGGAAAGCTCTAGCAATAGCCTAAATCAACACCGTCATGTCAGGAGCAGCTTGCCCCTGCACACCTTCAGGTCCAGCGACCCCAGCACCAGCTCCAGCATTTCCAGCTCCAGCACCACCACCATCACCAGGTGGTCCACCACCAGGAGGAGAAGGCAAATCCACAACATTCTCAGCATTCTCATCATACTCATTCTGAGCCATAGCTCTTGTATTCATTCTCATCTCTCTACGTGGCCCCATTTACAAAGAAAACAATGCACTGACAAAATATGCAATAAACACAATTAGGCTCGACAAGGTAAGTAATCCAAGTACTCAAGCTCTTTTTCGAAAACAATTCCTTTCATTAGTTTTGATATGGCAATGGGATCCCCTAACACATTCCAACATAGCATATCATCACATTTGAAACCATGCATCACTATTCACACAAGATTCTTTCACCCAAAAGGCATATCAAGCAAATACACAAGCATCACCCATATAACAATTCCCAATTATACGAGAACTAAGCTCTGATACCACCAAATGTAACCCCTTAGCCCGGCCTAGACGGTTGACCCGAACTACGAAGATTACACGGGGAAAACCAAAGTCAACCTTGATTCACGACCTTTATTTCTTTTGAAACTTGTCTAGATGCTTTTTAACCCTAAGTGAGTACTCACGAGATACGTTAGAGAAAGGCACAACGGTCGGATTTCAAAAAGGGACTCAATTGCACAATATACGAATTTGGGGACCAAAGTGTAATTTCTGAAAATTAGAGGGTCCTTACTGATTTTAAAGTTACCAATACGAAATTAGTCATGTTATATGCTTCTCTGCCAAATTTCAACTTAATTGGACATCCCAAGCTCAAGCAATTGCAATCTCAACATTTAGGACTAAAATGTAAGACATGCAAACTTCAGAACAATTCAAATCAGTGCCCAACGGTCACCTGTTTCGAAACACCCACCTACTGTATCAAAACGCAGGATCGAAACAACGTTGACCGTTTCGATACGCGGGTAGGTTCCGAGACTGGTTCTGAAACGAGGCCTTCTAGTAGCCAAATCGTTTTGAAACGTCCCTTAACGTTTCGAAACACGAAGGCCATTTCAGGCCCCCGTTTCGAAACACTAAGGGGTGTTTCGATACGGTTTACCCAGAAACAGCAGCAAATGCTGATTTTTCGTGCAAAACCCCGATCAAACACATCCAAAGGACTTCCCAAGCATATCAACAAGTCATTCAACATATAAGGTGCATGTTTAGAACTCCTAAACACATTCATGGCATCAAACATGAAAGTTCATAAGTCTAGAGCCATGCTTCTTATTATCAAAAAACTAATAGGCAATCCAACCACAGAACAAGTAATAAAGGCCATTTACAACCCAAATAATCAAGGCAAACCTACCACAACCACATGGAATTTAACACATCTCCCAAAACAAATCTTAGGTTCCCATTGCAAATTTATCAAAACTAATAGTGTATGAAAACTTCACCATACGTGAGCTTGGACTTCCTTGGATGAACTTAGCTTTCTTGATACCCTTAAACACCTCAATTATCTGCATTATTGGTAAAAGAGAGCGTAAGCACAAATGCTTAGTGAGGCGTGCTCTAAAGAAAACCAACACAATAATGCATTTCTAGAAAACACTTCCATCAAAGCTTTTAAACCACATGCTCAACTTTTTCTCATGCTTGGAAAACTTCAAAGCAAACTCATTGAGAACACATGTACCTTCATTCTATCTCATGCATTAAAACCAATGCAAATCTCATGGCAAGGTCATTCGCATGCTTGTATAGTCAAAGCATTTCTAAACAAAACACATATGCATATCTCAAAGCATAAATCATTTCACCAAGGTACATGTGTAACAAAAACCATTTCATCATTTATATTGGCATTTAGCATCTCATCAATACTCGGATATGCGGACACAATTCTACACTAGACTCTTCCGGTGGAATCTCACGTCACCGTACTCACTTGTCTAGCAACAACTTCCGGTGGAATCTCTCATCACCGTACTCACATGGCGGAATCTCTCATCGCCACAAAGCTTGGGTATTTCACCAAGTCCTACCCGATGAAATGCCCATCATCGGAAAATCTCCCTTTGGCTTAACCAAAGAACACGTACGAATTTTTAGTTTATAGTGCACTCTCATCCTATTGATCGATCAATTATATCCGATAGGTTTCTCAACATCTATGTCAATATAATGTGTTTAAATATCATCACACCTACTGTTTTTCATGCAAAATAACTCAAATGTTTTCTCATCACATTTCAAATCAATAATCATACTTTGCTTTAAACCAAGAGCTCAAATCTATTCAATGCATCATGTCATCTCATGAAAACTCTACAAGCATAATCTCATGCTTAGAATTATAGTGAGGGATTTACTTAATTATCTCATCATATTAACATTGATCCTATCAATAGAACTATGTTTAATCATGCTTATAAAACATCCATTGCATCATATACAAGGTAAATATAAGCGGTAAATAAATATGCAATGATTATAAGCCTTCTTAATCTAAGGCGACCCGTCCCAAGCCAATGGGAGGACCATTTTACTGAAGATAGAATTTGCTTCTGAAACGCCCGGTCCACCAGGGAAGGCCCACCACGCTGCTACCTTGGTTCTTGCTTTATCTCCATGAGTATTTACAATTTTCAGAAACTCGCGTTACATGCGAGGGAGTGAGATGAGAAGAGAAGTACAATAGAAGATAGAGAAAGGCATGACATGTAGGCCGTATTTATAAAAACCAAAACTATAAAGGCTATGGGCTATAACCATGCAAAACAAGCACCGTGCAATCTAACATGCATTTCAAACATCGTGCGAAAATAACGACGTGTTTAAGAAGTTTTAAACTGATTATCCCTATGTTGCGGTTAATGGGCCAAAGAAGGATCACAAGGTTTCATAAACCAATTACGTTAACGAAAAAATGCACCAGGTGTGTCAACATGAAAGAGAGGTGGCGCACTAGGCACACTTAAGTACCAGGTCTTTGATGATGCCAATCCTAGACATGCATTTTTCATAACTTTTATCAAATTAGTAGCCCTTTCAGAGATTTCATAAATCTATGAAACTACGAACAACTACTTGTTCTCTAGACTAACTATTAGTCTCAACAATTTAACATTTAACATTGAAGCAACCTAACATAGTTATGATTAAATTTTAATCATTCAGTGATAATCGAAATAAGTCTTTATTAGGTGTGATACGATAAATATCTAAATCGAATCAAACAACATGCATCTCATACATAAACATCACCCAAGAATTTAAGTCTGAATTCGTATGATACAAGTGGCTCTGATACCACTACTGGGTCACGTCGGCATGCCGCGTGGCGCAACAGAAGAATTAATCCGACGTAATCTAGCCAGGATCCATGTACATGAATGAATCCAGGGTGAAAAGATGAAGAGTTAACTTTAAGAACTCTGGAAACTGGAAAACCGACGGTATGTCGGAATAACCACGTCAAGTAAAACCGGAATCGTCACAAGTTTGCAACGACCTCTACAGAGTCCACCCGAACAAAACGAATAAAGTTTTTGCCTCCCTAACACTTAGGGATAAATTTCGACGGGTTTGAACACCTTCTAGGGAGAAGTCGAAATCCCTCCAGGGATTCCTGAGGGAGTCTGAATCGACCAGGAGTTCAACTGGGACTTGCAATTGAACAAGGGAACCTTCAGGGATTTGTCAAGGGGCAAGTAGAACACCAGAAAAATATCGAACAGCTTCTCGGAGAGCATTCTGGGATATGTCGAATTCCAGTGGGGAATCCCTAGGGGTGTTGTCGAAATATTCAAGAGGAATAGGGAAGAGTTGGTTGCTAGCCCTTGTCCCTTTAAATAGTATTCAGAGACTTAATTCTAGTTGAATATCTTAAATCCAAGTTCAACCAAAACTCATAAAATCTAATTCTACTTTAAACCGGTTTATATTAAATATACATTATATTTAATAATATTAAATGAAATATATATATTTAATTATGTAGAATCTTATTCTACATAAAATATGGATTTAAATATACATTATATTTAATCCAAATATATATATTTTTATTATATAGAATCTCATTCTATCTTTACTTGGATTTAAATATATTTAAATATATATTTTTAATTATATAGAATCTAATTCTACATAAACTTGGAATTAAATATACATTATATAAATTTCAAATATATATTTAAATTTCTAGAATCTTATTCTATAATATTTAAGTCTCTAAATATTTTTTCATACTCTAAATAATATTTGATAAATACAATATTTATCCAATATTATTCTCATTTAAGGGAGTTGCTGATTTCCCCTACTCCATAGGGGATTTTCGGCAACCTCCCTAAAATAGGGAGTATGGTTTCCAATTTTTGTTCGTTTCATTCGAAGGGTGTGACCCTTGTAGGTTAATGCAACGTTAGCAGCAAAATTAGAACTGTTCTAATTTCACAAACAATGAGTGGCATCTAGCAATACATCATTGCTATCTAATTTGCATGAAGTCATGGTTTGACTTTCCTAATTCCTGAATAAACTTCCTTTATGTATTTCATCCTTTTGTCCTTTATATCTTAGATTAACACAAGTCATGGGTTAGTCACACTTGCGTTGTCCATCTTGTGTTTCTTGATGTCTTGATTAGATTATGATAAATGAATCTTTATGGTATCTCATATCATAATATTCGAGCATGGCCATGCATTTTCTAATCTCACTCAATCAAGTGGCCGAAGATATTTCTCCCATTATGTAGGAGGGACAAATCCTTTCTTGATCAACCATATTTCACTACATAGGTCATCACATATCCAATCATCAGTCTTTATAATGTAGTCAGTTACGACACACGTTTGACTATGTCAAAATACGTAAATCTTTATGTTGAAATCATGTTGATCTCAAGTCTAAGGATTATACATATGTTTATCATGAGCAATGTTGTGACTGTCACATAATTACCCAAGAAACATGCTCATAGCGGGTCAATCCAGTATGTTGTTCTCCAACAAATACTTATGTGTTGATTTTGACATCTCTATGTCAATGACAACGCTTGTCATCAACCACATATTAGTCTTTATATATTATCAATGTCCATACCCGTAATAATATTCGACTAAGGATCATATTTAACAATAATCGTATTATTGTATAGACATTATTATCCAATGGTTAGTTTGATGCACATAAACATACCAAATGATAATAACGGCAAAGCCATTACTTGATAAATCTAGTAAAATAGTATGTCTATTCAATCATCATATGATTGGTCTTTGGACATACTCCAACATTTGCTTATAGTGTTTTGACTATGCTATGGTTTATTTTCTTAAGCATGCTTGAGTAGCTAATGTTTCACCATGGTTTGATGTAACCCCCCCGTCCAGGCCTGGACGACTGACCGGCCCGAGTGGGTTACACGAGGATAACCGAAGCGAAACCTGTTAAGGCTCCCCCTCGGTTAGCAACCCAAGAAGAAATTTCTTTTAACATTATCTTGTCTAGATGCTTTAATAACTCCTATGTGAACCAACGACAGCGGAAGCAACAAGGGGAAACGAAACAATCAAACAAGCAATTTTAAACAGCCCGTTTTAGTTTATACAACAGGTCGTATCGATACACTAGAAAAGGGTATCGATATGCCTTGACTAGGTCAACTGCCCAAAGTCAACCTAGGGAGACCGTATCCGTACATTGGTTGACCGTACCGATACACCCTCACTGGTCAACTTCTCACGGGCAACGATACAAGACCGTACCGATATGACTAAGACTCGTACAGATACGCCAAAATCTCGTCAATATCTCAGATTTCCAGAGAGGTTTTGGTGTATCGATACACCCCCGTGTACCGGTACGCTAAGCCAAATCTGAGTCCCAAAGTGTAGGACCGTATCGATACGGCCCTTGGGCGTACCGATACGCCCTGCACTGCAACACTCAAATTAGTAGCCAAACACACTAAGACTCAACTCTAGATGCAATTTAAGACTCACATAGCCACAAGCAACATACATACAACATTTAGAAACCAAGAATCAGCATACGAAACATTTTAAACGAACAACAGAGCATCAACAACATCCATATAGCATACCATAGAAGAGGCTAAAGATCCGACCATTTAAACATGTCATACAAGCATACAGATAAGGGCCCCATGGCCAACATACATAGCAAGCAAGCCACAACCAAAACATCAACATACTAAAGGAGTCTTAACAAGCTCCTTAACACAAAACAATATATTCAAATCCCATTGCTTAGCTATTACATCAATTAACTTAAAAGTCCATACTTGAGGGTAGAAAATAGCACACTTGGAGGCCCTTCTCCTCGCACAAGCAACCCACGAACTAAGGATATGAATTGTCGAATAAGAGAGAGCGTAAGCGTAAAGCTTAGTGAGGGTAAGCTCGTAAAACAAACCTCGACAATGCAGGGTCCAAGCACGAGCAACAAAACCAATGATGAATGCATGTTTCCTTACCTTCGGAACCACATGAATCAAATATATGAAATGCATGAACATAACCTCAAGTATCATGCCATGCTCAACATGTACATATCCTTAACACAACCATATGAAACACATTTAACAAACCGTATTGGCACCTAGCTATGACCCGAATACGCGGATAACAACCGTTGGAACTCACATCCAACAACTCAACCATTACATTACCTTACGGTGGGATTCCACTCATCACTGTTTCATGCGGAGGGGATTCCACTCATCCTCACGCCCTGTCGATGGGATTCCACACATCATCGACTAAAATATAAATGAAGATTTCCGAGCGTATCCGTACTCCATCTTGGTGACTACCATCACCAAGACCACGCACGCATTTCGACACTCGTGTGCACACTAACATTCTAATGATCGATCATTTGTATCCAAGCATACTAGTGTCAATACTAACTCATCACAAGATCATCATAACATAATATCCTTACCATTTCCCGTGCCTAGCACGTATCCACCATGATTTACAATCATGCAACCCACATTTCATCAAACTCATGCATAACACAATGCATAAACAAATCGTCATGGCTCAACATCACACATAGCCACAATATGTATAACAACATTAAACACAATTAGAACATGAGGCATAAACACAACATTCACAAGTTCAACCATAGTCTTATAACTAAAGCTTGGATTAGACTACCAATCTAATCCCAACTCTAGGTGGGTTTACCAAGCCCGACCTAGGTCCACATGCTCGAACAAAACTTTTTGAAAAACCAAATTAAAAACCGAAGAACCAGTCACCAACAATCCAAGCTCAACACTAGCCGATCAATCCACTAAGCTATCCGGATTCGTTCCCGAAGTCTCACCAACACAAAACATTGATGATATCAATCAAACACAAGAAAAAATACCAATAATCAACCACCAAAACTTGCTGCAAACCCATAACACAATTCAAGCATATATTCGACCCAAGAACACTCTCAAAACATCATTTTCGAGCAGCCCAATAACTCAGTAATTAACCAAGGTTTCCAACCTCCAAAATGCCATCTAACACACCCAAAACAACCCTCAAACATAACCCAAACATCAGCCATCAATTTTCACTCATAAACAACCCCAAAAACCATCTTTTAAACCACCTAAAACCCCACAAAAACCCATATCCGAAAATCATTATAAAACCATGTAAAAATTAGATATGTTGGACCTTTTGGATAGCAAATAGGTTATTTAACAACAACAAATCAAAAGCTTAACTTAAACCTATCAAAGTTATCATTTTTATCTCAAAACCCAAAAACCTCAAAATGAAATACAATAGGTTTTATTGAAAACTAATGGTATAGAAATGAAGAGGAAGATAAGGACAACTCAAAAACATCATTACCTCTCAAAAATCCTCAAGAATGAAGCAAGGAGGAAAAGGAATAGTTACTTGTAAGGGGAGGGGAAATGTGTCGTTGGTTTGAAAGGGATGAGGGGAAGAAGATGATGAAAATATGTGTTTTATTTGTTTTGTTTTATTTTTAAATACCAAAGGACATTTTTACCCTTAATGAAAATGGGTAATTACAATAGTGTAAAACTCATGCCCATTTTGGTTTAATTTAAAACAAGCCCAACATAATTTATTTGCTATGAAAATATGAAGCCCGGAATTAAATTTTAATAACTTAATTTCACCCAATCACCAAACCCGGGTGTTACAACTCTCTCCCACTTAAAGAATTTCGTCCCTAAAATTACCTAACGGAAACAAGTACGGAAACTGCTCAAGCATATCAGCTTTCCTCTCCCACGTGGCCTCTTCCATGCCTCTATGGCGCCACAACACCTTGACCAACTCTATGGTCTTGCCACGCAACACCTTGCTATTCGAAGCAAGTATCTCAACTGGTTCTTCATTATACGACAAGTCCGGATTCAGTTCTATCTCCTCAACGGGCATAACATGAGACGGATCCGATCTATACCTCCTGAGCATCAACACATGGAATACATCGTGGATCTTCTCTAACTTTGAAGGCAATCTCAAACGGTAATCTACTAGCCCAATCCGCTCAACTTTCTCTTACAGACTGATAAACCTCATACTCAACTTGCCTTTCCGGCCAAATCGCATTACCTTCTTCCACGGAGACACTTTCTCAGCCACTGAAAACTCAATCTCTTTTCTCTTCAAATATGCGTAAGATTTCTGACGGTCGGAAGCTGCTTTCAGACGGTCACAAATCAATTTCACCTTGTCGGTAGCCCCCTTAAGCAAATCCGGCATGGGTAACAACTTCTGACCCGCTTCGGCCTAACAGATCGGAGTCCTACATCGCCTACCATACAATGCCTCATAAGGAGCCATCTGGATACTAGCTTGGTAACTGTTGTTGTAAGAAAACTCGACTAAGTGTAAATGCTTCTCCCACGATCCTTGGAATTCGATCACACAACAACGGAGCATATCCTCTAATACTTATATCACTCGCTCTGATTGATCATCTGACTGCGGATGATATGAAGTACTGAAATGCAAACGACTACCTAGGGCACTATGCAAACAACTTCAGAACCTCGAAGTGAATCTTGGATCTCTGTCTGATACAATAGACTTCGGAACTCCATGTAGTCTCACAATCTCGCGGATGTACAAATCTGCCAACTTATCTAAAGAATCTGTGGTGTTCACGGCTAAGAAATGAGCACACTTAGTGAATCTATCAACTATCACCCAGAATGAATTCTTCTTCGAATGAGACAACGGCAACCCTGACACAAAGTCTATTGTGATATTTTCCCACTTCCATTCTGGAATTTTCAAAGGTTGTAACAAACCTGAAGGAACCTGATGTTCTGCCTTTACTCTCTGACATACCATGCAACGGCTCACATACTCAGCTACATCCTTTTTCAATCCAACCCAAAAATAATCACTCTTCAGATCTCGGTACATCTTAGTATTTCTCGGATGCATAGAGAAAAAACTCGAATGTGCTTCGCTCAGAATCATACGTCTCAACTCAACATCTTCAGGCACTACCACTTTGTCTCTGAAACACAACACATTCTCATCACTGAAACTATACTCTGTCGGTCTACCCTCTGCAATGTCCTGAACATGGGAAGCTAAAGATATTTCTTGCATCTGTTTCTCTCTAATCATCTGAATCAACGAAGGCTTCACTTGCAACTATGTAATCAAACTACCGTCCTCTGATACACTCAGCCTAGCAAACATAGCTCGCAACTCAAATGCAACTTTTCTGCTCAACGCATCGGCCACTACATTTGTCTTACCCGGATAGTACTCAATAGTCAAATCATAGTCTTTCAACAATTCAAGCCATCTTCTCTGTCTTAAGTTCAGCTCTTTCTGAGTCATCAGATACTTCAAGCTTTTATGATCAGTGTAAACCTTGCACTTCTCACCATACAAGTAGTGACGCCAAATCTTCAACGCAAACACAACTGCTGCTAACTCAATGTCGTGCGTAGGGTAGTTCTTCTCGTGCACCTTCAACTGTCTCGAAGCGTAAACAACAACTCTCCTTTCTTGCATCAGAACACAACCTAAACCTACGTAGGAAGCATCGCTATAGATTATGAACTCTTTCCCTGAAACTGGCTGTAGCAACATTGGATCATTCGTCAAAGCTTCTTTTAATTTCTCAAATGCACTATGTGTCGCATCTGACCACTCAAACTTTACTCCTTTTTGCAACAATTTAGTCAACGGAGCAGCTACCCTAGAGAAACCATCAACGAACCTCCTATAGTAACCAGTTAGTCCTAGGAAACTCCTAATATCTGTCACTGACTTAGGTTGTTTCCACTCAACAATGGCTTCAATCTTCTTTGGATCAACACGGATACCTTCAGCTGACACAACGTGGCCAAGGAACACAACCTCTTTGATCCAGAACTCACATTTACTCAGCTTAGCATATAACTGGTTGCTCATCAATCTCTGCAATACAAGTCTCAAGTGCTCATCATGTCGTCTATGAAAACAACTACAAATCGATCTAGATAGTCTCGGAAAACTCTGTTCATCGTGTCCATGAAAGCTGTTGGTGCATTTGTAAGCCCAAACAACATCACAAGGAACTCATAATGACCGTATCTAGTCCTAAAAGCTATCTTCGGTACATCACATTCTTTTACCTTCAACTCATAATACCCTGATCTCAAATCTATCTTCGAAAACACTAAGGCACCTCTCAACTGATCAAACAGGTCATCTACACGAGGTAACAAATACTTGTTCTTCACTGTCAACTGGTTCAACTGCCTATAGTCGATACACATCCTCATACTGCCATCCTTCATCTTCACAAACAACATGGGAGCACCCCAAGGCGAACTACTAGGCCTAATAAAACCTCGGTCTAACAACTCCTTAAGCTGACTTTTCAACTCTTTCAACTCTTTCGGAGTCATGCAGTACGGAGCAATAGAAACTGGAGTAGACCCCGAAACTGTCTCAATCACAAACTCTACATATATGTCAGGAGGCAAACCCGGTAACTGTTCTGGAAACACATCCGGATAATCACTAACTGTCCTCATATCTTTCGGTCTAACCTCACTCATTCAGATTCATCACATATGCTAAATAAGCCCCACAACCGGAGTCCATCAACCTATGAGCCTCTAAACCCGACACAACGTTCGACAAGAACTTAATGTTCTCGCCTACAACCACTAACTCGTAGTCATCAAAAACCTTCAACAAAATTCTCTTTTCTCAAAATCAACAATAGCTCTGTGCTCAACCAACCAATCCATACCCAAAATGATATCAAAACCGTAGAACGGAAGCTTCATCATATCAACAGGAAACACATGACCCTGAATCTTCAGCAGACACCTCCTATACATCCGTCTAATTACAACTGTCTCACCGAAGGAACTAGTCACATGCATCCCTATGTCTAAAATCTCAGCAGGTATGTCTAACTTCTTTGCATGCTCACTCAAAATATAAGAATGCGTGGAACCCGAATCGACTAAGGAAAGCAAAGACATGGACTGTAACTCGAAATTACCTGCTATCACATATGTGTCATTCCCTGCCTCTCTTTATGCGTAGACTCTAGCTGGTCCACCGGCCTCTGACTAAACTGCCACTACATGAGCAAGATGTTGGGTCACGTCGGCATGCCCCGTGGCGTAGCGGAAAAATTAATCTGACGTAATCTAGGCAGGATCCATGTACAGGAATGAATCCGGGGTGAAAAGATGAAGAGTTACCTTTTAAAACTCTGGAAACTGGAAACCGACGGTATGTCGGAGTAACCACATCAAGTAAAACCAGAATCGTCGCAGGTTCGCAACGACCTCTACGGAGTCCACCCGAACAAAACGAACAAAGTTTCCGCCTCCCTAACACTTAGGGATAAATTTCGACAGGTTTGAACACCTTCCAATGAGAAGTCGAAATCCCTCCAGGGATTCTTGAGGGAGTCTGAAATCGACCAGGGGTTCTACCGGGACTTGGATTCGAACTAGGAAATCGCCAGGAGTTTGCCAGGGGCAAGAGAAACACCAAAAAATATCGAACAGCTTCTCAGAAGAAATCTAGGACTTGTCGAAAATTCCAGAGGGGAATTCCCAGGGATATGTCGAAATCTTCAAGAGGAATAGGGATGATTTGGTTGCTAGTCGTTGTCCCTTTAAATAGTATTCAGAGACTTAATTCTAGTTGAATACCTTAAATCCAAGTTCAACCAAAATTCATAGAATCTAATTCTACTTGAAATTGGTTTATATTAAATATACATTATATTTAATAATATTAAATGAAATGTATATATATATAATTATGTATAATCTTATTCTACATAAAACATGGATTTAAATATACATTATATAAATTCTACATAAACTTGGAATTAAATATACATTATATAAATTCCAAATATATATTTAAATTTCTAGAATCTTATTCTATAATATTTAAGTCTCTAAATATTTTTCATACTCTAAATAATATCTGATAAATACAATATTTATCCAATATTATTCTCATTTAAGGGAGTTGTCGATTTCCCCTATCCCATAGGGGATTTTCGGCAACCTCCCTAAAATAGGGAGTATGGATTCAATTCAATTTTTTTGTTCGTTTCATTCGAAGGGTGTGACACTTGTAGGTTCATGCAACGTTAGCAACAAAATTAGAACTGTTCTAATTTTACAAACAATGAGTGGCATCTAGCAATACATCATTGCTACCTAAGTTGCATGAAGTCATGGTTTGACTTTTCTAATTCCTGAATAAACTTTCTTTATGTATTTCATCCTTTTGTCCTTTATATCTTAGATGAACACAAGTCATGGGTTAGTCACACTTGCGTTGTCCATCTAGTGTTTCTTGATATCTTGAGTAGATTATGATAAACGAATCTCTATGATATCTCATATCATAATATTTGAGCATGGCCATGCATTTTCTAATCTCACTCAATCAAGTGGACGAGGATATTTCTCCCATTATGTAGGAGGGATAAATCCTTTCTTGATCAACCATATTTCACTACATAGGTCATCATGTATCCAATCACTAGCCTTTATAATGTAGTCAGTTACGACACACGTTTGACTATGTCAAAATACATAAATCTTTATGTTGAAATCATGTTGATCTCAAGTCTGAGGATTATACATATGTTTATCATGAGCAATGTTGTGACTGTCACATAATTACTCAAGAAACATGCTCGTAGCGGGTCAATCTAGTATGTTGTTCTCTAACAAATACTTATGTGTTGATTTTGACATCTCTATGTCAATGACAACGCTTGTCATCAATCAACCATATATTAGTCTTTATATATTATCACTGTCCATACCCGTAATAATATTCGACTAAGTATCCTATTTAACAATAATCGTATTATTGTATGGACATTATTATCAAATGGTCTTTGGGCATACTCCAACACAAGATTCCTCGGTGCCTCTATCCTAGGTGCATCAGCCCTCGGCTGGAAGTAAACACGACCGCGCCCACGGCCTCTCGGATAGTCGATCGCTCTCGCAGGAGCCTGTGCCTGAATCAGTGCCTGTCCCGCTTGATGCGAACACTCTCTCCTAAAGTGGTCTCTTGATCCACAGTTCCAGCAAGCTTTATAGTTTCCCCAACACTCTTCTTAATGTTGTCTCCCGCATCAGGCACACTCGGGAAAACGCCTTCGGCTCTCTGGCCCTGATGGCCTCTACCATGGTGGCCACCGCCACGCCTATGATCATACGGTTGTCCTCCGCCCTGATGCCTCTTGGCATCACCACGATCAAAGTTGTTGTGCCTCTTCCCTGAACTGGATCCTCTCGAACGCTTGGTCAGCCCCAAGCTATGCTCGATGTCCTTGGCCCTAGCGACCAAGACATCGAAATCAGAATAATATGTAGCCAAGGTGTACCTCTTGACCTCCTCATGAATTCCATACCTGAACCGATCACAACGGTCCCTCTTACTAAGAACCAACTCTGGAGCATACTAACTCAACCAGAAAAAGCGGATCTCATAGTCTATCACTGATGTGTCTCCCTGATCAAGAGCCATGAACTCCCTCTTCTTCTCATATAATATCTCGGGCCTAAATACCTCTTTCTGAAAGCAGTCTCAAAGAAATCCCAACTGATCTCGGCCTCAAGCACGCTGGAAGTAATGGTGGCCCACCAGGTGTAGGCATCACCCTAAAGTAACGAAACTACACAGCCCAACTTACGAGCCCCAACACATCCCATATGAGCCAAAATACGAACCATCTTCTCTAGCCATAACTCTGATCTCTTAGGCATAGATCCCCTGAACTCATCCTGTAACGCCCCGGTTTTGGGCTTGGAAGTCTAGGCGTTGACCGGTTTTGGTCAAAGTGCTGTTCGAATCTAAAAGGGTGGATTTAGGAAAACCTAGTTCGGGTTGCATTAAAAATATGGAAAAATGATCTAAAATCATCTTTTAATATTATTAAGTGAACTGTGAAATCAATTTTGGAAAATGAGTTTCGGAAGGGTGACATTTTGGCTAGTGACCAAAATGTAATTTTCGAAAGTTTGGTGACTGTTTTATAAAGGGTTGGAACTTTGAATCTTTAAGGAGCTATTAATCCAAAAGTAGTTTCTCCAGATTTTTCTAAGATATTTTAAGCTATATTCTGTTTTTAAATCATATTAAAAGTGGAGGGAAAGCTATTTGGATATTTTGGATAACTAACTTTCCTATTTTCTTTCTCTCATTTTCTCTCAACCCAAACACTTTCTCTCCAGAGAATTTGATCTGATTTTCTCACCTAAATCCCTCCTTTCAACTCTCTTTTGATTCCTAATCAACATATCTACAAAACCTCACCATTTGCTACTTGATTCAACAAGGTTTTTGATTCCAAAAAGAGGAGAAACTCAAGTTTGGAGGTAAGAACGTCCTTCTCCTCTAAACTATCAGTTCTTTACTGAAATTCCTAAGTTTTCAATCCTTAATTGATGTTTTATTAAAGGTTTTTAAGTGGTGAAATGGATCTTGGCTTATAATGCAAGATTTGGTGATTTTTGATGATTTTCGTTAGATCTGATTAATCTGTGATTTGAGATGTGTTTTTGATGTTAAATGAACTCTAAATTGATAAGGAATTGAGTTTTGATTAATGCAATCCCGGATAGGTTGAGTTTCCTAAGTTTAGCTTGTGATTCAAGGTTGTTTTGGAGGTGATCTTGTGGATCTAATGTTGCTGGAGGTATAAGGATGTTAATAGGTTGTTTTTAGATGTTAAACGATGCTAATGGATGTTTAGTATTGATGGTTTATGGCTGGGCTTTGTTAAAAAGTGGTTTGGAGACATTTTCGGTTGTGTTTGGTGGCTGAAAATGGTGTGTGGATGAGAGCAGCGAGTTTAGGTGCTTTCATTGAAGCAATTAATGCATGATGATGCATTAATCATCTGCTTTGATGTGTTGAAACAGGGGAGGCATCTTTGGATCCAAGAGTTGTTGATCCGGAAGCTTGATTTGGTGCTTTGGCTTGGAGCAAAGTGGAATCGGTGAGTGCGTGTGTGAAATTGGGTTGTTGGCTTTGAAACCAAAGTCTTGGGAGCTTAGTTTAAGTCTAAACCACTTCGCTAAGCTCAAGTGTAAGTTTTCGGAATTTCTCTCTAGTGGTGGCCATGATTTTGTTGTGATGCAATGTGGTTTAATTGCATCATTTAATTACTGTTTTGAAAGCATGATTTAGCATGGTATTTGCTGTTGTTGTAAGACATATGGTGAAGGAAGCTCTAGGTAAGAGTTCCTTGTTTTTTTGTGCATTGATAAAATGTGGTTTGATGTCTTTAAATGCATGTTGAATATGGCTTGGTTTAATGCTTAAAAACAGTGGACTAAATGATGAAAATGATGTATATTGGCAAGTGATGTTTTGAAAAGGTTAAGGTCGCTAAGGTGGTTAAAAGTCCTTGAGTGAGCCTTGTTACTTAAGAACATCAAGGTGGTTAAAAGTCCTTGGATGGTTCTTGTTGCGGACACTAAGGTGGTTAAAAGTCCTTAGGTGATCCTTTCCATGGTGTTTAAAAGTCCATGGGGCCAAGGTGTTTAAAAGTCCTTGGGGCCAAGGTGTTTAAAAGTCCTTGGGGTGAATCTTGATGTGGACACAAAGGTGGTTAAAAGTCCTTGTGTGGTCCTCTTTCATGGTGTTTAAAAGTCCATGGCCAAGGTGTTTAAAAGTCCTTGGGACCAAGGTGTTTAAAAGTCCTTGGGAAAGTTGATGAACTTGCTTTAAAGAAATGGAATCTATCACTTGAGCCAATATGACATGTTATGTTATGAAGCATGAGATGCTTGTTTTAAGTATGCTATGAGCATGTACAAAGGTTGATTTAAAGCATGATTTATAAATGTTTTAAAATGCATTATTGAATGGTTTTTAAGAGCATTCCTCACTAAGCTTTTGCTTACGCTCTCTTTCGTTTTCTTAATTCAATAATGCAGAACATTAGAGAACCTTGAGGGCAGCAAGGAGGGCAAGCATTAAAGTGAAAGTAGAGCTCAATGTATGGAAGGTTTTGCTAGTACATTTTAGCTTTTGGTAATTTGGCAATGGGGGACCAATGTGTATGTTTTGGGAGATGTTTGGAACTCCCTAAGTATGATGAATGATGATAAGAATGCTGGTTTTTGTGTTGGATCATTACATGCTTGTTGTGGAAGTTTGTGCTTGAATAGCTAGCTTGTGTAGGAAGCATGCCTATAGATTTGGGGCTTGTTGCATATGATGTTGTTCTGATGAATTGATGATGCTGGAATGTCTTATATATGTTGAATTGCATGCTGGTAAAGTTTGGTGGCAATTGGAGCATGATTGGATGTATAATTGTATGTTTAAGAATGCATTTTGGGGCAATCTGTGCAGGGTGTTTCGGAACAGCTCTTACCGTTTCGGAACGGGTGTCTTAAACAAACCCAGGCATCCGAAACGGGAAGAACCGTTCCGAAACGGTTTGGCTACTGCCAGCCCGTGTTCTGGAACCCGTTACGGAACGGCCCGCGTTTCGAAACGGGCTCTGCCTGTTTCAGAACGGGTGACCGTTAGGGGCTGACATTGGCAGTTAAATGTTTGGAATTGTTTGCGTTTTAGTCCTGAATCTTGTTTGTGCAATTGTATGAGTTTGGGAAGTCCTTTTGAGCTGAAATTTCACAGAGAAGCATGAAACCTGATTAATTTCAAGTTGGTAACTTTAATTTGGGTTAAGACCTTATAATTATCAGAATTTACAATTTGGTCCCTAAAGTTGTAAATTGTTCAATTGGGTCCCTACTTGATCTCTGATGTTTGTGATCTTTGTGTATGATGTTTGTGTGATCACAGTTAGGACTAATGTGCATCTAGACAAGATTAAAAAGAAAAAAAGGGTCGTTAATCAAGGTTGACTTTTGGGTTGACCTTGGTTTTCCCCGTGTGACTTTCTTAATTCTGGTCGACCGTCTAGGCCGGGTTAAGGGGGTTACATTTGGTGGTATCAGAGCTGAGTTCTCGAGTAATTGGGAATGAATGTATGCATGATTGAAGTATGTATGCTATGTATGCTTGATTGATTGAAGCATGTTAGTGGTTTGTGACTTTGGTGCAATTGAGATGTATGTTGTGATGTAGCATGTTGTGGGTACCCATTGCCAAATAAAAGATAATGAAATGATGTTGATTTTGAATGAAACTGAGCTTGAATACTTGGATTGCTTACCTTGATGGGCCTGATTTGTTTTATTTGTATTGTTATTGCATGGTAAAAGTATGGCACCACGTAGAGAGTTACGAGGTAGTGTGCGAGCTACGGCTCCCAATGAGAACGAGAATGAGGAGAACACGGGTAGTGTGGTGTTACCCCCTCCTCCACCTGGTGGTGGTGCTGGAGGAGAGAGAGCTGAAGCTGCAGCTGGTGCTGGAGCTGCTGGGCCAGAGGTTGGTCAGGGGTAAGCTATGCATGATATGTCTATGCTGGTACAAGCTATTGCGGGTGCTTTTCGAGCAGCAGTAGCTGGAGCTCAAGGAGCTGGGCATCAGGGAGATGCTGGAGTTAGACTACCTCTGGAGCGTCTGCGCAGTCTTGGTGGGACTGAGTTCAGGGGTTTGTCAGCTGAGAGTTCTGAAGCTTGGCTAGAGAGTACCAAGCGTATCTTGGGTCAGATGAGCTGCACGGATGTGCAAAAGTTGGGCTGTGTTGTGTCCTTGCTGCAGGACGATGCGTATACGTGGTGGACGACCACCATAGCTGGAATGGTTGAAGCTGATGTGACTTGGACATTCTTTCAGAATGTGTTCAAGCGGAGATATCTTGGAGTGAGATATCTTGATGAGAAGAAGCGTGAATTTATGTCTCTTACCCAAGGGAGCATGAGTGTGGCTGAGTATGAGGTGCAGATTGTGCGACTCAGTCAGTATGCACCTTAGCTGATACCTGATGAGCGGGCAAGGTGCGAGAGGTTCCGTTATGGTCTTGTGACGGATGTGAAAATGTATGTGCTGGCCACTGAATATGATGATTTTGATGTGTTGGTGGGCCGAGCCAAGGACATAGAGATGAATCTGGGATTATCTACGAGAAGTGCTGGAGCAAGTGCTGGGAAGAGATCAGCTGAGTTTGGTTCCGGAGGTGGGCGGAACAAGAGGGGACGTGATCAGAAGTATCAGTCCTCAGCTAAGAGAGGTGGTGGTGCACCTGCTAGAGGAGGTAATGCTAGAGCTGATCCGAGTGCTTGTTGGATCTGTGGTTCACGTGGTCACATGAAGCGTGACTGCCCTCGTGCTGTGAGAGAGGTGCAAGCTCCTGTAGTGGCAGCTGGTAATGGATGCTGGAATTGTGGTTCTGCAGACCACTTGAGGCGAGATTGTCCGAGGTTGGCTGGTGATCAGGTGCGTGCTCCTGTTGTTGCTGTACCGCAGAGAGGTCGTGGGCGCGGCCGTGGTAATTTCCAGAGGCGAGAGGAAGGTAGTCGTGGAGTAGCTCATGTTGTGGCTATTCAGCCTGAAGGTGGAGGCCAAGCGAGGGTGTATGATCAGCGTGAGGGAAGGAATGATGCGGATGTGATTGCAGGTACCTTTACTTTGCAATCCTTGTCATTGCTTTCTTTGATTGATTCTGGATCTACGCATTCATACATTTTGCGTGAGCATGCTGAATTGCTTGGTTTGCCTGTTGAGTCTTTGGATGTTGGTGTTCGTGTCACTAGTTCTTTTGGTGAGACTGTTGTGACTCGAAAGCTTTATAGAAGGTGTCCCTTGGTTGTTCAAGAACATGTTTTTCATGTTGATCTTATGGAGTTGCCCTTCTATGGTTTTGATGTGATTCTTGGTATGGATTGGCTTGCTGAGCATCGTGCTGTTGTGGATTGTGAAAATAAGCGAGTTTCGTTGAAGCTTGCGGATGATTATGAAGTTGTTGTGGTTGGTGAGAATGTGAAGTTTCTTTCCAATGTGGTGTCTACCTTGGAGGCAAGCAGGATGCTGAGGCAAGGTTGTGAAGCTTATCTAGCTTTTGTGATGAACCCTAGTTCTAAGGAGTTGAGGGTGCAAGATATCCGAGTTGTAAAGGAGTTTCCTGGTGTTTTTCCTGAGGAGTTGCCTGGTTTACCTCCTAATCGTGAGGTGGAGTTTGGAATTGAGCTATTTGAGAATACAACTCCTGTGTCCATTACTCCCTATAGAATGGCACCTAAGGAGCTGAAAGAGTTGAAGACGCAGTTACAAGAGCTGCTTGATCGTGGTTTCATCCGGCCGAGTGTGTCACCTTGGGGAGCACCGGTCTTGTTTGTGAAGAAGAAGGATGACACTATGAGGATGTGCATTGATTATCGTCAGCTGAACAAGTTGACTATCAAGAATCGGTATCCTTTGCCGAGGATTGATGATCTCTTTGATCAATTTCGGGGAGCTGCAGTGTTCTCTAAGATTGACTTGAGGTCAGGGTATTATCAGTTGAAGGTGAAGGATGTGGATGTGCCTAAGACAGCTTTCAGGACAAGGTATGGGCATTATGAGTTCCTTGTGATGCCGTTTGGTTTGACGAATGCTCCTGCTGCTTTCATGGACATGATGAACCGTGTGTTTCATGAATACCTGGACAAGTTTGTTGTGGTGTTCATTGATGATATCCTTGTGTACTCGCGTACTAAGGAGGAGCATGAAGAGCATTTGAGGGTTGTTTTGCAAGCTTTGTTAGAGAATCAGCTTTATGCTAAGCTGAGCAAGTGTGAGTTCTGGCTTAAGGAGGTGGTGTTTCTTGGGCATGTGGTCTCAGCTGAGGGGATTCGTGTTGATCCTCAGAAGATTGAGGCGGTGATGAACTGGAAAGTTCCTAAGTCTGTTCATGAGGTTCGTAGTTTCCTTGGTTTGGCAGGATACTACCGGAGGTTTGTGGATGGTTTTTCCAAGATTGCTGCTCCTTTGACGAAGCTGTTGCAAAAGGATGTTAAGTATGAGTGGACGGATGCGAGACAGCAGGCTTTTGAGAAGCTTAAGGCGGCTTTGACACAAGCTCCTATCTTGGTTCAGCCTGAATCAGGGAAAGAGTTTGTGGTCTATAGTGATGCATCCTATGTTGGTTTGGGATGTGTGCTGATGCAAGAGGGTAAGGTGGTGGCTTATGCATCGCGGCAGTTGAAAGTGCATGAGCGCAATTACCCTACGCATGATATTGAGTTGGCTGCAGTGGTTTTTGCTTTGAAGATCTGAAGGCATTATCTGTATGGTGAGAAGTGTACTGTGTACACGGATCACAAGAGTTTGAGGTATTTAATGTCTCAGAAGGAGTTGAATCTGAGGCAGCGTCGTTGGTTGGAGTTGCTTAAGGATTATGATTTGACGATTGAGTATCATCCTGGAAAGGCTAATGTTGTTGCGGATGCCTTGAGTAGGAAGGTAGCTGTTGAGCTGAGGGTTATGTTTGCTAGCTTGAGCATATCGCGAGATGGTGGTCTTATTGCTGAGTTGCAAGTGAAACCATCGTTGGTTCAGTTGATCAAGGAAAAGCAGTTGCTGGATGATTCCTTGGTGTCTCATGTTCAGGATATCGCGGAGGGTAGACCTTCGGATTTCTGCTTTGATGAGGATGGTGTGTTGTGTTTTGGTAGTCGGATAGTAGTGCCTGCTGATGCTGAGTTAAGGCGTGCTATTCTGACTGAAGGTCATAGTAGTCCTTTTGCTATGCACCCTGGTAGTACTAAGATGTATCGTGATCTTCGTGATGAGTACTATTGGGTAGGTTTGAAGAGGGATGTTGCAGAGTTTGTGAGCAAGTGTTTGGTGTGTCAGCGAGTTAAGGCTGAACATCAGGTTCCTTCAGGGCTGTTGCAACCGTTGAAAATCCCTGAATGGAAGTGGGAGAGGGTTACCATGGATTTTGTATCTGGTTTACCTTTGTCTCCTTCGAAGAAGAATTCTGTTTGGGTGATTGTGGATCGCCTGACGAAGTGTGCGCATTTCTTGCCTGTGCATACTACGTTCTCTTTGGATAAGTTGGCAGAGTTGTACATTGTTGAGGTTGTGAGGCTGCATGGTGTGCCTAAGTCGATTGTGTCGGATAGGGATTCGAGGTTTACATCGCATTTCTGGCAGTGTTTGCATGAAGCTCTGGGTACAAGGTTGCATTTCAGTACGTCCTATCATCCTCAGTCAGATGGTCAGTCTGAGCGGGTTATTCAGATTTTGGAGGATATGTTGAGATGTTGCGTGATTGAGTTCCAAGGTTCTTGGGAGAAGCATCTGCCTTTGGTTGAGTTCGCTTATAACAATAGTTATCAGGCGAGTATACAGATGGCACCCTATGAGGCTCTGTATGGGAGGAAGTGTAGGACCCCTCTTTGTTGGGCTGAAACTGGTCAAAAGTTGGTTTCGATGCCGACTTTGTTGAAAGGGACCATAGAGAAGGTGAAGCTCATTTGTGAGCGGTTGAAAGCTGCTTCTGATCGGCAAAAGTCTTACGCGGATTTGAAGCGTAAGGAGATAGAGTTTGCGGTGGGTGATCGTGTGTTCTTGAAGGTTTCGCCTTGGAAGAAGGTGATGAGGTTTGGCCGGAAGGGTAAGTTGAGCCCTAGGTACATTGGACCATATGAGGTGGTTGAGCGTGTGGGTCCTGTTGCGTATCGGTTGAGGTTACCTCAGGAGTTGGAGAAGATTCATGATGTGTTCCATGTTTCCATGCTCCGGAGATATAGATCTGATCCTTCGCATGTGATGCCTGTGGAGGAAGTGGAATTGAATCCGGATTTGACCTATGATGAGGAACCGGTGAAGGTTCTGGATTCGGATAGAAAGGTTCTTCGTGGCAAGACCATTGAGTTGGTAAAGGTGTTGTGGAAGCATCGAGGTGTTGAGGAAGCCACGTGGGAGCGAAAGGAAGACATGCTGAAGCAGTTTCCTTATCTCTTTCCTTCAGGTAAATTTCGAGGACGAAATTTCTTAAGGGGGGGAGAGTTGTAACGCCCCGGTTTTGGGCTTGGAAGTCTAGGCGTTGACCGGTTTTGGTCAAAGTGCTGTTCGAATCTAAAAGGGTGGATTTAGGAAAACCTAGTTCGGGTTGCATTAAAAATATGGAAAAATGATCTAAAATCATCTTTTAATATTATTAAGTGAACTGTGAAATCAATTTTGGAAAATGAGTTTCGGAAGGGTGACATTTTGGCTAGTGACCAAAATGTAATTTTCGAAAGTTTGGTGACTGTTTTATAAAGGGTTGGAACTTTGAATCTTTAAGGAGCTATTAATCCAAAAGTAGTTTCTCCAGATTTTTCTAAGATATTTTAAGCTATATTCTGTTTTTAAATCATATTAAAAGTGGAGGGAAAGCTATTTGGATATTTTGGATAACTAACTTTCCTATTTTCTTTCTCTCATTTTCTCTCAACCCAAACACTTTCTCTCCAGAGAATTTGATCTGATTTTCTCACCTAAATCCCTCCTTTCAACTCTCTTTTGATTCCTAATCAACATATCTACAAAACCTCACCATTTGCTACTTGATTTAACAAGGTTTTTGATTCCAAAAAGAGGAGAAACTCAAGTTTGGAGGTAAGAACGTCCTTCTCCTCTAAACTATCAGTTCTTTACTGAAATTCCTAAGTTTTCAATCCTTAATTGATGTTTTATTAAAGGTTTTTAAGTGGTGAAATGGATCTTGGCTTATAATGCAAGATTTGGTGATTTTTGATGATTTTCGTTAGATCTGATTAATCTGTGATTTGAGATGTGTTTTTTATGTTAAATGAACTCTAAATTGATAAGGAATTGAGTTTTGATTAATGCAATCCCGGATAGGTTGAGTTTCCTAAGTTTAGCTTGTGATTCAAGGTTGTTTTGGAGGTGATCTTGTGGATCTAATGTTGCTGGAGGTATAAGGATGTTAATAGGTTGTTTTTAGATGTTAAATGATGCTAATGGATGTTTAGTATTGATGGTTTATGGCTGGGCTTTGTTAAAAAGTGGTTTGGAGACATTTTCGGTTGTGTTTGGTGGCCGAAAATGGTGTGTGGATGAGAGCAGCGAGTTTTAGGTGCTTTCATTGAAGCAATTAATGCATGATGATGCATTAATCCTCTGCTTTGATGTGTTGAAACAGGGGAGGCATCTTTGGATCCAAGAGTTGTTGATCCGGAAGCTTGATTTGGTGCTTTGGCTTGGAGCAAAGTGGAATCGGTGAGTGCGTGTGTGAAATTGGGTTGTTGGCTTTGAAACCAAAGTCTTGGGAGCTTAGTTTAAGTCTAAACCACTTTGCTAAGCTCAAGTGTAAGTTTTCGGAATTTCTCTCTAGTGGTGGCCATGATTTTGTTGTGATGCAATGTGGTTTAATTGCATGATTTAATTACTGTTTTGAAAGCATGATTTAGCATGGTATTTGATGTTGTTGTAAGCCATATGGTGAAGGAAGCTCTAGGTAAGAGTTCCTTGTTTTTTTGTGCATTGATAAAATGTGGTTTGATGTCTTTAAATGCATGTTGAATATGGCTTGGTTTAATGCTTAAAAACAGTGGACTAAATGATGAAAATGATGTATATTGGCAAGTGATGTTTTGAAAAGGTTAAGGTCACTAAGGTGGTTAAAAGTCCTTGAGTGAGCCTTGTTACTTAAGAACATCAAGGTGGTTAAAAGTCCTTGGATGGTTCTTGTTGCGGACACTAAGGTGGTTAAAAGTCCTTATGTGATCCTTTCCATGGTGTTTAAAAGTCCATGGGGCCAAGGTGTTTAAAAGTCCTTGGGGCCAAGGTGTTTAAAAGTCCTTGGGGTGAATCTTGATGTGGACACAAACGTGGTTAAAAGTCCTTGTGTGGTCCTCTTTCATGGTGTTTAAAAGTCCATGGCCAAGGTGTTTAAAAGTCCTTGGGACCAAGGTGTTTAAAAGTCCCTGGGAAAGTTGATGAACTTGTTTTAAAGAAATGGAATCTATCACTTGAGCCAATATGACATGTTATGTTATGAAGCATGAGATGCTTGTTTTAAGTATGCTATGAGCATGTACAAAGGTTGATTTAAAGCATGATTTATAAATGTTTTAAAATGCATTATTGAATGGTTTTTAAGAGCATTCCTCACTAAGCTTTTGCTTACGCTCTCTTTCGTTTTCTTAATTCAATAATGCAGAACATTAGAGAACCTTGAGGGCAGCAAGGAGGGCAAGCATTCAAGTGAAAGTAGAGCTCAATGTATGGAAGGTTTTGCTAGTACATTTTAGCTTTTGGTAATTTGGCAATGGGGGACCAATGTGTATGTTTTGGGAGATGTTTGGAACTCCCTAAGTATGATGAATGATGATAAGAATGCTGGTTTTTGTGTTGGATCATTACATGCTTGTTGTGGAAGTTTGTGCTTGAATAGCTAGCTTGTGTAGGAAGCATGCCTATAGATTTGGGGCTTTTTGCATATGATGTTGTTCTGATGAATTGATGATGCTGGAATGTCTTATATATGTTGAATTGCATGCTGGTAAAGTTTGGTGGCAATTGGAGCATGATTGGATGTATAATTGCATGTTTAAGAATGCATTTTGGGGCAATCTGTGCATGGTGTTTCGGAACAGCTCTTACCGTTTCGGAACAGGTGTCTTAAACAAACCCAGGCGTCCGAAACGGGAAGAACCGTTCCGAAACGGTTTGGCTACTGCCAGCCCGTGTTCTGGAACCCGTTGCGGAACGGCCCGCGTTTCGAAACGGGCTCTGCCTGTTTCGGAACGGGTGACCGTTAGGGGCTGACATTGGCAGTTAAATGTTTGGAATTGTTTGCGTTTTAGTCCTGAATCTTGTTTGTGCAATTGTATGAGTTTGAGAAGTCCTTTTGAGCTGAAATTTCACAGAGAAGCATGAAACCTGATTAATTTCAAGTTGGTAACTTTAATTTGGGTTAAGACCTTATAATTATCAGAATTTACAATTTGGTCCCTAAAGTTGTAAATTGTTCAATTGGGTCCCTGCTTGATCTCTGATGTTTGTGATCTTTGTGTATGATGTTTGTGTGATCACAGTTAGGACTAATGTGCATCTAGACAAGATTAAAAAGAAAAAAAAGGGTCGTTAATCAAGGTTGACTTTCGGGTTGACTTTGGTTTTCCCCGTGTGACTTTCTTAATTCGGGTCGACCGTCTAGGCCGGGTTAAGGGGGTTACACATCCGCTCTGAGGCTACGAAGCCTCTCTAAGGGTAAACTAGCATCATCTCCTCTCGGCTGTGCTGTAGCCTGAGCTCCGGCAACTGCAACCTGAAACTCTCCCGCTATAGCCTGACCTAGCGGAGCTAGACCTAGCAAACTTGACCCGAGACCCGAAACCCGAACCGAATTACCCGAACCGAAACCCGATTTTGACCCAAACATGATGATTCGAAGTTGACCCGAAACCCGAACCGAACCGAATCGAACCGAACCGAACCGAAAATTTTTGTTGAACCGAAATAGACCCGAACCGAAATAGACCCGAACCGAATAGACCCGAACCGATTGGACCCGAACCGAATGCTACCCGAACCGAAAGCTGAACCGAAAGCTGAACCGAATATCGACCCGATTTTAACCCGATTTTAACCCGATTTTGACCCGATTTTAACCCGAATATCTATTGTTAACAATATAATAAATAATAAAATAAAGTATAGAAATTTGAGATCTTGGTGACCAATTTTATAATTTCATCATAAAATATAACATAAAATTGAAATTGTAGACTAAATTGACAATTTGGAAATGGAGAAATTTGAGAGTCCAATGATCAAATTTGTAATTATATCATATAAATAAATAGGGGTCAATTTTGGCTAAAAATTAAATCTTTCAAATTAAAATGAACGAAAATATAAATATATTAAATTAATAAACTAAATTACAAAGATTAGTCAATTTCAACTAAAAGTAAATTTTTAGAGACTAAATATCACTACGGGGAGGGGATTTGTATATCCGAAGTCTAAACCGTGGGAATACTTGTGACTAAATTAAATTAAACTAAAACTTAAAGTTGACTAAAATGTAACATTTTAAAAGCAACATGACCTAAAAAGTAATTAATCTCTAGCTTAAAAAATTGGTGGCTTATTTCCCTCCAAAATTTTGTCTTTTCTCTCTCTATTTTTTCCAATTGTCTTTTTCTTTCTTTTTTTCAATCTAGCTTAAAAAATTGGTGGCTTATTTCCCTCCAAAATTTTGTTTTTTTCCCTCTCTATTTTTACCAATTGCTTTCTATTTTTCTTGATTTAATTGAGTTTCAATTTAAATTAATCTAACTGAAATTTCACATTTAGTTTTAAAATTATTTTAATTATGTCCGTGATTTATGCTTTTAGATTTTAGTTAATTCAATTATATCCTAAGTTTAATAAATTAATTCATTTCAGACATTATTATTATTATTATTATTATTATTATTATTATTATTATTATTATTATAAACTTTGATTCAATATAATTATACAAAAAAAATTATATGGATACATGAAGCTTTGATTTAAATATTTAATCAAATTCAAATGCATAGATTGACAAGTTGAATTAGAATTAATCTCATACATCAATAACTCTAAACCCTAAACCATAAATACTAAACCTCAAACCTTTAACCCAACTCAAATCAAATTGACCCGAAAATTTAAATGTTGACCAAACCCGAAATTGACCCGAAATTGACCCGATTTTAACCCGAACCGAAAGCGACCCGAACGACCCGATTTTGACCCGAACCGAAAGCGACCGATCCGATATTGACCCGACCCGAAAACAACCAATCTGATTTTGACCCGATCCAATACCCGAACCGAATCCGACTCAGCACAGACCCGAATTAGACCCGAACCTGAACCGAACCGACCCGAACCGAATCTAAACCGATTCTAGATAGACCCGAAATGACCCGAACCGAAACGACCCGAACCGAACCCGAACCGAATGACCCGATTGCCACCTCTAAGCGGAGCCATGTCTATCCCTGCAAGACCTTGGCCACCCTGGCCAACCTGAGGTCCCGCTCCCTCATCTCTAGCCTCGCCTTCTACATCAGGCTGAGGAGGTGGTGGTGGTGGAGGACCTCCGACATCAACAACGGGCTCTTCCACAGGAGCCTTTACCCCAACCCCCGGCTCACCAACAGGAGTCGCAACACGGGGTTCCTGACGAACCAGCATGGGTCTACCTCTAGGCCTTAACATAATAGCTCACAAATAACTACAACAACAACATACAAAATCGGGTTAGCAAGAGCAAGGGTCCAAGTGGCTCAAGTATGTTTCCCTCACTTAAAAATCTCTTTGTTCAATGTAATAGAAGCAATGGGACTCTACTCAACACTTAACGGACAAATCATACATCAACATGCTTCGAACAACACACACATATGATCAATCCAACAACAAGCATACATGGCAAGCAAACACCATGCAATTGCAATACAAGAATTCAACTTACCTCACTTACCTGCCCGAGGTCTCGGAAACCTCAGGCTCTGATACCAACAAGTGTAACTCCCTCGTCCCGGCCTGGGCGACTGACCGGCCCGAGTGAGTCACACGGGGATAACCAAGGCGAAACATGTTAAGGCTCCCCCTCGGTTAGAAACCCAAGAAAAACTTTCATTTAACATTATCTTGTCTAGATACTTTAATAACTCCTATGTGAACCAACGACAGCAGAAGCAACAAGGCGAAACGAAACAATCAAAGAAGCTATTTTAAACAGCCCATTTTAGTATATACAGCAGGCCGTATCGATACACTAGAAGAGGGTATCGATACGCCTTGACTAGGTCAACTACCCAAGGTCAACCTAGGGAGACTGTACCGGTACACTGGTTAACCGTACAGATACGCCCTCACTGATCAACTTCTCACGGTCAACGATACAAGACCGTACCGATACGCCTAAGACTCGTACCGATACGCCAAAATCTCGTGAATATCTTAGATTTCCAGAGAGGTTTTGGCGTATCGATACGCCCCGTGTACCAGTACGCTAAGCCAAATTTGAGTCCCAATGTGTAGGACCGTAAATATACGGCCCTTGGGCGTACCGATACGCCCTGCACTACAACACTCAAATTAGACGCCAAACACACTAATACTCAACTCTAGATGCAATTTAAGACTCACCTAGCCGCAAGCAACATACATACAACATTAAGGAACCAAGAATGAGCATACGAAACATTTTAAACGAACAACGGAGCATCAACAACATCCATATAGCATACCATAGAAGAGGCTAACGGTCCAACCATTTAAACATGTCATACAAGCATAGAGATAAGGGCCCCATGGCCAACATACATAGCAAGCAAGCCACAACCAAAACATCAACATACTAAAGGAGTCTTAACAAGCTCCTTAACACAAAACAACATATTCAAATCCCATTTCTTAGCTATTAAATCAATTAACTTAAAAGTCCATACTTGAGGGTAGAAAATAGCACACTTGGAGGCCCTTCTCCTCGCACAAGCAACCCACGAACTAAGGATTTGCATTGTCGAACAAGAGAGAGCATAAGCGTAAAGCTTAGTGAGGGTAAGCTCGTAAAACAAACCTCGACAATGCAAGGTCCAAGCACGAGCAACAAAAGAAATGATGAATGCATTTTTACTTACCTTCGGAACCACATGAATCAAATATATGAAATGCATGAACATAACCTCAAGTATCATGACATGCTCAACATGTCCATATCCATAACACAACCATATGAAACACATATAACAAACCGTATTGGCACCTAGCTATGACTCGAATACGCGGATAACAACCGTTGGAACTCACGTCCAATAACTCAACCATTACATTACCTTACGGTGCAATTTCACTCATCATCGTTTCACGCGGAGGGGATTCCACTCATCCTCATGCCCCTTCGATGAGATTCCACTCATCATCGATTAAAATATAAATGAAGATTTTCGGGCGTACCCGTACTCCATCTTGGTGACTTCAATCACCAAGACCACGTGTGCATTTCGACACTCGTGTGCACACTAACATCCTAATGATCGATCATTTGTACCCAAGCATACTAGTGTCAATACTAACTCATCACAAGATCATAATAACACAATATCCTTACCATTTCTCGTGCCTAGCACGTATCCACCATGATTTACAATCATGCAACCCTCATTTCATCAAACTCATGCATAACACAATGCATAAACAAATCATCATGCCTCAACATCACTCATAGCCACAATATGTATGACAATATTAAACACAATTAGAACATGAGGCGTTAACACAACATTCACAAGTTCAACCATAGTCTTCTAACTAAAGCTTGGGATTAGACTACCAATCTAATCCCAACACTAGGTGGGTTTACCAAGCTCGACCTAGGTCTACATGCTCGAATCAAACATTTTGAAAAACCAAATTAAAAACCGAAGAACCACTCACCAACAATCCAAGCTCAACATTAGCCAATCAATCCACCAAGCTATTCAGATTCGTTCCCGAGTTCTCACCAACACAAAACCTTGATGCTATCAATCAAACACAAGCAAAAATACCAATAATCAACCACCAAAACTTGTTGCAAACCCATAACACAATTCAAGCATATATTCGACCCAAGAACACTCTCTAAACATCATTTTCGAGCAACCCAATAACTCATCAATTACCCAAGGTTTCCAACCTCCAAAATGGCATCTAACACACCCAAAACAACCCTCAAACATAACCCAAACATCAGCCATCAATTTCCACTCATAAACAACCCCAAAAACCATCTTTTGAACCACCTAAAACCCCACAAAAACTCATATCCAAAAATCATTATAAAACCAAGTAAAAATTAAATATGTTGGACCTTTTGGATAACAAATAGTTTATTTAACAACAACAAATCAAAAGCTTAACTAAAAGCTATCGAAGTTATCATTTTTATCTCAAAACCCAAAAACCTCAAAATGAAATACAATAGGTTTTATTGAAAACTAATGATATAGAAATGAAGAGGAAGATAAGGACAACTCAAAAACATCATTACCTCTAAAAAATCCTCAAGAATGAAGCAAGAAGGAAATAGAATAGTAACTTGTAAGGGGAGGGGAAAATGTGTCGTTGGTTTGAAAAAGATGAGGGGAGGAAGATGATGGAAACATGTGTTTTATTTGTTTTGTTTTATTTTTAAATACAAAAGGACATTTTTACCCTTAATGAAAACGGATAATTAAAATAGTGTAAAACCCATACCCATTTGGGTTTAATTTAAAACAAGCCCAACATAATTTATATGCTTTGAAAATATAAAGCCCGAAATTATATTTTAATAATTTAATTTCACCCGATCCCCAAACCCATGTGTTACATTTGATATGCTTGATGAGTATGTTATACTTTTTTGTTGATGTTTATATGTATGGTAAGTTGATTATAGCATGTATGCATGTTTTAAGCATGTTTAGATGTGGTTAAATGTGTTTAAATGGCTGTTAAATGTGCCAATCTGGTATGCGTATCGATACTCGGGGAGGAGTATTGATACAATAAGGCCAAATCCAAGCTTTTCAGCTTAGGTGTACCGATACGATTTGCCCGCGTATCGATACTAGGCAAAAGATTAAAGGCCGATTCGATACGAACTTGGGCGTACCGATACCCTTTTCCCTAAGGACGCTACTGTCAATTTGTGTATCGATACGGGGAGAGGCATATCGATACGGGTTCGTTATCTTCTGTTAATGGAATCTTTTAAGTTCTGGATTTATGCATTTTGGTCCCTGATTAATGTTTGTTCAATTAGTTGAGTTTGGATGATCCATTTGAGATGAACTTCGACATGCTGGCATGTTATATGACTAATTTTGGTTTGGTAAATTTAAAATCTAAAAAGTGCATGTAGTTTCTAGAAATTACAATTTGGTCCCTAAAAGTCAAAACTATGCAATTGAACCCCTAAATGATCTCTGATCGCTGCACTGTTTTCTTCTAAGTGTCTTGATGAACACATAGGGTAATAATGTATATCTAGAAAAGATAAAAAGAAAAAAGGTCGTTAATCGAAGTTAACATTTACGAGTTGACTTCGGTTTTCCTCGTCTAATCTTCTTAGTTCGGGTCGGGCGTCTAGGCCGGGCTAAGGGGGTTACACACATCATTATCAAATAAAATAATAAAAGTAAAACTTTTTTTTTCAAAAAAAAAAGTATTTTAAATGAAGGCCCCTTCCAAAATAAAAAGAACCCAAAAGCCTATCTCAATAAAGCCCATTTCTAAACTCATTGTAAAAAAATCAAATAAAAGCCCAAATCTTAAAATAAATACTAAACCTATTTTTTGTTTAAAAAAGGCCCATTCAAAAACCCTTAGGAAGATAGCCCAATAATAAAAAAAGAAACAACAAAAAAGGAAAATAAATAAATAAAAACAATAGCAAAAAATAATAAAAAATAAATGAGAAAAAGAAAATGCGTGCGGCCACGCGCGCGAGCTGGGTGCCTCAATTTGACAGCCTTGATGGCTGTCGGACGTCTGTTCGCTGTCCACAGGCCACGGCTGTCGACGCTATTGGCGTCGTTCAACACGTCTTGCCGTCACCGACCCAACGGCACTGATGTCGCTTGCCGCTGTCCACTGTAACTGCCAAAATCTACAAAAAATAGTGAAATGGGTTAAAGTTAGGGCTCAAATCAAGGGGAAATTTTGGCTCCAAATATGAAACAAATTGTAATTTTAAGGGATTTTTCCTAGGACCAAGTTCTTGGCCAGATATGAGCTTCAATTTGGGGATTAAATCCCGGTTGTGCGTTGAATGGAAATGCCCGAAATCAGAGACATATTAATATTATTGGAAACAAAAATAGCAAGTCCAGAACAAACAACACTTGATCATAAGGAAAAAACCTCAAGCATAACTAATGAAATACATAGGCGGGAACATGCCGCTTTATTTAGTTTAGTTTCACATAAAAATAAAATGTCTGGAGAAGTTCGTTGGATGTACTGCTTAAGGTGACGAACTGCCTTGACCTTACCGAGACCCTGACAATTCTAGCTTAACGCGATCATTTCCCTCGGCAGGGTTGAGCTTCAACTACCGCCGGAGAGTTTTTGGAGCTGCTCGTCCCAGCTTTGTTTTTAGGAGTAGATGACGAAGACGGGTTGGCTTTTTTGGGTTGAAGAACCACTTGAATAGGGGATCTTCTCTTTGTACCTCTGTTACCAAGGGCTGGTGTCACATGAGTAGGGGCAGAAGCTGCATAATAGGGATAGTTCTTAACTAGCCAACGTTCAAAATCATGAATGAGCGGGCAGTCAGGTAGGAAAGGCTTACTCAGTTGGGCATCCAGATCAAGAATCTGTTGAGCAGTGGGGCTTTGGATTCCATCGCACATATCGTCCAACTCATTCTCGGCCAAGTCTTCAGGGATAGGAAAAATCGTCTTAAGGGGCTGAGGTGCCATTGTTCGTGGAGGAAGAGAGACTCGCAGAGCCTAGCGGGGAGATGGATCCTTCTGCTTAGGCTCAAAGGCCTCCGAATCCTTTACCACTGGAATGGTTGAGTCATCACCACCAACGTCATCATTTTGAGCGTTATCCTCAAGAGGATGTTCCGAAAAAGAGGCAGCGTCACCCTCATTCAAGTTTCCTGAATCTATAATAGAGGAATTGATTAGATTAAAAGATAGTAGGAACCAATAATTAAATGGAAAACACATGGAGAGGAGAAAAAAGAAACCCATATCAGCGGGATCAATAACGTTTTCCCTTTATCTGTTGGATCTGAAAATGGAGTAGTATGGTGGTAAGGTAAAATAATAGTAGAGAAGGGTAAATAGATTAAAGTATACGATATATAGTGAATAAAAAATACCGAAGGGTGGTAAAGTTGTGTTGACGGAGTCTTGGCCGACTAACCTTATTCTGCCATGCAGGCCTTGATCGCATCAACGTGGGGGAGATACTGGAGCCATTCGCCATAATATAATTTATTGGGATCATAGGTAGATTTGACAGGACAGTTATCGACCGTGTGGCTAATGACACCACAACCATGGCAGAGAAGGGGTAGTCTTTCATATTGTAGTCGACATGTTTTTTTGTTATCACCCTTACCGATGAGAAGGAATCAACGTATAGGACGCAAGATGTCAAGCATGATCTCCATCCTGAGGAATTCAGTCATGTTCCCTTATTTTTTGCGAGTATCTGTATGTAAGACAGTCCCAACATTTGCACTAAGTGATTGCCCAACAATGTGAGCTCTATCTATATTTTTCACAAAAGAGGCAGGGATGCCAATGATGCGGATCCATATTCACATTAATGAGGAGTACTCTTCAATATTTTTACAGGGTCGTACTCCGCAAGTGCAAGCCACTCGTCCACATAGAGCCATGGTCCACGTTCGAAAACATCCTTACGGTCTTTTGCAACGACAAATTTGATTCTAAAGAAAGATTCTTTGATAATAGAAATCGAGACTAGATTGTTTTTTTTTTCAAATACCTTCAAAAGCAGTCAGAACCGCCCAATCATCAATTGGTTTGGTAGAGATGAAGCTTCTAATCAAGATTGTATTGGAATCCTCTTCTTCAAATCCCATCCAAAATCAAGAGTGTAGATTAAATCGGCTTTCTCATTTATGAGGTCAAGATGGCTGAGTTGGGAAATAGAGGAGTTAGCCATTGATAAAAGAAGGGGGAGAGAATCTAGAGGAGGAATAGAGATAGTAAGCGAAAAAGGTTTGGGATCGTAAGAAATAGAGGAGTACCGGCAATAGATATATGGCATGGATTTATAATCATTTAGGGTAAGAATATTTAAAGGGGTAGGAATGGGGAAAGTAATTGAAAGAATTAAAAGACATTTAGTAGTTTGAGACTTAATAGGATTGCAATCCCTTGAATTAAGGAAAGGGAATCGGTGGAGAGGTAAATTCCCAAAACAGATATGGATCAGTGTGTGTAACCGATTTAGAGATTGGGCCAAAATATTTAGAGTATAGGGCCGAAAATATGGTAACAAGATACGATATGTAAAAACAATAGAATTTCGTATGAGAGAAGATACATTGGAATATGGGGTAGGCCAAATATAGTGGGTGATGAAACTCGTATTAAAAAGGAATGTGAAAGAGGGTTTGTCGGAATTGGCAACCCAACAAAAAGAAGGATATTGTATAAAAATATTTCGGGTTCCATAAAATAGTCCCAAAACGTAGTGAGAGATCTTGCGTGAAATAGAAGGTGCCATATGAGTGGTTGTAATTGATAGAATTTCCCAACAAAGGGATCGTAATCGTGCACCATAAGAGGTGTAGTGAGTTATAAGAACAATAGAAAAAGAAGAGGTGAACCATAAGTAGTATAAAGTGAAAAACAAAAAAGGTTGCAAACTCATGAGAGAGCCAAAGCATAGATAAACAGATAAGCACGAAACATGATAAATAATGAGAGCATAGAAGAGTAGGCAGAGCAAAGCATGCTAACAAAACCAAAAACAAGAAAATAAAGGAGCACAATGAAAAAATTAAAATTACAGACCAGGGTAAGATAAGAAGAGGGGAAAAGAAATAATATACAGACCAAAGGAGCAAAAAGAGGGGGGATAATAATAAAAAATAATAATTACAGGCCCAAATGAAAAAAAGGGGAGGTAATAAAGAGGCACAAAGGCTGTGACACATGAAGAAGATGCAGAACCACCAGGGAAGAAGACGCCGGGTCGTTTTGATTGTCTCGACAGCAAGAAAAATGATATGCAAAACCAAAAAAGAGATTATAACATGAGCAATGTGAAATCGAGATGTAAATCGCAAGAGAAGTAATAATAAATAGGTAAAAGAGTAAAGAATGGTATTTAGTTCAGTAAAACACGCATAAGAATCATAAACAGCCCAGGAGATTGAAACAAGTAAACAAATATTTATAGAATAGAGACATTGAGAATACAAAGTAAACAATAAAGGAAAGACTAGGCCATAATGAACATAATAAGTAATATAATACCTGGAAATTAAAACTAAGGATCAGAGAAAAGCAATGTTGGAGGAAAAAAGGAAATTAAAGCAGCTTTGAGAATAACACTCAATCAATAAAGGAGAGTAACAAAGGTTAGAAAAATAGCATAAGCGCCAGGGTAAACAGGATGGTAGAAGGGCCAACAAAAGCATTCGGTTTAATACGAAAGTAAAAGGACCATTGATTATATAATAGCCATAAAGATACAAGAGAGGAAAAATTAGCAAAGAGGCACTGGTAGTTAGTAAATTGCCATTGAGGTAGGCATGATTAACAGTATCTAGAAAATAGATATGAGTATGAGAAACAAAAAAGTAAGAGCATAACTCTGTTAAGATTGAAAGAGGATATAGGCTAATATGAACATTAAAACCAAAATAAATCCAGAACAGAAAGATTAATAAAAGAAAGAGAAAAAATCCATAACAATAAAGAGGGGCAGATGCATTTTGATGATATAAGGGAACCAATAAGAGAATGGAATCAAATTCAACAAGAAGACTATATTTCCAAAGTACAAAAATGTATCCATGAGGATTAATAAATATTCCCACGTGGTGGATCGAAAGAGAATTCCCATGAAGGGATCGATAATAATCCATGAGCAACTGAAGTAAACCTAAATAAGGGGACAGATACCAACAGATTACAGCTAGAGAAGCCTTAAGGATCATAAAAGAGAGGATGAAATAGATTAAGTAACGAAAAATCTGAAGCCAATTATACAAACAGAAAATAAACCATATAAATAAACTAATAAACCAACCCGATTCAGGGATAGAGAAGAGATTGAGACAAATAGCATCACATAAAAAATTACAAAGACAGATGCAATCATTGGTACGGCGAAGACAGCGGATCCATAGAATGCAAAAGAACCACAAGCTAGAGATTGATAATAAACATAATCGGAAATGGAAAAGAGAAAAGGAAAAGGGATTACCGGTGGGGTTTCGATCCAAAACCGTCGAGAGATCGGTGGAATAGGAACGAACCATGTGAGGCGCTCAAAACGGCAGGAAAGAATCTCCCGTAGTCTGATCTGAAAAGGAAAGAGAGAAACATAATACCTAAAAGAAATGAAAATAAGGTGAAACCCTAAAGAAATTAGTAGAAAAAAATGAAAAGAGAAGTGGAATAGAGATTAGGGGTTTGACACGGAAGGCTTTCAATCCGAGGGCGGAGATGGGACTGAAGCGTCGCGGAGTTCTCTCATCAAAGGGAGAAACAGTGTCTAACACCCGGAAGTGTCTAGTGGGTTTTGAGAACTATCCACGTATCCGAGTAAAAGAGGTGAATGTTAATATACCCATAACGCTCTAAATTCTCATGTTGAGCATGTTTCATTCTTCTTTTCCATTTATGCTTATGCATGTAGTTGGTTACAATGCTTGTGTTATGACAATGAGCATGAGGTACACTTATGGCTTGTGGTTGCATTCGGTAAATGCACGAGATGATAAATGCATGTTGTTATGTGTACAAGCCTAGGGAAATGATTTGGAAATGGTTTTGGTTTCAAGCAAACTATGTTTTAAAACTACATTGTTGTAGCTACCATTTTGAGCACCGCTCACTAAGCTTAAATGCTTACGCTCCTTTTTCCAAAAATGCAGGATCTTAGACCTTCGGAGTAGCTCGGGGAACAAGAGAGAATCCAAGGGAGTTTGGTTTGCTCAAGTATGATTTTTAGACTTCAACAATTAGTATTAAGCAATAGGATAAGACCTTTTTGTTTTAAGGGGTTATTGGCTTATCTTTTTGCTTAGACAAGTTTGTCTAGTTGTGTTTGGCTTGTAATGCCTCTTATTATGTTGAAGTATGATATGGTTTGGCTTTTGACCTCTTGGGTGAATGTTAAGCATGAATGTTTCCTTGATAAACTTTACCATGTCGATTGTTGTCTCATTGAATGCTTATCTTGCTTTATATGAGTACCTACAGTTGCCTTATGTTACATGTATGCTAGATAAGTTGATCGAATACGTTCTTGGTGTGTTTTGTGCTAGCTTCCTTGTGTTTAATTTGTTGAAACCTGTCTTTCTGGTTGGGCGTATCGATACGCTCAAGGGCTGTATAGATACGGTCCCCTGTTTTTAAGAAAGGTGTACCGATACGCGGGGGCGTACCGATGCCCAATTTGGTCTCTGGAAATCTGAGATTTTAAGGAGAAATTGGAGTATCGGTACAGGCCTTGAGTGTATCGATATGGTCCCTAGTGTTGACTTTGGGAGTTTGACCATTAAGTGCGTATGGATACCAGCCTTGAAGGGTATCGATACGGCCTCTTGAAGTTGACCCTAGGGAGTTGACCGTTGAAGGTGTATTGATACGGGTCTTAGGCATATCGATACGGCCTGTAGTAAATCATTAAAAATTAAACTCTAAATGTCCGTCTTGTTTGGTTCATGTCCGCGTTTGCTGATGTGTAATGGCATTTAGACAAGATAAATTTAAAAAGAAAATTTCTAGGGTTGCTAATCAAAGTGAAGCCTTAACGGGTTTCTCTTCGGTTTTCCCCGTGTAAACCGTTCGATACGGCCTGGTGGCTAGGCCGGGTCGACGGGGGTTACATTTGTTGGTATCAGAACCTAGGTTACGCCTAGGTTCGTTGAGTTCCGCAAGGCCGAAAGGTAAGTGAGGTAAGTTTTATGGTGTAAGCTTGTTGGTTGTGATACATGGTGATTGTAAGCATGCTTATGGATTTCTTTACGTTGGTTGGGAGATAGTTAAAGGCACCCATTGCTAGTATACTATTATTGTAAGTAATTTTAAGTTTAAGGACTTGAGCACCTTGGACCTTGTTCCTTGCTGACCCCAAATCATTTCACTTGTTGTGTTTGTTGTTTAGTTTTGCACATGTTAGCATGGTGAGACCGAGGGGAAGGCAAAGAATGAATAATTCGAGGGTTGAGCGGATTAAGAATGTTGAGGATGTTCGAGGATAGTACTTGCCTCATCCTCTTCCTCCTCCTTCGGATGGTGGAGTAAATGTTGGAGGTGTTGGCCCCAGGTTATGGTCTGTCGTTAGAATGATTTCGTAGCTTAGGCAGAGTCGAGTTTCGGGGAATGTCACCCTAGGGTTCAGAGGCATGGTTTAAGAGCACAGTTCATATTTTGGGACAGATGTAGTGCTCTGATGCACATAAGTTAGGTTGCATCGTCTCTCTGCTTAAAGGAGATGCCAATACTTGGTGGAGTACCATCACAACGAGTATGCCAGAGGTTGAGGTTACTTGGGAATTCTTTAGGGCTGCTTTTCGTAAGAACTATCTAGGTCATCGATACCTAGATGAGAAGAAGAGAGAGTTCATGGCTCTAGTTTAGGGTAGCATGACCGTGTCCGAGTATGAGGTACAGTTCGTACGTCTGAGTTAGTATGCTTCTGAATTAGTTCCCACTGAAAGGGAACAATGTGAGCGTTTCCGATATGGTCTAATTCAGGAGGTTAAGACCTACATGTTGGCTTATGACTATACAAATTTTGATGTGCTGGTCGCTAGGGCCAAGGACATTGAACAATATTTGGGACTTGCTGATCGCAAGGGTGGATCTAGTTCAAAAAAAAGGACCGTCGAGTGGGACAGAGATCGTGCTAAGAGGCACCAGGATAGGAGACCTCATCATGATCATAGGCGCGGATATGGCAATCCGGAGCGAGGCCATCACGACCAAGGGACTGAAAATCATACTCCTGAGTGTACCAAGTGTGGTAGACGTCATTACGGTGAGTGTTGGGGCACTTATGGCTCATGTTGGAACTACGAGTCTAGAGCGCATTTGAAGCATGATTGTCTACATCCAGCTAGGGATGGACAGGCTCCTGCACGAGTTGTCGAGCACTAGAGAAGCCGTAGGAGCGGTCGAGGTAACTTTCAGCCTAGGAATGACGGTCATAGGAATGTGACTCATGTTGTGGCAGTTCAGCCCGAGAGAGGTGGACCAGCTAGAGTGTATGCACACCGTGAGGACAAGAATGATACATATGTGATTGCAGGTAATTTCTCGGTACAATCTTTGACTTTGCAATCTTTTATTGATTTTGGTTCTGCACATTCGTATATATTGAGTGAACATGCAAGGTTGTTAGATATTTCTGTTGAGATATTAGATGTGGGCATGAGTGTCACGAGTTCTTTTGGTGAGACAGTTGTGGTTAGAAAGATGTACAGAAGATGTCATTTGATGGTTTAGGGTCATGTTTTCCTCGTGGATATGATGGAATTGTCGTTTTATGGTTTTGATGTAATCTTGGGCATGGGTTAGCTTGTGGAGCATAGGGCTAGAGTAGATTTCGAGACAAAGCATGTGTCCTTGAGGCTTTCAGATGAGTATGAAGTAGTAATAGTGGGCGAGAACGTTAAGTTCTTGTCCAATGTTATTTCAGCTTTAGAGGCTCCAAAGTTAATGGACGTGGGTTGTCACGCATACTTAGCCTATGTTATGAATCTGAATATGGGTGCGACACGACCGCAAGATATTAGAACAGTTTGTGACTTTCCGAGTGTTTTCCAAGATGAATTGTCTGGTTTGCCGCCTTATAGAGAGGTGGAGTTTGCTATAGAGACTTATTCTAATTCTGCTCCAGTATCAATCGATCTGTATCGAATGACTCCTAAAAAAATGAAAGAGTTGAAGACACAACTTCAGGAACTGATAAACTGAGGGTTCATTCGTCCGATTACTTCACTTTAGGGTGCACCATTGTGGATTGTGAAGAAGAAAGATGGAAGTTTGAGAATATGTATCGATTACTGATAGTTGAATAAGTTGAAAGTGAAGAACAAATATCCCTTGTCGAGGATTGACGACCTGTTTGATTAGTTGAGAGGTGCCTCAGTGTTTTCGAAGATAGATTTGAGATCCGACTATTATCAGTTGAAGCTAAGAGATCAAGTTGTATCAAAGACAACTTTCCGCACTCGTTATGGACATTACGAATTCTTAGTGACGCCCTTTGGTTTGACGAACTCACCAGCCGCTTTTATGGATATGATGAATAGGGTGTTTCATGAGTACTTGGATCAGTTTGTTGTAGTATTCATTGATGATATCTTAGTGTACTCTTGTATCGAGGAAGACCATGATCAACATTTGTGTTTAGTGTTGCAGAAATTGTTAGGCAATCAGTTGTATGCCAAGTTGAGAAAATGTGAGTTTTGGATTAGGGAAGTAGTCTTCCTAGGTCATATTGTATCAGCCGAGGGAATCCGAGTGGATCCGAAGAAAGTTGAGGCAGTTGTGAACTGGAAACAACTGAAGTCATTGGCCGAAATCCGTAGTTTCTTAGGTTTGGTCGAGTACTATAGACGTTTTGTTGAGGGTTTCTCAAAGGTTGCAGCTCCTTTGACTAAATTACTACATAAGGATGTCCGGTTTGAGTGGACGGATGCAAGATAACAATCATTTGAGAAATTGAAAGAAGCCTTGACAAAAGCTCCTGTTTTGATTCAGCCCGTGTTAGGGAAAGAATTCGTAATCATCAGTGATGTGCCGTATATTGGCTTAGGTTGTGTGCTTATGCAAGAAGGAAAAGTAGTGGCCTATGCGTCTAGACAGTTGAAGACTCATGAGCGTAATTACCCTACACACGACATAGAATTGGCTGCAGTGGTTTTCCATTTGAAAATTTGGAGACATTACTTGTATGGTGAGAAATGTCCGGTGTATACAGATCAGAAGAGTCTGAAGTATCTTATGACGCAAAGGGAGTTGAACCTTAGACATCATAGGTGGCTAAATTTACTTAAGGACTATGATCTCACGATTGAGTACCATCCAGGTAAAGCCAATGTAGTGGCTGATGCTTTGAGTAGGAAGGTAGCAGTGGAATTGCAAGCTATGTTTGCTAATTTGAGTTTGTCTAAGGATGGTGGTTTAGTGGCCGAATTGCAAGTTAAACCTTCGTTGGTTCAGTTGATTAAAGAGAAACAATTGCAAGATAGATCATTAGCATCTCATGTACAAGACATAGCGGAGGGTAAACCGACCGATTTCTATTTTAGTAGTGATGGAGTCTTGTGTTTCAAAAGTAGAGTAGTTGTTCCGGGAGATGTTGACTTGAGACGCACCATTCTAATTGAAGCTCATAGTAGTCCGTTTGCTATGCATCCAGGAAGTACGAAGATGTATCACGATTTGAACGATGAGTACTTCGGGGTTGGTCTGAAGAAAGATGTTGCCAAGTTTATGAGTAAGTGTATGGTTTGTTAGCGAGTAAAGGTCGAACACTAGTTCCCTTCAGGTTTGTTGCAACCTTCTATGAGTAAAGGCCGTTGAGAATTCCTGAGTGGAAGTGGGAGAGAATTGCCATAGATTTCGTATCAGGTTTGCCGTTGACACCTTCTAAGAAGAATTCAGTTTGGGTGATCGTTGACCGTTTTATGAAATGTGCACACTTCTTGGCTGTTCAAACTACTTATACCTTAGTTAAGTTGGCCGATTTGTATATCAGTGAGATTGTGAGATTGCATGGTGTACCAAAATCTATAGTGTCAGATAGAGATTCGAGGTTCACAACTAGATTTTGGGAGAGTTTGCATACTTCTTTGGGTACTCAATAGAATTTCAGCACTTCATATCATCCTCAGACCGATGGTCAGTCGGAGATAGTTATACATGTGTTGGAAGACATGTTGAGATGTTGCATTATTGAATGTCAGGGTTCGTGGGAGAAGCATCTACCGTTAGTAGAGTTTGCGTACAATAACAATTATCAAGCGGGTATTCATATGGAACCTTATGAAGCTCTGTATGGTAGAAAATGTAGAACACCTGTTTGTTGGGCCGAAGCGGGAAATAAATTGTTACCCTTGCCTGATATGCTTAAAGGTACTACCGAGAAAGTACAGTTGATTTGTGATCGTTTGAAGGCAGCTTCGGATCGACAGAAGTCTTATGCTGATTTGAAAAGAAGAGAGATAGAGTATGCAGTTGGAGACAAAGTATTCTTGAAAGTCTCACCTTGGAAAAAGGTGATGAGGTTTGGTAGGAAGGGTAAGTTGAGTCCGAGATTCATTGGTCCTTATGAGATAGTCGAGTGAGTTGGTCCCATTGCCTATTGATTGAGACTACCGGTCGAACTAGAAAAGATTCACGATGTTTTTCATGTTTCGATGCTTCAGAAGAATAGATCAGATCCGTCACATGTTATGTCAGTTGAAGAGATAGAATTGAATCCAGATTTGACCTACAATGAAGAACCAGTTGAGATTTTTACTTCGGACAGTAAAGTGTTACGGGGAAGGACCATTGAGTTGGTCAAGGTAAAGTGGCGACACCGAGGGGTGGAAGAAGCCACTTGGGAAAGGAATGATGACATGAAGAGACAGTTTCCGTACCATTTTCCATCAGGTAAATATCGGGGACGAAATTCCTTAAGTGGGGGAGAGTTGTAACGCTCAAGTTTATGGCCCTAGAGATAATCGGGTTTGGTTAAACCGGTTCGGGTTAAGCTAATCTTTGGAGAAACCTCTTTAATAAATAAATTTTAAGGGTTTTAAAGAAGAAGTGGTGAAAAGGGATTTTGAAATTAAAGAAAATGATTTTGAAAATATCATCATCTTCTAAAAAGACATTTTACATTATCTTCTCCAAAAACCCTTTTTTTCATTATTTCATTGGTTCAAATATTTCCATCAAGCAAGCTTTCAAGGTAACTTCTCCTCTACTTAGTTTTTACTTATTTGACTTGTCCTCATTGAAATATTTCTTCTAAACCCATTAAAATTCATGAGGTAAGCTTATGGCTTGTGGTTGCATTCGATAAATGCACGAGATGATAAATGCATGTTGTTATGTTTTCAAGCCTGGGGAAATGATTTGGAAATGGTTTTGGTTTCAAGCAAACTATGTTTTAAAGCTGCATTGTTGTAGCTACCGTTTTGAGCACCGCTCACTAAGCTTAAATGCTTACCTCCTTTTTCCAACAATACGGGATCTTAGACCTTCAGAGCAGCTCAGGGAACAGGGGAGAATCCAAAGGAGTTTGGTTTGCTCAAGTATGGTTTTAGACTTCAATAATTAGTATTAAGCAATGGGATAGGACCTTTTTGTTTTAAGGGGTTATTGGCATGTCTTTTTGCTTAGACAAGTTTGTCTAGTTGTGTTTGGCTTGTAATGCCTCTTATTATGTTGAAGTATGCTATGGTTTGAGTTTTGACCTCTTGGGTTAATGTTAAGCATGAATGTTTCCTTTATAAACCTTGCCGCGTCGATTGTTGTCTCGTTGAATGCTTATCTTTCTTTAAATGAGTACCTATAGTTGCCTTATGTTGCATGTATGCTAGATAAGTTGATTGAATGTGTGCTTGGTGTATTTTGTGCTAGCTTCCTTTTGTTTAATTTGCTGAAACCTGTCTTTTTGGGTAGGGCGTATCGATACGCTCAAGGGCTGTATCGATATGGTCCCCTATTTTTAAGCAAGGCGTACTGATACGCGGGGGCGCACCAATACCCAATTTGGTCTCTGGAAATCTAAGATTTTGACGAGAAATTGGAGTATCGGTACGAGCCGTAAGTGTATCGATACGGTCCCTGGTGTTGACTTTGGGAGTTTGACCATTAAGGGAGTATCGATACCAGCCTTGAAGGGTATCGATACGACCTCTTGAAGTTGACCCTGAGGAGTTGACCGTTGAAGGCGTATCGATACGGGTCTTAGGCGTTCATGTTTGCTTTTCCGCTGCGTGTCTCCTCACATAAGATGTGTAATGGCATTTAGACAAGAAAAATTTAAAAAGAAAATTTCTAGGGTTGCTAATCAGATAAAAGCCTTAACGGGTTTCTCTTCAGTTTTCCCCGTGTAACCCGTTTGATGCGGTCTAGTGGCTAGGCCGGGTCGAGGGGGATTACACAACTTCTCCAATTGGCTTTATGTACTGACGAAGAGCTGCAACTTCACTTGTCAACATTGTCACATGCTTGGCTACATCCTGGACATGTGTCATCACCATCCTATCGAACTCATCTCGCTCTCGGAGCCTTTGAGCATTATCTCTGAGGCGAGTAAACCATTAATCATTTCCTCCTTCGGCGACATCTTCAAGAACTAAAATCCTTGTCATGTATTCTTGAAGGAGATTATCCATTTCCTCAACTCGCTCTTTCAAGAAGTCATTCTCGCTCAAACTAGCCTGGAGCTCCTCATAGGTATGGTCATCTTGCATCTTGTGAAATGTTCGGTTCAAGTCCTCTATTTTGGCTTTTAGTTCAAAGATGTAGGTCTAACATTACTTCAACTTCTTGGAGGCTTCGTCATAGGCTGACTGTAACTCTAGAAAATGCGTCTTGTTGTCATGAGCCTTCCTCTTCCATGCAGCTGAATTTTCCTTCACTTCCTATCGAAGCCACATACCCTTCTTATTTTCCACTGCTTGTTTCACTTTCTTTCTTTCTTCGATCAAGGCCCGTCGGAACTTCTCAACTTCCTTCTTACTATGTTCCTTCTCTTTCCCTACAGCTTGCTCTATCTCATGTCTCCATTGTTTTGAGCTTTTTCGGAGATCTGCATATCACACAGTAGCTTGAAGCCTAAGGAAGTCAACCTTTTGAATCTCATATCTTTCTTCTAAATTCACGTATATCTTTCTCATTCGGTTGGCTTCTCCCGTGTGCTTTTCTACATCAAGGCTAGCTTCAAACTTATCTCGCTGATTTTGTTCATTGAGAGCTTCGATTTCTAACTTAGCTCGTCTTAGCTCTTCTCTCAGAATGTCGGCCTCTGAAGGAATCACTTTCAAATGTTCTTCTATAGACTTGGCGGGCCCATGAGTACGTAGCATAATCTTTTCATTCATTCTCGTATGCCTCCAAATATCATAATCAGGGGTATACATGCAATATCTGTCAGACTCTAGCTTCATATAGTAACAATCCTTCCATGAATCACTAATCTCTTGTACCTTCCATCTGAACTCTCCTTGAAACTCGAACTCTGATGTACCAAGATCGGTAGTGAAAGGAACAAACTGTCGTGATCCATATTGACGTGAAACTAGCGAAAGTGCACAACTATTCCTCCCCATAATCCCAACAGCATCAAGAAGTTGTAATCTCCACATATGTACCTTACTTTAGCATGAACCATCCATGGTACCCTCCACTTGATATCTTCGTCACGACGATCCCTAAAGATATCTATCCACTTGCTTCTCTTGACACACGACCAATCTTGTGCCAAAAATTCCTAAAGTGGGGAAAAGTTCAGAGAAAACACATTCGGTAGGGCCAAAGTTGGACACTCCTAGAAATGACTAAGGGCCCAAACCTGAAGCAAAGGAGCACATCCTCAAAAACGCACACCTTCAATTTTTCAGCAAGCATTCAAAGAAATGAAGGTTTCAGCTAGCACTGCAAACACTGGATTGACATTTCTCTTCAATTGCTCAAAGAAATCTAACAAGGCCACGTCAATATTTCCCAACACTTCTGGAAAATTACTAGACCATAAATTGCGATAGCTAGGAGATCCACCCTTTTCGCAATGTCTGGATGAACAGAAATGATGTTTCAAATGCGTGACCTAGGAAAATTAAACTTCCCCCTCTCTTTCGTATCAACCCTTCAACCCATTCATCACTCATTCCAGCAAATGTGGCAAGTCTTGAGTGTGAGTTCTTGTTCTTGGGTGGCTTTGCATACACCTAGTTTTCCTTCACCTCTGGCATATTGAACAAAGCCATGTATTCCACGAAAGTAGGCATCATATCCTCTCCATTGAAAGTAAAGCAGCAATACCCGAGGTTCCAAAACTGGACCAAAACCTTCAGAAACGGATCATCAACCCTTATATACAGAAGATATGATATGTCGCCATAGGACTCATGGAACAAACTTTTGGTCTTATAATCAAAACGGTCCCAAATCTCTCGTAACTCTTGCATGTTGTTCTGTTGGGTACTAATATGGGCATACTCTGATATTTCTGTCTCATGACCCACACCCAAACTATCTTCATACGTTCTTTGGTTGACCTCAGACCATTGACATACTTTCTCATTCTCCTCCTCATTCTTCAAGAGCCTTCCGTCCATAATGAGAGTTTATTTTTCTTGAACAATTTTCTAGAATCAACACCTTCTAAATATGGAATGACATGCAAAACAAACAAGATGGGGAATAAAGATTAAAAGCAAGAAAGAAACGAAACAGACAAAAAATAATATATTTGCACAATTATTATGGGCAGGCACTCCAACATTTTAGGACATGTCTCCACGGATTATTCTTACGACTCAACACCCTAGGCTTTCCGCATGGCTCTAGTGAGGTAGGCTCTAGATTCTCAAACTTGGTTTGGTTCTAAAATGGTACTTGAGTTGTCCTCTCTTTCCCCTACTAAGGGTAGCAAGGCCCTTGATTCTCACCCATAACAGGCTCCAAACGAATCGAGTTTGTAACGCCCTGGTTTTGGATGTTGAATTGGGCCGGTCGGGAACGGTTCGACCCTTGAGGTTGGTTTAGGGAACACCTAGTTCGGGATGTTTTAAAAGTATGGAAAAATATCTAAAAATCCGCATTTATTACATAAATGATTATGGTAAATATAATTTTACAAAATGAGCTTTGGAAATATTACATTTTGGTATAGTGACCAAGATGGAGTTTTTGGAAAAGTTGACTAGTGACTGTTTTGTAAAGGATTGAAACTTTGAATCATTAAGGAGCAAATTTTACCATTTGTTTTCATCAGATTTCTCTTTAATTTGGGAGCTGTTAATAATGATTTTATTAAAGAAATAAAAGGTAATTAAAAAGGAAAATCAAAGGTTGACTTTTCATCAGATTGAAACTTTGAAATACATTTTAATGCATTTATATCTCTGTTTTGATGATGTGAAAACAGGGGATCTTGATCCGGGAGCAAACGAGGCGTTGTTGGAGGCTCCGGAAGAGTAATTTTCGTGTTGGCGAGCAAGGCTTCGGGTATCGGTGAGTGGAAATAGATTTTCTAGCTTTGTAACGCTTTGAGCGTGGTCTTGGGAGCTTAGTGTAAGTTTGAAACACTTAGCTAAGCTCAAGAGTAAGTGATTCAGAAGTCTCTCTCAGAAATGTGCTATGTTTTTATGAAAATGCACTTGAGATAATTATGGTTTTGATTACTGTTTTAAAGCATGTTAGAAGCATGAGTAATGTTGGATTTTAATGCCATTGTCTTAAGGATGCACTAGGTAAGTGATCCTTGGTTTTATGTGATTAATGCATATGATGATTAAGCATGTTTATGCTTGTGGTAATGGCATTGTATTTATGCTTGTAAAATAGTGGATTATTGATGTTGAATGATTATATTGGCAAGTGATGAAAGTGGTTTGGTTCTTGTAATCGGATATAGTTAGCCAGCTATAGGATTGGGTGCACCGTGAATAAAGTCGCCTTGGATGTCGAGGGGTTGTAATTGTGCCGTAATCTCCATCCAAGTACCCTAACGATTGAGGCTAAGATCACAACGGTGGATGGTTTAATCCCGTGTGTGAATCTTTTAGTTGTGTCCCTTACTCTCGTTAGTGGAATTATACAACTACCGATGAGTGATGTCGAGTGGTTGTGATTGTACCATTAATCTCCATCACGGCTGTTGAGGGGTTGTGATTGTGCCATTGATCTCCACCTTGTGTAGTCCGATAGATTGTATGAAGCGTTTGGGACAACGCTTGTAATCTGCGTATCCGATTGTGTCATATGAGTTGGTTTGATATGGTTGAGAAATGATCACTCTTAAGCCAATATAATGATGATGACTAATGGTTTAAGCATGAGATGCTTGTGATTATGCTAGAATGCATGTGATGCTTGGTAAAGCATGAGCAAAGGTTTATTTGCTGTTTTAAAATGTTGCATAAGATCATGTGTTTTAGAAAGTGAAATGATGTCTTGAAAGGGAATGTTTTATGTAAAAGCATGTGTTGATATTAGTGTTTTTCCATTTGTGTGAAATGCATTGATGAATGTTGTTTAGCGATCCTCACTAAGCTTTGTGCTTACACTCATTTGTTTCATCAATGCAGAGAATTAGGCATTTGAGGCAGCGAGTAAGCAAGGGGAATCCAAGCACTTTGGCCTAGCAAAGTATTTGGTCTTTCTTTGGTGTAATAAGAGGCAATGGGTGGGATTTCTACTCTTGGTTGATTGAGGATGTTGGTTTTTACTTTGTTCATATGTGGTTTGGTATTTTGAGTTGTAATTGGCCTTTGAGGTTTGTTTGATGCATGATTATGGATTTTAGCTTTTGAATGGTTTTAAAGACTAGGAAGCATGCCTATAGATCTAATGCTTGCTTGAACGATGCTCTGTTTTAGTTCGTACTTCGTAATGTTGATCTTTGATGCTTAAACATGTTGTATGTATGATGTGGCATGAATTGGATCGTTTTCGGAGATGTTTATGAGTGAAAAACCAACAAAATATGTTGTTGCAGGGCAAGGCTTATCGGAACGCCCTTACCTGTTTCGGAACAGTGGCCTGAAATGGCCAAGGGGTTTCAGAACGGGTAGGAATGTTCCAGAACGATTTGCTACTTGAAAGGGGTGTTTCGATACGGGTTTCGAAACGCACCCGAGTATCAAAACGGTCAACCTGGTTTCGAAATGACCGTTTTGATATAGAGCCTTGTGTTTCGAAACACCCAACCGTTGGAGTTGATTTTGAATTGTTGCAGGTTTTTGATTCTTACGTTTTAGTCCCTGAGTCTTGAATGCTTAATTGAATGAGTTTGGACGATTCGTTTAAGATAAAATTTGACATGTTGGTATATTACAAGTTTAATTTTGGATTCGAAACTTTAAAATTTGATTAGTCTTCAAATTTATGGAAATTTACAAATTAGTCCCTAAAAGACGATCGTATGCAATTGAACCCCTAAATGAGCTCCGTTCGCTGTGTCGCTTCCACTAAAGTTTTTGGTATTCACATAGATTAATAGTGTGCATCTAGAAAAGTTAAAAAGAAAAAAAACGTCATCAATCAAGGTTGACTTTCACGAGTTGACTTTGGTTTTCTCCGTGTAATCTTCTTAGTTCGGGTCGGGCGTCTAGGTCGAGCTAAGGGGGTTACAAAGTTTGGAAGTGATTTTGGTTATTTTGGATAGCCGAAATGTTAGTTTTGAGTAGAGTAGTGAGTTGGAATGAGTGACTGATGATTTTAATGCATGATGATGCATTGATCCTCTACTCTTATGTGTAATGAACAAGGGAGACTTCATCGGATGCATTTGGTGTTGATCCGGAAGTGCCGGAAACCTAGAAATCATTTTGCAAAGCAATCGAAACATTATCGGTGAGTGCAAAAGGTTTTAAAAGTCCTTGAGGGACAAGGAAATAAGTTTTGGGAATTTAGGATTGGTTTGAAACACCATCCTAAGTCCGGAAGTAAGTATGTTTAGATTTGCTCTCGAAATGTGGATGATGCCCCTAAATGCTTTTGACATGCTCTTGATTTGAGATAGAAAAATTCTTACTGTTTTATGCATGATTTATGACATGAAATGATGTTTCATTTTGATCCCATGAGATGGAATAACATTGCAAAGGGTTTTGAGATTTTGATTAAATGCTATACATGAATTGTGGTTTTGAAATGGGTTGAGATTGATTTAAGAAATGTTGCATCAAAACACTAGGTGAGATGATGATTTTAATGTAATATATTGGAATGAATGATAAGATGATTACCGAATGTAATTGGTCGACCAATAGGATGTAAAGTGCACTATAAACTAAAATTTGTACGTGCTCTTTGGAGTCGGGCAATGGGAGTAGTACCATTCCGATCCAAAAGTGAGAGTCTGATGATGAGAGATACCATCGGGGTAGGTCTTGGTGAAACACCCAAGCTTTGTGGCGAAGATAGATGTAACACCCCCTTCCCGGTCTGGAAGAGAACCGAGTTGGAGTATGTTAACGGAAGTCAAAGCAATGATCATATACATATTTTTATTTCTTTTAACTCAAAAAGTTTAGTAATTAATGGTCAACATATATCCAAAGCATACACAATTATTATTCCATGATCATTTTTCAGTTATTAAAAACATTTAGGGTCAAACTGTAAACTTTGACAATGTGGGGCCATCTGTCTAATAGACCTTATCAAATTGAAATTCATCACTAGAAGGTTTTACCTACCAAATTTCATTCAGTTCTGACACTATTAACACTTTCAATTTAATCCCTTAAGAATTGGTGACCCAAAATGAAAGATTATAAGGCTGACCAATGATCCATAACAAACTTACCTAAATTCGTTTCGAAACACCATGGACTGTTTCAGAACAAGTACTCAAGAGTCAAACCTGTTGACCCAACTCGTTAGGCCGTTTCGATACAGGCTTGACCTGTATTGGAGAGGATTGACTGACGTTGACCTTATCTTGACCGTTTCGAAACCTGTTTCGAAACAAGGGTCACCAGTGGCAAATCGTTTCGAAACCCGTATCGGTACAAGGGTCATCAGTGGCAAAAATGTTCCGAAACGGGATTACTTCGTTCCGGAACACCCTTACTCTCAGGTTCAAAGATAGGGCACTCGTATTGAAACGCCATCACCCGTTTCGATACGGTGGACCTGTCATGACAGATTTCTTTTGGTTTTTATGAATTTTACCCTACCAAAACATGTCTAATTAAGACGGAACTTTACACACAACATTTCCTTGATATCAACTACTAGTATGCAAATTTTCATTGTCATATGAGTATGTTACCTCGTTTTTACCCCTTTATACCAAATGTGCATATTTAAATCAAAAGTAGCAAAAACCAAAATAGGCATTTAGAGCCTTAAACCTTAATACAAAATAGACAAGCCATTCACATAAAAAAAGGGCATATTTGACTAGTCTAGCTACTTTGCCACATCTATAGGAGTTTGGAATATAAATACATTACTTGTTTTCGTAGTGGTGACTTGTCTTTGCAACCGATCCAATCCTCTAACGAACTATTCCTCAACCTGGAAATGCATGAAGAATGACATATTAGGCACACTATGCCTAGTGAGGTAGTCACTAAACATTAATAATAAAATACCATGGGTACAATGATTCATAATTTCATGTTAACATACTTAACGCCTTATGGCTATGCATTACTCAATAAACATGATTCTCTTCATTCATATTTTTCCTTGGATTGAATTAAGATCGTGGATACGCGAATTCCTACGCCTCGCCAAAACAATGAATGGTCTAATCCCTCCGCCTCGCCAAATGACCAAAATCAACACATCCCTCCGCCTCGCCAAATCAACATAGGTCGTAGCCTTAGGACCGTAGTCCACCCGTACACTGAGCTCATGAATTCTATGGCATGCCAATTGTAACCCGAGTTCATTCCAATCCAAGGCACAATGTACTTATACATTTAAATGATCAATGTTATAATAATGTTCCATAATTTCAATATAGACAATGGTTAACATACAAATCTTTCAACATCTTGTCTTAAGGATTATTGACAATATCCATGGCCGATGATTCAATGCAATGATCTTATAACGTAGCTTATATAGATAATAGTGCACAATGAACATAATTCATGCCGATGATGACTTACCGACACTTACCAAGTGTCCGATTAACATCCAATGCATTCGCCTCAATGACAAAGTTAGCGAAATGACCTAACACGATAATTTAATTATTCGGGTAGGCCTTTCACCTAAACCTAAAACTCCGACTACACTCACCTTAAAAATCCGAAGCTTCAGGGCTCTCGGATAGCGATTCTTTTGTTCCTAGCTTACGACGGAGATGGCGATAACTCTTTCTCCCCTTCTTGAACTAGAAGGATTAATAAGAACTTATTAGAATTGACGTTTCATCATCAAAATCAATATATGGATATCAAAATCAATCTCCACTTCATTAAAGATGACAACAAGTAAACTCCCATGGATAACCCAAAAACCTAACTTAAATTATACTTAAGTTATCTATGGAATCTATTTATTGAATGAGGAATATAGCTTACCCCAATCGATAACAATGTTTCGATATCGTTAAAATGAAGAAACAACAAGCTTGGATTTCCACCAATGGAGGTGTGTGCTTGGGTGAAGAAAATGATGAAAAGAGTGAGAGGTGCTTGCTTTAGGGTGGTTTCGGTAAGCTCTCTAAATTCCTCTTATTTCACTATTTCAATTCCAAGCTTTCCTTCACTTGAAGGAAAGCAATCTGAGGACTCCACGTGATTGGGAGTCTTTAATTCAAAGTGGGCTAATAACTTAGTTAGCCCCTCTCTTTTTTTTACCTTTATAGCTTTGCCCTCCTATTTGTAGTTCTTTTAATTTAGCCACTAGAAGTTTAATATTGTATAACAAGATTTAACTTTGATGCTTTAAAGCCTAATTAAAGTTCAATAACAATAATTAAGTAGTCGATGAAACCTTTAGAACTTCATCAATATAGAATTTCCGATCACCGGAATAAATTCCGACTAGACCGTATTTCGGGATGTTACAACTCTCCCCATTAAGAAAATATGTCCTCGAATTTTACCTGAACCGAAGAGATGTGTATATTGTTGCCTCATAATTTCTTCTGGTTCCCAAGTGGCTTCTTCAACAGCGTGACTTCTCCAAAGCACTTTAACTAAGGACACAGTTTTGTTGCGAAGCCTTTTTACTTCTTTAGCGAGGATCTTAACTGGTTCTTCTTCATAGGATAGGTTTGGCCGTAGTTCTACAGATTCAGGTTCCACAATGTGTGAAGGGTTCGACCGATACTTACGAAGCATCGATACATGAAAGATATCATGGATTTTACTCAATTCATGGGGTAGCAAAAGTCGGTACGCCACTAGACCAATCTTTTCAGTGACTTCAAAGGGTCCAATGAACCGAGGGCTCAACTTTTCCTTCTTTCCAAACCTCAAGACTTTCTTCCAAGGTGACACCTTAAGAAAGGCTTTCTCACCAACTTCATATTGAATGTCTCTCCTTTTAAGATCAGCATAAGCTTTTTTCCGATCGAAGGCAACCTTGAGATGATCATGAATAATGGTAACTCGTTCTTCAGTCTCACGAAGCAATTCAGGGCCTAACACCTTGCCCTCACCCAGCTCCGACCAACACAAAGGGGTTTTGCACCGTCTACCATACAATGCTTCATACGGGGCCATTTGAATGGATGCTTGATAACTGTTATTATAAGCAAATTCGACAAGAGGTAAGGACTTCTCCCAAGTCCCGCCAAAGTCGAAAATACAAGCGCGAAACATATCTTCCAAAATTTGAACTACCCTTTCTGACTGACCGTCAGTTTAAGGGTGAAAGGTTGTGCTAAGATTGACTTTGGTGCCCAAAGCTCCTTGTAAAGTTCTCCAAAACCGAGACACAAACTGAGGGTCTCGATCCGAAATGATGGATTCAGGCACACCATGAAGTCGGATCACTTCCTTAATGTACAATAACACAAATAGCGTCATGCTTTGCAGGGGTTAACGGTAGACCACTAACAAAGTCCATGGTGATTTTTCCCATTTCCATTTCGATGGATCAATGGGTTGTAAAAGTCCTATAGGAAAACAATGTTCTACCTTAACACGTTGACAAGTGAGGCACTTGGAAATATAATTAACAATAGCTTGCTTCATGCCTGACCACCAATATAGTTCACGTAGATCTTTTGTACATTTTCAAAGACCCAGGATGAAAGAAGAAGGAACTCGAATGAGCTTTAGCAAGAATGTCGGTACGGAGAGTTTCACCATTAAGCACGCAAACTCGATCATGACAACATAGGAGTCCTTCAGAATTAATTCTGAAATCTAGATTATTAGATAATTTAGTGACAATGGCCTGAAGTTCAGAATCTTGTTCTTGCAAGTCTTTAATTCGGGAAATAATAGTAGACTAAACTTGGAGTTCAAGTACAAGACATTGGTGCTTCCGAAGTCGAAAATGAGCATTAATTGCTCGAGGGGCTATAAGAGAATGATGTAACGATGAGTTAACACGCTTCACTGCACTTATAACTTTTAATTTCATAATCAAAGCTTACCAGGCAGAGGTTTGCGGCTGAGTGCATCAGCTACAACATTGGCTTTGCCAGGATTATTATCAATGACTAAATCATAGTCCTTAAGAAGTTCCATCCATCTCCGTTGTCGTAAATTAAACTCCTTTTGCGTCAACAAGTATTTAAGGCTTTTGTGATCGGTGAAAAGATAGCATTTCTCCCCGTAGAGATAATGCCTCCAAATTTTCAATGCAAAAACAACCGCAACCAATTCTAGGTCGTGGGTGGGATAGTTATTTCATGTGGCTTAAGCTGCCTTGAAGCGTAAGCAATAACCTTACGTTCCTGCATTAATACACACCCTAACCCAAGATGCGAAGCATCACTATAGACGGTATAGTCTTTTCCAGACTCAGGCTGGGTCAAGACAGGTGCATGGGTTAGGACTTGTTTCAACTGGTCGAAGCTTCGCTGCTGGTCTTCAGTCCAAACAAAAGGTGTCTCCTTTTGTAACAATTTAGTTAAAGGAGCAGCTAACATTGAAAATCCTTTCACAAACCTACGGTAATATCCTGCAAGCCCAAGAAAACTTCTAACCTCCCCAACATTCTTTGGCGGATGCCAATCCACCACAACTTGTATTTTCTTCGGATCCACTTGAATGCCTGAGGCTGATACAATATGCCCCCAAAAAGGCCACTTCAGTGAGCCAGAATTCGCACTTAGAAAACTTCGTGTTCAACTGCTTCTCTCTTAGAGTCTGGAGTACAATTCGAAGGTGGTCTAGATGTTCCGATTCATTCTTTGAATAAATCAAGATATCGTCTATGAACACTACAACGAACTTATCGAGATAGGGCCTGAATACCCGATTCATTAAATCTATAAAAATTGCAGGTGCATTCGTTAGTCCAAAAGGCATTACTAAGAATTCGTAATGTCCATATCTTGTGCGAAAGGCAGTTTTGGGCACATCACACTCTTTGACTTTCATTTAATAATAACCCGACCTTAGATCAATCTTGGAGAACATAGAAGCATCTTTTAATTGATCGAACATGTCGTCGATATTGGGAAAAGGATACTTATTCTTGATGGTGACTTTGTTTAATTGTCTATAATCAATGCATAAACGCATCGAACCATCATTCTTCTTGACAAAGAGAACCGGAGCTCCCCAAGGTGATGAGCTCGGTCGTACAAAGCCCTTGCTCATAAGGTCTTGAATTTGAGTTTTTAACTCCTTCAATTCCACAACCGCCATCCTATATGGTGCAATGGAGACTGGAGCAGTCCCTGGTTGCACTTCAATACCAAATTCCACTTTACGGGTTGGGGGCAATCCCGGAAGCTCATCGGGGAAAACATCTGGGAATTCATTTACTGTATCAATGTCATTGATCTGAGGTTCCTTCTTGAATTCAATGGTCAAGGCACACAACATGGAGTTCCGAGATTCCATCAGCATTATCCTTTCCTTGCCAAGACCCTGGAGATACAATTTCTGCTTACCACAGTCTACCCACGCTTGATGGTTACTAAGCCAATCCATGCCTAGAATTGCATCAAACTCATGGATTGGCAAGACTAAGAAATCCGCAGGGAACGGAATTCCTTGAATCAAGATGGGGCAATTCTTACATACAAGTCTTAGAATGACACAATCGCCTAATGGATTTGTTACAGAGACCTTCGTTGCTAAAGGTTGACTCGACATCTTATACCTTTTAACCAATTCCAGGCTTATAAAAGAGTGTGTAGATCCAGGATCAATCAATACATACAATGAATGTGTATATAACATAACGGTACCTGCTATGACATCAGGCTCGTTATCCTCCTCGCAGCTTCTCACGTGATACAATTGTGCAGAGGCTTTCGATTCTTGTTTATTGCCTTGCTTCCCGGATCCGCCTGGCCTACCTGAAGTTCCTGATAGTACTTGCCTCGACCCTTTTCCCCGAAAGGACTGAGCAGGCGAAGAGATATCTCCGTGCACGACTGCTGATTTAGAGGGATTCTTAGGAAAATCCCTGATAAAATGTCTCTGTTCGCCACATAAGAAACATGCCCACGTCTGCTTGCGACATTGCCCTGCTAAGTGCCGCTTCTGACATAAATTACAAACTGGATGCTGAACACCCCGATTTGAACCTCCAGTACTCTCTATAGAGGTTACCTTGGACCAGGACTGGGTGATAGTCTGCGGTCTCTCAATGTTCCCATTGCGGGACGGCTGTGAGAATGAGGTTTGCTTCGAACCTTGATACTTACCCTTCTTGTTCCATTTAGGAGGTCGGGAGTCACTCCACGTTCTTTTCTTAGATCGGTTGGACATATTTCCTCTTTGAGCTCTCTGTGCTGCTTTTGTTGCCTTTACTCGATTCACCAAATCCTGGAAATTGGTGATACCCAGAGCAGTAAACATAGGTCAAAACTCATCGCTCAATCTAGCAATAAACATTCGGCACTTGTCCATTTCCTTCTTTATAAACTCGGCTCCATATCGGCAATACTTGCAGAAATCATGGATGTACTACTCGATTGGCCTCCCACCTTGTCTCAAATGAAGAAAAGTGCTCTGCCTTCCCGTGAGGTAGAATTCGCTGATGTACTTGTTTCGGAATTCCTTAAGAAAGAATTCCCAAGTGACCGATTCTTCAGGAACTGTAAGAATGGTGGTCTCCCACCATATCAGCGCTTCATCGGTCAACAAAGCAATAGCACATTCCAGCTTGTGTTCGTCGGAACACTGCAGTTGTTTATTCAAGATGCGTAGAGTGTTATCCAACCAGTATTCAACTATTCCAGGGTTATCATCATCATGCCCTGTGAAAGAATAAGCTCGTAATGAAGCTAGTTTATCCACAGGGGCTCGGACATACTGAGCAATAGGGGGAGTAGGCTGAACTGCTGGTGTCGCTTGCAGTGCAGTCATAAACTGCTTAAACATATTGGCCATATTTTGATAACATTCAGCATGAGCAGTAGATGCAGCAGGCTCCGCACCTTGTACAAGAGGGTCCTGCGGTTGCGGTGGATTTGGAGGATTCCCTCCCCTAACCTCCTCGCCATGAGTCGAGGAGCTAGCAGTTTGCTCATCTACATAAGCTTCATTCGTCGCAGACATATCTATATGAAAGATCGGATTAGTCGACAAGTCACAATTTATACAAAATAAAACTCCTGGGTGGCAAAGTAACATAATAAACAATACAAACATATGTAGGTTTAGTCCAGAACCGACTAAACTTTAGCTCTGATACCACAAATGTAACACCCCCTTCCCGGTCTGGAAGAGAACCGAGTCGGAGTATGTTACCGGAAGTCGAAGCAATGATCACACACATATTTTTATTTCTTTTAACTCAAAAAGTTCAGTAACTAATGGTCAACATATATCCAAAGCATACACAATTATTATCTCAGGATCATTTTTCATTTATTAAAAACATTTAGGATCAAACTGTAAACTTTGACAAAGTGGGGCCCTCTGTCTAATAGACCTTAACAAATTGAAATTCATCACTAGAAGGTTTTACCTACCAAATTTTATTCAGTTCCGACACTATTAACACTTTCAATTTAATCCCTTAAGAATTGGTGACCTAAAATGAAAGATTATAAGGCTGACAAATGATCCATAACAAACTTACCTAACTCCGTTTCGAAACACCATGGACTGTTTCGGAATAGGTACTCAAGAGTCAAACTTGTTGACCCAACTCGTTAGGCCGTTTCGATACAGGCTTGACCTGTATCTGAACAGATTGACTAGCGTTGACCTTGTCTTGACCGTTTCGAAACCTGTTTCGAAACAGGGGTCACCAGTGGCAAATCGTTTCGAAACACGTATCGGTACAGGGGTCATCAGTGGCAAAAATGTTCTGAAATGGCATTACTTCATTCCGAAACACCCTTACTCTCAAGTTCAAAGATAGGGTACCCGTATCAAAATGCCATCACACGTTTCGATACGGTGGACCTGTAATGACAGATTTCTTCTGGTTTTTAAGAATTTTACCCTACCAAAACATGTCCAATTAAGACAAAACTTTACACACAACATTTCCTTATTATCAACTAATAGCATGCAAATTTTCATAGTCATATGAGTATGTTACTTTGTTTTTACCCCTTTTTTACCAAATGTGCATATTTAAATCAAAAGTAGCAAAAACCAAAATAGGTATTTAGAGCCTTAAACCTTAATACAAAATAGACAAGCCATTCACATAACAAAAAATGCATATTTGACTAGTCTAGCAACTTTGCCACCTCCTTAGGAGTTTGGAATATAAATACATTACTTGTTTCGTAGTGGTGACTTGTCTTTGCAACCGATCCAATCCTCTAACGAACTATTCCTCAACCTGAAAATGCATGAAGAATGACATATTAGGCACACTATGCCTAGTGAGGTAGTCACTAAACATTAATAATAAAATACCATGGTTATAATGATTCATAATTTCAAGTTAACATACTTAATGCCTTATGGCTATGCATTACTCAATAAACATGATTCTCTTCATTCATATTTTTCCTTGGATTGAATTAAGATTTAGGATACGCGAATTCCAACGCCTCACCAAAACAATGAATGGTCTAATCCCTCCACCTCGCCAAATGACCAACATCAACGCATCCCTCCGCCTCGCCAAATCAACATAGGTCGTAGCCTTAGGACTATAGTCCACCCGTACACTGAGCTCATGAATTCTATGGCATGCCAATTGTATCTCGAGTTCATTCCAATCCAAGGCACAATGTACTTATACATTTCAATGATCAATGTTATAACAATGTTCCATAATTTCAATATAGACAATGGTTAACATACAAATCTTTCAACATCTTGTCTTAAGGATTATTGAAAATATCCATGTCCGATGATTCAATGCAATGATCTTATAACGTAGCTTATATAGATAATAGTGCACAATGAATATAATTCATGTTGATGATGACTTAGCGACACTTACCAAGTGTCCGATTAACATCCAATGCATTCGCCTCAATGACAAAGTTAGCGAAATGACCTAACACGATAATTTAATTATCCGGGAAGGCCTTTCGCCTAAACCCGAAACTCCGACTACACTCACCTTAACAATCTGAAGCTTCAGGGCTCTTGGATAGCGATTCCTTCGTTCCTAGTTTGCGACGGAGATGGCGATAACTCTTTCTCCCCTTCTTAAACTAGAAGGATTAATAAGAACTTATTAGAATTGATGTTTCATCATCAAAATCAATATATGGATATCAATCAATATCCACTTCAATAAAGATGACAACAAGTAAACTCTCATGGATAACCCAAAACCCTAACTTAAATTATACTTAAGTTATCCATGGAATCCATTAATTGAATGAGGAATATAGCATACCCAATCGATAACAATGTTTCGATATCGTTAAAATGAAGAAACAACAAGCTTGGATTTCCACCAATGGAGGTGTGTGCTTGGGTGAAGAAAATGATGAAAAGAGTGAGAGGTGCTTGCTTTAGAGTGGTTTCGGTAAGCTCTCTAAATTCCTCTATTTCACTATTTCAATTCCAAGCTTTCCTTCACTTGAAGGAAAGCAATCTGAGGACTCCACGTGATTTGGAGTCTTTAATTCAAAGTGGGCTAATCACTTAGTTTGCCCCTCCCTTTTCTTACCTTTATAGCTTTGCCCTCTTGTTTGCAGTTCTTTTAATTTAGCCACTAGAAGTTTAATATTGTATAACAAGATTTAACTTTGATGTTTGAAAGCCTAATTAAAGTTCAATAACAATAATTAACTAGTCGATGAAACCTTTAGAATTTCATCAATATAGAATTTCCGATCACCGGAATGAATTCTGACCAGACCGTATTTCGGGATGTTACAATAGATACCGCCATGAGATTCTGGTGGTGAGATCCCACCGGGGTAGGACTTGGCCTCGAGTCAAGCTATCCGCATATCTGAGTAAAGATAGAATATGAAATGTCAATATATGAGAAAGAACTTTGATTTACATGTACCAATGTTGAAATGATTTTATGCTATGAGAAATGCATATGAGATTTTGAGATTATGAAATGCTTTTGAACATAAGCATGTGTGACTTTGCCATGAGATTTGCATTGGTTGAATACATGAGATAGATAGATAGATGGTACATGTGAATTTCAAATGGTGATTTGCTTTGAAATGGTTTTCAAGCATGAGATAGAAAGAGCATGGTTTTATAAATGGTTTTCAAGATAGAGATTTAATGCTTGCATTGTTGTGTTGGTGTTTCTAGAGCTTGCCTCTCTAAGCTATTGTGTTTACGCTCTCTTTTACCAACAATGCAGATAATTGACACTTTTTAGGCAACAATGAGGTTTAAAGGAATTCAAGGATTGTTAAGCTCAAGTATGGTGATACATTTCTACTTTAGTAATGATATATGGTAATGGGATTCTATTGGTTGTTTTGGAAGATGTGTTTTGGACTCCCTGATGTTTATGCATGTTGTATGTGGCCTATTTGGTTTGTAAAAGGCCTTTGTTTTGGGTTTTGATGATATATCTTGCTTTTAGTTGCTAATAGTTTATGGTTTGAGCATGCTCAATTACATGCCTTGCTATGCTTATGTTGATCTATCAAATGTTTACTTTGTGCTTGGAATTGCATGCTTGTATGATAGAGTGGTTGCCATAAACATGTCCATATGATTTGGTGATGATTTGTTGAAGTTTGATATGAATTTGGCGATGTTTTTGTGACATTTTTAGTATGCGTATCGATACTCGGGCTCGCGTATCGATACACATAAGCCAAACTTGTGCATTTCTGCACAAGGGTATCGATACAGATGGGAAGTGTTTCGATACGGGTAGGCCAAATTTGAAGGGTGTATCGATACGCGTGAGAGCGTATTGATACCTTTTCTGCGAGTTTGGTCACTTCCTCCCCGCGTATCGATATCGCCCCTAGGCATACCGATACTCGACCGTTAATTTCAGTTAGTGGCATCATTTAAAGCTTGAAAATGTTGCATTTTAGTCCCTGAACTTCGTGTATACAAATGGATGAGTATGGGAGGTTTGATTGGATGAAAATTGATAGAGAAGCATGAAATGTAACTAATTGAATAATGGTAACTTTAAAATAAGAGAAATCCTTGTAATTTGCAGAAATTACACTATGGTCCTTAAATGTCCAAATTGTGCAATTAAACCCCTAATCGAATTTCGATCGTTGTGTCACTTCTTCTCATGCTCTATGGTGATCTCAAAGGATTTAAATTGCATTTAGAAAAGATGAAAAGAAAAAAAAAGGTCGTTAATCGGAGTCATCTTTAACGAGTTGGCTTCAGTTTTCCCTGTGTAATCACCTCGGTTCGGGTCAACCGTCTAGACCAGGCTGAGAGGGTTACATTTGTTGGTATCAGAGCCAGGTTTGCGAATAATTGGGGAGTTGGTAAGTGGTTGTTAAGTGTAAATGTGCGTAGTTATGAACTTTGTGAAAGTATATTGTGTAATTCTGCAATGTTTGAGCTTTATTGAGATGAAATGCATGCAAGATGGGAAACTCATTGCCATATCATTACTATTGGAAGGGATTTTTTTGAAAATGAACTTGAGCACCTTGGATTTCCTTGCCTTATATTTCCTAATTGAGTATTATTGCATTTTGCTAGTTGCATTATTTTTATTGGGGCCATGTAGAGAGCTTAAAATTAATGTGTAATACGGCTGAGAGCGAGATGGAAGAGCGTGTTGAGAATCTATCGCCTCCTCCTGGTGGACCACATGGTGGTGGTGGAGCGGGGGTTGATGTTGTTGGAGCTGGAGTAGGGGTTGTTGAACCCGAGGGAGCACGAGGGCAAGTTGCTCAGGATATGACAGTGCTGATTCAGCATAATGCTGGAGCCTTTCAGGCAGCAGTAGTTGGGGCTCATGTGGCTGCACCTCAGGCTGGTGCTTGTGCGAGTTTGTCGTTGGAGCGGCAACACGGTCTTGGTGGGACTGAGTTTAGAGGGCTGACCCCTGATAGTTCTGAATCTTGGTTGGAGAGCACCGAGATGATCCTTGGGCAGATGAACTATAATGATGTCCAAAAGTTGGGGTGCATTGAATCCCTGTTGCATAGTGATGCGTATGCGTTGTGGACGACCACTATAGCTGGATTGGAAGATGCTGAGGTGGCTTGGATGTTTTTCCTAAATGCGTTCAAGAGGAAGTATTTGGGTGTCCGTTATCTAGATGAGAAAAGGAGGGAATTTATGTCCCTAGTGCAAGGAAGCATGTCAGTGGCGGAATATGAGTTGCAGTTTGTACGCCTCAGTCAGTATGCACCTGGTTGATCCCCAATGAGCGGGAGAGATGCGAGCGTTTCAGATATGGGCTGGTGGTTGATGTGAAGACATACATGCTTGCCTCCGATTACACTGATTTTGATGTTCTGGTCACTCGAGCCAAGGACATTGAGCTGAACCTTGGTCTGGCGGGTCGATCAGGAGGATCTAGCTCAAGGAAGCGAGCTGCAGGTTTTGATGCTAGAAGGGATCGATTTAAAAGGCTAAGGATCGAAGGTCTCATGTGGATGCTAGACGTGGAGGAGGTAACCCAGAGAGAGGTCAGCAAGGGCCAAATGTTTTCATTCGTACACTTGAGTACAATCAGTGTGTTAGGAGGCACACGAGAGAGTGCTGGGGCAACATTGGTCTATGTTGGAATTGTGGTTCTCGTGGGCACATGAAACGAGATTGTCCTCAACCGATGAGAGAGGGGTAGGCTCCAGTGAGAGCAGCTGAGCCACAGAAGGGCCGTGGGCTCAGCCGTGACAATTTTCAGCGTAGATATGATGGTGCGAGGAATGTAGCACATGTGGTAGCTGTTCAGCTCGAAGGTGGTGGTCATGCCAAATTGTATGCCCATCGCGGAGGGAGGAATGACACTGACGTGATCGCATGTACCTTTACTTTGCAGTCTTTTTCATTACTTTCCCTGATTGATTATGGGTCTGTACATTCATACATATTGTGTGAACATGCTCAAATGCTTGGTTTTCCTGTTGAGTCTTTGGATGTTGTTGTGCGTGTGACTAGTTTCTTTGGTGAAACAGTTGAAAAGAGGAAGTTGTATAGGAGATGTCCCTTAATGGTGCAAGAACATGTGTTTTTGGTTGATCTTATGGAATTGCCTTTCTATGGGTTTGATGTAATCGTTGGTATGGACTGGCTAGTAGAGCATAGGATGTTGTGGATTTTGAGAATAAGCGAGTTTTGCTGAAACTTGCTGATGAGTATGAAGTTGTGGTGGTGGGAGAGAATGTAAAGTTCCTATCTAATTTGGTTTTGATGCTTGAAGCGAGTCGGTTGTTGTGTCAAGGATGCAAAGCTTATTTAGCTTTTGTAATGAATCCTAGTAAAAAGGGTGTTCGGGTGCAGGATATAAGGACTGTGTGTGAATTCCCTGGGGTGTTTCTAGAGGAGCTACCTGGTTTGCTGCCTAGTTGAGAGGTTGAGTTTGGAATTGAGTTGTATGAGAACACAACTCCGGTGTCCATCGCTCCCTATCGAATGGCACCTAAGGAGTTAAAGGAACTGAAGACGCAACTTCAGGAGTTTCTTGACCGATGCTTTATTCGGCCTAGTGTGTCACCTTGGGGTGCATCGGTCTTGTTTGTAAAGAAGAAAGATGGCACAATGAGAATGTGCATTAATTATCATTAGGTGAATAAGTTGACTGTGAAGAATAAGTATCCTCTACCTAGGATAGATGATCTTTTTGATCAGTTTCGTAGAGTGGCTGTGTTCTCGAATATTGATTTAAGGTTTGGGTACTATCAATTGAAGGTTAAAGATGTGGATGTGCCAAAAACTGCTTTTCGGACTAGGTATAGGCATTATGAATTTCTGGTGATGCCTTTTGGTTTGACGAATGCTCCTGTTGCATTCATGGATATGATGAACATGGTGTTTCATGAGTTCCTGCATAAGTTTGTTGTGGTGTTCATCGATGACATCCTTGTTTACTCTCGTACTGAAGAGGAGCACGAGGGACATTTGAGGATTGTTTTGAAAGTGTTGCTAGAGAATCAGCTTTATGCTAAGCTGAGTAAATGTGAGTTCTGGTTGAAGGAGGTTTTTTTCCTTGGTCATGTGGTTTCGGCCGAAAAAATCCGTGTTAATCCTTAAAAGATTGAGGCGGTGGTGAATTGGAAGCCTCATAGGTATCTCCATGAAGTTCATAGTTTCCTTGGTTTGGCAGGTTACTGCCGAAGGTTTGTGGATGGATTTTCAAAGATTGTTGCTCCTTTGACGAAGTTATTGCAGAATGATGTTATGTTTGAGTGGACGGAAGTGAGACAACAAGCTTTTGAGAAGCTAAAGGAAGCATTGACGTAAACTCCTATCTTGGTTCAACCTGAATCTAGAAAAGAGTTTGTGGTGTATAGTGACGCATCCTATGTTGGTTTGGGGTGTGTGCTAATGCAAGAAGGTAGAGTAGTAGCATATGCATCGCGACAGTTGAAGGTGCATGAGCGTAACTATCCCACGCATGATATTGAGTTAGCGGCGGTGGTGTTCACTTTAAAGATTTGGAGACATTATCTATATGGTGAGAAGTGTACGGTGTATACGGATCACAAGAGTTTGAAGTACCTTATGTCTCAAAAGGAGTTGAATCTTAGACAACGATGTTGGGTGGAGTTGCTTAAGGACTATGACCTAACGATTGAGTATCATCCTGGAAAGGCTAATGTTGTGGCCGATGCTTTGAGCAGGAAAGTGGCGGTTGAGTTGAAGCCAATGTTTGCTTGCTTGAGCATATCGTGAGATGGTGGCCTTGTTGCTGAGTTGCAAGTGAAACCATCTTTGGTTCAGTTAATCAAGGATAGGCAGTTGCTTGATGATTCTCTGGTACCTCACGTTCAAGATATCGCGGAAGGTAGGCCTTCGGACTTCAATTTCAATGATGATGGTGTTGTATGTTTTGGGAATCAGATAGTGGTGTCGGATGATATAGAGTTGAGGCGCACTATTCTGATTGAAGCTTAAAGTAGTCCTTTCGCTATGCACCCTAGTAGTACAAAGATGTACCGTGATTTGAAAGATGAGTACTATTGGGTGGGATTGAAGAAAGACGTTGCCTAGTTTGTTAGCAAATGTATTGTTTGTCAGTGGGTTAAGGTTGAACATCAGGTTCCTTCTGGGTTGTTGCTGCCATTGAGAATCCCATAATAGAAGTGGGAAAGGATTACTATGGACATCGTGTTTGCTTTTTCGTTGTCTCCATCGAAGAAGAATTTTGTTTGGGTGATTGTGGATCGCCTTACGAAGTGTGCACATTTCTTGCTTGTGCATACTACATATACCTTGGATAAGCTACCTGAGTTGTACATTGCTGAGATTGTGTGTTTGCATGGTGTGCCGAAATCTATAGTATCGTATAGAGATCTGAGATTCACATCGAGGTTTTGGGTATGTTTGTATCAGGCCTTGGGTACGCAGTTGAATTTCAGTACTTCTTATCATCAGCAGACGGATGGACAGTTGGAGCGTGTTATCCAAGTGCTTGAGGATATGTTGAAGTGCTGCGTTATTGAGTTTCAAGGTTCTTGAGAGAAGCACTTGCCTTTGGTTGAATTTGCTTATAATAATAGTTACCAGGCAAGCATTCAAATGGCACCGTACGAGGCTTTATACGGGAGAAAGTGTAGGACTCTCCTTTGTTGGGCTGAAACGGGGTAAAAGTTGGTTTCGATGACAGCTTTGTTGAAAGGAACCACCGAGAAAGCCAAGCTCATTTGTGAGCATCTGAAGGCAGCATCGGATCGGCAAAAGTCTTACGCGGATTTGAAGCGTAAGGAGATAGAGTTCGCAGTTGGCGAACGTGTGGTTTTGAAAGTTTCACCTTGGAAGAAGGTGATGAGATTTGGCCGGAAGGGCAAATTGAGTCTGAGGTTCATGGGCCATGTGAGGTGATAGAACGTGTGGGTCATGTTGCTTACAAGTTGAGACTGCCTTCAGAGTTAGAAAAGATACATAATGTGTTCTATGTATCCATGCTTCAGAGGTATAGCTCAGATCCGTCGCATGTTATGCCAGTAGAATAGGTTGACTTGAATCCAAACTTAACATATGATGAGGAGCTCGTTGAGATTCTGGATACGGATAGCAAGGTTCATCTTGGTAAGACCATCAAGCTGGTCAAGGTCTTGTAGAGACATCGTGGCGTTGAAGAAGCTACGTGGGAAAGGAAGGATTACATGAAGAAGCAGTTTCCTTACCTTTTTCCACCAGATAAATTTTGAGGACGAAATTTATTAAGTGGGGGAGAGTTGTAATGCCCTGGTTTTGGGCTAGATGTTTTGGATGTTGAATTGGGCCGGTCTGAAACGGTTCAAACCCTTAAGGTTGGTTTAGGGAACACCTAGTTCCTGATGTTTTAAAAATATGGAAAAATATCTAAAAAACCTCATTTATTATATAAATGATTATTTTAAACCCAATTTTACAAAATGAGCTTTGGAAATATTACATTTTTGTATAGTGACCAAAATGCAGTTTTTGCAAAAGTTGACTAGTGACTGTTTTGTAAGGGATTGAAACTTTGAATCTTTAAGGAGCTAATTTTACCATTTGTTTTCATCATATTTCTCTTTAATTTGGGAGCTTTTAATAATGATTTAATTAAAGAAATAAAAGGTAATTAAAAAGAAAAATCAAAGATTGACTTTTCATAACCAACTTTACGACAGATTTTCTCTTTTCATTTTCTCTCAACTTCCAATCAGCCAAACACTTTTCTCTCATCAAAGAACCTCTGATTTTCATCTTGTTTGCTGAGATTTCATCTTCCAAAAGATTTCCTATCCTTGTTTCATCAAATCCTTTTGATTTTTGCTTTGGATTTTCAAGGAAACTTGCCCAAATTAAGGACAGATCAACCATTAGAGCTAAGCTTCGTTCTTCTCCTATAATGATCAGTTATTTACTGAAATTCCCATGTTATCAATCCTTTATTAATGGTTTTTGAGTTGTTTTAATGTTATAAACATGAAATAGTTGTTAAATTCAAGATTCTTGATGAGATCTTGATGATTTTCGTATTTCTATGATAAGCTCTGATTTGAGGTTGATTTCTAACATATTTTAGATGTTATTTGATGTTGAGAATGAGGTTTTAACAAATAAATCTCGAATAGGCTTGGGTTCCTAAGTTTGAGATGTTAGATTTGTGGTTTTTGAGGTGTTTTTGGTGATCTGTTATTGCTGGAGGTATAAGGTCATGTTTATGTTGATTTTTGTTGTTGATTGAGGTTTAGAAAAGGTTAGAATCGATAGATCTTGGCTGGGCTTTGATTTGAGAAATTTTGGAGGTGATTTCGGTTATTTCAGATAGTTGAAATGTTAGTTTTGAGTAGAGCGGCGAGTTGGAATGAGTGGCTAGTGATTTTAATGCATGATGATGCATTGATCCTCTGCTCTTATGTGTAATGAAAAGGGGAGAATTCATCGGATGCATTTTGTATTGATCCGGAAGTACCAGAATCCTAGAAATCATTTCGGCAAGCAAGCAAAACATTATCGATGAGTGCAAAAGGTTTTAGAAGTCCTTGAGGGACAAGAACAAGTTTTGGGGATTTAGGATTTGTTTGAAACACCATTCTAAGTCCGAAAGTAAGTATGTTTAGATTTGCTCTCGAAATGTGGATGATGCCTCTAAATGCTTTTGACATGCTCTTGATTTGATATAGACAAATTCCTACAGTTTTATGCATGATTTGTGACATGAAATGATGTTTCATTTTGATCCCATGAGATGGAATAACATTGCAAAGGGTTTTGAGATTTTGATTAAATGCTATGCATGAATTGTGGTTTTGAAATGGGATGAGATTGATTTTAGAAATGTTTCATCAAAACAATAGGTGAGATGATGATTTTAATGTAGTATATTGGCATAAATGATGAGATGATTACTAGATATAATTGGTCGACCAATAGGATGTAAAGTGTACTTTAAACTAAAATTGGTACGTTCTCTTTGGAGTCGGGCAATGGCGGTAGTGCCATCCTGATCCAAAGTGAGAATCCGATGATGAGAGATACCATCGGGGTAGGTCTTGGTGAAACACCAATGCTTTGTGGTGAAGATAGATACCGCCATGAGAGTCCAGTGGCGAGATCCCACCGGGGTAGGACTTGGCCTCGAGTCAAGCTATCCGCATATCCGAGTAAAGATAAAATATGAAAGGCCAATATATGAGAATGAACTTTGATTTACATGTACTAATGTTGAAATGATTTTATGCTATGAGAAATGCATATGAGATTTTGAGATTATGAAATGCTTTTGAATATCAAGCATGTGTGGCTTTGCCATGAGATTTGCATTGGTTGAATGCATGAGATAGATAGATAGTTGGTACATGTGAATTTCAAATGGTGATTTGCTTTGAAATGGTTTTCAAGCGTGAGATAGAAAGAGCATGGTTTTAGAAATGATTTTCAAGATAGAGATTTAATGCTTGCATTGTTGTGTTGGTGTTTCTTGAGCTTGCCTCGCTAAGCTATTGTGCTTACGCTCTCTTTTACCAACAATGCAGATAATTGACACTTTTTGGGCAGCAAGGAGGATTAAAGGAATTCAAGGATTGTTAAGCTCAAGTATGGTGAAACACTTCTACTTTAGTAATGATATATGGCAATGGGAATATATTGGTTGTTTTGGGATATGTGTTTTGGACTTCCTGATGTTGATGCATGTTATATGTGGCCTATTTGGTTTGTAAAAGGCCTTTGTTTTGGGTTTTGATGATATATCTTGCTTTTTAGTTGCTTATGGTTTGTGGTTTGAGCATGCTCAATTACATGCCTTGCTATGCTTATGTTGATCTATCAAATGTTTAGTTTGTGCTTGGAATTGCATGCCTGTATGATAGAGTGGTTGCCATAAACATGTCCATATGATTTGGTGATGAATTTCTGAAGTTTGATATGAATTTAGGGCTATTTTTGAGACATTTCTGGTATGCGTATCGATACTCGGGCTCGCGTATCGTTACGCATAAGCCAAACTTGTGCTTTTCTGCACAGAGGTATTGATACAGATGGGAAGTGTTTCGATACGGGTAGGCCAAATTTGAAGGGCGTATCGATACGTGTGAGAGCGTATCGATACCTTTTCTACGAGTTTGGTCACTACCTCCCCAAGTATCAATACGACCCCTAGGCGTACCGATACGCGACCGTTAATTTCAGTTAGTGGCATCTTTTAAAGCTTGAAAATGTTGCATTTTAGTCCCTGAACTTCGTGTATGCAATTGGATGAGTATGGGAGGTCTGATTGGGATGAAAATTAACAGAGAAGCATGAAATGTGACTAATTGAATAATGGTAACTTTAAAATCAGAGAAGTCTTTGTAATTTGCAGAAATTGCACTATGATCCTTAAATGTCCAAATTGTGCAATTAAACCCCTAATCGAATTCCGATCGATGTGACGCTTCTTCTCATGCTCTATAGTGATCACATAGGATTTAAATTGCATTTAGAAAAGATAAAAAGAAAAAAAAGGTTCATCAATCAGGGTCGGCTTTAATGAGTTGGCTTTAGTTTTTCTCGTGTAATCACCTCGGTTCGGGTCAACCGTCTAGACCAGGCTGAGGGGGTTACATTTTTTGGTAGCAGAGCCAAGTTTGCGAATAATTCGGGCGTTGGTAAGTGGTTGGTAAGTGTAAATGTGAGTAGTTATGAACTTTGTGAAAGTATGTTGTGTAATTCTGCAAAGTTTGAGCTTTATTGAGATGAAATGCATGCAAGATGAATGTTTGAGATGAAATTGTATTGTTATGCAATGCTTGGGGGTATAGATGGGAAACTCATTGCCATATCATTACTATTGGAAGGGATTGTTTTGAAATAAACTTGAGCACCTTGGATTTCCTTGCCTTATATTGCCTAACTGAGTTTTATTGCGTTTTGCTAGTTGCATTGTTTTGAATAGGGCCACGTAGAGAGCTTAGAATTAATACGTGTAACGCGGCTGAGAGCGAGATGGAAGAGCGTGTTCAGAATCTACCGCCTCCTCCTCCTGGTGGACCACCTGGTTGTGGTGGAGCAGGGGTTGGTGTTGTTGGAGTTGGAGTAGTGGTTGTTGAACCCGAGGGAGCACGAGGCCAAGTTGCTCATGATATGACAGTGTTGATTCAGGCTATTGCTGGAGCCTTTCAGTCAGCAGTAGCTGGGGCTCATGTGGCTGCACCTTAGGTTGGTGTTGGTGCGAGTTTACCGTTGGAGCGGCTCTGCAGTCTTGGTGAGACTGAATTTAGAGGGCTGACCCCCGAGAGTTCCTAATCTTGGTTGGAGAGCACCAAGAGGATCCTTGGGCAGATGAACTGTAATGATGTCCAGAAGTTGGGGTGCCTTGTACCCCTATTGCATGGTGATGAGTTCACGTGCTGGACGACCACTATAGCTGGATTGAAAGATGCTGAGGTGACTTGGACGTTCTTCATGAATACGTTCAAGCGAAAGTGTCTGGGTGTCCGTTATCTGGATGAGAAAAGGAGGGAATTTATGTCCCTAGTGCAATGAAGCATGTCAGTGGTGGAATATGAGGTGCAATTTGTATGCTTCAGTTAGTATGCACCTGAGTTGATCCCCAATGAGTGGGAGAGATGCGAGCGTTTCAGAGATGGGCTGGTGGCTGATGTGAAGACATACATGCTTGCCTCAGATTTAACTGATTTTGATGTTCTGGTCACTCGAGCCAAGGACATTGAGCTAAACCTTGGTCTGGTGGGTCGATCAAGAGGATCTAGCTTAGGGAAGCGAGCTGCAGGTTCTGATGCTGGAATGGATCGATTTAAAAGGCCAAAGGATCGAAGGTCTCATGTAGATGCTAGACGTGGGGGAGGTGACCCAGGGAGAGGTCAGCAAGGACCGAATGCTTTCATTCATACACCTGTGTGTAATCGGTGTGGTAAGAGGCACACGGTAGAGTGTTGGGGCAACATTGGTATATTTTGGAATTGTGGTTCCCGTGGGCACATAAAATGAGATTGTCCTTAACCGATAAGAGAGGGGCAGGCTTTGATGAGAGCAGCTGAACCATATAGGAGCCGTGGGTGCGGCCGTGTAAATTTTTAGTGTAGAGAAAAATGGTGCGAAGAATGTAGGACATGTGGTAGCTGTTTAGCCCGAAGGTGGTGGTCAGGCCATAGTGTATGCCCATCGCGAAGGGAGGAATGACACTGACGTGATCGTAGGTACCTTTACTTTGCAGTCTTTGTCATTAATTTCTCTGATTGATTTTGGGTCTGCACATTCATACATATTGCGTGAACATGCTCAAATTCTTGGTTTGCCTATCGAGTCTTTGGATATTGTTGTGCGTGTGACTAGTTCCTTTGGTGAAACGGTTGTAACGGGGAAGTTGTATAGGAGATGTCCCTTAATGGTGCAAGAAATGTGTTTTTGGTTGATCTTATGGAATTGCCTTTCTATTGGTTTGATGTAATCCTTTGTATGGACTGGCTAGTATAACATAGGGTTGTTGTGGATTTTGAGAATAATTGAGTTTCGCTTAAACTTGCTGATGAGTATGAAGTTGTGGTGGTGGGAGAGAATGTAAAGTTCCTATCTAATGTGGTTCAGACGCTTGAAGCGAGCCGGTGTTTGCGTCAAGGATGTGAAGCTTATTTAGCTTTTTTAATGAATCCTAGTACATATGATGTTCGAGTACAAGATATAAGGACTGTGTGAATTCCCTAGGGTGTTTCCGGAGGAGCTACCTGGTTTTTCCCGCCTAGTCGGTTTTGGAATTGAGTTGTATGAGAACACAACTCCGGTTTCCATTGCTCCCTATCGAATGTGTAACGCCCCGGTTTTGGGCTTAGAAGTTTGGGCGTTGACCGGTTCGGTCAAAGTGCTGTTCGAATATAAAAAGGTAAAATTAGGAAAGCCTAGTTCGTGTTGCATTAAAAATATGGAAAAATGTTCTAAAATCTTCTTTTAATATATATAAGTGAACTGTGAAATCAATTTTACAAAATGAGGTTTGGAAGGGTGACATTTTGACTAGTGACCAAAATGTAATTTTTGAAAACTGCGTGACTGTTTTAGAAAGGATTGAAACTTTGAATCTTTAAGGAGCTATTTACCCAAAGGGAGTTTCTCCAGATTTTACTAAGATATTTAATAATATAATTCTGATTTTTTAAACAAAAGGAAAGTGGAGGGAAGTTATTTCTAACTAATTTTCCTAAAATCTCATTTTCCTTTCTCTCATTTTCTCTCAACCCAAACACCTTTTCTCCAGAGTTTTTCTTCTGATTTTGTCACTCAAATCTCTCTTTTCAATCCTCTTTTGATTGCTAATCATCTCATCAGCAAAACCTCACCATTTGCTACTCGATTCTTCAAGCTTTTTGGTTCTAAAAGAGGAGAAACTCAAGTTTGGAGGTAAGAACGTCCTTCTCCTCTAAACTCTCAGTTCTTTACTGAAATTCCTAAGTTCTCAATCCTTAATTGATGATTTATAAATGGTTTTAAAGTTGTGAGATGGATCTTGGCTTAAAATGCAAGATTTGGTGAATTTTGATGAGTTTTCGTTTGATCTGTTAAAGTAGTGATTTGAGGTGTGTTTTTGATGTTAAATGAATGTTAATTTGATAAGGAATTGAGTTTTAATTAATGCAAACCCGGATAGGTTGAATTTCCTAAGTTTAACTTGTGATTCTTGGTTGTTTTGGAGTGATCTTGTGGATCTGATGTTGCTGGAGGTATAGGTCCTTTTTAGATGTTAAATGATGTTAAAGGATGTTTAGATTTGAAGGTTTATGGCTGGGCTTTGTTGAGGAGTTGTTTGGATGCATTTTCGGTTGTGTTTGGTGGCCGAAAATGGAGTGTGGATGAGAGCATCGAGTTTAGGTGCTTTCATTGAAGCTATTAATGCATGATGATGCATTAATCCTCTGCTTTGATGTGTTTAAAACAGGGGAGTTATCTTTGAATCCAAGTGGTGGTGATCCGGAAGCTTGATTTGTGTTTCGGCAAGAGGCGAAACGGAATCGGTGAGTGGATTTTGGTTTTCGGCTTTGAAACCAGTGTTTTGGAGGTTTGGGAGCTTAGTTTAAGTCTAAGCAACTTAGCTAAGCTCAAGAGTAAGTTTACGGAAAAACTCTCTTGGTGATGGCCATGGTTTTTGGTTGTATGCAATGTGTTGTTTGCATGATTTTAAATCTGTTTTGAAAGCATATCTAGCATGTTTATTTGTTGAGATTTTAAGCCATGTGTTGAAGGAAGCTCAAGGTAAGAATTCCTTGTTTTTGGACATTGTTTAAATGTGGTTTAATGCTTAAAGATGCATGATGTTTATGGCTTGGTTTTATGCTTTAAAACAGTGGATATATTGATGATAATGATGCATATTGGCAAGTGATGGTTAAGGTCACAAAGGTGTTTAAAAGTCCTTGTGTGAGCCTTGTATATTTAAGAACATCAAGGTGGTTAAAAGTCCTTGGATGGTTCTTGGTTAAGATCACAAAGGTGGTTAAAAGTCCTTGTGTGGATCTTGGAAAGTTTAAGAACAACATGGTGTTTAATAGTCAATGGTTGGTTCTTGGTTAAGGCTCAAGGTGTTTAAAAGTCCTTGTGTAAGCCTTGGTTACTTAAGAACTCCAAGGTGTTTAAAAGTCCTTGGGAGATTCTTGTTAAGGACACAAAGGTGGTTAAAAGTCCTTCTGTGCTCCTTGCCATGGTGTTTAAAAGTCCATGGGTCCATGGTGTTTAAAAGTCCATGGGGATAAGATCACAATGGTGTTTAAAAGTCCATGTGTGAATCTTATGTTGAAATGTATCACTTGTTGCCAATATGACTTGTTATGAACTTGAAGCATGAGTTGCTTGTTAAAAAGGCTTAAGAGCATGTTGATGTTACATGAAGCATGTGATGCTTGTTTTAAATGTTTAAGAACATGGTTAATGTTGCTTGAAGCATGGTTTATAAATGAGTTTTACAAATGCATTATTGTACGGTTTTAAATGAGCATTCCTCACTAAGCTTTTGCTTACACTCTCTCTCTCTTTTCTTAAACCAATAATGCAGATCATTAAGGTGCATTGAGGGCAGCAAGGAAGGCAAGCAATCAAGTGGAAATTAAGCTCAAGTACGGGAAGGTTTTCCTAAACACTTTTAGCTTTTGGCATTTGGCAATGGGGGACCATTATGGATGTTTTGGGACATGACTTGAACTCCCTAAGTTTTGCTTAATGTTGTTAATATGCTGGTTTTGTATTTGGACACTATGTGTTTGATTTTGGAGGTTTTAGTGCATGAATGGTTTGCTTGAGTAGGAAGCATGCTTAAGATTTGGGGCTTTTCATATATGATGATAATATGATGAATTGTTGATGCAAGTATGTCTCCTGTATGTTGAATATCTTGCTGGTAAAGTTTGGTAGCATTTGGAGCATGATTGGTTGGTCAATTGTGTGTTTAAGCAAGCAAATTTCTGCATTCTGTGCAGGCCGTATCGGAACAGTGGCTACCGTTTCGGAACGGGTGCCTTGTAGTAGCCCAGGCGTCCGAAACGGGAGACACCGTTCCGAAACGAAAAGCCCTCTGCCAGCCCTCGTTTCGAAACACGTTGCGGAACGGCCCCGCGTTTCGAAACAGGCTCTCCCTGTTTCGGAACACCTGACCATTGGGGGCTGACATTGGCAGTTATATGTTTTGAAATGTTTGCAATTTGGTCCTGAATCTTGTTTATTCAATTGTATGAGTTAGGGAAGTCCGTTTGAGCTGAAAATTTGCAGAGAAGCATGAAACTTGACTAATTTCATATTGGTAACTTTAATTTGGGTTAAGACCTTATATGTAACACCCCGGTTTTGGGCTCAGAAGTTTTGGGCGTTGACCGGTTCGGTCAAAGTGCTGATCGAATATATAAGAGTGAATTTAGGAAAGCCTAGTTCGGGTTGCATTAAAAATATGGAAAAATGTTCTAAAATCATACTTTAATATATTTAAGTGAACTGTGAAATCAATTTTGGAAAATGAGGTTCGGAAGGTTGACATTTTGGCTAGTGACCAAAATGTAATTTTTGAAAGTTGCGTGACAGTTTTATAAAGGATTGAAACTTTGAATCTTTAAGGAGCTATTATTCCAAAAAGAGTTTCTCCAGATTTTTCTAAGATATTTTAAGGCTTTATTCTGATTTTAAAGTTTATGAAATGTGGAGGGAAATCATTTTACCATTTCTTAACTAACTTTTCTATTTTCTCTCAATTTTCCTTTTCTCTCATTTTCTCTCAACCCAAACACATTTCTCCAGATTTTCTTCTCTGATTTTGTCATCTAAATCACTCATTTCAACTCTCTTTTGATTTCTAATCATCTCATCAACAAAACCTCTCAATTTGCAAGTTGTTTCATCAAGCTTTTTGGCTCTAAAAAGGAGAAACTCAAGTTTGGAGGTAAGAACGTCCTTCTCCTCTAAACTATCAGTTCTTTACTGAAATTCCTAAGTTCTCAATCATTGAATTGTGATTTGTTAAAGGCTTTTCAATTGAAATCTTGATTTTGGCTTAAAATGCAAGATTTGGTGATTTTGGTGAAATTTTCGTGTGATCTGTTTAAGCAGGGTTTTGAGGTGTCAAATTGATGTTAAATGAATGCTAAATTGATTAGAAGTTGAGGTTTAATTAATGCAATCCCGGATAGGTTGAATTTCCTAAGTTTGGCTTGTGTTTTTGGTTGTTTTTGGAGTGTTTTTGGTGATCTGTTATACCTGGAGGTATAAGGATGTGTTTGTGATCATTTTGGATGTTAATTGATGTTTAAAAATGGTTAGAAGTGATGGATCTTGGCTGGGCTAAGTTTTGGAAGTGTTTGGAGATGATTTCGGTTGTGTTTGGTAGCCGAAATGTTGGATTTGTGATGAGCAGCGAGTTGTGTTGTTGGTGCTGGTGTTTTTAATGCATAAAGATGCATTAATGCTCTGTTTTTGTGTGCTTGAATCAGGGGAGTTTGATCCGTGAGCTTTAGAGGTGTTGCGGAAGGTTTTGGATGCTTGGAAGGCTTGTTGGCTAGCCTTGTTTTGTGTATCGGTGAGTGAAGTTGGGTTTTCAGCTTTTAAACCAGGGTTTGAAGGTTTTGGGAGCTTAGTTTAAGTCTAAACAACTTTGCTAAGCTCAAGAGTAAGTAAATGGTTTTCGCTCTTGAATTGTGTTGTGAATTGGCTTTTTAAGCAATTGTGGTCGATGATTGATATGCATGTGTTTTGCATGATTTAAATTCTGTTTTGAAAGCATATTGTAAGCATGGTTTAATGCTGGTTTTGAAAGCCATATGTAAAGGATGCTCAAGGTAAGAGATCCTTGGTTTTGTACATGGAAATTGTGGTTTGATGCATGGTGTTGCATGTTGTTAAATGGCTTTGTGTAATGCTTTAAAACAGTGAGTTATTGATGGTAAATGATGGTTTTTGCATTGTGGTTATGCATGTGAATCATTGGACTAATGATGGTAAGTTGGTTATTTTGGCAAGTGATGTAAGTGGTTCTTGGTTTCTTTGATCGGATATAGTTAGCCGGCTATAGGATTGGGTGCACCGTGAATAAAGTCGCCTTGGAGGTGGAGTGGTTAAGAGTGAACCGGTAAACTCCCTTCAAGTATCCTAACGAGATGGTTAAGGTCATAATGGAGGTGGAATGCCCATTCGAGGACCTTGGTTAAGCAAAGGTTATATGGTGGTTAAAAGTCCATATGTGAGAACCTTGTGCTTGTTGAGATCACAATGGAGGTGTAATGCCCATGTGTGGATCTTGTGTAGGGCGTCCCGGATCTCGTTAGTGATGTTATACAACTACCAATTGGTGATGCAAAGGTTGTATGGTGTTTGAAAGTCCATACATGGGAACCTTGGGAAAAGTTGAGGTTGTATGGTGTTTGAAAGTCCATACATGGGAACCTTGGGAAAAGTTGAGGTTGTATGGTGTTTAAAAGTCCATACATGGGAACCTCGGGAAAAGTTGAGGTTGTATGGTGTTTGAAAGTCCATACATGGGAACCTCGGGAAAAGCTAAGGTTGTATGGTGTTTAAAAGTCCATACATGGGAACCTTAGGATGTTGAGGTCAAATGGTGTTTAAAAGTCCATTTGGAGACCTTGGATTGGTAGTGTGTATGAAGCGTAGGGGACAACGCTTGTGATCCGCGTATCCGATCGGGTGTTGAGTTGAAAAGTGGATGAGGTTGATCACTTGGAAGCCAATGTAAAGTTCTTGTTTATAAAGAAGCATGAGATGCTCGAAAAGATGCATGGTTGCATGGAAAGTGAATAAAGCTTGAAGAGATGCATGGTTGCATGGAAAGTGTATAATGCTTGTGTATGCATGTTTACTTGTTAAGTTGATCAAGTGTTGATTATCAATTGGAAAATGATGCATGTGAGCATGAAATCTCTTTAATGCATTGGAGTCTTGTTAAGACTTGTTTTTAAAGGCATGTGATGATGATGTTGTGGTTCATATAGGTTGCCTTTGTTTTAATGCATGTGTTGGTTTGTTTGAGTAGTGGTTTTAAAGGGTTTCTTGCTTGAATGGTTTTCAAGTATAAGAAAGGTATGTTGTGAAATGGAAGTGTTTTCTATGGTTTTGAATTTAGCTTTGCATATGGTGTTTATGCATGGAATGGTTAAATGGATGATTTTGCAAGATGTGCTTTGAAAAAGGTTTTTTCTTAGCTTGCTAAGCTAAGGGTTGGTTTTCATGTATGTGTAATGCATGGTTTAAGCATGTTGTTGAAAAGGGTTTTCAAACATGGCTTTGGTTTGTCAAATCGGGTTTGTTTTAAAAGTGATTTAATGACCCGCTGCATTGATGGTGTTTTGGTTTTGAGCATTCCTCACTAAGCATTATGTGCTTACGCTCCTTTTTGTCCATCAATGCAGATTCTTGAAGTTTGGACAGCAAGGAGCAAGGGATTCAAGGTGGACTCCAATTGAGATGTATGTCTCGGTGAATAGCTATAGTTAATAAAGGCAATGGGGGTAGAATCTCTCGGGTTAATGTGTATGTGTTCGTTTATGTTTAGACAAAGATGTTTTTATGTTGATAATGTTGTTGGAACATGTATTTGGCTTTAATGAGTTTGATTTGGAAAGGTTTGTGCTTTAATGGTTGCTTGTGTAGGAAGCATGCCTATAGATTTGGGGCTTTTCATGTATGATGATATTCTGATGAATTGTTGATGCAAGTATGTCTCATTTATGTTGAATTGCATGTTGGTAAAGTTTGGTGGCTTTTGGAGCATGATTGGATGGTCAATTGTGTGTTTGAGTGAGCAAAATGCTGCAATCTGGGCAGGGCGTTTCGGAACAGTTGACACCGTTTCGGAACGGGTGCCTTGCATAAACCCAGGCGTCCGAAACGGGTGCCACCGTTCCAGAACGGTTTGGCTACTGCCAGTCCCCCGTTGCGGTACGCGTTGCGGAACGGCCCCGTGTTTCGAAACGGGCTCTGCCTGTTTCGGAACGGGTGACCGTTGAGGGCTGACATTGGCGGTTAAATGTTTTGAAATGTTTGCGTTTTGGTCCTGAATCTTGTTTGTGCAATTGTATGAGTTTGGGATGTCCGTTAGAGCTGAAATTTGGCAGAGAAGCATGAAACATGATTAATTTTAAGTTGGTAACTTAAAATCTGGTTAAGTCCTTAAAGTTTTCAGAATTTACAATTTGGTCCCTAAAGTTGTAATTTGTTCAATTGGGTCCCTGTTCGATCTCTGATGTTTGTGATCTTTGAGTATGATGTTTGTGTGGTCACAATTAGGGCTAATGAGCATCTAGACAAGATTAAAAAGAAAAAAAAGGGGTCGTTAATCAAGGTTGACTTTCGGGTTGACTTTGGTTTTCCCCGTGTGACTTTCTTAATTCGGGTCAACCGTCTAGCCCGGGTTAAGGGGGTTACATTTGGTGGTATCAGAGCTAAGTTGCGAATGCTTGGGGAAAACGGTAAGTTGTTGTGATGTGTGTTTGTTGTTTACCTTGGTGTGTGGTTGAAAGTTGGTTGAAACGTGTGTTTCTGAGCATGTTGCTGATGTTTTCAAGCATGTTGTGTGGTTATGAATATTGGTTGAGCTTATGTGGATTTGTGCTAATGCTGTGAGCTGGTGATATGCATGATGGACATGTAATGAGTATGTTATGTTGCTAATGTGCTGTTGCAAGTGGATGCTGTTTGGTGTAAGCATGATCAAAGTATGTTGTTTGATATGCTTGATGTTGTGATATTCATGTTTGTGTTGACTGTTATGTCATGAAAAGGGGGGGAGGATTCGGGATACCCATTGCCTTATTAATATAGCTATTGTGTTATTTTGGAGTTGGAGTTTGAATCCTTGCTTAAAGCTGGTCTAACTGGTTTGTTTGTTTGTTGTTGTGAATGTTTGTTGTTGTTAGTAGTATGGCAAAGTCGATGAAAGAATGGCAGTTGGGTGAGATGGTTGCTGCCTTGGGGCAGGTTGTTAACGCATGGAATTCATCCTTTTGTAGAGGTGTTTTGTCTCAGTCTTCTGTGCCTGGAGTTGAGGTGTTAAGGCAGGAGGAAGAAGCTGGTTCTGTGGTGAAGAGTTCATCACCTATTGCTCAAGAGGTGTTGGGAACATCTCAGGCTGTGGTAAAGGTAAAGTCAGTGGATGTGCTGGTTGTGGGATGTGTGGGTTTGCCGAAGCAGCGTTTGCTTGATCTGGGTGCTGTGGAATATCATGGTTCTTCACCGGAGATGTTTGAGGCTTGGTTGGCCGATGTGATTCTGATTTTGGATTAGGAAGGCTGTGATTATACCTGTAAGTTGGGAAGTGTTGTTTCTCTGATGCTGGAGGATGCATGTGTCTGGTGGACATCTGTGGCAGTGGCGTCACATATCCATGATATTGACTGGGATTTCTTTGTGTCTGCCTTTTATGAAAGGTATCTTGGAGAGAAGTTTCCAAGGGTTAAGCAATGTGAAGATAGTGCTGTTGTTGAGCAAGTGTTGCTTGAGCAGGGAGTGGAAGTTCAGCCACTGGTATGTGATCGTTGTGAAAGGCGCCATGTTGGAGGTTGTTGGGGCGCGGGTGCTTGTTGGAATTGTGATTCCAAAATGCATGTTAAGCGTGATTGTCCCCTTGGGGTGAAGCCAGCTTTGGTGGTAGCCAAAGGGTCTCTGAAAGGTCGTGGGCACGGCCGAGGCAAGGTTCAGAAGTGGCAGAAAGAGCAGAAGGTTGTGAAGAGTTTGGGAAATGAGAATTGCTGGAAATGTGGGTCTGCTGCACATATGAGACGTGATTGTTTGATGTTGGCTCGGAACAACCAAGGTTCTTTGCCGCAAGGAGTTGGTGGTGACCCTAGTGTGTTAGCTGGTGCTGCAGCAGTGCGGCAGGAGGATGATGGTTTCGCGAGGAAGAGAGCTCGTCTGATGAATCTTCAGGGTGGTGTTGTGTTTTCAGGTAACCTTGTTAAGTAATCTTTGCTCTAGTTATCTTGGTTTGGTTTCTGTTGGTTTTCCTTGCGTGGTAAGTTTAGTCTTGTTGCTAGCATGTTTGGGGTAATAGTTGTAGTTTGGAAGCATCTTTGGTGTGAAGAAGGTATAGTGAGTATCTTGTGGTTAATGGTTGTTGGAATGATGGAGTTAGATAAGTTAGAGGTAAGTTAAGAGGTTGTTTTTAGATGGATTTGAGGATGTTGTTGGAGGGTGTGAACTGGTATTCATGCACAGTTAAAATCATTGTTATATGCTATATTATATATGTGCTGGTCCATGCATACATGTGGCATGACATTAGAAGTTTTGCATACATGTACATCAGGCATTGATAGGGCATGTAGATGATCATGCATACGATGTTCACACTCGCTAAGGACTGATCGAATCTGTTAGTGTGGTGGTTGGGTTAGGTTGGATGATGGGTTTTTGGTGGTTGTGTTGGTGCTGAGTGGAAGCTAGAAGTAGTGGGGAATATTAAGGTAGTGCTGGAGATAGTGAGAGTAGTATAGCCTGGAGATAGTGTGGTGTTTGTTGCTTAAGGAGTTTAGTGGTTTGGTAGTGGGGAGTACCGGTTGAGGTTAGAATCGGTCAAGTGGTTTGAGTAGCTAGGTGGAAGGGGGTAGTTCCTTGGTGCTAAGTGATGTTGCAGTTTAGAGGTTGTGTTTCCAAGTGCTGAAGCAGCTTAGCATTTAAGTTGTTGTGGAAGGGTTGTGTTTGTAAGTGTTGGTTCTTAGTAACCTTTGAAGAGTTGAGAAGATGATCTGTATGTTTAAGCTGGGTGATGTTCTAATAAGACAGGAGTTGTGGTCAAAGCTTGTGGAGGATAGGCAGTGAAAGATCGAAGGTTTTTGTTGGTTGTTTGGGTTCTTGTGAGAAGTGGTTGGTTGGTTGTGAGTATGTGAGCTTCTTTTGAAGTCAGCTGGTGGTGTGTGGGACGGTCGACGGAGTTGAGTTGGGGTTGTGATGTAATTTTGGAATCTGGGTGAGTGGTCCTTGCGAGTTGTTATGGTAATGATAATGGCAGATGTGAAGGAATGTTAGCATTCGTTGAGGAGTTTGGGTAAGCAGTTGATGCTTAAGAATTTTTGCTTGTAGGGAAGATCCTTGGAAGAGGTTTGAGAGTTGCAAGAGTTTTGGAAGCAGAGAAGTTTGCATAGTGGCTGATTTGGTTTGGTTGGTGTCACTGTGTGAACAAGTCTTGGGAGTTGAGTGTTACAGTGATGAGTGCTGTAAAGGTTGAAGTTCTTCAGGTTGATGTTTGGGCTGTGTGCAGTCCGGTTGTGTGAAAGGTTAAGTTGTGGCTATCTTTGAGTGTTCTGGATTTTTGTGAACCGTATGTGGTGGTGTTGAGTTTGGTGGAGTTTTGTGTGGAAAGGATTCAATGGTGGTTGAGGCTTTTGTGTTGCCTTGTGTGTTGGTTGAGAAGGTTGTGGTTCTCTTGTCGCCAGTTGAAATTTCGAGGACGAAATTTCCTAAGGGGGGAGAGTTGTAACACCCCGGTTTTGGGCTCAGAAGTTTTGGGCGTTGACCGGTTCGGTCAAAGTGCTGATCGAATATATAAGAGTGAATTTAGGAAAGCCTAGTTCGGGTTGCATTAAAAATATGGAAAAATGTTCTAAAATCATCTTTTAATATATTTAAGTGAACTGTGAAATCAATTTTGGAAAATGAGGTTCGGAAGGTTGACATTTTGGCTAGTGACCAAAATGTAATTTTTGAAAGTTGCGTGACAGTTTTATAAAGGATTGAAACTTTGAATCTTTAAGGAGCTATTATTCCAAAAAGAGTTTCTCCAGATTTTTCTAAGATATTTTAAGGCTTTATTCTGATTTTAAAGTTTATGAAATGTGGAGGGAAATCATTTTACCATTTCTTAACTAACTTTTCTATTTTCTCTCAATTTTCCTTTTCTCTCATTTTCTCTCAACCCAAACACATTTCTCCAGATTTTCTTCTCTGATTTTGTCATCTAAATCACTCATTTCAACTCTCTTTTGATTTCTAATCATCTCATCAACAAAACCTCTCAATTTGCAAGTTGTTTTATCGAGCTTTTTGGCTCTAAAAAGGAGAAACTCAAGTTTGGAGGTAAGAACGTCCTTCTCCTCTAAACTATCAGTTCTTTACTGAAATTCCTAAGTTCTCAATCATTGAATTGTGATTTGTTAAAGGCTTTTCAATTGAAATCTTGATTTTGGCTTAAAATGCAAGATTTGGTGATTTTGGTGAAATTTTCGTGTGATCTGTTTAAGCAGGGTTTTGAGGTGTCAAATTGATGTTAAATGAATGCTAAATTGATTAGAAGTTGAGGTTTAATTAATGCAATCCCGGATAGGTTGAATTTCCTAAGTTTGGCTTGTGTTTTTGGTTGTTTTTGGAGTGTTTTTGGTGATCTGTTATACCTGGAGGTATAAGGATGTGTTTGTGATCATTTTGGATGTTAATTGATGTTTAAAAATGGTTAGAAGTGATGGATCTTGGCTGGGCTAAGTTTTGGAAGTGTTTGGAGATGATTTCGGTTGTGTTTGGTAGCCGAAATGTTGGATTTGTGATGAGCAGCGAGTTGTGTTGTTGGTGCTGGTGTTTTTAATGCATAAAGATGCATTAATGCTCTGTTTTTGTGTGCTTGAATTAGGGGAGTTTGATCCGTGAGCTTTAGAGGTGTTGCGGAAGGTTTTGGATGCTTGGAAGGCTTGTTGGCTAGCCTTGTTTTGTGTATCGGTGAGTGAAGTTGGGTTTTCAGCTTTTAAACCAGGGTTTGAAGGTTTTGGGAGCTTAGTTTAAGTCTAAACAACTTTGCTAAGCTCAAGAGTAAGTAAATGGTTTTCGCTCTTGAATTGTGTTGCGAATTGGCTTTTTAAGCAATTGTGGTTGATGATTGATATGCATGTGTTTTGCATGATTTAAATTCTGTTTTGAAAGCATATTGTAAGCATGGTTTAATGCTGGTTTTGAAAGCCATATGTAAAGGATGCTCAAGGTAAGAGATCCTTGGTTTTGTACATGGAAATTGTGGTTTGATGCATGGTGTTGCATGTTGTTAAATGGCTTTGTGTAATGCTTTAAAACAGTGAGTTATTGATGGTAAATGATGGTTTTTGCATTGTGGTTATGCATGTGAATCATTGGACTAATGATGGTAAGTTGGTTATTTTGGCAAGTGATGTAAGTGGTTCTTGGTTTCTTTGATCGGATATAGTTAGCCGGCTATAGGATTGGGTGCACCGTGAATAAAGTCGCCTTGGAGGTGAAGTGGTTAAGAGTGAACCGGTAAACTCCCTTCAAGTATCCTAACGAGATGGTTAAGGTCATAATGGAGGTGGAATGCCCATTCGAGGACCTTGGTTAAGCAAAGGTTATATGGTGGTTAAAAGTCCATATGTGAGAACCTTGTGCTTGTTGAGATCACAATGGAGGTGTAATGCCCATGTGTGGATCTTGTGTAGGGCGTCCCGGATCTCGTTAGTGATGTTATACAACTACCAATCGGTGATGCAAAGGTTGTATGGTGTTTGAAAGTCCATACATGGGAACCTTGGGAAAAGTTGAGGTTGTATGGTGTTTGAAAGTCCATACATGGGAACCTTGGGAAAAGTTGAGGTTGTATGGTGTTTGAAAGTCCATACATGGGAACCTCGGGAAAAGTTGAGGTTGTATGGTGTTTGAAAGTCCATACATGGGAACCTCGGGAAAATCTAAGGTTGTATGGTGTTTAAAAGTCCATACATGGGAACCTTAGGATGTTGAGGTCAAATGGTGTTTAAAAGTCCATTTGGAGACCTTGGATTGGTAGTGTGTATGAAGCGTAGGGGACAACGCTTGTGATCCGCGTATCCGATCGGGTGTTGAGTTGAAAAGTGGATGAGGTTGATCACTTGGAAGCCAATGTAAAGTTCTTGTTTATAAAGAAGCATGAGATGCTTGAAAAGATGCATGGTTGCATGGAAAGTGAATAAAGCTTGAAGAGATGCATGGTTGCATGGAAAGTGTATAATGCTTGTGTATGCATGTTTACTTGTTAAGTTGATCAAGTGTTGATTATCAATTGGAAAATGATGCATGTGAGCATGAAATCTCTTTAATGCATTGGAGTCTTGTTAAGACTTGTTTTTAAAGGCATGTGATGATGATGTTGTGGTTCATATAGGTTGCCTTTGGTTTAATGCATGTGTTGGTTTGTTTGAGTAGTGGTTTTAAAGGGTTTCTTGCTTGAATGGTTTTCAAGTATAAGAAAGGTATGTTGTGAAATGGAAGTGTTTTCTAAGGTTTTGAATTTAGCTTTGCATATGGTGTTTATGCATGGAATGGTTAAATGGATGATTTTGCAAGATGTGCTTTGAAAAGGTTTTTTCTTAGCTTGCTAAGCTAAGGGTTGGTTTTCATGTATGTGTAATGCATGGTTTAAGCATGTTGTTGAAAAGGGTTTTCAAACATGGCTTTGGTTTGTCAAATCGGGTTTGTTTTAAAAGTGATTTAATGACCCGCTGCATTGATGGTGTTTTGGTTTTGAGCATTCCTCACTAAGCATTATGTGCTTACGCTCCTTTTTGTCCATCAATGCAGATTCTTGAAGTTTGGACAACAAGGAGCAAGGGATTCAAGGTGGACTCCAATTGAGATGTATGTCTCGGTGAATAGCTATAGTTAATAAAGGCAATGGGGGTAGAATCTCTCGGGTTAATGTGTATGTGTTCGTTTATGTTTAGACAAAGATGTTTTTATGTTGATAATGTTGTTGGAACATGTATTTGGCTTTAATGAGTTTGATTTGGAAAGGTTTGTGCTTTAATGGTTGCTTGTGTAGGAAGCATGCCTATAGATTTGGGGCTTTTCATGTATGATGATATTCTGATGAATTGTTGATGCAAGTATGTCTCATTTATGTTGAATTGCATGTTGGTAAAGTTCGGTGGCTTTTGGAGCATGATTGGATGGTCAATTGTGTGTTTGAGTGAGCAAAATGCTGCAATCTGGGCAGGGCGTTTCGGAACAGTTGACACCGTTTCGGAATGGGTGCCTTGCATAAACCCAGGCGTCCGAAACGGGTGCCACCGTTCCGGAACGGTTTGGCTACTGCCAGTCCCCTGTTGCGGTACGCGTTGCGGAACGGCCCCGTGTTTCGAAACGGGCTCTGCCTGTTTCGGAACGGGTGACCGTTGAGGGCTGACATTGGCGGTTAAATGTTTTGAAATGTTTGCGTTTTGGTCCTGAATCTTGTTTGTGCAATTGTATGAGTTTGGGATGTCCGTTTGAGCTGAAATTTGGCAGAGAAGCATGAAACATGATTAATTTTAAGTTGGTAACTTAAAATCTGGTTAAGTCCTTAAAGTTTTCAGAATTTACAATTTGGTCCCTAAAGTTGTAATTTGTTCAATTGGGTCCCTGTTCGATCTCTGATGTTTGTGATCTTTGAGTATGATGTTTGTGTGGTCACAATTAGGGCTAATGAGCATCTAAACAAGATTAAAAAGAAAAAAAAGGGGTCGTTAATCAAGGTTAACTTTCGGGTTGACTTTGGTTTTCCTTGTGTGACTTTCTTAATTCGGGTCAACCGTCTAGCCCGGGTTAAGGGGGTTACATTATAATTTCCAGAATTTACTTTTTGGTCCCTAAAGTTGTAAATTGTTCAATTGGGTCCCTGTTTGATCTCTGATGTGTATGATCTTTGAGCATGCTGGTTGAATGATCATATCTAGGGTTATTATGCATCTAGACAAGTTTAAAAAAAAGGGTCGTTAATCAAGGTTGACTTTCGGGTTGACTTTGATTTTCCCCGTGTGACTTTCTTAATTTGGGTCAACCGTCTAGGCCGGGTTAAGGGGGTTATATTTGGTGGTATCAGAGCTGAGTTCTCGAGTAATTGGGAATGAATGTGTGCATGATTGAAGTATGTATGCTATGTATGCTTGTTGAGTGAAAGCATGATGAGTGGTTTGTGAATTTGATGCAATTGAGTTGTATGCTGTGATGAAGCATGTTGTGGGGTACCCATTGCCGAATCAAAGCTAATGAAATGATGTTGATTTTAAATGAAAATGAGCTTGAGTACTTGGATTGCTTACCTTGCTGGACCTGACTTTGTTTATTTGCATTGTGATTGCATGGTTAAGGTATGGCCCCTCGTAGAGAGTTGAGGAGTAATGTGCGAGCTACAGCTCCGAATGAGAATGAGAATGAGGAGAATGCGGGAAGTGCGGTGTTACCTCCTCCTCCACCTGGTGGTGGTGGTGCTGAGGGTGAAAGAGCTGAAGCTGCAGCTGGTGCTTGGGTCGCTGGACCTAAGGCTGGTCAGGGGCAAGCTATGCCTGACATGACAATGTTGGTACAAGCTATTGCTGGTGCTTTCCGAGCTGCAGTAGCGGGAGCTCAGGGAGATGCTGGTGTTAGACTACCCTTGGAACGCTTACGCAGTCTAGGTGGGACTGAGTTCAGGGGTTTGTCTGCTGAAGGTTCTGAGTCTTGGCTAGAGAGTACCAAGAGGATCTTGGGTCAGATGAGTTGCACTGATGTGCAAAAGCTGGGGTGTGTTGTATCCTTGCTACAGGATGATGCTTATACGTGGTGGACGACCACTATAGTTGGGATGGTGGAAGCTGACATAACTTGGACATTCTTCCAGAATGTGTTCAAGAGAAGGTATCTGGGTGTGAGGTACCTGGATGAAAAGAAACGAGAGTTCATGTCTCTTGCCCAGGGGAGCATGACTGTGGCTGAGTATGAAGTGCAGTTTGTTCGACTCAGTCAATATGCACCTGAGCTGGTACCTGATGAGCGGGCGAGGTGCGAAAGGTTCCGTTATGGTTTAGTGACGGATGTGAAGATGTATGTGCTGGCTACCGAGTATGATGATTTTGATGTGTTGGTGGGCCGAGCAAAGGATATTGAGATGAACTTGGGTTTATCTGCTAAGAGTACTGGTTCTAGTGCTGGAAAGCGAGCTGCTGAGTTTAGTTCCGGTGGTGGACGGAACAAGAGGGGACGTGATCAGAAGTATCAGTCCTCATCTAAGCGAGGTGGTGGTGTACCTGCTCGGGGAGGCAATGCTAGAGCTGATTCGAGTGCTTGTTGGATTTGTGGTTCACGTGGTCATATGAAGCGTGATTGTCCTCGTGCTGTGAGAGAGGTGCAAGCTCCTGTTGCGGCAGCTGGTAACGGGTGCTGGAATTGTGGATCTGCGGATCATCTGAGGCGAGAGTGTCCTATGTTGGCTGGTGGCCAAGTGCGTGCTCCTGTTGTTGCTGCACCGCAGAGAGGTCGTGGGCGCGGCCGTGGTAATTTTCAGCGAAGAGAGGAAGGAGGTCGAGGAGTGGCCCATGTTGTGGCTATTCAGCCTGAAGGTGGAGGTCAAGCTAGGGTGTATGCTCAGCGGGAGGGGAGGAATGACGCGGATGTGATTGCATGTACCTTTACTTTGCAATCCTTGTCATTACTTTCCTTGATTGATTCTGGATCTACGCATTCATACATACTGCGTGAGCATGCTGAATTGCTTGGTTTGCCTGTTGAGTCTTTGGATGTTGGTGTTCGTGTCACTAGTTCTTTTGGTGAAACTGTTGTGACTCGAAAGTTGTATAGAAGGTGTCCTTTGGTTGTTCAAGATCATGTTTTTCATGTTGACCTTATGGAGTTGCCTTTCTATGGTTTTGATGTAATCCTTGGTATGGATTGGCTTGCTGAGCATCATGCTGTTGTGGATTGTGAGAATAAGCGAGTTTTGTTGAAGCTTGCGGATGATTATGAAGTTGTTGTGGTTGGTGAGAATGTGAAGTTTCTTACCAATGTGGTGTCTACCTTGGAGGCGAGCAGGATGCTGAGGCAAGGTTGTGAAGCTTATCTAGCTTTCGTGATGAATCCTAGCTCTAAGGAGTTGCGGGTGCAAGATATCAGAGTTGTGAAGGAGTTTCCTTGTGTGTTTCCTGAGGAGTTGCCTGGTTTACCTCCTAATCGCGAAGTGGAGTTTGGAATTGAGCTGTATGAGAATACAACTCCTGTGTCCATTACCCCTTATAGAATGGCACCTAAGGAGCTGAAGGAGCTGAAGACGCAGTTGCAAGAGTTTCTTGATCGTGGTTTCATTCGGCCCAGTGTGTCGCCTTGGGGTGCACCGGTCTTGTTTGTGAAGAAGAAGGATGGCGCTATGAGAATGTGCATTGATTACCGTCAGCTGAACAAGTTGACTATCAAGAATCGATATCCTTTGCCGAGAATTGATGATCTCTTTGATCAATTTCGGGGAGCTGCTGTGTTCCCTAAGATTGACTTGAGGTCAGTGTATTACCAGTTGAAGGTAAAGGATGTGGATGTGCCTAAGACAACTTTCAGGACAAGGTATGGGCATTATGAGTTCCTTGTGATGCCGTTTGGTTTAACAAATGCTCCTGCTGCTTTCATGGACATGATGAATTGTGTGTTTCATGAATACCTGGACAAGTTCGTTGTGGTATTCATTGATGATATCCTTGTGTATTCACGTACTGAGGAGGAGCATGAAGAGCATTTGAGGATTGTGCTGCAAGCTTTGTTGGAGAATCAGCTTTATGCTAAGTTAAGCAAGTGTGAGTTCTGGCTTAGGGAGGTGGTGTTTCTTGGGCATGTGGTTTCTGCTGAGGGGATTCGTGTTGATCCTCAGAAGATTGAGGCGGTGATGAGTTGGAAGGTTCCTGTTGAGTGTGTAAAAGTTCTATTATTTACACCCTTTTTAACCCATATTTCTGCTGCATTCAAGCATCATTGCATTGCATTTAGGTTAGTTTTCAGTAAAACATCACAATTATATAAAAGGCACGGATTCTACTAAAAGATGGCTATTTTTGCAGGTATCTGCCATAGTTAATGATGAAGGCAGGCGCAGGGCAGATAAGCAGGAAAGCTGAACTGGACAAGCAGCTGACGAAGACGAACCTGTCATGGATCTGTCGTGACAGCAAGGTGACAGTAGACTTATGAAGAGGAAAAGTAAAGTGGACCTCGATAGATAGAGAAAAATCTGCTCGTCTGTCGTGTGAAAGCCAAATATTTTTCCAAGCCCCGGATCAAAAGATATGTCGAGCCAAAGCTCAAGGAGAGGAAATTCCTAGAAACAAGGATGCGGCTGGAAAGTAGGAGTCTTTAGAGATTTAGTCTTTATTAGAATCTTACTTTTAATTAAAGTTGTAATCCTTGTTACCTTAGAATACTTGAGCCCAAAGCTTATATAAGGGCATAGATTTAACCTAGGAGGCATAACCGATACCCCATAACCGAAACCAAACCCCTGCCGTCCACCCGTCACCGACATGTTCTAAATTCCCCCTAGGGCCACAGGTTGTTTTGTAAAGTAGTTGCAAGGGTTGCTTTGTTTTAGGATTTTTCAAGTTCAATAAAATAAACTTCAAGTTCTTTTATCTTGGTTTTAATATCTTGCAAGAGCATCGGGAGAGCATTGTGAGGTTATCCATTTACTTAGCATCGGGAGAGTTAAGTATACGAAAGAGATAAGAGCGCGTTCTCTAGTTTATAGTTGAACCATCTCGTGCCTAGGGATAGGGCGAGGTTAAGTGGCTAAGGAAGAATTCATACACATCGGTGTTCATCCTTCGATTCACGCCGGGAGGTATCATCAAAGACGTGATCATCGACAGACTTGTACCTAGGGATAGGGCAAGGCAGATCTGGGATTCTTGCCAAGCTTGAAGTTCGGAGTTGGTGTGTCTGCTGCCGCGACAGCTAACAGACAGCCGCCGTGACAGGTGCTGTCGGCGACGGGAGCGACGACAGAACTGGAAGTCCTAAGCAATTCAATACCTGCACTACCGAGCAATTCAATACCAGCCCATTCTCTCTATCTTGATATCTTAATTCTTTTATTTACGTTTTCTTTATTATTTTTGTGACAATTCTCTCAAACTATTTCCTTTACTTCGTGCAGTGAAATAAGGTGAAGTCATTAGCCCAATCCCTGTGGAGACGATATCCGATACTTCGTATCACTTTACTACTTGCGTCGTGTACACTTGCACTACAATTGCGATAGACTCTTTTACACGCAACAAGTTTTTGGCGCCGTTGCCGGGGATTAGCAACATAACTACACCTTTCTTTTCTTGCACTTTTCGCTTTTATTTTATTTTCGTTTTTGTTTTTATTTTTCTTTAATTTTTCTTTTGTGCTTTGAACTCTCGCTTTTCACGAGGTTGTCTTGTTTATGCCCAGAACGAAAAGAGGTGAAGATCCTGAGTATAAATTAGATCCGGAGATCGAACGTTCCTTCAATCTCAAGAAACAGATTCGCCACCTCTTAGACCGGAACGACTACCTCGAAGAACAGCTAGAGCAGATGGCCTGTAATCCGCCCTCTGGAGGAGGTATACCGCCTGTCGGCGACCCGCCCGCGGAAGATGGACGACGGTCATGTCGTGACTACATGCTGAACGATCATGTAGAGCTGGAGACTACACTGTCGGATATTGATGTTGATAACTTTGAGCTTAAACCTGTCATGTTTAGTATGATCAACAATGCCGGACAATTTAGTGGTTCTGCGACAGAAGATGCTAGGGAGCATCTCAAAACGTTCCAGGAGATCTGTGGTTCGTTTAGACTACCAGGAGTTAGTCCGGAGATACTGAGGCTTCGGTTATTCCCTCATTCATTGAGGGATAGAGCTAAAACTTGGTGGAATAAACTAACACCGGGTTCTATTATGACTTGGGCAGATCTAACTCGTGAATTTTTATCTCGTTTTAATCCTTCACATTTATCTGAGCGATTACGTAATGAAATTGCTACTTTTCAACAGGAAGATGACGAGCCAATGCACGAGGCCTGAGACAGGTTTACTACTCTTCTGCGGAACTGCCCAATGCATGGATTCCCCGTCTGGAATCAGGTAACTAAGTTCTATAATGCTGCTAACTTACAAACTCGCATTCGCATTGATTCTGCAGCAAATGGGCTATTATTGGATAAAGATCCGGACGAGGCATTGCAAGTTCTGAAAAATTTAGCCAAGAATGAGGAGCAGTTTCCGATAGCTAGAAGAGGGGGTAAACGGGTACTTGCTGTCAAGGACTATGAGGCCGACAGCACTATGAAATCATAGGTAGCGTTCCTTACTAAAGCAATGAAACACTTATTGAGTGAAGAGGAATTACGAGGATTTGCTGTCGAGGAAGTTTGTGCTATTTGTGAGGGAAATCATAGTAGGGATGAGTGCCCGATAAATATAGAAGAGGGAAAATATGTTGGAATGTAACGCCCCGGTTTTGGGCTTGGAAGTCTTGGGCGTTGACCGGTTGGTCAAAGTGTTGTTCGAATCGTAAGAGGTTAAATTAGGAAAGCCTAGTTCGGGTTGCATTAAAATATGGGAAAATGTTCTAAAATCATCTTAATATAATTAAGTGAACTGTGAAATCAATTTTGGAAAATGAGTTTTGGAAGTGTGACATTTTGGCTAGTGACCAAAATGTAATTTTCGCAAATTTGGTGGCGGTTTTATGAAGGGTTGAAACTTTGAATCTTTAAGGAGCTATTTACCCAAAGGGAGTTTCTCCAGATTTTTCTAAGATATTTTGAGTTATAATTCTGATTTTAAAGATTTCATAAAGGAGGGAAATCTCATTTTGGCTATTTTCTCAACAAACTCTCTATTTTCTTTCTCTCTTTTTCTCTCAATCCAAACACTCCATTTCCAGAGTTTTAATTCTGATTTTCTCACCTAAATTCCTCCTTTCAACTCTCAATTGATTGCAAATCAACATATCTTCAAAACCTCTTCAATTGCTACAAGTTTCATCAAGGATTTTCATTCCAAAAAGAGGAGAAACTCAAGTTTGGAGGTAAGAACGTCCTTCTCCTCTGAACTTCAAGTTCTTTACTGAAATTCCTAAGTTTTCAATCCTAATTTGATGTTTAATTAAAGGCTTTTAAGTTGATCTATAGATCTTGGCTAATTATGCAAGATTTTGATGATTTCACATGATTTTCGTTTGATCTGTTAAATCTGTGATTTGAGAGGTGTTTTTGTTGTTAAATGATCTCTAAATTGATAAGGAAATGAGTTTTGATTGATGCAATCCCGGATAGGTTGAGTTTCCTAAGTTTAGCTTGTGTTTTAAGGTGGTTTTTGAGGTGATCTTGGTGATCTGATGTTGCTGGAGGTATAAGGTTGTTAATAGATTGTTTTTAGATGTTTTATGATGTTAATGGAAGTGAGGTTTTGCTGGTTTATGGCTGGGCTTTGTTTGGAAGTGTTTTGGATGCATTTTCGGTTGTGTTTGGTGGCCGAAAATGGAGGTTATGTGAGAGCAGCGAGTTTAAGTGCTTTCATTGAAGCAATTAATGCATGATGATGCATTAATCCTCTGCTTTAATGTGTTGAAACAGGGGAGGCATCCTTGGATCCAAGAATTGTTGATCCGGAGGCTTGATTTGGTGCTTTGGCTTGGAGCAAAGTGGAAATCGGTGAGTGCGTTTGTGAAAATGGTTTTCGGCTTTGAAACCAAGGTTTTGGGAGCTTAGTTTAAGTCTAAACAACTTTGCTAAGCTCAAGTGTAAGTTTTCGGATTTACTCTCTAGTGGTGGCCATGATTTTGATGAAATGCAAGATGATGATTTGCATGTTTTAATTACTGTTTTGAAAGCATGTTTTAGCATGGATTTTGCTGATGTTTTAAGCCATGTGTTGAAGGTAACTCTAGGTAGGAGTTCCTTGAATTTATACATTGATTAAATGTAGATTTGATGCTTTGAAATGCATGTTGAAATGGCTTGGTTTAATGCTTAAAAACAGTGGATTATATGATGAAAAATATGTATATTGGCAAGTGATGTTTTGTAAAGTGAAGGTCACTAAGGTGGTTAAAAGTCCTTGAGTGAGCCTTGTTACCTAAGAACATCAAGGTGGTTAAAAGTCCTTGGATGGTTCTTGTTGCGGACTCTAAGGTGGTTAAAAGTCCTTAGGTGCTCCTTTCCATGGTGGTTAAAAGTCCATGGGGCCAAGGTGTTTAAAAGTCCTTGGGGCCAAGGTGTTTAAAAGTCCTTGGGGTGATTCAAGCATTGGACACAAAGGTGGTTAAAAGTCCTTGTGTGGTCCTCATTCATGGTGTTTAAAAGTCCATGGCCAAGGTGTTTAAAAGTCCTTGGGGCCAAGGTGTTTAAAAGTCCTTGGGGAAAGTTGTGAACTTGTTTTAATAAATGAAATGTATCACTTGAGCCAATATGACATGTTAAGTATATTGTGAAGCATGAGATGCTTGTTTAATGATTATGTTGAAGCATGAGATGCTTGTTTAATGATTATGTTGAAGCATGAGATGCTTGTTTAAATGTATTTTGAAGCATGAGATTGCTTGATTTAAAGTATGCCTTGAGCATGTGCAAAGATTGATTATAAGCATGTTTTATAAATGATTTTAATTGCATTATTGAATTGTTTTTAAAGAGCATGCCTCACTAAGCTTTTGCTTACGCTCTCTCTCGTTTTCTTAATTCAATAATGCAGAGCACTAGAGTATCTTGTGGGGCAGCAAGAAAGGGCAAGTAATCAAGTTCAAGTAAAGCTCAATGTATGAAGGTTTTATAAATACTTTTAGCTTTTGGTTGATTTGGCAATGGGGGACCAATGTATATGTTTTGGGAGGTGTTTGAGACTCCCTAAGTATGTTAAATGTTGCTGTGGTTGCTGGTTTTTGGATTGAACTCTTATATGCTTGGCTATGAAGGTTTATGCATGAATGGTAGCTTAAGTAGGAAGCATGTCACTTAAATTGGGGCTTTTCATATGTGTTGGTTACATGTTGAATTGGTGATGCAAATATGGTCCCTGCATGTTGTGTGACTATGTGGTATGATTTGGTGATGTTTATTTGAAGTTTGAAGCATGTATGGTATGAATTTCAAGTCGTTTTCAGGCAGGGGTATCGGTACTCGGGCTTGCGTATCGATACGCCTGAGCCAAATATGCTCATTTCTGCCCAGGCGTATCGGTACGGTTGAACGAGTATCGATACCGTATGAATGCAGTATCAAAATGGGGGAACTCGTATCGATACCGTCGCTAGAGTTTGGTTACTGCCTTCCCCGCGTATCGATACTACACTAGGCGTATCGATACCTGACCGTTAATTCGGTTAAAAGTATCTTTATATGTTTTGCTTTGTTTACGTTTTGGTCCTAAATCTTGATTGTTCAATTGTATGAGTTTGAGACGTCCGTTTGAGCTGAAATTTCACAGAGAAGCATGAAACCTGATTAATTTCAAGATGGTAACTTTAATTTGGACTAAGCCCTCATTTTTACCAGAAATTACTATTTGGTCCCTAAAGTTGTAATTTGTTCAATTGGGTCCCTGTATGATCTCTGATGTTTGTGATCTTTGAGTATGTTGTTTGTGTGATCACAATTAGGGTTAATGTGCATCTAGATAAGTTTAAAAAGAAAAAAAAAGGGTCGTTAATCAAGGTTGACTTTCGGGTTGACTTTGGTTTTCCCCGTGTGACTTTCTTAATTCGGGTCAACCGTCTAGGCCGGGTTAAGGGGGTTACATTTGGTGGTATCAGAGCTGAGTTTGCGAGTAATTGGGAATGTTTGTATGCATGATTGAAGTATGATTAGCATGTATACTTGTTGTTTGAAAGCATGTTCAGTGGTTTGAGATGTTGATACTTTTGAGATGTATGTTGTGATGATGCATGATGAGGGTACCCATTGCCAAACAAAAGCTAAAGAAATGATGTTGATTTTGAAAGAAATTGAGCTTGAATACTTGAAATTGCTTACCTTGCTGGTCCTGACTTGTTTTATTTTGTATTGTTATGCATGGTAAAAGTATGGCACCACGTAGAGAGTTAAGGAGTAGCGTGAGAGCTACGACCCCGGAGGGGAATGTGAATGAAGAGAATACGGGTAGTGCTGTGTTACCTCCTCCTCCACCTGGTGGTGGTGGTGCGGAGAGGGAAAGAGCTGGAGCTGAGGCAGCTGGTGCTAGAGCTGCAGGACCTGAGGTTGGTCAGGGGCAAGCGATGCCTGACATGTCGATGCTGGTGCAAGCTATTGCGGGTGCTTTTCGAGCAGCAGTAGCTGGAGCTCAAGGAGCTGGGCATCAGGGAGATGCTGGAGCTAGACTACCTTTAGAGCGTCTGTGCAGTCTTGGTGGGACTGAGTTTAGGGGTATGTCAGCTGAGAGGTCGGAAGCTTGGCTTGAAAGTACCAAGCGTGTCTTGGGACAGATGAGCTGCACTGATGTGCAAAAGTTGGGATGTGTGGTGTCTTTGCTGCAAGGTGATGCTTATACGTGGTGGACGACCACAACCTCTGGAATAGCTGAAGCTGACATCACTTGGACATTCTTTCAGAATGCTTTCAAGAGGAGATATCTGGGAGTTAGATATCTGGATGAGAAAAAGCGTGAATTCATGTCTCTGACCCAAGGGAGCATGAGTGTGGCTGAGTATGAGGTACAGTTCGTACGTCTCAGTCAGTATGCACCGGAGCTGATACCTGATGAGCGAGAGAGGTGCGAAAGGTTCCGTTATGGCTTAGTGACGGAAGTAAAGACCTACATGTTGGCTGCTGAGTACAATGATTTTGATGTGTTGGTTAGTCGATCCAAGGACATAGAGATGAATCTGAGTTTGTCTGCGAAGGGTGCTGGAGTGAGTTCTGGGAAGAGAGCTGCTGAGTATAGTTCCGGAGGTGGATGGAACAAGAGGGGACGTGATCAGAGGTTTCAGTCCTCAGCTAAGAGAGGTGGAGGTGCACCTGCTAGGGGTGGCAACGCTAGAGCTGACCCTGGTGCTTGTTGGATTTGTGGTTCACGTGGTCACTTGAAGCGTGACTGTCCTCGTGCTGGGAGAGAGGTGCAAGCTCCTGTTGCGGCAGCTGGTTATGAGTGCTGGAATTGTGGTTCTGCTGACCACTTGAGGCGAGATTGTCCGAGGATGGCTGGTGGCCAAGAGCGTGCTCCTGTTGTTGCAGCACCGCAGAGAGGTCGTGGGCGCGGCCGTGGTAATTTTCAGAGGCGAGAGGAAGGTGGTCGTGGAGTAGCCCATGTTGTGGCTATTCAGCCTGAGGGTGGAGGACAGGCTAGAGTGTATGCTCAGCGCGAGGGAAGGAATGATGCTGATGTGATTGCAGGTACCTTTACTTTGCAATCCTTGTCATTGCTTTCTTTGATTGATTCTGGATCTACGCATTCATACATTTTGCGTGAGCATGCTGAATTGCTTGGTTTGCCTGTTGAGTCTTTGGATGTTGGTGTTAGAGTCACTAGTTCTTTTGGTGAAACTGTTGTGACTCGTAAGCTTTATAGAAGGTGTCCTTTGGTTGTTCAAGAGCATGTCTTTCATGTTGATCTTATGGAGTTGCCCTTTTATGGTTTTGATGTGATCCTTGGTATGGATTGGCTTGCTGAGCATCGTGCTGTTGTGGATTGTGAGAATAAGCGGGTCTCGCTTAAGCTTGCGGATGATTATGAAGTGGTGGTGGTTGGTGAGAATGTGAAGTTTCTTGCCAATGTTGTTTCTACCTTGGAGGCGAGCAGGATGCTGAGGCAAGGGTGCGAAGCTTATCTGGCTTTTGTGATGAATCCTTGTTCAAAGGAGCTGAGGGTGCAGGATATCAGGGTTGTGAAGGAGTTTCCTGATGTTTTTCCTGAGGAGTTGCCTGGTTTACCTCCTAATCGCGAGGTGGAGTTTTGAATCGAGCTGTATGAGAATACAACTCCTGTGTCCATTACTCCCTATAGAATGGCACCTAAGGAGCTGAAGGAGCTGAAGACGCAGTTGCAAGAGCTGCTTGATCGTGGTTTCATCCGGCCGAGTGTGTCGCCTTGGGGTGCTCCTGTCTTGTTTGTGAAGAAGAAGGATGGCACTATGAGGATGTGCATTGATTACCGTCAGCTGAACAAGTTGACTATCAAGAATCGGTATCCTTTGCCGAGGATTGATGATCTCTTTGATCAATTTTGGGGAGCTGCTGTGTTCTCTAAGATTGACTTGAGGTCAGGGTATTATCAGTTGAAGGTGAAGGATGTGGATGTGCCTAAGACAGCTTTCAGGACAAGGTATGGGCATTATGAGTTTCTTGTGATGCCGTTTGGTTTGACAAATACTCCTGCTGCTTTCATGAACATGATGAATCGTGTTTTTAATGAATACCTGGACAAGTTTGTTGTGGTGTTCATTGATGATATCCTTGTGTACTCGCGTACTGAGGAAGAGCACGAAGAGCATTTGAGGATTGTGCTGCAAGCTTTGTTGGAGAATCAGCTTTATGCTAAGCTGAGCAAGTGTGAGTTCTGGCTTAGAGAGGTGGTGTTTCTTGGGCATGTGGTCTCAGCTGAGGGGATTCGTGTTGATCCTCAGAAGATTGAAGCGGTGATGAACTGGAAAGTTCCTAAGTCTGTTCAGGAGGTTCGTAGTTTCCTTGGTTTGGCAGGATACTACCGAAGGTTTGTGGATGGTTTTTCCAAGATTGCTGCTCCTTTGACGAAGTTGTTGCAGAAAGATGTTAAGTATGAGTTGACAGAAGCGAGACAGCAGGCTTTTGAGAAGCTGAAGATGGCTTTGACACAAGCTCCTATCTTGATTCAGCCTGAATCAGGGAAAGAGTTTGTAGTCTACAGTGATGCATCCTATGTTGGTTTGGGGTGTGTGCTGATGCAAGAGGGTAAGGTTGTGGCTTATGCGTCGCGGCAGTTGAAGGTGCATGAGCGCAATTATCCTACGCATGATATTGAGCTGGCAGCAGTGGTTTTTGCTCTGAAGATCTGGAGGCATTATCTTTATGGTGAGAAGTGTACCGTGTACACGGATCACAAGAGTTTGAGGTATCTGATGTCTCAGAAGGAGTTGAATCTTAGGCAGCGGCGTTGGTTGGAGTTGCTCAAGGATTATGATCTGACGATAGAGTATCATCCTGGAAAGGCTAATGTTGTTGCGGATGCCTTGAGTAGGAAGGTAGCTGTTGAGCTGAGAGCTATGTTTGCTAGCTTGAGCATATCGAGGGATGGTGGTCTTGTTGCTGAGTTGCAAGTGAAACCATCGTTGGTTCAATTGATCAAGGATAAGCAGTTGTTGGATGATTCCTTGGTGTCTCATGTTCAGGATATCGCGGAGGGTAGACCTTCGGATTTCTGCTTTAATGAGGATGGAGTGTTGTGTTTTGGGAGTCGAATAGTAGTGCCTGCTGATGCTGAGTTGAGGCGTGCTATTCTGACTGAAGGTCATAGTAGTCCTTTTGCTATGCACCCTGGTAGTACTAAGATGTACCGTGATCTTCGTGATGAGTACTATTGGGTGGGTTTGAAGAAGGATGTTGCAGAGTTTGTGAGCAAGTGTTTGGTGTGTCAGCGAGTTAAGGCTGAACATCAGGTTCCTTCTGGTTTGTTGCAACCGTTGAAAATCCCTGAATGGAAGTGGGAGAGGGTTACCATGGATTTTGTATCTGGTTTACCTTTGTCTCCATCGAAGAAGAATTCTGTTTGGGTGATTGTGGATCGCCTGACGAAGTGTGCGCATTTCTTGCCTGTGCATACTACGTTTTCTTTGGATAAGTTGGCAGAGCTGTACATTGCTGAGATTGTGAGGCTGCATGGTGTGCCTAAGTCGATCATGTCGGATAGGGATCTGAGGTTCACATCGCGTTTCTGGCAGTGTTTGCATCAAGGTTTGGGTACAAGGTTGCATTTCAGTACATCCTATCATCCTCAGTCGGATGGTCAGTCTGAGCGAGTTATTCAGATTTTGGAGGATATGTTGAGATGCTGCGTGATAGAGTTTCAAGGTTCTTGGGAGAAGCATCTGCCTTTGGTTGAGTTCGCTTATAACAACAGTTTTCAGGCGAGTATACAGATGGCACCTTATGAGGCTCTGTATGGGAGGAAGTGTAGGACTCCTCTTTGTTGGGCTGAAACTGGTCAAAAGTTGGTTTTGATGCCGGCTTTGTTGAAGGGAACCACCGAGAAGGTGAAGCTCATTTGTGAGCGGTTGAAGGCTGCTTCTGATCGGCAGAAATCTTACGCGGATTTGAAGCGTAAGGAGATAGAGTTTGCGGTGGGTGATCGTGTGTTCTTGAAGGTTTCGCCTTGGAAGAAGGTGATGAGGTTTGGTCGGAAGGGTAAGTTGAGCCCTAGATACATTGGACCGTATGAGGTTGTTGAGCGTGTGGGTCCTGTTGCGTATCGGTTGAGGTTACCTCAGGAGCTGGAGAAGATTCATGATGTGTTCCATGTCTCTATGCTCCGGAAGTATAGATCTGATTCTTCGCATGTGATGCCTGTGGAGGAAGTGGAATTGAATCCGGATTTGACCTATGATGAGGAACCGGTGAAGGTTCTGGATTCAGATAGTAAGGTTCTTCGTGGCAAGACCATTGAGTTGGTGAAGGTGCTGTGGAAGCATCGCGGTGTTGAGGAAGCCACGTGGGAGCGGAAGGAAGACATGCTGAAGCAGTTTCCTTATCTCTTTCCTTCAGGTAAATTTCGAGGACGAAATTTCTTAAGGGGGGGAGAGTTGTAACGCCCCGGTTTTGGGCTTGGAAGTCTTGGGCGTTGACCGGTTGGTCAAAGTACTGTTCGAATCGTAAGAGGTTAAATTAGGAAAGCCTAGTTCGGGTTGCATTAAAATATGGGAAAATGTTCTAAAATCATCTTTTAATATAATTAAGTGAACTGTGAAATCAATTTTGGAAAATGAGTTTTGGAAGTGTGACATTTTGGCTAGTGACCAAAATGTAATTTTCGCAAATTTGGTGGCTGTTTTATAAAGGGTTGAAACTTTGAATCTTTAAGGAGATATTTACCCAAAGGGAGTTTCTCCAGATTTTTCTAAGATATTTTGAGTTATAATTCTGATTTTAAAGATTTCATAAAGGAGGGAAATCTCATTTTGGCTATTTTCTCAACAAACTCTCTATTTTCTTTCTCTCTTTTTCTCTCAATCCAAACACTCCATTTCCAGAGTTTTAATTCTGATTTTCTCACCTAAATTCCTCCTTTCAACTCTCAATTGATTGCAAATCAACATATCTTCAAAACCTCTTCAATTGCTACAAGTTTCATCAAGGATTTTCATTCCAAAAAGAGGAGAAACTCAAGTTTGGAGGTAAGAACGTCCTTCTCCTCTGAACTTCAAGTTCTTTACTGAAATTCCTAAGTTTTCAATCCTAATTTGATGTTTAATTAAAGGCTTTTAAGTTGATCTATAGATCTTGGCTAATTATGCAAGATTTTGATGATTTCACATGATTTTCGTTTGATCTGTTAAATCTGTGATTTGAGAGGTGTTTTTGTTGTTAAATGATATCTAAATTGATAAGGAAATGAGTTTTGATTGATGCAATCCCGGATAGGTTGAGTTTCCTAAGTTTAGCTTGTGTTTTAAGGTAGTTTTTGAGGTGATCTTGGTGATCTGATGTTGCTGGAGGTATAAGGTTGTTAATAGATTGTTTTTAGATGTTTTATGATGTTAATGGAAGTGAGGTTTTGCTGGTTTATGGCTGGGCTTTGTTTGGAAGTGTTTTGGATGCATTTTCGGTTGTGTTTGGTGGCCGAAAATGGAGGTTATGTGAGAGCAGCGAGTTTAAGTGCTTTCATTGAAGCAATTAATGCATGATGATGCATTAATCCTCTGCTTTAATGTGTTGAAACAGGGGAGGCATCCTTGGATCCAAGAATTGTTGATCCGGAGGCTTGATTTGGTGCTTTGGCTTGGAGCAAAGTGGAAATCGGTGAGTGCGTTTGTGAAAATGGTTTTCGGCTTTGAAACCAAGGTTTTGGGAGCTTAGTTTAAGTCTAAACAACTTTGCTAAGCTCAAGTGTAAGTTTTCGGATTTACTCTCTAGTGGTGGCCATGATTTTGATGAAATGCAAGATGATGATTTGCATGTTTTAATTACTGTTTTGAAAGCATGTTTTAGCATGGATTTTGCTGATGTTTTAAGCCATGTGTTGAAGGTAACTCTAGGTAGGAGTTCCTTGAATTTATACATTGATTAAATGTAGATTTGATGCTTTGAAATGCATGTTGAAATGGCTTGGTTTAATGCTTAAAAACAGTGGATTATATGATGAAAAATATGTATATTGGCAAGTGATGTTTTGTAAAGTGAAGGTCACTAAGGTGGTTAAAAGTCCTTGAGTGAGCCTTGTTACCTAAGAACATCAAGGTGGTTAAAAGTCCTTGGATGGTTCTTGTTGCGGACTCTAAGGTGGTTAAAAGTCCTTAGGTGCTCCTTTCCATGGTGGTTAAAAGTCCATGGGGCCAAGGTGTTTAAAAGTCCTTGGGGCCAAGGTGTTTAAAAGTCCTTGGGGTGATTCAAGCATTGGACACAAAGGTGGTTAAAAGTCCTTGTGTGGTCCTCATTCATGGTGTTTAAAAGTCCATGGCCAAGGTGTTTAAAAGTCCTTGGGGCCAAGGTGTTTAAAAGTCCTTGGGGAAAGTTGTGAACTTGTTTTAATAAATGAAATGTATCACTTGAGCCAATATGACATGTTAAGTATATTGTGAAGCATGAGATGCTTGTTTAATGATTATGTTGAAGCATGAGATGCTTGTTTAATGATTATGTTGAAGCATGAGATGCTTGTTTAAATGTATTTTGAAGCATGAGATTGCTTGATTTAAAGTATGCCTTGAGCATGTGCAAATATTGATTATAAGCATGTTTTATAAATGATTTTAATTGCATTATTGAATTGTTTTTAAAGAGCACGCCTCACTAAGCTTTTGCTTACGCTCTCTCTCGTTTTCTTAATTCAATAATGCAGAGCACTAGAGTATCTTGAGGGGCTGCAAGAAAGGGCAAGCAATCAAGTTCAAGTAAAGCTCAATGTATGAAGGTTTTATAAATACTTTTAGCTTTTGGTTGATTTGGCAATGGGGGACCAATGTATATGTTTTGGGAGGTGTTTGAGACTCCCTAAGTATGTTAAATGTTGCTGTGGTTGCTGGTTTTTGGATTGAACTCTTATATGCTTGGCTATGAAGGTTTATGCATGAATGGTAGCTTAAGTAGGAAGCATGTCACTTAAATTGGGGCTTTTCATATGTGTTGGTTACATGTTGAATTGGTGATGCAATTATGGTCCCTGCATGTTGTGTGACTATGTGGTATGATTTGGTGATGTTTATTTGAAGTTTGAAGCATGTATGGTATGAATTTCAAGTCGTTTTCAGGCAGGGGTATCGGTACTCGGGCTTGCGTATCGATACGCCTGAGCCAAATATGCTCATTTCTGCCCAGGCGTATCGGTACGGTTGAACGAGTATCGATACCGTATGAATGCAGTATCGAAACGGGGGAACTCGTATCGATACCGTCGCTAGAGTTTGGTTACTGCCTTCCCCGCGTATCGATACGACACTAGGCGTATCAATACCTGACCGTTAATTCGGTTAAAAGTATCTTTATATGTTTTGCTTTGTTTACATTTTGGTCCTAAATCTTGATTGTTCAATTGTATGAGTTTGAGACGTCCGTTTGAGCTGAAATTTCACAGAGAAGCATGAAACCTGATTAATTTCAAGATGGTAACTTTAATTTGGACTAAGCCCTCATTTTTACCAGAAATTACTATTTGGTCCCTAAAGTTGTAATTTGTTCAATTGGGTCCCTGTATGATCTCTGATGTTTGTGATCTTTGAGTATGTTGTTTGTGTGATCACAATTAGGGTTAATGTGCATCTAGATAAGTTTAAAAAGAAAAAAAAGGGTCGTTAATCAAGGTTGACTTTCGGGTTGACTTTGGTTTTCCCTGTGTGACTTTCTTAATTCGGGTCAACCGTCTAGGCCGGGTTAAGGGGGTTACATGGAAATTACAAGCCGAACTACAATTCCAACAACTATAATCCCAATTGGAGGAAGGATCCCAAATTTTCCTGGAGTAACCCTAACAACGCCCTGAATCCGCAAGCACATAATCAGAATCAGGGAGGTCCTAGATTGTTGACACGACAGCATCTGCCGCAGCACCTGCCGCCGCAGCAGCAACAACAGCCACCACCTGCCACGAGTAGTATATTGGAGCAGACTCTGGCCACGTTTATGTCTCAGACCGGTACGTATATGGAGAATATAAATCAGTTTGTCAAGAAGACGGAAAATTTTATAGATAAAACCGAGATGAGGATGACAAACCATGAAGCTACCTTGAAATCTCTAGAGACACAAATGGGTCAGGTGTCGCAACATATTAAGCCAAGGCAGAATGGAGGTTTCCCTAGCAATACTGAAAATGCTAGACCGCCCCTACATGAGCAATGTAAGGCGATTACTACTAGGAGTGGGAAAAAGTTACCAGGGCCGGAAAAAGAAGCTGAAACAGAAAAGGAACCTGCCTTGGATAAACCTGCCGAGGAAGCTGCCCCGACAGGTGATAAACAGACTGCTGCCGATGAACCTGTCACGACAGCAGAAGCGACAGAGGAGAAAAAATATGATTACCGTCCTCAGACTCGCATGCAGTGGAAAGGACGCATTGCTGATTACCGCCCCCCACCACCCTTCCCTCAACGGATACAACAAGCTAAGCATGAATCTCAACTTAAAAAGATTTATGATATTTTTAAGCAGGTTCATATTAACATTCCATTGTTAGATGGTGTTAGGGAGATGCCCGGTTATGCTAAATTTCTCAAGGATGTTATGTCGAAAAAATCTAAACTTGGAGAGTTTGAAACGGTAAGGATGCAAGAAGGTTGCATGAGCATTCTTCATCGACAGCCACCCCAGAAAAAGAAGGATCCGGGGAGCTTCATCATACCTTGTGTAATCGGCGACAGATTTGTGGGTAAGGCACTTTGTGATCTAGGTGCTAGTGTTAATCTAATGCCCAAATCTGTTTTTCAGAAATTAGGTATTGGGAAGGCGCGACCCACGACAGTAACTTTACAGCTAGCCGACCGCTCTTACGTTCACCCCGAAGGAAAAATTGAAGATATTTTGGTAAGAGTGGATAAGCTTATTTTTCCTGCTGACTTTCTTATCTTAGATTGTGAGGCAGATGAAAACGCACCAGTCATCCTTGTGCGACCCTTCTTAGCCACGGGAAGATCATTGATTGATGTGGAGAAAGGAGAACTCACCATGCGCGTGAATGATCAAGAGGTTAAGTTGAATGTTCTCCAAGCATTGAAACATGCTGATGTGGACGAGGAATGCAAGGCCATCATTGAGGTGACCCTTGATCAACCCTGCATCAGGTCGGGCTGCCATGATACAAAATTTGGTCACTGCCGCGACAGCCACCTACAGGCCTGTCACGACAGCAACAACGACAGCACCGACGACAGCGACTCCTCTGAATCTGATACATCTGACACTGAAGGTCAAGAGGAAGTAAACTGGATGGGCCATCGTCCAGGTAAGTTATTCGAACCTTTGAATTATACTTCGGATAACCATTTACTCCAAAAGCCATCTACTGTTGAACCACCTGTCTTAGAATTAAAGCCCCTGCCAGGGCAGCTTAAATATGCTTTTCTTGGTTCAAATGATACGTTGCCCGTAATCATCTCTGCTAAGCTGTCGCAGGATCAGGAACGACAGCTAATCGACATGTTACGGCAGCACAAGAGGGCGATTGGATGGATGATAGCAGACATTCAGGGTATTAGTCCGGCGTTATGCATGCATAAAATCCTCCTTGAGGAAGATCATAAGCCGACTATAGATGCCCAAAGACGGCTAAACCATGCGATGAAAGAGGTAGTGCGTAAGGAGATCATTAAATGGCTAGATGCTGGCATTATTTACGCCATCTCCGACAGCAAATGGGTAAGCCCGGTGCAATGCGTTCCCAAGAAAGGAGGAATGACTGTGGTGACCAACGAGAACAACGAGTTAATCCCAACCAGGACTGTGACCGGTTGGAGGGTTTGTATGGACTATCGGAAGCTTAACAAAGCTACCCGAAAGGACCACTTCCCTTTACCCTTTATTGATTAAATGCTTGATAGATTAGCGGGTAAACCTTACTATTGTTTTCTTGATGGTTATTCAGGATACAATCAAATTGCTATTGCGCTGGAGGATCAAGAAAAGACGACTTTCACATGCCCCTACGGAACATACGTATTTAGGAGGATGCCGTTCGGCCTCTGTAACGCACCTGCCACCTTCCAAAGATGCATGATGGCCATATTCTCCGACATGGTAGAGGACTTCCTGGAAATTTGCATGGATGATTTTTCCGTCTTTGGAGACGATTTTGAGAGCTGTCTCGGCAACCTTCAAAAGGTACTTGAAAGATGTGAAAAAACTAATCTTGTTTTGAATTGGGAAAAATGTCACTTTATGGTAGATGAGGGGATAGTCCTTGGCCATAAGATTAGCCGTCGTGGGATAGAAGTCGACAGGGCCAAAATAGAAGTAATTGAGAAGCTGCCGCCGCCGACTATAGTCAAGGGCATTAGGAGTTTTCTAGGGCATGCTGGTTTTTATAGGAGATTTATCGCGAATTTCTCAAAAATCACGAAGCCCCTATGTCATCTCTTAGAGCAGAACCGACCCTTTGACTTTAATGAGGAATGTACTGAAGCATTCAAGGTTCTGAAGGAAAAACTAGTGACAGCCCCCATAGTACAGCCACCAGACTGGACACAGCCATTTGAGATTATGTGTGATGCTAGTGACTATGCTGTCGGGGCAGCACTTGGGCAGCGCAGAGATAAGCTGTTTCATGTCATATACTATGCCAGCAAGACGTTGAATGATGCCCAAGTGAACTATACCACCACAGAAAAGGAGCTGTTAGCTGTAGTGTTCTCCATCGACAAGTTTCGTCCTTACATACTTGGAACGAAGGTAATAATACGCACCGACCATTCTGCCCTCAAGTATTTGTTCGCAAAGAATGATGCAAAGCCTAGGTTGATACGATGGATCTTGCTATTACAAGAGTTCAACCTTGAGATCAAAGACAAAAAGGGGACAGAAAATCAGGTGGCAGACCACTTGTCGAGGTTGGAAACGGGACAGAGTCTACCGTTAGATGAGACACACATACTGGAGACCTTCCCAGACGAGCAGCTCTTTGCTGCCGCAATCGCTGTCGCGACAGCCATGGCGGCAGGTAAGTCTTCTGACCTTCCCTGGTATGCTGATTTCGTTAATTTTATAGTTAGCGGAATATTACCTTATGATCTTAATTATCAAGCCAGGAAGAGGTTCCAAAATGATGTTAAGCATTATTATTGGGACGAACCTCTTCTTTTCAAAATGTGCGCAGATCAGGTTATAAGGAGGTGTGTACCACAAGAAGAACAAGAAGACATTCTCCATCACTGCCATGCTTCACAATATGGAGGACACTTAGGAGGCAACAAAACTGCTGCCAAGGTGCTGCAGTCAGGATTTTACTGGCCGACACTGTATAAGGATGCACAAGACTTTTACAAGAACTGTGACAGGTGCCAGCGGACAGGTAACATCTCGAGGAGAAACGAGATGCCACTGCAGAACATTCTAGAAGTCGAGATCTTCGGCGTTTGGGGGATCGATTTTATAGGACCTTTTCCATCCTCATGTGGAAATCTATACATCCTCCTAGCAGTGGATTATGTCTCCAAGTGGGTAGAAGCAATCGCAACTCAAAAGAATGATGCCAAGACGGTCCAAAAGTTTTTACACAAAAACATTTTTTCTAGATTTGGCATCCCTAAGGCGATTATCAGTGATGAAGGGAGACATTTTGATAATAGGGTAATTGCTGCCGCCTTGAGAAAATATGGTATCAAGCACAGGATCGCGACAACATACCACCCACAGACCAATGGACAGGCTGAGATATCCAATAGGGAAGTGAAGAAAATTCTTGAAAAGATGGTGAAACCAACTAGGAAAGATTGGTCTTTGCTTCTGAATGATGCATTATGGGCATACAGGACAGCTTTCAAGACTCCATTGGGCATGTCTCCATACCGTTTGATTTATGGGAAAACCTGTCATATGCATGTCGAGATAGAGCACAAGGCATACTGGGCAATCAAGGCAGTAAACATGGACTTGGACAAGGCAGGCCAGAAAAGGCTGTTAGATTTGAATGAGATTGATGAAATACGGACAACGGCCTACGACAATGCAAGAATATACAAGGAGAAAACAAAGAAGTGGCATGACAAGAAGTTGCTGCCACGACAGTTCTACCCAGGGCAGCTTGTGTTGTTGTTTAATTCTAGGTTGAAACTCTTCCCAGGGAAGCTTAAATCTAGATGGTCTGGCCCGTTCCATGTAACGCCCCGGTTTTGGGCTCAGAAGTTTTGGCGTTGACCGGTTTAGTCAAAGTGCTGATCGAATATATAAGAGGGAATTTAGGAAAAACCTAGTTCGGGTTGCATTAAAAATATGGAAAAATATTCTAAAATCATCTTTTAATATATAAAAGTGAACTGTGAAATCAATTTTGGAAAATGAGGTTCGGAAGGTTGACATTTTGACTAGTGACCAAAATGTAATTTTTGAAAGTTGCGGGACAGTTTTATAAAGGATTGAAACTTTGAATCTTTAAGGAGCTATTATTCCAAAAAGGATTTCTCCAGATTTTTCTAAGATATTTTAAGTCTAAAATCTGATTTTAAAGATTAAGAAAAGAGAGGGAAATCATTTTAACCAATTCTTAACTAATTTTTCTATTTTCTCTCAAATTCTCTTTTCTCTCATTTTCTCTCTACCCAAACAAGATTTCCTCAGATTTCTTTCTCTGATTTTGACTTCTTAATCTCTCATTTCAACTCTCATTTGATTTCTAATCATCTCATCATCAAAACCTCACAATTTACAAGTTGATTCATCAAGCATTTTGGCTCTAAAAGGGAGAAATTCAAGTTTGGAGGTAAGAACGTCCTTCTCCTCTAAACTATCAGTTCTTTACTGAAATTCCTAAGTTCTCAATCCTTGATTCATGTTTTATTAAAGGCTTTTCAATTGAGATCTTGATTTTTGGCTAAAATGCAAGATTTGGTGATTTTGGTGAAAATTTCGTGTGATCTGTTTAAGCAGGGTTTTGAGGTGTTAAAATGATGTTAAATGAATGCTAAAATGATTAGAAGTTGAGGTTTAATCAATGCAATCCCGGATAGGTTGAATTTCCTAAGGTTGGCTTGAGTTTTTGGTTGTTTTTGGAGTGTTTTTGGTGATCTGTTATACCTGGAGGTATAAGGACGTGGTTGTGATCTTTTTGCATGTTATGTGATGTATAAAAATGGTTAGAAGTGATGGATCTTGGCTGGGTTAAGTTTTGGAAGTGTTTGGAGATGATTTCGGTTGTGTTTGGTAGCCAAATTGTTAGATTTGTGATGAGCAGCGAGTTGTGTTGATGTTGCTAGTGTTTTAATGCATAAGGATGCATTAATGTTCTGTTTTTATGTGCTTGAAACAGGGGAGGTTGATCCTTGAGTTTTGGAGGTGTTTTCGGAAGGTTTCGGAAGCTTGGAAAGCTTGTTGGCTAGGCTTGTTTGGTAATCGGTGAGTGAAAATGGATTTTCAGCTTTTAAACCAAAGGTTGAAGGTTTTGGGAGCTTAGTTTAAGTCTAAACAACTTTGCTAAGCTCAAGTGTAAGTTTTCGGATTACTCTCTTAAAGTGGTGGCCATGTTTTGATGAAATGTGAAATGATGATTTTGCATGATTTGCTACTGTTTTGGAAAGCATGTTTGAGCATGTTAATTGCTGATGTTTTAGCATGATTTATGCTGATGTTTTAAGCCATGTGTTGAAGGTGTCTCTAGGTAAGAGTACCTTGTTTTATGCATTGTTAAATGATGATTTAATGCTTTGAAATGCATGATGAAATGGCTTGATTTAAATGCTTTAAAACAGTGGGTTACATGATGTATAAAGTGTGTGTTGGCAAGTGATGATTTGTAAAAGTGAAGGTCACTAAGGTGGTTAAAAGTCCTTGAGTGAGCCTTGTTATCTAAGATCATCAAGGTGGTTAAAAGTCCTTGGATGAATCTTGTTGCGGACACTAAGGTGGTTAAAAGTCCTTAGGTGCTCCTTTCCATGGTGGTTAAAAGTCCATGGGGCCAAGGTGTTTAAAAGTCCTTGGGGCCAAGGTGTTTAAAAGTCCTTGGGGTATTTCAAGCTACGGACACAAAGGTGGTTAAAAGTCCTTGTGTGGTCCATTCATGGTGTTTAAAAGTCCATGGCCAAGGTGTTTAAAAGTCCTTGGGGTCCAAGGTGTTTAAAAGTCCTTGGGGAAAGTTGTTGAACTTGATTTCTAAATGAAATGTATCACTTAAGCCAATATGACATGTTTTGTACATGAGATGCATGAGATGCATGATTTGATGTTTATGTTGAAGCATGAGATGCTAGTTTAAATGAAATGTGGAAGCATGTTATTGCTTGATTTAAAGTATGCTTTGAGCATGTGTAAAGGTTGTTTACAAGCATGATTTACAAATGGTTTTAAATGCATTATTGAATGGTTTTTAAAGAGCGCTCCTCACTAAGCTTTGGCTTACGCTCTCTCGTTTTCTTGATTCAATAATGCAGAGCATTAGAGTGCATTGAGGGCAGCAAGAGGAGGCAAGCAAACAAGTACAAGTAAAGCTCAATGTATGAAGGTTTTATAAGTGTTTTAGCTTTTGTATGTTTTTGGCAATGGGGGACCAATGTATTTGTTTTGGGAGATGTTTATGACTCCCTAAATATGTTGTATGTGGTTGATGTTGCTGGTTTTTGGATTGAATTTCTATTGCTTGCTTTTGAAGGTTTAAGGCTTGAATGTTAGCTTGTGTAGGAAGCATGACCTTGAATTTGGGGCTTTTTGCATGAGATGTTATCTTGCTGAATTGATGATGCGTATATGTGTTAAATATGTTTAATTGCATGCTGGTAAAGTTTGGTGATGTTTGGAGCATGTTTGAGTGTCCAATTGCATGATCTAGTATGCTTGTTTGTTGGTTTTTGTGCAGGCGTTTCGGAACAGGGGTGTACCGTTTCGGAACGGGTGCCTTGCATGAACCCAGGCGTCCGAAACGGTATGCACCGTTTCGAAACGGTTTAGCCTCTGCCGAGGCCATGTTCCGGAACCCGTTTCGGAACGGCCCGTGTTTCGGAACAGGGCTAGCCTGTTTCGGAACGGTCGACCGTTAGAGGGGCTGACATGGTAGTTACATGTTTCGTTTTGTTTACGTTTTGGTCCTGAATCATGTTTGATCAATTGCATGAGCTGTGGATGTCCTTTTGAGCTGAAATTTCACAGAGAAGCATGAAACCTGGCTAATTTCAAGATGGTAACTTTAATTTGGGTTAAATCCCTTAATTTATCAGAATTTACAATTTGGTCCCTAAAGTTGTAATTTGTTCAATTGGGTCCCTGTTTGATCTCTGATGTTTGTGATCTTTTGATATGTTGTTTGTGTGATCACACTTAAGGTTAATGTGCATCTAGATAAGATTAAAAAGAAAAAAAAAGGGTCGTTAATCAAGGTTGACTTTCGGGTTGACTTTGGTTTTCCCCGTGTAATCTTCGTAGTTCGGGTCAACCGTCTAGACCGGGCTACGGGGGTTACATTTGGTGGTATCAGAGCTGAGTTCTCGAGTAATTGGTAATGTGTGAATGCATGATTGAAGCATGGTTTGGTTTGTATGCTTGTTGAGTGAAAGCATGTTCAATGATATGATATGATGATGTGTATGTGATGCATGTTGTGATGATGCATGATGAAGGTACCCATTGCCAAACAAAAGCTAAAGGGATGATGTTGTTTTTGAAAGAAATTGAGCTTGAATACTTGGAATTTGCTTACCTTGCTGGTCCTGACTTGTTTCATTTTGTATTGTTATGCATGGTAAAAGTATGGCACCACGTAGAGAGTTAAGGAGTAGCGCGAGAGCTACGACCCCGGAGGGGAATGTGAATGATGAGCACACTGGTAGTGCTGTGTTACCTCCTCCTCCACCAGGTGGTGGTGGTGCGGAGAGGGGAAGAGTTGGAGCTGGAGCTGAGGCAGCTGGTGCTGGAGCTGCAGGACCTGAAGCTGGTCAGGGGCAAGCGATACCTGACATGTCTGTGCTTGTACAAGCTATTGCGGGTGCGTTTCGAGCAGCAGTAGCTGGAGCTCAAGGAGCTGGGCATCAGGGAGATGCTGGTGCTAGACTACCCTTGGAACGTTTGCGCAGTCTTGGTGGGACTGAGTTTAGGGGTATGTCAGCTGAGAGGTCTGAAGCATGGTTAGAGAGTACCAAGCGTGTCTTGGGACAAATGAGTTGCACTGATGTGCAGAAGCTGGGATGTGTGGTGTCACTGCTGCAAGGTGATGCTTATACGTGGTGGACGACCACAATCTCTGGGATGGCTGATGCTGATGTTACATGGACGATCTTTCAGCATGCGTTCAAGAGGAGATATCTGGGAGTTAGATATCTGGATGAAAAGAAGCGTGAATTCATGTCTCTGACCCAAGGGAACATGAGTGTGGCTGAGTATGAGGTACAGTTTGTACGTCTTAGCCAGCATGCACCTGAGTTGGTACCTGATGAGCGCGAAAGGTGCGAAAGGTTCCGTTATGGTTTGGTGACGGAGGTTAAGACCTATATGTTAGCTGCTGAGTACAATGATTTCGATGTGTTGGTTAGTCGATCGAAGGACATTGAGATGAATCTGAGTTTGTCTGCTAAGGGTGCTGGAGCTAGTTCTGGGAAAAGAGCTGCTGAGTATAGTTCCGGTGGACGGAACAAGAGAGGGCGTGATCAGAGGTTTCAGTCCTCGTCTAAGAGAGGTGGAGGTGCACCTGCTAGGGGCGGCAATGCTAGAGCTGACCCTAGTGCTTGTTGGATTTGTAGTTCCCGTGGTCACTTGAAGCGTGACTGTCCTCGTGCTGGGAGGGAGGTGCAAGCTCCTGTGATAGCAGTTGGTTATGAGTGCTGGAACTGTGGTTCTGCTGATCATCTGAGACGTGATTGTCCGAGGATGGCAGGTGGTCAAGAGCGTGCTCCTGTTGTTGCAGCATCGCAGAGAGGTCGTGGGCGCGGCCGTGGTAATTTTCAGAGGCGAGAGGAAGGTGGGCGCGGTGTAGCTCATGTTGTGGCTATTCAACCTGAGGGTGGAGGCCAAGCGAGGGTGTATGCTCAGCGCGAAGGAAAGAATGATGCAGATGTGATTGCAGGTACCTTTACTTTGCAATCCTTGTCATTGCTTTCTTTGATTGATTCTGGATCTACGCATTCATACATTCTTCGTGAGCATGCTGAGTTGCTTGGTTTGCCTGTTGAGTCTTTGGATGTTGGTGTTAGAGTCACTAGTTCTTTTGGTGAAACTGTTGTGACTCGTAAGCTTTATAAAAGGTGTCCTTTGGTTGTTCAAGAGCATGTCTTTCTTGTTGATCTTATGGAGTTGCCCTTTTATGGTTTTGATGTGATCCTTGGTATGGATTGGCTTGCTGAGCATCGTGCTGTTGTGGATTGTGAGAATAAGCGGGTTTCGCTTAGGCTTGCGGATGATTATGAAGTGGTGGTGGTTGGTGAGAATGTGAAGTTTCTTGCCAATGTTGTTTCTACCTTGGAGGCGAGCAGGATGCTGAGGCAAGGTTGTGAAGCTTTTCTGGCTTTTGTGATGAATCCTAGTTCGAAGGAGCTGAGGGTGCAGGATATCAGGGTTGTGAAGGAGTTTCCTGATGTTTTCCTGAGGAGTTGCCTGGTTTACCTCCTAATCGCGAGGTGGAGTTTGGTATTGAGTTGTATGAGAATACCACTCTTGTGTCCATTACTCCCTATAGAATGGCACCTAAGGAGCTGAAGGAGCTGAAGACGCAGTTGCAAGAGTTGCTTGATCGTGGTTTCATCCGGCCGAGTGTTTCGCCTTGGGGTGCTCCTGTCTTGTTTGTGAAGAAGAAAGATGGCGCGATGAGGATGTGCATTGATTACCGTCAGCTGAACAAGTTGACTATCAAGAATCGGTATCCTTTGCCGAGGATTGATGATCTCTTTGATCAATTTCGGGGAGCTGCTGTGTTCTCTAAGATTGACTTGAGGTCAGGGTATTATCAATTGAAGGTGAAGGATGTGGATGTGCCTAAGACAGCTTTCAGGACAAGGTATGGGCATTATGAGTTCCTTGTGATGCCGTTTGGTTTGACAAATGCTCCTGCTGCTTTCATGGACATGATGAATCGTGTTTTTCATGAATACCTGGACAAGTTTGTTGTGGTGTTCATTGATGATATCCTTGTGTACTCGCGTTCTGAGGAAGAGCACGAAGAGCATTTGAGGGTTGTGTTGCAAGCTTTGTTGGAGAATCAGCTTTATGCTAAGTTGAGCAAGTGTGAGTTTTGGCTTAGAGAGGTTGTTTTTCTTGGGCATGTGGTCTCAGCTGAGGGGATTCGTGTTGATCCTCAGAAGATTGAAGCGGTGATGAACTGGAAAGTTCCTAAGTCTGTTCAGGAGGTTCGTAGTTTCCTTGGTTTGGCAGGATACTACCGAAGGTTTATGGATGGTTTTTCCAAGATTGCTGCTCCTTTGACGAAGTTGCTGCAGAAAGATGTTAGGTATGAGTGGACAGAAGCGAGACAGCAAGCTTTTGAGAAGCTGAAGTTGGCTTTGACGCAAGCTCCTATCTTGATTCAGCCTGAATCAGGGAAAGAGTTTGTAGTCTACAGTGATGCATCCTATGTTGGTTTGGGGTGTGTGCTGATGCAGAGGGTAAGGTTGTGGCTTATGCGTCGCGGCAGTTGAAGGTGCATGAGCGCAATTATCCTACGCATGATATTGAGCTGGCTGCAGTGGTTTTTGCTCTGAAGATCTGGAGGCATTATCTGTATGGTGAGAAGTGTACTGTGTACACGGATCACAAGAGTTTGAGGTATCTGATGTCTCAGAAGGAGTTGAATCTCAGGCAGCGACATTGGTTGGAGTTGCTCAAGGATTATGATCTGACGATAGAGTATCATCCTGGAAAGGCCAATGTTGTTGCGGATGCCTTGAGTAGAAAGGTAGCTGTTGAGCTGAGAGCTATGTTTGCTAGCTTGAGTATATCGCAGGATGGTGGTCTTGTTGCTGAGTTGCAAGTGAAACCTTCGTTGGTTCAGTTGATCAAGGATAAGCAGTTGTTGGATGATTCCTTGGTGTCTCATGTTCAGGATATCGCGGAGGGTAGACCTTCGGATTTCTGTTTTAATGAGGATGGGGTGTTGTGTTTTGGTAATCGGATAGTAGTGCCTGCAGATGCTGAGTTGAGGCATGCTATTCTAGCTGAAGGTCATAGTAGTCCTTTTGCTATGCATCCTGGTAGTACAAAGATGTATCGCGATCTTCGTGATGAGTACTATTGGGTGGGCTTGAAGAAGGATGTGGCAGAGTTCGTGAGCAAGTGTTTGGTGTGTCAGCGCGTTAAGGCTGAACATCAGGTTCCTTCTGGTTTGTTGCAACCGTTGAAAATCCCTGAATGGAAGTGGGAGAGGGTTACCATGGATTTTGTATCTGGTTTGCCTTTGTCTCCGTCGAAGAAGAATTCTGTTTGGGTGATTGTGGATCGCCTGACGAAGTGTGCACATTTCTTGCCTGTGCATACTACGTTTTCTTTGGATAAGCTGGCAGAGCTGTACGTTGCTGAGGTTGTGAGGTTGCATGGTGTGCCTAAGTCGATCGTGTCGGATAGGGATCCGAGGTTCACGTCGCGTTTTTGGCAGTGTTTACATCAAGCTCTGGGTACAAGGTTGCATTTCAGTACATCCTATCATCCTCAGTCGGATGGCCAGTCTGAGCGAGTTATTCAGATTTTGGAGGATATGTTGAGATGCTGCGTGATAGAGTTCCAAGGTTCTTGGGAGAAGCATCTGCCTTTGGTTGAGTTCGCTTACAACAACAGTTTTCAGGCAAGTATACAGATGGCACCTTATGAGGCTCTGTATGGGAGGAAGTGTAGGACTCCTCTGTGTTGGGCTGAAACTGGTCAAAAGTTGGTTTCGATGCCTGCTTTGTTGAAAGGTACCACCGAGAAAGTGAAGCTCATATGTGAGAGGTTGAAGGCTGCTTTTGATCGGCAGAAGTCTTACACGGATTTGAAGCGTAGGGAGATAGAGTTTGCGGTGGGTGATCGCGTGTTCTTGAAGGTTTCGCCTTGGAAGAAGGTGATGAGGTTTGGGCGGAAGGGTAAGCTGAGCCCTAGATACATTGGACCGTATGACGTTGTTGAGCGTGTTGGTCCTGTTGCGTATCGGTTGAGGTTACCTCAGGAGCTGGAGAAGATTCATGATGTGTTCCATGTTTCTATGCTCCGGAGGTATCGATCTGATCCTTCGCATGTGTTGCCTGTGGAGGAGGTGGAATTGAATCCAGATTTGACCTATGATGAGGAACCGGTGAAGATTCTGGATTCAGATAGCAAGGTTCTTCGTGGCAAGACCATTGAATTGGTGAAGGTGCTGTGGAAGCATCGCGGTGTTGAGGAAGCCACGTGGGAGCGGAAGGAGGATATGCTGAAGCAGTTTCCTTATCTCTTTCCTTCAGGCAAATTTCGAGGACGAAATTTCTTAAGGGGGGGAGAGTTGTAACGCCCCGGTTTTGGGCTCAGAAGTTTTGGCGTTGACCGGTTTAGTCAAAGTGCTGATCGAATATATAAGAGGGAATTTAGGAAAAACCTAGTTCGGGTTGCATTAAAAATATGGAAAAATATTCTAAAATCATCTTTTAATATATAAAAGTGAACTGTGAAATCAATTTTGGAAAATGAGGTTCGGAAGGTTGACATTTTGACTAGTGACCAAAATGTAATTTTTGAAAGTTGCGGGACAGTTTTATAAAGGATTGAAACTTTGAATCTTTAAGGAGCTATTATTCCAAAAAGGATTTCTCCAGATTTTTCTAAGATATTTTAAGTCTAAAATCTGATTTTAAAGATTAAGAAAAGAGAGGGAAATCATTTTAACCAATTCTTAACTAATTTTTCTATTTTCTCTCAAATTCTCTTTTCTCTCATTTTCTCTCTACCCAAACAAGATTTCCTCAGATTTCTTTCTCTGATTTTGACTTCTTAATCTCTCATTTCAACTCTCATTTGATTTCTAATCATCTCATCATCAAAACCTCACAATTTACAAGTTGATTCATCAAGCATTTTGGCTCTAAAAGGGAGAAATTCAAGTTTGGAGGTAAGAACGTCCTTCTCTAAACTATCAGTTCTTTACTGAAATTCCTAAGTTCTCAATCCTTGATTCATGTTTTATTAAAGGCTTTTCAATTGAGATCTTGATTTTTGGCTAAAATGCAAGATTTGGTGATTTTGGTGAAAATTTCGTGTGATCTGTTTAAGCAGGGTTTTGAGGTGTTAAAATGATGTTAAATGAATGCTAAAATGATTAGAAGTTGAGGTTTAATCAATGCAATCCCGGATAGGTTGAATTTCCTAAGGTTGGCTTGAGTTTTTGGTTGTTTTTGGAGTGTTTTTGGTGATCTGTTATACCTGGAGGTATAAGGACGTGGTTGTGATCTTTTTGCATGTTATGTGATGTATAAAAATGGTTAGAAGTGATGGATCTTGGCTGGGTTAAGTTTTGGAAGTGTTTGGAGATGATTTCGGTTGTGTTTGGTAGCCAAATTGTTAGATTTGTGATGAGCAGCGAGTTGTGTTGATGTTGCTAGTGTTTTAATGCATAAGGATGCATTAATGTTCTGTTTTTATGTGCTTGAAACAGGGGAGGTTGATCCTTGAGTTTTGGAGGTGTTTTCGGAAGGTTTCGGAAGCTTGGAAAGCTTGTTGGCTAGGCTTGTTTGGTAATCGGTGAGTGAAAATGGATTTTCAGCTTTTAAACCAAAGGTTGAAGGTTTTGGGAGCTTAGTTTAAGTCTAAACAACTTTGCTAAGCTCAAGTGTAAGTTTTCGGATTACTCTCTTAAAGTGGTGGCCATGTTTTGATGAAATGTGAAATGATGATTTTGCATGATTTGCTACTGTTTTGGAAAGCATGTTTGAGCATGTTAATTGCTGATGTTTTAGCATGATTTATGCTGATGTTTTAAGCCATGTGTTGAAGGTGTCTCTAGGTAAGAGTACCTTGTTTTATGCATTGTTAAATGATGATTTAATGCTTTGAAATGCATGATGAAATGGCTTGATTTAAATGCTTTAAAACAGTGGGTTACATGATGTATAAAGTGTGTGTTGGCAAGTGATGATTTGTAAAAGTGAAGGTCACTAAGGTGGTTAAAAGTCCTTGAGTGAGCCTTGTTATCTAAGATCATCAAGGTGGTTAAAAGTCCTTGGATGAATCTTGTTGCGGACACTAAGGTGGTTAAAAGTCCTTAGGTGCTCCTTTCCATGGTGGTTAAAAGTCCATGGGGCCAAGGTGTTTAAAAGTCCTTGGGGCCAAGGTGTTTAAAAGTCCTTGGGGTATTTCAAGCTACGGACACAAAGGTGGTTAAAAGTCCTTGTGTGGTCCATTCATGGTGTTTAAAAGTCCATGGCCAAGGTGTTTAAAAGTCCTTGGGGTCCAAGGTGTTTAAAAGTCCTTGGGGAAAGTTGTTGAACTTGATTTCTAAATGAAATGTATCACTTGAGCCAATATGACATGTTTTGTACATGAGATGCATGAGATGCATGATTTGATGTTTATGTTGAAGCATGAGATGCTAGTTTAAATGAAATGTGGAAGCATGTTATTGCTTGATTTAAAGTATGCTTTGAGCATGTGTAAAGGTTGTTTACAAGCATGATTTACAAATGGTTTTAAATGCATTATTGAATGGTTTTTAAAGAGCGCTCCTCACTAAGCTTTGGCTTACGCTCTCTCGTTTTCTTGATAATAATGCAGAGCATTAGAGTGCATTGAGGGCAGCAAGAGGAGGCAAGCAAACAAGTACAAGTAAAGCTCAATGTATGAAGGTTTTATAAGTGTTTTAGCTTTTGTATGTTTTTGGCAATGGGGGACCAATGTATTTGTTTTGGGAGATGTTTATGACTCCCTAAATATGTTGTATGTGGTTGATGTTGCTGGTTTTTGGATTGAATTTCTATTGCTTGCTTTTGAAGGTTTAAGGCTTGAATGTTAGCTTGTGTAGGAAGCATGACCTTGAATTTGGGGCTTTTTGCATGAGATGTTATCTTGCTGAATTGATGATGCGTATATGTGTTAAATATGTTTAATTGCATGCTGGTAAAGTTTGGTGATGTTTGGAGCATGTTTGAGTGTCCAATTGCATGATCTAGTATGCTTGTTTGCTGGTTTTTGTGCAGGCGTTTCGGAACAGGGGTGTACCGTTTCGGAACGGGTGCCTTGCATGAACCCAGGCGTCCGAAACGGTATGCACCGTTTCGAAACGGTTTAGCCTCTGCCGAGGCCATGTTCCGGAACCCGTTTCGGAATGGCCCGTGTTTCGGAACAGGGCTAGCCTGTTTCGGAACGGTCGACCGTTAGAGGGGCTGACATGGTAGTTACATGTTTCGTTTTGTTTACGTTTTGGTCCTGAATCATGTTTGATCAATTGCATGAGCTGTGGATGTCCTTTTGAGCTGAAATTTCACAGAGAAGCATGAAACCTGACTAATTTCAAGATGGTAACTTTAATTTGGGTTAAATCCCTTAATTTATCAGAATTTACAATTTGGTCCCTAAAGTTGTAATTTGTTCAATTGGGTCCCTGTTTGATCTCTGATGTTTGTGATCTTTTGATATGTTATTTGTGTGATCACACTTAAGGTTAATGTGCATCTAGATAAGATTAAAAAGAAAAAAAAAGGGTCGTTAATCAAGGTTGACTTTCGGGTTGACTTTGGTTTTCCCCGTGTAATCTTCGTAGTTCGGGTCAACCGTCTAGACCGGGCTACGGGGGTTACATTCCAAGTGGTTCAAGTTTTCCCCCATGGTGCCATTACAATTCAATCATTAAAGGACGGGCACCAATTCAAAGTCAATGGACAACGCCTCAAGCATTATCAGGGGACTGAAGCCCCAGGAATACAGGAAGTGGTTACTTTAGGTGATGCCCCACAAGGCATCCCTAACTTAACCTAATTTTTATTTTTTATTTATTTTCTTATTTATTATTATTTATTAGGAAATTAAGTTTATTTTATTCGAATAATATTTTATTTTTTTTCTTCTAATTTCAGTTTTTAGGAAATAAAGGAGTCAAGAAGAAAAGGAGAAGTGACCCAAGCCCACCGCCCATCCATCAGCCCAGTAAATCCCATTTATGGAAACCTATCGTTTCAGCTGCCGCCGCGGACGGATATGACAGGCTGTCAACAGACTGACATGGCAGACGCAGAAGCGTGCGGCAGACGTGTAACAGACGAATAAATGCGTGTCAGACGCGTCAGACTCGCTAAATCCAATCTGCCACTCCGTTCTTCACGCCTGTCGTTGCGACATTAAATGGGCAGCTACTCGACCGCTATATAAACCCCTTCCCATTTTCATTTTTCATCACTTCTGATTTTTCTCTCTTGTTTTTCTCCTCTAGTTTTATTTGTTTTCTCTCTTTCACAGCCCTTGCAACCAAAATGTCGTCAAGACAGACCCGTTGTAACGCTGCTGTCGCTTCTTCTTCAGCAGCAGCATCACCATTCGCCAAAAAGGAATTATGGGAGGAGCGTGGCTTCATATACAACAGAAACGCTCCCCATATGGGACTCTGGCCATTCATTGTGAAGGCCATCACGGCACAGTTATGGGAGGACTTTGCCGAGCAGCCAGCAGAGCTAAATGATACCTTGGTCCGAGAGTTTTACGAGGCCATAGACAGCAAAACGGCGACATCTGTCACCGTCCGAGGAGTGGAAGTACCCTTCACCGCCAACAACATCAATCATATGTTCGGACTCTTCTTTGGCCCCGATGATGATGCTCACCAACAATTTCTCGACACCCTTGACGCTGCTGCCTATGATGTCGTCATGGTGGAGCTGACAAAGGCTGGTACATCATGGACAACCAGCAAGAAGAACCCCCACTCCGTCAATAGGGGGCAGCTCCTCCCCGAAGCAAAACTGTGGAACGCTTTCATCAAAAAGCGTAATCTGCCCTCTTCCCACCACACGACAGTCAACCGACAGCGGCTGGCCCTCATTCACTCTATTATGCATGACAGGCCTATCAATGTGGGCAGATACACGAGGGACAACATCATTGATTGTGCATTCCGCTCCGACTCTCGCCTTTGCCTGCCGTTTACCATCACTGCCCTCTGCCGATGTGCTGCTGTACCCGAGGAACCCTCCGACAAAATCAAGACGGGCAGTGGCTGGACTGACAACAACATTTCAACCCTCATGTAGGTCATCGTCGCATCACCTATCAACGCCTTCGATCCAAATGCACCTCATGCAGACTCCGATGAGGAACCTGCCACCGAGCCTGCCGCCGACACTGCTCCGACAGATCAGTCTGCCCACATTTCTTGCTGCAATTTTACGGGTAGAGGAGCGGCAAATGGGATTGATGACTTTCATCCGTGATTTCACCAATGCAACGGTAAATTTCATTACTAATACTTTACATTATTCGGATGTCATCTTCCCCACCTTCCCCGCCCATTATTTCCATATCCCCTCCCCCACACCCACACCACCTGTCTCTCCCCATATGCATTCTGCCGCTTCCACACCAACCCCTGCCCCGACGGCAGAAGGCAGCCCACCGGCAGACACCTCCCCTCGAGGAACCAAGAGACCTGCCACTGATGACAACCCTCTTATCCGGAGAAATTTGGAGAGGGACTTTACGCGGGTCAAGAGAATTAAGCACGTGGCACACAAGAAAAGGCTGCCCAAAGCCACCAACACCAGCAGCTCTTGGGACAGTGATAGCAGTTCCGACGTCCGGCTAGTGGAGCAACCTGCCCCTCAACCTGCTCCTGAACCTGCCCAGCCCCCTCCACAGCGCAGACGCCGCCATCAAATCCGCGTCAGCAGCAGCAGTGAGGACAACGACTAAAATTTAAGTTTTTATTTTCCTCTTATTGCTGCCTGCCTTTATATTTTGTGATGTACTTTTTCTTTCTTTTATTTTACATGTCATTTTGCATTGAGGGCAATGCAACCCTCGAGTTTGGGGGTGGCAACCCTCCATCATTAATGGAGTCTTTAGTACATCTTTTTATTAATTGTTGTGTCTTAATTTTTAATTAAAACTCTTAATATATATATATATATATAATTGTTGGCTTAAAACTGTGAAGTTAACTTACCTGTCATGACAGCTCTGTCGTGGCAGCATCTTTAGGACAGGTTAAGGAAAAGTTTAGAGCCTTTCTATAGTTTTGAAAATTTAAACACCTTTGTGACTGTTATATTGCTTAGATTTCTTTTAGCCAAACTAGAATAGGATGCTTAGAACTTGAATAGCCCCTAGAGGTGCCTAACATTGGCTCTAGGAAAGAAGTTTAGCAAAAGAATAAAATCCTAGAGGTGCCCGAAACCGGCTCTAGGAAGCTAACTAGAGGTGCCCGAAACCGGCTCTAGTAAACTAGAGGTGCCTGAAACTGGCTCTAGTAAAATTTAGCTTGAAAAATAGAAGAAAAAGAAGCATGAAAATGTGTCTTCAAGAAAGTAAACTTTGGCATAAAAATTCGAGTAAGAAGTTGAATATTCTAGTGAAACTAAGAGAGTCTTAGCATATAACTGTTCACAAGCATGCACACACTGCACGAGAGCTATAGGGAGATTCCGGACAGATCCTAACCTTTCCGACAGGTTGCTGCCGCCACAGAGATTGAGCGACGGGTAAGGGACAGTTCACTGTTTGAAGGCCAACACAAAAATTTTCATTTTTCTTTTAAGTCTTAATTGCTTGAGGGCAAGCAAAAACTTGAGTTTGGGGGTGTGTTGAGTGTGTAAAAGTTCTATTATTTACACCCTTTTTAACCCATATTTCTGCTGCATTCAAGCATCATTGCATTGCATTTAGGTTAGTTTCAGTAAAAAATCACAATTATATAAAAGGCACAGATTCTACTAAAAGATGGCTATTTTTGCAGGTATCTGCCATAGTTGATGATGAAGGCAGACGCAGGGCAGATAAGCAGGAAAGCTGAACTGGACAAGCAGCCGAAGAAGACGAACCTGTCATGGACCTGTCGTGACAGCAAGGTGACAGCAGACTTATGAAGAGGAAAAGTAAAATGGACCTCGATAGATAGAGAAAAATCTGCTCGTCTGTCGTGTGAAAGCCAAATATTTTTCCAAGCCCCGGATCAAAAGATATGTCAAGCCAAAGCTCAAGGAGAGGAAATTCCTAGAAACAAGGATGCGGCTGGAAAGTAGGAGTCTTTAGAGATTTAGTCTTTATTAGAATCTTACTTTTAATTAAAGTTGTAATCTTTGTTACCTTAGAATACTTGAGCCCAAAGCTTATATAAGGGCATAGATTTAACCTAGGAGCCATAACCGATACCCCATAACCGAAACCAAACCCCTGTCGTCCACCCGTCACCGACATGTTCTAAATTCCCCCTAGGGCCACGGGTTGTTTTGTAAAGTAGTTGCACGGGTTGTTTTGTAAAGTAGTTCAATAAAATAAACTTCAAGTTCTTTTATCTTGGTTTTAATATCTTGCAAGAGCATCGGGAGAGCATTGTGAGGTTATCCATTTACTTAGCATCGGGAGAGTTAAGTATACGAAAGAGATAAGAGCGCGTTCTCTAGTTTATAGTTGAACCATCTCGTGCCTAGGGATAGGGCGAGGTTAAGTGGCTAAGGAAGAATTCATACACATCGGTGTTTATCCTTCGATTCACGCCGGGAGGTATCATCAAAGACGTGATCATCGACAGACTTGTGCCTAGAGATAGGGCAAGGCAGATTTGTGATTCTTGCCAAGCTTGAAGTACGGAGTTGGTGTGTCTGCTGCCGCGACAGCTAACGGACAGCCGCCACGACAGGTGCTGTCGGCGACGGGAGCGACGACAGAACTGGAAGTCCTAAGCAATTCAATACCTGCACTATCGAGCAATTCAATACCAGCCCATTCTCTCTATCTTGATATCTCAATTCTTTTATTTACGTTTTCTTTATTATTTTCGTGACAATTCTCTCAAACTATTTCCTTTACTTCGTGCAGTGAAATAAGGTGAAGTCATTAGCCCAATCCCTATGGAGACGATATCCGATACTTCGTATCACTTTACTACTTGCGTCGTGTACACTTGCACTACAATTGCGATAGACTCTTTTACACGCAACAGTTCCTAAGTCTGTTCATGAGGTTCGTAGTTTCCTTGGTTTGGCAGGATACTACCGTAGGTTTGTGGATGGTTTTTCTAAGATTGCTGCACCTTTGACAAAGTTGTTGCAAAAGGATGTGAAGTATGAGTGGACGGAAGCGAGACAGCAGGCTTTTGAGAAGCTTAAGGCGGCTTTGACGCAAGCTCCTATCTTGATTCAACCTGAATCAGGGAAAAAGTTTGTGGTCTACAGTGATGCGTCCTATGTTGGTTTGGGATGTGTGCTAATGCAAGAGGGTAAGGTTGTGGCTTATGCATCGCGGCAGTTGAAGGTGCATGAGCGCAATTATCCTACGCATGACATTGAGTTGGCTGCAGTGGTTTTTGCTTTGAAGATCTGGAGACATTATTTGTATGGTGAGAAGTGTACTGTGTACACGGATCACAAGAGTTTGAGGTATCCGATGTCTCAGAAGGAGTTGAATCTCAGGCATCGTCGTTGGTTGGAGTTGCTCAAGGATTATGATCTGACGATTGAGTATCATCCTGGAAAGGCTAATGTCGTAGCGGATGCCTTGAGTAGAAAGGTAGTTGTTGAGCTAAGGGCTATGTTTGCCAGTTTGAGTATTTCGTGTGATGGTGGTCTTGTGGCTGAGTTGCAAGTGAAACCATCTTTGGTTCAGCTGATCAAGGAAAAGCAGTTGCTGGATGATTCCTTGGTGCCGCATGTTCAGGATATCGCAGAGGGTAGACCTTCAGATTTCTGTTTTAATGTTGATGGTGTGTTGTGTTTTGGGAGTCGAATAGTAGTGCCCAATGATGCTGAGTTGAGGCGTGCTATTCTGACTGAAGGTCATAGTAGTCCTTTTGCTATGCACCCTGGTAGTACTAAGATGTATCGTGATCTTCGTGATGAGTACTATTGGGTGGGTTTGAAGAAGGATGTTGCGGAGTTTGTGAGCAAGTGTTTGGTGTGTCAGCGGGTTAAGGCTGAGCATCAAGTTCCTTCAGGGTTGTTGCAACCGTTGAGAATCCCTGAGTGGAAGTGGGAAAGGGTTACCATGGATTTTGTATCTGGTTTACCTTTGTCACCATCGAAAAAGAATTCAGTTTGGGTGATTGTAGATCGCCTGACGAAGTGTGCGCATTTCTTGCCTGTGCATACTACGTTTTCCTTGGATAAGCTTGCGGAGCTGTACATTGCTGAGATTGTGCGGCTGCATGGTGTGCCTAAGTCGATTGTGTCGGATAGGGATCCGAGGTTCACATCGCGGTTCTGGCAGAGTTTGCATCGAGCTTTGGGTACAAGGTTGAATTTCAGTACATCCTATCATCCTCAGTCGGATGGTCAGTCAGAGCGTGTTATCCAGATTTTGGAGGATATGTTGAGGTGCTGCGTGATTGAGTTCCAAGGTTCTTGGGAAAAGCATTTGCCTCTGGTGGAGTTTGCTTATAACAATAGTTATCAAGCAAGTATTCAAATGGCACCTTTTGAGGCCTTGTATGGGAGGAAGTGTAGGACTCCTCTTTGTTGGGCTGAAACGGGTCAGAAGTTGGTTTCGATGCCGGCTTTGTTGAAAGGAACCACCGAGAAGGTGAAGCTCATCTGTGAGTGTTTGAAGGCAGCTTCTGATCGGCAGAAGTCTTACGCGGATTTGAAGCGTAAGGAGATTGAGTATGCGGTAGGTGACCGTGTGTTTTTGAAGGTTTCGCCTTGGAAGAAGGTGATGAGGTTTGGCCGGAAGGGTAAGCTGAGCCCTAGGTACATTGGACCATATGAGGTGGTCGAGCGTGTGGGTCCTGTAGCGTACAAGTTGAGGTTACCTCAAGAGTTGGAGAAGATTCATGATGTGTTCCATGTTTCTATGCTCCGGAAGTATAGATCGGATCCTTCGCATGTGATGCCTGTGGAGGAAGTGGAATTGAATCCGGATTTGACCTATGATGAGGAACCGGTGAAGGTTCTGGATGCGGATAGCAAGGTTCTTCGTGGCAAGACCATCGAGTTGGTAAAGGTGCTGTGGAAGCATCGTGGTGTTGAGGAGGCCACGTGGGAACGGAGGGATGACATGCTGAAGCAGTTTCCTTATCTCTTTCCTTCAGGTAAATTTCGGGGACGAAATTTCTTAAGGGGGGGAGAGTTGTAACGCCCCGGTTTTGGGCTTAGAAGTTTGGGCGTTGACCGGTTCGGTCAAAGTGCTGTTCGAATATAAAAAGGTGAAATTAGGAAAGCCTAGTTCGGGTTGCATTAAAAATATGGAAAAATGTTCTAAAATCCTCTTTTAATATATATAAGTGAACTGTGAAATCAATTTTACAAAATGAGGTTTGGAAGGGTGACATTTTGGCCAGTGACCAAAATGTAATTTTTAAAAACTGCGTGACTATTTTAGAAAGGATTGAAACTTTGAATCTTTAAGGAGCTATTTGCCCAAAGGGAGTTTCTCCAGATTTTTCTAAGATATTTAATAATATAATTCTGATTTTTTAAACAAAAGGAAAGTGGAGGGAAGTTATTTCTAACTAATTTTCCTAAAATCTCATTTTCCTTTCTCTCATTTTCTCTCAACCCAAACACCTTTTCTCCAGAGTTTTTCTTCTGATTTTGTCACTCAAATCTCTCTTTTCAATCCTCTTTTGATTGCTAATCATCTCATCAGCAAAACCTCACCATTTGCTACTTGATTCTTCAAGCTTTTTGGTTCTAAAAGAGGAGAAACTCAAGTTTGGAGGTAAGAACGTCATTCTCCTCTAAACTCTCAGTTCTTTACTGAAATTCCTAAGTTCTCAATCCTTAATTGATGATTTATAAATGGTTTTAAAGTTTTGAGATGGATCTTGGCTTAAAATGCAAGATTTGGTGAATTTTGATGAGTTTTCGTTTGATCTGTTAAAGTAGTGATTTGAGGTGTGTTTTTGATGTTAAATGAATGTTAATTTGATAAGGAATTGAGTTTTAATTAATGCAAACCCGGATAGGTTGAATTTCCTAAGTTTAGCTTGTGATTCTTGGTTGTTTTGGAGTGATCTTGTGGATCTGATGTTGCTGGAGGTATAAGGATGTTATTAGGTCCTTTTTAGATGTTAAATGATGTTAAAGGATGTTTAGATTTGATGGTTTATGGCTGGGCTTTGTTGAGGAGTTGTTTGGATGCATTTTCGGTTGTGTTTGGTGGCCGAAAATGGAGTGTGGATGAGAGCAGCGAGTTTAGGTGCTTTCATTGAAGCTATTAATGCATGATGATGCATTAATCCTCTGCTTTGATGTGTTTAAAACATGGGAGTTATCTTTGGATCCATGTAGTGGTGATCCGGAAGCTTGATTTGTGTTTCGGCAAGAGGCGAAACGGAATCGGTGAGTGGATTTTGGTTTTCGGCTTTGAAACCAGTGTTTTGGAGGTTTGGGAGCTTAGTTTAAGTCTAAGCAACTTAGCTAAGCTCAAGAGTAAGTTTACGGAAAAACTCTCTTGGTGATGGCCATGGTTTTTGGTTGTATGCAATGTGTTGTTTGCATGATTTTAAATCTGTTTTGAAAGCATATCTAGCATGTTTATTTGCTGAGATTTTAAGCCATGTGTTGAAGGAAGCTCAAGGTAAGAGTTCCTTGTTTTTGGACATTGTTTAAATGTGGTTTAATGCTTAAAGATACATGATGTTCATGGCTTGGTTTTATGCTTTAAAACAGTGGATATATTGATGATAATGATGCATATTGGCAAGTGATGGTTAAGGTCACAAAGGTGTTTAAAAGTCCTTGTGTGAGCCTTGTATATTTAAGAACATCAAGGTGGTTAAAAGTCCTTGGATGGTTCTTGGTTAAGATCACAAAGGTGGTTAAAAGTCCTTGTGTGGATCTTGGAAAGTTTAAGAACAACATGGTGTTTAAAAGTCCATGGTTGGTTCTTGGTTAAGGCTCAAGGTGTTTAAAAGTCCTTGTGTAAGCCTTGGTTACTTAAGAACTCCAAGGTGTTTAAAAGTCCTTGGGAGATTCTTGTTAAGGACACAAAGGTGGTTAAAAGTCCTTGTGTGGTCCTTGCCATGGTGTTTAAAAGTCCATGGGTCCATGGTGTTTAAAAGTCCATGGGGACAAGATCACAATGGTGTTTAAAAGTCCATGTGTGAATCTTATGTTGAAATGTATCACTTGTTGCCAATATGACTTGTTATGAACTTGAAGCATGAGTTGCTTGTTAAAAAGGCTTAAGAGCATGTTGATGTTACATGAAGCATGTGATGCTTGTTTTAAATGTTTAAGAACATGGTTAATGTTGCTTGAAGCATGGTTTATAAATGAGTTTTACAAATGCATTATTGTACGGTTTTAAATGAGCATTCCTCACTAAGCTTTTGCTTACGCTCTCTCTCTCTTTTCTTAAACCAATAATGCAGATCATTAAGGTGCATTGAGGGCAGCAAGGAAGGCAAGCAATCAAGTGGAAATTAAGCTCAAGTACGGAAAGGTTTTCCTAAACACTTTTAGCTTTTGGCATTTGGCAATGGGGGACCATTATGGATGTTTTGGGAGATGACTTGAACTCCCTAAGTTTTGCTTAATGTTGTTAATATGCTGGTTTTGTATTTGGCCACTATGTGTTTGATTTTGGAGGTTTTAGTGCATGAATGGTTTGCTTGAGTAGGAAGCATGCTTAAGATTTGGGGCTTTTCATATATGATGATAATATGATGAATTGTTGATGCAAGTATGTCTCCCGTATCGGAACAGTGGCTACCGTTTCGGAACGGGTGCCTTGTAGTAGCTTAGGCGTCCGAAACGGGAGACACCGTTCCGAAACGGAAAGCCCTCTGCCAGCCCTCGTTTCGGAACACGTTGTGGAACGGCCCCGCGTTTCGAAACAGGCTCTCCCTGTTTCGGAACACCTGACCGTTGGGGGCTGACATTGGCAGTTATATGTTTTGAAATGTTTGCAATTTGGTCCTGAATCTTGTTTATGCAATTGTATGAGTTAGGGAAGTCCGTTTGAGCTGAAAATTTGCAGAGAAGCATGAAACTTGACTAATTTCATATTTGTAACTTTAATTTGGGTTAAGACCTTATAATTTCCAGAATTTACTTTTTGGTCCCTAAAGTTGTAAATTGTTCAATTGGGTCCCTGTTTGATCTCTGATGTGTATGATCTTTGAGCATGCTGGTTGAATGATCATATCTAGGGTTATTATGCATCTAGACAAGTTTAAAAAAAAGGGTCGTTAATCAAGGTTGACTTTCGGGTTGACTTTGATTTTCCCCGTGTGACTTTCTTAATTCGGGTCAATCGTCTAGGCCGGGTTAAGGGGGTTACAGAATGACACCTAATGAGTTAAAGGAACTGAAGACGCAACTTCAGGAGTTGCTTGACCGAGGCTTTATTCGGCCTGATGTGTCACCTTGAGGTGCACCGGTCTTGTTTGTAAAGAAGAAAGATGGCAAGATGAGAATGTTCATTGATTATCGCCAACTGAATAAGTTGACTGTGAAGAATAAGTATCCTCTGCCTAGGATAGATGATCTTTTTTATCAGTTTCGTGGAGCGGATGTGTTATCGAAGATTGATTTAAGGTCTGGGTACTATCAATTGAAGGTTAAATATGTGGATGTGCGAAAAGCTACTTTTCGGACTAGGTAAGGGCATTATGAATTTCTGGTGATGCCTTTTGGTTTGACAAATGCTCCTGTTGCATTCATGGATATGATGAACATGGTGTTTCATGAGTTCCTGGATAAGTTTTTGTGGTGTTCATCGATGACATCCTTGTATACTCTCGTACTTAGGAGGAGCACGAGGAACATTTGAGGATTGTTTTGCAAGTGTTCCTAGAGAATCAGCTTTATGCCAAGCTGAGTAAATGGGAGTTCTGGTTGAAGGAGGTTGTTTTCCTTGGTCATGTGGTTTCGGCCGAAGGAATTCGTGTTAATCCTTAGAAGATTGAGGTGGTGGTGAATTGGAAGCCTCCTAGGTTTGTTCATGAAGTTCGTAGTTTCCTTGGTTTGGCGGGTTACTACCGAAGGTTTATGGATGGATTTTCAAAGATTGTTGCTCCATTGACGAAGTTATTGCAGAAGGATGTTAAGTTTGAGTGGACGGAAGCGAGACAACAAGCTTTTGAGAAGCTAAAGTAAGCATTGACGCAAGCTCCTATCTTGGTTCAACCTGAATCTGGAAAAGAGTTTGTGGTGTATAGTGACACATCATATGTTAGTTTGGGGTGTGTGATGATACAAGAAGGTAGGGTAGTAGCTTATGCATCGCGACAGTTGCAGGTGCATGAGCGTAACTATCACATGCATGATATTGAGTTAGCGGCGGTGGTGTTCGCTTTAAAGATTTGGAGACATTATCTATATGGTGAGAAGTGTACGGTCTATACGGATCACAAGAGTTAGAAGTACCTTATGTCTCGGAAGGAGTTGAATCTTAGACAATGACGTTGGGTGGAGTTGCTTAAGGATTATGACCTAACGATCGAGTATCATCCTGGAAAGGCCAATGTTGTGGCTGATGCTTTGAGCAGGAAAGTGGCAGTGTAGTTGAGGGCGATGTTTGCTTTCTTGAGCATATCGCGAGATGGTGGCCTTGTTGTTGTGTTGCAAGTGAAACCATCTTTGGTTCAGTTAATCAAGGATAGGCAGTTGCTTTATGATTCTCTGTTACCTCATGTTCATGATATCGTGGAAGGTAGGCCTTCGGACTTTAGTTTCAATGATGATGGTGTTCTATGTTTTGGGAATCGGAAAGTGGTGTCGGATGATGTGGAGTTGAGGCGCACTATTCTGATTGAAGCTCATAGTAGGCTTTTTTCTATGCACCCTGGTAGTACGAAGATGTACCGTGATTTGAAAGATGAGTACTACTCGGTGGGATTAAGAAAGACGTTGCCGAGTTTGTTAGCAAATGTATGGTTTGTCAGCGGGTTAAGCCTGAACATCATGTTCCTTCTGGGTTGTTGCAGCCGTTGAGAATCCCATAATGGAAGTGGGAAAGGATTACCATGGACTTCGTGTCTGGTTTGCCGTTGTCGCCATCGAAGAAGAATTCTATTTAGGTGATTGTGGATCGCCTTACGTAGTGTGCACATTTCTTGCATGTGCATACTACATATACCTTGGATAAGCTAGTTGAGTTGTACATTGCTGAGATAGTGTGTTTGCATGGTTGTCGAAATCTATAGTATTGGATAGAGATCTGAGGTTCACGTCGAGGTTTTGGGTATGTTTGCATCAGGCCTTGGGTACGCGGTTGAACTTCAGTACTTCTTATCATCCGCAGACGGATGGACAGTCGGAGCGTGTTATCCAAGTGCTTGAGGATATGTTGAGGTGCTACGTTATTGAGTTTCAAGGTTCTTGAGAGAAGCACTTGCCTTTGGTTGAATTTGCTTATAATAATAGTTACCATGCAAGCATTCAAATGGCACCGTACGAGGCTTTATACGAGAGAAAGCATAGGACTCCTCTTTGTTGGGCTGAAACGGGGTAAAAGTTGGTTTCGATGTCAGATTTGTCGAAAGGAACCATCGATAAAGTCAAGCTCATTTAAGAGCGTCTGAAGGCAGAATCAGATCGGAAAAAGTCTTGCGCAGATTTGAAGCGTAAGGAGATAGAGTTCGCAGTTGGCGAACGTGTGTTTCTGAAAGTTTCACCTTGGAAGAAGGTGATGAGATTTGGCCGGAAGGGCAAATTGAGTCTGAGGTTCATTGGGCCATATGAGGTGATAGAACGTGTGGGTCATGTTGCTTACAAGTTGAGACTGCCTTTAGAGTTAGAAAAGATACATAATATGTTCCATGTATCCTTGCTTCGGAGGTATAGATCGGATTCGTCGCTTGTTATGCATGTAGAAGAGGTTGAGTTGAATCCCAACTTAACATATGATGAGGAGCCCATTGAGATTCTGGATACGGATAGCAAGTTTCTTCGGGGTAAGACCATCGAGCTGGTCAAGGTCTTGTGGAGACATCGTGGCGTTGAACAAGCTACGTGGGAAAGGAAGGATGACATGAAGAAGCAGTTTCCTTACCTTTTTCCACCAAGTAAATTTCGAGGACAAAATTTCTTAAGTGGGGGAGAGTTGTAATGCCCTAGTTTTGGTCCTAGATGTTTTGGATGTTGAATCGGGTCGGTCGAGAAGAGTTCGAACCCTTGAGGTTGGTTTAGGAAACACCTAGTTGGGGATGTTTTAAAAATATGGAAAAATATCTAAAAATCCTCATTTATTATATAAATGAGCTTTGGAAATATTACATTTTGGTATGGTGACAAAATTGCAGTTTTTGCAAAAGTTGACTAGTGACTGTTTTGTAAAGGATTGAAACTTTGAATCTTTACGGAGCTAATTTTACCATTTGTTTTCATTAGATTTCTCTTTAATTTGGGAGCTTTTAATAATGATTTTATTAAATAAATAAAAGGTAATTAAAAAGGAAAATCAAATGTTGACTTTTCATAACCAACTTTACGATAGATTTTCTCTTTTCATTTTCTCTCAACTTCCAATCAGCCAAACACTTTTCTCTCATCAAAGAACCTCTGATTTTCATCTTGTTTGCTAAGATTTCATCTTCCAAAAGATTTCCTATCCTTGTTTCATCAAATCCTTTTGATTTTTGCTTTGGATTTTCAAGGAAACTTGCCCAAATTAAGGAGAGATCAACCGTTAGAGGTAAGCTTCGTTCTTCTCCTCTATTGATCAGTTCTTTATTGAAATTCCCAAGTTATCAATCCTTTGTTAATGGTTTTTGAGTTTTTTAATGTTAAAAACATAATAGTTGTTAAATTCAAGATTCTTGACGAGATCTTGATGATTTTCGTATTTTTATGATAAGCTCTGATTTGAGGTTGATTTATAACATATTTTAGATGTTATTTGATGTTGAGAATGTGGTTTTAACAAATAAATCCCGAATATGCTTGGGTTCCTAAGTTTGAGATGTTAGATTTGTGGTTTTTAAGGTGTTTTTGGTGATCTATTATTGCTGAAATGTTAGTTTTGAGTAGAACAGTGAGTTGGAATGTGTGGATGGTGATTTTAATGCATGATGATGCATTGATCCTCTGATCTTATGTGTAATGAACATGGGAGACTTCATCGGATGCATTTGGTGTTGATCCGGAAGTGCCGGAAGCCTAGAAATCGTTTCGACTAGCAAGCGAAACGTTATCGGTGAGTGCAAATGGTTTTAGAAGTCCTTGAGGGACAAGGAAACAAGTTTTGGGGATTTAGGATTTGTTTGAAACACCATCCTATGTCCGGAAGTAAGTATGTTTAGATTTTCTCTCGAAATGTGGATGATGCCCCTAAATGCTTTTGACATGCTCTTGATTTGAGATAGACAAATTCCTACAGTTTTATGCATGATTTATGACTTAAATTGATGTTTTATTTTGATCCCATGAGATGGAATAACATTGCAAAGGGTTTTGAGATTTGATTAAATGTTATGCTTGAATTGTGGTTTTGAAATTGGATGAGATTGATTTTAGAAATTTTGCATCAAAACAGTAGGTGAGATGATGATTTTAATGTAATATATTAGCATAAATGATGAGATGATTACCAGATATAATTGGTCGACCAATAGGATGTAAAGTGCACTATAAACTAAAATTTGTACGTTCTCTTTGGAGTTGGGAAATGGGGGTAGTGCCATCCCGATCCAAAGTGAGAGTCTGATGATGAGAGATACCATTATGGTAGGTCTTCGTGAAACACCCAAGTTTTGTGGCGAAGATAGATACCGCCATGCGAGTCCGGTGGCAAGATCCCACCGAGGTAGGACTTGGCCTCGAGTCAAGCTATTCGCATATCTAAGTAAAGATAGAATATGAAATGCCAATATATGAGAATAAACTTTGATTTACATGTACCAATGTTGAAATGATTTTATGCTATGAGAAATGCATATCAGATTTTGAGATTATGAAATGCTTTTAAATATCAAGCATGTGTGGCATTGCCATGAGATTTGCATTGGATAGATAGATAGATAGATAGATAGATAGATAGATAGATAGATAGATAGATAGATAGATAGATAGATAGATAGATAGATAGATAGATAGATAGATAGATAGATAGATAGATAGATAGATAGATAGATAGATAGATAGATAGATAGATAGATAGATAGATAGATAGATAGATAGATAGATAGATAGATAGATAGATAGATAGATAGATAGATAGATAGATAGATAGATAGATAGATAGATAGATAGATAGATAGATAGATAGATAGATAGATAGATAGATAGATAGATAGATAGATAGATAGATAGATAGATAGATAGATAGATAGATAGATAGATAGATAGATAGATAGATAGATAGATAGATAGATAGATAGATAGATAGATAGATAGATAGATAGATAGATAGATAGATAGATAGATAGATAGATAGATAGATAGATAGATAGATAGATAGATAGATAGATAGATAGATAGATAGATAGATAGATAGATAGATAGATAGATAGATAGATAGATAGATAGATAGATAGATAGATAGATAGATAGATAGATAGATAGATAGATAGATAGATAGATAGATAGATAGATAGATAGATAGATAGATAGATAGATAGATAGATAGATAGATAGATAGATAGATAGATAGATAGATAGATAGATAGATAGATAGATAGATAGATAGATAGATAGATAGATAGATAGATAGATAGATAGATAGATAGATAGATAGATAGATAGATAGATAGATAGATAGATAGATAGATAGATAGATAGATAGATAGATAGATAGATAGATAGATAGATAGATAGATAGATAGATAGATAGATAGATAGATAGATAGATAGATAGATAGATAGATAGATAGATAGATAGATAGATAGATAGATAGATAGATAGATAGATAGATAGATAGATAGATAGATAGATAGATAGATAGATAGATAGATAGATAGATAGATAGATAGATAGATAGATAGATAGATAGATAGATAGATAGATAGATAGATAGATAGATAGATAGATAGATAGATAGATAGATAGATAGATAGATAGATAGATAGATAGATAGATAGATAGATAGATAGATAGATAGATAGATAGATAGATAGATAGATAGATAGATAGATAGATAGATAGATAGATAGATAGATAGATAGATAGATAGATAGATAGATAGATAGATAGATAGATAGATAGATAGATAGATAGATAGATAGATAGATAGATAGATAGATAGATAGATAGATAGATAGATAGATAGATAGATAGATAGATAGATAGATAGATAGATAGATAGATAGATAGATAGATAGATAGATAGATAGATAGATAGATAGATAGATAGATAGATAGATAGATAGATAGATAGATAGATAGATAGATAGATAGATAGATAGATAGATAGATAGATAGATAGATAGATAGATAGATAGATAGATAGATAGATAGATAGATAGATAGATAGATAGATAGATAGATAGATAGATAGATAGATAGATAGATAGATAGATAGATAGATAGATAGATAGATAGATAGATAGATAGATAGATAGATAGATAGATAGATAGATAGATAGATAGATAGATAGATAGATAGATAGATAGATAGATAGATAGATAGATAGATAGATAGATAGATAGATAGATAGATAGATAGATAGATAGATAGATAGATAGATAGATAGATAGATAGATAGATAGATAGATAGATAGATAGATAGATAGATAGATAGATAGATAGATAGATAGATAGATAGATAGATAGATAGATAGATAGATAGATAGATAGATAGATAGATAGATAGATAGATAGATAGATAGATAGATAGATAGATAGATAGATAGATAGATAGATAGATAGATAGATAGATAGATAGATAGATAGATAGATAGATAGATAGATAGATAGATAGATAGATAGATAGATAGATAGATAGATAGATAGATAGATAGATAGATAGATAGATAGATAGATAGATAGATAGATAGATAGATAGATAGATAGATAGATAGATAGATAGATAGATAGATAGATAGATAGATAGATAGATAGATAGATAGATAGATAGATAGATAGATAGATAGATAGATAGATAGATAGATAGATAGATAGATAGATAGATAGATAGATAGATAGATAGATAGATAGATAGATAGATAGATAGATAGATAGATAGATAGATAGATAGATAGATAGATAGATAGATAGATAGATAGATAGATAGATAGATAGATAGATAGATAGATAGATAGATAGATAGATAGATAGATAGATAGATAGATAGATAGATAGATAGATAGATAGATAGATAGATAGATAGATAGATAGATAGATAGATAGATAGATAGATAGATAGATAGATAGATAGATAGATAGATAGATAGATAGATAGATAGATAGATAGATAGATAGATAGATAGATAGATAGATAGATAGATAGATAGATAGATAGATAGATAGATAGATAGATAGATAGATAGATAGATAGATAGATAGATAGATAGATAGATAGATAGATAGATAGATAGATAGATAGATAGATAGATAGATAGATAGATAGATAGATAGATAGATAGATAGATAGATAGATAGATAGATAGATAGATAGATAGATAGATAGACAGATAGATAGATAGATAGATAGATAGACAGATAGATAGATAGATAGATAGATAGATAGATAGATAGATAGATAGATAGATAGATAGATAGACAGACAGATAGACAGATAGAGAGACAGATAGATAGATAGATAGATAGATAGATAGATAGATAGATAGATAGATAGATAGATAGATAGATAGATAGATAGATAGATAGATAGATAGATAGATAGATAGATAGATAGATAGATAGATAGATAGATAGATAGATAGATAGATAGATAGATAGATAGATAGATAGATAGATAGATAGATAGATAGATAGATAGATAGATAGATAGATAGATAGATAGACAGATAGATAGATAGATAGATAGATAGATAGATAGATAGATAGATAGATAGATAGACAGATAGATAGATAGATAGATAGATAGATAGATAGATAGATAGATAGATAGATAGATAGATAGATAGATAGATAGATAGATAGATAGATAGATAGATAGATAGATAGATAGATAGATAGATAGATAGATAGATAGATAGATAGATAGACAGACAGATAGATAGATAGATAGATAGATAGATAGATAGATAGATAGATAGACAGATAGATAGATAGATAGACAGACAGATAGATAGATAGAGAGACAGATAGATAGATAGATAGATAGATAGATAGATAGATAGATAGATAGATAGATAGATAGATAGATAGATAGATAGATAGATAGATAGATAGATAGATAGATAGATAGATAGATAGATAGATAGATAGATAGATAGATAGATAGATAGATAGATAGATAGATAGATAGATAGATAGATAGATAGATAGATAGATAGATAGATAGATAGATAGATAGATAGATAGATAGATAGATAGATAGATAGATAGATAGATAGATAGATAGATAGATAGATAGATAGATAGATAGATAGATAGATAGATAGATAGATAGATAGATAGATAGATAGATAGATAGATAGATAGATAGATAGATAGATAGATAGATAGATAGATAGATAGATAGATAGATAGATAGATAGATAGATAGATAGATAGATAGATAGATAGATAGATAGATAGATAGATAGATAGATAGATAGATAGATAGATAGATAGATAGATAGATAGATAGATAGATAGATAGATAGATAGATAGATAGATAGATAGATAGATAGATAGATAGATAGATAGATAGATAGATAGATAGATAGATAGATAGATAGATAGATAGATAGATAGATAGATAGATAGATAGATAGATAGATAGATAGATAGATAGATAGATAGATAGATAGATAGATAGATAGATAGATAGATAGATAGATAGATAGATAGATAGATAGATAGATAGATAGATAGATAGATAGATAGATAGATAGATAGATAGATAGATAGATAGATAGATAGATAGATAGATAGATAGATAGATAGATAGATAGATAGATAGATAGATAGATAGATAGATAGATAGATAGATAGATAGACCCGCTATGAGCATGTTTCTAGGGTAATTATGTGACAGTCACAACATTGCTCATGATAAACATGTGTATAATCCTCAGACTTGAGATCAACATGATTTCAACATAAAGATTTACGTATTTTGACATAGTCAAATGTGTGTCGTAACTGAGTACATTATAAAGACTGATGATTGGATACGTGATGACCTATGTAGTGAAATATGGTTGATCAAGAAAGGATTTGTCCCTCCTACATAATGGGAGAAATACCTTCGGTCACTTGATTGAGTGAGATTAGAAAATGCATGGCCATGCTCGAATATTATGATATGAGATATCATAGAGATTCGTTTATCATAATCTACTCAAGACATCAAGAAACACTAGATGGCAATGCAAGTGTGACTAACCCATGACTTGTGTTCATCTAAGATATAAAGGAAAAAAGGATGAAATACATAAAGGAAGTTTATTCAGGAATTAGGAAAGTCAAACCATGACTTCATGCAACTTAGGTAGCAATGATGTATTGCTAGATGCCACTCATTGTTTGTAAAATTAGAAAAGTTCTAATTTTGCTGCTAATGTTGCATGAACCTACAAGGGTCACACCCTACGAATGAAACGAACAAAAATTGGAAACCATACTCCCTATTTTAGGGTGGACTCAGTAGAGGTCGTTGCGAACATGTGATGATTCCGGTTTTACTTGACGTGTTTATTCCGACATACCGTTGGTTTTCTAGTGTCTAGAGTTTTAAAAGGTAACTCTTCATCTTTTCATCTTGGATTCGTTCCTGTACATGGATCCTGGCTGGATTACGTCAGATTAACATTTCCCACTGCGCCACGGGGCGTGCCGATGTGACCCAACAGTGGTATCAGAGCCACTTGTATCATACGAATTCGGACTTAAATTCTTTGGTGATGTTTATGTATGAGATGCACGTTGTTTGATTCAATTTAGATATTTATCGTTTATCAGATCACAACTAATAAAGACTTATTTCCATTATCATTGAATGATTAAGAATTAATCATAACTATGTTAGGTTGCTTAAATGTTAACATGTTGAGACTAATAGTTAGTCTAGAGAACATGTAGTTGTTCGTAGTTTCATAGATTTAAGAAATCTCTGAATGGGCTTCTAATTTGATAAAAGTTATCAAACTATCTTTCACGGTGAATCCATAAGAGTTATGGTTAGACGTTATGAAAAATGCATGTCTAGGATTGGCATCATCAAAGACCTGGTACTTAAGTGTGCCTAGTGTGCCACCTCTCTTTCATGTTGACCTACCTGGTGCATTTGTTCGTTAACGCAAATGGTTTATGAAACCTCGTGATCCTTCTTTGGCCCATTAACCGCAACATAGGGATAATCAGTTTAAAACTCCGTAAACACGTCGTTACTTTGTTCGCACGATGTTTGAAATGCATGTTAGATTGCACGATGTTTGTTTTGCATGGTTATAGCCCATAGCCTTTATAGTTTTGGTTTTTATAAATACGGCCTGCGTGTCGTGCCTTTCTCTATCTTCTATTGTACTTCTCTTCTCATCTCACTCCCTCGCATGTAACGCGAGTTTTTGAAAATTGTAAATACTCATGGAGATAAAGCAAGAACCAAGGTAGCAGCGTGGTGGGCCTTCCCTGGTGGACCGGGCGTTTCAGAAGCAGATTCTATCTTTAGTAGAATGGTCCTCCCATTGGCTTGGGACGGGTCGCCTTAGGTTAAGAAGGGCTATAATCATTGCATATTTATTTACTGCTTATATTTACCTTGTATGTGATGCAATGGATGTTTTATAAGCATGATTAAACATAGTTCTATTGATAGGACCAATGTTAAAATGATGAGATAATTAAGTAAATCCCTCACTATAATTCTAAGTCTGTTTTAACCATCCAATATTTACCCTCGTTAAAGCTTCGATCGATATATTGCGAGCTTTGCCAAAGCAATGTCACATTTATCTATCTTAGTTAAACGCGAAGAATAAGCTAGTGATATTCGCCGGTTGAGATATTGGTATTGACTTAGTTGGGTTGTTCTAATAAGATTAGAAAACCTAGTGGTTAAAAGTTTTGGATAATCATAAGATTATTTAAAGAACAAGAGTTGTTCGCCAAAAGATGAGGAATTACATGAGATGTAATTAGTAAGGTGTTACTTACCTAAATAACCATTTCCTAAAAGACTGGCCAAAGCTGATTTAGGAATGGTGAAATACGGATCCTCACTCACTAGAAAAACTATCAAAACGTTTTTCCGAAATTAAAACTAGAGGGTTTTTAATTTTGAAGAAAATAGTGGGAGTAAATTTATAGTAAAGACCTATTTATAAATTTTAAAATTTAGTAAAACTTATGTAGCATATTTTCTTTATTGTAGAATTAGTGGCAAATAATACTCTATCTCTGTGATCTATCCTTGAGAAGGATAGGCCCAATGGTATAAACTTCCTTGACTGGTTCCGCAATTTAAGAATTGTTCTGAAACAGGAAAAGAAGGAATATGTCATTAATGAACTTGTTCCTGATGAACCGGTTGCCACTGCTTCCAGAGCTGACAAAGACAAGTTTAAGAAACACATGGACGACATGTTGGATGTCGGTTGTCTTATGCTTGCCTCCATGACCCTTGAGCTTCATAAGAAACATGAGGACATGGTAGCTTATGATATGATTCAAAATCTCAAGGAGATTTATGAAGGGCAAGCTCGTCAAGAGAGGTACGAGACCTCTAAAGCTCTGTTTCAATGCAATATGAGTGAGGGATCTCCCGTAGGAGCTCACGTCATTAAAATTATGGGCTACATCCAAACGTTGGAGAAGCTCGGCTTTCCGCTGAAAGATGAATTAGCTACTGATGTCATCCTGCAATCGTTGCCGGATAGTTTCAATCAGTTCGTCCTTAATTTCAATATGAATGAAATTAACAAGACGCTGCCACAGTTGCTCAACATGTTGAGAACTGCTGAAATCAGCCTGAAGAAGGTAGGACCTAAACCTATTATGATGGCCCGCAAGGGAAGAAGAAAGGTAAATCGGCAGCAAAGTCTAAAGGTGATGGTAAGACCAAAACCGATGGAAAGGAGGCATTGAAACCTAAGAAGGGAATAAAAAAGGATGGACAATGTTTCCATTGCTGCAAGACCGGACATTGGAAGAGAAACTGCCCCACACACCTACAAGAAGTCAAGAAAGCAAAAACGAGTGAGGCATCAACCTCAGAGACTTCTAAAGAGAAGGCATCAGAATAGACATGGACCTGCGAATGGAAATAAAGCAAGAGTTGCAACATCATCCATTAGGACATGTGTTTTTGCTTAAATAAATTTGTTTTAGTTTTTAAGATTATTATTTTGTGCCTAAGTTTTAGTTATCTTGTAAGGATAAGATATTTTAATTTTGAGATTATTTAAACAAATGTTATTCTTTTAATCTCTTATGGCACAACGAATCAATGATCTTTAAACTAATCAAATCAATAATATTTATAAGATAAATAAAACAAATGACTAATCTCAAACTCATAAAAGTATTAAGGTAATTTGATGAGATCAAATTCAAGAATATTTAAAGTTTGATGAACTTTCAAAGAATATGGGATTGTCCCATAATTAAATCCCACAAGTGGAACGAAAAGTCTTTGAAAGAGAATCAAATATGTTAGACATGTTTTGATTCAGAACAAGTCATTTTCGACTTCTTTACACACTAGAAAAACAACTCTCATACTTATTTGTGTTTTTTTTTTCTTTTTTCGAAACGTCATATAAGATATGGACTAAGAATTGTTCTAGAATACCTTTGAAGTTTTAAGGTTACTTACATGTTAAAATGTTTACAAAGTTTGAACCTTAAAAACTCCATTTGTTGTTTATCCTAACGAGAACAAAGCGTTTGTTTCTCAAACGAGAGTTTATCTTGAAAGAGATTAATACTCACAAAGGGATATTATTTCTTCAAGTTTAACAAGAACAAAATATTTGTTGCTCAAACAATAGTTTCTCTCGAAAAAGAATACTTATCACTAAGGGATTTCATTTTTCAACGAGAACAAAATGTTTGTTGCTCAAACGAGAGTTTCTCTCGAAAGAGATTACCTCTCACAAAAGAAAAAAATGGAATTTGGAATGTGAAGAAATTTTAGACAACAAATTATGAACCAAAGATTGACAATGTTCCACAAATGATCAAGGAACATTGGAACAAAACACAATCATTGTGTTGATCCTTAAGAGAATACCATATACTTGAGAAATATGGATTTCTCACTATCCGTACATGGAAACACTCTTCTTTTCGGATCAAGATAAAGACTAGGTCTTATCAGAAAGCAATGGTGAGCCCAAAATTCGAGAAATGGCTAAGAGCCATGAGATATGAGATGGAATCCATGTCTAAAACCAAGTATAGACTTTGGTTATCTAAAAGGGTAAAACCTAAGAGGTATGGATGAGTTTTTCAAAAAGGAAAAACCGATATGGATGATAAAACATACAAAAGATGATTCGTCGCTAAAAGTTTTCAACAAACTTCATAGTATAGACTATGATAAAGCATCTTCCTTGTAGCTATGTTTAATCCATCTTAATCTCACATGCAAGTAGTTACATACGATGATTATGGAATCAAATAAAGGAATGTCAAAACCACTTTCCTAAGGGAAAACCTGAAACGGATGTGTACATGACACATCCAGAAGGTTATGTCACTCCAAGGTATGTAAGCTACAAAGGTCTATCCATAGACTAAGGCAAGCTTCTCAAAGTTGGGATATTCGTTTTAGAAAATACAATCAAAAGGTTTCGTTTATCTAGAAACAAAGGATAGTCTTGTTTTCAAAAGAGCTAGTGGGAGCATTGTTACTTTCCTAAGTATTGTATGTAGATGACATACTCATCAAAAGGAACTAAAGATCGCAATTCGTTTTGCATTAATAAAAGATACTGCGAGTTAGCAACATGAGGCAGTATCTAACTCTACAATATAGCCTGAATATATTACAGTCGACATAGTAATAAAGAAGGATGTTTGGATCTAAAGGGTTCACTTCTGAACTAAGGGTTGTTCCCATCATATTAGATGCTACATAACTTTGTTATGATGGAACATTTGCGTAAGCAAATAAAACCAAGATCTCATCAATAAATCCAAACATATTCTAAAGTACTTACATCTTGGAGATGTGAAAGTATGCAACATGAGCACAAAGTTGATAACTTTGTCAACTCCCTGACAAAGCTTTTGACACAGCATAAGCATGTCAGTTACACTAAGCCATATCGTATTAGATACGAGAATGATTGGTCTTAGTGCTAGTGGGAGATTGTTGGAGTATGCCCAAAGACTATTCATATGATGATTGAATAGACATACTATTTTACTAGATTTATCAAGTAATGGCATTGTCGTTATTATCATTTGGTATGTTTATGTGCATCAAACTAATCATTGGAGAATAATGTCCATACAATAATACGATTATTGTTAAATAGGATCCTTAGTCGAATATTATTACGGGTATGGACAATGATAATATATAAAGACTAATATGTGGTCGATGACAAGCGTTGTCAATGACATAGAGATGTAAAATCAACACATAAGTATTTGTTAGAGAACAACATACTGGATTGACCTGCTATGAGCATGTCTCTTGGGTAATTATGTGACAGTCACAACATTGCTCATGATAAACATATGTATAATCCTCAAACTTGAGATCAACATGATTTCAACATAAAGATTTATGTATTTTGACATAGTCAAACGTGTGTTGTAACTTACTACATTATAAAGACTGATGATTCGATACGTGATGACCTATGTAGTGAAATATGGTTGATCAAGAAAGGATTTGTCCCTCCTACATAATAGGAGAAATATCTTCGGCCACTTGATTGAGTGAGATTAGAAAATGCATGGCCATGCTCGAATATTATGATATGAGATATCATAGAGATTCGTTTATCGTAATCTACTCAAGACATCAAGAAACACTAGATGGACAACGCAAGTGTGACTAACCCATGACTTGTGTTCATCTAAGATATAAAGGACAAAATGATGAAATACATAAAGGAAGTTTATTCAGGAATTAGAAAAGTCAAACCATGACTTCATGCAACTTAGGTAGCAATGATGTATTGCTAAATGCCACTCATTGTTTGTAAAATTAGAACAGTTCTAATTTTGCTGCTAACGTTGCATGAACCTACAAGGGTCACACCCTTCGAATGAAAGAACAAAAATTGGAAACCATACTCCATATTTTAGGGAGGTTGCCGAAAATCCCCTATGGGATAGGGGAAATCGGCAACTCCCTTAAATGAGAATAATATTGGATAAATATTGTATTTATCGAATATTATTTAGAGTATGGAAAATATTTAGAGACTTAAATATTATAGAATAAGATTCTAGAAATTTAAATATATATTTGGAATTTATATAATGTATATTTAATTCCAAGTTTATGTAGAATTAGATTCTACATAATTAAAAATATATATTTAAATCCAAGTAAAGATAGAATGAGATTCTATATAATAAAAATATATATATCTGGATTAAATATAATGTATATTTAAATATATGTTTTATGTAGAATAAGATTCTACATAATTAAATATATATTTCATTTAATATTATTAAATATAATGTATATTTAATATAAACCAATTTCAAGTAGAATTAGATTCTATGAATTTTGGTTGAACTTGGATTTAAGGTATTCAACTAGAATTAAGTCCGTGAATACTATTTAAAGGGATAAGGGCTAGCAACCAAATCATCCCTATTCCTCCTTGCAAATTTCGACATATCCCTAGGAATTCCCTTCTGGAATTTTCGACAAGTCCCAGATTTCTTCTAAGAAGTTGTTCGATAATTTTCTGGTGTTCCTCTTGCCCCCTGGCAAATTCCTGGCGATTACCTAGTTCGAATCCAAGTCTCGGTAGAACCCCTGGTCGATTTTAGACTCCCTCAGGAATCCCTGGAGGGATTTCGACTTCTCCCTAGAAGGTGTTCAAACCTGTAAAAATTTATCCCTAAGTGTTAGGGAGGCGGAAACTTTGTTCGTTTTGTTCGGGTGGACTCCGTAGAGGTCGTTGCGAACTTGTGACGATTCTGGTTTTACTTGACGTGGTTATTCCGATATACCGTCGGTTTTCCAATTTCCAGAGTTTTAAAAGGTAACTCTTCATCTTTTCACCACAGATTCGTTCATGTACATGGATCATGGCTGGATTACGTCGGATTAACATTTTCCGATGCGCCACGGGGCGTGCCGATGTCACCCAACAGTGCATGTGAATTTCAAAAGGTGATTAACTTTGAAATGGTTTTCAAGCATGAGATAGAAAGAGCATGATTTTGGAAATGGTTTTCAAGATAGAGATGTAATGCTTGCATTGTTGTGTTGGTGTTTCTAGAGCTTGCCTCACTAAGCTATTGTGCTTACGCTCTCTTTTACCAACATTTCAGATAATTGACACTTTTTGGGCAGCAAGGAAGCTTAAAGGAATTAAAGGATTGTTAAGCTCAAGAATGGTGATACACTTCTACTTTAGTAATGATATATGGCAATGGGATTCTATTGGTTGTTTTGGGAGATGTGTTTTGGACTCCCTGATGTTGATGCATGTTATATGTGGCCTATTTGGTTTGTAAAAGGCCTTTGTTTTGGGTTTTGATGATATATCTTTCTTTTTAGTTGCTTATGGTTTGTATTTTGAGCATGCTCAATTACATGCCTTGCTATGCTTATGTTGATTTATCAAATGTTTACTTTGTGCTTGGAATTGCATGCTTGTATGATAGAGTGGTTGCCATAAACATGTTCATATTATTTTGTGATTATTTGTTGAAGTTTGATATGAATTTGGGGCTTTTTTTGAGACATTTCTAGTATGTGTATCGATACTCGGGCTCGTGTATCGATACGCATAAGCCAAACTTGTGTTTTTCTGCACAGGGGTATCGATACAGATTGGAAGTGTTTCGATACAGGTAGGCCAAATTTGAAGAGCGTATCGATACGTGTGAGAGCGTATCGATACCTTTTCTGCGAGTTTGGTCACTGCCTCCCCAAGTATCGATACGGCCCCTAGGCGTACGGGATACGCGACCGTTAATTTCAGTTAGTGGCATCTTTTAAAGCTTGAAAATGTTGCATTTTAGTCCCTGAACTTCGTGTATACAATTGGATGAGTATGGGAGGTCTGATTGAGATAAAAATTGACATAGAAGCATGAAATGTGACTAGTTGAATAATGGTAACTTTAAAATCAGAGAAGTCCTTGTAATTTTCAGAAATTACACTATGGTCCTTTAATGTCCAAATTGTGCAATTAAACCCCTAATCGAATTATGATCGATGTGTTGCTTCTTCTCATGCTCTATGGTGATCACATAGGATTTAAATTGCATTTATAAAAGATAAAAAGAAAAAATGCCATCAATCGGAGTCGACTTTAATGGGTTGGCTTCGGTTTTCCCCGTGTAATCACCTCGGTTCGAGTCAACCGTCTAGACCGAACTAAGGGGGTTATAGAGTTCAACTCAGGAGGACTCACCTCTGATGCCTTCTCGAAGAATCAATATCTTTATGAAGACAAAGGGAATGAGTCTCGAAGGTACTTTCTAGGCTCATACGAAGAATCAATATTCTTACATGAGAAAAGCGTATTCCCCCCACTTAAACGAACGGGACAAAGTTCAGGAATAGAGCTTGAAATTCCATATTTAAGAAAAAAAACTTTTTGAAAACCATTTAAAATCAATTTGTGGCCTGACCCTCTTTGTTTTTTTAAGAAACAAAAACAGTTCCCATCGGAGTCGCCAAGCTATCGCAACCCTTTTTAGGAGCTTCGACTTTTTGGAAAAAAAACTTTTTAAAATCAACGGAGTCGCCACGAATCTTTGTTGAAAAGTGTAATTGGATCACTTTAAAACAAGGTTATTTTAATAAAACAATTTGTTTTAATAAAACAATGGTTTTGGTCAAAGGAAACTAGAAAACAGGTCCGGGGGTCAGTTACGCGTGGGGAAGGGTTAGCACCCCCAAGACGCTCAAAATTTGTACCTAATTGATTTTAAAATCGTTTTCAAAAATGAAATTTGAAAGTTCACGAATGTTCGATTTTATTTGTCCGTTTAATGAATATCAAATTATTTTAACGGCCTTATCGCCCGGGAGAAGAACTGTAACCCCCTCGTCCCAGTCCGGACGCTTGACCGATCCGAGTGGGCTACACGGGGATAACCAAGGCGAAACCCGTTAAGGCTCCACTTCGGTTACCGACCCAAGAAAAACTTTTTCATTTTTATTATCTATTCTAGATGGGATATTAGATCCTACGTGAGAAAAGCAACAGCGGAAGAAGCAATGAAGTAAACAACCAACAGTCCAATTAAAACAGCCCATTTTAATCTTAAACAGCAGGCCGTATCGGAACGCCCATAGGGTGTTTCGATACGCCTTGACTAGGTCAACTGGCCAAAGTCAAACCAAGGAGACCATTTAGAAACAGGGGTGGACCGTATCGAAACGCCCTCAACGGTCAACTTCTCGTGGTCAACGATATATAGACCGTTCCGAAACACTAAAGCTCGTTTCGATACTTCAATTTATCGTCAAATTCTCAGATTTCCAGTGGCAAAAACGTACCAAAACGGCCCCCTAGCGTACCGAAACGCCTGGCCAAAAACGAAGGGACCGTACCGAAACGGGTCCAACCGTTTCGAAACGCCCTCTGTCTGCAGATTGGTTTTAGTTGGTTTTTGGTACAAGGCTGTCCCAAAAACACCACTAAGACCTCACACAACACACAAGCATACACTCAAGGCAAGCCTAACACGACAAGCATACATAGCACACTTCCTCATACAAAAGCCATACATTTAAAGGACCAACAAATCAACATAAGGTTCATACAAGGCATTAAAGATTCATGCTTCACAAGAACATTCATTTAGAAAACCATAAAGGCACAAGGCCAACATACATGATAAGCAATTAAAACATAGTTTACAAACCACACAAGGCATCCAAAAGATAAACCAACATTAACATATAAAAGAGTCTAACATGCTCCTAAAGCTAAACGTCAACATACGTCCAAAAGCTCAAGACAACAAATACATATCCCATTGCTTGACTATTACATCTTATAACTAAAAAGTTCATACTTGAAAGCTAAGATAGCACCAGAAAGCACACTTGGAGGCCCCCTTCTTGCACTAGCAACCCACGAACTACCGATCTACATTGTCGAACAAAAGAGAGCGTAAGCATGAAGCTTAGTTAGGGTAAGCTCATTAAAACAACCTCAACAATGCAGGGTCTAAGCACGAGCACAACCAAGGTAGAATGCATGATCTTACCTTCGATCCAAATAAGCCAAAATATACATGATGCATGAACATATATTCCACATTATGCCATGCTCAACAAGTTCATATCTACATCACGTGAAAATGCATATATCAATGAATTAACAAACACATATATCCAACCATATTGGCAACACATATCTCAATTCATATTAGCACCTAGCTATGACTCAAATACGCGAATAACCGTTGGAACTCACATCCAACAACAACCATTACCTCACGGTGGGATGACACTCGTCACCGTTACACGCGGAGGGGATTCCACTCATCCTCACGCCCCATCGATGGGATTACACTCATCACCAACTAACATATATAAGAAGAATTTCCGGGCGAACTCGTACTCCATCTTGATGACTACCATCACCAAGACCACGCGCGCATTTGACTCACGTGTGCACACTAAAAATCCTAATGATCGATCATTTGTACCCAAGCATACTAGTGTCAATACTAAACACAATTCACAACCTTTCGCAACATCATTTCATATCAATTTTCGTGCTTAGCACGTACTCACCATGACTCACTGTCATGCACAACAACAATCCAAACTACATGCATATAACAATGCATCAAACCACGCCTCAACAACATGTATAACACAATATACATAATCACCATAATCACAATTAATCATGAGGCATAAACCACTCTAATCCCAACTCTAGGTGGGTCTACCAAGCCCAACCTAGTCCACATGCTTGAACCAACACTTGAAAACCAATTTAAAACATTTAACCACTCACTAACTATTCCAAGCTCAACCCACTAGTCGATCAAGCTTCCAACGATTCCGGATTTGTTCTCGATGCTTCACCAACACAAACTCTTGCTTCTAATCAACTCAACACAATCAAAACAACCTCAAATCAGTTCACACATCAATGTAGAAGACCCGGAACACTACTCAAGCATAAAACACATGGATTCAAGCTATGAACAACCCTCAAAACCTCAATCCCGAGCAGCCATGAAACCTAATCCAAAACTCATGATTTCAACCCTTTTTACACACTTAAATGCTTCCAAAACAACCCCTAACTATTACTCTAACATCAGCCCTCAATTTCCAACATAAAACACCCCCCAAAACCAACCTTAAAACCCTTCAAAAACTCCATTAAAACCCAAATCCAGGAATCTTTATAAAACTCTTTAAAATTCACATATGTTGGACCTTAAGGGTTGTAAACAACTTATCTAACAACAAATAATCAAAAGCTTTGTTAAAAGTTCGTAAAGCTTCAAACTTTGATAAAAACTTTGAAAACCCAAAATGCAAAATACATATTTTTAATGAAAGCTAATGGTACCAAAATGAAGAGGAAGACAAGGCCAAGTCAAAAATGCAATTACCTTTTGAAAATCACCAACAAGGAGCAAAGAATGTAATGGAATAGTGAAAATGGAGAGAGTGCTTTTCAATGTCGTGGAAAAGCAATGGGAGAGAGAGGGAAGAAGATGACAAGGGATATTTTAAACAAAAAGGGTTTTAATTGAAAGTCTACTTATTTACAATCTTGCCATTAATGAGATGGCAATCTCAAATATTTGCAAATTCCATGGAAAATGAGTTTCAAATCAATTTAAGTCCAACATAAAATGTTTGCTTTGAAAACCCGAGGCCCAAATAATATTTTATAATTTTAATTATAAAACTGAAACTTAGTAATATTATTTTTAATATTATTTTCACCGACCCCCAAACCCGGGTGTTACAACTCTCCCCCACTTAAGGAATTTCGTACCCGAAATTACCTGACGGAAACTGCTCAAGCATATCAGCTTTCCTCTCCCACGTGGCCTCTTCCACACCTTTATGTCTCCACAACACCTTGACCAACTCTATGGTCTTTCCACGCAACACCTTGCTATCAGAAGCAAGTATCTCAACAGGTTCTTCATTGTAAGACAAATCCGGATTCAACTCTATCTCCTCAACGGGCACAACATGAGACGGATCTGATCTATATCTCCTAAGCATCGACACATGAAACACATCATGGATCTTCTCTAACTTATAAGGCAATCTCAAACGGTAAGCTATTGGCCCAATCCGCTCAACTATCTCATACGGACCAATAAACCTCGGACTCAACTTGCCTTTCCGGCCAAATCTCATTACCTTCTTCCACGGAGATACTTTCAGAAACACCTTCTCACCCACTGAGAACTCAATCTCTTTTCTCTTCAAATCTGCATAAGATTTCTGATGATCGGAAGCTACTCTCAAACGGTCACAAATCAACTTCACTTTTTCTGTAGTTCCCTTGAGCAAATCCGGCATAGGTAACAATTTCTGACCCGTTTCAGCCCAACAGATCGGAGTCCTACATCATCTACCATAAAAAGCCTCATAAGGAGCCATCTGTATACTAGCCTGGTAACTGTTGTTGTAAGCAAACTCAACTAAGGGCAAGTGCTTCTCCCAAGAACCATGGAAGTCAATCACACAACAACAAAGCATATCCTCTAAAATCTGTATCACTCGCTCTGACTGTCCATCTGACTGCGGAAGATAAGAAGTGCTGAAATGCAAACGGTTACCTATGGCACTATGCAAACAACTCCAGAACCTAGCTGTGAATCGCGGATCTCTATCTGATACAATAGACTTCGGAACTCCATGAAGTCTCGAAATCTCACGAATGTAGAAATTCGCCAACTTATCTAAAGAATATGTAGTGTTCACTGCTAAGAAGTGAGCACACTTAGTAAATCTATCAACGATTACCCAAACAGAATTCCTCTTCGAAGGAGACAACGGTAACCCCGACACGAAGTCCATAGTGATCTTTTCCCATTTCCATTCCAGAATCTTCAAAGGTTGTAACAAACCTGAAGGAACTTGATGTTCTGCCTTCACTCTCTGACAAACCATGCAACGACTCACATACTCGGCTACATCCTTCTTCAAACCAACCCATAAATAATCATTCTTTAAGTCACGGTACATCTTGGAACTACCCGAATGTATAGAAAAAGGACTCGAATGTGCTTCACTCAGAATCAGACGTCTCAACTCAACATCTTCAGGTACTACAACTTTGTTTCTAAAGCATAACACATTCTCACCACTGAAGCTATACTCGGTCGGTTTACCTTCGGCTATGTCCTGAACATGAGGAACTAAAGACACATCTTGCAACTGTTTCTCTCTAATCAACTGAATCAAAGAAGGTTTCACTTGCAACTCTATGATCAAACCACCATCACCGGATACACTCAATCTAGCAAACATAGCTCGCAACTCAACTGCAACTTTTCTGCTCAACGCATCGGCTACTACATTTGCCTTACCCGGATGGTACTCAATGGTCAAATCATAATCTTCCAATAGCTCAAGCCATCTTCTCTGTCTCAAGTTCAACTCTCTCTGAGTCATCAAATACTTCAAGCTCTTATGATCGGTGTAGACTATGCACTTCTCACCATACAAGTAGTGACGCCAAATCTTCAACGCAAACACAACAGCGGCTAACTCTATATCGTGAGTAGGATAGTTCTTCTCATCTACTTTCAATTGTCTCGAAGCATAAGCAACAACTCTTCTTTCTTGCATCAGAACACAACCTAAACCTATGTAGGAAGCATCACTATAGATCACAAATTCTTTACCTAAAACTAGTTGTACCAACACTAAAGCATTCGTCAAAGCTTCTTTCAATTTCTCAAAAGCCTTATGTCTCGCATCTGAACACTCAAACTTAACTCCCTTTTGCAACAATTTAGTCAACGGAGCAGCTACTCTAGAGAAACCATCAACGAACCTCCTATAGTAATCGGCTAATCCTAGGAAACTCCTAATCTCAGTCACTGACTTAGGTTGTTTCCACTCAACAATAGCCTCAATCTTCGTCGGATCAACACAGATACCTTCGGCTGATACAACATGGCCAAGAAACACAACTTCTCGAATCCAGAACTCACATTTACTAAGCTTAGCATACAACTAATTGCTCATCAACCTCTGTAAAACAAGTCTCAAGTGCTCATCATGCTCTTCTTCTGATCTCGAGTATACAAGAATGTCATCTATGAAAACAACTACAAAACGGTCTAGATAATCTCTGAAAACTCTTTTCATCATATCCATGAATGCTGCTGGTGCGTTCGTGAGCCCAAACGGCATCACAAGGAACTTGTAGTGACTATATCTAGTCCTAAAAGATGTCTTCGGAACATCACACTTTTTTACTTTCAACTGATAGTACCCTGACCTCAAATCTATCTTCGAGAACATTGAAGCACCCCTCAACTTATCAAACAGATCATCTATACGAGGCAACGAATACTTGTTCTTCACGGTCAACTAATTCAACTGCCTGTAGTCAATACACGTTCTCATGCTGCCATCTTTCTTCTTTACAAACAACACATGAGCACCCCAAGGCGAATTACTAGGCCTAATGAAACCACGGTCTAACAACTCCTGAAGCTGACTCTTCAACTCTTTCAACTATTTTGGAGCCATACGATATGGAGCTATAAAAACTGGAGTAGACCCTGAAACAGTCTCAATCACAAACTCTACATCTCTGTTAGGAGGCAAACCTGGTAACTCTTCTGGAAACACATCCGGAAAGTCACAAATTGTTCTAATGTCTTTTGGCCTGACCTCGCTCATATTTGGATTCATCACATATGCTAAGTAAGCCCCACAACCGGAATCCATCAACCTATGAGCCTCTAAAGCTGACACAACATTCGACAAGAACTTAATGTTCTCACCTACTACTACTACCTCATAGTCATTAGAGAGTTTCAAAGAAATCCTCTTCGTCTCAAAATCTACACTAGCTCTGTGCTCAACTAACCAGTCCATACCCAATATAATATCAAAGCCATAAAACGGAAGTTCCATCATATCAACAGGAAACACATAACCCTGAATCTTCAGCGGACACCTCCTATACATCCGTCTAACTATAACTGTCTCACCGAAGGAACTAGTCACATGCATACCTACCTCTAAGATCTCAACAGGTTTGTCTAACTTCTTTCCATGCTCACTCAAAATGTAAGAATGCGTAGAACCCGAATCAACCAAGGAAAGCAAAGACATAGACTGTAACTCAAAATTACCTGCTATCACATCCGTGTCGTTCTCGGCCTATCCCTGAGCATAGACTCTCACTGGCCCACCTGTCTCTGGTTGTACTGTCACAACATGAGCAAGGTTCCTCTGAGCCTCTATCCTAGGAGCATCAACCCTAGGCTGGAAGTAGCCACGACCGTGCCCACTACCTCTCTGATAATCATTCGCTCTCGTAGGAGCCTGTGCTAGATTCGGTGCTTGTGCCGCCTGATGCGGACACTCTCTCCTAAAGTGGTCCCTCGAACCACAGTTCCAACAAGCATGAAAGTTACCCCAACACTCTCCAGAATGTTGTCTCCCACAACGCGTGCACTCGGGCAAACGCCCTCCAGCTCTATGGCCCTGGTAGCCTCTACCATGGTGGCCACCGCCACGTCTATGGTCAAACTGTTGTCCACCGCCTCGATGCCTCTTGGCATCACCTTGATCAAAGTTGTTATTCCTCTTTCCAGAACTAGACCCTCCTGACCGCTTGGTCATCCCCAAATTATGTTCAATGTCCTTGGCCCTAGCGACCAAGACATCAAAATCTGAATAATCAGAAGCTAAAGTATACCTCTTAACTTCCTCATGAAGCCCATATCTGAAATGGTTACAATGGTCCCTCTCAGTAGGAACCAACTCTGGAGCGTACTGACTCAAACGAACAAAACGGATCTCGTAGTCTGTCACTAAAGCATCTCCCTGAACAAGAGCCAAGAACTCTCGTTTCTTCTCATCAAGATATCTCAACCCCAAGTATCTCTTCCGGAAAGCAGACTCAAAGAAATCCCAACCAATCTTGGCCTCTGGAACCCCAGCAGTAATGGTGACCCACCAGGTGTAGGCATCACCCTGAAGCAAAGAAATCACACAGCCCAATTTGCGAGCTCCCACACAACCCATTGAGCTAGGATACAGACCATCTTCTCCAACCACAACTCAGATCTCTCGGGTGTAGACCCTCTGAACTCATCAGCTCCTAGGCTACGAAGCCTCTCTAACGATAAACTAGTATCATCACCCCCCCCCGGCTGAGCTGCAGCCTGGGCTCCGACAATTGCGGCCTGAAATGCTCCCGCTATAGCTTACACAAGCGGAGCCATATCTATTCCCGCAAGACCTTGGCCACCCTGACCAACCTGAGATCCCGCTCCCTCAGCTCCAGCCTCGCCTCCCGCTTCAGGCGGAGGAGGTGGTGGTGGTGGAGCTCCAACTCCAACAGGAGGCTCTTCCACATGAGCCTCCACTCCAGCCACCGGCTCATCAACAGGAGCTGCAACCCGAGGTTCCTAACGAACCACCCTCGGTCTACCTCTAGGCCTCGATATACATGCTCACAGATAACAACTACAACACAACAACATCAAGCACAAAAATAGGGTTAGCAAGGGCAAGGGTTCCAAGTGGCTCAAGTATGTTCCCTCACTAAAAAAATACTTTTTTCCAATGTAATAGTAGCAATGGGACTCTACACAACATGCTTCAAACAAAACAACATACATACACGCTCAAACAAGCATACAACAAGGCATATTTGATAAACAAGAAAACATGCTTACATGGCAAGCAAACACCGTGCATTTCAATACAAGAACTTAACTTACCTCACTTACCTACCCAAGGTCTCAGAAACCTTAGGCTCTGATACCAACAAGTGTAACCCCCTCGTCCCAGTCCAGACGCTTGACCGATCCGAGTGGGCTACACGGGGATAACCGAGGCGATACCCGTTAAGGCTCCACTTTAGTTACGACCCAAGAAAAACTTTTTCATTTTTATTATCTATTCTAGATGGGATATTAGATCCTACGTGAGAAAAGCAACAGCGGAAGAAGCAATGAAGTAAACAACCAACAGTCCAATTAAAACAGCCCATTTTAATCTTAAACAGCAGACTGTATTGGAATTCCCATAGGGTGTTTCGATACGCCTTGACTAGGTCAACTGGCCAAAGTCAAACCGAGGATACCGTTTCGAAACAGGGGTGGACCGTATCGAAACACCCTCAATGGTCAACTTCTCGTGGTCAGCCATATATAGACCGTTCTGAAACACTAAAGCTCGTTTCGATACTTCAATTTATCGTCAAATTCTCAAATTTCCAGTGGCAAAAACATACCGAAACGGCCCCCTAACGTACCGAAACGCCTGGCCAAAAACGAAGGGACCGTACCGAAACGGGTCTAATCGTTTCTAAACGCCCTCTGTCTGCAGATTGGTTTTAACTGGTTTTTGGTACAAGGTTGTCCCAAAAACACCACTAAGACCTCACACAACACACAAGCATACACTCAAGGCAAGCCAAACACGACAAGCATACATAGCACACTTCCTCATACAAAAGCCATACATTTAAAGGACCAACAAATCAACATAAGGTTCATACAAGGCATTAAAGATTCATGCTTCACAAGAACATTCATTTAGACAACCATAAAGGCACAAGGCCAACATACATGATAAGCAATTAAAACATGGTTTACAAACCACACAAGGCATCCAAAAGCTAAACCAACATTAACATATAAAGAAGTCTAACATGCTCCTAAAGCCAAACGTCAACATACGTCCAAAAGCTCAAGACAACAAATACATATCACATTGCTTGACCATTACATCTTATAACTAAAAAGTTCATACTTGAAAACTAAGATAGCACCACAAAGCACACTTGGAGGCCCCCTTCTTGCACTAGCAACCCACGAACTACGGATCTACATTGTCGAACAAAAGAGAGCGTAAGCATGAGGCTTAGTGAGGGTAAGCTCATTAAAACAACCTCGACAATGCAGGGTCCAAGCACGAGCACAACCAAGGTAGAATGCATGATCTTACCTTCGATCCACATAAGCAAAAATATACATGATGCATGAACATATATTCCATATTATGCCATGCTCAACAAGTTCATATCCACATCACATGAAAATACATATATCAATGTATTAACAAACACATATATCCAACCATATTGGCAACACATATCTCAATTCATATTGGCACCTAGCTATGACTCGAATACACGGATAATCGTTGGAACTCACATCTAACAACAACCATTACCTCACGGTGGGATTACACTCATCGCCATTACATGCGGAGGGGATTCCACTCATCCTCAGGCCCCGTCAATAGGATTACACTCATCACCGAATAACATATATAAGAACATTTTTCCGGGTGAACCCGTACTCCATCTTGATGACTACCATCACCAAGACCACGCGCGCATTTGACTCACGTGTGCACACTAAACATCCTAATGATCGATCATTTGTACCCAAGCATACTAGTGCCAATACTAAACACAATTCACAACCATTCACAACATCATTTCATATCAATTTCCGTGCTTAGCACGTACTCACCATGACTCACCGTCATGCACAACCACAATCCAAACTACATGCATATAACAATGCATCAAACCATGCCTCAACAACATGTATAACACAATATACATAATCACCATAATCACAATTAATCATGAGGCATAAACAACAATTAGAGTTCAACCAAAGTCTCTAACTAAAGCTTGTGATTATGCTACAACTCTAATCCCAACTCTAGGTGGGTTTACCAAGCCCAACCTAGTTCACATGCTTGAACCAACACTTGAAAACCAATTTAAAACATTTAACCACTCACCGACTATTCCAAGCTCAACCCACTAGCCGATCAAGCTTCCAACGATTCCGAATTTGTTCCCGATGCTTCACCAACACAAACTCTTGCTTCTAATCAACTCAACACAACCAAAACAACCTCAAATCAGTTCACACATCAATGTAGAACACCCGGATCACTACTCAAGCATAAAACAAATGGAATCAAGCTATGAACAACCCCCAAAACCTCAATCCCGAGCAGCCATGAAATCCAATCCAAAACTCATGATTTCAACCCTTTTTACACACTTAAATGCTTCTAAAACAACCCCTGACTATTACTCTAACATCAGCCCTCAATTTCCAACATAAACACCCCCCAAAACCAACCTTAAAACCCTTCAAAAACTCCATTAAAACCCAAATCCATGAATCTTTATAAAACCCTTTAAAATTCACATATGTTGGACCTTAAGGGTTGTAAATAACTTATCTAACAACAAATAATCAAAAGCTTTGTTAAAGTTCATAAAGCTTCAACCTTTGATAAAAACTTTGAAAACCCAAAATGCAAAATACATATTTTTAATGAAAGCTAATTGTACCAAAATGAAGAGGAAGACAAGGCCAAGTCAAAAATGCAATTATCTTTTGAAAATCACCAACAAGGAGCAAAGAATGTAATGGAATAGTGAAAATGGAGAGAGAGCTCTTCAATGTCGTGGAAATGCAATGGGAGAGAGAGGGAAGAAGATGACAAGGGATATTTTAAACAAAAAGGGTTTTAATTGAAAGTCTACTTATTTACAATCTTGCCATAATGAGATGGCAATCTCAAATATTTGCGAATTCCATGGAAAATGAGTTTCAAATCAATTTAAGTCCAACATAAAATGTTTGCTTTGAAAACTCGAGGCCCAAATAATATTTTATTATTTTAATTATAAAACCGAAACTCAATAATATTATTTTAATATTATTTTCACCTGACCCCCAAACTCGGGTGTTACATGAACTTTAATCACCGCCAACATTTCTAGTGCTAACTCGTCATTCCTGTTTGATAAGACGCTGCATTAAATTAATTTCACTTTTCAAACAACATGGAAATTTAATGTGTTGAGCATTTTTTTATTTATTCTAGGTTTAATTATTTTAAAATCCTAAAAAAATCTAAGTTTTTTATTCCTAATTGAGAGCTTGAGTTTGTTTAAGTGTGTTTTATATTTGTGAAGAAAATCTTTCTATAAACACGTCTCTATCTAAGCTTTTAGAACCTAGTCCTAAATTTTGACCTATCTCTAAAGAACAAACAAAAAATTTGAATTTTTCTTTATGTTTTATTTTTTATTATTTCTTTTAAAAAAACCTTTTATTCTTTTTTTAATTTAAAATCAAGACCATTCTTTTTGACATTTTTTTTTAGTCTTATTGATTTTCTACATTTTATTTTCAAAAAAAAAGAGTTTTTTATATTAAAACTTTAAAGGTTATTATTATTCTTTATTTGCATGAAGTTTTTACATTTTTTTAAAAAGCTCTTTTTTAAAGATGACTTTTTAGAAAAGATTTTTTTTATTTTTCAAACTCTAATCTTTTCTAAAAAATCTAAACTTCTAACCTATGATTTTTTTATTAAAAACACATTTTAAAATTTTATCTTTTGATTTTTCCCTTTTAAAATTTATTATTTACTATTTTTTTGAAAACACTCTTATTTACCTTTTTTTAAGAAAAAAATCTTACTTTAAATTATCTAAGAACTCTGAAATATTAAAACTTATATTTCAAAATACACTTTTATTTCTAACAAATTAAGCCCCTTTTATTTTTTTTCATAATTTATTATCTTCTTATTAAACCCTTTGATTTTAGTTTTTTTTAAACAAACATTAATTCATTTTTATTTCTAAATCTAAAAGGATCAAAACTATTTTTAAGTTGCAACTATTTCATTTTTAAGATCAAAGTTTTAAAAATAATATTTTTTAAACATGTATGAAATTTAAAGATCAAATTAAAAACTAAACAAAATTCTAGAACGAAATTATTACCGAATTCAAGAATCGATCTTCCAACTTCAACAAACCAACCTAAACCAAACACAACACAAAGAAAGCAAAATTCAATCAAGAACAAATATAAAATTCACTAAATAAATTTTAAAGAAAAGAAAAGAATTTTTACCAGAAATGAAGAACTCGTATGCGATCCTTCTCGAATTGCTTCCCAAACGCCTCTGGAAAATGATCCAAAGCTCGAACTTCACTCTAAGAATTTCCAGCAATTGTAGAGAATTTTTTAAGAATTTTTTCGGATTTCTTTTGAAACTTTTTTAAATAGTGAATTCGTGAAGAACAAAGTGGGGAAAAGGGTATTTATACTAAAACTTAGGCCTTTCAGTTCAATGCACAATCGGGATTTAATCCCCAAATTGAAGCTCAAATCCAACCAAGAACTTGATCCTAAGAAAATCCCCTCAAAAATTCCAATTTAGTTCAGATTCAGAGTCAAATTTTCCCCTTGATTCGAGCCCTAGCTTTAACCCTTTTTTCACAGCTTTTTACAAATTTCGGTGACTACAGTGGATGGAAGCGAGCGACATCGGTACCGTTGGGTCGGCGACAGCAAGACGCGTCGAATGGCACCAATAGCGTCGATAACCGTGGCCTGTGGACGGCGAACGGACACCCGACAGCCGGCCAGGCTGTCAAATTAAGGCACCCAGCTCGAGCGCGTGGCCGCGCGCGTCTTTTTTTCATTTATTCATTTATTTTTTATCCTTTTTTTGTTGTTTCTTTTTATTATTGAGCTATCTTCCTAAGGTTTATTAATGAATTTTTTTAACAAAATAAATAGGTTTATTATTTATTTTAAAATTTAGTCTTTTATTTGGTTTTTTTACAATGAATTTAGAATTGAGCTTTATTGAGATAGGCTTTTGGGTTTTTTTTTATTTTAGAAGGGGTCTTTATTTAAAATAATTTTTTAGAAAATTTTATATTTAGTATTTTATTTTGATACAGATAGGTGAAAATCTAGTGAGAACAAATTGATGTCAATTTTTTTAAAGTCCTCGACAATTGTTGACAATTTCTGAATGAACAATTTTATCATTATTTGGCGAGTACAATACCACTTTGGATAAAGCTGTCATCATTCGTTTTGACGTGTTCACTAAATAATTACAAGCTTGACGTAAATCAGTAATTTCCCTAAATAAACCTTTTAAGTTACGTTTTTAGATATAACTTAAAAAAATGTCTCTAACGTTTGGTTGTATAGTTATTTTGACTGTTATTTTTTTAATTAATGTTTTATTTTAAGTCAAAATATCCCTCGGTAGATAAAAATTATTAGTCAACTAACAATAATTAACTTGAAATTATTTGTCAGAATGATACGTCAACGAAAAAAAAACTTCATATTTAACATGATTTTATAAAATTAATTTTTGACTGGTGAGTAATTATGTGATGTCAGCATACTGTCTATATGACACTGCTATGTCAGTGTGCATTGTCATATAAATTTGTCATGTTATTTCAAAGCGTTTATCATTAATTTATTTCTAATTTTCATAGACGAACTATTTTGACCTAAAATTAAACATTGAGGATTAAAGTGCTACACGAAAAGAATATGAGCTAAATTGACTACTCAATTAATCGGATAATTTTTTTTTGACATTATGCAGTGTTTTATTAAATTATGTTTTTTTCACAAGTTAAACTTCTATTCACATTGGATTACATGTTCCAATCACTTAGAATTCATGTCAGTTCACTTTCGGAAAAACAGTTGGGTTCCTCGGTAAACCCTGCCCACCGACATCTCAATCTTTCTCTGCCATTCAAGTTGCAGGGCCATACCCAAACACCTGGCAAACCAATTTCCATTCATAATACTTTATGCTTTACTAGTACTACATCCAGCGAATTTAGTATTTACATTCAATCTTTATCGTATGAAATGGGTATTCTGCGGACCCCATTTCAATTCAAAATGAATCTCCATTAGGGTTGTAAAAACATGTCATTTTTTTCGCTCGGCTCGGGTCGGGTCGGGTGCGGGTCCATTTTAGGTCGGGTCAATTTCAAGTCGGGTCCATTTCAGATCGGGTCAAAACGGGTCGGGTCCGAAACAGATAATTGACAGGTTAATTCGGGTTCGGATACACTTCAGGTCGGGTTCATTTCAGGTCAGGTCCATTACAGGTCAGGTCCATTTCAGGTCGGGTTCATTTCAGGTCAGGTGCATTTCAGGTTTCAGGTCGGGTGCATTTCAGGTTTCAGGTCGGGTAGTTTCAGGTCGGGGTATTTTCGGGATTGGAATTCGTATTGAGTTTGAGTTCGGTACAACTGTATAAGTAGTCGATAGACTTTAGATTGACATTCGTCAATCGTCATTGATTTGGAGTTAATTATTTAAATTCATATCAAATTAAAATTATAAAACATTGAAGTAATTAAAAAATAATGAAAAGGGGTCAATTTGGACTGAAAAGGGGTCAATTTGGATTAAAAATAAAGTTTCAAGGATTAATGAACAAAAATATCAAATTAAAATTATAAAACATTAGACAAATTTAAAAGAAAATAATGAAAATGGGTCAATTTGGAATAAAAATAAAGTTTTGTGGACTATAATGAACAAAAATATCAAATTAAAAGTATAAAAATTAGAGTAATTAAAAAACAATAAGTAGAGGTCAATTTAGAATAAAAATAAAGTTTTAGGATCTAGAATGAACAAAATTTCAAATTAATATTATAAAACATGATGAATTAATATATATAGGGGTCAATATGGAATTAAAATAAAGTTAAGGGAGTAGAATAGAGAAAATATCAAATTAAAATAATAAACATTGGACAAATTAAAAAATAAACATGGGTCGATTTGGAAAACAAATAAAGTTTTAGGGTCTAAAATGATGAAAATATCAAATTAAAATTATAGAACATTGGACAAATTAAAAAAACAATGAATAGGGGACAATTTGGAATTGAAAATAAAGTTAAGGGACTAGAATGAACAAAGTACCAAATTAAGATTATCAAACATCAGACGAATTTAAAAAAAACAATAAATATGGGTCAATTTGTGTAACACCCATGTTTTGAGGTTAGGAGTTAGTCGTGTTAGTTGGTTCGAGTCGGTAAAATCAATTTTAATCAAATTGACCTTGATTTTTATTTAATTGAGATATAAACAAAAAGGAGTGACCATTATGGCAATTTAGTCAAAACATATAAAAGGTAGACAACCTTTTTGAAATTAAAAGAACAAAAAGAAAAAAAAAGTATCAACTTTCCCCCTTTTTCTTCCTTCAACGTGAAAACCACACTAAACCCTCCCAAACCCCGAATTTAGTATTCCATCAAATTTCTCCATTGATTCAAAGGTATTTTCAAAGGTAATTACATATTTACACTCTCCTCATCATCCTCTACATTTACCTAGTCTTGAAATTGAAAACTACCATCTTTTTGAAATCTCATGTTTGAAGAAAGTTTGAATTTTTAATGGGTTTTACATATGATTTTGGTTTGTTAAGTTGGGTTTTAGTTTAATCTCATCGTAATACACATAATATCTTGAAATGGTGGATTTTGAGTGAAAATCCGAAGTGGGTCTTTGGGGCCATTTTTGAGGTGTCTAAAATTGAGTTTTGGGTGAGTTTTAGGCTTGGGTTGGAGGGCTGATGGTTTAGGGATGTTAGGAAAGTGTTTTGGAACCTTTTAGATGTCTTTTGGGTGCTTGAAATCATGGTTTTCTGCTGGGTAATAAGGGAGCACTAAAATTGGAAATTTGATGAGAAAATGGTTTTGAAATTGGGTGAAGTTTGGCTTGTGTTGTAAGTGGGGTTTGTGACTGAAATTTAGCGTTGATTTGTAAGTGATGTTTGTGTTTTATTTGGCTAGAAACAAGAGGAGATATCAGAGAAGCATCGGGACGGAATCCGGAAATTTAGGAGGCTTGCTTGCTTGCTTGGGTTGCTAAGGAAGGGTGGTGAGTAAAACTTTAAATTTGTTTTAAAGTTGGTTCAAGTGTGTGTAGTGGATGTGTTGGGATGAGCTTGGTAGGCCATTACTAGGTGGGAGTTAAGTTGGTAGTTTAACTCCTTGATTTCTATTGATGCTTACTATGCCATTGCCTATTTGATCTTGTGAAATATGGATTGATTTGTATGTGTATACCTTGCTATGTGTATGCGATGAACATGTGATATAATTGGTGGATGTGGGGTGTGATTAATGAAATTGGCACTAATTAACTTACTGGGTGTAAATGGTCGATCATTAGGATTAGTGTGCACACAATTGAGTCAAAACGCGTGTGGCCTTGATGGCGTTGAGTCATCAAGGAGGAGTACGGTGATGTAATATTCCACCGGAAATTTATTTATATTCTATGTGATGATGAGTGGAATCCCATCCGTAGGGCATGTGGTGATGAGTGGAATCCCGCCCATGCAAGGTCTGGTGATGAGTGTAATCCCACCGAGGTAATGTTGTTGTCGTTGAGATTTAATCCGCACATCCGGGTAAACTAATAGTGGCCAATGAACTTGATATTATAATTATGATGTTGTGATGTTGATATACATTGTTGAGCTTAGTATGATGTGAGATGCCATATTATGACTCTTGAAAGACTAGCTAAGTTGACTCGTCGATACTTGTATATGTTGCATGTGAGGTTAAGGATTTGCATGCTTGGACCCTGCATTGTTGTTGCTTTTGATTTTAGAGCATCCTCACTAAGCTTCTAGCTTACGCTCTCATTTTCAACAATGCAGATCTTTAGCGTGGTGTTAGCAAGGAGCAAGGCGAAGGGGCTTTCCAAGTTTATAGTTGCCCAAGTATGAATTAGTAATTAATGTAGTAGTTTAGCAATGGGGCTATTATGTGTTTTGTATGAGCTTTGTATGACTCATGGAGGTTGTTGGTGTTGATGTTTTTGTTGAATTTGTAAACCATGTTAAGCCTTGATGAATGCTTGATTGTGATGATATGCTTTTGTAGGAGTACACGTGTTATTGTTGCATGTAACTCTATGTGTATTGACTTGTGCCTTAAGGGCTTTTAATGCTTAAGTATGCCTTGGATGATTCTTGGAATGATTGTCTTATCTTAAATCTTGTGATGATCATGAATGTTTGCAATAGGGAGCATGCTTCTAAAGTGTATTTGTTTGTGAAGTATGCTTCTTGGAGTTGTTGAGGGCATTTGGGATCATTTAGAGTAGCCTAAATCTGATTTTTGAAAGTTGCAGAAAGTAAGTGTTTCGAAACGGTTGGAGCTGTTTCGAAACGGTGTGGCTCCAGGCCCCCCGTATCGAAACTCGTTTCGGTACGGTTTGGCTACTGTGAGCCCCTGTTTCGAAACAAGTATCGAAACGTTTTTGCTACTGTCCATGCCTATTTCGAAACAAGTTTCGAAACGTCAGAAAAAAATTGTAACCCTGTTCCGAAACGGGGTGGATGCGTCTCAGTACGGGTACCTGGCCTTTTTAACTAAGCCCGTGTTTCGAAACGGGCGACGATTGTTTCGAAATGGGTAGTTGGAAATGGGTTTTTGGACATCTCTAATGGGTCTCAAGGGTTGGGCTTAGGCCCGGTTTGTGGTAGGGTTTTTGTGGGCCTTGTTTTCCGCTATCGCGATCACTTAGGTAATTAAATGCCTCTAGACAAGACGTAAAATAAACAAAAAAAAAATAGGATCGCTAACCGAGGTGGAACCTTCGCGGGTTTCATGTCGGTTTTCCCCGTGTAGCCTACTCTAACCGGTCAGCCGACCAGACCGGGGCGAGGGGGTTACATTTGTTGGTATCAGAGCCTTAGGTTACTGAGATCTCGGGCAGGTAAGTGAGGTAAGCTTGATGTGTTAAGTAATTGTATTGCTTGGTGTATGCTCTGCCATGAAATCTTGTTGTTTGATTGTTCGTATGATGAGTTGAAGCATGAATTGTTACATTGGTGTAGTGTCGAGTGCCCATTGCTACTATTACTTAATTTAAAATGGTTTTGTAAAGAAAAGTACTTGAGCACTTTTGGACCCTTGCCTTTGCTAACGTAATCCTTATTTGTTTGTTGTTGTAGTTATTATCTTGCTAGCTGTACCATGAGACCACGTGGGAGGCCTAGGATGGTTCAGCCGGAACCACGGGCACAAGCTCTGGGGATTGAGCAGATTGGTGGGGCACAGGCTCCTCAACCTCCTCCTCATCAAGAGGGAGGTGAGGCGGGAGTCGAGGGTGTTGGACCTCAAGTAGGCCAAGGACCGGCTAGAATTGATTTAGCTCCCTTAGTTCAGGCGATAGCTGGAGCTTTCCAGGTTGCAATGGCTGAGGGTCAGGCAGCGGCACAGCCTCAGGGAGAGGGTATCGGGTTGCCTTTGGAGAGACTCCGCAGTTTGAGAGGTGAAGAGTTTAGAGGGTCGACACCCGAGAGGTCTGAGATGTGGTTAGAGAAGACCGTCCGTATCTTGTCACAGATGGGATGTACTGGAGGATGCAAGTTAGGGTGTGTTGAGTCCTTGCTTCAGGGTGTTGCCTCACTTGGTGGGTCACTATCACTACGGGTATGAAGGAGGCCGAGATTACTTGGAAGTTCTTTGAGTCAGCATTCCGTAAGAAGTATTTGGGTCCTTGATATCTCGATGAGAAGAAGAGGGAGTTTATGGCTTTGCTTTAGGGGAGTATGTCTGTGACTGGTTATGAGATTCGATTTGTTAGACTGAGTCAGTATGCATCTAAGCTTGTTCCTACTGAAGTGGAACGTTGTAACCGTTTCCGTTATGGGTTGAATGAAGAGATCAAGAGGTACACTCTAGCTTCGGACTACACTGATTTTGATGTCTTGGTCGCGAGGGCCAAGGACTTGGAGCACAGTTTGGGTTTGACCAAACAATCTGGTGGTTCTAGTTCTGGTAATAGGTCTAGTGATTTTGATTGAGGTGATGCCAAGAGGCATCGGGACAACCGACATCACTATGACCATAGACGTGGTTGAGGTAACAACGGTAGGGGCCAACAGGGCCAGGGCTGGTGGGAAGTTGCCCACGTGTGCTACTTGCGGGAGGAACCACACCGGTGAGTGTTAGGGGAACTTCCACTCGTGTTGGAGTTGTGGACCTAGGGACCACATTAGGCGTGACTGTCCACATCATATGGGGCAGGGACCAGCTCAGGCTCCTGCTAGAGCCAATGACTTCTAGAGAGGCCGCTGGCGCGGTAGAGGTAACTTCTGGCCGAGAAATGATGGCCAGAGGAACATAGCACATGTAGTTGCAGTCCAGCCAGAGGGCGGAGGTCAGGCCAAAGTTTACGCTCAGCGTGGGGATCAGCATGACACAGATGTGATTGCAGGTAACTTCTCGATACAGTCTTTGGGTTTGCTTTCTTTGATTGACTCTGGGTCTACACATTCCTATATATTGAGTGAGCATGCACAATCATTGAATTTACCTTGTGAAATGTTAGAGGTAGGAGTTAGTGTTACTAGTTCCTTTGGGGACACGGTAGTAGTTAGAAAGATGTACGGAAGGTGTCCGTTGATGGCTCAAGGACATGTGTTTCCATTGGATATGATGGAGCTACCTTTCTACGGCTTCGATGTAATTCTGGGTATGGACTGGCTCACTGAGCATAGAGTTAGGATAGACTTCGAAACTAGGAGGATTTCTTTGAGACTCGCAGATGATTATGAGATAGTAGTAGTGGGTGAGAACGTGAAGTTCTTATCAAATGTAGTTTCAGTTCTAGAGGCTAAGAGGTTAGTTAAGATGGGTTGCGAAGCATATTTGGCTTATGTGATGAATCCAAACATGAGTGAGGTTAGACCTCAAGACATCCTGACAGTGTGTGACTTTCCTAGTGTGTTTCCGGAAGAGTTGACAGGTTTACCACCGGATAGAGAGGTAGAGTTTACTATTGAAACTTATTCTGATTCAGCTCATGTTTCGATTGCTCCGTATCGCATGGCACCGAAAGAATTGAAAGAGTTGAAGACTCAGTTGTGAGAGTTGACAGATAGCGGCTTCATTCGACCTAGTTCTTCACCTTGGGGTGCACCAGTTTTGTTTGTAAAGAAGAAAGATGGAAGCATGAGAATGTGTATAGACTACAGACAGTTGAATCAGTTAACAGTGAAGAACAAGTATCCGTTGCCTAGAATAGATGATTTGTTTGACCAGTTGAGAGGGGCGTCAGTCTTTTCGAAGATTGACTTGAGATCCGGCTACTACCAGCTGAAGGTAAGAGAGGTTGATGTACCGAAGATGGCCTTTAGGACTAGATATGGTCACTATGAGTTTTTAATCATGCCTTTTGGGTTGACTAACGCACCGGCTGCCTTCATGGATATGATGAATCAGATTTTTCATCAGTACCTAGATCAGTTCGTAGTTGTTTTTATAGATGATATCTTGGTGTATTCACGAACTGAAGAAGACCATGACCGACACTTGAGGTTAGTTCTGAAGACCTTGTTAGATAATCAGTTGTATGCGAAGTTGAGAAAGTGTGAATTCTAGATCCTAGAGGTAGTCTTCTTAGGGCATGTACTGTCTGCCGATGGGATTAGAGTTGATCCGAAGAAAATAGAGGCCATTGTTGAATGGAAGCAACCGAAGTCAGTAACAGAGGTACGTAGCTTTCTAGGCTTAGCTGGATATTATAGAAGGTTCGTAGAAGGTTTCTCGAAGATAGCCGCTCCTTTGACACAATTGCTTCAAAAGATTGTTCAGTTTGAGTGGACAGATGCAAGACAGAGAGCCTTTGAGAAATTGAAAGAAGCTTTGACTCAAGCACCGATCTTGATTCAGCCAGAGTTTGGGAAAGACTATGTAGTTTACAGTGATGCTTCCTATGTAGGCCTAGGTTGTGTTCTCATGCAAGACAAGAGGGTGATGGCTTATGCCTCAAGACAGTTGAAGACTCACGAGCGCAACTATCCGACCCATGACATAGAGTTAGCTGCAGTTGTGTTTGCTCTAAAGATTTGGAGACATTATTTGTACGGTGAGAGATGCACAGTGTACACGGATCACAAGAGTTTGAAGTACATCATGACTCAGCGAGATTTGAATCTCAGACAACGTAGGTGGTTAGAGTTGCTGAAGGACTATGATCTTACCATTGAGTACCATCCGGGTAAGGCCAATGTAGTGGCCGATGCTTTGAGTAGAAAGATAGTTGTAGACCTGAGAGCTATGTTTTCTAGATTGAGCTTGTCCGGAGATGGTGGCTTAGTAGTCGAACTTCAGGTTAGACATACTCTAGGTGAGTTGATTAGAGAGAAGCAGCTCTTAGATAGATCTTTGGCACCTCACGTGCAAGATGTGGCCGAGGGTAGACCTTCAGACTACAGTTTCAGTACCGATGGGGTCTTGTGTTTCAAAAATAGGATATTTGTTCCAGAAGACAGTGACTTGAGACATACGATCTTGACTGAAGCACACAGTAGTCCTTTTGCTGTGCATCCTGGAAGTACGAAGATGTACCGTGATTTGAAGAATGAGTACTTTTGGGTTGGTTTGAAGAGAGATGTAGCCGACTTCGTGAGTAAGTGTTTGATGTGTCAGAGAGTGAAGGCGGAACATAAGGTTCCCTCAGGTTTGTTGCAACCATTGAGAATTCCGGAATGGAAATGGGAGAACATTACCATGGATTTTGTTTCGGCTTTGCCTTTGACTCCTACGAAGAAGAACTCGGTTTGGGTTATAGTAGATTGTTTTACGAAGTGTGCTCACTTCTTGGCAGTCAATACCACTTATACTTTAGATAGATTGGCCGATCTGTACATTGATGAGATTGTTAGACTGCATGGTGTGCCGAAGTCTATTGTATCCGATAGAGATCCGAGGTTTACAGCTCGATTTTGGGAGTGTCTGCATACAACTTTGGGTACCCGTTTGAATTTCAGCACGTCTTATCATCCTCAGTCAGATGGTCAGTCAGAGAGAGTTATACAGATTTTAGAGGATATGTTGCGTTGTTGCATCATTGATTTTCAGGGTACTTGGGAGAAGCACTTGCCTCTAGTTGAGTTTGCTTACAATAATAGCTTTCATTTGAGTATTCAGATGGCTCCGTATGAGGCCTTGTATGGTAGAAAGTGTAAAACTCCAGTTTGTTGGGCCGTAGTGGGACAGAAGTTGTTACTTATACCAGATTTGCTCAAGGGGACGACCGACAAGGTGAAATTGATTTGCGATCGATTGAAGGCTGCTTCGGATAAGCAGAAGTCCTATGACGACCTGAAGAGGAAGGAAGTTGAGTTCTCAGTGGGTGAGAAGGTGTTCTTGAAAGTGTCTCCGTGGAAGAAAGTGATGAGATTTGGTCGAAAGGGGAAGTTGAGTCCGAGTTACATAGGACCGTATGAGATTGTGAAGAGGGTTGATCTAGTTGCTTATCAGTTGCGGTTGCCATTCGAGCTAGAGAAGATACACGATGTATTTCACGTTTCGATGCTTCATAAGTATAGGTCCGATCCATCACATGTTATGCCTGTAGAAGAGATTGAATTGAATCCGGATTTGACTTATGAGGAAGAACCAGTTGAGATCCTAGCCTCCGACAGTAAGGCGTTGCGGGGTAGATCGATTGAGTTAGTGAAAGTGTGGTGGCAACGTCGAGGGGAGGACGAGGACACTTGGGAGAGGAAGGAGGATATGGAAAACCAGTTTCCGTATCTCTTTCAGTCAGGTAATTTCGGGAACGAAATTCCTTAAGTGGGAGAGAGTTGTAACACCCGTGTTTTGGGGTTAGGAGTTAGTCGTGTTAGTTGGTTCGAGTCGGTAAAATCAATTTTAATCAAATTGACCTTGGTTTTGATTTAATTGAGATTTAAATAAAAAGGAGTGGCCATTATGGCAATTTAGCCGAAACAAATAAAAGGTAGACAACCTTTTTGAAATTAAAAGAACAAAAAGAAAAAAAAAAGTACCAACTTTCCCCCTTTTTCTTCCTTCAACGTGAAAACTACACTAAACCCTCCCAAACCCCAAATTTACTATTCCATCAAATTTCTTCATTGATTCAAAGGTGTTTTCAAAGGTAATTATATTTTACACTCTTCTCATCATCCTCTACATTTACCTAATCTTGAAATTGAAAACTACCATCTTTTTGAAATCTCAAGTTTGAAGAAAGTTCGATTTTTTAATGGGTTTTACATATGATTTTGGTTTGTTAAGTTGGGTTTTAGTTTAATCTCATCATAATACACATATTATCTTGAAATGGTGGATTTTGAGTGAAAACCCGAAGTGGGTCTTTAGGGCCATTTTTGAGGTGTCTAAAATTGAGTTTTTGGTGAGTTTTAGGCTTGGGTTGGAGGGATGATGGTTTAGGGATGTTAGGAAAGTGTTTTGGAACCTTTTAGATGTCTTTTGGGTGCTTGAAATCATGGTTTTCTGCTGGGTAATAATGGAGCACAAAAATTGGAAATTTGGTGAGAAAATGGTTTTGAAATTGGGTGAAGTTTGGCTTGTGTTGTAAGTGGAGTTTGTGACTGAAATTTAGCGTTGATTTGTGAGTGATGGTTGTGTTTTATTTGGCTAGAAACAAGAGGAGACATCGGAGAAGCATCGGGACCAAATCCAGGAATTTAGGAGGCTTGCTTGCTTGGGTTGCTAAGGAAGGGTGGTGAGTAAAACTTTAAATTTGTTTTAAAGTTGGTTCAAGTGTGTGTAGTGGATGTGTTGGGATGAGCTTGGTAGGCCATTCCTAGGTGGGAGTTAAGTTGGTAGTTTAACTCCTTGATTTCTATTGATGCTTACTATGCCATTTCCTATTTGATCTTGTGAAATATGGATTGATTTGTATGTGTATACCTTGCTATGTGTATGCGATGAACATGTGATATAATTGGTGGATGTGGGGTGTGATTAATGAAATTGGCACTAATTAACTTATCGGGTGTAAATGATCGATCATTAGGATTAGTGTGCACACAATTGAGTCAAAGCGCGCATGGCCTTGATGGCGTTGAGTCATCAAGGAGGAATATGGTGATGTAATATTCCACCGAAAATTTATTTATATTCTACGTGATGATGAGTGGAATCTCATCCGTAGGGCATGTGGTGATGAGTGGAATCCCGCCCATGCAAGGTCCGGTGATGAGTGGAATCCCGCCCATGCAAGGTCCAGTGATGACTGTAATCCCACCGAGGCAATGTTGCGGTTGTTGAGATTTAATCCGCACATCCAGGTAAACTAATAGTGGACAATGAACTTGATATTATATTTATGATGTTGTGATGTTGATATACATTGTTGAGCTTAGTATGATGTGAGATGCCATATTATGACTCATGAAAGACTAGCTAAGTTGACTCGTCGATACTTGTATATGTTGCATGTGAGGTTAAGGATTTGCATGCTTGGACCCTGCATTGTTGTTGCTTTTGATTTTAGAGCATCCTCACTAAGCTTCTAGCTTACGCTCTCATTTTCAACAATGCAGATCTTTAGCGTGGTGTTAGCAAGGAGCAAGGCGAAGGGGCATTCCAAGTTTATAGTTGCTCAAGTATGAATTAGTAATTAATGTAGTAGTTTAGCAATGGGGCTATTATGTGTTTTGTATGAGCTTTGTATAACTCATGGAGGTTGTTGGTGTTGATGTTTTTGTTGAATTTATAAACCATGTTAAGCCTTGATGAATGCTTGATTGTGATGATATGATTTTGTAGGAGTACACGTGTTATTGTTGCATGTAACTCTATGTGTATTGACTTGTGCCTTAAGGGCTTTTAATGCTTAAGTATGCCTTGGATGATTCTTGGAATGATTGTCTTATCTTAAATCTTGTGATGATCATGAATGTTTGCAATAGGGAGCATGCTTCTAAAGTGTATTTGTTTGTGAAGTATGCTTCTTGGAGTTGTTGAGGGCATTTGGGATCATTTAGAGTAGCCTAAATCTGATTTTTGAAAGTTGCAGAAAGTAAGTGTTGAGGGCATTTGTGAAGTATACATACATACATACATACATACATACATACATACATACATACATACATACATACATACATACATACATACATACATACATACATACATACATACATACATACATACATACATACATACATACATACATACATACATACATACATACATACATACATACATACATACATACATACATACATACATACATACATACATACATACATACATACATACATACATACATACATACATACATACATACATACATACATACATACATACATACATACATACATACATACATACATACATACATACATACATACATACATACATACATACATACATACATACATACATACATACATACATACATACATACATACATACATACATACATACATACATACATACATACATACATACATACATACATACATACATACATACATACATACATACATACATACATACATACATACATACATACATACATACATACATACATACATACATACATACATACATACATACATACATACATACATACATACATACATACATACATACATACATACATACATACATACATACATACATACATACATACATACATACATACATACATACATACATACATACATACATACATACATACATACATACATACATACATACATACATACATACATACATACATACATACATACATACATACATACATACATACATACATACATACATACATACATACATACATACATACATACATACATACATACATACATACATACATACATACATACATACATACATACATACATACATACATACATACATACATACATACATACATTAGAATTTAAGGGTTTATGGTTTAGATTTATGATTTTAGAGTTTAGGTTGGCGGGATTATGCTCAGGTGTGTGCCAGATATGAAAATATTCTTATGCTCTATGACGTGGCACCGCACTTGGAAAGCCCATCTCTCTATTTCTTTTATATATTCTTTAACAGCCGTGGATTGGGATTCTTTGTTATGGCGTTTGGGCCCACCAACTTAAAACATCATTTCGATGGGTTTTTTGGGATCATAAATCATAATCATCATTTCGTCTTGACCAGAATTTTTTATAAAAAAAAACACATGTTTTAAAAGATGAGTTTATTACGATCATCATACATTGTTAAACACCACTAACACTGAATATCATTTAATTCTTTAAATTATTATTAAAATCATAAAGAATTCTACCAGTAATTAGACAATTTTTGTAATATAATTTTTCATTCTTAATTTAAATTATTAAATATTATTTTTATATCACAAACCCTAAATCTCCATAAATTTTATATTCTACAACCGACGTCGTTGCCTTTAACTAACAAGTATTCAAATATTAATAAAAAATAAACCTTATATTGTATAGTCAGAAAAATATGTTTCAAGCTGATAACAGTAAATATTCGTTTATATAGTTCAAATTACTAAAGGTTAGATAAGAATAATCAATAACTCTACAATTTTGTTCGGTTAATAAGAAAAAAAAATTATCATGAATCTGTTATAACTTAACATATATTTTGTTATAATTTATAAATCTAAAATTTTATTTAAGTTACTGAGAAAAAAAATCAATCTAATTTATTTTGTAACATAAATATTTTTTTAATATGGTAAGTAACGTAAATATTAGTTAAAAATAATTGATAAATAATCAATTACTTAATATTTTTAATAATTGAGAAAAAAATAAATATGTTTAATGTATTAGATTAGAAGTATAATATAATGCCTAATTTAATATTTCTTAATTTTATAAATTATTTGTATTACTTGGCTAAATATTTTTATTTTTTAGTATTCACTCTTCATTAAGTTTTTGTAGTTGATAATTATCAATTACTTAATATTTTTTTTCCAATTTTAGTACTTAATATATATACATCATATATGTATATCAATATATGTAGGTGTATATGTATATATATCATATATGTATATCAACTTACGGAAATTTTCAATTCATGAAGTTAGAGATTTCGGGTCAATATCAGTTCAGGTCAACAGCAGGTCGGGTCACTTAACAGGTCGGGTTTAAAACAGGTCGGGTTCAAAACAAGTCGGGTCCAAAACAGGTCGGGTAAAATCGGTTATTTGCCATGTCGGCTTCGGGTTCAGGTTCGTTTCAGTCGGGCACAGGTCGGGTTTCAAGTCTACAGTAACATGTCCAATTCGGGTTCATGTCATTTTCAGTCGGACGCAGGTCGAATTCGGTCACTACAGTAATATGTCGAATTCAGGTTCGGGTCAACAATAGTCGGTTACATATCGGGTTCGGGTCATTAAATTTTCAAGTCAAATCAAGTTCTGACTCGAACAGGTTTTGGTCGGGTTTTGAGGTCGGGCCAGCTTTTTACATCCCTAATCTCCATTACCAAAACTTGTACAATTAAAGTGTTGTGTTCTACTCCATGAGGAAGAAAAATAAAGGGTAAACTATTTCATTGACCGTCATACTAGTGAAAAAGTTGTGATTTGATCACATTACTTTTTTCGAAGCAATTAAACCATCATACTATTAAATTGGATGCAATGTGACCACCAGCCGTTAGAGCTTAACGGTAGGGTGACGTGGCAGTTAAAAAATATGGGTATAGTTACACATTTAGTCCTTGCTATTTACATATTCTTTCAATTTAGTCCTAATGTTAAATTGTAAAACCTATGTTTGATTTTGATATAATTAGATCTTTAAGGATCAATTTGTAAAACTTAAAATTGTTTTTATAAGTCCCTTAATAAGTTTTAAAATACCAACACTTTAAAACTGATTTATAAAACTCAAACTCAAAATATTTTCTAAGTGTTCCAAGGCAAAACCATTGAAAATCGTCTAGGAGTGTCGATACATCACTAAGCGTATCGATACTATTTTCCCAAACTTGGTTACTGTCGGAACCAGTATCGATACCCCAAACCCAAGTATCGATACACCCCTGTGTTAAAATTCAAAGAGTTTGAATGTCGTACTGATACGGCTAACCCTCGTATCGATACGGGCTTTATAATTTTTAAAGATTAAATCGGTTTAAAAATATGATCGTTGGTGTCAGTTGGTTGGTAACCAAACTTTAAAAAGTCGTTGACCCGTATCGATATGCCTAACCCCCATACCGATACAGAGTTGGACAGTGAGCTAAGTTCAGAAAATAGTATCGATACGGCCCTTGCCGTTTCGATACCCAGTACCGATACGCTTACGTGCGTATCGATACCCCTTATTAAATGCACACAACGACTCTTTCTTTTCTGAGACAGGTACCGATACACCTTCCCGCGTACCGATACCGGTAGCTGCAGAAGTGCATTTATGGTGGTAAGAGAGGGTTCCAACGGCTCCATTTATGTTCCCAACCACCCAAACGGCTAGAAATCAATGAGGAGGTATAAAAGACACATCCAAAAGCTACATCAACAACTATTGATCTTCAAGAAAACACCTATTCATAAAATCCAAGCAATTGTGCCAAAATTCCTATTTGTCTAGAAATCCCAATTGTAATCTTCATTCATATTTTGTTCAATTGGGTTGAGTGCTTGTATTGGGGCTATCATTTGTATTAAGAGATACCTTATTAGCCATCAAATTTCTTTGTTCACTTGTGTGAAGATTGGGTTGATTTTTGGGTAGAAAAATCAACCAAAATTGTAAAGGTTGCCTCCTTGTCCTAGAAAAGGGGAAGAGCAATTAGTGGAATTGTTGCAAATCCTTAGTGAAGCTAAGGTAGTGGATGTAGAGTTCATTTGGAACTTGAACCACTCTAAATCCCTTGTCTATTATTTTCAGTTTGCAATTTCCACCACAAAACCTTTAAATTTCCAATTCACCCCCCTCTTGGTCAATATCGATCTTGCGATCCACTCAACAATTGGTATCAGAGCCTAACTCTTTGAGGATTAACAACCACAAGAGGAGTTCCTTGGAAGAGTGTGATCATCAAAGTATCAAGAGATGACTTCAACCTCCGGTTCCGGCATGTACGAGTCACAATCGACCACAAAGCTTCCCTTCTTCAACGGTGATAACTATTCTTTTTGGAAGAATAGAATGCGTCTATTCATCAAGTCAAATGACTATCTTGTGTGGGATGTCATTGAGGATGGGCCATATATTCCACTGAAGCAAGATGGTGAAGGCAAGATGGTGTTAAAGAAGAAAGTGGAGATGAGTGAAGAGGAGAGAAAAAAGATTCAAGTCAATGATAAAGCTCTCCACATGTTATTTTGTGCTTTCAGTCCGGACATCTACTCAAAGGTCTCATCAATTGAAAGTGCCAAAGAAGTGTGGGACACTCTTGAGACCACTTATGAAGGCACAAATGATGTTAAAGAAACTAAGATTGGAATTCTCAATCTTAGCTATGAAAATTTCAAGATGGAGCCTGATGAGACGGTGTCAAAGATGTTTGATCGATTCTCCACGATTGTTAATGGTCTAAAGGGCTTTGGAGAGATCATACCGGAAGACAAGCTTGTTCGGAAGCTACTCTATTCACTTCTCGAGTCTTGGGATGGGAAGAGAATTGCTATCATCGAAGCAAAGAACTTGAAAACGTTGAAGCTCGATGAGCTTGTGGGTTCTCTCCTTACTCATGAGATCATAAAGCAAGGAAGGGAATATGAGAAGAAGAAAGAAGAGAAAAGGGTAGAGAAGCTTGAGGTTGAGAAGAAGAAGAAGATGGGAATAGCTCTCAAGGCTAAAGCTTCACAACATGATGAGAGCTCATCTTGTGAGGAGAATGAACTTGAAGAATTGGCTATGATAGCCAAACGGTTCTCACGTTTCATGAGGTCCAACCGGGGAAGAAAAATCCAAAGGAAGATGGACTTCAAAGGGAAGAACAAAGAAGAAGGAAAGGATCCTATCATTTGCTTTGAGTGCAAACAACTCGGCCACATACGTTAGGAGTGCCCTCAACTCAAGAAGAAGGGCTTTGAGAAGAAGAAGAGACTCAAAGCCAAGCTTGCTACTTGGAATGATGAGGAGTCATTGGAGGATGACGAACAAGAAGTGGCTAATCTTTGCCTCATGGCACTTGAGGAAGATTCCTCCTTGGTAACCTCTAACTCATCTACTTTAGATTTTTCATATGAAGAATTAAATGATGCATATGATGAGTTACAAGAGGTATATGATGAATTAGTTGAGAAATATAAGGAGTCGGTCATTAGGAATAAAAAGATTATTCTAGAACTAAATGAGAAGAATGACTCACTTACTCAAGCTAATTCTAAATTTGAGAAAAAGATATTAGGATTAAAAGATGAACTTATATTTTTTCAAGATGAAAATGTTGATCTTAATAATCTTTTATCTCAATGTAATTGTGAACACCAAAAGGTGTTGGGTGAGCTAAATGAGCTCAAGAAGTCTTTAAAAAATGTTGGTAGTGTCAAGCATGAAGTAGGAGAATCATCTAGAACACACCAACCTAAGAAAAAGACTAACTACTACAAACAAGGTAGCTACCCTAGACATAGTAGAGCTAAAAGAATTAGAAGTGTATGGGTTCCTAAGGAACTTGTTAAATCTAATAATATTATTGCTATGTCATCTTGGATTCCTAAGGGAACCAAGATTTTGGGAGCTAACACTCATGGACCCAAAATGATTTGGGTACCAAAAACCAAAGTTTAATATCTTTGTTTGTAGGGGGAGCATTGCTACAAGGCCAAAGCACAAAGTCAAAACTCATGGTACCTTGATAGTGGATGCTCGAGGCACATGACCGGAGACAAGAGTCGATTCATGGATCTAAAGCCAAAAAGTGGAGGAGTAGTAACATTTGGTGACAACTCCAAAGGCCACATTAAAGGTATTGGCTCCATAGGTAATCACTCTACCATTCTCATTGAAAATGTTTTATATGTCGATGGTCTTAAACACAATTTATTGAGCATAAGTCAATTGTGTGATAAAGGATTTAATGTTTTATTTGATAAAAATGGATGCAAAATTGTAGACATTAAATCTAATAATATTATGCTCATAGGTCATCGCATAGGAAACATATACATGGTGCATCTAGATGACATACATACATCTCATGCATGCTTAGTTGCTCAAAATGAAAATGATGCATGGTTGTGGCATAGGAAGCTAGGACATGCTAGCATAAGTGTTTTGGAAAAACTAGTCTCCCTAAATCTAGTTATAGGTTTACCCAAGATAAAATTTTCAAATGATAAAATTTGTGATGCATGCTCAAAGGGTAAACAACATAAGTCTTCCTTTAAATCCATTAATGATGTTTCTACTAGTAGATGCTTACAACTAATTCACATGGATTTATTTGGGCCAATTAGGACTATGAGCTTGGGTGGTAAGTCTTATGCTTTTGTGCTAGTTGATGATTTTTCTAGATTTACTTGGGTTCTCTTTTTAAGTACTAAAGATGAGGCTTTGGAAAATTCATCACATTTTCAAAATTAACCCAAAATGATCTTGAGCTTAGAATTTCACATATTAGAAGTGATCATGGAACCGAGTTTCAAAATTTAGGGTTTGAAGATTTTTTAAATGAAAATGGTATTAGCCATAATTTTTCGGCTCCTCGAACTCCTCAACAAAATGGGGTAGTTGAGAGGAAAAATAGAACTTTACAAGAAATGGCTAGAATTATGCTTTGTGAAAACAATTTACCTAAATATTTTTGGGCGGAAGCCACAAACACCGCTTGTTATATTGTAAATCGAGTAATGATTAGGCCAATTTTAAAGAAAACACCTTATGAGATTTTAAAATCCAAAAAGCCTAACATTAGCTATTTCCACCCTTTTGGGTGCAAGTGTTTTGTTTTAAATAATGGGAAAGATAACTTAGGTAAATTTAATGCAAAAAGTGATGAAGCCATTTTTATAGGTTACTCTTTAACCTCTAAAGCCTATCGAGTATTTAACAAAAGAACTTTAGTAGTAGAAGAATCTATTCATGTTGTATTCGATGATAACCTCCTTCCTAGGAAGGATTCTTGTGATGATGATGATGTAGGGATCATAAATGCCTTTGATGGAGGTCAAACTTCAAAGGAGAATGAGATTCCAACAAAGGAAGAGGACTCACAAGATCCGCCTCTTGAAGCCTTGAATGACTTGGCTATTGAGGAAAAGGAAGTGAGCTACCCAAGGGAGTTGAACTATGTCAAAGATGGTGAAATCTTGGGTGATCCATCAAAGGGGGTAACCACTCGTTCTTCTCTTAGATTAATGAACCATGTTGCATTTATCTCATGCATAGAGCCTAAAAATATAAAAGAAGCATTGAAAGATGACTTTTGGATTATGGCTATGCAAGAAGAGTTAAATCAATTTGAGAGAAGTAATGTTTGGACATTAGTTGATAGGCCTAGTAATCAATCTACAATAGGAACTAAATGGGTCTTTAGGAACAAACTAGATGAGAGTGGTAACATTGTGAGAAATAAAGCTAGACTTGTAGCACAAGGTTACACTCAAGAAGATGGAATAGATTTTGATGAAACCTATGCACCCGTAGCTAGAATGGAAGCCATTAGGATGTTGCTTGCATATGCATGTTATCATAATTTCAAGCTTTTTCAAATGGATGTTAAAACCGCATTTTTAAATGGTTTTATTAATGAAGAAGTGTATGTGGAACAACCACCGGGTTTTGAAGATTCAAAAATTCCAAATCATGTTTTCAAACTTACCAAAGCTCTTTATGGTTTAAAACAAGCTCCTAGAGCTTGGTATGAAAGACTTTCAAATTTTTTGATTGAAAAAGGATTTGAAAAAGGTAAAGTGGACACTACACTTTTTATAAAAATGTATAAAAATGACATCTTTGTAGTTCAAATTTATGTTGATGATATTATCTTTGGTTCTACTAATGAATGTCATTATCAAGAGTTTGCTAAGTTAATGCAAGGTGAATTTGAGATGAGCATGATGGGGGAGCTCTCATTCTTTTTGGGACTCTAAATCAAGCAAAAGAAGGATGACACTTCATCAACCAAGCAAAATACATAAAGGATATGCTCAAGAAGTTTGGCTTGGAGAATGCAAAGCCTCAAGCCACTCCTATGAGCTCATCTACAAAGCTTGACAAAGATGAAGAAGGTAAGTGTGTTGACTCTAAGCTTTATCGTTCTATGATTAGATCTTTGCTTTACCTTACCGCAAGTAGACTAGATATCTTGTTTAGTGTTTGCTTGTGTGTTAGGTTTCAAGCTAGTCCTAAAGAGTCTCACCTTATAGCCGTTAAGAGAATCTTTAGATACCTTAGAGATACTCCTTGTTTAGGTCTTTGGTATCCTAGAGACTCTACCTTCAACCTTCATGCTTACTCGGATGCGGATTATGGGGGTTGTAAAATCGATAGGAAAAGTACTTCGGGAACTTGTCAATTCTTAGGTAGTATGCTCATATCTTGGTTCTCTAAGAAACAAAATAGTGTAACCTTATCTACCACCGAAGCCGAGTACATATCCTTAGGGAGTTGTTGTGCTCAAGTCCTTTGGATGAAGCAACAACTCTTAGATTATGGAATTAAAGTTGAAACCATTCCCCTAAAATGTGACAACACTAGTGCAATATGTTTACAAAAAATCCCATCCAACACTCTAGAACTAAACATATAGAAATAAGGCATCATTTCATTAGAGATCATGTCCTTAAGGAAGATGTGGTTATAGAGTATGTAGACACCTTGAATCAATTAGTGAACATCTTTACAAAACCCTTAGACAAAGAGCATTTTTGGTCCCTTAGGAGAGAGTTAGGTCTAGCTAGCCTATCTTGACCTTTTAGGACCTCTTTTGTGCTTAAATATGCTTGATCTTGTGAAATGCCTTGTTTGTATGCTTGGACTCCCAATTTCATCCATGCCTATAGTTAGGGGGAGTATGATTCTGTTAAAATATGCTTAGAACTGCTCATACATCATTTGCATACTCATAGGAGTTGTTAAGTTCGAGCCTTTGGTTGTTCTTTGAACCAAATATGCATTTCTGGGCATACAGTATCGATACTGATCTACGCGTATCGATACCTGTTCTTCATTCGTTTCCCAGAATTCTCTTCGCTTCACGGGTATCGATACGATTGACATCGTATCGATACAGGTCGTTTCGATACGGACCCCTCCGTTTCGATAAGACTTTACAACGGGCATTTTTACGGAAAGGTCTATTCTATCCCCGTATCGATACCCCAACGGGCGTATCGATACTCGACTGCGCTGATGGCATTAAATAAGCTTTTAATGAGTTCAACTTTTACCATAATTCAAACTCTTCAAAACCTAATTAACCCTAGCCGTTTTTGCCTATAAAAAGGCACTTCCTCCTTCATATTTTTCACACCTCAACTCAAATCTAAAAGAGTTTTTGAATCAAGCAAGGCTTTGTGCTTTCTTTCTCATCTTTGTGCTAGTTTTCTTCAATCTTCAAGTTTCTATCAAGGTAATCTCTTTCTTTTTCAATTTTTTTGTTTTGATTTTTTTTGTTTCATCTTTTCATCAAAACTTTGTTTTTCTTCAATTTTTTAAATTTTTCTTTTAAATTTTTCTTTTAAATTTTTTTTAGCTTGATTTCTACTCAAATTGAAGAAATCACCTTTGCTTAATCTCTCTTTTAGATCATGGCACCAAAAGAACCTTCGAGGAAGCGTTCAAGGGTTACCCAAGCCGGTGAATCCTCCACCATTGGAGAAATTGCTCGTCCAAACTATTCCATCATCTATGATCAATGTTTTCATGGCAATTCGGGTCTCACTCACTTTCGTCGATATGAGAACTACAAGATCCGTGCCGAAAGGGTAATCTCCGTTCCTTTTCTCAATTCGGAACGTTTTAAGTTTGAATATCTTCCTTTATTTCATCGTTGGAACTTCATGAAGTTTATCTCTATTCCCGGGTTTTTCTATCGCCTTTTGGTTTTGATTTTCTATGCCAATGCCAAGTGTATTAGTCGTGATGGGGAAGTTGTTGCTATTAGCTCTTACCTCATGGGGAAGAAAATTATTCTTGATGTCCAATCCATTTGTGAGGTTTTCAATTTAGAGGATGAAGGCCTTGCCGATGAGCACGCTTTGGGGCATGTTCTTCATGGATCCATCACCGCCCTAAATGCTCAAGACCGGATCTTACACTTGATGGTGTATTGGTGGTTCCGTCCCTCCGGAGGAAAGTATTCCACCATCCGTCAAGTGGATGGTTTTTGGATTCGGTGTTTCCGTGAGAGAAAGCGACCAAATCTTGCTCGACTCATGTTCGCGGAGATAGTATACCTCGTGCAAAATCGTCACACTCCTCACGTCACTTCCTTCACATACGGTACGGCTTTGAGCTATTTCTTTGTTAAAAAGGATATTGATTGCTCTTATGACTACCCAACTCCTCTCACCGATCCCATTGATGAGCGATCTCTTGCTCGAGAAAAGTTTTCCTATGTTAATGGTGAATGGATACGTCTTGCCGAGTTACCACCGGAAGCCGCCACCGCTTTCGAAGACGCTCAAGCGTCTCAAGCTCCTCAAGTCCAACAACCCAATATGGATGCTCTCATGACCTATCTTAACGAGCAATTTACCGGGTTGCGTACGGACATGAACACTCGTCTTACTTCAATGGAAACAACCTTTGATACTAGGATGACGGGTATGGAGAATCGCCTCACATCTCTTGGAAGCGGGCACAATTCTTTGAATATCTCCATTGCCGCTTTTCATGATGAGTGGCGTAATAGTATGCGCACTAATGGGCTCTTGGAAGTTGATGATGAAGATGATGAAGACGAAGAAGACGATGCTTAGACGTTTCTTCTTGTTTGTCATGCATATCATTTAGGATTTTCTATTTTATGCACCTATGTTTTATGTTCTTAGGATTAAGGTTGTTTAGGATTAAAACCTATGCTTTGATTTCTCTTTTGCCTTTGTTTGGATTTTAAGTATGTTGCTTTAATGAATAAAATCTATGTTGCTTGTTATACCTTTGATTTCTTTATGCACTTAATTGTCTCAAAGAATTTTTGATCTAACAAAAAAGGGGAGAAGTAACTAGCTCACACTTCAAATATTTTGATTTTAATTCAAAGGTTACCAAGCTTATACTAAGGGGGAGTTAACTTTGTAGAGGTTTTTCAAAAATGTCAAAAATTTTAAGTTTTAGTTTTGTTATATCAAAAAGGGGGAGATTGTAAAACCTATGTTTGATTTTGATATAATTAGATCTTTAAGGATCAATTTGTAAAACTTAAAATTTGTTTTTATAAGTCCCTTAATAAGTTTTAAAATACCAACACTTTAAAACTAATTTATAAAACTCAAACTCAAAATATTTTCTAAGTGTTCCAAGGCAAAACCATTGAAAATCGTCCAGGAGTATCGATACATCACCAAGCGTATTGATACTATTTTGCCAAACTTGGTTACTGTCAGAACCAGTATCGATACACCCCTGTGTTAAAATTCAAAGAGTTTGAATGTCGTACCGATACTGCTAACCCTCGTATCGATACGAGCTTTAAAATTTTTAAAGATTAAGTCGGTTTAAAAATATGACCGTTGGTGTCAGTTGGTTGGTAACCAAACTTTAAAAAGTCGTTGACCCGTATCGATACGCCTAACCCCCGTACCGATACAGAGTTGGACAGTGAGCTAAGTTCAGAAAATAGTATCGATACGGCCCTTGCCGTTTCGATACCCAGTACCGATACGCTTACGTGTGTATCGATACCCCTTATTAAATGCATACAACGACTCTTTCTTTTCTGAGACAGGTACTGATACACCTTCCCGCGTACCGATACCGGTAGCTGCAGAAGTGCATTTATGGTGGTAAGAGATGGTTCCAACGGCTCCATTTATGTTCCCAACCACCCAAACGGCTAGAAATCAATGAGGAGGTATAAAAGACACATCCAAAAGCTACAACAACAACTATTGATCTTCAAGAAAATACTTATTCATAAAATCCAAGCAATTGTGCCAAAATTCCTATTTGTCTAGAAATCCCAATTGTAATCTTCATTCATATTTTGTTCAATTGGGTTAAGTGCTTGTATTGGGGCTATCATTTGTATTGAGAGATACCTTATTAGATTTGATTTGTTCACTTGTGTGAGGATTGAGTTGATTTTTGGGTAGAAAAATCAACCAAAATTGTAAAGGTTGCCTCCTTGTCCTAGAAAAGGGGAAGAGCAATTAGTGGAATTGTTGCAAATCCTTAGTGAAGCTAAGGTAGTGGATGTAGAGTTCATTTGGAACTTGAACCACTCTAAATCCCTTGTCTATTATTTTCAATTTGCAATTTCCACCACAAAACCTATAAATTTCCAATTCACCCCCCTCTTGGTCAATATCGATCTTGCGATCCACTCAACATAAATTAATAAAATTAATTAATTATTTAATTAGATAGTGACACGTGTCAACACCTTATTGGAGGACTTTATTTATTTATATTTGATTTAATAAATTTATTTTCCTTCTCCAATCAGGTGGTGACACGTGTCACCACCTGTTTGGAGGAGAAAAATCAAATTCAAGCAATATGCTTGACAAGAGAATCAAACTCAAGCAACAAAGGGTGATTGGTAGTGGCATAGCCACTACACCAAACTCAACCTTGTGCTTAAATTTACTCAATTAGATATATATCTCTTATTTTTTCTACATTTATTATTTTAATTCAACATATATACTAATTTCACATGTATAATACTAAATGCTAAACCTTAAACCTTAAACCCAAAAAATTAAATATTAAATGCTAAACTTCAAACCCTAAATCCTAAACTCTAAACTCTAATTTTACGATCATCGAATTAATTTCACATAATAACCCTAAACCTTAACCACTAAACCTCAAACACTAAATACTAAAACCATAAACATTTATGGTTAGTATTTAGGGTTTGGAGTTTAAGTTTAGTGTTTAGGGTTTAGGATTATTTATATGAAATTAATTTGATGATTATATATTGTGAAATTGGTGTTTAGGGTTAGGTTTTGGGGTTTAGGATTATATATATGAAATTAATTCGATGATTATATATGTTGAATTAAAAGAATAAATGTAGAAAAAATAAGACATATATATCTAATTGAGTAAATTTAAGAACAAAGCTGGGCATGGTTCAGTTTTGATGATTATATATTTGAAATTAGTGTTTAGGGTTTGGAGTTTAGGGTTATATATGTGAAATTAATTCGATGAATATATGTTGAATTAAAAGAATAAACGTAGAAAAAATAAGACATATCTAATTGAGTAAATTTAAGTACAAGGTTGGGTTTGGTTTAGTGTCTATGCCACTGCCAATCACCCTTTGTTGATTAGGTTCAATTCCCTTGTTAAGCATATTTCTTGAATTTGATTTTTTTTAAACATATGCTGACACGTGTCACTGCCTAATTAATTTAATTTTATTAATTTAAAATTAGGACTAAATTAATAGAATGTGTAAACAACAAGGACCAAATGTGTAATTGCACTAAATTTATTACTGTTATTTTTAACGGCTGGTTGTCACATTGATACAATTTAAATAGTTTGGTGGTTTAATTGCTTCGGAAAAAATAATGGTCAAATCACAACTTTTCCAATAGTATGGTGGTCAATGAAGTAGTTTGCCCAAAAATAAACTAAAGATTAAGCATGAGGCAAAGATATGATCAAGCCATACCTATATAATTAGATAAAACCATTTTCAACTGATTTATTCAAAACATTCATAAGAATACAACATTCAAAAACAAATACCAGCAATCTTTCATGTCATCCGGGACGAGGTGTGTGTGCCTATCATGGAGATTATTACCGTCCACATCGACCCACATGAACCAAATTCGTAAATAGATAAAAAGGAAAATCAATGAATTCATAACCTAAAACTTCAAGCTCCAATAGTCTCTTGGTTCACCTTTGAAGACAAACTTTACGACGGAGTCACTAATCTCTTGGTTTCACCTTTCAAGCTTCAGCAGTCTTCTTATTTGGCTCGAACACATACTTAATAAGAGATTCCTTGATCGAAAGGAGCTCAGGAAATTCGGTCTTCAATTTGTTGGCATCGAGTTCATTATTGCTCCTTGGGGCGATGATAACCTTAGACTGCTCCTCAAGATTGAAGTTCTTCCAGGTAAAGCTGGGGTCAATGTAGTCCCGGTAGATTTCTAAAATCTCATTGTGACTGACCACTCCAGGGTTTGTAAAGTTCCAAATTCCAGTAAGGTTCCTCTTGCCCATCTCGATGGAAATGGGAAGAAGTTCGTCGAGGATGGTCATGGAGTTAGGGATGTTAACCACTTTGTCGTACCGAGTGATTTTTGTGATGAAGTTTCGGGGATTGGTTAAATCCGATGAAATAGGCATCCTAACTCGCAATGTACACACATTCTCATAGTTCTTGAGCAACTCCTCCACCTTGTTCAATCGTTAACAAAGATCCATTATTAGAACAAAAGAACAATTCAGATCTAGATGTACTAAACTACAACAAAAGAAAGGCAATGCTAGATTCAGGAATCCTAGCTAAAATACTATGATTTCCAGCCAAATCCAGTGTGTTCGATACCAACAGATGCAATAAGCAACGAGTTTAAAAAAGATGAATACTTTGTAAGTGTAAATAATATAACATTTTCAATAAAGATTAGAATTTTCTTGCATGTAAACCTTCAATCAAACTAAAATTTATAAATCTATATAATATAAACAACCCAACAACATTTCCTTGAAATCAAAAGATCTGAACAACCTTGGAATTGACAAATACGATGAAACCTACATGGAACAAACAGATCAAACTAACAAATAATTAGATCTGATCAAATAATTCGGAAATTTTTTATAGGGAAATTTTGAAACTTGCTTACCATGGCTTTGGTCTTAGAATAAAAGGAACCGGTGAAATTTGGAGTATCCTCTTCCTTAAACCCGATACCCGATCCGATCGGATGAGCCTCATCGTACTCAAAGATGCAACCCGTGGCGTAATTAATCAAGATAAGGCCTTTTTCTCTGCAAACGTCAGCAAGGGTAAGGGTTCCGACCACATTGGTTCTGATGGTCTCGACCTTATGGGATTCGCACCAGTCGACGTTTGGACGGCCGGTGACACCGGCGGCATTGAAAACATGGGTGGGATTCACGGAGGCTATGTCCGACTCAAGAGAAATCCGGTTCTCCAAACGGCCTCGGCCGTACTCGAAGTCGATTCCCTTGGCTTCGCAGAGTTTACCTAATAGGCCACCGATCCAACCGGTTCGACCGTAGATCAGAAACTTCAACGGTTTCTCCGATGAGCCATTTGCCGGAAACCCCATCACTTATTTATTACTATTTATTATTTTTAGGTTTCTAAAGAGAAATGCAGGGTTTGAATTTGAGGGAGTGAGCAATTCACAGATATATAGAGAAAAAACGAGGCCATTATTTTTTGGATAAATTCCATGGTTTGTCTCTTTTGTTTTCAGACTGTTTCACTTTAATCACGTGTTTTGAAAAAGTTATGTTATAGTCATTTACGTTATCAATTTATAACATTTTGGTCACTAAGTCGTCAACGTTCGTTGGTGTGATGACGTGGCACGTTAGTCAAAAAGTTTCATATTAATTTTGAACCGTATGAGATAGATAAATATCGATTTGACACTTAAATTTTAAATAAAATATTAATTTGACCCATAAACTTTAAATAAAATATCAAATTGGCCATTAAATTTAACAAAATATCCTACCACTCGTTGTTGCTCACCCTGTCACAAGATGTCGTTGGCCACCATTGACCATTGTTAGTGACAACTATTGAACTTCAAAAATTTTAATTTACCAATTTTGACATCTTGAACACAATTCGATGTGTGTTTATTGTAAACGTCTCAAACTCCACAAAATTACACATATTATTAATAATAAGAAAGGCAAATAATGCCATACAACCAAGGGACACACCTAACCCAAAAATTACCTTCTGGCCTATTACCTTCACCCAATCCAAAAACTGAAAAAGATAAAATGTATAGAACAATAAGCAGATCGTACAAAGTTCAATTACTTACTTTGATTGATTACGCCTTTCACATATATGCTTTGTATGATTTTTGCGATTACAAGTTTTTACTGCTTTCCTCCACACTGTCTTTATTTCTCAGTGAAGGAGAACGTCCTTTGGTGATCACATGTATTGGATCTTTTAAAGTGATACCATTATGTAAAACATTATCACCTCCAAGCATTCTAGAATCGCCAATAGAAGTTGACTTCTGGCCTTCATGAACTACAACAATTGCTAAATTATCCAGTTCATCACACAAATCTTTGATACCACAAATGACAATGCTTACTTGACGTTGTTGCTTCTTCTGAAAGTTCTAAGGAGTGTAACATAACACTATTGAACTACAAAGTATATGACTCGTTTACTTTATCAGTAATTTCATTTTCTATGATATTCAGATTACCACTTTTCTTCGCATCTTTTGTCTATCTACGTATGATATATTATAGAGGTAATGAAAATACCCCTTTCTTTATGAATATTGCCAAAACATGTTGGCGCAAAATGCCCATGAATTCAAATTTGTGGCAATTTGTTGAGATGATCAATTGATGGTAATTGGCCAAGAGGGGGTGAATTGACAATTAAAAAATTAAAGGGATGAAATTGGAAAGATAAAAATTGGACACAGGGAATTTATAGTGGTTCAAGCTTCTAACAAGCTCTATATCCACTACCTTATCTCCCCACTAAGGATTTCAAACAATTCACTAATAGAATTCGTCCCCTTTTCTAGGCTTAGGAGGAAACTGTTACAAAGACCAAAGCTTGCTAAGCAAAGCTTGATCAAATTCACCCTTTTACAAGAAGTGATGGCAAACAAAGAAAAGACCACTCAATAGGTAAATAATTTTCCCAAGATACAAGTTCACTCCTAACACCCAGGTTTGGGGGTCGGGTGGAAATAAAATATTAAAATAATGTTTCGAGTTTTTCTCTTTTCTTATAAAATTTATTTAATATGTTGGACCCGATTTTGATTTAAGCTCGAATTTCCATGGATTTTAGAGTCTTGGATGATGGCCATTTTTCATTAATGGCAGTTTTGTAATTACATGGTCTTTGTAAAATAAAACCCCTTTTATTTCAAATACCCAAATTTCTATCATCTTCTACCTCCCAAAAACATTTCCAACATGAACTCCTCCCCTCCTTTGGAAGCCACTGTTCCATCACCATCCTCCTTCATCCTTGGTGATTTTCAAAAGGTAAGCACACTCCCATGTTGTCCTCATCTTCCCCTTGCTACCAATGTTTTTAGTTTTCATTGAAACCCATTGTTTTGTGCTTTGAGTTTTTGAGTTTAAAGAATAAAAATCCAAACTTTATTAACCTTTAAGTAAGCTTTTGATTCTTTGAAGTTAGATAAGTGTTTAATAACCCAAATGGTCCAACATATATGATTTTTACAAAGTTTTAACAACATTTTTGGATATGGGTTTTTTGGGGTTTTAGAGTGTTCAAACATGGAGTTTTGGGGTTGTTTTAGTGTGAAAATTGATGACTGATGTTTGTATGATGTTTGAGGGTTAATTTGTAAGCTTATGGGTGTGTTAAAAGTGTTGGAATTGATGGTTAATCGCTGTGTGTTTGGGCTGCTCGGAAATGCTAGTTTGGGTGTATTCTTAGTTGGCTATTTGCTTGAAAATGTGTTCCGGGTTTGCTTCGGTGATTGTTGACTGATTGTTGATGTTTTGCTTGTGTTGGATTTCTTAGAACCAAGGCTTTGTGTTGGTGAGACATCGGGAACTAATTCGGGAAGCTTGGAAGATTGATTGACTAGAGTTGTTGAGCTTGAAGTAGTCGGTGAGTGGTTCTTTGATTTTAAATTGGTTTCCAAATGTTGGTTCGAGCATGTAGACCTAGGTCGGGCTTGGTAAACCCACCTAGAGTTGGGATTAGATTGGTAGTCTAATCTCAAGCTTTAGTTTAGAAGACTTTGGTTGAACTTCTAAATGTTGTGTTATGCCTCATGTATTAAATGTGAATGATGTTGCTATGCATTTTGTGCATTGTGTTGTGATGAGGCATGATAATTTATTTATGCATTATGATATGCATGTGGTTGATGAGATGTGAGTACATGATTGTAAATCATGGTGGCTACGTGCTAGGCACGGGAAATGGTAAGGAATTTGTGTTATGACGATCTTGTGTTGAGTTAGTATTGACACTAGTATGCTTGGGTACAAATGATCGATCATTAGGATGTTAGTGTACACACGAGAGTCGAAATGCGCGCGTGGTCTTGGTGATGGTAGTCATCAAGATGGAGTACGGGTACGCCCGAAAATCATCTTTTATATGTTAGTTGGTGATGATTGGAATCCCATCGACGGGGCGTGAGGATGAGTGGAATCCCCTCCGCGTGAAACGGTGATGAGTGTAATCCCACCATAAGGTAATGGTTGTGTTGTTGGATGTGAGTTCCAACGGTTGTTATCCGCGTATTCGGGTCATAGCTAGGTGCCAATACATTTTGTTAATGTGTTTCCACATGGTTGTATTGTGGACATGTTGAGCATGGCATGATAATCGATGATATGTTCATGCATTTTATATATTGACTCATGTGGTTGCGAAGGCAAGAAAACATGCATTCTTCCTTGGGTTGTTGCTCATGCTTGGACCATGCATTGTCGAGGTTTGTTTTCTGAGCTTATCATCACTAAGTTGTACGCTTACGCTCTCTTTTGTTCGACAATGCAGATCCTTAGTTCGTGGGTTGCTTGTGCAAGGAGAGGGCCTCCAAGTGTGCTAGTTAAGCTTTTGCTATCCTCAAGTATAAACTTTTTAAGTTAGGGATGTAATAGATGAGCAATGGGATTTGTGTTATTGTCTTGTGTAGGAGCTTGTTTGGACTCCTTTGATATGTTGACGTTTTAGTATGGCTTGTTGATGCCTTATTTTGGATTGTAAACCATGCTTGTGATGCGTAACATGAATGCTTATGTGTATGGTTGTTCTAAGGCATGAAACCTTAATATGCTATGCATGCCTCTTTTATGGTGAATGTTGACTCCCTTAAATGTATGTCGCTTTTCGTTGAATGCTTGATCCCTTGTTGTGTGGCCTATCACGTTTGTGGTGTGTTTAATCATGCTTGCAATATGGTGTATGCCTCTAGAGTTAATGCATGTATGTTTGGAGGTCCTAGTTGGTGTCTTCGAGGCAGCCCTTGTGCCTTAACCAGCTAAAACTTGTCTGTTCGAAGCAGGGGTATCGATACGGTTGGACCCGTATCGATATGGTCTACTTGTTTCAGGCCAAGCGTTTCGATGCGCGGGAAGTCGTTTCGATACCATTTTGCTACTGGAAATCTGAGATTTTGACGGGAAATTGAGGGTATCGAAATAGGCTTAGGTGTATCGAAACGGTCTTCGTAGCGTTGACCACGAGAAGTTGACAGTTGAGGGCGTATCGGTACGGTCAACCAACGTATCGATACAGTCTCCTCGAGTTGACTTTGGCCAGCTGACCTAGTCAAGGCGTATTGATACCCTCTTTGAGTGCATCGATACGGTCTGCAGTTTAAGCTAAAATGAGTTGTTTTTGAATTGCTGTTTGGTTGTTCGTCTCGCTTGTTGCTTCCGCTGTCGTTGTTTCACATAAGATGTTTTAACGCATCTAGGTAAGATAATAATTAAATGAAAAAGTTTTCTCTGGTTGTTAACCGAAGTGGAGCCTTAACGGGTTTCGCCTCGGTTATCCCCGTGTAGCCCACTCGGACCGGTCAAGCGTCCGGACCGGGATGACGGGGTTACACACTCAACCCAAGATACAATAAACAATCACTCAATTGGGTTATAAGGGTTTGACTCTAAAAGTTCAAATTTGTTGAATTTTTGCTTGAATGTGTTTGACTTGTTTAATTAAGGGAAAACTACACCAGTGACCACCGAAGATATTGGGGATACCTATTTGAACCACCGAACTAAAAAAAACGTCAATCACACCACCAAACTTATTAAATCAACCTATTTTGACCACCGCCGTTAAAAAATTAACGGAAGGGTGACGAAAGTGTCACGTGGCAGTTAACAGGACTTTTTTAAAATTACATGTTTAGTCCCTGTTATTTACTTATTAAATCAATTTGATCCTAATTTTATTTTAATTAAATAAAAATTAATCAACCAATCAAATTATGACACGTGTCATCACCCAATTGGATTAATTTAATTTATTTTGTTTAATATTTAATATATTTTTTCCTCCAATCAGGTGGTGACACGTGTCACCACTTGGTTAAAGGAAATTTAAAGAAGAAAATGAAGTTGGCATTATGGTGGTTCGAACTTGAGACCAAGGGGATAAAACCCCCAAGCTTTAACCATTGAACCAAACTGCTTTTAGTGTTATTATTTGCACCTTTGTATACTAAAAATGTTGAAATTCCTAGTAATTCCATACGGCTACACATAGAAACAACAGTGGCGTAATGTTTCATTCTAACAATGGCAGCTAATAATTTTGTGAATTCCACTATTGAAGGCTTTGGGTTCTTGCCAATCATCTTGTTAAACACAATCAAAGCATCACCAACACTATCGAAGCGATCACACCTTTTCCCCTTTTCACTTACAGACATGGGTTTCTTATTTAAAGCATCGATGTGGGGAGCAAAGGAGTTAACAGAAGAAGAAAAATGAGAGTAGGAATTAGAAAAATACCTTCCGCCATTGACAACAGAAGGAAGAATCAGAGAAGCATTAAGCTTACCCATATCTTGAAACTATGCGAAATGGAAAACCTGAGCTTGAAAGGAATCCACGGATGGCGGCGGTAGTAGCAGAAGAACTAATGGTGTGAAACATATTTCCAATTCCCTGCATATTTCCAATCCAGTTCCCTTGTTTGCTCCGGTCACCACCGCATACCTGAAACATATTAAAAGTAAAAAACATGTCAAAGATGTGTGAACTGTGAAGAGTGGAGAATTGAACTCACTGAGTTACTTACCTCTTTGTTGCAAGGAAATCGCATGTTTCTGCCATTCCTTAATATTTGCTGATGAAAGCGTGAGAATTGGATTTTATAAGAGTTGCACCCATATATATAAAAGGTGCAAATAATAACACTAAAATAAGTTTGGTTCAATGGTTAAAGCTTGGGGTTTTATCCTCTTAGTCCCAAGTTCAAACCACCATGATGCCATCTTCATTTTCTTCTTTAAATTTCTTTTAACCAAGTGGAGGAAAAAATATATTAAATATTAAACAAAATAAATTAAATTAATCTAATTGGGTGATGACACGTGTCATAATTTGATTGGTTGATTAATTTTTATTTAATTAAAATAAAATTAGGATCAAATTGATTTAATAAGTAAATAACAAGGACTAAACATGTAATTTTAAAAAAGTCTTGTTAACTGCCACGTGGCACTTCCGTCACCCATCCGTTAATTTTTTAACGGCGGTGGTCAAAATAGGTTGATTTAATAAGTTTGGTGGTGTGATTGACGTTTTTTTTAGTTCGGTGGTTCAAATAGGTATCCCCAATATCTTCGGTGGTCACTGGTGTAGTTTTCCCTTTAATTAATTATTGTTAAAGCTTTGGAGGCTTGCTTAAATACCTTCTCATTGATTTCTAACCGTTTGAGTTGTTGGGATATTAAATATAGTCCTTGGGCTGCAAATTTCCCATCATAAATGCACTTCTGCAACCTACCGTACCGATACACGAGGACATGTTTCGATACCTGTCTCAAAATAGAAAAAGATGTTGCAGTGTAAATACATGGGCGTATCGTTATGCGGGAAGGCGTATCGAAATGGTCATAGTGTAAAATAAGGGGCGTACCGAAACGGCTAGGCCGTATCGTTACTAATTTCACTCACTAGAATTTGAGGAAAAAGTCCTTGGAAAATTGCATTGGTAAGCCGAAAGGGTGTATTAAAATGGATAGGTAATTTTTACAAAGGCGTATCGAAACAGACATAACCCGTATCGGTACGATATAACTAACTTTTGAAGCTTTAACTGAAATTCAACGGTCGCAAAAATTTAATGCAAAGATTTTAAAAATCTTAAGACACTGTATCAGTACGCTGACGTGTCGTACCGAACTGAGGATCAGTACGCTGACGTGTCGTACCGAACTGTGGATCAGTACGCTGACGTGTTGTACCGAACTGAGGATTGGTACGCCTAAGACCTGTACCGAAACTCATAAGTATAAAACAACCTAGGTTGAAGGCTATATCGAATCAGAAAACCATATCGAAACATGCTTGTTGTCACTAAATTTTCACCTCAGTTTTAAAATACGAAAAAAATAAAAAATCTCTTTTCCCTTTAAATAATAAAAGGCCCACCCTTTTTAAATTAAATTTTAAAAAATATAAACCCATTTTTAAAGCCCATTCCAAAAGAAAAGGAACAAGGCTCATTTTTATTTTGAAGCCCACTTTTAAAAAAAAGGAAAAAAGAAAAAAATTAATTATGTTTCAAAAATAATTATGGAAAAGTGAAAACGAAAATAAAATGAAGTAAAAATAATAATAATATTATTAAATGTAATGAAAAAGAAACCTCAAAAAAGAGGTCAAAACAACCCAAAAACAAAAGGAAAAAATAAGCAAAGTAAAAAAAAGGAAAAAAAAAAGGATCACACGCGCGGCCACGCGCCTAGCGCATGCGTGATCCAGCCCGATAAACCCTTAGCGCGGTAGTGAGGAGGTCCGTCCGCCATCTACGGTCACGGCTGGTGACATTGCTGGTACCGGTCGGTTCGTCTCTGTCACGTAGTCACCAACCCCGCTCGCCGCCACCGCCTGTGCTCTCCGGAATCTGAAAAAAACCGAGAAAGGTATTCAAACCCTAGGCTCGAATCAAGGGAAAAATTCAGCTCATATATTGAACCAAATCGGATGAGGATAGAGGGCTTTTGCCGAGAATCAAGTCATTGGTCGGATTTAGGCTTCAATTTAGGGATTAAATCCCGATTTGGCTTGAATTTGAAGCTCAATTATAAGTATAAATACCCCTCTTACTTGTTCAACACACATAATTTGAGAGAAAAATCAATAGAAAAGGTTCAGAAAAATATAAAAAATTATTTGAATTTTTCAAGAGTTGGTTGGAAATTTTTGGAGAAAAAGTTCGAGTTTGGAGCAATTTTTCGGAGGTGGTTTGGAGCATTCCGCGAAGCTTGAATTCGAGTACATCATTCGTCATTTTCTCGGTAAAATTCCTATCTTTTATTTGTTTTTTATGTTGATTTAATGTTTGTTCTTGGTTGAATTTTTGGTGTTTTTGTTTGTGTTGTTTGTGAATTTTTAGGTTGCTTTCTCGAAGTCGGAAAATCGTTCACGATTTCGGTAACTTTTTCGTTTAAAATTTCATTTTAATTTTAGTTTGTTCTTAAAATTTTTGCATGCTTTAAAAAAATATTGTTAGGGTTATTTTGATCTTTAGAAATGTAGAAAATAATTTAAAAGATGTTTAGATTTTAAATGCATGAATAAATTAAATAAATGTGGTTAAATTGAAAAAACTTAAAATTAGAGATTTAATTAGAAGATATAATAATGTGAGGTGTAAAATAATAAAGGGGCTTGATTTTAAAAAATATAAAAAGATTTTTGTGAAGTTTGTTTTTAATAATAGGTGGGCAAAATGATTTTAAAGGAAAAAATAATAAAGATGTTTTCTTAGGGAAAAAAAGAAAAAGAAATAAAGTTTATTTTTTTAAATGGGTTGTTTTAAAAGAAAATTTAAAAAAAAATAATAAATGAAAATAATTTTAAAAAAAGTAAAAATTCTTTTGAAAGAAGAGGAAAAACGTAAAATGGTATAAAAACATAAAAATGGAAAAGGTAAAAAACACAAAAAAAAAAAACACAAAAAGGGTTTTGGCTTAGAAAATAAAAGAAGTAAAAAAGAAATAAAGGCTTTTAAAAGGAATAATAAAAAGAGCAAAATTCAAAAGAATAAAAAGTTGCTTGCTTGTTTTAGAAATATGTGAAAACTTAGGATTATAGACTAAAGCTTAGATAGAGACTTGTTTGTTGAAAAATGTTCTTCATGAAAATAAAATACACTTAAGCATACTTAAACTTTAAATTAGGAATAAAAGACTTAGACGTTTTTTAGGATTTTTAATAATCAAACTTAGAATAAAAAATACAATGCTCAACGCACTGAATTTTCATGTTGTTTGAAAAGTGAAAACCTAATCAACGCGGTGTCTTATCAAACGGGAATGACGGGTTAGCACCAGAAATGTTGGAGATGATTAAAGTTCATCTCCCGAGCGATAAGGTCGTTAAAATAGACTAATATTCATTAAACAGACAAGTAAAGTTAAAACTTTTTGAGCTTGCAAATTCCAGTTTTGTAAACGATTTTAAAACCAATTAGGTACCAATTTTGGGCGTCGTGGGGGTGCTAACTCTTCCCCACGCGTAACCGACCCCCGAACCCGTTTTCTGATTTTCGCAGGCCAAAACTGTTGTTTTATTAAAACAAAAAATGTTTTATTAAAATAACCTTATTTTTAAAAGTGATTCAATCACACTTTTTTTTAAAAAAAAAAATTGGTGGCGAGTCCGTTGATTTTAAAAAGTTGTTTTCCAAAAAATGTCGAAGCCTCCCTAAAAAGTGGTTGCGACAGCTTGGCGACTCCGTTGGGGACATATTTTTGTTTTTAAAAATAAAAACAAAGAGGGACAGGCTACAAATTGGTTTTAAATGGTTTTTCAAAAAAATGTTTTTTTTTTTAAATATGGAATTTGCAAGTTCATCATAGGTTCTATTTATTTGTCCGTTTAAATGAATATAACTCTATTTTACGCATTTAAGACTTAATTCCAAGCTCTATTCCCGAGCTTTGTCTCGTTCGTTTAAGTGGGGGGAACACGCTTTGCTCATGTAAGAATATTGATTCTTCGTATGACCATCGCAAAGTACCTTCGGGACTCAATCCCTTTGCCTTCGTAAGAATATTGATTCTTCGAGAAGGCTTCGGTGGTGAATCCTCCTGAGTTGAACTCGATTCGTTTGTAGCCTATAATGGGTGAGAATCGATGGCCTTGCTACTCTTAGTAGAGGACAACAAGGACAGCTCGGGTACCTTTTTAAAACCAAACCAAGTTTGAGAATTTAGAGCCTACCCCTAATAGAGCCATACGGAAAGCCTAGGGTATTGAGTCGTAGGAATATTCCGTGGAGACATGTCCTGAAATGTTGGAATGTCGACCTAGGATTATTATGTAATTATTTTGGATCTTTTAGGTTTTGTTTCTATTTTTTTATTACCAACCTTCGTGTGTGTGAGTTTTGTTTTGTAGCATATTTATTTGTTACTAACCTTTGTGTGTGAGAGTTTTGTTTTGTAGCGTGTTTATTTGTTACTAACCTTCTTGTGTGTGAGTTTTGTTTTGTTTTGTTTTTGTATCATATTTATTTGTTACTAACCTTTTTTGTATGAGTTTTGTTTTGTTTTTATAGCATATTTATTTATTGCATGCATCCCCATATTTAGAAGGGGTTGATTCTGGAAAATTGTTCAAATTATGAATGGAAAGCTCTTTAAAAAGGAGGAGAACCAAACACATGACAATATTGACGACTGAAGCTGCACCCCTTCGTCAGTACATCAAGCCTGTTGAAGAAGTTGGACCAAGGCTCATGTGGCTAGTTGAAGAAATCAGGGAGTTAGGCGTTCAAGCATAAAGATATTTGTAATTCACAAAAGATGTAATAAAAGCTTTCGAATTTAATAAAGAGTTTCCTTTCATGAGTAGAATTTTAATGGAATTGATGGCCCTTCGACTGCATTCATGCATTTGCACTGTTTTGCTTGCTTCGTTGTTTGCTTTTGTGAATTCGTTTGTGCACACATATATTTTCTTCCATGCATTTGTTTTTTTTTGTTTGCATTAGATAATGTTTCAATCATTGCATTCATTCATGTATAATAAAAAGATTAATTTTTGAAATTTCCATTTAAGTAGTAAAGATCCCGCGCAAACACGACACGAGTCATGAGCACAGAGGAAAGATTGACAACACTGGAAGCAAATCAATAGAGCATTTGTGACAAGCTTGAGAAAATGGTAAATAATCTGAAGAAAGAGATTGAGATATCACACCTGTAACACCCGAGTTTTGGGGTCGGGTGAAAATAATGTTTTAATATTATTCGGGTTCGGTTTTATAATTTAAATAAATAAAATAATGGTTCGGGTTTTGTTTACAAATAAAACAAAGGTGTTGGACCCAATTTTTAAACCAAAGCCCAATAGACATTTCATTAATGGCATACTTGTAATTTAATGTAATTGGGGAATTAAAAACCCATTTCTTATTTTAAAGAGATTATTCATCATCTTCTTCCCTCCCCTTTCCAAAATCTCTCGACAAAAACTCCCCTTTCCCCTAGTCTACTATTCCATCACCATTCTTCCTCATCTATGGTGATTTTTGAAAGGTAAACATATATTTGACTTGTCATCTCTTTCCTCTACATGCTTGTACTCTTAGTTTCCATTAAAACTCATGATTTTGCATTTTGGGGTTTTGAAAGTTTGGTTTAAAAATGAGAACTATATTAGCTTTAACTAAGGCTTTTGATTTATTATTGTTGGATGAGTTGTTTATAACCCTCAAGGTCCGACATATGTGATTTTTAATGAATTTTACAATGATTCCCGAATTTGGGTTTTAGGGAGGTTTTAGAGTGTTGAAACGTTGAATTTTGGGGGTGTTTTGTGTGAGAATTTGTGGGCTGGTGGTTAGGCTATGTATAAGGGTTGTTTTGGAAGCTATTAGGTGTGTTAAAAGAGTTGGAATCATCGGTCTTGGACTGTGCTAAAGGGCTGCTCGGGAATGGCTTTTTGGGGGTTGTTCTTGGCTCGAAAAACATGTGTTTTGAGCTTGGTTTGTGTTCCGGGTTTGCTACGTTGTGTTGTGGACTGATTTGAGGTTAATTTACTTGTGTTGGGATGATTAGAAGCAAGGATTCGCGTTGGTAAAGCTTTGGGATCGAATCTGGAAGTGAGGAGGCTTGAGTCGGCTTTGCTTGGCTTGCTTAAGGAAGAGAGGTGAGTGGTTAAAGTATTTTAAATGACTTTGAGCAATTGGTTCAAGCATGTGAATGTGGAAATGTTTTCAAGTATCGTTTTGGTTCAAAGTTGGTTTTGAAAGAGTTTAGTTTGGGCTTGAAAAGTCAATTTTATATTCAAGAGTAAGTTGATGTGAATTGCCTATTTAATTTCCCCCCTTTTCCATTTGTTTTCATTACTTGTGGTGATGTTTTGTTAAGCATGAAATTTAAATAATTTGGGAAGAAGTATGATTGCTCAATATTATATCGTTGATCATGTATGATGGTAATAATGTTGATGTTGATATGCCTTGTAAGATGTGTGTAAGTTGGTGCAGGTTGTGCACGAAAATGGTGAGTAAGACCATTTGTGATTGGTAAGATTGTAAGTAGTAAGTGATGCCTAATTGTGGATATTGTTGCAACTTGTTTTGGTTGTGCATGGTATAGTGAGTACATGTCGCATGATAGTGATTGTATATCGTGTTGCATGGTTAGTGTCGAACCTCACGTGATGGTTGTCGTTGCTCCGGTGATGTGTAGTCCCGCCGGTAGCGAGTTGTGTAAGACTCCGGTGATGTGTAGTCCCGCCGGTAGTGACTAGTAGAAGAGTACTTTGATGTGTAGTCCCATTGGAAAACTACTAGTCGAAACGGTGATGTGTAGTCCCACCGTGTATGTTTTGGTTATGCTTGTGCATGCCATGTGTTGCTCATGTTGTATCACTATATCATTCCTTTATATTGTTTTGCTTTAATCTAAGATCATGTCTTCAAGCATACCATGGAGTGTGATGCCATGATAAGCAACTATATTGTTGACCTTTGGTTGAACTTGTATGTGTTGGTCTTTACTTTTAAAGAAAGTTTTGAACCCTGCATTGTCGTAGTTATGTTTTAGAGCTCCGCTCACTAAGCTTTATGCTTACGCTCTCCCTTTTCCGACAATGAAGATCTTTAGCTTGGAGTTAGCAAGGAGCAAGAAAAGGGCGTCCAAGCGTGTGGTAGTTTGCTCAAGTATGGTTTATTAAATAATGTAGTAGTCTAGCAATGGGAAATGCTAAGTGTTTTAGGAGCTTGTATCTAGACTCCGTTGCGTTGGTTTTATGTGTTAATGCCTTATGTTGATGGAATTGTAAACCATGTCTAAATTGCTTACCTTGTGTGTTGGTCATGTGCCTTTGAGGTTGCCTTTATGTTTGAATGTTGAAGTATGAGATTTTGGATGCTTAAATGTCATCTTTGATTCAATTGCTTGTCTACCTTGATGTATGTATATGTTGGGTGTTCGTATGGCTAATTAATGACCTGTAAATGTTGTGTGAATGCTTGGTTGGGTCTAGGGAAGTCCTAATTTGCATCAAGGTTCGAGTCTTGTTCGTTTTAGTTAAGTTTGGAAGTTTTGTAGTGCAGAGGTATCGATACGGTTGGTTCCGTATCGATACAGCCTTCTTGTTTCAGGCCTCGTGTTTCGATACGCGAGGGGGCGTATCGATACCTTTTTGGTCACTGGAACTACTGTCCATTTCGGTATCGATACGGGCCTCTGGTGTATCGATACGGTCTTCTTAGCGTTGACCGTGGGGAGTTGACCGTTGGAGGGGCGTATCGATACGCTCAAGGGCTGTATCGATATGGACTTCTACGTTGACTCTGAGTGTTGACCTTGGTCAATGCGTATCGATACCCTCCTTGGGAGTATCGATACCGCCTGCAGTTTAAGTCTAAAATTGGGCCGTTAAAGGTTGGTTTGGGTTTGTTGATTGTCTCGTGTTTGTTGTTTCACTGTATGATCACTTAGGATTTAATACTCCTCTAGACAAGATTTAAAATGAAAAAAATAGGGTTGCTAACCGAGGGGGAACCTTAACGGGTTTTGCTTCGGTTTTCCCCGTGTGGCTCACTCGGATTGGTCATCCGGCCAGACCGGGATGAGGGGGTTACATTTATTGGTATCAGAGCCTGAGGTTTCAGAGACCTCAGGTAGGTAAGTGAGGTAAGTTTGATGTGTTATGTTGTTGTTATGTCTCGGTGAATGTTTTACCATGTATGCTTAATGTTTGCTCGTTAGTACGGTGTTTGAAAGCATGTGTTAGCATGATGGTTGTGTTGAAGCGTAGTGTCGAGTTCCCATTGCTACTATTACTTATTTGAAAAGATTTTTGTAAAGAAATATACTTGAGCACCTTGGACCCTTGCTCTTGCTAACCCTAAATATTCTTGTTTGTGTGTTTTGTTTATTATTGTATTGTTGTCTTTGGTAAGTTTGAGGCCGAGGCGTGGACCTAGGGCCGGTAATCGTGAATCTGAGGTTTTGGTGGATGTGAATGATGAGAGAGTCAATCGCTTTAGTTCAGGGCAGTATGACCGTACCAGAGTCGGAGTGCAGTTTGTCTGTTTGGGTCAACATGCATATGAGTTGGTTTCTGTTTAGTGAGAACAAGGTGACCGATCTTGACATGAGATGGTAAGAGAAGTGATGAACTAAGAGTTGGCTTCGGAATGATGTCGATGCTGTAGCAAGTAATTCCTCGATACAGTCATTGGGCTTGTTTTTCTGATTAATTCTGGATCTACATGTCCGTGTATTTGGAGTGAGCATGCGAAGTTGTTGAATCTACCTTGTGAGGTACTAGAGGTAGGTGTTGGTGTTGCTAGCTCCTTCGGGGATACAGTCGTGGCCAGAAAGATGTACAAGGGGTGTCCGTTGATGGTTCAGTGGCACGTGTTTTTAGTTGATGTGATGGAATTACTTTTTTTACGGTTTTGATGTGAATCTATGCATGGATTAGCTTGTAGAACTTAGAGTTAGGGTAGACTTTGAGACAATGAGAGTTATCTTAAGGCTTGCGGATGACTATGAGATTGTAATGGTAGGTGGGAATGTGGATTTTGTATCGAATGCTGATCCAGCTTTAGAGGTCAAAGATTGATTGAGTTTGGTTGACAGGCTTGCCTAGCAAATGTGATGGATTTGATTTTTGAATGAGGATTAGACCGCAGACTGTTAGAATATGTTGTATTTTCCTAAAATTGTTGGCAAGAATTACCCGGATTTGTCACCTGTTAGGGAAGAAGAGTTTGATTATTGATACCGTCTCCGAGTTTGCTCCTGTTTTGTTTGCTCTGTACCTCATGATTCTCGACCGACTTGAGAGTGTTGAAGAATCAACTTCGAGTTTGTTAGACCTTAGATTCATTTGGCTTAGTACATCATCTTAGAGTGTAACAGTACAATTGGTGAAGAAGAGAGATGACAATACAAGAATGTGATTAGATTTCAGACAGTTGAAACAATTGACAGTGAGTAGTTAGTATTCGTTTCTGAACGTCAGTGGTTTGTTGATCAGTTAGTGTATGTTTCAGTCTTTTCGAAGATTAATTTGAGATTTGAATTATTACCAGTTGAAAATGAGAGAAGTTGATGTACCGAAGACAGCTTTCGGGGCAAGATGTGATCGTTTGAGTCTGAGTTATGCCGCTTTGTTTGACTAGTGTGTCAGTTACTTTTGTAAGAGATGTTGAGCAGAATAAATTCCTGAGTTTCTTGATCATTTGTAAGTAGTCCTCATAGATGATACATGGGTGTATTCACGTACCGAAGAAAATTTTGACAAGCTATGGAGTTAGTGATGTAGATCCTACTAGAGAATTAGTTGTATGCCAAGTGGTGTAACGTGAACTCCGAGTCTATGAAGATGTCCTCCTAGGACAGGTAGATTAACCGAGCGTATTAGAGTAAATCCCAAGTAGTCAGAAAAAGATGTGGGTTGGAAGAAATTGAAGACTGTGACAGGTATCTATAGTTCCTAGGTCTAGCATTGTTACTATCGAGGGTTTGTAAACGATCCTTTGAAGATAGCTGCTCCTTGACAGATTGTTACAGAAGAATGTTCAGTTTTTGTGGTTAGATGCGAGACAATGAGCCCTTGAGAAACTTAAAGAAACTTTGATGAACGCTTCGACCTTGATCCAATCATGTCAGAGAAAGAGTTTGTGAACCATAGTGATGCGTTACATGTAGAGTTAGGTTGTGTGCTTATGCAAGACGGAAGATTTGTGGCTTGATCATCGAGATAGTTGAAAGACCGTGAGAAGAGTTATCCGATATGAGACATCGAGTTAATTACAATTGTATTTGCTTCGAAGACTTAGAGACAAAGCTTGTATAGTAAGAAATGCATAATGTATATGTACAGATCATCAGAGCTTGAAATATTAGACGACTTAGGAAGGGTTGCAGCTTGAACACCGTGAGTTGTTAGAATTGCTTGAAGACTGTAATATCAAGATTGAGTACCATCCGAAGAGAGTTGACGTAGTAACCAGTGCTTCGAGTTGTATTTGTTGTTAGATTAATAGTTGAGTTGTGGGATGTAATTGTAGGATTCAGTTTACCAAATGATAGTAATCTTGTGGCCGAGTTACATGTTAAACCTACATTGAGTCAGAATGCTTGAAGAGAAACAGTTGCAAGACAGGTTCTTGGCACCTCACGTGCAAGACATAGTGGAAGGAAGATCGTCAGAATACAATTTCAGAGATGATAGAGTTTGTATTTTTAGAGATATAATAGTTGTACCTATAGACATAGTGTTTTGAGATGTATTGTGTTGGCCGAAGCATACGACAATTCATTTGTTTTGCATCTGAGTTGTATGAAGACGTATTGTGGGTTGAAGATGAGTACTTCTAGATTGAGTTGATGGATGATGTGGTTCAGTATGAAAGTAAGTGTGTAATTTGCCAGCGTGTCAAGACCGAGCGTCAGTTTTCTTCTAGTTTGTTACATCCGTGGGAGATTCGTATTGAAAGTGGGTAATAGATTCGAGAGATCTTGTGTCTGATTCGCCTACGATTTCCTCAGTGAGAACTTTGTTGAGTGATCAATGATAGTTGCACCGAGTGTACTCATTTTATAAACGTTCACGTTACTTGTACCGCGGGTAAGGTGGCGGAGTTGTGCCTTAGCAAGAGTGTGAATTGTACAGTGTCTTGAGATCAATAGTGGCCGATAGAGATTCGAGTTTTCGACTAGATTTTTGAAGACGTCTACAATAGTGTTTGGTTACCTATTGAAGTCAGATGGTCAGCTAGAGAAGGTTACGAGTCAAGTGTTCGAACAATGTTGTATGAGATTGTGAATCGGGCTAGTTCTGTTGTTTGTTTGTTGCAGTTACCACTAGTGTTAGAAAGAGTTTTGTGATGTGTCTGTGTATCTATAATTCGGGAGTGTGAGTTAGACCTGTTCTGTGCTATGTTTGTAGAAGAGATCGAGTTGAGTTTGAAGTCGACATGCCTTGAAGAATCAGTTGAGATCTTATGGTCAGATAGCAAATGTTGTGTGGTGAGTCTACCGAGTTGGAAAGTATGTTGTGGTGAGAGAAAGTGCGGAGGAGCATGTGTCAGTGACTCTTCCTGTTCGATAAATTTCGGGGACGAAATTTCCTTAAGTAGGGGAGAGTTGTAACACCCGAGTTTTGGGGTCGGGTGAAAATAATGTTTTAATATTATTCGGGTTCGGTTTTATAATTTAAATAAATAAAATAATGGTTCGGGTTTTGTTTACAAATAAAACAAAGGTGTTGGACCTAATTTTTAAACCAAAGCCCAATAGCCATTTCATTAATGACATACTTGTAATTTAATGGAATTGGGGAATTAAAAACCCATTTCTTATTTTAAAGAGATTATTCATCATCTTCTTCCCTCCCCTTTCCAAAATCTCACGACAAAAACTCCCCTTTCCCCTAGTCTACTATTCCATCACCATTCTTCCTCATCTATGGTGATTTTTGAAAGGTAAACATATATTTGACTTGTCCTCTCTTTCCTCTACATGCTTGTACTCTTAGTTTCCATTAAAACACATGATTTTGCATTTTGGGGTTTTGAAAGTTTGGTTTAAAAATGAGAACTTTATTAGCTTTAACTAAGGCTTTTGATTTATTATTGTTGGATGAGTTGTTTATAACCCTTAAGGTCCGACATATGTGATTTTTAATGAATTTTACAATGATTCCCGAATTTGGGTTTTAGGGAGGTTTTAGAGTGTTGAAACGTTGAATTTTGGGGGTGTTTTGTGTGAGAATTTGTGGGCTGGTGGTTAGGCTATGTATAAGGGTTGTTTTGGAAGCTATTAGGTGTGTTAAAAGAGTTGGAATCATCGGTCTTGGACTGTGCTAAAGGGCTGCTCGGGAATGGCTTTTTGGGGGTTGTTCTTGGCTCGAAAAACATGTGTTTTGAGCTTGGTTTGTGTTCTGGGTTTGCTACGTTGTGTTGTGGACTGATTTGGGGTTAATTTACTTGTGTTGGGATGATTATAAGCAAGGATTCGCGTTGGTAAAGCTTTGGGATCGAATCCGGAAGTGAGGAGGCTTGAGTCGGCTTTGCTTGGCTTGCTTAAGGAAGAGAGGTGAGTGGTTAAAGTATTTTAAATGACTTTGAGCAATTGGTTCAAGCATGTGAATGTGGAAATGTTTTCAAGTACCGTTTTGGTTCAAAGTTGGTTTTGAAAGAGTTTAGTTTGGGCTTGAAAAGTCAATTTTAAATTCAAGAGTAAGTTGATGTGAATTGCCTCTTTAATTTCCCCCTTTTTCCATTTGTTTTCATTACTTGTGGTGATGTTTTGTTAAGCATGAAATTTAAATAATTTGGGAAGAAGTATGATTGCTCAATATTATATCGTTGATCATGTATGATGGTAATAATGTTGATGTTGATATGCCTTGTAAGATGTGTGTAAGTTGGTGCAGGTTGTGCACGAAAATGGTGAGTAAGACCATTTGTGATTGGTAAGATTGTAAGTAGTAAGTGATGCCTAATTGTGGATATTGTTGCAACTTGTTTTGGTTGTGCATGGTATAGTGAGTACATGTCGCATGATAGTGATTGTATATCATGTTGCATGGTTAGTGTCGAACCTCACGTGATGGTTGTCGTTGCTCCGATGATGTGTAGTCCCGCCGGTAGCGAGTGGTGTAAGACTCCGGTGATGTGTAGTCCCGCCGGTAGTGACTAGTAGAAGAGTACTTTGATGTGTAGTCCCATTGGAAAACTACTAGTCGAAACGGTGAAGTGTAGTCCCACCGTGTATGTTTTGGTTATGCTTGTGCATGCCATGTGTTGCTCATGTTGTATCACTATATCATTCCTTTATATTGTTTTGCTTTAATCTAAGATCATGTCTTCAAGCATACCATGGAGTGTGATGCCATGATAAGTAACTATATTGTTGACCTTTGGTTGAACTTGTATGTGTTGGTCTTTACTTTTAAAGAAAGTTTTGAACCCTGTATTGTCGTAGTTATGTTTTAGAGCTCCGCTCACTAAGCTTTATGCTTACACTCTCCCTTTTCTGACAATGCAGATCTTTAGCTTGGAGTTAGCAAGGAGCAAGAAAAGGGTGTCCAAGCGTGTGGTAGTTTGCTCAAGTATGGTTTATTAAATAATGTAGTAGTCTAGCAATGGGAAATGCTAAGTGTTTTAGGAGCTTGTATCTAGACTCCGTTGCGTTGGTTTTATGTGTTAATGCCTTATGTCGATGGAATTGTAAACCATGTCTAAACTGCTTACCTTGTGTGTTGGTCATGTGCCTTTGAGGTTGCCTTTATGTTTGAATGTTGAAGTATGAGATTTTGGATGCTTAAATGTCATCTTTGATTCAATTGCATGTCTTCCTTGATGTATGTATATGTTGGGTGTTCGTATGGCTAATTAATGACCTGTAAATGTTGTGTGAATGCTTGGTTGGGTATAGGGAAGTCCTAATTTGCATCTAGGTTCGAGTCTTGTTCGTTTTAGTTAAGTTTGGAAGTTTTGCAGTGCAGAGGTATCGATACGGTTGGTTCCGTATCGATACAGCCTTCTTGTTTCAGGCCTCGTGTTTCGATACGCGAGGGGGCGTATCGATACCTTTTTGGTCACTGGAACTACTGTCCATTTCGGTATCAATACGGGCCTCTGGTGTATCGATACGGTCTTCTTAGCGTTGACCGTGGGGAGTTGACCGTTGGAGGGGCGTATCGATACGCTCGAGGGCTGTATCGATACGGACTTCTACGGTGACTCCAAGTGTTGACCTTGGTCAATGCGTATCGATACCCTCTTTTGGAGTATCGATACTGCCTGCAGTTTAAGTCTAAAATTGGGCCGTTAAAGGTTGGTTTGGGTTTGTTGATTGTCTCGTGTTTGTTGTTTCGTTGTATGATCACTTAGGATTTAATACTCCTCTAGACAAGATTTAAAATGAAAAAATAGGGTTGCTAACCGAGGGGGAACCTTAACGGGTTTCGCTTCGGTTTTCCCCGTGTGGCTCACTCGGATCGGTCATCCGGCCAGACCGGGACGAGGGGGTTACAACACCAGAAAACAGTCAGCCAAATCGCAGCCATGTTTGGGTTCAAAGACCTAGAAGTGAGAGATGGCACCAACACTTTCCCGAGGATGGCTTTCGTACAAAAGGAAGTGACTTCACCTAAAGTCAAGATCTCAGAATCTTCTACCCGTACTAGCGAGGTTCGCAGCCCCGTGATGCTTGACTTTAATGAAGAAACTGACATGGCAAAGGTCGAGAAGAAATGGGAAGACCGCTACAAGAAGCTGGTAGAAATGTTTAAAGCTTATCAAGAAGGAAGCATTCGTGGTGGTAAGGATGCTAGAGACTTGAGTCTAGTTTCGAACTTGGTGGCACCTCCAAAGTTCAGGGCCCCTGACTTCGAGAAGTATAATGGAACTACATGCCCACTGGCGCATTTGACCATTTACTGTAGGAAAATGTCACCATACTCGGAAAACAAGAAGTTATTGATTCATTGCTTCCGATGGTATGCTCAATTGAGTCGGGCCAACGTACGCACTTGGAGAGATCTGTCGAAAGCTTTCCTCAAACAGTACGAATATGTAACAGATATGGCCCCAAGCAGGATTGTGCTGCAGAATATGGAACAAAAGCCTAATGAGAGCTTCTGCCAGTATGCCCAGAGATGGCAAGATGTGGCAGCCCAAGTTCAACCTCCACTATTAGAAAATGAAGTTACCCAAATGTTTGTGGAAACTCTAAATGGACCTTTCTATGACTACATGTTAAATCATGCCACCGAAGGTTTTGCAGAAATGGTCATGAACGGAGAATTGATATTGGCAGCCATCAGAAATGGAAGACTTGATAGAGAAGAAGATGACGAGGATGAGCGCGTTTAAAGTTTTGTCACGAAGACGTTGGAGGCAAGATTGGTCATGATTCGTGCTTTCATGGAATAAAATTTAATTTTCTGTAGACAGTTGGGATCATGCTTCGAACCAACCCTCTTGCTTTTGCCCACGAGCATTAGGGATCTTTTGTAAGGGCTTCTATGTCAGTTTATTTGTTCAAAGATGCATTTTTTCCAAGTGGCAAACGTTTATCCTTTCTATTTCATCCTTTTCCCTTCTTTTCATCAACTTCTTTTCAAGCATGCATTTTCTTTGCAGATTTCCTATTATTGATTGTATGAATGATTCTTGAATCTAATCCCAAGATAGTGGGGGCAAAATGTGAGTTCAGGATTAATGGGGAAATCCCATATACAAATTATGAGTGTATTTTCATCTTAAACATTGTTGTTAGGGTCCTTGAATAAAGTGATAACTCTAAAACATCTACCAACTAAAGACTGTTTTTCTTTGACGTTGTTTGTGTGTAAAATGACATTTGGCATTCCTTCATTTCCCTTCACGAATAAGAAAAATCCATTTGTTGTCCCCCTTTGAGCCCAATGTTATTTTTCTTGTGATTTAACCCTAACCAAGGATCACTCCCCACACCGGGAGCATAGAAAATGAAAATCTGTTTGAAAGAACATGTTAGATTAAGTTGAATGTCCTAAACTTTAAAGGAAAATGATACAAAAAGGAAAAACAAGAAAATGGATAGAAAAAAGAAAAGAAGAAAGAGAAGAAAAATAGAAAAAAAGAAAAGAAAAGATAAGAGAAAAAGAAGAAGAAAAAGATAGAAAAGAAGAAAAGAAGAAATACGAAGGAAATTTTGAAATCCTTCAAACGAGATTGTACCAGAAAAGGAAATGAACTCTAGGGTGAAAACCCAAAATGGGTAGTCTAGAGTGATCCAAAGAATAAAAGAAGAAGAACAGAGATTTTATCAGAAAAAGTTGATCCTTGGTTTAATCACCCTTAAAATGTGAATTTGAGCCTTTATATCCTTTCTTTGACAACCCTAGCCTAGCCTACGTTACAAGCCTTAAAAGACCATTTGGATCACACATGAATACTTGAGAAAATGAGTTCGTCTTCAGAATACATTCCGCCTAATTGAGTTAACCTTTCTTCAGGGACCTCGAGCTTCTAATGTCTGATTGAGATTAGAAAAGAGGGAAATTTAAATTTGGGGAGTGTGTGAGGAAAAGAGAGCCACCAAAATGGGGCATTATCCGGTTGATGGATTCTTGAATCATTCATGCTTTGAATTTTGGGGCATCAGACTTAGCCATTTTCTTGTGTTTGTCATGAGTATTTTCTTAAGATCCCCATTTTTAGCCTTTTCTTACGTTTACTATGACTTTTTCCTTTGAACTATTATTTCTAGCCTTTTCTTGCATCTTACAAGTAGGCTGACATAGATTAATGAAAAGCAAAAGATTTCTTGGTATTGATCTCAACTGTAAGAGACCATGAATGAATGTTTTCATCACTTCAGAAAACAATTGAACCTCGGTTTGAATGGAGGCATCACCTTGCATGAGAAGGTAAAAAGAAAAAAAAGAATCACATGTGTTGAAGAGTCTGGAGTGGGTCGTGTTGTCAAGAAAGATCCACATATAAGATGCAAAAGCTCAAAAGCATAAAAGAGGTAGAATTGCACTTGAGAAGCAAACCATGCCATCAGATTGGGGCAGTCAACAGGCCCTCAGTATTAGTAGGCGTGAGAGAAGAGATTTAAGCGCCAACATCATTCAAAGATATTCAAGGTGGAAATGAGCTTTTACATATAAGCAATTCAAGATATCCTGCAGGGGAAAGAATTTGAGAATTCACAAGAAGCATTGAAGATGTTAGGTAAGGGGCATATGGAGACTTGAAGCATTCAAAACCACACAAGGAAGCCTTTTACGCAACCTTGATGTATCAACAACAATGATAGTAGATCTTGAGATGTTCACCTACGAAGGTCGAATGTTCTCGATGAAGCAAAGAGATACGAGGAGTGAGAATGGCGAAGCAATGACAATTGAAGGAGTCTGTCCTTCCAACTAGGAGTACAAGATCACTGGGTTAAGTGAGCAAGCTTGCAAAGATTGAATGTTTTCATAAGTCAGAAAAACAGTGAAAAAGTATAGTTGCTTATCTGGAGTAAGTGAGTAAACATGTGGAAAAATTAATTTTGAGAAAAAGAATTCAAAAAGAAAAAGAAATGAGACATACATTCATATTTTAGGCATCACTAGGGGCATGCACATCACAATTGCATTAGGTATTGCATTTTTCAGGTACACGAAGGACCTTTCAGCAAAAGAACCCGCCTATCCGTTCAGGCATTTGGAGAATGGAACCCGCTCATTCATCCAGCGCAAGGTGGATGAAACACTTTTTGGAATCTGCTTATTCATCCGAGCATGAGAAGGATGGAACCCCTTTTTAGAGCTTGCTTATTCATCCAAGCGTAAGGTGGATGAAACCCTTTCTAGAACCCGCTTATTCATCCAAGCATAAGAAGGATGGAGTTTTTTCTAGAAGATTCACCTAGCCATTCGAAAGGAAAATGGAGGTTTCTTATTCATCCAAGCATAAGGAGGATGAGGTTTTTTTTCGAAGATTCGCCTATCCGTTTGGGGCGCAAGGAAAATAGAGTTCGCTTATTCATCCAAGCATAAGAAGGATGAAGTTTTCCAGAAGATCTGCTGATCTATTCGAGCACAAGAAGAATACAACTCGCTTATTCATCCAAGCATAAGGAGAATGAAATTTTTCAGAACTCGCTTATTCATCCAAGCATAAGGAGGATGAAATTTTTCAGAGGTTTACTTATCCATCCAAGCATAAGGAGGATGAAAATTCTTCAGAAGATCCGCTTATCCATTCATGCATAAGGAGAATGGAGTTCGCTTATTCATCCAAGCATAAGGAGGATAATTTTTTTAGACGACTCGCTTATTCATCCAAGCATAAGGAGGATGAAATTTTTCAGAAGTTTGCTTACTCATCTAAGCATAAGGAGGATGGTTTTTTTTCCAGAAGATTCGCTTATCTGTTCAGGCATAAGGAGAATGGAATTCGCTTACTCATCCAAGCATAAGGAGGACGAAACTTTTCAGAACCCACTTATTCATCCAAGCATAAGGAGGATGAAGTTTTCCAGAAGATCTGCTTATCTATTCGAGCACAAGGAGAATAGAACTCGCTTATTCATCCAAGTATAAGGATGATGAATTTTTTTCCAGAAGTTTGCTTATTCATCCAAGCATAAGAAGGATGAAATTTTCTAGAAGATTCGCTTATCCGTGCAGGCGTAAGGAGAATGTAGTCTGCTTATTCATCCAAGCATAAGGAGGATGAGATTTTTTAGAAGATTCACATATTCGTTCAGGAGGAAAGAGAATGTTTACTTATTCATCCAAGCATGAGAAGGATGAAATCTTTTGATGTTTGCTTATTCATCCAAGCATAAGGAGGATGAAATCTTTTGAAGTAAAGAGGATGAAACCTTTTGAGGTTTTGCGTATTCATTCAAGCATAAGGAGGATGAAATCGTATGAAGTCCGTTTGCTTATTCATCCAAGCATAAGGAGGATGAATTTTTCAGAAGAATTCGCCTATTTGAGTATCTGGAAGAATAGAACCCAACTCAACAATTCGGGCATTTGGGAGAATAGAACCCAGCTCAGATATTCGAGCGTAAGGAGAATAGAATCAGCCTATATGTTTGAGCGTGGAACCCAGCTCAGCTATTCAGGCATTTGGGAGAATAGAACCCAGCTCAGCTATTTGAGGATAAAGAGAATAGAACCAGCCTATCCGTTCGGGCGTTTGGAGAATGGAATCCACTCATCTATTCGGGCAAAAGGAGAATAGAACAAGCCTATCCGTTCGAGCATTTGGAGAATGGAGCCAATTTAGAAAGTCGGTGAAAATTAGTGCCTTTTTGGTCTTTGCTTTATTTCTGTTGCACAGAGATAAGCAAAGAGGGGTAGTTGTTGTCACTAAATTTTCACCTTAGTTTTAAAATCTGAAAAAATAAAAAAATCCCTTTTCCCTTTAAATAATAAAAGGCCCACCCTTTTTAAATTAAATTTTTTAAAAAATATAAACTCATCTTTCAAAACCCATTTTTAAAGCCCATTTCAAAAGAAAAGGAAAAAATGCTCATTTTTATTTTGAAGCCCACTTTTTAAAAAAAGAAAAAATAATTATGATTCAAAATAATTATGGAGAAGTGAAAAAGAAAATAAAATGAAGTAAATAATAATAATATTATTATTAAATGTAATGAAAAAGAAACAACAAAAAAGGGTCAAAATAGCCAAAAAAATAGAAAACAGAAAGCAAAGTAAAAAAAGGCAAAAAAGGGATCACGCGCGCGATCCACCCCAAAATCCCAGCCCGATAAACCCTTAGCGTGGCAGTGAGGAGGTCCATCTACCGTCTACCGGTGGCGTTGCCGGTACCGGCTGGTCCGCCTCGCCGTCACGTGGCCACCAACCTCGCTCGCTGCTGTCGCCTGTGCTCGCCAGAATCTATAAAAAAATCGAGAAAGGTAGTCAAACCCTAGGCTCAAATAAAGGGGAAAATTCAGCTCGTATATTGAACCAAATCGAATGAGGATAGAGGGCTTTTGCCGAGAATCAAGCCATTGGTCGGATTTAGGCTTCAATTTGGGGACTATATCCCGATTTGGCTTGAATTTTAAGCTTAATTTTAAGTATAAATACCCATTCTTACTTGTTCAACACACGCAATTTGAGAGAAAAATCACTAGAAAAGGTTCAAGAAAAATCTGGAAAATTCTCTGAATTTTTTAAGAGTTGGCTGGAAATTTTTGAAAAAATTCGAGTTTGGAGCAATTTTCCAGAAGTGGTTTGGAGAATTTCGAGAAGCTTGAATTCGAGTTCATCGTTCGTCGTTTTCTCGGTAAAATTTATATCTTTTCTTTGTTTATTTTTATGTTGATTTAATGTTTTTTCTTGGTTAAATTTTTGGTGTTTTTGTTTGTGTTGTTTGTGAATTTTTAGGTTGCTTTCTCGAAGTCGGAAAATCGTTCACGATTCCGGTAACTTTTTCGTTTAAAATTTCATTTTAATTTTAGTTTGATCTTAAAATTTTTGCATGCTTTAAAAAATATTGTTAGAGTTATTTTGATCTTTAGAAATGTAGAAAATAATTTAAAATATGTTTAGATTTTAAATGCATGAATAAATTAAATAAATGTGGTTAAATTGAAAAAACTTAAAATTATGAATTTAATTAGAAGATATAATAATGTGACGTGTAAAATAATAAAGGGGCTTGATTTTAAAAAATATAAAATTTTTTTGTGAAGTTTGTTGTTAATAATAGGTGGGGGAAATGATTTTAAAGGAAAAAGTAATAAAGATGTTTTATTAGGAAAAAAAAGAAAAAGAAATAAAGGTTATTTTTTTAAATGGGTTGTTTTAAAAGAAAAAAAATTTTAAAAAGAAAAAATGAAAATGATTTTTAAAAAGAGTAAAAATTCTTTTGAAAAAGAGGAAAACATAAAATGACAAAAAACATAAAAATGGAAAAGGTAAAAAACACAAAAAATGTTATGAATATTTATCTATGTGGATGTCTATCATGATTAGAACTTTATCAAAGGAGTTTGATTTATTTATTATTAGGAATATTATCTCTATGAATTAGAGTTTAATGTATTATGTACTTCTTATGCCTATAAATAGATGATTTATTGAAGGCATTGTACACAATTCTATATTTGAGAATAATACAAATCTCCCTCTTTCTCTCATCTGTTTGTTCTTCTTATTCTTGTTCTTCTTTATTTTATTCACAACACGTTATCAGCACGAGACTCTAATCAACTGAGGTCATCATCATTATAATTCAAAAGAAATTACCGGGAAGAATTCGATTATAGAATAAACCAAAGATAAGTTTTTTTTTCTCCTTAATTTTTTTTAGTTACCGATTGTCTTTCTCTTTATATTTTAACTTTGTTTTAATTTTTGAAAATTTTGGAAGTATGTTTGATTTTATTCGAACATTGGAAAGAGATAAATTTGTGGCTTCTCACAAACCAAAAGACGAATCGACAGAGACGAAGAGGTTGCGTTTGGTATAAATTACGTGTGTTTTCTCTTGTTTCTAAAAGGGTTAATTAGCGGTATGCTTATTCATACTTTTACTTATATGATTATATTTGATAATTTTCATATTATTATTTATGTCATTTTATTTGGTAAAAGTTAATATTTTTAATTGTGTTTTGAGTTTTACATGATATGCTTAAATGGCTTGGAAAGAGATGTGATATAAAGGGACTATGAGAAGCTATCTCGGTCATATGCTATGTCTCCATTGGCCACGAGAGAAAAATCAATATCGGTAAATTTTGGTTTTATTTTTATTCTTTATATTATTATTTTAAAGTGCGATAAATTATGATGATTTTGAATTTACAAGAAGATTATTATAAGTTCTATATTTGCTCGAAAGCAATATTCTTCTTCGTTGAAAAACTTGACCATAGACTTCTCCCAATTTCAAGTTACGAAAATTCTTCTTGATCCAAAAAGTTTTATGGGAGGCATTCCTTGAAGTGAATGCAAAGCATGATGTTTATTCCATGCGATTATCAACGATGGGGCATTCCCTGAAGTGAATGAAAGCATGATGTTTATTCCATGCGATTATTGGAACTGTTTCATTCCCTGAAGTGAATGCAAACATGGTAAATCATTATTCAATTAGAGACATAATTTCGATATAATCCAAGTATAATTGGCTGGACATCCCGTTCTGCGAGGCTACTGGTCTCAAAGGAGGTTTTTAAAGGACCTTGTGGACAGGTTTAACAATGCCGCGTACGAGGATTAAATCTTTGTTCTCTGTGATAAGGATATGTGAAAAAGGTTTTAAAGGCCCACTGGCTCTACTCCATTCCCTGAAGTGAATGTGAGATTATATTATGGAAGGAATAAAAAATCACATTAAAAGTTGTGGTCGTGGTCGAGGCTATGAATATACACATGAAAAATATAGTCGTTTTAAGAATACTTCTACCCGCTGGTAGCAAAGTTATAAGGATGACAAGAGTGATAAAGATCATTCTAAGGAAGTGAAATTCTTTTACCAATGTGATGTTATAAACCATTGGTTTCGTACTTGTCAAACGCCAAAGTATTATGAACTTTATCCATAATCATGAATGATAAATGAAATAAAATATAAACAAAATTTGTTTATGGCGAAAATAATTATGGTGTTATTAGTCCAACTCAATTGGATATTGTTAATTTTCTCATAACCCTTGAAGGGAATAATTTACCATTTATTTTATTTCCCTTATAACCTCTAACAGGAATAATTGCTTTTTTTATTTATTTTATGTTAATTCGTTTTATTTATTATTTATTTATGTTAGTTTGCTTTATGTTTATTTATTTCACATATTATTTATTTACTCTTTATGTTAATTTATTATTTGAAGAATATGATTACTTCCGGAATAAAATCTACAATGAATTGTGGCTATTTATGCCTAGAATTGTGGCTATTTATGCCTAGCAGATAATGCAAGTACTCATATTGTACTTAATCATAAGAAATATTTTTCCCATTTAAATGCAAGGGGAAATATGAGTAGTATTTCTCAAAGTACTAAAATATCAATACTTCGGAAGAGCACTTGAAAGTTTATCTCTGATAGATAATCAACTTGATATGATGTGCTATATTTTATATTTTTCATTCCTCGAAGTGAATGATACAAAGTACATATTTTCATTACCTGAAGTAAATGAAACAAAGCACATTTTGAAAGGTGCACAATTATGCATTTCTCGATTAAAATGCAAGAGAATAATGTGAGTACTATATCCGGAAGTACTAATATCACAAAAGGCTCTGGTTGAGCAAATATGTTATTGTCAAATGGAACTTTATTCCATATTCACAGTGCGTTATACTCGTCAAAGTCATAAAGAGAGCAATATGAGTTCGCAAACCATCCCTTTGGGAATTATAGATAACATATGTTATCAATTGGCATTTGAAATAAGCCAATATGAATATAAGTTTTGGTAACCAAAAAGTCAGTTGAAAGCCCTAGGAGAGCTATATATTGCTACCAAAAGATAATTTCAATTGAAAGCTCCGAAAGAGCTAAATATATTCCTATTTAAAGGAACAATTTTGATGGTCATACTAGACATGTACAAGTAAGATTGAATTACATGTTATGGTAAACAAGAAGTTTACAAATTCAGAGATATATACACACATATATATAGTTGGTATGATTGGTTAGACCATCCTGATCAATAATGGTGCAGAAATTATTGAGATTTACATGCACATGTATTAAAAGAACATGTAGTTCTTGTGGTGCTTATTCTCAAAGGAATGTATTAAATTTCACTTATTAAAGAACGTGAAGTTCTTGTGTTGCTTAAAGGAATTGATTAAATTCCACTTACTAAAAGAACTTGAAGTTCTTGTGTTGTTTGTTCTCAAAGGATATAGATGATCCCACTTACCAAAATAATTAGAACTTAAAGTTCTTGTACTGAAGTTAAGACTGTATGTCTTGCATATCTGAACGAAATATGGGCCCATATATCCACAAATGTGGAAAGTTTTATATGATTTTAGTAGATGCATCTACATTGTTTTATCGACTTACAACCAGAAGTTTGTGAGATTGATTCTAAAAAGATTTAGATTATGCAGTTAGACTATTCGTCTTGAAAAGCTAGTGGGTTTATATTTTAGGCTATATCAGTTTTTACAAAGCCTATTGATTATGAAAAATATAGTTTAGCAAAATTTCAATTGGATGCCTCCTATTTAATTGCTAAACTATGAGAACAAAAGAGTTATTATTTATATGGTGTTTCCATATAGCAACACTTATACACATCATGCCAACGAGTTATAATAAACTCCCCGTTATGATTGGTTTTTGGTTAGAAACCATACGTTTCCCATTTTATGATTTTTGAATGTGCGATATGAATTGCTCCACCGCAACGCACAAAATGGGTAAATAAAAAGGGTTGAGAATATATATTGAGTACGAGTCTCCTTTTATGTTTAAATTCTTAAACATTAATTGGAGAATCATTTGTGACATGATTTTTCTCAACATCAGGGGAGATAATAATCAGATGGATAGAGGAAAATGAATTATCATTATCTAGATCCTCGTATATGAACTAGAAGTTCATAAGATAATTCATGTTATTACATGTCAACTGCCAGACATATTTACTGACCCAATGAGAGTAATTAAGTCTCATATACCAGCTGAAATGCTCTAAGTTTAAATTACATGTTAGAGCGAGAGAATGTAAATCATGCCTGAAGCATGATAGTTGAAATGGTTCCAATGATCAAAATTCTCGTAAATAGAAAGTAATATAAGATGGTCATATATTGGAGGCGGGTGCTCCTAAGAGACCCATGACATAACAAATAATAAAACTCTATAAGAGTTTCAGGTATCTGAAATAAAGATTGAAATCTTGAAGAGATCTCGATGAGTTATGTCATTACGAGAATGGAACCAGAAAATTGGAAAGTTGTCGACAACGATTTTACAAACAATTTTACATGAAATACTTCTATAGAAGTAAAGAAAGAAATCGAGGATCTTGTATAAAATCTATCCAGAAGTATAGATATTAAATTGGCCGATGTTGAAAGACGCTTTGAACTTCTAAAATAGAAGTATTTGGACCAGCAGTCCAAACACCTAAAGGTGTAATGCAAGTGAGGCACAAATAAGTAGTCGTAAATACGACTTGAACTATGATTTATGAAAAGTTTAATTACTTCATGGTGGATGCAATTACTTTGGCAGTTATGAAAATTTTTCATGCGTCTAATTATTTGTGGATCCATATTTATCCTTGAAGGATCTAAAATGCTATAAGCATTTGGAAATTTCTGAGGAAATTTATTTAGACATGTCTCATGAATATTTTGGCGCATTTGGTATAATCGCCTTAGTGAATACTAATTGAGAAAATACTATAAGAATGATCAGATTTCCTTATGTATTTTATAAAGGAGTTTGGATCAAGATCCATTATGATAATTTTAGAACTCCTAAAGAGCTTCAAATTGGAAACTCATGAAGTACTTTCAATACAAGTACTTGAATCTTGACATCAAGTTTATCTCGACTTGAAGATCGAGCATTTTTATATATTTCTTTTGTCTATGAATAGGCATAAGCTGAAAGAATCTTAAAGAAGATTCAATATGAATAGAGCATATCTATTGAGTATCCCAATAGTTGTAAGATTGTTGGATGTGATTAAAGATAATTATATTTTTTCTTGGTCTTGAAGCACTATATATTAGTTGGTCAAGAAATATCTATGATTATACAAAGATCATTACATTAGATCTTCAAACATTCGTTGATGCCTCCTCAATTGTAGTAGAAATAATTGTTATGCACGAGGCAAGCAAAAAAAATGTGTTTGGCTAAGACCATTGACCCAACATATCCAAAAGATATGTGGATTTACTTTTACAAGATATGATAAAAGCTATCTTGTGTGAAGATAATGCAAGATGTTTATCTCAGTTTGAAAGTGGATACATCATGGAACATATTACTCTAAAGTTTCATCCCTCTCGATCTTTAGAAAAATGATATTCAAGATTAAATTATGAAGATTCAAAGATATTCTGTGATGTTTGCATGAGGGGGAGTAAATACGCGTTGCACTCTTTTTTCCTTAACCGAGGTTTTGTCCCAATGGGTTTTTCCTGGTAAAGTTTTTAAAGAGGCAACATGTTATGCGTATCAAAGATGTGTGTTCTCTTTTTCCTTCACTAAAGAATTTTTTTCCCACTTGGTTTTTATCTTAGTAAGGTTTTAACGAGGCACATTATCTTCATAGACATCCAAGGGGGAGTGTTATGAATATTTATCTATGTGGATGTCTATCATGATTAAAACTTTATCAAAGGAGTTTGATTTATTTATTATTAGGAATATTATCTCTATGAATTAGATTTTGATGTATTATGTACTTCTTATGCCTATAAATAGATGATTCATTGAAGGCATTGTACACAATTCTATATTTGAGAATAATACAAATCTCCCTCTTTCTCTCATCTCTTTGTTCTTCTTATTCTTGTTCCTCTTTATTTTATTCACAACAAAAAGTAAAAAATGTAAAAAAGGGGTTTTAGCTTAGAAAATAAAAGAAGTAAATAAGAAATAAAGGCTTTTAAAAGGAATAATAAAAAGGGTAAAATTCAAAAGAATAAAAAGTTGCTTGCTTGTTTTAGAAATAGGTGAAAACTTATGATTAGGGACTAAAGTTTAGATAGAGACTTGTTTGTTGAAAAATGTTCTTCATGAAAATAAAATACACTTAAGCATACTTAAACTTTAAATTAGGAATAAAAGACTTAGACGTTTTTTAGAGTTTTTAATAATCAAACTTAGAATAAAAAAATAAAATGCTCAACACACTAAATTTTCATGTTTTTTGAAAAGTGAAAACCTAATCAATGCGGTGTCTTATCAAACGGGAATGACAGGTTAGCATCAGAAATGTTGGCGGTGGTTAAAGTTCATCTCCCGAGCGATAAGGCTGTTAAAATAGACTAATATTCATTAAATGGACAAGTAAAGTCGAACCATTTTGAACTTGCAAATTCCAGTTTTGAAAACGATTTTAAAACCAATTAGGTACCAATTTTGGGCGTCGTGGGGGTGCTAACCCTTCCCTACGCGTAACCGAACTCCGAACCTGTTTTCTGATTTTCGCAGACCAAAACCATTGTTTTATTAAAACCAAAAATGTTTTATTAAAATAACCCTATTTTTAGAAGTGATCCAATCATATTTAAAAAAAAAGATTGGTGGCGACTCCGTTGATTTTAAAAAGTTGTTTTCCAAAAAACGTCGAAGCCTCCCTAAAAAGTGATTGCGACAAGGCTAAACCGTATCGAAACGGTATCTCCACTTAAAATTCCAGTAGCCAAAAGTCGTATCAAAGCGCTATAGGTGTATCGATACGCCTGGGTGATTTGGTTAAGTTTGTGTTTGAAACACTTAGAAAATTCTTTGGGTTTAAGTTTTGACTTTGAAACAACTTTTTAGGTTTAAAATCCTTATCATGTGTGAGACTTTTTAGTACTTAAAAATTTATTTACTTTTACAAATTGGTTCTTGAATAATTTTTTATATCAAAATCAAGCATAGGTTTTACAATTTCCCTCGTTTTGATATAACAAAACCAAAGTAAATTTTTAAGTGGTTTAAAAAATACTCCCCTTACTTTAAGCTAGGTTTTGAAAAACTTAAAAAAAAAACTTTTTAAAAAAAACTTAGCTTCTTGAATTATTCTCCCTTTTTCTGTTAGATTAAAATAAGTGGAATAAGCAAGACAAGATAAGAAATGTAAAGCAAACAACATAAATATCATTAAGCACTTAAAGCATAAAATTCAAAGCAACATAAATCCAAACTCAAATCCTAAAAGCGTAAACCCAAAAAACAAAAACTCAAAGCAAAGGTTCATAAGAAAATAACTTAGGTGCATAAAATTAAAATCCTAATATGATATGATATGTTATGAGATGCACAAGCCTATGACTCGTCCCCATCGTCTCCATGCTCTTCATCTTCATCTTCATTGAGATATGTCCATTGAGGCTTGTTGATTTTCAATTAAAGTAACTCGATTCTCAATGGTAGTCATTTCTTTTAACGTTCAATTTTTTCTCTCAACAACCCCATTTTGTTGAAGAGTGCGAGGAGCAAAAAGATTATGGCTTAAACCATTTGAGTTACAAAAATCTTCAAAACCTAAATTTTGAAATTTGGTATCAATGTCACTTCTAATATGATAAATTGTTTGACCAAAATCATTTTGAGAAATTTTTGAAAATGTGATAAAATTTTCTAAAGCCTCATCCTTGGTACTTAAAAATAAAACTCAAGTGTATCTAGAGTAGTCATCAACTAAAACGAATGCATATGATTTTCCACCCAAGCTCATAGTCCTAATAGGGCCAAAAAGATCCATGTGGATCAATTGTAAAACTCTACCAGTTGAAACACCATTAATAGGTTTATAAGAAGTTCTTTTATGTTTTCCTTTTGCACATGCATCACAAATTTTGTCAAGAGAACACTTTATTTTAAGCAGACCTCTAATTAGATCTTTTGAAACCAATTTTTCTAAAACGCTCATGCTTGCATACCCTAGTTTTCTATGCTATAGCCATAAGTCATGTTCATCTTTTGCAACAAAACATGCATTTGACTTATGTATGTCATCTAAATACATCATATAAATATTTCCTATACGATGACCAATGAGCACTATTTGATTTGTTTCAATGTTCAAAATTTTGCAACCATTTAAATCAAAAAGAACATTAAAACCTTTATCGCACAATTGACTAATGTTCAATAAATTATGCTTAAGGCCGTTGACATACAAAACATTGTCATTGAGAATGGAAGAGTGAATACCAATGGAACCAATTCCTTCAATGTGACCTTTGGATTTGTCACCAAATGTCACTACTACTCCACTTTTTGGCTTTAGCTCCAAGAATCTACTCTTGTCACTGGTCTATGTCTTGAGCATTCACTATCAAAGTATCATGAGTTTTGACATGTAGCTTTGTCCTTGTAGCAATGCTCCCCCTACAAACAAAGAATTAAGTCTTGGTTTTTGGTACCCAAATCATTTTGGGTCCATGTACTTTAGCTCCCAAAATCTTGGTTCCCTTGAGAATCCAAGAAGCAATAGCATTTACATTATTAGAAGTAAATAGTTCCTTAGGAACTGTTAAGTGTGCAAAAGTCCTATATTTATGCCCCAGTTTAGCTAAATTATTGTTGTTCTTAGGCATAGTTTAGATTGCATTTATTAGGAAAACATAAACAAAATAGCATAGATTAGATATTCTGCCTTATTTGATGAACTTAATTGATTATATATATGATAATGCTCATGTGCGTTTCTTCTTGCGCAGGTACCTGCCCAGGCAGATGCCGCTGAGGCAGCAGAGAGGGCAGAAGAAGAGAAGCTGGAAACTAAAGGAGGAAGCTGATGGACCATCTGGAGAGTTGATCGAGGAGGAGAGAACCAGAATGAAAAGCTGTGCCAACTCCTGCACACCAGTCAACACCTCTGTCGAGGTAGTCAACTATTTGCCACCAAGGCAACAACTCGAGGAAGAATGGAAAAATGCAAAGTGGTATGCGATAGAAAGAGCTCATCAAGCTCGATTTTTAGAGACCACTTGCACGTGTATTGGAGCCCAGAAGACAAAGAAAAGCCGGGTCAAAGTCAAGTTGGAGAAAAGTCAAACAGGAATCTAGGAAGATTTAATGATCTTTTAATGAGTTGTAATAATATTTTAACTAGTATTCCTACCCTAAACCGACTTAGGCCTAGGCTCCTCTCCTATATATATGCAATCGACTAGAAGGAGAAAAGATAATTGAGATTAGAAATAAACTCTTTCTTGTCAAAACCCTAGTGCCCTCAAAACCCCACCATGTTCTAAACATTCCCTAGGGCTAAGGGTTGGTTGTGTAGTAGTTGTGAGAGTCTTATTGTATTCGTTTAGGATTTCAGTTTTGCAATAAATTTCAAGGTTTGTTTACTCTTGGTTCTTCATTGTCACAATCTTTATCGGGAGAGAAGAGAACTTCAATCCATTTGTTCAATATCGAGAGAGTTGAACTCACGAAACGGGTAAACACGGTTTTATCCAACCATATGGTAAAGCTACTTCGGCTTAAGGATAAATTTATAAGTTCAGCGGCTAAGAGAGGTTTCACAATCGGTTGGTGTTCACCCTTCGATTCACGCCGGGAGGTATCATCCAAGACGTGTTCGCCAATAGTACTTCAAGCTTCTTGAGGAGTCATAGAAGGGAGCCTTTCCGAACCATGAATCATCGCTTAACTGCCTAGACGATCGCACACATCTCCGCCGAGGCGGGCGCCTACCGAGGCATACTTGTGGGCGGCTGCTGAAGTTGTTAAGTTGATCAGCAAAACTATGCCGAGACAATGCATCAATTCTCCACACTACGAAACATCCATTACCGACCCATTCTCTCACTCTGATTTCTCAATTTACTTTACTTGCTTTAGTTTTAGCTTCAATCAAACCAACTCCTAATATTTGTGATTTTATTTTACTTGTGTAGAAAAGTGAACTCCGAAAAGATGTCACAATCCCTATGGAGACGACATCTTAAATACTATAACTTGGCACCGTGTACACTTGCACGCTAATTGCGCATCACTTTTGCACGCAACAAGTTTTTGGCGCCATTGCCGGGGATTGGCGTACAACTTTTTGTTTTTATTTTTCTGCACTTTTTATTTTCCGTTTAACTCCCTGGTTTCCATTAGTTTATGACCAGATCAAACCAAAAATCACCATTGCGAGAATACAATCCAGAGCCTGAACGTACTGCACGTAGAATAAGACAAGCAAACCGAGAAGCCATGGGTGATGCAGCAAACGACCAGCAACTACCACCGCCCCCAGACAACAATGCCATGACGGGCAATGGCAGGCAACCTCCTGCTGCTCGGCGGATAGTTCATGACTACCTGGAGGAGGATCTTAGAAGGTTGAATTCTGGCATGATCGATCCAGAAATAGAAGCGGACCACTTCGAGCTCAAACATGTCATGTTCAACATGATGTATACACTTGGACAGTTTGGAGGATCCATCACTAAAGATGCCCGCTAGCACATGAAATCCTTCCAAATCCATGGAGTTCATTATGATGTGCTGTATCTCAGATTATTTCCCTATTCACTGAGGGATAGGGCAAAGACTTGGTTCAATAGCCTACCACCGGAGTCCATCGAATCTTGGATAGAATTGTTCCGAGACTTCTTAGCTTGATTTAATCCTGTCAATTTGACTAATAAACTGCGGACTGGCATCGCTACTTTTCAACAGGCAGATGATCAACCGATGTACGAGGCATGAGAGAGATACTGTGAGTTGCTGAATAAATGCCCCTCCCATGGATTTCTAGAATGGACACTAGTATCCATATTCTACAATGGTGTAAACACACCAACAAGGATGATGTTGGATTCCTCTGCCAATGGTACATTACTCGACAAAGAGCCCGCCGAAGCAATTCAAATTCTGAACAGGATGGCCAAAAAATGAATATCAGTTCCCTAATGCCCGCCGAGGCAGTATAAGAAGGCAGGCCACATCAAACGAGCTAGGAACATCAGATGATGAACCGATGTACGAGGCATGGGAGAGATACTGCGAGTTGCTGAATAAATGCCCCTCCCATGGATTTCTAAAATGGACACTAATATCCATATTCTACAATGGTGTAAACACACCAACAAGGATGATGTTGGATTCCTCTGCCAATGGTACATTACTCGACAAAGATCCTGCCGAAGCAATTCAAATTCTGAACAGGATGGCCAAAAACGACTATCAGTTCCTTAATGCTCGCCGAGCTAGGAACATCAGATGGACTTGTAGCACAAGTCGCTCGGTTGACGAAGATGGTAGAAGCTATACAAGGGCAGAACAATGCACAGCAATTCAAAGCCATTAATGCCTTTTGAAACCAATGTGGGGGAGACCATGACTCATCCGAGTGCCAACAAGGGACAGAAACTAGTTGCTTTGTGAGGAATTCAGCAGAAACAACAACCCTACATCAAACACCTACAACCCTAGCTGGAAGAGGCACCCTAACTTTTCATGGAGTAACCCCAACAACGCTCTGAATCTAGCTAATCAAACAAATTAATCACAAGGATTTCAACAGACTATGCCACGGCAACAGCCGCCACAACAGGCAGCACCCAATGCCTTGGAACAGACTCTAAGTGCCTTCATGACTCAGAGAGGTACCTATATGTCCAACATGGATTTATTTGTTAAGAAAACTGAAGCTGTCATGGACAGAACCGAGATGAGAATGCAGAATCATGAAGCAACTTTAAAGTCACTAGAAACTCAAGTGTGACAATTTGCACAAGTTTTGAACACCATACCCATGGGAGGATTGCCCAGCGATACTGAAGTCACGAGGAAACCCACTTACAAGCAGTGCAAGGCCATCAAATCAGCTGCCTAGAGGGAAGCAAGCAAGCCCGCCGCGGCAGACCCAGAACCATCCGCCACATTAGACCCTAGTGGTGCTTCCAAGAAACGTGAAGAACGTGCACACCCACCTGTCCTACAGCAGATGAAACCCCATAAATAGGACCATCAGTTCAAAAAGTTTCTGGACATTCTCAAGAAAGTGCATATTAACATACCCCTGGTGGAAGTCATACAACAAATTCCTAACTATGCCAAATTTCTAAAAGACATGGCTTCCAAACAGAAAAGAATCAGGGAATTTGAAACGATAGCCATGACGGAAGAATGCATGGCCATGCTGCATAATAGAACACCACCCAAACTGAGAGACTCAGACAGTTTCATCATTCCATGCGCTATCGGGAACCATTACGAGGGGAAGGCTTTATGCGACCATGGGGCAAGCATCAACATAATGCCCAAATTGGTGTTTGAAAAGCTGGGAGTCAGAAAAGCTAGACCCACCGCCGCCATGCTCTAGTTAGCTGACCACTCTTACGTTCAACCGAAAGGAAAGATTGAAGACATCCTAGTAAGAGTAGACAATCTTATCTTTCCAGTTGATTTCTTAATTCTGGACTGTTAGGTAGACGACAAAGCACCCATCATCCCGGGAAGACCATTCCTTGCCACAAGTAAAACTCTAATAGATGTGGAAAATGGGGAGCTTACTATAAAGATGGATGACCAGAAAATTAAACTGAACGTCCTGTAACACTTGAAGAAAGCTGAAGACAAAGAAGAATGTCGTGACATTCATGATTCAGCGGACACCGAACCCAACACAAAGCTAGAGCACTTCCGCCACAAACTGCCAGGGCGGGCAACCTGGCAGTAACAATGATCAAGAGAAGCACAGAGACCCACCCTGGTAGAGGGTGAAGTAGATGCTGCAGCAGCCCAAGAAGTGGTTGTGTTGGGAAATGCATCCAGATGCATTCCCATCATAACTTAAAATTCTTTATTTTATTTTGATGTTTTAGGATTTAGATTTTAATTTTTTGCATTTTTAGTTCTTTGGAATTAGATTTAATTTTCATATTTGTTTATTCTCTAATAATTTTTATCTTGATTTTTTAGGAGAGATAATAGCCTAAAAGAATGGAGGAGAAGAAAGCCTAAATCCACCAACCACTCCAGCACGCCCGCCAAGTCTGCCGCGGCAGACAGATGTTGCTTCCCGCCAGAACTAGCCGTTCACAGAAGCTCGTTTCGTTCCAATGGCTCTCTGCCCGGGCAACGGCTGCCTCGGCAGACGGAGCGACAACCCTTTTCACCTCTATCTAAACCCCCCTCATTTTTTACTATTCACTCTTCTTTACTCTCTCTTGTTTATTGTTTCACATATTCGCTTTGCTTTCAAATCTATTTATTTTTCCGCAGATTTTCAAACTCTCACAACTCTCTTCACACAAAAACCTAAAGCCCAACTCAAGAATGGCAAGACCCCCCCCTGCCGCGTTGTCCAGGCAGAATCGAAGAAATCGTTTAATTGTTTCACCACACCGGAAATTAAAGCCCGCCATAACGAGAAGTTTAAAGAAAGATCGGTGTGGGAGGAGCAGGGATTTTTCTACGAGCCAGAAAAGAAGAATCTAGGGCTCGAATAGTTCATATATTCTAAAATTGCACACCAACGGTGGCAAATCTTTGCCCAGCAACTAAAGCCGACAAATCAAACTATGGTGCACGAGTACTATGCCCATGGGCCGATGGAAGACGTGCCGACAGTGAATGTCCGCGAGCGGCCCGTATTAATCGACGAAGACAAGATCAACTTGTACTACGGCCCCCATATTCGTAAAGTCCAGCACGCGAAGTTCCTTGCCTCCCTTACAATAGACAGTTACGAGGCAATAAAGGAAGAACTTTGCATACTAGGTACGATTTGGAACGAGGGCAGAAACAGAGGCACCATCAATCGGCGGAATTTGCTGCCCAAGGCCAAGTTTTGGAACATGTTCGTGAAGAGACATTTGCTTCCCACGACCCACAACTCCACCGTCGACAAGCCGAGATTAGCACTCATCTACTCCATCATCAACAAAAGGTATATAAATGTGGGTTCGATTATTGCTAACGAAATTTATGAGTGTGGGCAGAAAACGAAGGGGAAACTCTAGTTCCCCAGCCTTATCACGATGATGTGCGAGAACGCACATGTTGCAGCCGCCCTAACTGACACCATGACACCAGAAAGAACCGAGTGGACGAGGAAAATAATCCTTCAGAAAATGGAGATCACAACATCCACCCCGGAGAACTATGCCCAGGCGTCGGAGATGGGCAGTCAGCAACCCGCCCCGGTAACCACCATCGTCGGCTTGGCAGCACAGCTGGATATAATGGAACGCCGCCAGCTGGCTTTCATGACATATATTCGGGACTCCAACAACGCTACCGTCACCACCATCAAAGAGAAGATCCCAGCGGCCCTCTTCCCAGAGTTCCCCACTGAGATATTTTCCCCGGCAACACCAGCAACGCCCGTCGCACCCTCTGCCTCAGCAACACACCCGACGACCTCAGCAACTCCAACCGCTCCCATGTCCACCGAACCTCAAGCTTCCTCAGCTGCCACGACCATCTAAGTCCTCTCCATATCTAATAACCGTGGAGAAACAACGACAACCCCGATGAGAGAACAAGGGCAGATGTCAAGGGCAGCAATCAACGTAGCAGGACCATCCAACTCAGGCTATGTCAACGATTTCCTATCAGACGATTCAGTATGGCAGGACACGGTTCGATCCGTCACAAGAAAGCTCGAACCCTCCTTCTCCCCATGTGCGAAGAGAACAAATACGCCCACTGAAGTCTACCATAATAGTGAAGAAGGTGGAGAACGAGAGGTCACGCAAAAAGCACAACCAATTCACCTTCATGCCAACAGCCGCCGAGGGCGGCCAAACGCTTTAAGATGGCAGCTCGAAAGAGAGTGATCATTGCCGATGGCAACGAAGACAGCTAATCTGAATCACAACCAATCTAAGCTTCTCTCCCCATCTTCTATTTTGTTTTTTTTATCTAATCTATGCATAAATTTTGTGTATGTAGGCATGCATTGAGGACAATGCTCCTCTCGAGTTTGGGGGGGGGGGGAATTAGTCCTCTAATTTTTTTTCTTTTTCTTTCTTTTGTATTTCTTTTATTTTCTAGTTTTTTATGACTTTATTTTTTTCTCTGTTTATTTAGGTTCTAATGTAACATGACCTTATTTAAAGTCTAATGGACTCTTAGTTTGAGAAAAATTCTTGAGTACCTTTTATCCATCACGGTAGATGGCCCGTCTAGGTGGCAACCTTAGCATGACTTTAGGTTAACTTAGAATCCTACTATGGTCTGAACTTAAAAGAAAACACTATTTTTGTGACTAGTTTGATTTTAAGACTTCTAGGGAACTTAGGTATTTCACCTAGTAAACTTGGGTAGAACTTGAAGTTTGAAAAAAAATTAGACGTTCTAGAGGTGCCCGAAACTGGCTCTAGGATAAGTTGGAGGTGCCCGAAACTGACTCTGTAGAGAAAAAGAAGAAAAAGAAAAATGAAATCATTAGAAATGCTTATCACCAGCAGCTAGTGGTTAAATTGAAAAAGAAACTAGAGGGAAACCCAAGGTAATTTAGTGGTTTATCGAAAGTTTACTTAAAAGCCGAAGAATCATGCTTATCACAAGGAACACACACTCATGAGATGCATAGTTCGGTTTCGGGTAAATCTATTGTCATTCGAAAGGTTGCTAATTAGGTATAAATCTACACGATATGTAAATGTTGCTCAAGATTCTTTCTCGACTTAGTTTACATATAATTTTAAGTTTTGTCATGCTATTGTTAGATTGCATTGCTTGAGGACAAGCAATAGTTCTAGTTTGGGGGTGTGTTAAGTGTGCAAAAGTTATATATTTATGCCCTAGTTTAGCTCAATTATTGTTGTTCTTAGGCATAGTTTAGATTGCATTTATTAGGAAAACATACACAAAATAACATAGATTAGATATTCTGCCTTATTTGATGAACTTAATTGATTTTATATATATGATACTGCTAAGGTGCGTTTTCTTCCTGTGCGTAGGTACCCGCCCAGGCAGATGCCGCCGAGGTAGCAGAGAGGACAGAAGAGGAGAAGCTAGAAACTAAAGGAGGAAGCTGATGGACCATATAGAGAGATGATCGAGGAGGAGAGAACCAGAATGAAGAGTTGTGCCAACCCTTGCACACCAGTTCACACCTTCGCCGAGGCAGCAACTCGAGGAAGAATGGAAAAATGCAAAGTGGTATGTGATAGAAGGAGCTCATCAAGCCTGATTTTTAGAGACCACTTGCACATGCATTGGAGCCCAATAGACAAAGAAAAGCCGAGTCAAAGTGAAGTTAGAGAAAAGTCAAACATGAATCTATGAAGATTTAATGATCTTTTAATGAGTTGTAATTATATTCTAACTAGTATTCCTACCCTAAACTGACTTAGGCCTATGCTCCTCCCCTGTATATATGTAATCGACTAGAAGAAGAGAAGACAATTAAGATTATAGAGAAACTCATTCTTGTCAAAACCCTAGTTCCGTCAAAACCCGACCATGTTCTAAACCTTCCCTAGTTCCGACAATTGAGATTTGTTCTTGAAGTATCATCTTCTATTGAAGTTTCTTCCCCGGCTGGACTTCATGAACCCAGTGAATCTTTTGGCTAGCATAGCCATCTCCTCATCTTCCTCCTCACTCGAATCACTCTCTTCAAGAGAAGCTTTGAGAGAGATTCTGAGTTTCTTCTTTTCTACCTCTTTCTTCTTCATCTTCTTCTCTTCTCTTTTCTTCTTTTCTTTCTTGCTTCATGATCTCATGAGTAAGAAGAGAACCCATGAGAGCATTGAGCTTCAAAGTCTTCAAATCCTTTGCCTCGATAATTGCGGTTCTCTTCCCATCCCTTGACTCAAGAAGAGAATAAAGGAGTTTTCGAACAAGCTTGTCTTTAGGGATTACCTCTCCGAAGCCTTTGAGACCGTTGACGGTGACGAAGAAGCAATCGTACATCTTTGTGACATTCTAATCGGGCTGCATCTTGAAATTCTCGTAGCTTAAGTTGGGGAGTCCAATCTTGGTCTCCTTTATATCATTGATGCCCTCATAGGTGGTCTCGAGTGTGTCCCACACCTTTTTTGCACTTGTACACGAACACATCTTCGAGTACATATCCGGTCCGAGTGCACAAAAGAGCATGTGCAAGGCCTTGTCATTTACTTGTAGCTTCCTTCTTTCTTCATTTGTCATTTCTTGCTTTGACTTGGGAATTTTTCTATCTCATTCTTGCTTCATAAGAATGAATGGTTCATCTTCGGTTACATCCCAAAGGACATAATCATTTAATATGATGAATAACCTCATCCAATTCTTCCAGTATGGATAGTTATCCCTATTGAAGAAAGGCGGATGGGTAATTGATTACGACTCGTACAAGTAATTGCCGAAGGTAGATGTCATGACTTGAATGTTAGATTGATGTATCTCTCCTAGAATCGACTCAAGAGGATGTTAATCATTCCAATGAGTGTAGCTCTAATACCAATTGTTGAGATGATCAATCGATGACAATTGGCCAAAAGGGGTGAATTGGAAATTAAAAAATTAAAGGAAGAAAATTGGAAAGATAAAAATTGGACACAAGGAATTTATAGTGGTTCAAGCTTCTAACAAGATCTACACCCACTACCTTAGCTCCCCACTAAGGATTTCAAACAATTCACTAACGGAATTCGTCCCCTTTTCTAGGCTTAGGAGGAAACTATTACAAAGATCAAAGCTTTCTACCCAAAGCTTGATCAAATTCACTCTTTTACAATAAGTGGTGGCAAAAAAAGAAAAGACCTCTCAATATGTAAATAATTTGCCCAAGATACAAGTTTACCCAACCCAAATTGATACAAGATAATACAATAAACAATCACTCAATTGGGTTATAAAGGTTTGACTCTAAAAGCTCAAATTTGTTGGATTTTTGCTTGATTGTGCTTGACTTGTTCAATTAATTGTTGTTGAAGCTTTAGAGGCTTGTTTAAATACCTTCTCATTGATTTCTAACCGTTTGGGTTGTTGAGGTATTAAATATAGCCATTGGACTGCAAATTTTCCACCATAAATGCACTTCTACAACCTACCATACTAGTACACAAGGACGTGTTTCGATACATGTCTCAAAATAGAAAGAGTCGTTGTAGAGTAAATACATAGGCGTATTGATACGTAGGAAGGTGTATCGAAACTGTCATAGTGTAAAATAAGGGGCGTATCGAAACGTCTAGAACGTATTGGTACAAATTTTGCTCACTGAAATCTGAGGAAAAAGTCATTGGAAATTTGCATCGGTACGCCTAAAGGGCGTATCGAAATGGATATGTTATTTTTACAAAGGCGTATCGAAACGGACATAACACGTATCGGTACGGTATAACTGACTTTTGAAGCTTTAACTGACATTCAACGGCTAAAAAATTTAATGCAAAGATTTTAAAAATCTTAAGACTCTTTATTGGTACGTTTACGTGCCGTACCGAAACTTAGGATCGGTACGCCTAAGACTCGTACCAAAACTCATAAGTATAAAACAACTCAGGTTGAAGGTCGTATAGAAATGGGCAAGGCCGGATCGAAACACCGTATCGAAATGGTATGTCTACTTGAAATTCCAGTAGCCAAAATTCGTATTGAAACGCTATAGGCGTATCGATATGCCTGGGCAATTTGGTTAAGTTTGGCTTTGAAATCCTTAGAAAATTCTTTGACGTTTAAGTTTTGAATTTGAAACAATTTTTAGGTTTAAAATCCTTGTCGTGTGTGAGACTATTGAGTACTTAAAAATTTATTTATTTTTGCAAATTGGTCCTTGAATAATTTGTTATATCAAAATCAAACATAGGTTTTACACAATTACACACATCTTTCAATGACACGTCAAAAGTTACCATATACATTGGATATAATGTTTTTAGAACAAGATTCGAGTTTATAGTCTTAAAATTTTTCTTTCGTTCTTTATTGTATTGATCATTAAGAGCTTCTTCAAATTTTAGAACAAACTTACTCACTGAAGTACTTGTACTAACATAATACTTGAAAATTTTATTCAAGCTTTCACTTCTATGAGTTGTTGACATTCCAGCAAAAAATATGTATGTAGAAAAGCTGGTACTCACTTCTCTCGAATAGAGTAAATTTTTTCCAACCATAAATTACTTTGTAAATTATATGTATGAGTAACTCTCATCTAAGAATCTTCAAACTCATCATGTGTAAGTGTATTATGAATACAACTATTGAACTATTTCTTAAAATCAACATTTTGATGATAAACATGAATAAATTTTTTAGGGAATTTCATGATGAGTTGTATCAGGCTAATGATTGTTTTTGGTGGACTTCCATACATAGCTTCGAGGTAAGTCTTCAACAAGAAAATTAATGTTTCTTCAGTCTCATCCCATAATAAAGCACACCTAAATAACATAGACTGATAATGATGATTCACATCAATAAAGGGGACAAATGGCATCTTATATTTATTGATTAAATAAGTATGATCAAATGCTACAACATCACCAAAATGTTTATAAACCATCCTAGATCTTACATCTGCCCAAAAACAATTTGCAAGGAAACCATCAATATCAGTTGAATAGCATAAAAAACCTAGATTCTTTAACTAACAATCATAAAAATGATCTAACATTATCTAAGCATACCCTTACTCTAATTGATTTTGCCTTTTTAAGACTAAAATAGTTAAAAATGCCACACTCAATCATATTAAAATTATAAGGCCCACCCGATTCATGAGATAGAATAGAAACAATCTTACTTGGACGAATGCTAGACTTATCAAGAACATCATGATATCATTTTGAACTTTTATCTTTTTTTCTATGCAAACGAATAAATTGTGTGCTCCTTGGTGATGCTAGTACATGGTTATGCTCTGCATGATATCGAGAAATAACTTATTTTCTTTCTTCTTTCATTGATATTAGAATCATCACCTTACAATTGTCTTGTGTTTCATATGGTGCTGCAAGAACTGTAACGACCTGAGTTTCGAGTTAGTCACTTGGATCTTTGATTCAAATTGGGTATTTTAATATTAAGGATTAATTCATAGAAATGGTGTTTAAGGGAGAATAAGGATGAATATTTAAAGAAATGAAGTTCATAAGTCTAAAGTAAAAACAAGGGAAGGGTTGGACTCTTTAATGAGCAATTTACCCAAAATAGTTATGGAAGCTTTTACAAGCAAGTGTTTTGGGCCATTGAATTTTGATGGATATTGCATCTTTAAAATGGACCATTGGATTCAAGTAATATGTGTGAATTTTTTGATTTATTTTAAACAAAAAGGTGGGTTTATATATGTGTGGATAAAGAAAGAAAAGATGGAATCTTTAGTCATCTTTTTCCCCCATTTCTAACGTGAGTTAGAAGAAAGAAGAGGTTAGATCTTTTTCTTTATTTTCCCCTCCATTTTAGTTAGATTTTGGCTTCATGTGTGAAATACAGAGTTGTTTATTTCATCACTCTCTATAAGATGAGTATAATAGTGAAGATTTTTAGTTGAGTTATGGAAAAACCCCAAATTCCATAGAAATCCTAGAGTGAGAAAGCTTGGGTTTAGTTAGAGAAATATAAATTGAGGGTAAATGGTGAAAGAAAATGAGTTTTTGAGTTGGGTTTTGGATTATACCCTAAAATAATATATAGAAATTCTTAAGAGAGAGCTAACTGTGGGTTTTAAGATGCTTGGTTTGATTTAAAGAGGGATTCAAGTTTATCATGGGTAATCAAATTATTTAGTTATCTTTATTAAATATTTAAGAGGATAGTTATACATTATTACACTCGATTGATTTGTGCAAGAGACTTGGAGTGGCTTCACATTCAATAGAGGAAGATGGGAAGTTGGAGGAAGCTTATCTAAAGTGGCATTTCGGGACTTTTGCATAATTTTGGTATACTACTAACTCCTTTGTTTCATGAATATCCTAAGGATGATGTTTTGTTTTCTTAATTTGAGGTGTATGGTTGTTTGGGGTTTTGTGGAGCTAGAGACTCTCTTCAATGGTAAAACTTGGATGTGATGTTAAAAGCATGTGAAAATGGTAGTAAACCACCCTAAATAAAACCCATAAAATGTAGGATCAAACTAAGGGGTTGTTGAGGAAGATTTGGGGGATTTGGGGATGACTCCTCGAGCTTAGGAAACCTTTTCTAGGCTTGGGTACCGGTACTCGGGGAGCCCGTACAGGTACCTTAGTGCTCTAGGTTGAAGAACACTATTAAATTGAGGCAAACAATTAGAGGGGTATCGGTACGTTGTTCAACCTGTACCAGTATGCCACACAAGGGAGTATCAGTACGGGTCGGCCTGTACTGGTACGCAAAGGCTCAGAAAATTTCAATGAGCCATTTTGATATAGGTAAACTGGTGAGTACCGGCACCCAGGGGTACTGTACCGGTACGCGAAGGCTAGTACCGATACCTGCTAGTATTCTACTCGAAAATGTCAAGTTTGAGCCACGGGGGTTGAAAAATTATAGTATGTGGTCCAATGGGTCTCCAATGAGAAAATATGAGTTGTAAAATTGAGAATCGAAATTTTACCGCTCTATATGAGAATAATGTGTAACAACTTGGTAAATTAAATTGGATGACTTGTTGTTAATAGAAACCATTAGAGTTATGGTAAGTGTGTCAATGTTGTGTGCTGTACAGACACGTGTGTGGTTGAGTCACCTTTGATTGTTGGGATTTTGATACTCAGAGAGCGTGTTGCAACACCATGAGATGAGACACCGAATGTATGATCACGAGACTGTGTGACACCGGGCCTCATTCGAAGAAACTCGAGGAGAGATACCGAGTGTGGGTGTACGTTCCCAAGGTAGTGTGACATCGAGACTCACTTAGAGAGAGTGTATGTTCCCGAGGATGTGTGACATTGATCCTTACTTAAAGTGTACATTCCAGAGGTTGTGTGACATTGGACCTCACTCTAGGTTTGTGGTATGATGCTTATGATTGCTTTGTGAGATTTGATGCATCCATAGATTGTTTTGCTATGTGTTTAGGCGACTAGTGGTAGCGTCGTATGTTGATTTATATGCCATGTCATCATCTTTAGCTACATGCTCATGTTTATGATTTGTATAAAGCATAATACAGTGGAAGTGTATCCACTGAGCTTGTTAGCTCAGCGTTCGGAATTGTTGTTTCCTATCGCTAGTTAGTAGGTTGGCACTTGCATTGGAGGTGCACCATCATAGTAGAATTTCAGCATCAACTTGTTCGGAGTACAGTACTTAGATTTATTTGGGCTATGTATTCGTAGGACCCCTATAATTTTGTATTGTAACTGGTATTTTGAAGTTCAACGCGAGTCCAATGCTTTTATAATATAATTTTAAATGGAGCTCTCTTGTAAACTTTCCAAGCATTTATGTATGTTTAAGTTATTGAAATTAAAGATTTTTATGAAAAATTGGATTGTGGATTGGGCTAAACTAGATTAAAATTTTACAGTAGCGGATTAGGCTTGAAGCTTAATATGACATCCGGGTTGAGAGTGTTACATGAACTATATCTTCTCTATTTAAATATTTTTTCCCAACAAGCTTTCTTTTGGACAAACAAATTTTTGAGAAAACATTACTTTATTTGTTCTTGATATAAAAATACGATTTTTTTTCTTGTGCCCAAAACCTTTCCCTCTTGCATACTTGTTATAATATTGTTGTGCATCATCTAGTGACTCAAATTTTATACCAATATAGGGTTCCGGTGTAGCCTCAACTATTGGTTTTTCAATAGCATATTCTATTGCATTTTCATCTCCAAATACACGATCTTGGTCAACTTCTTTTGTTTCGATCAAATCTTGTACCAACGTGTCATCCATTTTTATTCTAAAATAATTAATTAAATATAATTTGAGTAAATAAATAAAAGTAAAATAAATGTTTAATTAAAGCAATCAAACATCAGAAGAGAAATATCAGAAGAGAAATTTCTATAAGATTATAGAAGCAACATTTTTTTTTGTTCAAAAGGATAACTTTATTTCAAAACTCAAAGATTACATAGACGTTAAGATAGACAGGAGTGTGCTACGATCCCACAAGGTTTGACCGTGACACCTTTTAGCATGTTTGGCTAGCTTGTCAGCTGCCTGATTACACGATCGAGGAACAAAGGAGAAAAAGCAGGAATTAAAGGATCTAGAGGACAAACGGATATCCTCTTCCACGGCCGCTGTAGCCCAGTCGGACAAAGATCCTTCATTAAGTCTGCAAACAACTGCTTTACAATCCGCTTCGATAATGATGTTATCATAACCATTCCACCAAGCCATCGAAATACCCAATCTAATGGCTAAGGCTTCCGCCGCTTCCGCAGAGGGGGCAACGAGAGAGTCAGAGATTCCATGGAGGAAAGATCCTGAGCTATCCCTCGCAATAGCCGCAGCTGAAACAGTCCCTGAGTGAGGGTCAAAGGCAGCGTCACAATTAATCTTGAAAGATCCCGGGGGTGGTGGTAACCACTCTTTAGGTTCTTGCCTAGGATGGGGCATCCCTGAACTACTAGAAAACGTAGCATGATGGTATTCAGTGTACGCTTGTTCCGCTCTAAGCCAAACCTCCCAAGGTCTATCTTTTCTGCTTTCATAAACCCACGCATTCCTTGATTTCCAGAGGGACCAAAGGAGGAAAGCTATAAGGGCACATCCGTCATCAAAGCTACCAAGCTTGCGGAAATCATTTATTTTGTGCCACCATTTCGGGAACCCAGGAAAACCTGCACGAGAAGGAGAGTAACTAAAGCCTGAAGCCCTCCAAGCTCCCTGAGCAAACGGACAAAAGAACAGGAGGTGTTCGATCGATTCTCCTTTCTCTCCACATCGAGGACAACAATCAGAATCATTAAAGTTACCATGAAAGCGAGATGCCAGAATACCCTTTGTAGGGACGATATTATGGCATAGTCTCCAGAGGAAAGATCGGATCTTAGAGGGGACCCTGAGGCTCCATATAGAAGTCCAAAACTCCTTTCTTACACTAGGATCCTCACTGGAAGAAGGACTGCAGGTATCCTTGCAGGAAGCTTCAATAAACCTATACCCTAATCGGACAGAGTACTCACCATTCTTTGTACCGGTCCAAATAAAGGTGTCCTTGATCTGGGGCCCTCCTATCGGAATGGCGAGTATTGCCTTGGCTTCGGACGTGCTAAACAGATCCTGGATCTTTGACCTATTCCATGTGCGGCCATCGGAGTTGATCAGACTGCTAACAAATGGAGAAGGGGAGTCCTGAGGGGTTGGAGAAGAAATGCGGAGATGAGGTAACCCGGGGATCCAGTTATCTTTCCACGTCGAGATAAATCTACCATTCCCAACTCTCCACAGCGCCCCCTCTTTCACAATTTTCACACCTTCCCTGATACCTGACCATGCCCAAGATGGATTGGCACATAAAGGGGCTTCAAAAATGTTTCCGTTCGGGAAGTAGATACCCCTTAGGGTTTGAGCAAGAAGTGATTCCGGACTCTTTATCACTCTCCACGCTATCTTTGCAATGAGGGCTTTGTTGAATGTTCTCAGATTTTTGAAACCCATTCCTCCTTGTTCTTTTGGTCGGCAAAGATCCTTCCAATTCATCCAGTGGATATTTCTTTCTTTATCAGAGCTATTGTTCCACCAGAATTTAGCAACCATTGAACATATATCATCACAAAAGGTGACTGGGAGAAGAAAACATTGCATCACATAAGTTGGAATGGCCTGTGCCACAGCTTTAATGAGTACTTCCTTACCTGCAATGTTCAAAAATTTGGCTTTCCATCCCTTTAGTCTGTTCTGAACTCGCTCTTTTATGAAAGACAAAGCTTCTCTCTTACTTCTTCCCCAAAATGACGGGAGGCCTAAATATTTCGCATCTTCCTCCATAGGTTTGAAACTCAGCACATTTGAGAGATGGTTTTTCAGGTTTCGGCTAACATTTGGAGAGAAAAAGACAGAAGATTTCTGGAAGTTGACAGATTGCCCTGTAGCAGATTGGAATAGCTGAAGAATTCGTAGGACCGCTGCACAATTACCTTCGCTCGCTTCCGAGAACAGAAGACAGTCATCGGCGAAGAGTAAATGACTCAGAACTGGGCATCGTCTTTTGATTCTCAATCCTGTGAATTGACTCAACTCAGCTTCCTTTGTGATGATCCAGGTCAGAATACTGGAGACAAAGGTGAAAAGGAACGGTGATAGAGGGTCACCTTGTCTCAACCCTCTTCCTGCTTGGACTTCTCCAATTCGTTCCCCATTAGCAACCAAGGAGAAAGAGATCGTAGAAACACACTTCATAACTCTAGAAATCCACCAATCATCAAAACCCATGTTGATCATAACAAAATGAAGTAAGCCCCAGTCAACCTTGTCATATGCCTTCTCCAAATCAATCTTCAAGGCCATGAGCCCTCTCCTACCCTTTTTTGCCCATTTGATGGCATGGAATGCCTCATTGGCAAGGATAATATTGTCGTGGATGGATCGGCCATGCACAAAAGCTGACTGCGAGGGAGGGATGATATCAGGAAGGAAAACTTTCAGTCTCGTGGCCAGTATTTTGGTTATGACTTTTAGGGAGAAGTTGCAAAGGCTAATCGGTCTAAAGTGTGAGACTTCAGTTGGGTTAGCTATTTTTGGGATGAGCACTATGTTCGTCTTATTTAGCCCTGCACACATATCCCCATCTCTGAAGAAAGAGAGGACCATCCCAATAAGGTCATCCTTTACAATCTCCCAGTAGGTCTGATAGAAACAACCCGGAAAACCATCGGGGTCTGGGGCTTTTGTAGCGCCCATACTAAAGACCGCAGCCTTAATTTCTTCTTCCGTCACTTCCTTCCTGAGATCGAGGTTCACTGATTCAGTAATTAATTTCGGAATGTAGTCCTTGAGCTTCTGGAAATCAACCTTCTCGTCCCTGGTAAACACCTTCTGAAAATGTTGCTGAAGGTAATGCGCTATTTGATCTGGTCTCTCTATCCAGGTCCCATCAGCTCTTTTTAGTTTGACAATGGCATTTGTTCTACGGTGGTGAATGGTTGTAGCATGAAAGAACTTGGTATTCCTGTCTCCCCATTTCAGCCAATTTATCCTTGACCGCTGATGCCAGTATCTTTCCTCGCTTTCCCATTCAGAATCAAGTTCTTTCTTCAGCTTCTTATATTCTTCTAACTCTGTTTCTGTGAGTTTCCTCCCTTGGAGCTGTTTGATCCTGGAAAGTAGGATTTGCTTTTTCTCATTTTTCTGTTTAGCTTTATCCTTGCTCCATTTTATTAGGACCGATCTGGTGTTGCGAATCTTTCTTCCAAATCTTGAGGCCACTCTTTCTCCTGGTGAAATATTCCACCCCTTAGAAACTGTCTGAGAGCATTCTTCATCCAGAAGCCATTTCGATTCGAACTTGAAATCTTTCTTGTATTTCCTGGTGAAGCCCTTAGTAAACAGGAAAATAGGGGCATGATCCGAGGCGACTGCAATATCCATAATCCCCACAGCTTTGGGAAAGCTGAGGCTCCAATCAGCCGAGCACAAAACTCGGTCTAGTTTCTCAAGAATGGAATTATCTCCGTTTCTCTGATTGAACCAGGTAAATTGGCCACCTTTTATAGGCAATTCAATAAGGCCCGCCGAGTTCACAAAGTCATTTAGAATTCTCGCCTCCTCTGGATTTACTGGGTTTCCTCCTTCTTTCTCTTCTTGTCTAAGGACCATATTTGAATCCCCCATAATGAGCCATTTGTTTCTTGCCGAGTTTCTGAGCTTTGCTAGGTTCTCCCAGAAAGATTTCCTTTCATCTTTGTACGGGGGGCCATATATAAACGTACCAAACCAATTATCTCCATCCTGGAACCTCACCTTTGTATCAATGAAGTTTTTAGAGTGATTGAGAACATTGATGGTTACTTCATTATTCCACCAAAGGGCTAGTCCTCCAGCTATGCCATCTGGCTCCACATAGAAGGAGGAGCTCAATTTCATCTTCATCCTTATTTTCTCCAGGTACCTCTTTTTCTGCTTTGTCTCGCTAAGAAAAACGATATTCGGACTGTGTTTGCTTATGGCATACCGAAGAGCCCTGACTGTCTCTTGATTTCCTAAGCCACGGACATTCCATGCGAGAGTTGTCATTACCTCGACACAGTCAGAAGAACAGCTCCAGAGCTAAAGATCAGACCGTCTGTTAGATTTGAAGACGCGAGCCAAAACAGTATCTTCAAACCACAACTATACGGCAAAAAAATTCAGGGGCAGACACTTCCCAACTAGCTTAAATTCCAGAAAAACGATGCAAGCGAGGCCAAAACGCTCGGAACAACCACCTAAAAAAAACCTCAGTGCTCAGATTAAGCTTTCCCCAACACATCCAGAGAGTTTCAGTCACCCCAGATTGGTCAGGCCGGATCACCGAAATTAAGTGAACAACGGAAGCATAGGAGAACCAGATTCCACCCACGAAGAGAATTCAAGGAGTTCACAAGATAACCGAAAATACAATGAAATCCGACAATAAATCAATTACCCAGAAAAAAGACACAATCCAGTCAATCAAAGAACCAGAGCCTCAACAAAGTATAAACAAAGGAAAATTAAAACCTGCAGAACCACCAGCAATCCAGGCGCAAACAACCACAACAAGCACATAAAGAAGAACGGGATGGAGATCACAAGAAAACGGGGTGCGGCGAGGGGATGGGCAAGTGAACTAGAAAAGGGGAACTCGCCAAAATGGGGGAAACAAAACCAACAATTACCGGCGTAGGTTGAAACGGATGAAAGCTCGATGAAGTCCTGCGACAGCCCGCCACGATCTCCTCCCCAAACTTCACCGTTTCCGCAAACTCCGTTGAGCAAACCACCAAAAGCAGTCGATCACTGTTGACTTACGGCACACCGGCGTTCACCTAACGGGGACGGCGCCACGATCAGAGAACCACTCAAGCTGTGCTGGGACAGTGAATCAAACGATGCATCCGAGGCTCAAAAGAACGGTCGACAGGAAAATTTGGGGGCATAGAAGCAACATCCAAACTAAATATATGTAACATGTTGATATCTTTTTCTTTAATTAGTGCTCAAGTTTCTTTAATTTTCTAAACCAGAAAATTTTATATTAGATTCATCTTATCTAAGTTCAAAATTTTTATATGAAGTAGGAATGAAATAAAAAAAAACAACACATGATCGTACAAGTGTCCATGCAGCATAAACAAGATTACATTTCTTTAAGCAAACTTCAACAATGGTTAATTGAATTTCAGTAACGCCTACACATTGTTAATTTTTTTCTCGGCAAAGAAGAAAATTTATTGCTAAATGTGACGTTAATCTGATTTCATATACATCTCCAACATATATATAAGCAAAAAATCTATGAACGAACTATTAATAAACTCATAATTGACTGAACACAGTTGATTTGTAAATAGTTCAACTGCTTATTTAAATATTAAATTATAGCAAAAGATAAAAAGAAATATTCACCCAATTTTAATTAGGGTAATCTTCACCAGTGGTCCCTTTCGTTTAGGGTGTGTTCTATTTTGATCACCAGAATTCAAAAAAGATTATTCTGGTTACTTACGTTTAGAATCGTTTCTATTTTGGTCCCTTGCCGTTAGTCTCCGTTACTTAAAAAAAATTAGTTTCTAATTTAACCCCAAACTTTCAAACTTTTATTTTTCACCATCTTCCCCAAAAATTATAAAACTAAAACCCCAAAAAATTAAATCAATGGTTATAACCAAGTTTCAATATTTGAGTAAAAGAAACCGCTACCCCAAAAAATTATATGTTTCCTTTCAATCGTACAACATATCATATTTATATCAGAATACATAAGAAAGGCAGCTGTGAATTTATTCTTTAAACACACGAGTACTGCTTCGAATAGTAGTAATAATACCAACATGCCATTTTCTTAACTGATCCTTCAGTTTGGTGAGGTGAGGTGAGCGTCGATGTCCTTAGAGATATCGACCGTCAATTGCAGCAGAGTCTGGGGAGGGTCGATCGCTTCGTGACGCTTCTCGTATTCCATGATCCAGTGCACTACACTGCCACTACCCCCACTCTTGGGCGAAACTTGAAGGGTGAATAGAAAGCTTTTGTACTCTTCCATTATATCTCCCTCCGGCACTTTGAAAGTGATCAACTTCTTATAGATTCGATTACCTCCTTCGACTTTTTAGCCTTTCCATCTAAACATACAAAAAGAGCAAGAAATGAATTGAAAAGAATGAAAATTAGAATAGTGTGTTTGTATTGTTCATATAATTCTAGGATACCATGCACATAACTCCAGATGATAATGGTACCGACCTTCCCCCATTCACCTTCATGTAAATCGCATCCTTGAACCTTGTCTTTATAAGAATGGTGCAAATGGTGAGGTTTGTTGGTGAACATGTCGTGAAACTGCTCAGGAGATGACTTGATCTCTACATCGGTTTCGACCTTACCAGTCAGAGCTGAGAGGAAACATATAATTTTTTGGGGTAGCGATTTCTTTTACTCAAATATTTAAACTTGGTTATAGCCATTGATTTAATTTTCTGGGGTTTTAGTTTTATAATTTTTGGGGAAGATGGTGAAAAATAAAATTTTGAAAGTTTGGGGGTTAAATTAGAAACTATTTTTTTTTAAGTAACGGAGACTAACGGCCAAGGGACCAAAATAGAAACAATTCTAAACGTAAGTGACCAGAATAATCTTTTTTGAATTCTGGTGACCAAAATAGAACACACCCTAAACGAAAGGGACCACTGGTGAAGATTACCCTTTTAATTAAACACCGCAAAGGCCCTTTGAAACAAACCAAAATTAGGGGGAAACAAATCTTTATGAAACTAAAAAAAGAAATTAATAATTAAAAGAAATTTTGATTATCTGCTATAGCTGTGGCTTTCACGTGAAATTTTAATTTGAGTTTAATAGCACTCTAATAGAGGAGTGATTTCGATGATATGAAATCAGATGGTGAATTTCAAAGAACAATTATATTGGGAAAAAATAAAAAAATAAAAACTGAATTTGAATTTGAATTTACATATGAAAATGAAAAATAAATAACTTGATTTGTAATTAATAGGGATGTAAAAAGCTGACCTAATCTGAAAATCTGACTGAAACCTGTTCGAGTCAGAACTTGATTTGACCTGAAAATTTAATGATCCGAACTCGATCTGTAACCGACTGATGTTGACCCGAACCTTAATTCGACATGTTACTGTAGTGACTGAACCCGACCTGCGTCCGAATGAAAACGACCCGAACCCGAATTGGACATGTTACTGTGGACCTGAAACCCGACCTGCGCCCGATTGAAACGAACCCAAACCCGACCTGGTAGATAACCGATTTTACTCGACTGAATTGACCCGAGATCCGATTTTACCTGACATGTTTTGAACCCGACCTGTTTTGGACCCACCTGTTTTGAACCCGACCTATTTTAAACACGACCTGTTAAGTGAATCGACCTGTTGTTGACCTGAACTGATATTGACCCAAAATCTATGACTTGATAATTAAAAACTTTCATAAGTTGATATACATATATGATATATATACATATACACCTACATATATTGATATACATATATGATGTATATGCATGCACACACACACATATATATATATATATATATTAAGTACTAAAATTGAAGAAAAAATATTAAGTAATTGATAATTTATCAATTATAAAAACTTAATGAAGAGTGAATACTAAAAAATAAAAATATTGAGCCAAGTAATACAAATAATTTATGAAATGAAGAAAAAAATATTATACTTTCAATACAATATATTTAACATATTTATTTTTCTCAATTATTAAAAATATTAAGTAATTGATAATTTATCAATTATTTTTAATTAATATTTACGTTACTTACAATATTCAAAAAAATAGTTACGTTACTTACAAAATAAATTAGATTGATTTTTTTTCTCAGTAAGTCTAATAAAATTTTAGATTTACAAATTATAACAAAATATATGTTAATTTATAATAGATTCAGGATAATTTTTTTACTTATTAACCGAACAAAATTGTAGAGTTATTGATTATTCTTATCTAACTAACTTTTAGTAATTTGAACTACATAAACGAATATTTACTGTTATCAATGTATGAACCATAAAAATAAACCATAAACCTTAATGTATGTAAGTACGTATGAATGTATGTATATATCAATGTATGAACCCTAAACCCTTAATGAATTTTCCCTAAACCCTAAGCCCTAAAATCCTAATCCTAAACCCTACACCCTATACCCTAATGTATATAAGTATGTATGTATGTATCTATCAATGTATGAACCCTAAACACTTAATGAATTTTCCCTTAACCCTAAACCCTAATGTATATAAGTATGTATATATGTACCTATCAATGTGTGAACCCTAAACCATAATGAGTTTTCCCTTAACCCTAAACAATAAACACTAAACCATTAAATACTAAACCCCTAAACCATAAACCCTAATGTCTATATGTACCTATCAATGTATGAACCCTAAACCATTAATGAATTTTCCCTAAACCTTAAACCATTAATCCCAAACGTAAACCCTTTACGTTAGTGCGTGCGTGCGTGCGTGTGTGTGTGTGTGTGTGTGTGTGTGTGTGTGTGTGTGTGTGTGTGTGTGTGTGTGTGTGTGTGTGTGTGTGTGTGTGTGTGTGTGTGTGTGTGTGTGTGTGTGTGTGTGTGTGTGTGTGTGTGTGTGTGTGTGTGTGTGTGTGTGTGTGTGTGTGTGTGTGTGTGTGTGTGTGTGTGTGTGTGTGTGTGTGTGTGTGTGTGTGTGTGTGTGTGTGTGTGTGTGTGTGTGTGTGTGTGTGTGTGTGTGTGTGTGTGTGTGTGTGTGTGTGTGTGTGTGTGTGTGTGTGTGTGTGTGTGTGTGTATGTATGTACCATAATGAGTTTTCCCTTAACCCTAAACAATAAACACTAAACCTTAACCCTAAACAATAAACACTAAACCATTAAATACTAAACCCCTAAACCATAAACCCTAATATCTATATGTACCTATCAATATATGAACCCTAAACCATTAATGAATTTTCCCTAAACCTTAAACCATTAATCCCAAACGTAAACCCTTTACGTTAGTGCGTGTGTGTGTGTGTGTGTGTGTGTGTGTGTGTGTGTGTGTGTGTGTGTGTGTGTGTGTGTGTGTGTGTGTGTGTGTGTGTGTGTGTGTGTGTGTGTGTGTGTGTGTGTGTGTGTGTGTGTGTGTGTGTGTGTGTGTGTGTGTGTGTGTGTGTGTGTGTGTGTGTGTGTGTGTGTGTGTGTGTGTGTGTGTGTGTGTGTGTGTGTGTGTGTGTGTGTGTGTGTGTGTGTGTGTGTGTGTGTGTGTGTGTGTGTGTGTGTGTGTGTGTGTGTGTGTGTGTGTGTGTGTGTGTGTGTGTGTGTGTGTGTGTGTGTGTGTGTGTGTGTGTGTGTGTGTGTGTGTGTGTGTGTGTGTGTGTGTGTGTGTGTGTGTGTGTGTGTGTGTGTGTGTGTGTGTGTGTGTGTGTGTGTGTGTGTGTGTGTGTGTGTGTGTGTGTGTGTGTGTGTGTGTGTGTGTGTGTGTGTGTGTGTGTGTGTGTGTGTGTGTGTGTGTGTGTGTGTGTGTGTGTGTGTGTGTGTGTGTGTGTGTGTGTGTGTGTGTGTGTGTGTGTGTGTGTGTGTGTGTGTGTGTGTGTGTGTGTGTGTGTGTGTGTGTGTGTGTGTGTGTGTGTGTGTGTGTGTGTGTGTGTGTGTGTGTGTGTGTGTGTGTGTGTGTATGTATGTAGGTATGTATGTATGTATGTAGGTTAGAATGTGAAATTATTATCGAATATTTATTCAGCCTTATAGGCTCAGAGGTTAGTTGAGTTGGGTTGTGAGGCGTACTTAGCCTATGTGATGAATCCGAACATGAATGAAGTTAGGCCTCATTATATCAGAACAGTGTGTGATTTTTCGAGTGGGTTTCAGGAAGAGTTGTCTGGTTTACCGTCTGACCGAGAGGTAGAGTTTGCTATAGAGACGTACTCAGATTCTGTTGTTGTTTCGATTGCTCCGTACCGTATGGCACCGAAAGAACTGAAAGAGTTGAAGACACAGTTACAAGAGTTGTCAGATAGAGGTTTTATCCGTCCGAGTTCTTCGCCTTGGGGCGCTCCGGTATTGTTTGTGAAGAAGAAAGACGGTAGTATGAGAATGTGCATTGATTATAGACAGTTGAATCAGTTGATAGTGAAAAAAAGTATCCCTTGCTGCGTATTGATGATTTGTTTGATCATTTGAGAGGGGCATCAGTCTTTTCGAAGATTGATTTGAGATCCGGTTATTACCAGTTGAAGGTAAAAGAGGTTGATGTACCGAAGACAGCTTTTAGGACTACATATGGTCACTACGAGTTATTAGTTATGCCGTTTGGGTTGACAAATGCATCGGCTGCTTTCATGGACATGATGAATAGAATCTTCCATCAGTACTTAGATCAGTTTTTGGTTGTTTTCATAGATGCATTTTGGTGTATTCGTGTACCGAGGAAGATCATGACAAACATTTGAGGTTAGTATTGCAGACTTTGCTAGACAACCAATTGTACGCTAAGTTGAGTACGTGTGAGTTATGGATCCGAGAAGTAGTCTTTCTAGGACATGTAGTGTCACCTGAGGGGATTTGAGTTGATCCGAAGAAGATAGAAGACATTGTTGAGTGGAAGAACCCAAAGTCTGTGACAAAGATTCGTAGTTTCCTAGGCTTAGCGGTGTACTATAGGAGGTTTGTGGATGGATTCTCGAAGATAGCCGCTCCTTTGACAAAATTGCTTCAGAAGAACGTTCAGTTTGAGTGGTCAGATGCGAGACATCAAGCCTTTGAGAAACTGAAAGAAGATTTGACCAATGCACCGATTTTGATTCAGCTAGAGTCGGGGAAAGATTATGTGATCTACAGTGATGCTTCATATGTAGGATTAGGTTGTGTACTCATGCAAGACGGAAGAGTGGTGGCTTATGCCTCGAGATAGTTGAAGACTTACGAGCGAAATAATCCGACACATGACATAGAGCTAGCCGCAGTTGTGTTTGCCTTGAAGATTTGGAGACATTATTTGTATGGTGAGAAATGCACAGTGTATACAGACCACAAGAGTCTGAAGTATTTAATGACACAAAAAGAGTTGAACCTTAGACATCGTAGGTGGCTAGAGTTGCTTAAAGATTATGATCTCGCGATTGAGTACAATCCGAGTAAAGCCAATGTAGTGGCAGATGCCTTGAGTAGGAAGGTTGTCGTTGAGTTGAGAGCCATGTTTGCTAGTTTGAGTTTGTCCGGTGACGGTGGTCTAGTGGCCGAGCTTCAAGTTAGATCTACCTTAGGCCAGCTGATTAGTGAGAAACAACTCTTAGATAGATCTTTGGCACCTCACGTGCAAGATGTAGCCGAGGGTAGACCATCGGACTATAGTTTCAGTGTTGATGGGGTCTTGTGTTTTAGAGATAGAATAGTTGTGCCGGATGACAGTGATTTGAGACATACTATATTGACCGAAGCACACAGTAGCCCGTTTGCTATGCATCCCGGTAGTACAAAGATGTACCGTGATTTGAAGAATGAATACTATTGGGTTGGTTTGAAGAGAGACGTAGCAGATTTCATGAGTAAGTGTATGGTATGTCAGAGAGTGAAGGCAGAACATCACGTTCCATCAGGTTTGTTTCAACCGTTGAGTATTCCAGAATGGATGTGGGAAAATATCACCATGGACTTCGTTTCAGGTTTACCTTTGACTCCTTCGAAGAAGAACTCAATTTGGGTTATAGTTGACCGTTTCACGAAGTGTGCTCACTTTTTAGCTGTTAATACGACTTACTCCTTTGATAAGTTGGTCGATTTGTATATCAGCGAGATTTTGAGATTGCATGGTGTACTGAAGTCGATTGTGTCTGACAAAGATCCGATATTTACAGCCAAATTTTGGGAGGGTTTGCATACTGCTTTGGGTACCCGATTGAATTTTAGTACGTCGTATCATCCTCAGTCAGATGGTCAGTCAGAGAGGGTTATACAAATTTTAGAGGACATGTTGCGTTGTTGCATTATTGATTTTCAGGGTACTTGGGAGAAACACTTTCTGTTAGTCGAGTTCGCGTACAATAACAATTTTTAGTCGAGCATTCAAATGACTCCGTATGAGGCACTTGGGAGAGGAATGAGGATATGGAGATGCAATTTCCATATCTCTTTCAGTCAGGCAATTTCGAGGACGAAATTCCTTAAGTGGGGGAGAGTTGTAACACCCAAGTTTAAGGGTCGGGAGTTGAGTCTATGAATCGGGTATGAGTCGTGGGCTCGTTTTAATTTAATTTGGGCTTGGTTTTAATTAAAAAGTGCCATGATTTTTCATTAAAGGAAAAAAGGTATTTTTAAAAATAAGGGAAAAAGATGAGTAAAAAGGACTTTTGAAATGTCTTTATCATCTTCTTCCTTAAGCTTTTTCACGACACTAAAACCTCCCAAACCCCAAGTTACTATTCCATCAAATTTCTTCACGTTTTCAAGTGCTTTCAACAAGGTAATAGCGTTTTTGACTTCTCCTTACCGTTCTTAACATTTCCATGGTTTTAGATTCTCATAAACACCATTTTTATAGTTCTTCAAGTTTTCAAAATTCAAGTAAAAGGAGGAAGCTTTGATAGGTTTTTATGTGGGTTTAGATTTGCAAAGTTAATATATGTTGTAATCTTGCCCTTAAGTATATTATATCTCAAAATGGTGGGGTTTTGATGAAAATCCCGAAATGGGTTTTTGTGGGTGTTTTAAAAGGTTAAAAACTTGGGTTTTTGAGGTAGGTTGGTGTAGGAGAGTGGGGCTGATGATATAGTAAAGCTTGAGGGTTGTTCTGAACGTGTTTAATGATGATTTGAGTGTTAGGATTGATGGACTTCTGCTGCGTTGAGTGTGAGTCCGAAAATGAGAATTTTGGGTTAGTTCATGGCTTGGAAATGTAGAGATATGGCCTTGTATTGTAATCTGATTTGTGACAGTGGTTTTGTGGATGATTTGTGTAGTAATATGTTGTTTTTTATTGATTAGAATCAATGGAAATCGTTGGAGAAGCTTCGGGCTTGATTCCGGGAATTTTGGAGGGTTGATCGGCTTTCTCGGTTTGCTATAAGAGTGTTCGGTGAGTGGATAATACAAATGGTTTTAAATTGGTTCAAGTGTGTGGTTGAAGTGTTAGATTGTGCTTGGTAGGCCAATCTAGTGTGGAGATTAAGTTGGTAGCTTAATCTCTTGGTTGACTTTATGAGTTCTTGCTTAATGTGCATAATTGTGGTCTTGTGTAGTATGTGTTCGTTTATGCATGTTTATATATATATATATATATATATATATATATATATATATATATATATATATATATATATATATATATATATATATATATATATATATATATATTGATGATGTTTATGGTGATGATATGTTGTGCGCATGATTGTGAAATCATGGTGAGACTTGTTAGTATGTTGGCACTAGTTATAATTACTAGGTATAAATGATCGATCATTAGGATGAGTGTGCACACGGTAAGAGTCAAATTCGCGCGTGGCCTTGGTGACGTGTATTCATCAAGGAGGAGTACGGTGAGGTAATATTCCACCGGAAAATGTTAGCATGCGATGATGAGTGTAATCCCATCCATGAAAGGAAAGGTGATGAGTGTAATCCCACCGGAAGGTAATATGATTGTTGAGTATGTTGGCGCGAAAATCCCAACGAAAGTTATCCGCATATCCAAGTAAGCTATATAGTTGCCAATATACTAGTTCATATGTGGTTGTTGTGTAAGATATTTGTTATATCTTTGTTTAGCATAACATGAGGTAAGATGCCATGTTCATGCATTCTCGTAACGTTCGGCTATGTTGCTATGTTAGCGTATATGTATGCCTTGTTAATGTCTTAAGGATATCATGCTTTGAACCCTGTATTGTCGTTGTTTTGTTTTTGAGCTCCCTCACTAAGCTTCTAGCTTACGCTCTCGTTTTCGGCAATGCAGACCATTAGTGTGGAGTTAGCAAGGACCAAGGAAAGAGCATCCAAGCGTGTGGTGGTTGCACAAGTATGGTTTTATGGAATAGTGTAGTAGTTTAGCAATGGGGATGCTACGTGTTATAGGGGCATGTGTTAGACTTCTATTTTGTTAATGCTTTTGTGTTGTGGACTTGTAAACCATGTTGACGTGATGTCTCAGTGTTTGCATTGAAAGCTTATAACCATGTTTTATGCTATGTGATGTGGATGTATGTTTCTTGAATGAATGGCCTTGTTATGTATGCTTTATGGTTTATCATGCTTGTGGTAGGATGAAATGCCTCTAGATTAAGTGTATGTTTGCTGTTTCATGATTCTTGTTGTTTTGAGGTATGTTTGGGAACACTTGGAGATGCAGAAAACCTGCTTTCGGGATCACACAGAGTGCAGACGTTTCGAAACGCTTGTGGTTGTTTCGGAACGGGTGTAGCTCTATGGATACTTGTATCGGAACGGGGGTGGTGCCGTTTTGATACGATTTGACACTGTGAGCCCCCGTTTCGGTACGTGTTTCGATACGGTTTGCCTCTGTGAGTGCCCGTTTCGGAACCTGTTCTAGAACGTTTCAACACTGGAGACCCCCGTACCAGAACGAAGTGGACCGTATCGGTACGACCTGGTCTGGCTTTTAAACTTGAGCCCACGTATCGAAACGGGCAAGCCTGTTTCGAAACTCAGGCCTATAAATTGGGCATTTTGGCATCTTTAAGGGTTCTCGGATGTTGGGCTTTAGTCCCGTTTGTCGTAAGCTTTCTAGTGAGCCTCGTGTGCATCGTTTATGAATTGTTTTGGTTACGAATGCAAGCAATCGGACTAATATGTCACTTGGTAAATTTAAAGTTACCTTATATCTGTTTGGATGTATTCTATATCGCTTTACATTGTCGTTTTCACGCATAGGGCTAAACATAATATTTAGATAAGATAATTTAAATGAAAAATTTTCTAAGGTTGTTAATCGAAGTGGAGCCTTAATGGGTTTCACTTCGGTTTTCCCCGTGTAACATGCTCAAACCGGTTTGTCGTCTAGCCCGGGACGAGGGGGTTACATTTGTTGGTATCAGAGCTTGAGGTTTCCGCGACCTCGGGAAGGTAAGTAAGGTAAGATTGAAGTGATATGTTGCGATATCTCGGTGTATGATGTACAGTGAATGTTTTGCTATGTATTCTTGTTGTTCGTGTAGTAGTATGGTTGTTGCGTTGAGGCGTAGTGTCGAGTTCCCATTGCTACTATTATTTATTTGAAAAGATTTTGAGTAAAGGAATACTTGAGCACGTTGGACCCTTGCCTTTTCTAACTTAATCCTTGTTTGTTTGTTTGTTTGTTTGTAGTTGTTATCTTGCTAGCCATAAGATGAGACCTGTAACACCCCAATTTTGGGCTTGGAAGTTTAGGGTCTGAACCGGACCGGTCTGATTTTCGGTTCGAATATAAAAGGTGGTTTTAGGGAAAGCCTAGTTCGGGATGCATTAAAAATATGGAAAAATATCTAAAAATCCTCTTTTAATATATATAAGAGAGTGGTGAAATCAATTTTGCAAAATAAGGCTTGGAAGTATGACATTTCGAATTAGTGACTAAAATGTAATTTTTGAAAAGTTCGTGATTGTTTTGAAAGGATTGAAACTTTGAATATTTAAGGAGCTAATTTACCCAAGGAGAGATTTCGCTAGATTTTTCTTAATTTTAATGACTCATTTAATGTTTAATTATTAAAAAGAAAAGAGGGAAAAACCATATTTTAGTTTCATAACTAACTTTTGCTAAAATTTTCCCATTTCATTTTCGCTCAAAATTCCCTCAGCCAGACACATTTCCACAGCAGCTTTTCTTTTTATTTTCACACCAAATGATGAGATTTCAATCCCCAAATGATTCCTAATCATTTCTACATCAAATCCTCTTCATTTGCTTATTGAATTTTCAAGGATTTTGGTTCTAAACAAGGAGAAATCTACATTTAGAGGTATGAACGTTCTTCTCCTCTAAATACTCAGTTCTTTACTGAAATTCTCAAGTTCTCAATCCTTAAATTGAGTTTTATTAAAAGTTTTAAGGTTGTGATCTTGATTTTGGCTTAAAATTCAAGATTTGGATTTAATTTTGAAGAAATTCGTATTGGATGCTTGGGCTCTGTTTTGAGATGTCTTTTTAGTGTATTTTGGATGTTTAAATGATATGAAATGGAGGTTTAATCAATTCAATCCCGAATAGGTTGATTTTCCTAAGTTTTTACTTGTGAAAATGGTGGTTTTTGGGGTAATTTTGGTGTTCTGTTATAGTTGGAGGTATAAGGACGCGATTAGGTTCTTTTCGGATGTTAATTGATGTCTAAGAATGTTTAGAAGTGATGGATCTTGGCTGGGTAATGTTGTGGAAGTGTTTGGATGTGATTTCAGTTGTGTTTGGTAGCCGAAATGTGAGTTTTGGTGAGAACAGCGAGTTTAGGTGTAATGGCTGAAGATTTTAATGCATGATGATGCATTAATCCTCTGCTTTGATGTGTTTAAAACAGGCGAGACATTCTCGGATCCTTGTGGTGTTGATCCGGAGGCCTAAACGACGTTTCGGCACGTTGCGAAACGGAATTGGTGAGTGGAGTTGGATTTCCAGCTTTGTATCGAATGTTTGAAGGTTTGGGAGCTTAGTTTAAGTCTAATCAACTTAACTAAGATCAAGAGTAAGTTTTCGGAAAAACTCTCTTGGATGAGCCATGGATTGGTTCGATGCATTTGTTGATAATTGCATGTTTAAATTCTGTTTTTGAAAGCATGTTTAGCATAGTTAATGCTGGTTATGAAAGCCATATGTTGAAGGATGCTCGGGGTAAGAGATCCTTGGTTTGATTTGCTAAAAATGTGGATTGATGCATAGTGACGCATGTTGTTAAATGGCTTTTATTTAGATGCTTTAAAATAATGGATTGTTGATGATAATTGATGTATATTGGCAAGTGATGTATTGGTTTTAAAGTACTTGAATCGGATATAGTTAGCCGGCTATAGGATTGGGTGCACCGTGAATAAAGTCGCCTTGGATGTTGAGGGGTTGTAATAGTACCGTAAACTTCATCCAAGTACACTAACGAGATGTCTAAGATCATAATGGTGGTTAAAATGCCATGTGAGGATCTTGTGTTGTGGTCCCGTGTTCTCGTTAGTGATGTTATACAACTACCAATGAGTGATGTAGAGGGGTTGTGATTGTACCGTTAAACTCCATCACGGGTGTTGAGGGGTTGTGATTGTACCGGTAAACTTTACCTTGAGTGTTTGGTAGTGTGTATGAAGCGTATGTGACAACGCTTGTAATCCGCGTATCTGATTGTGTTCTTGTCTTGAAAAATGGTTATGGTATCACTTGAAAGCCAATATGACATGTTGATGTTAATGAAGCATGAGATGCTTGTTGTGTATGCATTGTTGCATGAGAAATGACATTTATGAGTTTAAAGGCCTTTGAAAGGTGTTTTATGAAATGCATTATTGTGTTGTTTCTTTAGAGCATGCCTCACTAAGCATTTGTGCTTACGCTCTCTCTCTTGAATCAATAATGCAGATAATTGAAGTGTTTGAGGGCAGCAAGGAGGCTAAGAATCCAAGGGAAGGACTAAGCTCATGTACGGTGACTATTTTACAACATTATTGGATTTGATATTTGGCAATGGGAACCTAGGTTGTGGTTTTGGGAGATATTTTGGACTCCCTAAGTTTGGCATGATGCCTATGATGTTTAGGATATGTAATTGGCCATTTTGGTGTTTGCTTTGTTGGTTTGATGTTGGGTTGGTTTTGAGTAATAGGTTGCATGCCTATAGATTGAGGTTTTCCCTAATTGATGCCATGAACATGTTTTGTTGATGCAAATATGTTCCTTTATTGTATGATGACTTGTTGACATGATTAGGAGGTCATATGGATGTGTTTGATTGGTCGAATGTATGTTAAACCAGATAATTCTGCATTTTCTGGGCAGCCTGTATCGGAACGGGCACTACCGTTTCGAAATAGGGGCCTGTAATGGCCCTTGTGTATCGAAACGGGTACAGGCCGTTCCGAAATACTTTTGCTACTGCCAAGCCCTGTTTCGGAACGGGTTTCGAAACGGTCCCGTGTTTTGGAACGGTCAACCCCCGTTCCGAAACACTTGACCGTTGGGCACTGATTTGAATGGTGCATGGTTTGCATGTTTTACGTTTTGGTCCTGAATTTTGTAAATGCAATTGCTTGAGTTCGGAATGTCCGTTTAAAGAGAAATTTGACAGGAAAGCATGTAATATGATTAATTTAATATTGGTAACCTTGAATTTGGTTAAGTCTCTCATCTTTCCAGAATTTACATTTTGGTCCCTGAATTTGTATCTTGAGCAATTGAGTCCCTGGTTGTGTTCCGATTGTTGTGATTCTCAAGTATGCTTTTCTCAAGAGTGCGCTTAGGGTTAATAAGCATTTAGACAAGATTAAAAAAGAAAAAAAAAGGGTTGTTAATCAAGGTTGACTTTGGTTTTCCCCGTGTAATCTTCGTAGTTCGGGTCAACCGTCTGGGCCGGGCTAAGGGGGTTACAAGATCTAGAGGTAGGCATAGGATGGTTCATCCGAGACCACGGGCAGAAGCTCCGGAAGTTGAGCCGGTTGTCGAGGTGGAGGCTCCTCCACCTCCTCATTCTCCTCCTCTTCAAGTGAGAGGTGAGGAGAGAGCTGAGGGTGTAGGACCTCAGGTTGGTCAAGGTCCGACCGGTATAGATTTGGCTCCGTTGGTTCAGGCTATAGCTGGGGCTTTTCAAGAAGCTGTGGTTGGGGGTCAGGTAGTGGCACAACCTCAGGGTGAGGGCACCGGGTTGCCACTTGAGAGGCTTCGCAGTTTGGAGGTGAAGAGTTCTGAGGATTGGTACCCAAGAGATCAAAGGCTTGGTTTGATAAGATTGTTCGTATCTTGTCTCAAATGGGTTGTACTGGAGCACGCAGACTGGGGTGTGTTGTTTCTCTGCTTCAGAGTGATGCCTACACTTTGTGGGTCACCATTACTACAGGCATGCCAGATGCCGAGATTACTTGGGAGTTCTTTGAGTCTGCTTTCCGCAAGAAGTATTTGGGTCCCCGTTATCTTGATGAGAAGAAGAGAGAGTTCATGGCATTGCTTCAGGGTAACATGAAAATGACCGAGTATGAGATACGGTTTGTCAGGTTGAGTCAGTATGCGTCCGAGCTAGTTCGTACGGAGAAGGAACGTTGTGACCGTTTCTGTTACGGGTTGAGTGAGGAGGTGAAGAGGTACACTTTGGCTACGGACTACACGGACTTTGATGTCTTGGTCGCTAGGGCCAAGGAAATAGAGCACAATTTGGGCCTGACCAAACGTTCAGGTGGTTCTAGTTCTGGGAAGAGGTCTGGCGACTTTGATAGAGATGATGCCAAGAGGCACCATGACAATAGGCATCATTTTGATCACAGACGTGGTGGTGGTAACCACGGTAGAGGCCATCAGGGCCAGAGAGCTGGTGGGCCTTTGCCCGAGTGTACTAGATGCGGGAGGTATCACACCAGAGAGTGTCGGGAAACTTTAATTCGTGTTGGAATTATGGGGCTAGAGATCACCTTAGGCGTGATTGTCCACATCAGGCTGGGTATGCACCGGTTCATGTTCAAGCTCCTGCTAGAGCTATTGATTATCCGAGAGGCCGTAAGCGCGGTCGAGGTAACTTTCAACCAAGGAACGATGGCCAGAGGAATGTAGCACATGTAGTTGCAGTTCAACTAGAGGGTGGAGGTCAGGCTAGAGTTTATGCTCAGCGAGAGGGACATAATGACACGGATGTGATTGCAGGTAATTTCTCGATACAGTCTCTAAGGTTGCTATCCATGATTGGCTTCGGGTCTACGCATTCAAACATTTTGAGTGAGCATGCAAAGATGTTGAATTTACCTTGTGAGGTATTAGAGGTAGGTGTTAGTGTTACTAGTTCCTTCGGGGATACGGTAGCGGTTAGGAAGATGTACAGAAGGTGTTCGTTAATGGTTCAGGGGCATATATTTCCAGTGGACATGATGGAGTTACCTTTTTATGGCTTCGATGTGATTTTTGGTATGAATTGGCTTATAAACATAGAGCTAGGATAGATTTTGAAACTAAGAGAGTTTTCTAAAAGCTTGTAGATGACTATGAGATTGTGGTAGTAGGTGAGAATGTGAAATTCTTATCAAATGTTGTTTCAGCCTTAGAGGCTCAAAGGTTAGTTGAGTTGGGTTGTGAGGCATACTTAGCCTATGTGATGAATTCGAACATGAATGAAGTTAGGCCTCAGGATATCAGAACATTGTGTGATTTTCCGAGTGTGATTCTGGAAGAGTTGCCCGGTTTACCGACTGACCGAGAGGTAGAGTTTGCTATAGAAACGTACTCAGATTCTGCTCATGTTTCGATTGCTTCGTACCGTATGGCACCGAAAGAACTGAAAGAGTTGAAGACTCAGTTACAAGAGTTGTCAGATAGAGGTTTTATCCGTCTGATTTCTTCGCCTTGGGGTGCTCCGGTATTGTTTGTGAAGAAGAAGAAAGACGGTGGTGTGAGAATGTGCATTGATTATAGACAGTTGAATCAGTTGACACTGAAAAACAAGTATCCCTTGCCGCATATCGATGATTTGTTTGATCAGTTGAGAGGGGCATCAGTCTTTTCGAAGATTGATTTGAGATCCGGTTATTACCAGTTGAAGGTAAAAGAGGTTGATGTACCGGAGACAACTTTTAGGACTAGATATGGTCACTACAAATTCTTATTTATGTCGTTTGGGTTAACAAATGCACCGGCTGCTTTCATGGACATGATGAATAGAATCTTCCATCAGTACTTAGATCAGTTTGTGGTTGTTTTTGTATATGACATTTTGGTGTATTCGCGTACCGAGGAAGATCATGACAGACATTTGAGGTTCGTATTGCAGACTTTTCTAGACAACCAGTTGTACGCTAAGTTGAGCAAGTGTGAGTTTTGGATCCGAGAAGTAGTCTTTCTAAGATATGTAGTGTCAGCCGAGGGGATTAGAGTTGATCCGAAGAAGATAGAAGCCATTGTTGAGTGGAAGCAACCAAAGTCTGTGACAGAGATTCGTAGTTTCCTAGGCTTACCGGGGCACTATAGGAGGTTTATGGATGGATTCTCGAAGATAGCCGCTCCTTTGACAAAATTGCTTCAGAAGAACGTTCAATTTGAGTGGTCAGATGCGAGACAACAAGCCTTTGAGGAACTGAAAGAAGCTTTGACCAATGCACTGATTTTGATTCAGCCAGAGTCGGGGAAAGATTATGTGATCTACAGTGATGCTTCATATGTAGGAATAGGTTGTGTACTCATGCAAGACGAAAGAGTGGTGGCTTATGCCTCGAGACAGTTGAAGACTCACGAGCGCAATTATCCGACACATGACATAGAGCTAGCCGCAATTGTGTTTGCCTTGAAGATTTGGAGACATTATTTGTATGGTGAGAAATGCACAGTATACGAATCACAAGAGTCTGAAGTATTTAATGACACAAAGAGAGTTGAACCTTAGACAACGTAGGTGGCTAGAGTTGCTTAAAGACTATGATCTCACGATTGAGTACCATCCGGGTAAAGCCAATGTAGTGGTAGATGCCTTGAGTAGGAAGGTAGCCGTTGAGTTGAGAGCCATGTTTGCTAGTTTGAGTTTGTCCGGTGACGGTGGTCTAGTGGCCGAGCTTCAGGTTAGACCTACCTTAGGACAATTGATTAGAGAGAAACAGCTCTTAGATAGATCTTTGGCACCTCACGTGCAAGATGTAGCCGAGGGTAGACCATCGGACTATAGTTTCAGTGTTGATGGGGTCTTGTGTTTCAGAGATAGAATAGTTGTGCCGGATGACAGTGATTTGAGACGTACTATCTTGACCGAAGCACACAGTAGCCCGATTGCTATGCATCCCGGTAGTATAAAGATGTATCGTGATTTGATGAATGAATACTAATATGTTGGTTTGAAAAGTGACGTAGCAGATTTCGTGAGTAAGTGTATAGTATGTCAGAGAGTGAAGGCAGAACATCAGGTTCCATCAAGTTTGTTGCAACCGTTGACGATTCCGGAATGGAAGTGGGAAAATATCACCATGGACTTCGTTTCAGGTTTGCCTTTGACTCCTTCGAAGAAGAACTCAGTTTGGGTTATAGTTGACCGTTTCACGAAGTGTGCTCACTTTTTAGTTGTTAATACGACTTACTCCTTAGATAAGTTGGTCGATTTGTACATCAGCGAGATTGTGAGATTGCATGGTGTACCGAAGTCGATTGTGGCTGACAGAGATCTGAGATTTACAGCCAGATTTTAGGAGTGTTTGCATACTTCTTTGGGTATCCGATTGAATTTCAGTACGTCGTATTATCCTCAGTCAGATGGTCAGTCAGAGAGGGTTATATAGATTTTAGAGGACATGTTGCGTTGTTGCATTATTGATTTTCATGGTACTTGGGAACAACACTTGCCGTTAGTCAAGTTCGCGTACAATAACAGTTTTCAGTCGAGCATTCAAATGGCTCCGTATGAGGCACTGTATGGTAGAAATGTAGAACTCCGGTTTGTTGGGCCGAAATAGGTCAGAAGTTGTTACCAATGTCGGATTTGCTTAAGGGGACTACCGATAAGGTGAAGTTAATTTGTGATTGTTTGAAGGCAGCTTCGAATAGGCAGAAGTCATATGTCGATTTGAAGAGGAAAGAAGTTGAGTATGTTGTGGGAGATAGAGTGTTCTTGAAAGTCTCTCCGTGGAAGAAAGTTATGAGGTTTGGTAGAAAAGGGAAATTAAGTCCGAGGTACATTGGGCCGTATGAGATTGTGAAGCGAATCGGTTCGGTTGCTTATCATTTACGGTTGCCATCCGAGTTAGAGAAGATTCACAATGTGTTCCATGTTTTGATGCTTCGTCAGTATAGATCAGATTCGTCGCATGTTATGCATGTGGAAGAGATTGTGTTGAATATGATGAGGAACTCGTTGAGATCTTAGCCTCACACAGCAAAGTGTTGCATGGTAGATCGATTGAGTTGGTCAAAGTGAGGTGGCAACGTTGAGGTGTGGACGAGGCAACTTGGGAGAGGAATGAGGATATGGAGAGGCAGTTTCTGTATCTCTTTCAGTCAGGTAATTTCGAGGATGAAATTCATTAAGTGGGGGAGAGTTGTAACACCCGGGTTTAGGGGTCGGGATTTGAGTGTGTGAATCGGGTACGATTCGTGGGCTCGTTTTAATTTAATTTGGGTTTGGTTTTAATTAAAAAGGGTCACGACTTTTCATTAAGGGCAAAAAGGTAATTTTTAAAATAAGGGAAAAAGATGAGAAAAATGGGCTTGTGAAATGTCTTCATCATCTTCTCCCTTAAGCTTTTTCACGACACTAAAACCTCCCCAAACCCCAAGTTACTATTCCATCAAATTTCTTCACGTTTTCAAGTACTTCCAACAAGGTAAGAGCATTTTTGACTTCTCCTCATCGTTCTTAACATTTCCATGGTTTTAGATTCTCATAAACACCATTTTTATATTTCTTCAAGTTTTCAAATTTCAAGAAAAAGAAGGAAGCTTTGATAGGTTTTTATGTGGGTTTTAATTTGCAAAGTCAATATATGTTTTAATCTTGCCCTTAAGTATATTACATCTCAAAATGGTGGGGTATTGATGAAAATCTCGAAATGGGTTTTTGTGGGTGTTTTAAAGGGTTAAAAACTTGGGTTTTTGAGGTAGGTTGGTGTAGGAGAGTGGGGCTGATGATATAGTAATGCTTGAGGGTTGTTCTAAAGGTGTTTAATGATGATTTGAGTGTTAGGATTGATGGATTTCTGCTGGGTTGAGTGTGAGTCCGAAAATGAGAATTTTAGGTAAATACATGGCTTGGAAATGTAGAGATATGTCCTTGTGTTGTAATCTGATTTGTGACAATGGTTTTGTGGATAATTTGTGTAGTAATATGCTGTTTTTGATCAGAATCAAGGGAAATCGTTGGAGAAGCTTCGAGCTCGATTCTACGAATTTTGGAGGCTTGATCGGCTTTCTCGGTTTGCTATAAGAGTGTTCGGTGAGTGGATTATTCAAATGGTTTTAAATTGGTTCAAGTGTGTGGTTGAAGTGTTAGATTGTGCTTGGTAGGCCAATCTAGTGTGGAGATTAAGTTGGTAGCTTAATCTCTAGGTTGACTTTATGAGTTCTTGCTTAATGTGCATAATTGTGGTCTTGTGTAGTATGTGTTCGTTTATGCATGTTGATATATATATATATATATTGATGATGTTTATGGTGATGATATGTTGTGTGCATGATTGTGAAATTAAAACCCATAGTTGTTGAGTACGTTGGGGCGAAAATCCTAACGGAAGTTATCCGCATATCCGAGTAAGCTATATAGTTGCCAATATACTAGTTCGTATGTGGTTGTTGTGTAAGATATTTGTTATATCTTTGTTTAGCATAACATGAGGTAAGATGACATGTTCATGCATTCTCGAAACGTTCGGCTATGTTGCTATGTTAGCGTATATATAATAAGCCTTGTGAATGTCTTAAGGATATCATGCTTTGAACCCTGCATTGTCATTGTTTTGTTTTTGAGCTCCCTCACTAAGCTTCTAGCTTACGCTCTCGTTTTCGGCAATGCAGATCATTAGTGTGGAGTTAGCAAGGAGCAAGGAAAGGGCATTCAAGCCTTTGGTGGTTGCTCAAGTATGGTTTTATGGAATAATGTAGTAGTTTAGCAATGGAGATGCTCCGTGTTATAGGAGAATGTGTTAGACTCTTATTTTGTTAATGCTTTTGCGTAGTGGACTTGTAAACCATGTTGATGTGATGTCTTAGTGTTTCCATTGAAGGCTTATAACCATGTTTTATGCTATGTGATGTGGATGTATGTTTCTTGAATGAATGGCCTTGTTATGTATGCTTTATGGTTGATCATGCTTGTGGTAGGATGAAATGCCTCTAGATTAAGTGTATGTTTGCTGTTTCATGATTCTTGTTGTTTTGGGGTATGTTTGGGAACACTTGGAGATGTAGAAAACTGCTTTCGGGGTCACACAGAGTGCAGGCATTTCGAAACACTCGTGGTTCTTTCGGAACGGGTGTAGCTCCATGAATACTCGTATCGGAACGGGGGTTGTGCCGTTTGGATACGATTTGACAGTGTGAGCCCCCGTTTCGGTACGCGTTTCGATACGGTTTGCCTCTATGAGTGCCCATTTCGGAACCTGTTCCAGAACGTTTCAACACTGGAGACCCCCGTACCGGAACGGAATGGACCGTATCGGTACGGCCTGGTCTAGCTTTTAAAACTGGAGCCCGCGTATCGAAACGGGTAAGCCTGTTTCGAAACGCATGCCTGTAAATTGGGCTTTTTGGCATCTTTAAGGGTTCTCGGATGTTGGGCTTTAGTCCCGTTTGTCGTAAGCTTTCTGGTGAGCCTCGTGTGCATCGTTTATGAATGGTATTGGTTACGAATGCAAGTAATCGGACTAATATGTCACTTGGTAAATTTAAAGTTACCTTATATATGTTTGGATGTATTCTATATCGCTTTCCGTTGTCGTTTTCACGCATAGGGCTAAACATAATATTTAGATAAGATAGTTTAAATGAAAAATTTTCTAGGGTTGTTAATCGAAGTGGAGCCTTAACAGGTTTAACTTCGGTTTTCCTCGTGTAACCTGCACGGACCGGTCTGTGGTCTAGCCCGGGACGAGGGGGTTATATAACCCTAAACCTAAACCCCCTAAACCTTAAACCTTAATGTATGTAATTATGTATGTATCTACCTATCAATGTCTAAACCCTAAACCCTAAATGAATTTTCCCTAAACCATAAACCATAAACCCTTAAATCATCAACCTAAACCCCTAAACCATAAACTCTAACCTCTAAACCCTAATGTATATATGTGTGTATGTCTATCAATGTATAAACCCTAAACCCTTAATGAATTTTCCCTAAACCCTAAGCTATTAAATCCTAAACCTAAACCATACATTATAAACCCTAAACCCTAATGTATATAAGTATGTATATTTATACCTATCAATGTATGAACCCTAAACCCTTAATGAGTTTCCTTGAACCATAAACCCTTAAACCCTAATGTATTATGTACCTATCAATGTCTGAACCTTAAACCCTTAATGAATTTCCCCTAAACCCTAAACCCTTAAATCGTAAACATAAACCCTTAAACCCTAAACCCTAATCTATGTAAGTATATATGTATGTACCTATCAATGTATGAAGCCTAAACCCTTAATGAATTTTCCCTTTACCCTAAACCCTAAACCCTTAAATCCTAAACCCTAATGTATGTAAGTATATATGTACCTATCAATGTATGAACCCTGGACCTTTAATAAATTTTCTATAAACCATACCCCATAAACCCTAAACCCTAAACCCTTAATCATAATGCATATAAGTATGTATGTATGTATGTAAGTTTGTATGTATGTATGTATCTATCAATGTATGAACCTTAAACCATTAATGAAATTTCCCTAAACCTTAAACCCTTTAAATCTTAAACCTTAAACCCTGAATCATCCAATGTTTTATAATTTTAATTTGATATTTCTGTTCATTATAGCTCTTAAATCTTCATTTCTATTCCAAATTGACCCCTAATAATTGTTTTTTTAATCAGTCCAATGATATATAATTTTACTTCGACATTTAGTTCATTCTAGTCCCTAAACTTTATTTGTATTTCAAATTGACCACTTTTTCTTTTTTTTAATTAGTCTGATGTTTTATAATTTTAATTTTTTATTTTGTTCATTCTAGTCCCCTAAACTTTAGTTTAATTCCAAATTGACCCCTATTTATTGTTTTTTTTTAATTCGTCCGATATTTTATAATTTTAATTTGGTACTTTGTTCATTCTAGTCCCTTAACTTTTTTCAATTCCAAATTGACCCCTATTCATTGTTATTTTAATTCGTCCAATGTTTTATAATTTTAATTTGATATTTTCATCATTCTAGACCATAAAACTTTATTTTTATTCCAAATTGACCCACAATTATTTTTTTTAATTTGTCCAATGTTTTATTATTTTAATTTGATATTTTCTTCATTCTAGCCCCTTAACTTTATTTTAATTCCATATTGACCCATATATATATATATATATATATATATATATATATATTAATTCATCATGTTTTATAATTTTAAGTTGAAATTTTGTTTATTCTAGACCCTAAAACTTTATTTTTATTCTAAATTGACCTCTACTTATTATTTTTTAAGGGTTAACTACTGGGATGGTCACTTATGTTTCCTCCTAGTACAGAATTGGTCACTGATTTTCAAAAATGACCAGTAAGATCACATACGTTTTCGGGGTGTAAACTTTTGGTCACTCAGCCGTTTGTTGCTGTTAAATTTAAACGAGAGGCTGATCTGGCACAATAAAAATGATAAATTACTTAAATAGTCCCTAAACTATTTCTTCACTTCTATTTTAACCACCGAAATAAAAACAATTTGTATAATTTTACATTTAATTCTCCATATTTATAAATTTTTTATTTCTTCTCCCCTATTGTTGTGGGAATAGAGTCTTTCCCTTTCAAAGAAGATGTCATTTCAAGCATTTTCTGAAGCTCTTGTGGAGGCATCTTGGTCATCATATCAGTTGCAGTTTTAAGCATGTCAGGTGTCACATCTGGAGGAACGGAGCCAGGTCCAAATCCACCGGTATAAGGGTTTTCCCCTGAAATGAAGAAGCCAATGGAACCATTCTTTGTTGCTTTTCAGGTGACATCTTGCTGATCATATTTGAAGCAGTCTTAAACATGTCTGGTGACACCTCTCCAACTTTACCGTCACTCATAGCAGCAAGGGTGTCAGGGTCAACACTAGAAATGAGATTCTAAAATGACCTGCTAATCAAAATGGGGAATAAGCGAACTGAAATTCAGAGCCTAATAAAATATGAGAACTGAAAATCAAAATTACCTAACATACAATTTTGTGATAATGGAAACAAACCTAAGTGCCTCTGGATCCTCCTTTAGAGCCTGTAGACACTCAAAATTGGTTCTCAAGTTACCAACATTTTTCACATTATCAGTCTTAGAGAAACCAATACTTTCTCGTGGTTTTTTCAACAAAGGTTCAATATAACTTTGAAGATTAGCAGAATAAGTGCTTGCAGCTTCTTCAGTTATTTCTTCAATACCACTCCTGAAAATAAGAAGAAAACTGAAAGGTAAACTTCAAAAAATATAAAAGAGAGAAAGAGAGTATCCATAAGAAAATGCAAAACAGAGGACGAAAAAATTACCACAGGGTGCTTGATAACCGCCTTCTCTAGCCAATCTTTCCTCAGCATCAAACATTGACACCACTAACCACCAAGATGCATTCAACAAAAAAATCCCTTCTCATAAATTTTAAGAATGATGTTTAATAACTAAACAGCATACCAGCTACCATATGAATTTAAAATCAAGTTTTTTCTTTTTCAAAAGGAAAAAAAAGTCATGCGCAATGTGTTTACCATATCCTAACCAAATATGGTCATGATGAGTTAATATCAGTGCATAAACGTTATAAATGAATGCAGTTGACAAAAACTTATGCCATATTTCCAAAATTTTAGTTCAAAAGTGTTGATACCTCACCTGCTCTTCCTTTGTCTTCAATGATAAGTGCTTCATCACTCATCCTTGACAAGGTTCGAGAGTCGGTAGGCAAAAGAAATCAAATCGGGAGAAGAAATTGAAGCAAGTTCCTCAAAAACGTAAATAGAAGCGCAAAAATGGTATATTATACAAATAAAAAATTTGTAAATATGGAGAATTAAATGTAATATTATACAAATTGTATTTATTTCGGTGGTTAAAATGAAAGTGAAGTAATAGTTTAGGGACTATCTAGGTAATTTATCCTTTTTTATTACGCCAGATCAGCTTTTCGTTTAAGTTTAACGGCAACAAACGACTGAGTGACCAAAAGTTTACACCCTGAAAACGTAAGTGACCTTACTGGTCATTTTTTAAAATCGGTGATCAACTCTATACTGGAGGAAAACATAAGTGACCATCCCAGTAGTTAACCCTTTTTTAATTACTCTAATTTTTATACTTTTAATTTGATATTTTTGTTCATTATAGTCCCCAAAACTTTATTTTTATTCTAAATTGATCCCTTTTCATTGTTTTCTTTTAAATTTGTCTAATGTTTTATAATTTTAATTTGATATTTTTGTTCATTATAATTCTTGAAACTTTATTTTTAATCCAAATTGACCCCTTTTCAGTCCAAATTGACCAATTTTCATAATTTTTTAATTACTCCAATGTTTTATAATTTTAATTTGATATGACTTTAAATAATTAACTCCAAATCAATGACGATTGACGAAGGCCAACCTAAAGTCTATCGACTACTTATACGGTTGTACCGAACTCAAACTTGATACAAATTCTAATCCCGAAAATACCCCGACCTGAATTACCCGACCTGAAATGCACCCGACCTAAAATGAACCTGACCTGAAATGAACCCGACCTAAAATAGACCCGACTTGAAATGGACCCGACCTGAAACAGACCCGACCTGAAATAGACCCGACCTGAAATGAACCCGACCTGAAGTGTATTCGAACCCGAATTAACCTGTCAATTATCTGCTTCGGACCTGACCCATTTTGACCCGATCTGAAATGGACCCGACTTGAAATGGATCCGATCTGAAATGGACCCGACCTGAAATGGAACCGCACCCGACCTGAGTCGAATCAAAACAGAAAAATGACCTGAAATGACTTGTACCCAATTTTACCAGACCTGAAACTCATCCGATTACCTATTTTTACATCTCTAGTAATTAATATTCTTTGATATATTCTTTTAATGGCAAGTCACTAAGAACAATAAACATAAAAATTTGATTTACTATTAATATGCCCAGAGATATTCTATTTTACAAATCTGAAAGAAATACTAATTGACCACACCAACATAGTGTTGTAAAATTTTCGATTCTTATCACCTTTGTTTCCGTTCACAACCCCTCAAATCACATAGTGCAATTGTTTGTTGTACATGTGAAACAAAACCAAACCCAGGAAAAAAACTATGGGTTTTAATTTCAAAGAACTAACAATGGCATTGAATAGGATTGAATTTGGGCTTTAAGCAAACCTCAAAATGAAACAACAAGGAAGAGTAAACGTCGACAAGCAAGGAAGAGTTGTCCATAGTATCCATCAGAGAACAGTCCACGGCAATCATTAGAGAGCAGTCCCTGGTAACCCTGGAAGAGATAACGTCGGCAAGCAAGGAAGAGACGGAAAAGCTTATGGTCAAAGCAAGGCGAGCCAAACCTTCACTGTATTCGTAGATAGAGTTAGCAAGTGGATCCATAGGTTTTCGCTTTGGGAGGCATTCAACGTCTATGGGGAGATTAGTGATGTATATGTAGCTTACTGGAACCGAAAGCGAAGGCTACAGAAATCCACTTTTGCCTTCGTTAGGTTTAAATCAAAGGCCAATATGTTAAACGCTATGAACAAAAGAAATAATCGATGGATGGATGGTTATTGTCATCTTGGAAGCCAAATATCTTAATAGGAATAGACCAAAGACGCAGGATGTTAATAAAAGAAAAGTTGTGATGTCGCATGTTGCAACTGTGGGCGTTCAAAATACCAGGCTGAGAGACAAGAGGTCCTATAAGGAAGCTTTTTTGGATGGTAAATCGGAAGAGGCTATGGGAAGGGTAAGGATATACTCAGGAAGGAGATAAAAAAATGGGGAGCTTGTCTTGGTCCAGAAGAAATGGTTAATATTGTTATGGCTGATGACTAAAAAAAGTATATGGGGATGCTGAGAAACGTGTGGTGCATGTTGCATTACCGAAAGCAGATGTGGTTTGGATAAAGAGGTGCTTAGCAGGAAAAATACATGATTTGAAGATGGTCTAGCAAGCTTTGGTAGTGGATGGGTTTAAGTGTTGCATTAGCCTCTGGCATGGTGACTTAGTAATCGTGTCAGATAATCTGGTAAACGATGCGTGGAGGAAAACGGAGAAAGTTCTGGATTGGTGGTTCGAGCTTATTGAACCCCTAGCAGGGTCAGAATAGAAAAGAAAACTGAAAATCTGGGCAATTTTGGGGCAAAAACCCCTTTGAAATAAATATATAGGGTTTTGGCTCCCTCCAACTATTATTTGGGAAAATGACCCCCAAACTTGCCATGTCGAATAACCTCGCGTTATGTAGGAAGCGAGGTTTGACATCGTGTTCTGCATAACGCGAGTTCAGTCTACGTGGCCTCGTTGTTTGGGTTAACAATTTTACAGAATATCGCATTCTGTAGAACGCGAGGTCCCCGAGAATTTGAAAGGGCGGCTGAATATATCGCGCAGACCTCGCGTTCTGCAGGATGCGAGTTCTGTGCAAAACTGGGCTGAAGAACTAAGAAAAACAAGCGTGGGTAGGCCTGTTCGAGCCTAAATTCGGGCGTGTAAATCGTATATTTTTAGCGAACATCGAGTTTGGGGTCGTAGTACGGGAAATTCTCTATCGTATGACACCAACACGGTTAATTTCCGTCCATTCTACACTGGTTTAAAATGGCTTCCAAAACCCTATGCTATCATCCTTTTTTGAATGAAGTTGCCTTTGAACAAATGTCGATAGGCATGTTCGAGCAGAATTTCATACGTATAAATTGTAAATTTTTAGCTAACATCGAGTTTGGGGTCGTAGTACTGGAAATTCTATATCGTATGACACCAACACGGTTAATTTCCGTCCATTCTACACTGACTTAAAGTCGCTTCGAAAATGCTATCATAACATATTTTTTTGAATGATTGAAAATATAAGACGGCCTACTATATAAATCGAATTAGACTAACTTTATTGATTCGATTGTTATGGGCGAACTCGCATATACAAATTACAAATAATTAATTAAGACGAGGGGCTGAGCGATTAGGACACGTAGGCTTTGTGTGTCCAGGATTTAGGCATACAATACAATTCTTCCTTTGCCCGATTTTTTCTCGATGTTCGACCATATCCTCGGCACAGTGTATTCTTGTAGACCGTGGACGTCCTTTGGCTCTTAGTAGTGCTGGATCTGGGCGTATGGCCAGTTTAGTGTCCACGGCATTCGGATCAACCTCATTTCCGATTGGAGGAAACTCTTTTTCGTAAACCTTAAACACCATTTTGAGTAAGTATACCGGATCAACCATATGCATGTATTGTATTTGTTGGTTTGTGCAAGCAGCAATGGCGTGTGCGCACGGATATTTGAATGTTTGGAAAATTCTGCACTCGTAGGTTCTTTCCCTCAGATTTACCACGTACGCGTTGTGCTGAATGCCTTCCAACCGCCAGGAAAATTCTGAAACACGAAACTTGTGTCCTTCTCGCGAGAAGAGATTTGCAGTCATCTGTCTTGATTGGCCCAATTGAGTATGCAGTTTTGTGCGGAAATCCGGATGGACTATGTGTCCACCTGCCATGTACTCAGTTGCTTGCCTTTCCAAGGTTGCAAAAAGGGTAGCCAAACGATAATAGGTCGCTTTGACAATGGAAGTGATAGGCAACTGCCGCACTCCCTTCAGTGATGAGTTTACTGCCTCAGCCAAGTTCGTTGTCATGTGACCATAGCGTTTACCCTCGTCATACGATCGAAGCCATTTTTCCCTCGGGATTTTTTCAAGATATTCTGCGCCATGTTTGTTTCTCGCTCTCAGTTCCTCGAGCAGGTCATCCACCTCTTGTTTGTAGTGCGAGTTGCCTACGGGATGACAGTTGAATAGTTATGGGCGAAAAACAAATGCAAAAAGGTCGTAAATGAAAGCGAGCAACAAGTAATATAGTAAATGAAAATGACATAAAGGACGTACCCATTGTGAGCACCATTTCACGTTCATCACGGTTCTTGAATTGCTGCAGGTAGTTTGTGGCTATGTGCCGCAAGCAAAAACGGTGGTGAATGTATGGAGGCTTCCAATAGTCACCCAAACGGTCTAGCGCCCACAACAGCGTTGTGCCTCTGTCAGAAATAACACATACCCCTCCTTCCCTTGATCGTATTACAGGATCAAGGACATATTTTCGTAGGTTCCGAAGGAAGAACATCCAAGACTCCAAATCCTCCTTCTGGACGATTGCGAATGCAACAGGAAAGCATTTTCGATTTCCGTCCTGTGCAATAGCTAGAAGTAGGGTCTGTGTATATCTTCCGTTCAACCATGTGTCATCGATTTGGACCATCGGTTTGCAGTGCTTGAATGCGTTGATGCACTGGGGGAAAGTCCAAAATAACCGGTGGAATTGACAAACACCTCGAACGACATGATCATTTTTGTATGCCGGAATCGTATCAAGTTTGAAAACCATTCGGGGGATGTGTTTCTGCAGGAGATTTAGCCACAAGCGCAACTCTTTGTAAGATTCCTCCCACCGGTAATACATTTCCTGTTTGACCCGCCTCCTTGCATACCATGCTTTGTAATATTCAGGACGGTAGCCGGTGACAGTTTGAGCAGTAGTCTGACATGTTGGGACCGACACTGTGGGATTTTCTTTCACCAGTGGCATAAAGATGTCAGCGAGGTACTTTGCATCAAGGTTCTTGTGATCCTGGCTGAGGCTAGCAACGGTGCATGTATGAGGCCCTTCAAATTTTGTTATTTTCCAACGGTCGCCTGCCCTCTTCAATTGTGATATACGGATTCTGCATTTACAGTCGTGATCCTTTTGGGTGTAGTGCTCCTTGTAGTATTTGGCTTGGGTTTTCTTCACTGTAGTCTCAACAGCATGACGAAGGTTGTACTGCTTAACTGCCGCCACCGCAATTTCCTTTGTCAAGAACGTCATACCAATTCTAAGTTTACCATCAGAACGGTTGAGTCTGCCGTCTATTGTGTGGTCATGCGAAAAAATCAGGGACGTCCATGGCATCCATATCAACCGTTGTGAAGTGGGATGGTGGCTGGAACATAGAAATTGGTGTTGCGTCAACAGGAAAGTTGGTGGCTGCCGGTTGTTCGTCAAAATATGATGGTGGAACGGTATCGTCTTCTGGTGGTTCTGTCAAGTCTTCTGGTTCATCGTAGAATGGCCCCAGCTCGTCTCCGTCGGGCCCAGATTCTCTAATCGGTTCTTCGTCAGAAGCATCCTCCGGGAGCTGGAATAGTAAAGCTTCATCGATCGCTACCCTTGGAGGCGAGGATGGGGGTTGACGATCGCGAGACCTCTCACGAGATCGCTCACGAACCGCATTTCCAAGACCAAAATCAAGATCACCATAAGAAGAATGTATCCCCATAGATGGTTGACTGTACTCCGTGCTAGGGACATACGTTGAGTGTCGTCCATATGAGGAATCATGGTCGTGCATAGCGTAAGAAGACGACGCTCCCTCCCCTCCAAAAGAAGAATGTCTCTCCATAGATGGTTGACTGTAGTCCGTGCTAGGGACATACATTGAATGTCGTCCATATGATGCTTCATGGTCATGCGCAACGTAAGTAGACGAAGTTCCCTCCCCTCCAAAACTATATGGGTTGTATGGATTGTACGATGCATTTGTTTGTGTATCGAATTCATCATTTGGGGTTGGTTCAGGTCGAACACGATACTAGCTACGCACGACTGTCTTGGCACAGCAGATGATGATGCACCAAACTCGTTGTCTTGGCACAGTAGGTTAAAATCATGTCATAGACTTGCGGTCGGGCTATCAACATTGGCATTCAGATCGAAGTCAAAATTCGCCCGACCCCAGCTTGTTATTTCGATAACTGGATTAGACTCCGAGAACGATACATACAGCTCGAGCCCCCCCAATGAATAGTCGAAGTGGGTGGCCAGCATCATCTCCACATCAGCAGTTTCTGCAATGTTGCATACAAAGTACGTTAAAGGGGCTATAGATGTTGGCAGCCGATACTTCACGTTGGACAAACGGTGGTTTTCGAAATGCGGGACATTGGTCTCCAGTTCCTTTACCAACTTCTTGAACGATAATCTCCTTGGAATCTTTACGTTACTGGATCTTCGTAGTGAAAAACGACGTCGAGTTCGGGATCGTTGAATATCTGCCCATCGTAGTAAACTAGAGTAGTAACTCCTCGTCTCGCCATTCGAATATTTTGTCAAAGACTTGTGAATTTTTAATACTTGAAAATTTTGAGGACTTGTTTTGGCAATTCAAACATATATTTACGGTTTATGGTTCTGCTTCATATAAGGAGACAGTTATGGGTTATTATTGCCACAGGAAATCCCAGAGAATCTGGGGGTGTAAGGGAAATTATTGTACCCGGAGGCAGCTTTGAGAAAATCGCGTTCTACACAACGCGATAAGCAGGACCTCGCATTCTGTACAACGCGAGTTCTTTTGAATATCGCGTTCTATAGAACGCGAGGTCCCTTTTATTTCTTTGTCACAGATATTCCGTCAGAAGTAATAATAATCGTACTGTGTACTCCTTGTCTGTTTGTATAATTGAGTACATGTTTAAATAATTGAGACAATTGTAGTCTAGTAATGTAATTGAATACTACAAGTGCTACATAACGCGAGGTCCCTTTATATATATTGAGACAAAGATTCTGTCAGAATTAATAAAACTCGTACTCTGTACTCGTTTTCTGTTTGAATAATTGAGACAATTGTAGTCTACTAATCTAATTGAATACTAGAAGTTCTACATAACGTGAGGTCCCTTGAACATTGATAAAGGATGAAAAAAGACGTCATATAACATAATTGGACGATGATTTCAAAAGTTTATGGTTAATCTGAATCATCGTAGTCAGTGGACACGTCTCAACTTAGGTTTAGTTCTTCGATCAGCTGTTGTTTTCTTTGTCTACGCCTGTACATAAAAAGCTGCAGCTCGTCGGCAGCCGCATCAACATCCGGTGAAGACGGTGCGTGTTCATTGTTCGGAGCAGGTTGTCCGAGTGCAGACATACTACCTTCGTCGGCGTTGACCTCATCAAACTTAACATTTAAATCGAAGTATTTATCTCCAACGGAATTGAGCTGGTCATACATGTTACGAACGTTTGTTTCGTTCGTAAGCTTCATAACGTAGTGTGTTTCGTTTGCTGACGGTGTTGGGATTCGACATTCCAAGGAACAAATTTGTTTTTCGGTGCGTTTACTAACCTCGCTTACTGTGAACTGTATTAAATCTTTGAGTGCCATTTTGCTGGTGATTGTTGATTCAAAATAAGTATCGAGAAAATAAAATGTTGCCTGAAATTTTGCCACAAGGGGAGCAAAGATTGGGTGTTTATGGAGAAATTGGAATGAGTAAATGATGGTGGAATTCGTGGGTATTTATAGTAAAGGAAAAACACCACATAAGTAAATCTAACTCAAATGAAAAATTTAATTCGCATTTCATTTAACAAAACTTTCAACTTTCAACAAGTATTCTTTAATAAGTAAATTGAGACAAGTCGATACAATATCTACAAAAAGTCCGGTGGGAAAATGTAATCGAAACCGGCTTCTTTCACTCTAGTCGATCTGAATCCGCCCTTGCTTCTTCCACTCTGGAGTTCAGAAAAGAATCCCCAAGAGTCTCCTAGATTGTTAGGGGAAGCGGCGAATTTCACAAAATATTCCCCAAGAGGCTCTAGAAAAGTTTTACTGGAAACTCTCTAGGCACTTCTTGGCGAAAAATGACAGACGACCACACGCTCCCGAATATTGCGATATGTTAGTAAGTATTCTTCAATCAACGTATCATGCGGGGGTCTCAACCCAACTGAACACAAAATCATAGCTGAACTCCAACTATCATGAACGAACAGAAAATACATAAAAATTACAACTTCCCAAAGGCCAGCAAAACACGAAATCATGAAAAACTTTCATTGGTTACGAAAATCCATTCGCATGCAAATATATAGATCAAACTCGCGTTCTGAATGAAGCGAGATCCACAGAAGCACAGTGAACTCGCGTTATATATACGTGAGTTCCTTGAAATGTCGTGTTCTATAGAACGCGAGGTCCCTTTTCTCAGAGTTAATAATACTCCTACTGTATACACATGTTATGTTTTAATAATTGAAAACATGTTTGAATATTTCAGACAATTGGAGACTAGTAAGTCATTTAACTCTAACTCCCAACATTAGTTCCATTCGAGTCATTTAACGCGTTTACTAACCTAGCTTGATCTCAACTTTAACAAATCTTTTAGTGACATTTTCTATGTTATTGTTGATTCGAAATGATGGTGGAATTCGTGGGTATTTATAATAAAGGAAAATCATGGTGTAAGTAAAATGAACTCGAATGAAAACTTTAATTCGCATTTCATTTAACAAAACTTTCAACTTTCAACATGTATTCTTTAATAAGTAAATTCTAGACAAGTTCTAGACGCTCATAGGAAGAGGAATCCAAATGTATCTTGTAAAAGCAAGGCCTAGAACGGCGTCTTCGAAAAATTCTAGACACTCATAGGAAGAGGAATCCAAACGTAGTTTGTAAAAGCAAGGCCCAGATCGGCGTCTTCGACAAGTCTTCCTTAGCAAAAAGTCTCGATTGAAAGAAGTAGAGCGCGATAACCAGATTTCTTGTAAAATGGTAGCAGCTTTGATCCACATTAGCAAATGTAATCAGCACCGGCCGCATTCGCAAAATATGGCTGCACCGGCAGTATGGTCGATCTAAATCCGCCCTCGCTTCTTTAACTCTGGACTTTTTGCAGATTGTGCGGGCAAGCTGCGAACTTTAGAAAAGAGTCCCCAAGAAGTTCCTTGAAAGTTTTACTGGAAACTTTCAAGGCACTTCTTCGCGGTAAATGGCAGCCACCCACAAGCTCCCGAATATTACGATATGTCGATAAATATTCTTCAATCAACGTATCATGCGGGGGTTTGTACCCAGCGGAACACAAATCTTTAAGTGAACTCCAACTATCATAAAGGAACAAAAAACATAAAAACTTCATCTGCAAAAAATGCAGCATAACACGAAATCATATTCAACTGCAAAAAACTTCACTGGTTACGAAAATCCATCGGCGTGCAAATATATAGACCAACCTCGCTTTATTCATAAAGCGATTTTAAGTGACCTCGCGTTCTGTACAACGCGGGGCTTAAAAGACCTCGCATCCTACTGAACGCGAGTTTGCCACGTCAGCATGCTCACCTCTATCTATAAATAGCAAACTCCTGGGGAGGCAAGGACCACCCACCGATCAATTCTAAAAATTTTCGATCGCATCTATTAATGGCAACATATCACATATTTGGGAAGTTTTTTTCAAACTAATTTCCTGAATATTACGATATGTTGTTATTTGTAGTTGCGTATATACGTCACCATATCCACGTCAGCAATTTTCGACTGCAGCTACTAATGGCAACATATCGCGTATTTGGGAAGTTTTTTTCAAACTAATTTCCCGAATATTACGATATGTTGTTATTAGTTGTTGCCTATATACGTTACCATATCCACGTCAGTAATTTTCGACTGCAGCTACTAATGGCAACATATCGCGTATTTGGGAAGTTTTTTTTCAAACTAATTTCCCGAATATTACGATATGTTGTTATTTGTAGTTGCCTATATACGTCACCATATCCACGTCAGCAATTTTCGATTGCAACTACTAATGGCAACATATTGCGTATTTGGGAAGTTTTTTTTAAACTAATTTCCCGAATATTACAATATGTTGTTATTTGTAGTTGCGTATATACGTCACCATATCCACATCAGCAATTTTCGATTGCAGCTACTAATGGCAACATATCGCGTATTTGGGATTTTTTTCAAATGAATTTCCCGCCTTGGAAATAATATAATAATAAAAAATAATAATGTAATAATAATAATCATAATAATATTGATATACTACTACTAATAATAATATCATAATATTAATATTAATATTAATATTAATATTAATAACAATAATAATAATAAATATATATTTAATATGGTTATTAAATGACATTCCCGCCTTGGAAGTCATCTTTTAAAAAACCCCACGACCTCACGTCCTGTAGAAAGCGAGGTCTTTGGAATATCGCGTTCTACAGGACGCGAGGTCACTTATGCCCGTTCAGTTCACGCGTCTGTTCCGTGACGCGCCTTTTCAATGAACCTCGCGTCTTGTGGAACGCGAGGTATACAGATACCGCGTTTTCCAGAACGTGAGGTTCATTTACATCGCTTCCCAAAGGACGCGAGCTCTTCTATAAATTGGTGGCCCTACCTCCATGTCAACCACAGAACGCGAGTTCTTTAGTTTTTTACAACAAATTATCCTTATTTTACATTTGATATAATGGAGAGCTTACTACGCAACGAGGCGAATCACTGCAATCATTATTGGAGAACAACTGAAGAGGTATTACTTTTTCCTTTTAATTTTTATTAATTTTTTTTAATTTTACATGCATTTTGCTAACTATTTTATTTTTTATTTTTTTTATTTTTGAAGGGATACGAACGTCGGTTAACATGTTACCTTGTAACCCCCTTAGCCCGGCCTAAACGGTTGACCCGAACTACGAAGATTACACGGGGAAAACCAAAGTCAACCCGAAAGTCAACCTTGATTCACAACCCGTTTTTTCTTTTTAATCTTGTCTAGATACATATTAACCCTAAGTGAGTGCTCATAAAACATATTTGGAAACGGCACAACGATCGGATATCATACAGGGACTCAATTGTACTAATTATAAGTTTAGGGACCATTTTGCAATTTCTGTAAAATAGAAGGTCTTTACTGAGTTTAATGTTACCAATATGGAATTAGTCATGTTACATGCTTCACTGCCAAATTTCATCTTAATTGAACATCTCAAACTCAAGCAATTGCAATATCAACATTTGGGACTAAAATGTAAAGCTTGCAAACTTCTGCACCATTCAAATCAGTGCCCAACGGTCACCTGTTTCGAAACGTCCACCAGTTGTATCGAAACGATGGATAGAAACGGAGTTGACCGTTTCGATACGCGGGTTGGTTTCGAGACTGGTTCCGAAACGAGGCCTTCTAGTAGCCAGATCATTTCGAAACATCCCTTAGCGTTTCGAAACACGAAGGCCATTTCAGGCCCCCGTTTCGAAACACTAGGGGGTGTTTAGATACGGTTTGCCCAGAAACATCAGCAAATGCTGGTTTTTCATGCACAAACTCGATCAAACACATCCAAAGGACTTCCCAAGCATATCAACAAGTCATCAAACATATAAGGTGCATGTTTAGAACTCCTAAACACATTCATAGCATCAAGCGTGAAAATTCATAAGTCTAGAGGCATGCATCCTAATATCCAATCCAAAAAGGGAAATCATACCTCCAAACAAGCAATTAAGGCCATTTACAATTCAAATCAACCAAGGCACACATGCCTCAACTACAAGGAGTTTAACACATCTCCCAAAACAAAACTTAGGTTCCCATTGCCAATTTATCAAAACTAATAGTGTATGAAAACTTCACCATACGTGAGCTTGGACTTCCTTGGATGAACTTAGCTTTCTTGCTGCCCTTAAACACCTCAATTATCTGCATTATTGGTAAAAGAGAGCGTAAACACAAATGCTTAGTGAGGCATGCTCTAAAGAAAACCAACACAATAATGCATTTTTAGAAAACACTTTCGTCAAAGCTTTTAAACCACATGCTCAACTTTTTCTCATGCTTGGAAAACTTCAAAGCAAACTCATTGAAAACACATGTACCTTTATTCTATCTCATGCATTAAAACCAATGCAAATCTCATGGCAAGGCCATTCGCATGCTTGTATAGTCAAAGCATTTCTAAACAAAACACATATGCATATCTCAAAGCATAAATCATTTCACCAAGGTACATGTGTAACAAAAACCATTTCATCATTTATATTGGCATTTAGCATCTCATCAATACTCAGATATGCGGACACATTTCTACACTAGACTCTTCCGGTGGAATCTCACATCACCATACTCACTTGTCTAGCAACAACTTCCGATGGAATCTCTCATCACCGTACTCACATGGCGGAATCTCTCATCGCCACAAAGCTTGGGTATTTTACTAAGTCCTACCCGATGGAATGCCCATCATCGGAAAATCTCCCTTTGGCTTAACCAAAGAGCACATACAAATTTTTAGTTTATAGTGCACTCTCATCCTATTGATCGATCAATTATATCCTGTAGGTTTCTCAACATCTATGCCAATATAATGTGTTTAAATATCATCACACCTATTGTTTTTCATGCAAAAAACTCAAATGTTTTCTCTTCACTTTTCAAATCAATAATCATACTTTGCTTTAAACCAAGAGCTCAAATCTATTCAATGCATCATGCCATCACATGACAACTCTACAAGCATAATCTCATGCTTCAAAACATGCATAAAAACAATATGAATTTAACAATTACAAATCATGAGCATGTAAAAGCAATTTGGGGCCAAACACCACTTTAGAGAGATCAAATCAAGCCATACTTACTTCCGGATTTAGAAAGGTGTTTCAAACCTCTCCTAAATCCCCAAACCTTGTGTTTTTGTCCTCATGGACTTCAAAACCAAACACACTCACTGATTTCGTTTCGCTTGCTTGCCGAAACGCCGATTAAGCCTCCAGATCAACTCCAAAAGTGTCCAAAGATGTCTCCCCTGTTTTAGACACATCAAAACAGAGGATTAATCCGCATAAGGTGCCATTTGAATACTTGCATGGTAGCTATTGTTATAAGCAAACTCCGCCAAAGGCAAATGCTTCTGCCAAGAGCCTTGAAACTCAATCACGCAGCACCTCAACATATCCTCAAGCACTTGGATAACACGCTCAGACTGACCATCCGACTGTGGATGATAAGAAGTACTGAAATTCAGCCGCGTACCCAAAGCCTGATGCAAACATTCCCAAAAACGCGATGTGAACCACGGGTCTCTATCCGACACTAAGACTTTGGCACACCATGCAGACGCACAATCTCAGCAATGTACAGCTCTGCAAGCTTATCCAAAGTATACGTTGTATGCACAGGTAAGAAATGCGCACACTTCGTAAGGCGATCCACAATCACCCACATCGAATTCTTCTTCGATGGCGATAAAGGCAAACCAGACACAAAGTCCATGGAAATCCTTTCCCACTTCCACTCATGAATCCTCAACAGTTGCAACAACCCTGAAGGAAACTGATGCTCAGCTTTAACCCGCTGACAAACCATACACCTACTCACATACTCCGCAACATGTTTCTTCAAACCCACCCAGTAGTACTCATCCTTTAAATCACGATACATCTTCGTAATACTAGGGTGCATAGCAAAAGGACTACTGTGAGCTTCAGTCAGAATAGTACGCCTCAACTCCGCATCATTTGGCACTACTATCCGACTTCCAAAACATAGAACTCCATCATCATTAAAACAGAAATCTGATGGTCTATCCTCAGCAATATCTTGAACATGTGGCACCAACGAATCATCCAACAACTGCTTATCCTTTATCAACTAAACCAGAGATGGTTTCACTTGCAATTCAGCCACAAGACCTCCATCTCGCGAAATACTCAAGCTGGCAAACATAGCCCTTACCTCAACCGCCACCTTCCTGCTCAAGGCATCCGCCACAACATTAGCTTTTCCCGGATGGAACTCGATCGTCAGATCGTAATCTTTAAGCAACTCCACCCAACGTCGTTGCCTAAGATTCAACTCTTTCTGAGACATCAAATACTTCAAACTCTTGTGATCTGTGTACACAGTACACTTCTCACCATACAGATAATGTCTCCAAATCTTCAAAGCAAAAACCATCGCAGCTAACTCAATATCATGCGTAGGATAATTGCGCTCATGCACCTTCAACTGTCGCGATGCATAAGCCACCACCTTACCCACTTGCATTAGCACACATCCCAAACCAACGTAAGATGTGTCACTGTATACCACAAACTCTTTTCCTGATTCAGGTTGAACCAAGATAGGAGCTTACGTCAAAGCTGCCTTAAGCTTCTCAAGAGCTTGTTGTCTTGCTTCCGTCCACTCATACTTGACATCTTTTTGCAACAACTTCGTCAAAGGTGCAGCAATCTTCGAAAACCCATCCACAAACCTCCGGTAATATCCAGCTAACCCAAGGAAACTACGAACTTCATGAACAAACTTAGGAGGCTTCCAATTCATAACCGCCTCGATCTTTTGAGGATCAACACGAATCCCCTCAGCCGAAACCACATGACCAAGGAACACAACTTCCTTCAACCAAAACTCGCACTTGCTCAACTTGGCATAAAGCTAATTTTCCAGAAGCGCTTGCAAGACAACCCTCAAATGACCTTCATGTTCCTCCTCAATACGAGAGTACACAAAGATATCGTCGATGAACGCCACAAAAAACTTATCCAAGTATTCATGGAACACTCTATTCATCATGTCCATGAAAGCTGCAGGAGCATTCATGGAACACTCTATTCATGGAACACTCTATTCATCATGTCCATGAAAGCTGCAGGAGCATTCGTCAAGCCAAATGGCATCACAAGGAATTCATAATGCCCATACCTCATCCTAAAGGCTGTTTTTGGCACATCCACATCTTTCACCTTAAGTCAATCTTAGAGAACACAGCCGCTCCACGAAACTAATCAAAAAGATCATCAATCCTCGGTAAAGGATACCGGTTCTTGATGGTCAACTTGTTCAGCTGACGGTAATCGATGCACATTCTCATAGTGCCATCTTTATTCTTCACAAACAAGACCGGTGCACCCCAAGGTGACACACTTGGCCGAATGAAGCCACGGTCAAGCAACTCCTGAAGCTGCGTCTTCAATTCCTTCAACTTCTTAGGTGCCATGCGGTAGGGAGCAATGGACACTAGAGTTGTATTTTTCATACAGCTCTATCCCAAACTCCACCTCTTGACTAGGCGGCAATCCAGGTAACTCCTCCGGAAACACTTCAGGGAACTCACGAACAGTTCTGATATCCTGAACGTGCAACTCCTTTGAGCTAGGATTCAACACAAAGGCTAGGTAAGCCTCGCAACCTTGCCTCAGCATCCGACTCGCTTCTAAGGTAGACACCACATTGGCAAGAGACTTCACATTCTCACCAACCACCACTACTTCGTAATCATCCGCTAGTTTTAGCGAAACTCTCTTGCTTTCAAAATCCACTACGGCCCAATGTTCAACAAGCCAATCCATACCAAGGATTACATCAAAACCATAGAATGGAAATTCCATGAGATCAACAAGAAAAACATGGTTGTGCACTTTCAAGGGACATCTTCTATAAAAATTTCGTGTCACAACGGTCTCACCAAAGGAACTAGTAACACACATACCAACATCCAAAGACTCAACAGGTAAACCAAGCATTTGAGCATGTTCACGCAATATGTACGAGTGTGTAGATCCAGAATCAATCAAAGAAAGTAATGATAAGGATTGCAAAGTAAAGGTACTTGCGATCACATCCGTATCATTCCTTCCCTCACGCTGAGCATACACTCGAGCCTGGCCACCACCCTCAGGTTGAACGGCCACAACATGTGCTACATTCCTCCCACCATCATCTCCGCGCTGGAAATTACCACGGTTGCGCCCACGGCCTCTCTGTGGCTCAGCTGCTCTCACCGGAGCCTGTACCTCCTTCAAAGGCTGAGGAAAATCCCTCTTCAAATGTCAGCGGTTCCCACAATTCCAGCATGTACCAAGGTTACCCCAACACTCGCCACCATGTCGTCTACCACAACGGTTACACTCAAGAGTCCTCTGAACAGCATTAGGTCCTTGTTGACCTCTACCAGGGTTACCACCTCCACGCCTAGCATCAAAGTGCGGCATCCTTTCCTTATGCCTCTTGTTGCGATCTCTACCATAATCGCGTTCAGCCGCTCTCTTCCCAGAGCTAGATCCACCTGCACGGCTAGTCAAACCAAGATTCGTGTAACACCCCAATTTTGGGCTTAGAAGTTTTAGGGAAATCCTAGTTCAAGATGCTTTAAAAATATGGAAAAATATCTAAAAATCCTCTTTTTATATATATAAGAGAGTGGTGAAATCAATTTTACAAAATAAGGTTTGGAAATACAACATTTTGGAATAATGACTATAATGCGATTTTTGAAAAGTTCAGTGGTGATTGTTTTGTAAGGATTGAAACTTTGAATCTTTAAGTAGCTAATTTACCCAAAAATGATTTCTCCATATTTTTCCTTAATTAAAGTGATTTAATTAATATTTAATTAATTAAATGAAAAAGGGAAACCACCTTTTAGAATTTCATAACTAACTTTTCTTAAAATTTTCTCATCTCTTTTTCTCTCAAAATTCCCTCATCCAAACACTTTTTCTCCAGCAACTTTTCCATTGATTTTTCACTTCAATTGATGAGATTTCAATCATCAACTAGTTCCTAATTCATCTTACATCAAATCCTTTTGATTTGCTCATTGGATTTTCAAGAAAATTGGCTCAAATCAAGGAGAAATCACCATTTAGAGGTATGGTTGTTCTTCTCCTCTAAATACTCAGTTCTTTACTGAAATTCTCAAGTTATTAATCCTTAATTTAAGTTTTATAAATGGTTTTAATGATATGAACTTGATTTTGGCTTAAAACTCAAGATTTGGAGGAAATCTTGAAGAATTTCGTTGTGATTGTTTGGGCTCTGTTTTGAGATGATTCTTAAATATATTTTGGATGTTTAATGATGTGTAAATGAGGTTTTATCAATGCAATCATGAATAGGTTGTGTTTCCTAAGTTTTTGCTTATGAAAATGGTGGTTTTTGGGGTGATCTTGGTGTTCTGTTATAGCTAGAGGTATAAGGACGAGTTTAGGTTCATTTTGGATGTTAATTGATGTTTAGAAATGGTTAGAAGTGATGGATCTTGGCTGGGTTATGTTTTGGAAGAGTTTGGAGGTGATTTCGATTGTGTTTGGTAGCCGAAATGTTAGTTTTGGTTAGAGCAGCGAGTTTAGGTGTGGTGGCTAAAGATTTTAATGCATGATGATGCATTAATCTTCTGCTTTGATGTGTTTAAAACAGGGGAGACATATTCGGATACTTGTGGTGTTGACCCGGAGGCTTGATCGGCGTTTCAGCAAGCTCGTGAAACAGAATTGGTGAGTGAAGTTGGGTTTCCAGCTTGGAAACAAATTTTTGAAGATTTTGGGAGCTTAGTTTAAGTCTAAGCAACTTAACTAAGCTCAAGAGTAAGTTTTCGGAAAAAACTCTCTTGGATGAGCCATGAGGTGGTTAGATGCATTGTCTTTAATTTGCATGTTTAAATTCTGTTTTGAAAGCATGTTTTAGCATGGTTAATGCTGGTTTTGAAAGCCATTGTTGAAGGATGCTCAAGGTAAGAAATCCTTGGTTTGACATTTGTAAATGTGGTTTTGATGCATAATGATGCATGATGTTAAATGGCTTTGATTAATGCTTTAAAACAGTGAATTGTTGGTGATAAATGATGTATATTGGCAAGTGATGTGTTGGTTTTAAAGTACTTGAATTGGATATAGTTAGCTGGCTATAGGATTGAGTGCACCGTGAATAAAGTCGCCTTGGATGTTGAGGGGTTGTAATTGTACCGTAAACTCCATCCAAGTACACTAACGAGAAAGGTAAGATCACAATGGTGGTTAAAAGTCCATGTGTGGATCTTGTGTTGTGTGTCTCGTGTTCTTGTTAGTGGAGTTATACAACTACCGATGAGTGATGTTGATGGGTTGTGATTGTACCGTTAAACTCCATCACGGGTGTTGAGGGGTTGTGATTGTACCGGTAAACTCTACCTTGTGTGTTCGGTAGTGTCTATGAAGCGTATAGGACATCGCTTGTAATCCGCATATCCGATTGTGTTTTATGTTGTAAATGGTTGTGGATTATCACTTGGAAGCCAATATGACATGTTGATTTTAATAAATCATGAGATGCTTGTTATGTATGCAAGGTTGCATGAATAACGATGATTATGTGGTGAAATGCCTTGTTAAAAGTGTTTTATAAAAAGCATTATTGTGATGTTTCTTTAGAGCATGCCTCACTAAGCAATTTTGCTTACGCTCTCTCTCTTGAACCAATAATGCAGATAATTGAAGTGTTTGAGGGCAACAAGGAGGCTAAGAGTCCAAGGGAAACTAAGCTCATGTATGGTGATGTTTTCGTAACACTATTAGTTTTTGATATTTTGGCAATGGGAACCTAAGATGTGTTTGGGAGATGTTTTGGACTCCCTAGTTTGTGGTATGATGCCTTTGATGATTTGGATTTGTAAATGGCATTTTGATGCTTGATTTGGTGTTTTGTTGGTTGTTTGGTCTTGGATATTAGGATGCATGCCTATACACTAGTGGAATTCCATGTTTGATGCTATGAATGTGTTTTGAAGTTGCAAGCATGTACCTTATATGTATGATGACTTATTCGCATGATTAGGAAGTCATTAGGATGTGTTTGAGTGGTTTAATGTGTGTAAAACCAACAAATTACGCAACTTCTGGGCAAACCGTATCGGAACGGGCACTAGCGTTTCGAAACGGGGGCCTGTAATGGCCTTCGTGTATCGAAACGAATAGGGGTCGTTCCGAAACGATTTGGCCACTGGAAGGCCCTATTCCGGAACTTGTCTCGAAATGAACCCGTGTTTCAGAATGGTCAACACCGTTTTCGAAACAGGTGACCGTTGGGCACTGATTTGAATGGTATTGAGGTTTGCAAGCTTTACGTTTCAATCCCGAAAATTGTATTTGCAATTGCATGAGTTTGAGATGTCCGATTGAGGTGAAATTTGACAGGAAAGTATGTAATATGACTAATTTAATACTGGTAACTTAAAAATCAGTTAAGACCTTCAATTTTCTAGAATTTACAATTTGGTCCCTAATAATTGAAATTTGTGCAATTGAGTCCCTTATTGTTGTTCGATCGTTGTGCTTTATGCATAAATGTTTCTCTTGAGTACGCTTAGGGTTAATGTGCATCTAGACAAGATTAAAAAGAAAAAAAGGGGTCGTTAATCAAGGTTGACTTTCGGGTTGACTTTGGTTTTCCCCGTGTAATCTTCGTAGTTCGGGTCAACCGTCTAGGTCGGACTAAGGGGGTTACATTTGGTGGTATCAGAGCTGAGTTCCCGAGTAAATGGGAATGGTTATGTGGGTGATGTATGTGTATTTTCCTGACATGTCTTTTGAATGAATGAAAGTATGTTGAATGAATTGTAAAGTATGTTGCAATTGTGATGCTATGCTATGTTGAAGCATGTTAGAGGAACCCATTGCCATATCAAAACTAATGAAAGGAATTATTTTTGGAAAATGAGCTTGAGTACTTGCATTACTTACCTTGTTGAGCCTAATTATGTTTATTGCATTTGTGTCAGTGCATTGTTTTTCTTGTAAATGGGGCCTCGTAGAGAAATGAGGATGAATACGAGAGCTATGGCTCAGAATGAGAACGAGGAAAACGTTGAGAATTTTGTGGATATACCTCCTCCTCCTGGTGGTGGACCACCCGGCGGTGGTGGTGCTGGAGGTGAAAATGCTGGAATTGGTGCTGGTGCTGGGGTCACTGGACCTGAAGCTGTGCAGGGGCAAGCTGCTCCTAACATGATTGTACTGATACATGCTATTGCTGGAGCCTTCCAGGCAGCAGTAGCTGGAGCTCACGGAGCTGTGCATCAGGGTGATGCTAATGTGAGATTACCTTTGGAACGTCTTCGCAGTCTGTGAGGGACTGAGTTTAGAGGTTTATCTCATGAGGGTTCTGAATCTTGGTTGGAAAGCACCAAGAGGATATTGGGACAAATGAACTGCAACGATGTGCAGAAGTTAGGTTGTGTAGTATCGTTGTTACATGATGATGTGTATACTTGGTGGACGACCACTGTCTCCGGAATGGAGGAAGTTGATGTGACTTGGACGTTCTTTCTGAATGCGTTCAAGTAAATGTATCTAGGTGTGCGATATCTGGATGAGAAGAAAAGAGAATTCATGTCTCTTGTGCAAGGAAGCATGACGGTGGCTGAGTACGAGATCCAGTTTGTCCGCCTTAGCCAGTACGCACCTGAGTTAATCCCTGATGTGCTGGTTAGTAGGGCGAAGGACATTGAGCAGAACTTGGGTCTGTCTTCTAGAGGTGTTAGTTCTAGCTCGGGTAAAAGAGCTGCTGATTATAGTTCCAGTGGTGAACGGAACAAAAGAGGACGAGATAAGAGGTATCAGTCTTCTGCTAGGCGTGGTAGTGGAGGGCATGGTGCGCCTGTTCAGGGAGATAGGATGAGAGCTGATCAGAACACGTGCTGGACGTGTGGATCGCGTGGTCATTTGAGGCGTGATTGTCCTCGAGCAGCAAGGGAGGTCCAGGCTCCTGTGGCAGTGACTGGTAATTCGTGCTGGAATTGTGGTTCGGCTGACCACATGAGGAGGGAGTGTCCTTTGTTGGTCGGTGGTGGTCAAGGACGTGCTCCTGGGGTTGTTGCACCACAGAGAGGTCGTGGGCGCGACCGTGGTAACTTCCAGCGCAGAGAAGATGGTGGAAAGAATGTGGCGCATGTGGTGGCTATTCAACCTGATGGTGGCGGCCAGGCTCGAGTGTATGCTCAGCGAGAGGGGAGAAATGACACAGATGTGATCGCAGGTACCTTTACTTTGCAATCATTGTCATTACTTTCCTTGATTGATTCTGGATCTACACACTCATACATATTGCGTGAACATGCTCAATTGCTTGGTTTACATGTTGAGTCTTTGGATGTTAGTATGTGTGTGACTAGTTCTTTTGGTGAGACCGTTGTGACACGGAAGGTGTATAGAAGATGTCCTTTGGTAGTGCAAAACCATGTTTTTCTTGTTGGCCTCATGGAATTGCCATTCTATGGTTTTGATGTAATCCTTGGTATGGATTGGCTTGTTGAACATCGAGCTGTGGTAGATTTTGAGAACAAGCGAGTTTCGTTGAAGCTTGCGGATGATTATGAGGTAGTGGTGGTTGGTGAGAATGTGAAGTTTCTTGCCAATGTGGTGTCTACATTGGAAGCAAGCCGAATGCTGAGGCAAGGTTGTGAGGCCTACCTAGCCTTTGTTATGAATCCTAGCTCTAACGAGTTACGAGTCCAAGATATCAGGACTGTGCGAGACTTTCCTGGAGTGTTTTCGGAGGAGTTACCTGGATTGCCTCCTAATCGAGAGGTGGAGTTTGGAATTGAGTTGTATGAAAACACAACTCCAGTGTCCATTACTCCTTACCGAATGGCACCTAAGAAGTTGAAAGGAGCTGAAGACGCAACTTCAGGAGTTGCTTGATCGTGGTTTTATTCGGCTGAGTGTGTCACCTTGGGGTGCACCGGTCTTGTTTGTGAAGAAGAAGGATGGCACTATGAGAATGTGCATCAATTACCGTCAGCTGAATAAGTTGACTATCAAAAATCAGTATCCTTTGCCGAAGATTGATGATCTTTTTGATCAGTTTCGGGGAGCAGCTGTGTTCTCTAAAATTGACTTAAGGTCGGGTTATTACCAGCTCAAAGTGAAGGATGTGGATGTGCCAAAGATAGCCTTTAGGACGAGGTATGGGCATTATGAGTTCCTTGTGATGCCGTTTGGTTTGACGAATGCTCCTGCAGCTTTTATGGACATGATGAATAGAGTGTTCCATGAATATTTGGACAAGTTTGTTGTGGTGTTCATTGATGATATCCTTGTGTACTCTCGTACTGAGGAGGAGCATGAGGGGCATTTGAGGATTGTGCTGTAGGCCTTGTTGGAGGATCAGCTTTATGCTAAGCTGAGCAAGTGTGAATTCTGGCTTAGGGAAGTTGTTTTTCTTGGACATGTGGTTTCTACTGAGGGGATTCGTGTCGATCCTCAGAAGATTGAGGCAGTGATGAATTGGAAGCCTCCTAAGTCTGTTCATGAAGTCCGTAGTTTTCTTGGGTTGGCAGGATAATACCGGAGGTTTGTGGATGGATTTTCAAAGATTGCTGCACCTTTGACGAAGTTGTTGCAGAAGGATGTCAGGTATGAGTGGACAGAAGCGAGACAGCAGGCTTTTGAGAAGCTTAAGGCAGCTTTGACGCAAGCTCCTATCTTGGTTCAACCTGAATTAGGGAAAGAGTTTGTGGTGTACAATGACGCATCCTATGTTGGTTTGGAGTGTGTGTTGATGCAAGAGGGTAAGGTGGTGGCTTATGCATCGCGCCAGTTGAAGGTGCATGAGCGCAATTATCCTACGCATGATGTTGAGTTGGCTGCGGTGGTCTTTGCTTTGAAAATTTGGAGACATTATCTGTATGGTGAGAAGTGTACTGTGTACACGGATCACAAGAGTTTGAAGTATCTGATGTCTCAGAAAGAGTTGAATCTTAGGCAATAGCATTGGGTGGAGTTGCTTAAAGATTACGATCTGACGATCGAGTACCATCCGGGAAAAGCTAATGTTGTAGTGGATGCCTTGAGTAGGAAAGTGGCAGTGGAGTTGAGGGCTATGTTTGCCAGCTTAAGCATTTCGCGAGATGGAGGTCTTGTGGCTAAATTGCAAGTGAAACCATCTTTGGTTCAGTTGATAAAGGATAAGCAGCTGTTGGATAATTCCTTGGTGCCACATGTTCAGGATATTGCTGAGGATAAACCATCGGATTTTTGTATTAATGATGATGGGGTTTTGTGTTCTGGGAGTCGGATAGTAGTGCCAACTGATGTTGAGTTGAGGCGTGCTATTCTGACTGAAGCTCATAGTAGTCCTTTTGCTATGCACCCTGGTAGTACAAAGATGTATCGTGATCTTAAGGATGAGTACTATTGGGTGGGATTGAAGAAAGATGTTGCGGAGTATGTGAGTAGGTGCATGGTTTGTCAGCGAGTTAAGGTTGAGCATCAGTTTCCTTCTTGGTTGTTGCAACCGTTGAGGATTTCTGAGTGAAAGTGGGAAAGGATTACCATGGACTTTGTGTCTGGTTTGCCTTTGGTGGTGTTTGCTTATAACAATAGCTACCAGGCAAGTATTCAAATGGCACCTTATGAAGCATTGTACGGGAGGAAGTGCAGAACTCCTCTTTGTTGGGCTGAAACGGGTCAGAAGTTGGTTTCAATGCCAGCTTTGTTAAAAGGAACCACCGAGAAGGTGAAGCTCATTTGTGAGCGATTGAAGGCAGCTTCTGATCGACAGAAGTCTTACGCGGATTTGAAGCGTAAGGAGATTGACTTTGCGGTAGGTGACCGTGTGTTTTTGAAGGTTTCGCCTTGGAAAAAGGTGATGAGGTTTGGTCGGAAGGGTAAGTTGAGCCCTAGGTACATTAGACCATACGAGGTGATTGAACGTGTGGGTCCGGTTGTTTACAAGCTGAGGTTGCCGCAAGAGTTGGAAAAGATTCATGATGTGTTTCATGTCTCTATGCTTCGGAGGTATAGATCGGATCCTTCGCATGTTATGCCTGTGGAGGAAGTGGAGTTGAATCCAGACTTGACCTATAATGAGGAGCCGGTTGAAATTCTGGATTCGGACAGTAAAGTTCTTCGAGGCAAGACCATTGATTTGGTAAAGGTGTTGTGGAAGCATCGGGGTGTTGAGAAAGCCACGTGGGAAAGAAAGGATGACATGAAGGAGCAGTTTCTGTACCTCTTTCCTCCAGGTAAATTTCGAGGACGAAATTTCTTAAGGGGGGAGAGTTGTAACACCCCCAATTTTGGGCTTAGAAGTTTAGGGTCTGAACCAGACCGGTCTGATTTTCGGTTCGAATATTAAAGGAGGTTTTAGGGAAAGCCTAGTTCGGGATGCTTTAAAAATATGGAAAAATATCTAAAAATTCTCTTTTAATATATATAAGAGAGTGGTGAAATCAATTTTACAAATTAAGGTTTGGAAATGCAACATTTTGGAATAGTGACTAAAATGCGATTTTTGAAAAGTTCAGTGGTGACTGTTTTGTAAGGATTGAAACTTTGAATCTTTAAGGAGCTAATTTACCCAAAAATGATTTCTCCAGATTTTTCCTTAATTAAAGAGAATTAATTAATGTTTAATTAATTAAATGAAAAGGGGAAACCACCTTTTAGAATTTCATAACTAACTTTTCTTAAAATTTTCTCATCTCTTTTTCTCTCAAAATTCCCTCATCCAAACACTTTTCTCCAGCAACTTTTCCATTGATTTTTCACTTCAATTGATGAGAATTCAATCATCAATTATTTCCTAATTCATCTTACATCAAATCCTTTTGATTTGCTCATTGAATTTTCAAGAAAATTGACTCAAATCAAGGAGAAATCACCATTTAGAGGTAAGGTTGTTCTTCTCCTCTAAATACTCAGTTCTTTACTGAAATTCCCAAGTTATCAATCCTTAATTTAAGTTTTATAAATGGTTTAAATGATATGAACTTGATTTTGGCTTAAAACTCAAGATTTGGAGGAAATCTTGAAGAATTTCGTTGTGATTGTTTGGGCTCTGTTTTGAGATGATTCTTAAATATATTTTGGATGTTTAATGATGTGTAAATGAGGTTTTATCAATGCAATCCCGAATAGGTTGTGTTTCCTAAGTTTTTGCTTATTTAAATGGTGGTTTTTTGGGTGATCTTGGTGTTCTGTTATAGCTGGAGGTATAAGGACGGGTTTAGGTTCATTTTGGATGTTAATTGATGTTTAGAAATGGTTAAAAGTGATGGATCTTGGCTGGGTTATGTTTTGGAAGAGTTTGGAGGTGATTTCGGTTGTGTTTGGTAGCCGAAATGTTAGTTTTGGTTAGAGCAGCGAGTTTAGGTGTGATGGCTAAAGATTTTAATGCATGATGATGCATTAATCCTCTGCTTTGATGTGTTTAAAACAGGGGAGACATCTTTGGATACTTGTGGTGTTGATCTGGAGGCTTGATAGGCGTTTCGGCAAGCTCGCGAAACGGAATTGGTGAGTGAAGTTGGGTTTCCAGCTTTGAAACAAATGTTTGAAGGTTTTGATGAGCCATGAGGTGGTTGAATGCATTGTCTTTAATTTGCATGTTTAAATTCTATTTTGAAAGCATGTTTTTGCATGGTTAATGCTGGTTTTGAAAGCCATTGTTGAAGGATGCTCAAGGTAAGAAATCCTTGGTTTGACATTTGTAAACGTGGTTTGGATGCATAATGATGCATAATGTTAAATGGCTTTGATTAATGCTTTAAAACAGTGAATTGTTGGTGATAAATGATGTATATTGGCAAGTGATGTGTTGGTTTTAAAGTACTTGAATCGGATATAGTTAGCCGGCTATAGGATTGGGTGCACCGTGAATAAAGTCGCCTTGGATGTTGAGGGGTTGTAATTGTACCGTAAACTCCATCCAAGTACACTAACGAGAAAGGTAAGATCACAATGGTGGTTAAAAGTCCATGTGTGGATCTTGTGTTGTGTGTCCCGTGTTCTCGTTAGTGGAGTTATACAACTACCGATGAGTGATGTTGAGGGGTTGTGATTGTACCGTTAATCTCCATCATAGGTGTTGAGGGGTTGTGATTGTACCGATAAACTCCACCTTGTGTGATCGATAGTGTGTATGAAGCGTATGGGACAACGCTGTAATTCGCGTATCCGATTGTGTTTTATGTTGTAAATGGTTGTGGATTATCACTTGGAATCCAATATGACATGTTGATTTTAATAAAGCATGAGATGATTGTTATGTATGCAAGGTTGCATGAATAATGATGATTATGTGGTGAAATGCCTTGTTAAAAGTGTTTTATAAAAAGCATTGTTGTGATTATGGGTGTTCATGGTTAACCGTTGGTTAACCATTAAGAATGAGTCTCTAATTTTCTATGCATTCTTAGATACATTCTCTATGCCTTTTCCCTCTAATTACATTAAGAACATATAACTTTTGCACTAAGAATATAACTTATAGGTAACCGTTATAGTATTTTGGTTAACCGCGAACACCCCTAGTTGTGATGTTTCTTTAGAGCATGCCTCACTAAGCAATTGTGCTTACGCTCTCTCTCTTGAACCAACAATGCAGATAATTGAAGTGTTTGAAGGTAACAAGGAGGCTAAGAGTCTAAGGGAAACTAAGCTCATGTATGGTGATGTTTTCGTAACACTATTAGTTTTTGATATTTTGGCAATGGGAACCTAAGATGTGTTTGGGAGATGTTTTGGACTCCCTAGTTTGTGGCATGATGCCTTTGATGATTTGGATTTGTAAATGGTCTTTTGATGCTTGATTTGGTGTTTTGTTGGTTGTTTGGTCTTGGATATTAGGATGCATGCCTATAGACTAGTGGAATTCCATGCTTGATGCTATGAATGTGTTTTGAAGTTGCAAGCATGTACCTTATATGTATGATGACTTGTTGGCATGATTAGGAAGTCATTGGGATATGTTTGAGTGGTTTAATGTGTGTAAAACCAACAAATTATGAAACTTCTGGGCAAACCATATCGGAATGGGCACTAGCGTTTCGAAACGGGGGCCTGTAATGGCCTTCATGTATCGAAACAGATAGGGGTTGTTCCTAAACGATTTGGCCACTAGAAGGCCCTGTTCCGGAACTTGTCTTGAAACGAACCCGTGTTTCGTAACGGTCAACATCGTTACGAAACATGTGACCGTTGGGCACTGATTTAAATGGTATTGAGGTTTTCAAGCTTTACGTTTCAGTCCCGAAAATTGTATTTGCAATTGCATGAGTTTGAGATGTCCGATTGAAGTGAAATTTGACAGGGAAGCATGAATATGACTAATTTAATACTGGTAACTTAAAAATCAGTTAAGACCTTCAGATTTCCAGAATTTACAATTTGGTCCCTAATAATTGAAATTTGTGCAATTGAGTCATGTATTGTTGTTCGATCGTTGTGCTTTATGAATAAATGTTTCTCTTGAATATGCTTAGGGTTAATGTGCATCTAAACAAGATTAAAAAGAAAAAAAAGGGTCGTTAATCAAGGTTGACTTTCGGGTTGACTTTGGTTTTCCCCGTGTAATCTTCGTAGTTCGGGTGAATCGTCTTGGCCGGAGCCTGTCCCTCCTTCAAAGGCTGAGGACAATCCTTCTTCAAATGTCCACGGTTCCCACAATTCAAACATGTACCAAGGTTACCCCAACACTCGCCACCATGCCATCTACCACAACGGTTACACTCAAGAGTCCTCTAAACAGCATTAGGTCCTTGTTGACGTCTACCAGGGTTACCACCTCCACGCCTAGCATCAAAGTGCGGCCTCTTATCCTTATGCCTCTTGTTGCGATCTCTACCATAATCGCGTTCAGCCGCTCTCTTCCCAGAGCTAGATCCACCCGCACGGCTAGTCAAACCAAAATTTGACTCAATGTCCTTGGCTCTAGTGACCAAGACAACAAAATCTGTATAATCCGCCGCAAGCATAAAGGTCTTTGCATCCGTTACCAACCCATAACGGAATCGTTCGCACCTCTCTCGCTCATTAGGGATCAGCTCAGGTGCATACTGACTGAGGCGGACAAACTGAATCTCATACTCAGCCACCGTCATGCTACCTTGCACAAGAGACATAAATTCTCTTTTCTTCTCATCTAGGTATCGCACACCCATATACTTCCACTTAAACGCACTCAGAAAGAACGTCCATGTCACTTCACCATCTTCCATCCCAGAGATAGTGGTCGTCCACCACGTATAAGCATCACCATGCAGCAGTGACACCACACAACCCAGCTTTTGCACATTATTGCAGCTCATTTGACCCAAAATCCTCTTGGTACTTTCCAACCAAGACTCAGATCCTTCCGGAGATAGACCTCTGAACTCAGTCCCTCCTAGACTGCGAAGACGTTCCAAAGGCAACCTCCCATTAGCATCATCCTGATGCGCAGCTCCATGAGCTCTAGCTACTACTGCCTGGAAAGCTCCAGCAATAGCCTGAATCAACACCGTCATGTCAAGAGCAGCTTGCCCCTGCACAACTTCATGTCCAGAGACCCCAGCACCAGCTCCAGCATTTCCAACTCCAGCACCACCATCACCACCAGGTGGTCCACCACCATGAGGAGGAGGCAAATCCACAACATTCTCAGCATTCTCATCATTCTCATTCTGAGCCATAGCTCTTGTATTCATCCTCATCTCTCTACGTGGCCCCATTTACAAAGAAAACAATGCACTGACACAAATGCAATAAACACAATTAGGCTCAATAAGGTAAGTAATCCAAGTACTCGAGCTCTTTTTCGAAAACAATTCCTTTCATTCGTTTTGATACGGCAATGAGATCTCCTAACACACTCCAACATAGCATCATATCACAAAAGCATCACATTTGATATCATACATCACTATTCACACAACATTCTTTCACCCAAAAGGCATATCATGCAATTACACAAACAACATCCACATCACAAACCCCAATTATACGAGAACTAAGCTCTGATACGACCAAATGTAACCCTCTTAGCCCGGCCTAGACGGTTGACCCGAACTACAAAGATTACACAGGGAAAACCGAAGTCAACCCAAAAGTCAACATTGATTCACGACCCTTTTTTTTCTTTTTAATCTTGTCTAGATACATATTAAACCTAAGTGAGTGCTCATAAAACATATTTGGAAACAGCACATCGATCGGATATCATACAGGGACTCAATTGCACTAATTATAAGTTTAGGGACCATTTTGTAATTTCTGTAAAATTGAAGGTCTTTACTGAGTTTAATGTTACCAATATGGAATTAGTCATGTTACATTCTTCACTTCCAAATTTCATCTTAATTGAACATCTCTAACTCAAGCAATTGCAATATCAACATTTGGGACTAAAATGTAAAGCTTGCAAACTTCTGCACCATTCAAATCATTGGCCAACGGTCACCTGTTTCGAAATGTCCATCAGCTGTATCGAAACGATGGATCGAAACGGAGTTGACCGTTTCGATACGCGGGTTGGTTCCGAGACTGGTTCCGAAACGAGGCCTTCTAGTAGCCAAATCGTTTCAAAACATCCCTTAGCGTTTCGAAACACGAAGGCCATTTCAGGCCCCCGTTTCGAAACACTAGGGGTGTTTCGATACGGTTTTCCAGAAAAAGCAGCAAATTCTGGTTTTTCATGCACAAACTCGATCAAACACATCCAAAGGACTTCCCAAGCATATCAACAAGTCATCAAACATATAAGGTGCATGTTTAGAACTCCTAAACACATTCATAGCATCAAGCGTGAAAATTCATAAGTCTAGAGGCATGCATCCTAATATCCAATCCAAAAAGGGAAATCAAACCTCCAAACAAGCAAGTAAGGCCATTTACAATTCAAATCAACCAAGGCACACATGCCTCAACTACATGGAGTTTAACACATCTCCCAAAACAAAACTTAGGTTCCCATTGCCAATTTATCAAAACTAATAGTGTATGAAAACTTCACCATACATGAGCTTGGACTTCCTTGTATGAACTTAGCTTTCTTGATGCCCTTAAACACCTCAATTATCTGCATTATTGATAAAAGAGAGCGTAAGCACAAATGCTTAGTGAGGCATGCTCTAAAGAAAACAAACACAATAATGCATTTTTAGAAAACACTTCCATCAAAGCTTTTAAACCACATGCTCAACTCTTTCTCATGCTTGGAAAACTTCAAAGCAAACTCATTGAAAACACATGTACCTTTATTCTATCTCATGCATTAAAACCAATGCAAATCTCATGGCAAGGCCATTCGCATGCTTGTATAGTCAAAGCATTTCTAAACAAAACACATATCACTACAGCAAAATAGTTCTTTAGCGGCATTTTTTTAGTCCTATAGCGGCATTTTTTAGTGCCGCTAAAAACTTTCTCGGCGCTTAGAAAAACGCCGCAAGAAACACCGGTGAAGCCTGCGCCGCAATAGTTCGCGGCGTTTTTGGGCAAGAAACGCCACAACAAGTCAAGATCTATGGCGGCGTTTGTAAATACAAACGCCGCGAATAACTGTTCTTTAGTGGCGTTTGTATTTACAAACGCCGCGAATAACTATTCTGTAGTGGCGTTTGTAAATACAAACGCCGCGAATAACCTGTCTTTAGTGGCGTTTGTATTCACAAACGCCGCGAATAAAACCATGCTTTCAAAAAAAACTCAAATAAAAATAATACTATTTTTGAATAGTAAAAATAATACTATTATTTGGACATATTAAATTAACAAATGTTGCACCAAGTTAAGTTATTTCGACATCCAAAAAAAAGAAATTGAAATGTGAAGGGAGTACATCATGGTTCCTTACTTTAATCTTTTTACATGACTACGACTCTACGAGGGATGTGCTTCCCATTAAGCAGACCGAAAAGAATAGTGTCAAAGCTGTAAATAACTTTTTCTGGGGTGGCTCTCCCTAGTCCCTACAAGAAAGCATAGTTTCAAGAAAAATCAATGAAAAGGATCACTCAATTTAAAACTAAATGTATTAAACTGCATCCATAAAATTTTGAAAATGGAACAAGATTTGCCTATAGAATGTAAAAGTTCTCCACTTAATAAAAATAGACGACGTACAATATGAAAAATGAGTGAATTGTATCAGACTACCAGTGTAAATTATAACAAAAAACATCTCCAACTTACATTATAAGTACATGAAAGAACAACGGTTCTAGTAGAAAAGGATACTTGTGTTATCAGCAATTCTCTTTGCACAATTGCAACATGCATTTGACAAACATAAGTTTTCTTTAACCATTGTTGGTTGCTTAGACACATGCATTTGACAAACATAACTTTTGTTCAATACCGTCAGTGAACATGAACAAAAAAGTGCTAGCTCAATCAAATCCCAACTTTTTTTAATTAAAATAGTAACAATGACTGAATGGAAGAAGAAAATATGAGATTACCTGGTAACGTTCTCCATGTCCTGCTTGGATAATGTCCCTTACACCGGTTTTAAATTTCATGCATCTTGAGCACCGAGCATCGGTCATCTGCTTTCATAGTAATAGAACAACCAGTGAGCGCATGTCAGCCACATTAACAAAAAGGTCATTAAATTTTGTGCTGCTAATCAATAATGGAGGAAGAGAATGTAAGTGTATATTATGAAGAAGTTTAAAGGAGAAGAGAATTAATAGAAAATGCATACACTGTTTTAGCTAAACTACAAAGAGATTGACAAATATAAACTAGCAATGTAAATTAAAGTTGAGAATAAAACTATTCCAACTTAAAAAAACATAAGGCAGAATTATACCACAAATTATTCATTTAGATGACAACTGCAAGGAATTACAAAACAAACAAAATCAACTATTAATCTGTTACATAGACATCCTGGATTCAGGGTGAATGACATACCTCAAAGGCCCCACTGAAGCTCCACTTCAATTGATTTGTCTTACGGCGAGGGATGACAACTAAGAGAACCGGCATTGTTGACCTGTACTTTGCAATTAATCTGGTATGTACACAGAATTCAGATGCAATTGATGTAATATATAAAATTCATTTCCAAATATAGGAGGAAACAATTGCATCCAAGATGATTTCATTTGGTGTCTCTTAGGTTAATAACTATCATATATTGCTACTTACTGTTATATATAGTTAAGAGAAGTCTACAATCCAATATATAATCTTTTACACCATCTCAGCAAGAATGAAAGTCTTGTCTCTACTCTTGCACTATCAATTTTGACCCGACTGTCATTCAAAGATTATTGAAAATTTATTTACTTTTCAATTCATATACAAATTTTTATAAAAAGAATATACATTTATTCGTTGGTAAATAACCTTATGTAGTATAAATAGCGCCAGGTTAAAACAATTAGAATAAGGAATAATTTAACACTCCATGGATCTCTAGCATATATATTATTTGGTAACTTAAGTGGAAGTAGTCTCCAACAATCGTATGGAAAACTAAAATAAAATAAAAGTGAAATCATCAAAGTTAAACTAAAAAGTATATTGGTTTGTTCAGTTTGAAAATTCAAAGTGGACCAACTTCGCCGAATTCTTCAACCGAATAAACCAACTCAACAAAATTACTTCAGTTAAATTGGCTTGGTTCAATTTGGTTTTATCAGTTTACTAGTTTTTTGCACACCCCCTAAATACAACTTTGACAGAGTATCAAAGTCCATCGGGGAAAAGAGAGAGAGAACATAAATCTAGGGAGATAACTTCAGAGAAAAGAAAACATCAGCTCAGATATATAATTAAAATTAATCAAAATCTGCAATGGTATACCTTGCAGCCCTCCCTGTGGATGTGAAGCATATAATAACGGATGCCTTCACTTTAATTGTTGCTCGTACCTAAACAAGAAAATCAGCATATCAATACACATTTGCAAATAAACAATTGTTTATAACATGGAATTAATGCAGAAAAAGAATTTGCTGCAGGAATTGTTTTAAGAGTAAAAAATACAAAAAAATGAAAGGAAACAAAAGAAACAAACAAATTATCGCATTCAACCATGGTCAATCGAGTTAAGTAAAACAAAAGAAGTCCATTTTTTGGTTTTACCCATCTCTTTTCTCGTATTCACATTCAATTTTTCAGAAGAACCAAACAAAAATCACCAAGAAACAAAAGAAAATCTGTGACTAAATATGAACTTGCCTGTTGAGAATTTACAAGTTCAAATGAAGCAATAAATGGATGGACTTTCAATTAACAGCAAACTAGAAAAAAGAGATTTTGAAGTTGATTCATAGTGTGGAGTTAGTGACAGAGCCTATCGGTCTCCACCCAAATAGAGACTATCGGTCTCCACCCAAATAGAGATGGACAGAAGGAGTATAAAAGCAAACCCTAACTCCTAATTGACCCCAACGAACACATGATGAACACTAAACGCTTCAGAAACGTAGTTATATAGAAACCCAATAGAAAAGCAAAACTGAGAAGAAAACCAAAAAGAAAAATCACTGGTAAAACGATGTATTCAAATTTCATCCCTTTAAAGCAAAAAAATTCAATAAACCCAGATATATTCACTCCCAACAAGGTAATAGCAGAAAAATCATGTAGTTTTATGAGGGAAATGAGGACGAAGAAAGAAATAAGCCATATGAAGACTGACCTTTGGTGCGACCGAGCGGCCAGAGGGACGATCGACGGCGAGGAGCACGGCCAGAAGCAAGGCGAGGAGCACGGTGAGGAGGAGTAGCAGAAGTTAGGGATTATCGCGATTGATTTGGGGATGGAGTATCTAAGATTGAGATATAATCTAGCGTCAAAACGGTGTGTTTTACCAATAGTGGCGCTTGTACAAATAAACGCCGCCAAAAAGATACTATTGTGACGTTTTTTGAAAAACGCCACTAAAAACAAGATTTATTACGGCGTTATTAAAACCAAACGCCGCTAAGGCGAGACTTGTTGCGGCGTTTTCCATATAAACGCCACTATATGTTTTCTTTAGCGGCGTTTCTACCATAAAGGCCGCGAATTTTGTCATTTTGTGGCGATTGTTATGCAAACGCTGTGAAAAGTATAATATTAGCGGCATTTGCTCCAAAAACGCCACAAAAAACGCCGCTATATACCAAACCTGGTGTAGTGTATGCATATCTCAATGCATAAATCATTTCACCAAGGTACATGTGTAACAAAAACCATTTCATCATTTATATTGGCATTTAGCATCTCATCAATACTCGGATATGCGGACACATTTCTACACTAGACTCTTCCGGTGGAATCTCACATCACCGTACTCACTTGTCTAGCAACAACTTCCGATGGAATCTCTCATCACCGTACTCACATGGCGGAATCTCTCATCGCCACAAAGCTTGGGTATTTCACCAAGTCCTACCCGATGGAATGCCCATCATCGGAAAATCTTCCTTTGGCTTAACCAAAGAGCACGTACGAATTTTTAGTTTATAGTGCACTCTTATCCTATTGATCGGTCAATTATATCCGGTAGGTTTCTCAACATCTATGCCAATATGATGTGTTTAAATATAATCACACCTACTATTTTTCATGCAAAAAACTCAAATGTTTTCTCTTCACTTTTCAAATCAATAAACATACTTTGCTTTAAACCAAGAGCTCAAATCTATCCAATGCATCATGCCATCACATGACAACTCTACAAGCATAATCTCATGCTTCAAAACATGCATAAAAACAGTAGGAATTTAACAATCACATATCATGAGCATGTAAAAGCAATTTGGGGCCAAACACCACTTTAGAGAGATCAAATCAAGCCATACTTACTTCCGGACTTAGGAAGGTGTTTCAAACCTCTCCTAAATCCCCATACCTTGTGTTTTTGTCCTTATAGACTTCAAAACCAAACGCACTCATTGATTTCGTTTCGCTTGCTTGTCGAAACGTCGATTAAGCCTCCGGATCAACTCCAAAATTGTCCGAAGATGTATCCCCTGTTTTAGACACATCAAAGCAGATGAAATGCATCATCATGCATTGAAATCTTCAGCCAACACTCCTAAACTCGTTGCTCTACCTAAAACCAACATTTCGGCCACCAAACACAACCGAAATCACCTCCAAACTCTTCCAAAACTTAACCTAGCTAAGATCCATCACTTCTAAACATTTCTAAACATCAATTAACATCAAAAACAACTCTCAACTCGTCCTTATACCTCCAGCTATAACAGAACACCAAAAACACCTCAAAAACCACCATTTTCATAAGCAAAAACTTAGGAAACACAACCTATTCGGGATTGGATTGATAAAACCTCATTCCTAACATCATTTAACATCCAAAATACATTAAGGAACTATCTCAAAAAAGAGCCCAATCAATTACAACGAAAATCTACAAGATCTCTTCCAAAATCTGAGTTTTAAGCCAAAATATTGTTTCTAACATTAAAACCATTTATAAAACTTTAATAAAGGATTGACAACTTGGGAATTTCAGTAAAGAACTGAGTATTTAGAGGAGAAGAACAATCTTACCTCTAAATGGTGATTTCTCCTTGATTTGGGCAAATTTCCATGAAAAAGCAATGTAGAAATCAAAAGGATTTGTTGGAAGATTGATTAGAAACCAATAGGTGATAGAAATCTCATCAATTGAAGTAAAGATCAAAGTGAATTTTGCTGGAGAAAATGTGTTTGGATGATAGGATTTTGAGAGAAAACGGAATGAGGGAAAAATTAGAGAAAGATAGTTATGAAAATCAAAAGGTAGTTTTCTCCTTTCTTTTATTTAATTAAACATTAATTAAATCACCCAAATTAAGGAAAAATCTGGAGAAAAACATTTTGGGTAATTAGCTCCTTAAAGATTTAAAGTTTCAATCCTTTACAAAACAGTCACTACTAAACTTTGCAAATATCGCATTTTGGTCACTACACCGAAATGTAGTGTTTCCCAACCTTATTTTGTAAAATTGATTTCACCACTCTCTTAAATATATTAAATGAGGATTTTTAGATATTTTTATATATTTTTAAAGCATCCCGAACTAGGCTTTCCCTAAAACCTCCTTTTATATTCGAACCATTTCTCAGACCGGTCCGGTTCAAACCCTAAACTTCTAAGCCCAAAATTGGGGTGTTACAACTCTCCCCCTCTTAAGAAATTTCGTCCTCGTAATTTACCTGGAGGAAAAAGATAAGGAAACTGCTTCTTCATATCATCCTTTCTTTCCCACGTGGCTTCCTCAACACCACGATGCCTCCACAATACCTTACCAACTCAATGGTCTTACCTCAAAGAACTTTACTGTCCGAATCCAGAATCTCAACCGGCTCATCATCATAGATCAAATCTGGATTCAACTCCACTTCCTCCACAGGCATAACATGTGAAGGATCCGATCTATACCTCCGAAGCATAGAGACATGAAAACACCATGTATCCTTTCCAACCCTTGCGGTAACCTCAACTTGTACGCAACAGGACCCACACGTTCAATCACCTCGTATGGTCCAATATACCTAGGGCTCAACTTACCCTTCCAGCCAAACCTCATCACCTTCTTCCAAGGTGAAACCTTCGAAAACACACGGTCACCCACCGCAAACTCAATCTCTTTACGCTTCAAATCCGCGTAAGACTTCTGTCGATCAGAAGTTGCCTTCAACCGCTCACAAATGAGCTTCACCTTCTCGGTGGTTCCTTTCAACAAAGCCGGCATCGAGGCCAACCTCTGACTTGTTTCAGCCCAGCAAAGAGGAGTTCTGCACTTCCTCCCATACAAGGCTTCATAAGGTGCAATTTGAATACTTGCATGGTAGCTATTGTTATAAGCAAACTCCACCAAAGGCAAATGCTTCTCCCAAGAGCCTTGAAACTCAATCACGCAGCACCTCAACATATCCTCAAGCACTTAGATAACACGCTCAGACTGACCATCCGACTGTGGATGATAAGAAGTACTGAAATTCAGCCGCGTACCCAAAGCCTGATGCAAACATTCCCAAAGCCGCGTACCCATAGCCCTTAACTCAACCGCCACCTTCCTGCTCAAGGAATCTGCCACAACATTAGCTTTTCCCGGATGGTACTCAATCATCAGATCGTAATCTTTAAGCAACTCCACCCAATGTCGCTGCCTAAGATTCAACTCTTTCTGAGACTTCAAATACTTCAAACTCTTATGATCCGTGTACACAGTACACTTCTCACCATACAGATAATGTCTCCAAATCTTCAAAGCAAAAACCATCGCAACTAACTCAATATCATGCGTAGGATAATTGCGCTTATGCACCTTCAACTGTCGCGATGCATAAGCCACCACCTTACCCTCTTGCATTAGCACACATCCCAAACCAACGTAAGATGCGTCACTGTATACCACAAACTCTTTTCCTGATTCAGGTTGAACCAAGATAGGAGCTTGCGTCAAAACTGCCTTAAACATCTCAAAAGCTTGTTGCCTTGCTTCCGTCCACTCATACTTGACATCTTTTTGCAACAACTTCGTCAAAGGTGCAGCAATCTTCAAAAACCCATCCACAAACCTCCGGTAATATCCAGCTAACCCAAGGAAACTACGGACTTCATAAACAGACTTAGGAGGCTTCCAATTCATAACCGCCTCGATCTTCTGAGGATCAACACGAATCCCCTCATCCGAAACCACATGACCAAGGAACACAACTTCCTTCAACCAAAACTCGCACTTGCTCAACTTGGCATAAAGCTGATTTTCCAGAAGCGCTTGCAAGACAACCCTCAAATGACCTTCATGCTCCTCCTCGGTACGAGAGTACGCAAGAATATCATCGATGAACACCACAACAAACTTATCAAAGTATTCATGGAACACTCTATTCATCATGTCCATGAAAGCTGTAAGAGCATTCGTCAAGCCAAACGGCATCACAAGGGATTCATAATGCCCATACCTCATCCTAAAGGTTGTTTTTGGCACATCCACATCTTTCACCTTAAGCTGGTAGTACCCTGACCTTAAGTCAATCTTAGAGAACATAGCCGCTCCACGAAACTGATCAAAAAGATCATCAATCCTCGGTAAAGGATACCGATTCTTGATGGTCAACTTGTTCAGTTGACGATAATCGATGCACATTCTCATAGTGCCATCTTTCTTCTTCACAAACAAGACCGGTGCACCCCAAGGTGACACACTTGGCCGAATGAAGCCACGGTCAAGCAACTCCTGAAGCTGCGTCTTCAATTCCTTCAACTCCTTAGGTGCCATGCGGTAGGGAGCAATGGACACTAGAGTTGTATTTTTCATACAACTCTATCCCAAACTCCACCTCTCGACTAGGCGGCAATCCAGGTAACTCCTCCGGAAACACTTCAGGGAACTCACGAACAGTTCTGATATCCTGAAGCGCAACTTCTTTGAGCTAGGATTCATCACAAAGGCTAGGTATGCCTCGCAACCTTGCCTCAGCATCTGACTCACTTCTAAGGTAGACACCACATTGGCAAGAAACTTCACATTCTCACCAACCACCACCACTTCGTAATCATCCGCAAGTTTCAGCAAAACTCGCTTGCTTTCAAAATCCATTACAGCCCGATGTTCAACAAGCCAATCCATACCAAGGATTACATCAAAACCATAGAATGGCAATTCCATGAGATCAACAAGAAAAACATGGTTTTGCAATTTCAAGGGACATCTTCTATACAAATTTCGTGTCACAACAATCTCACCAAAGGAACTAGTCACACACATACCAACATCCAAAGACTCAACAGGTAAACCAAGCATTTGAGCATGTTCACGCAATATGTACGAGTGTGTAGATCCAGAATCAATCAAAGAAAGTAATGATAAGGATTGCAAAGTAAAGCTACTTGCGATCACATCTGTATCATTCCTTCCCTCACGCTGAGCATACACTCGAGCCTGACCACCACCCTCAGGTTGAACGGCCACAACATGTGCTACATTCCTCCCACCATCATCTCTGCGCTGGAAATTACCACGGTCGCGCCCACGGCCTCTCTGTGGCTCAGCTGCTCTCACCGGAGCCTGTCCCTCCTTCAAAGGCTGAGGACAATCCTTCTTCAAATGTCCACGGTTCCCACAATTCAAACATGTACCAAGGTTACCCCAACACTCGCCACCATGCCATCTACCACAACGGTTACACTCAAGAGTCCTCTAAACAGCATTAGGTCCTTGTTGACGTCTACCAGGGTTACCACCTCCACGCCTAGCATCAAAGTGCGGCCTCTTATCCTTATGCCTCTTGTTGCGATCTCTACCATAATCGCGTTCAGCCGCTCTCTTCCCAGAGCTAGATCCACCCGCACGGCTAGTCAAACCAAAATTTGACTCAATGTCCTTGCCTCTAGTGACCAAGACATCGAAATCTGTATAATCCGCCGCAAGTATAAAGGTCTTCACATCCGTTACCAACCCATAACAGAATCGTTCGCACCTCTCTCGTTCATTAGGGATCAGCTCAGGTGCATACTGACTTAGGCAGACAAACTGAATCTCATACTCAGCCACCGTCATGTTACCTTGCACAAGAGACATAAATTCTCTTTTCTTCTCATCTAGGTATCGCACACCCAGATACTTCCGCTTAAACGCACTCAGAAAGAACGTCTAGGTCACTTCACCATCTTCCATCCTAGAGATAGTGGTCATCCACCACGTATAAGAATCACCATGCAGCAGTGACACCACACAACCCAGCTTCTGCACATTATTGCAGCTCATCTGACCCAAAATCCTCTTGGTACTTTCCAACAAAGACTCAGATCCTTCCGGAGATAGAACTCTGAACTCAGTCCCTCCTAGATTGCGAAGACGTTCCAAAGTTAACCTCCCATTAGCATCATCCTGATGCGCAGCTCCATGAGCTCCAGCTACTGCTGCCTGGAAAGCTCCAGCAATAGCCTGAATCAACACCGTCATGTCAAGAGCAGCTTGCCCCTGCACACCTTCAGGTCCAGCGACCCCAGCACCAGCTCCAGCATTTCAACTCCAGCACCACCATCACCACCAGGTGGTCCACCACCATGAGGAGGAGGAAAATCCACAACATTCTCAACATTCTCATCATTCTCATTCTGAGCCATAGCTCTTGTATTCATCCTCATCTCTCTACGTGGCCTCATTTACAAAGAAAACAATGCACTGACACAAATGCAATAAACACAATTAGGCTCAATAAGGTAAGTAATCCAAGTACTCGAGCTCTTTTTCGAAAACAATTCCTTTCATTAGTTTTGATACGGCAATGGGATCTCCTAACACACTCCAACATAGCATCATATCACAAAAGCATCACATTTGATATCATACATCACTATTCACACAACATTCTTTCACCCAAAAGGCATATCATGCAATTACACAAACAACATCCACATCACAAACCCTAATTATACGAGAACTAAGCTCTGATACCACCAAATGTAACCCTCTTAGCCCGGACTAGACGGTTGACCCGAACTACAAAGATTACACAGGGAAAACCGAAGTCAACCCAAAAGTCAACATTGATTCACGACCCTTTTTTTCTTTTTAATCTTGTCTAGATACATATTAACCCTAAGTGAGTGCTCATAAAACATATTTGGAAACAGCACAGCGATCGGATATCATACAGGGACACAATTGCACTAATTATAAGTTTAGGGACCATTTTGTAATTTCTGTAATATAGAAGGTCTTTACTGAGTTTAATGTTACCAATACGGAATTAGTCATGTTACATTCTTCACTTCCAAATTTCATCTTAATTGAACATCTCTAACTCAAGCAATTGCAATATCAACATTTGGGACTAAAATGTAAAGCTTGCAAACTTCTGCACCATTCAAATCAGTGCCCAACGGTCACATGTTTCGAAACATCCACCAGCTGTATCGAAACGATGGATCGAAACGGAGTTGACCGTTTCGATACGCGGGTTGGTTCCGAGACTGGTTCCGAAACGAGGCCTTCTAGTAGCCAAATCGTTTCGAAACATCCCTTAGCGTTTCGAAACACGAAGGCCATTTCAGGCCCCCGTTTCAAAACACTAGGGGGTGTTTCGATACGGTTTGCCAAGAAATAGTAGCAAATTTTGGTTTTTCATGCACAAACTCGATCAAACACATCCAAAGGACTTCCCAAGCATATCAACAAGTCATCAAACATATAAGGTGCATGTTTAGAACTCCTAAACACATTCATAGCATCAAGCGTGAAAATTCATAAGTCTAGAGGCATGCATCCTAATATCCAATCCAAAAAGGGAAATCAAACCTCCAAACAAGCAAGTAAGGCCATTTACAATTCAAATCAACCAAGGCACACATGCCTCAACTACAGGGAGTTTAACACATCTCCCAAAACAAAACTTAGGTTCCCATTGCCAATTTATCAAAACTAATAGTGTATGAAAACTTCACCATACATGAGCTTGGACTTCCTTGTATGAACTTAGCTTTCTTGATGCCCTTAAACACCTCAATTATCTATATTATTGGTAAAAGAGAGTGTAAGCACAAATGCTTAGTGAGGCATGCTCTAAAGAAAACAAACACAATAATGCATTTTTAGAAAACACTTCCATCAAAGCTTTTAAACCACATGCTCAACTCTTTCTCATGCTTGGAAAACTTCAAAGCAAACTCATTGAAAACACATGTACCTTTATTCTATCTCATGCATTAAAACCAATGCAAATCTCATGGCAAGGCCATTCGCATGCTTGTATAGTCAAAGCATTTCTAAACAAAACACATATGCATATCTCAAAGCATAAATCATTTCACCAAAGGTACATGTGTAACAAAAACCATTTCATCATTTATATTGGCATTTAGCATCTCATCAATACTCGGATATGCGGACACATTTCTACACTAGACTCTTCCGGTGGAATCTCACATCACCGCACTCACTTGTCTAGCAACAACTTTCGATGGAATCTCTCATCACCGTACTCACATGGCGGAATATCTCATCGCCACAAAGCTTGGGTATTTCACCAAGTCCTACGCGATGGAATGCCCATCATCGGAAAATCTCCCTTTGGCTTAACCAAAGAGCACGTACGAATTTTTAGTTTATAGTGCACTCTTATCCTATTGATCGATCAATTATATCCGGTAGGTTTCTCTACATCTATGCCACTATAATGTGTTTAAATATCATCACACCTACTGTTTTTCATGCAAAAAACTCAAATGTTTTCTCTTCACTTTTCAAATCAATAATCATACTTTGCTTTAAACCAAGAGCTCAAATCTATTCAATGCATCATGCCATCACATGACAACTCTACAAGCATAATCGCATGCTTCAAAACATGCATAAAAACAGTAGGAATTTAACAATCACAAATCATGAACATGTAAAAGCAATTTGGGGTCAAACACCACTTTAGAGAGATCAAATCAAGCCATACTTACTTCCGGACTTAGGAAGGTGTTTCAAACCTCTCCTAAATCCCCAAACCTTGTGTTTTTGTCCTCATAGACTTCAAAACCAAACACACTCACTGATTTCGTTTCTCTTGCTTGCCGAAACGCCGATTAAGCCTCCGGATCAACTCCAAAATTGTCTGAAGATGTATCCCCTGTTTTAGACACATCAAAGTAGAGGAAATGCATCATCATGCATTGAAATCTTCAGCCAACACTCCTAAACTCGCTGCTCTACCTAAAACCAACATTTCGGCCACCAAACACAACCGAAATCACCTCCAAACTCTTCCAAAACTTAACCTAGCCAAGATCCATCACTTCTAAACATTTCTAAACATCAATTAACATCAAAAACAACTCTCAACTCGTCCTTATACCTCCAGCTATAACAGAACACCAAAAACACCCCAAAAACCACCATTTTCATAAGCAAAAACTTAGGAAACACAACCTATTCGGGATTAGATTGATAAAACCTCATTCCTAACATCATTTAACATCCAAAATACATTAAGGAACTATCTCAAAAAAGAGCCCAATCAATTACAACGAAAATCTTCAAGATCTCTTCCAAAATCTGAGTTTTAAGCCAAAATATTGTTTCTAACATTAAAACCATTTATAAAACTTTAATAAAGGATTGACAACTTGGGAATTTCAGTAAAGAACTGAGTATTTAGAGGAGAAGAACAATCGTACCTCTAGATATTTTTCTATATTTTTAAAGCATCCCGAACTAGGCTATCCCTAAAACCTCCTTTTATATTCGAACCATTTCTCAGACCGGTCTGGTTCAAACCCTAAACTTTTAAGCCCAAAATTGGGGTGTTACAACTCTCCCCCTCTTAAGAAATTTCGTCCTCAAAATTTGCCTGGAGGAAAAAGATAAGGAAACTGCTTCTTCATGTCATCCTTTCTTTCCCACGTGGCTTCCTCAACACCATGATGCCTCCACAATACCTTAACCAACTCAATGGTCTTACCTCGAAGAACTTTACTGTCCGAATCCAGAATCTCAACCGGCTCCTCATAATAGGTCAAATCTGGATTCAACTCCACTTCCTCCACAGGCATAACATGTGAAGGATCAGATCTATACCTCCGAAGCATAGAGACATGAAACACACCATGTATCCTTTCCAACCCTTGCGGTAACCTCAACTTGTACGCAACAGGACCCACACGTTCAATCACCTCGTATGGTCCAATATACCTAGGGCTCAACTTACCCTTCCGGCCAAACCTCATCACCTTCTTCCAAGGTGAAACCTTCAAAAACACACGGTCACCCACCGCAAACTCAATCTCCTTACGCTTTAAATCCGCGTAAGACTTCTGTCGATCAGAAGCTGCCTTCAACCGCTCACAAATGAGCTTCACCTTCTCGGTGGTTCCTTTCAACAAAGCTGGCATCAAGACCAACTACTGACCTGTTTCAGCCCAGCAAAGAGGAGTTCTGCACTTCCTCCCATACAAGGCTTCCTAAGGTGCCATTTGAATACTTACATGGTAGCTATTGTTATAAGCAAACTCCACCAAAGGCAAATGCTTCTTCCAAGAGCCTTGAAACTCAATCACGCAGCACCTCAACATATCCTCAAGCACTTGGATAACACGCTCAGACTGACCATCCGACTGTGGATGATAAGAAGTACTGAAATTCAGCCGCGTACCCAAAGCCTAATGCAAACATTCCCAAAAACGTGATGTGAACCACGGGTCTCTATCCGACACTATAGACTTTGGCACACCATGCAGACGCACAATCTCAGCAATGTACAGCTCTGCAAGCTTATCCAAAGTATACGTTGTATGCACAGGTAAGAAATGCGCACACTTCGTAAGGCGATCCACAATCACCCACACTGAATTCTTCTTCGATGGCGACAAAGGCAAACCAGACACAAAGTCCATAGAAATCCTTTCCCACTTCCACTCAAGAATCCTCAACGGTTGCAACAACCCTGAAGGAAACTGATGCTCAGCTTTAACCCGTTGACAAACCATACACCTACTCACATACTCTGCAACATCTTTCTTTAAACCCACCCAGTAGTACTCATCCTTTAAATCATGATACATCTTCGTACTACCCGGGTGCATAGCAAAAGGACTACTATGAGCTTCAGTCAGAATAGTACGCCTCAACTCTGCATCATTTGGCACTACTATCCGACTTCCAAAACATAGAACTCCATCATCATTAAAACAGAAATCTGATGGTCTATCCTCAGCAATATCTTGAACATGTGGCACCAACGAATCATCCAACAACTGCTTATCCTTTATCAACTGAACCAGAGATGGTTTCACTTGCAATTCAGCCACAAGACCTACATCTCGCGAAATACTCAAGCTGGCAAACATAGCCCTTAACTCAACCGCCACCTTCCTGCTCAAGGCATCCGCCACAACATTAGCTTTTCCCGGATGGTACTCAATCGTCAGATCGTAATCTTTAAGCAAATCCACCCAACGTCGCTGCCTAAGATTCAACTCTTTCTGAGACATCAAATACTTCAAACTCTTGTGATCCATGTACACAGTACACTTCTCACCATACAGATAATATCTCCAAATCTTCAAAGCAAAAACCACCGCAGCTAACTCAATATCATGCGTAGGATAATTGCGCTCATGCACCTTCAACTGTCGCGATGCATAAGCCACCACCTTACCCTCTTGCATTAGCACACATCCCAAACCAACGTAAGATGCGTCACTGTATACCACAAACTCTTTTCCTGATTCAGGTTGAACCAAGATAGGAGCTTGCGTCAAAGCTGCCTTAAGCTTCTCAAAAGCTTGTTGTCTTGCTTCCTTCCACTCATACTTGACATCTTTTTGCAACAGCTTCGTCAAAGGTGCAGCAATCTTCAAAAACCCATCCACAAACCTCCGGTAATATCCAGCTAACCCAAGGAAACAACTGACTTCATGAACAGACTTAGGAGGCTTCCAATTCATAACGGCCTCAATCTTCTGAGGATCAACCCGAATCCCCTCAGTCGAAACCACATGACCAAGGAACATAACTTCCTTCAACCAAAACTCGCACTTGCTCAACTTGACATAAAGCTGATTTTCCATAAGCGCTTGCAAGACAACCCTCAAATGACCTTCATGCTCCTCCTCAGTACGAGAGTACACAAGGATATCGTCGATGAACACCACAAAAAACTTATCCAAGTATTCATGGAACACTCTATTCATCATGTCCATGAAAGCTGTAGGAGCATTCGTCAAGCCAAACGGCATCACAAGGAATTCATAATGCCCATACCTCATCCTAAAGGTTGTTTTTGGCACATCCACATCTTTCACTTTAAGCTGGTAATACCTTGACCTTAAGTCAATCTTAGAGAACAGAGCCGCTCCACGAAACTGATCAAAAAGATCATCAATCCTCGGTAAAGGATACCGATTCTTGATGGTCAACTTGTTCAGCTGACAATAATCGATGCACATTATCATAGTGCCATCTTTCTTCTTCACAAACAAGACCGGTGCACCCCAAGGTGACAAACTTGGCCGAATGAAGCCGCAGTCAGGCAACTCCTGAAGTTGCGTCTTCAATTCCTTCAACTCCTCGGGTGCCATGCGGTAGGGAGAAATGGACACTAGAGGTGTATTTTTCATACAGCTCTATCCCAAACTCCACCTCTCGACTAGGCGGCAATCTAGGTAACTCCTCCGGAAACATTTCAGGGAACTCACGAACAGTTTTGATATCCTGAACGCGCAACTTCTTTGAGCTAGGATTCATCACAAAGGCTAGGTAAGCCTCGCAACCTTACCTCAGCATCCGACTCGCTTCTAAGGTAGACACCACATTGGCAAGAAACTTCACATTCTCACCAACCACCACCACTTCGTAATCATCCGCTAGTTTCAGCAAAACTCGCTTGCTTTCAAAATCCACTACAGCCCGATGTTCAACAAGCCAATCCATACCAAGGATTACATCAAAACCATAGAATGGCAATTCCATGAGATCAACAAGAAAAACATGGTATTGCACTTTCAAGGGACATCTTCTATACAAATTTCGTGTCACAACGGTCTCACCAAAGGAACTAGTCACACACATACCAACATCCAAAGACTCAACAGGTAAACCAAGCATTTGAGCATGTTCACGCAATATGTACGAGTGTGTAGATCCAGAATCAATCAAAGAAAGTAATGATAAGGATTGCAAAGTAAAGGTACTTGTGATCACATCCGTATCATTCCTTCCCTCACGTTGAGCATACGCTCGAGCCTGGCCACCACCCTCAGGTTGAACGGCCACAACATGTGCTACATTCCTGCCACCATCATCTCTGCGCTGGAAATTACCACGGCCGCGCCTACAGCCTCTCTGTGGCTCAGCTGCTCTCACCGGAGCATGTCCCTCCTTCAAAGGCTGAGGACAATCCTTCTTCAAATGTCCATGGTTCCCACAATTCCAGCATGTACCAAGGTTACCCCAACACTCGCCACCATGCCGTCTACCACAACGGTTACACTCAAGAGTCCTCTGAACAGCATTAGGTCCTTGTTGACCTCTACCAGGGTTACCACCTCCACGCCTAGCATCAAAGTGCGGCCTCCTATCCTTATGCCTCTTGTTGCGATCTCTACCATAATCACGTTCATCCGCTCTCTTCTCAGAGCTAGATCCACCTTGTAACACCCCAATTTTGGGCTTAGAAGTTTAGGGTCTGAACCGGGCCGGTCTAATTTTCGATTCAAATATAAAAGGAGGTTTTAGGGAAAGCCTAGTTCGGGATACTTTAAAAATATGAAAAAATATCTAAAAATCCTCTTTTAATATATATAAGAGAGTGGTGAAATCAATTTTACAAAATAAGGGTTGGAAATGCAACATTTTGGAATAGTGACTAAAATGTGATTTTTGAAAAGTTCAGTGGTGACTGTTTTGTAAGTATTGAAACTTTGAATCTTTAAGGAGCTAATTTACCCAAGAATGATTTCTCCAGATTTTTCTTAAATTTAAGTGATTTAATTAATGTTTACTTAATTAAATGAAAATGGGGAAACCACTTTTTAGAATTTCATATCTTTTCTTAAAATTTTCTCATCTCTTTTTCTCTCAAAATTTCCTCATCCAAACACTTTTCTCCAGCTACTTTTCCATTGATTTTTCACTTCAATTGATGAGATTTCAATCATCAACTAGTTCCTAATTCATCTTACATCAAATCCTTTTGATTTGCTCATTGGATTTTCAAGAAAATTGGCTCAAATCAAGGAGTCACCATTTAGAGGTAAGGTTGTTCTTATCCTCTAAATACTCAGTTCTTTCCTGAAATTCCCAAGTTATCAATCCTTAATTTAAGTTTTATAAATGGTTATAATGATATGAACTTGATTTTGGCTTAAAACTCAAGATTTGGAGGAAATCTTGAAGAATTTCGTTGTGATTGTTTGGGCTCTGTTTTGAGATGATTCTTAAATATATTTTGGATGTTTAATGATGTGTAAATGAGGTTTTATCAATGCAATCCCGAATAGGTTGTGTTTCCTAAGTTTTTGCATATTAAAATGGTGGTTTTTGGGGTGATCTTGGTGTTCTGTTATAGTTGGAGGTATAAGGACGAGTTTAGGTTCATTTTGGATGTTAATTTATGTTTAGAAATGGTTAGAAGTGATGGATCTTGGCTGGGTTATGTTTTGGAAGATTTTGGAGGTGATTTCGGTTGTGTTTGGTAGCCGAAATGTTAGTTTTGGTTAGAGCAGCGAGTTTAGGTGTGATGGCTGAAGATTTTAATGCATGATGATGCATTAATCCTCTGCTTTGATGTGTTTAAAACATGAGTGAAGTTGGGTTTCCAGCTTTGAAACAAATGTTTGAAGGTTTTGGGAGCTTAGTTTAAGTCTAAGCAACTTAACTAAGCTCAAGAGTAAGTTTTCGGAAAAACTCTCTTGGATGAGCCATGGAGTGGTTCGATGCGTTTGTTATAAATTTGCATGTTTAAATTATGTTTTGAAAGCATGTTTTAGCATGGTTAATGCTGGTTTTGAAAGCTATATGTTGAAGGATGCTCAAGGTAAGAAATCCTTGGATGATATGTTGTAAATGTGGATTTGATGCATAGTGATGCATGATGTTAAATGGCTTTGTTTAATGCTTTAAAATAGTGAATTGTTGATGATAAATGATGTATATTGGCAAGTGATGTGTTGGTTTTAAAGTACTTGAATCGGATATAGTTAGTCGGCTATAGGATTGGGTGCACCGTGAATAAAGTCGCCTTGGATGTTGAGGGGTTGTAATTGTACCGTAATTTCCATCCAAGTACACTAACGAGAAAAGTAAGATCACAATGGTGGTTAAAAGTCCATGTGTGGATCTTGTGTTGTGTGTCCCATGTTCTCGTTAGTGGAGTTATACAACTACCGATGAGTGATGTTGAGGGGTTTTGATTGTACCGTTAAACTCCATCACGGGTGTTGAGGGGTTGTGATTGTACCGGTAAACTCCACCTTGTGTGTTCGGTAGTGTGTATGAAGCGTATGTGACAACGCTTGTAATCCGCGTATCTGATTGTGTTTTATGTTGTAAATGGTTATGGATGATCACTTGAAAGCCAATATGACATGTTGATTTCAATGAAGCATGAGATGCTTGTTATGTATGCAAGGTTGCATGAATAATGATGATTATGTGATGGAAGGTTTTGCTAAAAGTGTTTTATAAAAAGCATTATTGTGTTGTTTCTTTAAAGCATGCCTCACTAAGCAATTGTGCTTACGCTCTCTCTCTTGAACCAATAATGCAGATAATTGAGGTGTTTGAAGGCAACAAGGAGGCTAAGAGTCCAAGGGAAAACTAAGCTCATGTATGGTGACGTTTTCATAACACTATTAGTTTTTGATATTTTGGCAATGGGAACCTAGGTTGTGTTTTGGGAGATGTTTTGGACTCCCTAGTTGTGGCATGATTCCTTTGATGATTTGGATTTGTAAGTGGCCATTTTGATGCTTGATTTGGTGTTTTGTTGGTTGCTGGTTTTGGATACTAGGATGCATGCCTATAGACTTGTGGAATTCCATGATTGATGCCATGAACATGTTTTGATGTTGCAAACATGTACCTTACATGTATGATGACTTGTTGGCATGATTAGGAAGTCATTAGGGTGTGTTTAAGTGGTTTTATGCATGTTAAACCAGCAAATTCTGCAGCTTCTGGGCAACCCGTATCGATACACTCACAGGCGTTTCGAAACGGGGGCCTCAAATGGCCTTGGTTTTTCGAAACGGCTGGTGACCGTATCGAAACGGTTTGGCCACTGGAAGGCCCTGTTTCGAAACAAGTCTTGAAACGAACCCATGTTTCGGAACGGTCAACCCCGTTTCAAAACAGGTGACCGTTGGGCACTGATTTGAATGGTTTTGAGGTTTGCAAGCCGTACGTTTCAGTCCTGAAAATTGTATTTGCAATTGCATGAGTTCGAGATGTCCGATTAAGGTGAAATTTTACAGGGAAGCATGTAATATGATTAATTTAATATTGGTAACTTAAAAATTAGTTAAGACCTCCTAATTTCTAGAATTTTCAATTTGGTCCCTAATGCTTGTGATTTGTGCAATTAAGTCCCTTATCGATATCCGATGGCTGTGCTTTTCACATATATGTTTCTCAAGAAAACGCTTAGGGTTATTGAGCATCTAGACAAGATTAAAAAGAAAAAAAAGGTCGTTAATCAAGGTTGACTTTCGGGTTGACTTTGGTTTTCCCCTTGTAATCTTCGTAGTTCGGGTCAACCGTCTAGGCCGGGCTAAGGGGGTTACATTTGGTGGTATCAGAGCTGAGTTCTCGTGTAAATTGGAATGTTATGTGGGTGAAGTATGTGTGATTGCATGATATGCCTTTTAAATGAAAGTATGATGTATGAATTGTAAAGTATGTTGCAATTGTGATGTTATGCTATGTTGAAGCATGTTAGAGGAACCCATTGCCATATCAAAACTAATGAAAGGAATTATTTTTGGAAAATGAGCTTGAGCACTTGGATTACTTACCTTGTTGAGCCTAACTATGTTTATTGCATTTGTGTCAGTGCATTGTTTTTTCTTGTAAATAGGGCCTCGTAGAGAAATGAGGATGAATACGAGAGCTATGGCTCAGAATGAGAATGAGGAAAACGTTAAGAATGTTGTGGATATACCTCATTCTCCTGGTGGTGGACCGCCCGGTGGTGGTGGTGCTGGAGGTGATGGTGGTGGCGTTGGGGTCGCTGGACCTGAAGCTGTGCAGGGGCAAACTGCTCCTGACATGACTGTGTTGATACAGGCTATTGTTGGAGCCTTTCAGGCAGCAATAGCTGGAGCTCACGGAGCTGTGCATCAGGGTGATGCTAACGTAAGATTACCTTTGGAGCGTCTTTGCAGTCTGTGAGGGACTGAGTTCAGAGGTTTATCTCCTGAGAGTTCTGAATCTTGGTTGGAAAGCACCAGGAGGATATTGGGACAAATTAACTGCAATGATGTGCAGAAGTTAGGTTGTGTAGTATCGTTGTTACATGATGATGCGTATACTTGGTGGACGACCACAGTCTCCGGGATGGAGGAAGTTGATGTGACTTGGACGTTCTTTCTAAACGCGTTCAAGCGAAAGTATCTAGGTGTGCGATACCATGACGGTGGCTGAGTACGAGATCCAGTTTGTCCGTCTTAGTCAGTACGCACCTGAGCTTATCTCTAATGAGCGGGAGAGGTGTGAGCGTTTCCGATATGGTTTGATGTCGGATGTGAAGACCTTTATGCTTGCAGCTGAGTACACAGATTTTGATGTGCTGGTGAGTAGCGCAAAGAACATTGAGCAGAACCTGGGTCTGTCTTCCAGAGGTGTTAGTTCTGGCTCGGGCAAAAGAGCTGCTGAGTATAGTTCCGGTGGTGGACGGAACAAGAGAGGACGAGATAAGAGGTATCAGTCTTATGCTAGGCGTTGTAATGGAGGGCATGGTGCACCTGTTCAGGGAGACAGGATGAGAGCTGATCAAAACACGTGATGGACGTGTGGATCGCGTGGCCATTTGAGGCGTGATTGTCCTCGAGTAGCGAGGAAGGTTCAGGCTCCTGTGGCAGTGACCGGTAATTCGTGCTGGAATTGTGGTTCGGCGGACCACATGAGGAGGGAGTGTCCTTTGTTGGCCGGTGGTGGTCAGAGACGTGCTCCTGGGGTTGTTGCACCACATAGAAGTCGTGGGCGCGGCCGTGGTAACTTCCAGCGCAGAGATGATGGTGGGAGGAATGTGGCGCATGTGGTGGTTGTCCAACCTGAGGGTGGTGGCCAGGCTCGAGTGTATGCTCAGCGAGAGGGGAGAAATGACACGGATGTGATCGCAGGTACCTTTACTTTGCAATCCTTGTCATTACTTTCCTTGATTGATTCTGGATCTACACACTCATACATATTGCGTGAACATGCTCAATTGCTTGGTTTACCTGTTGAGTCTTTGGATGTTGGTATGCGTTTAACTAGTTCTTTTGGTGAGACCGTTGTGACACGGAAGTTATATAGAAGATGTCCTTTGGTAGTGCAAAACCATGTTTTTCTTGTTGATCTCATGGAATTGCCATTCTATGGTTTTGATGTAATCATTGGTATGGATTGGCTTGTTGAACATCGAGTTGTGGTTGATTTTGAGAACAAGCGGGTTTCGTTGAAACTAGCGGATGATTATGAGGTAGTGGTGGTTGGTGAGAATGTGAAGTTTCTTGCCAATGTGGTGTCTACATTGGAAGCAAGTCGAATGCTGAGGCAAGGTTGTGAGGCCTACCTAGCCTTTGTGATGAATCTTAGCTCTAAGGAGTTGCGAGTTCAAGATATCAGGACTGTGCGAGAGTTTCCTGGTGTGTTTCCGGAGGAGTTACCTGGTTTGCCTCCTAGTCGAGAAGTGGAGTTTGGAATTGAGTTGTATGAAAACACGACTCCAGTGTCCATTACTCCTTACCGAATGGCACCTAAGGAGTTGAAGGTGCTGAAGACGCAACTTCAGGAGTTGCTTGATCGTGGTTTCATTCGGCCGAGTGTGTCACCTTGGGGTGCACCGGTCTTGTTTGTAAAGAAGAAGGATGGCACTATGAGAACGTGTATCGATTATCGTCAGCTGAACAAGTTGACTATCAAGAATCGGTATCCTTTGCCGAGGATTGATGATCTTTTTGATCAGTTTCGAGGAGCGGCTGTGTTCTCTAAAATTGACTTAAGGTCAGGTTATTACCAGCTCAAGGTGAAGGATGTGGATGTGCCAAAAATAGCCTTCAGAACGAGGTATGGGCATTATGAGTTCCTTGTGATGCCGTTTGGTTTGACGAATGCTCTTGCAACTTTTATGGACATGATGAATAGAGTGTTCCATGAATACTTGGACAAGTTTGTTGTGGTGTTCATTGATGATATCCTTGTGTACTCTCGTACTGAGGAGGAGCATGAGGGGCGTTTGAGGATTGTGTTGCAGGCTTTGTTGGAGAATCAGCTTTATGCTAAGCTGAGCAAGTGTGAATTCTGGCTTAGGGAAGTTGTTTTCCTTGGGCATGTGGTTTCTGTTGAGGGGATTCGTGTTGACCCTCAGAAGATTGAGGCAGTGATGAATTGGAAGCCTCCTAAGTTTGTTCATGAAGTCCGTAGTTTCCTTGGGTTGGCAGGATACTATCGGAGGTTCGTGGAAGGATTTTCAAAGATTGCTGCACCTTTGACGAAGTTGTTGCAGAAGGATGTCAAGTATGAGTGGACAGAAGCGAGACAGCAGGCTTTTGAGAAGCTTAAGGCAGCTTTGACGCAAGCTCCTATCTTGGTTCAACCTGAATCAGGGAAAGAGTTTGTGGTGTACAGTGACGTATCCTATGTTGGTTTGGGGTGTGTGTTGATGCAAGAGGGTAAGGTGGCGGCTTATGCATCGCGCCAGTTGAAGGTGCGTGAGCGCAATTATCCTACGCATGATATTAAGTTAGTTGTGGTGGTCTTTGCTTTGAAAATCTGGAGACATTACCTGTATGGTGAGAAGTGTACTGTGTACACGGATCACAAAAGTTTGAAGTATCTGATGTCTCAGAAACAGTTGAATCTTAGGCAACGACGTTGGGTGGAGTTGCTTAAAGATTACGATCTGACGATCGAGTACCATCCGAGAAAAGCTAATGTTGTAGCTGATGCTTTGAGTAGAAAGGTGGTAGTGGAGTTGAGGGCTATGTTTGCCAGTTTGAGTATTTTACGAGATGGAGATCTTGTGGTTGAATTGCAAGTGAAACCAACTTTGGTTCAGTTGATAAAGGATAAGCAGCTGTTCGATGATTCCTTGGTGCCACATGTGCAGGATATTGCTAAGGATAGACCATCGGATTTCTGTTTTAATGATGATGGAGTTCTATGTTTTGGGAGTCGGATAGTAGTGCCGAATGATGCTGAGTTGAGGCGTGCTATTCTGACTGAAGCTTATAGTAGTCCTTTTGCTATGCACCCTGGTAGTACAAAAATGTATCGTGATCTTAAGGATGAGTACTATCGGGTGGGTTTGAAGAAAGATGTTGCTGAGTATGTGAGTAAGTGCATGGTTTGTCAGCGAGTTAAGGCTGAGCATCAGTTCCCTTCTGGGTTGTTGCAACCGTTGAGGATTCATGAGTGGAAGTGGGAAAGGATTACCATGGACTTTGTGTCTGGTTTGCCTTTGTCGCCATCGAAGAAGAATTCGGTGTGGGTGATTGTGGATCGCCTTATGAAGTGTGCTCATTTCTTACCTGTGCATACTACGTACACCTTTGATAAGCTTGCAGAGCTGTACATTGCTGAGATTGTGCGGTTGCATGGTGTGCCAAAGTCTATAGTGTCGGATAGAGATCCGAGGTTTACATCGCGTTTCTGGGAATGTTTGCATCAAGCTTTTGGGTACACGGCTGAATTTCAGTACTTCTTATCATCCACAGTCGGATGGACAGTCTGAGCGTGTTATCCAAGTGCTGGAAGATATGTTGCGGTGTTGTGTGATTGAGTTTCAAGGCTCTTGGGAGAAGCATTTGCCTTTGGTGGAGTTTTCTTATAACAATAGCTACCAGGCAAGTATTCAAATGGCACCTTATGAAGCCTTATATGGGAGGAAGTGCAGAACTCCTCTTTGTTGGGCTGAAACAGGTCAGAAGTTGGTTTCAATGCCAGCTTTGTTGAAAGGAACCACCGATAAGGTGAAGCTCATTTGTGAGCGATTGAAGGCAGCTTCTGATCGACAGAAGTCTTACGCGGATTTGAAGCGTAAGGAGATTGAGTTTGCGGTAGGTGACCGTGTGTTTTTGAAGGTTTCGCCTTGAAAAAGGTGATGAGGTTTGCCGGAAGGGTAAGTTGAGCCCTAGGTACATTGGACCATAAGAGGTGATTGAACGTGTGGGTCCTGTTGCGTACAAGCTGAGATTGCCGCAAGAATTGGAAAAGATTCATGATGTGTTTCATGTCTCTATGCTTCAGAGGTATAGATCGAATCCTTCGCATGTTATGCTTGTAGAGGAAGTGGAATTGAATCCAGACTTGACCTATGATGAGGAGCCGGTGGAAATTCTGGATTCGGACAGTAGAGTTCTTCGAGGCAAGACCATTGATTTGGTAAAGGTGTTGTGGAAGCATCGTGGTGTTGAGGAAGCCACGTGGGAAAGAAAGGATGACATGAAGAAGCAGTTTCTGTATCTCTTTCCTCTAGGTAAATTTCGAGGACGAAATTTCTTAAGGGGGAGAGTTGTAACACCCCAATTTTGGGCTTAGAAGTTTAGGGTCTGAACTGGGCCGGTCTGATTTTCAGTTCAAATATAAAATGAGGTTTTAGGGAAAGCCTAGTTCGGGATGCTTTAAAAATATGGAAAAATATCTAAAAATCCTCTTTTAATATATATAAGAGAGTGGTGAAATCAATTTTACAAAATAAGGGTTGGAAATGCAACATTTTGGAATAGTGACTAAAATGCGATTTTTGAAAAGTTCAGTGGTGACTGTTTTGTAAGGATTGAAACTTTGAATCTTTAAGAAGCTAATTTACCCAAGAATTATTTTCTCCATATTTTTCTTAAATTTAAGTGATTTAATTAATGTTTAATTAATTAAATGAAAAGGGGGAAACCACTTTTTAGATTTTCATAACTAACTTTTCATAAAACTTTCTCATCTCTTTTTCTCTCAAAATTCCCTCATCCAAACACTTTTCTCCAGCAACTTATCCATTTATTTTTACTCCAATTGATGAGGTTTCAATCATCAATTAATTCCTAGTTCATCTTACATCAAATCCTTTTGATTTGCTCATTGGAATTTCAAGAAAATTGGCTCAAATCAAGGAGAAATCAACATTTAGAGGTAAGGTTGTTCTTCTCCTCTAAATACTCAGTTCTTTATTGAAATTCCCAAGTTATCAATCCTTAATTTAAGTTTTATAAATGGTTTAAATGAAATGAACTTGATTTTGGCTTAAAACTCAAGATTTGGAGGAAATCTTGAGGAATTTCGTTGTGATTGTTTGGGCTCTGTTTTGAGATGATTATTAAATGTATTTTGGATGTTTAATGATGTGTAAATGAGGTTTTATCAATGCCATCCCGAATAGGTTGTGTTTCCTAAGTTTTTGCTTATGAAATGGTGGTTTTTGGGGTGATCTTGGTGTTCTGTTATAGCTGGAGGTATAAGGACGAGTTTAGGTTCAATTTGGATGTTAATTGATGTTTAGAAATGGTTAGAAGTGATGGATCTTGGCTGGGTTATGTTTTGGAAGAGTTTGGAGGTGATTTCGGTTGTGTTTGGTAGCCGAAATGTTAGTTTTGGTTAGAGCAGAGAGTTTAGGTGTGATGGCTGAAGATTTTAATGCATAATGATGCATTAATCCTCTGCTTTGATGCGTTTAAAACAGGGGAGATATCTTCGGACACTTGTGGTGTTGATCCGGAGGCTTGATCGGTGTTTCGGCAAGCTTGCGAAACGGAATTGGTGAGTGAAGTTAGGTTTCCAGCTTTGAAACAAATGTTTGAAGGTTTTGGGAGCTTAGTTTAAGTCTAAGCAACTTAACTAAGCTCAAGAGTAAGTTTTTGGAAAAACTCTCGTGGATGAGCCATGGAGTGGTTCATGCGTTTGTTATAAAATTGCATGTTTAAATTCTGTTTTGAAAGCATGGTTAATGCTGGTTTTGAAAGCCATATGTTGAAGGATGCTCAAGGTAAGAGATCCTTGGATGATATGTTGTAAATGTGGATTTGATGCATAGTGTTGCATGATGTTAAATGGCTTTGTTTAATGCTTTAAAACAGTGAATTGTTGATGATAAATGATGTATATTGGCAAGTGATGTGTTGGTTTTAAAGTACTTGAATCGGATATAGTTAGTTGGCTATAGGATTGGGTGCACCGTGAATAAAGTCGCCTTGGATGTTGAGGGGTTGTAATTGTACCGTAAACTCCATCCAAGTATACTAACGAGAAAGGTAAGATCACAATGGTGGTTAAAAGTCCATGTGTGGATCTTGTGTTGTGTGTCCCGTGTTCTCGTTAGTGGAGTTATACAACTACCGATGAGTGATGTTGAGGGGTTGTGATTGTACCGTTAAACTCCATCACGAGTGTTGAGGGGTTGTGATTGTACCGGTAAACTCCACCTTGTGTGTTCGGTAGTGTGTATGAAGCGTATGGGACAACGCTTGTAATCTGCGTATCCAATTGTGTTTTATGTTGTAAATGGTTATGGATGATCCCTTGAAAGCCAATATGACATGTTGATTTCAATGAAGCATGAGATGCTTGTTATGTATGCAAGGTTGCATGAATAATGATGATTATGTGATGGAAGGTTTTGCTAAAAGTGTTTTATAAAAAGCATTATTGTGTTGTTTCTTTAGAGCATGCCTCACTAAGCAATTGTGCTTACGCTCTCTCTCTTGAACCAATAATGCAGATAATTGAGGTGTTTGAAGGCAACAAGGAGGCTAAGAGTCCAAGGGAAAACTAAGCTCATGTATGGTGACGTTTTTATAACACTATTAGTTTTTGATATTTTGGCAATGGGAACCTAGGTTGTGTTTTGGGAGGTGTTTTGGACTCCCTAGTTGTGGCATGATCCCTTTGATGATTTAGATTTGTAAGTGGCCATTTTGATGCTTGATTTGGTGTTTTGTTGGTTGCTGGTTTTGGATACTAGGATGCATGCCTATAGACTTGTGGAATTCCATGATTGATGCCATGAACATGTTTTGATGTTGCAAACATGTACCTTATATGTATGATGACTTGTTGGAATGTTTAGGAAGTCATTAGGATGTGTTTAAGTGGTTTTATGCATGTTAAACCAGCAAATTCTGCAGCTTCTGGGCAACCCGTATCGATACACTCACAGGCGTTTCGAAACGGGGGCCTGTAATGGCCTTGGTGTTTCGAAACGGTTGGTGACCGTATCGAAACGGTTTGGCCACTGGAAGGCCCTGTTTCGAAACAAGTCTCGAAACGAACCCGTGTTTCGGAACGGTCAACCCCGTTTCGAAACAGGTGACCGTTGGGCACTGATTTGAATGGTTTTGAGGTTTGCAAGCTTTACGTTTCAGTCCTGAAAATTGTATTTGCAACTGCATGAGTTCGAGATGTCCGATTAAGGTGAAATTTGACAGGAAAACATGTAATATGATTAATTTAATATTGGTAACTTAAAAATCAGTTAAGACCTCCTAATTTCCAGAATTTGCAATTTGGCTAGTCAAACCAAGATTCGACTCAATGTCCTTGGCTCTAGTGACCAAGACATCGAAATCTGTATAATCCGCCGCAAGCATAAAGGTCTTCACATCCGTTACCAACCCATAACGGAATCGTTCGCACTATTCCCGTTCATTAGGGATTAGCTCAGGTGCATACTGACTGAGGCGGACAAACTGAATCTCATACTAAGCCACCGTCATGCTACCTTGCACAAGAGACATAAATTCTCTTTTCTTCACATCTAGGTATCGCACACCCAGATACTTCCGCGCACTAAGAAAGAACGTCCAGGTCACTTTACCATCTTCCATCCCAGAGATAGTGGTCGTCCACCACGTATAAGCATCACCATGCAGCAGTGACACCACACAACCCAGCTTCTGCACATTATTGCAGCTCATCTGACCCAAAATCATCTTGGTACTTTCCAACTAAGACACAGATCCTTCCAGAGATAGACCTCTGAACTCAGTCCCTCCCAGACTGCAAAGACGTTCCAAAGGCAACCTCCCATTAGCATCATCCTGATGCGCAGCTCCATGAGCTCCAGCTACTGCTACCTGGAAAGCTCCAGCAATAGCATGAATCAACACCGTCATGTCAAGAGCAGCTTGCCCCTGCACACCTTCAGGTCCAGCGACCCCAGCACCAGCCCCAGCATTTCCAACTCCAACACCACCATCACCACCAGGTGGTCCACCACCTGGAGGAGGAGGCAAATCCACAACATTCTCAGCATTCTCATCATTCTCATTCTGAGCCATAGCTCTTGTATTCATCCTCATCTCTCTACGTGGCCCCATTTACAAAGAAAACAATGCACTGACACAAATGCAATAAACACAATTAGGCTCAATAAGGTAAGTAATACAAGTACTCGAGCTCTTTTTCGAAAACAATTCCTTTCATTAGTTTTGATACGGCAATGGGATCTCCTAACACACTCCAACATAGCATCATATCACAAAAGCATCACATTTGATATCATACATCACTATTCACACAACATTCTTTCACCCAAAAGGCATATCATGCAATTACACAAACAACATCCACATCACAAACCCCAATTATAGGAGAACTAAGCTTTGATACCACCAAATGTAACCCCCTTAGCCCGGCCTAGACGGTTGACCCGAACTACAAAGATTACACGGGGAAAACCGAAGTCAACCCGAAAGTCAACCTTGATTCACAACCCTTTTTTCTTTTTAATCTTGTCTAGATACATATTAACCCTAAGTGAGTGCTCATAAAACATATTTGGAAACGGCACAGCGATCGGATATCATACAGGGACTCAATTGCACTAATTATAAGTTTAGGGACCATTTTGTAATTTCTGTAAAATAGAAGGTCTTTACTGAGTTTAATCTTACCAATATGGAATTAGTCATGTTACATGCTTCACTGCCAAATTTCATCTTAATTGAACATCTCAAACTCAAGCAATTGCAATATCAACATTTGGGACTAAAATGTAAAGCTTGCAAACTTCTGCACCATTCAAATCAGTGCCCAACGGTCACCTGTTTCGAAACGTCCACCAGTTGTATCGAAACGATGGATCAAAACGGAGTTGACCATTTTGATATGCGGGTTGGTTCTGAGACTGGTTCCGAAACGAGGCCTTCCAGTAGCCAAATCGTTTCGAAACATCCCTTAGCGTTTCGAAACACGAAGGCCATTTCAGGCCCCCGTTTCGAAATACTAAGGGCATATCAACAAGTCATCAAACATATAAGGTGCATGTTCAGAACTCCTAAACACATTCATAGCATCAAGCGTGAAAATTCATAAGTCTAGAGGCATGCATCCTAATAACCAATCCAAAAAGGGAAATCAAACCTCCAAACAAGCAAGTAAGGCCATTTACAATTCAAATCAACCAAGGCACGCATGCCTCAACTACAGGGAGTTTAACACATCTCCCAAAACAAAACTTAGGTTCCCATTGCCAATTTATCAAAACTAATAGTGTATGAAAACTTCACCACACATTAGCTTGGACTTCCTTGGATGAACTTAGCTTTCTTGATGCCCTTAAACACCTCAATTATCTGCATTATTGGTAAAAGAGAGCGTAAGCACAAATGCTTAGTGAGGCGTGCTCTAAAGAAAACCAACACAATAATGCATTTTTAGAAAACACTTCCATTAAAGCTTTTAAACCACATGCTCAACTCTTTCTCATGCTTGGAAAAATTCAAAGCAAACTCATTGAAAATACATGTACCTTCATTCTATCTCATGCATTAAAACCAATGCAAATCTCATGGCAAGGCCATTCGCATGCTTGTATAGTCAAAGCATTTCTAAACAAAACACATATGCATATCTCAAAGCATAAATCATTTCACCAAGGTACATGTGTAACAAAAACCATTTCATCATTTATATTGGCATTTAGCATCTCATCAATACTCAGATATGCGGACACATTTCTACACTAGACTCTTCCGGTGGAATCTCACATCACCGTACTCACTTGTCTAGCAACAACTTCCGGTGGAATCTCTCATCACCGTACTCACATGGCGGAATCTCTCATCGCCACAAAGCTTGGGTATTTCACCAAGTCCTACCCGATGGAATGCCCATCATCGGAAAATCTCCCTTTGGCTTAACCAAAGAGCACATACGAATTTTTAGTTTATAGTGCACTCTCATCCTATTGATCGATCAATTATATCCGGTAGGTTTCTCAACAGCTATGCCAATATAATGTGTTTAAATATCATCACACCTACTGTTTTTCATGAAAAATACTCAAATGTTTTCTCTTCTCTTTTCAAATAAATAATCATATTTTGCTTTAAACCAAGAGCTCAAATCTATTCAATGCATCATGCCATCACATGACAACTCTACAAGCATAATCTCATGCTTCAAAACATGCATAAAAACAGTAGGAATTTAACAATCACAAATCATGAGCATGTAAAAGCAATTTGGGGCCAAACACCGCTTTAGAGAGATCAAATCAAGTCATACTTACTTCCGGACTTAGGAAGGTGTTTCAAACCTATCCTAAATCCCCAAACCTTGTGTTTTTGTCCTCATGGACTTCAAAATCAAATGCACTCACCGATTTCGTTTCTCTTGCTTGTTGAAACGCCGATTAAGCCTCCGGATCAACTCCAAAAGTGTCTGAAGATGTCTCCCATGTTTTAGACACATCAAAGCAGAGGATTAATGCATCATCATGCATTGAAATCTTCAGCCAACACTCCTAAACTCGCTGCTCTACCTAAAACCAACATTTCAGCCACCAAACACAACCGAAATCACCTCCAAACTCTTCCAAAACTTAACCTAGCCAAGATCCATCACTTCTAAACATTTCTAAACATCAATTAACATCAAAAACAAATCTCAACTCGTCCTTATACCTCCAGCTATAACAGAACACCAAAAACACCTCAAAAACCACCATTTTCATAAGCAAAAACTTAGGAAACACAACCTATTCGGGATTGGATTGATAAAACCTCATTCCTAACATCATTTAACATCCAAAATACATTAAGGAACTATCTCAAAACAGAGACAATCAATTACAACGAAAATCTTCAAGATCTCTTCCAAAATCTTGAGTTTTAAGCCAAAATCTTGTTTCTAACATTAAAACCATTTATTAAACTTTAATAAAGGATTGACAACTTGGGAATTTCAGTAAAGAACGGAGTATTTAGAGGAGAAGAACAATCTTACCTCTAAATGGTGATTTCTCCTTGATTTGGGCAAAATTCCATGAAAAAGCAATGTAGAAATCAAAAGGATTTGTTGCAAGATTGATTAGAAACCAATAGGTGATAGAAATCTCATCAATTGAAGTGAAGATCAAAGTAAATTTTTCTGGAGAAAATGTGTTTGGATGATAGGATTTTGAGAGAAAATGAATGAGGGAAAATTAGAGAAATGTAGTTATGAAAATCAAAAGGTAGTTTTCTCCTTTCTTTTATTTAATTAAACATTAATTAAATCACCCAAATTAAGAAAAATATCTGGAGAAAAACATTTTGGGTAATTAGCTCCTTAAAGATTCAAAGTTTCAATCCTTTACAAAACAGTCACTACTAAACTTTGCAAAAATCGCATTTTGGTCACTACACCGAAATGTAGTATTTCCCAACCTTATTTTGTAAAATTGATTTCACCACTCTCTTAAATATATTAAAGAAGGATTTTTAGATATTTTTCTATATTTTTAAAGCATCCCGAACTAGGCTCTCCCTAAAACTTCCTTTTATATTCGAACCGTTTCTCAGACCGGTCCAGTTCAAACCCTAAACTTCTAAGCCCAAAATCGAGGTGTTACATACCTTAACCGTATCAACAACCCACCAGTTCCTGTTGTTATGACGTGGATGGATCGCGTTGGTTTTGGCCACGTAGCAAGGATCATAGGGGGTGAAGTGTAACCCATCGTTGATTAGCGCGCTAATAGAACGGTGGAGGCCAGAGACGCACACGTTTCATCTCCCGATAGGCGAGGCAAAAATAACGCTGGAGGATGTTGCCTACCATCTAGGGTTGCATACAGACGGCAACGTTATTACGGGTGTCGCGTTGGGCCATTGGCCAACTATATTTGCTGAAGAAATGGGAGTGATGCCCCCAGAGGAGGTGTGGGACGGTGGGAAAATAGAATTATCTTATTTGGAGGCTGAATTTGGAAACCCTCCCCCCCAATGCGGATGAAGTTACACGTCAGGTATTTTTTCGATTTTTCCACTATTTTATATTTTTTTCATATATTTCATTTATTTAAAAATTAGGATGCCTTTATTAAATATTTAGGATGCTTTCATTAAATTTAGGATGAAATTTGAAATATTTATTTGAAAATTAGGATGCCTTTATGAAATATTTAGGATGCCTTTATTAAATAATTATGATGCTTTTATTAAATTTAGGATGAAGTTACAAATATTTATTTGAAAATTAGTATGCCTTTATTTGAATATTTAGGATGCCTTTATTAAATTTAGGATGAAGTTACAAATATATTTTTTTAAAAATTAGGATGTCTTTATTAAGTATTTATTTTCACAGTGGTTTGTGCGTGACCACATCTTGCGCATTATTGGCGGGATATTAATGCCAGACAAATCCCGCACCAAGGTGCACGTGATGTGGCTTCTTCGTCTTACAAATTTCGATGAATCTAGAGGAAAATCTTGGGGAGCAGCTATCTTGGCGTTTCTTTATAGAGAGCTCTGCAGAAACGTGGACAAATCTAGATCAGCGATGGGAGGATGTTGTTTACTCCTTCAGTCTTGGGCTTGGTTTTGGATGCCTTTTTTAAGCCCGCAGCTTCGACAGTCCGCCGCTATTTCATTTCCGCTTCTACGGAGGTACTATGTAATATATTATATTTTTTCTATTTTTAAATTATTTTATTTAACGAATTGTTTTTTTTTTTCATTATTGATAGGTGGAGCGGAACACTGACCCACCACGGCCTGTCGAAGACCAAAAAACAATACAGCCTTCTTTTGGATAAGTTGAGGCACGACCAGGTAATTCGAAAATTAATTTGAATGTTTTCATACTATTTTTCCAATAATATTTCATATAACTGTTACAAACGTTTTCATTTTTTTTTAGTTCGTGTGGAGGCCCTACGCTTCAGAGGATATTTAGCAGATTACTCTACCCAAGATTCTGCGTGAGCAATAAGTATGGATTTTCGTAGTATCGCTGATCAACTACGAAATTGTCGTGTGGCATGCTACGGATAGGGTTCTCCGATAGTTCGGGTACGTCCAAAATATTCCACTCCTGACCCCACAAAATATGGACCAATTCCACCATCTGACGCGCCAGGGGAAGACGGAGGTTGACTGGTCCAGTTACCATGCTGACTGGATAGCGTTTTGGGTTAATCGATTTGCCCGCCCCCCACCCCTTCTCTGACCCATTATCGAAGGGGGCGATTCGGTCGATTTCAATTACTTTCAGTGGTATGGGGTCAATGGGAAGCAGCATATCCTTACTCAGGAGGAGTGCGAGGAAGAGCTTCCCCAGCCTCCCCAAAACCGCCCACGCGGCACCCGTCGAGCGAGCCAGAGCCAGAGGCAGAGCCAGTCGAGGTAGCGCGGTCCGAGACCACGACATGACACTGCAGAGGCCTCATCTTCTAGCACAGTATTTCATACTTTTAGCGGTCCTTCGAGTTTCCAGCAGATGAGGCCTCCACCCGAGTTTGACTTCTCTGATGCCTACCGTCCCCATATGCCGACGAGTGACCTTCCGCTTATCGATATTCCACCGTTGGCATCTCAGTATGACTTTAGCATTATGAAGCAAATGCCGCCGGGTAGCTTGTTTTACTCCCCACCTGGGCCTAGCAGAGATCCGCGTATCGCAGACGATGGTGACGATGATGGGGACCAGGGCCCAGCACATGATGTTCGGAGGTATCCAGATCGTGATCGTCGTCCACCCGACTGCGGAACGGGTGGACATAGGCATCATTAGTCTTTTTTTTAATTGATATGTACTTATGTTTTAAATATTTTTATTCCAGACATTTGTTTTTTATAATCCTGTATTTTAATTTTGTTTATCTATTATAATTAAACTTTAAAATGTTTATTTAATTTTAGTTTTTAATTAATTTTATGCAATTACTAAACCGAAAATCGACATTTGTTCAAAGGCAACTTCATTCAAAAAAGGATGATAGCATAGGGTTTTGGAAGCCATTTTAAACCAGTGTAGAATGGACGGAAATTAACCGTGTTGGTGTCATGTGATAGAGAATTTCCAGTACTACAACCCCAAACTCGATGTTCACTAAAAATATACGATTTACACGCCCGAAATTGGGCTCGAACAGGCCTACCCAAGCTTGTTTTTCCTAGTTCTTCAGCCCAGTTTTGCACAGAACTCGCGTCCTGCAGAACGCGAGATCTGCGCGATATATTCAGCCGCCCTTTCAAATTCTCGGGGCCACGTAGACTGAACTCGCGTTATGCAGAACACGATGTCAAACCTCGCTTCCTACAAATCGCGAGGTTAATCGACATGGAAAGTTTGGAGGTCATTTTCCCAAATAATAGTTTGAGGGAGCCAAAACCCTATATATTTATTTAAAAGGGGTTTTGCCCCAAAATTGCCAAAAATCTGGCTACTTTTGGAGGAGGTCCCTATCATAATTTGGCTCCAGCATTGGTAATAGATGGGGCCAACTTATCTGAAACATCCAGGAGAGAAAGATTTGATCAAGCAAAATATCTTGTGTTAGTTGAGAAAAAGACAGACATCCTCGATTTCATCATGACGGGAAGTTAGAATTGCAGTTCGGACAAAAAATTTCATAGAGGAGACCGTTTGAATTGATGGGGAGAAGGTGAAGAGCTACGAGAGTGACTTTCATAACAAGACCATGTGTCCCTATCTGCAGACGTCGGACGTGAAATGGGACTCGAAAAGTGAACCTAGTCTTAGGCTCTCAGCAGTCAGCACTATTGTGTTGCCACTTGCCAGATGGTTGAGTAAATGAAGAATATCCCCAAGAAGGCGGCTCGAAGAATGGTAAATTTGGCTCAACACGTAATTTTGTAAACCCAGAAGTCACCACAATAGCAGTGAAAGCTTGAATTAATGTATTGATGCCATGCAAAGTGATTTTGTGAATTAAGCCCATTTAGTGAAGAAACAAGCAGTTGGAGAGAAAAGCCCATCTAATGTTGGCCTTCATGAAATTTTAGTAAAGAATCTAGCATTGATATTAGGAACAAATAGGGACTATTAATCTCATGTGTTGGGCTTCCGGGTATAAAAAATCAGCCCACAAATAAAACCAAAAGGGGGAGGAGGTCCGTCAAGACTAGACTTAATTACAACAACCATTGGAGTTGGCCAATGTTTCTCTCTTCACCGGGACAAAAATCCTCACATGGAAGAAGGAAAATGAAAGAAAAGAGATTGCTTCTAACCAACAATTTCCTTGAAATTTTGGCTGGTAAAAATGGCTTCGGAGCAGAGTGTGAAAGTCACAACAATGAAGACCTGTGTGAAGCCGCTGCAATGTTGGAGGTGGGGGAAGCAGTGGGTTTCATATTTGGAGAAAATAGAGATTCAGTCATCGATCGGTTTCAAAGTCTTGAAGATGAGGACGTGGGCCCCTTTTAGAGGAAGGTAAGTCTTGTATTTTTTTGTAGAGCTAATATGTGCTCATTCAGCTTGTTATCCTAGAATGTTCGGGGACTTGGGAAAGTAGAAAAATACAGGGCAGTTAGGAAGTTAGTGTTGGCAAATGGAGTCGAAAATGGAAATCATTGACGCGAGAATAGTTACAGCAATTTAGAAGAAATTAGGTGTTGAGATTGTCTTTTTGCGCCTGCGTGCAGGTCAATTGGGGAATTGTATGTTGTTGGGAGAGAAACTTTATGAAGGTAGAGAACTCATTAGTCTGACCCAATTTCATATTGATCATTGAGACTGTAACAAGGTGGAGGAGAAATGTAATTTTGTGAATTTATATGCTCCAAATAATGCGGTGGAAAAAAAGACAGTGTTCTTGGAATTGGGTGATTTGATATCTTCATTGGATGGGATTTGGGTAGTGGGGTGAGGAATCACGAGGAGAAATTAGGACGATGAAAGTTCTTGATGGCAATGGGTTGGTTTATCTTCCTCTTGTGGGCAGCTGATACACCTGGAATAATATGAGAGAATGTGTCGACTGGACCGACTACTGATTTCCCTGGAATAATATTGGTCCGCTCTCAAAACTGATGTTATGTGTTTCCTCTAGGAGTTCTGGGAAGCTAAAACCTAGGATGTTAGCTTAAATCACTCATTTATCTCCCTCATTCTGAAAGTATTCGCACCAGAGAAATTAGATGATTTTCGTCCAATTAGACTTGTGGGGGAGTTTACAAGATCCTAGCAAAAATTCTAGCAAACAGGCTATCCATATGCATGGAAGAAATCAATTTGCCTTCATAAAAGGGAGGCAAATTCTGGACTGTTCATTGGTTGCTGATGAAGTGATCGATCACGTTAAGAGGCATGGAATGGAAGGATTGATATTCAAGGCAGACTTTAGAACGGCGTATGACACGGTCAATTGGGATTTTTTTTATTTAATGCTGTGGAAGTTAGGGTTTGGATTGAAGTCGAGAGATTGGATCAGACTATGCATCTCTACAGCTTGTGAATGGGTTGCCTACTAAAATATTCGGGACTAAAAGAGGGTTGTGTGAAACAAATATTTTAATTTTGATATAACTAAAAACCTAAGGACTAAATTAAAAGTCTAAACGAATTTTAAGTCCTAAAAATATCCCCATATAATTTTTATAATATGCCTAAGTTAAAAACATACTTTTCCAATTATTTTTCTAAGTGTTTCAAGTCAAAACAGTGGTTTCCATGCACCCGTTCCGAAACGGCCTCAAGGCGTTTCGAAACAGTTTCACCACTGTCGACCACCGTTCCGATACGGGTATCGAAACACCTGGAAGCGTTTCGAAACGGCTCACCTCGTTTCGAAACTGTTCTTCATGTTGGATTAAAAAAGGGTTAAATTAATTCAAATATTTCAGATTTTTTTAATATATAAGGGGTGTTTCGAAACGGCTAAGGCCCGTTCCGAAACGACCCTTTGACAGTAGCCATTCCGTTTCGAAACGGATCAATACCGTTCCGAAACAGGGGCTAGGTTTCAGTTTGAAAAATATGACCGTTGTATGTCTTAACTGATTTTATCAAAACCGTTAAGGCGTTTCGAAACGGTCTAGGACCGTTCCGAAACGACCCTTTTACAGTGGCAAAACCGTTCCGAAACGGCCCTAAGGTGTTTCGGAACGGGCTCTTAAATGCACCCCAACGGCTCTTTCTATTTTTAGTCCGTTCCGAAACAGGTTTCCCGTGTTCCGAAACGGGTTGGTGCAGACAGCATTTATGGTGGTAAGAGAGGGTTCCAACGGCTCCAATTACTTCTCCAACCACTCAAACGGCTAGAAATCAATGAGAAGGTATAAAAGGGACATCCAAAAGCATCAGCAACAACTATTGAACTTCAAGCAAACATCCAAACATCAAATTCAAGCATTAGAGCAAAAATCCCAAATTTGTGTAAAATCCCAATTTGTGTTCTTCATTCATATTTTGTAAAATTGGGTTGAGTGCTTGTATTGGGGCTATCATTTGTATTGAGAGATACCTATTTAGCCTACAAATTCCTTTGTTCTCTTGTGTGAGGGTTGGGTTGATTTTTGGGTAGAAAAATCAACCGATATTGTAAAGGGTTGCCTCCTTGTCCTAGAAAAGGGGAAGATCAATTTAGTGAAATTGTTGCAAATCCTTAGTGAGACTAAGGTAGTGGATGTAGAGTTCATTTGGAACTTGAACCACTCTAAATTCCTTGTCCTTCAATTTTAATTTGCCAATTTCCACTACAATCCTTAAAATTTCCAATTCACCCCCCCTCTTGGTAAATATCGATCTTTCGATCCACTCAACAATTGGTATCAGAGCTTAACTCTTTGAGGATTAACAACCACAAGAGGAGATCCTTGGAAGAGTGTGATCATCAAAATATCAAGAGATGGCTTCAACCTCCGGTTCCGGCATGTACGAGTCACAATCAACCACCAAGCCTCCTTTCTTCAATGGTGACAACTACTCCTTTTGGAAGAACAAAATGAGGCTATTCATCAAGTCAAGTGACTACCTTGTATGGGATGTCATTGAGGATGGGCCATACATTCCATTGAAGCAAGATGGTGAAGGCAAGATGGTGTTGAAGAAGAAAGCCGAAATGAGTGAAGAGGAGAGGAAGAAGATTCAAGTCAACGATAAAGCTCTCCACATGCTTTTTTGTGCTTTCGGTCCGGACATCTATTCAAAGGTCTCTTCCATTGAAAATGCCAAAGAAGTGTGGGACACACTTGAGACTACTTATGAAGGCACCAATGATGTCAAGGAAACTAAGATTGGTCTTCTCAATCTTAGTTATGAAAATTTCAAGATGGAGCCCGATGAGACGGTGTCAAAGATGTTTGATCGATTCTCCACAATTGTCAACGGGCTAAAGGGCTATGGAGAGATCATACCGGAAGACAAGCTTGTCCGGAAGCTACTCTATTCACTTCCCGAAGCTTGGGATGGGAAGAGAACCGCCATCATAGAAGCAAAGAACTTGAAAACATTAAAGCTTGATGAGCTTGTGGGTTCTCTCCTTACTCATTAGATCATGAAGCAAGGAAGGGAAGATGAGAAAAAGAAAGAAGAGAAAAGAGTAGAGAAGCTTGAAGTCGAAAAGAAGAAGAAGATGGGAATAGCTCTCAAGGCAAAAGCTTCACAACATGATGAGAGCTCATCTTGTGAGGAGGATGAACTTGAAGAATTGGCTATGATAGCCAAACGATTCTCACGCTTCATGAGGTCCAACCGGGGAAGAAAAATCCAAAGAAAGATGGACTTCAAAGGAAGGAACAAAGAAGAAGGGAAGGACCCCATCATTTGCTATGAGTGCAAACAATCCGGTCACATCCGTTCGGAGTGCCCTCAACTCAAGAAGAAGAGCTTTGAGAAGAAGAAGAAACTCAAAGCCAAACTTGCTACTTGGAGTGATGAGGAGTCATCGGAGGATGACGAACAAGAAGTGGCCAACCTTTGTCTCATGGCACTTGAGGAAGATTCCTCCTTGGTAACCTCTAACTCATCTACTTTAGATTTTTCATATGAAGAATTAAATGATGCATATGATGAGTTGCAAGAGGTATATGATGAATTAGTTGAGAAATTTAAAGAGTCGGTCATTAAAAACAAGAAAATCATTTTAGAGCTAAATGAGAAAAATGACTCACTCACTCAAGCTAATTCTAAATTTGAGAAAAAGATTTTAGGATTAAAAGATGAACTTAAATTCTTTCAAGATGAAAATGTTGATCTTAATAATCTTTTGTCTCAATGCAATAGTGAACACCAAAAGGTGTTAGGTGAGCTAAATGAGCTCAAAAAGTCCTTAAAAATGTTGGTAGTGTCAAACATGAAGTAGGAGAATCCTCTAGAACACACCAACCTAAGAAAAGGACTAATTACTACAAACAAGGTAGCTACCCTAGACATAGTAGAGCTAAAAGAATTAGAAGTGTATGGGTTCCTAAGGAACTTGTAAAATCTAATAATATTATTGCTATGTCATCTTGGATTCCTAAGGGAACCAAGGTTTTGGGAGCTAACACTCATGGACCCAAAATGATTTGGGTACCAAAAATCAAGGTTTAATATCTTTGTTTGTAGGGGGAGCATTGCTACAAGGCCAAAGCACAAAGTCAAAACTCATGGTACCTTGATAGTGGATGCTCGAGACACATGACCGGAGACAAGAGTCGATTCATGAATTTAAAGCCAAAAAGTGGAGGAGTAGTAACATTTGGTGACAACTCCAAAGGCCACATTAAAGGTATTGGCTCCATAGGTAATCACTCTACCATTCTCATTGAAAATGTCTTATATGTCGATGGTCTTAAACATAATTTATTGAGCATAAGTCAATTGTGTGATAAAGGATTTAATGTTTTATTTGATAAAAATGGATGCAAAATTGTTGACATTAAATCTAATAATATTATGCTCATAGGTCATCGCATAGGAAACATATACATGGTGCATTTAGATGACATACATACATCTCATGCATGTTTAGTTGCTCAAAATGAAAATGATGCATGGTTGTGGCATAGGAAGCTAGGACATGCTAGCATTAGTGTTTTGGAAAAACTAGTCTCTCTAAATCTAGTTAGAGGTTTGCCCAAAATTAAATTTTCAAATGACAAAATTTGTGATGCATGCTCTAAGGGTAAACAACATAAGTCTTCCTTTAAATCCATTAATGATGTTTCTACTAGTAGATGCTTACAATTAATTCACATGGATTTATTTGGGCCAATTAGGACTATGAGCTTGGGTGGTAAATCTTATGCATTCGTGTTAGTTGATGATTTTTCTAGATTTACTTGGGTTCTCTTTTTAAGTACTAAAGATGAGGCTTTGGAAAAATTCATCACATTTTCAAAATTAACCCAAAATGATCTTGAACTTAGAATTTCACACATTAGAAGTGATCATGGAACCGAGTTTCAAAATTTAGGGTTTGAAGAATTTTTGAATGAAAATGGTATTAGCCATAATTTTTCGGCTCCTCGAACTCCTCAACAAAATGGGGTAGTTGAGAGGAAAAATAGAACTTTACAAGAAATGGCTAGAACTATGCTTTGTGAAAATAATTTACCTAAATATTTTTGGGCGGAAGCCACAAACACCGCTTGTTATATTGTAAATCGAGTAATGATTAGGCCAATTTTAAAGAAAACACCTTATGAGATTTTAAAATCTAAAAAGCCTAACATTAGCTATTTTCACCCTTTTGGGTGTAAGTGTTTTGTTTTAAATAATGGAAAAGATAACTTAGGTAAGTTTGATGCAAAAAGTGATGAAGCTATTTTTATAGGTTACTCTTTAACCTCTAAAGCCTATCGAGTATTTAACAAAAGAACTTTAGTAGTAGAAGAATCCATTCATGTTGTATTCGATGATAACCTCCTTCCTAGGAAGGATTCTTGTGATGATGATGATGTAGGAATCATAAATGCCTTTGATGGAGGTCAAACTTCAAAGGAGGATGAGATTCAACCAAAAGAAGAAGACACACAAGATCCACCTCTTGAAGCCTTGAAGGACTTGGCTATTGAGGAAAAGGAAGTGAGCTACCCAAGGGAGTTGAACTATGTCAAAGATGGTGAAATCTTGGGTGATCCATCCAAGGGGGTAACCACTCGTTCTTCTCTTAAATTAATGAACCATGTTGCATTTATCTCATGCATAGAGCCTAAAAACATAAAAGAAGCATTGAAAGATGACTTTTGGATTATGGCTATGCAAGAAGAGTTAAATCAATTTGAGAGAAGTAATGTATGGACATTAGTTGATAGGCCTAGTAATCAATCTACAATAGGAACTAAATGGGTCTTTAGGAACAAACTAGATGAGAGTGGTAACATTGTGAGAAATAAAGCTAGACTTGTAGCACAAGGTTACACTCAAGAAGAGGGAATAGATTTTGATGAAACCTATGCACCCGTAGCTAGAATGGAAGCCATTAGGATGTTGCTTGCATATGCATGTTATCATAATTTCAAGCTTTTTCAAATGGATGTTAAAAGCGCATTTTTAAATGGTTTTATAAATGAAGAAGTGTATGTGGAACAACCACCGGGTTTTGAAGATTCAAAATTTCCAAATCATGTTTTCAAACTTACCAAAGCTCTTTATGGTTTAAAACAAGCTCCTAGAGCTTGGTATGAAAGGCTTTCAAACTTTTTAATTAAAAAAGGTTTTGAAAAAGGTAAGGTGGACACTACACTTTTCATAAAAATGTATAAAAATGACATTTTAGTAGTTCAAATTTATGTTGATGATATAATTTTTGGTTCTACTAATGAATGTCATTGTCAAGAGTTTGCTAAGCTAATGCAAGGTGAATTTGAGATGAGCATGATGGGGGAGCTCTCATTCTTTTTGGGACTCCAAATCAAGCAAAAGAAGGATGGCACCTTCATCAACCAAGCAAAATACATAAAGGATATGCTCAAGAAATTTGGCTTGGAGAATGCAAAGCCTCAAGCCACTCCTATGAGCTCATCTACAAAGCTTGACAAAGATGAAGGAGGTAAGTGTGTTGACTCTAAACTTTATCGTTCTATGATTGGATCCTTGCTTTACCTTACCGCAAGTAGACCGGATATCTTGTTTAGTGTTTGCTTGTGTGCTAGGTTTCAAGCTAGTCCTAGAGAGTCTCACCTTATAGCCGTTAAGAGAATCTTTAGATACCTTAGAGACACTCCTTGTTTAGGCCTTTGGTATCCTAGAGACTCTACCTTCAACCTACATGCTTATTCGGATGCGGATTATGGGGGTTGCAAAATTGATAGGAAAAGTACTTCGGGAACTTGCCAATTCTTAGGTAGTATGCTCATATCTTGGTTCTCTAAGAAACAAAATAGTGTAGCCTTATCTACCACCGAAGCCGAGTACATATCCTTAGGGAGTTGTTGTGCTCAAGTCCTTTGGATGAAGCAACAACTCTTAGATTATGGAATTAAAGTTGGAACCATACCCCTAAAATGTGACAACACTAGTGCAATCTGCTTAACTAAAAATCCCATCCAACACTCTAGAACCAAACATATAGAAATAAGGCATCATTTCATTAGAGATCATGTCCTTAAGGAAGATGTGGTTATAGAGTATGTAGACACCTTAAATCAATTAGCGGACATTTTTACAAAACCTTTAGACAAAGAGCGTTTTTGGTCCCTTAGGAGAGAGTTAGGTCTAGCTAGCCTATCTTGACCTTTTAGGACCTCTTTTGTGCTTAAATATGCTTGATTTTGTGAAATGCCATGTTGATGTGTTTAAACTCCTAATTTCATCCATGCTTATAGTTAGGGGGAGTATGTTTATGCCTACATATGTTTTGCCTGCTCATTCATGACATTTATGCATGTTAGGCCTCTTATAAGATCATTTTTCTGCATTTTTGGAGCCTCATCTGCACTTCCAGGCCCAGGTGTATCGAAACAGGTGAACCCGTTTCGATACGGGTACCTTAAATCACGTTCTGAGAAGAGGGCGTTTCGAAACGCCTAATAGCGTTCCGAAATGTTTTTGATTCTGCCAAGGGGGTGTATCGGAACGCGTTCCGATACGGGTCAAAGGGTGTTTCGATACGGTCAACTGCGTATCGAAACGTTCTGTTTATGGTTTTAAAATGGTCAAAACCCTAGCCGCCCGTTCCGAAACGGTCTTGACCGTTCCGAAACGGCATCGCGGATTGCTATATCTAGGGCTTTTAATGATACAAATTTACTTTTTATCAAACTCTAAAACCCTAAACCGCCTCCCTCTCTATAAATACCCTCTCAAACTCCTTGATTTTCACCAAATTGTGAGGGGTTTTAATCTTCAACTCAAGTCTAAGCAAGTTTCATCAATCTTGTGCAAGGATTTCTTCAAAATCATCCAAAATCCCAAACTAAGGTAATTTTTCAATTTTTCTCTTTTCTTTCAATTCATGTTCGAATCATAGGATAGAAAATCTTATTTTTGTATAAATTATACGTTTTTGTTGTGGGTTTTCAAAATCTTGTGAAAATTTTTTCAAATCCCAAAATTTTTGATTCGAATATAAAATTTTTCAATCGTCTTTTTTTTTAAACACTGTTTTATTTTAATTTTGTTTTCAAAAACCTAAGTGGGATTTCTTATTGGATTGATTTTAATTATCAATGCATACACTCAATTTTAAAACAATTGCTTAATGTTTTTAGATGGCGGATCAATCGAACAAAAAGCGCAAGGCCGTTCAATCCGGTGAATCGAGCATTCGTCCGAATCTCACTCAGCTTTTTCAGAAATCCTTCAAAACTTCGGAAGCACGTGCTCGCTTTGCTTATGTCAAGGATTTCGCGGTTCGTAAGGAACGTGTTATCGATCTTGAATTCCTCAATTCCGAGCGATTCCTTTTTCGTTATCTTCCTCGTTTGGATGAGTGGAATCTCATGGATTTCTTGAGCCTTCCGGATGTTTGCTACAAAAATATGGTACTCATCTTTTACTCCAATGCTCACTTTCTTTATGATGAGTCCAAAACCGAGATCATAGGGATTGAGTCATCCTTGCTAGGCAAAAAGGTTGTTATAAATGTTAAACTTTTAGAGTCTGCTCTTAAACTGAAAAATGAGGGTCTTGAGGATGAACGCCACTTTGGCACTTTTACCGGGAAAGCTCTTAACCTTGATGTGCATGATCGTGTCCTTCACTTAATGGTCTCTTGGTTTATTCGCCCTTCCGGCGGTAAATATTCCCATATCCGTCAACGAGATTATTTTTGGTTAGAGTGTTTCCGTAGGGGTGAGCGCCCAAATGTCCCTAAGATCATCTTTGCCGAGATTGTCAATAACATCAAGCTTATTGACACAAATGAGTTGACATCCTTCACTTATGGCATTGTCTTGAGCGCCCTATTTCACCATCTCGGTATTGATTGTACCTACGACTCTCCGGAACCTCGCAAGACCAAGATAGGTGAATCTTCCCTTCGCAAGTCCGGGTTCCATTATGTGAATGGTATTTGGGAAAGAGTTGATAGAGAAGCGGATCCTCCTCTTGTTGCTCCTCCACCGCAAGTTCAAGCCGCGAACAATGATGCCCTCACGGCTTTCCTTACCGAGCGTTTCAATGCCTTGGACTCTCGGTTCGATGCTTTGGACACTCGCATTACTTCGGGCTTTGAAACAATGGGCAATCGTTTGTCGAATGTCGAGAATCGTCTTAGTTCTCTTGAAACTTCTCATTCCAATTTGGATCTCTCCTTCTCCACTCTCTATGGGCAATGGACGAAGTTTCAACGTTCTCAAGCCAAGGACGATGACGATGAGGATGACGAGGATGATGATGACGAGGCTTAGGATCTTCATTTCATATCATATTATTTATGCTTCTTAGGATTTAGATTGCATCTTGTGTTTTATCATGTTTTAAGACCTATGCTTATGGCTATTTTATTTTGGGATTTTGTTGTTTGAATTATATTGAACTTAACGTTTTGAATTATGTTTTGGATATTTTGGTTATGAATTTATGGTTGCTTATTATTGCTTATTGGTACTAATCTTTTATCTTCTCTATGAGCTTATGTTATTCTTTTTGATCTAACAAAAAGGGGGAGAAGAAATTTAAGAGCCACAACACTAAAATTCGTTTTTAATTTTTAAAAGGTTTAAACTTCAAATCAAAATTTTTTAAAAAAACCTATCTTAAATTAAGGGGGAGTTAGAATATGTTCAAAACTTTCCAACTTCTCAAAAATTCTAACTTTGGTTTTGTTATATCAAAAAGGGGGAGATTGTGAAACAAATATTTTAATTTTGATATAACTAAAAACCTAAGGACTAAATTAAAAGTCTAAACGAATTTTAAGTCCTAAAAATATCCCCATATAATTTTTATAATATGCCTAAGTTAAAAACATACTTTTCCAATTATTTTTCTAAGTGTTTCAAGTCAAAACAGTGGTTTCCATGCACCCGTTCCGAAACGGCCTCAAGGCGTTTCGAAACAGTTTCACCACTGTCGACCACCGTTCCGATACGGGTATCGAAACACCTGGAAGCGTTTCGAAACGGCTCACCTCGTTTCGAAACTGTTCTTCATGTTGGATTAAAAAAGGGTTAAATTAATTCAAATATTTCAGATTTTTTTAATATATAAGGGGTGTTTCGAAACGGCTAAGGCCCGTTCCGAAACGACACTTTGACAGTAGCCATTCCGTTTCGAAACGGATCAATACCGTTCCGAAACAGGGGCTAGGTTTCAGTTTGAAAAATATGACCGTTGTATGTCTTAACTGATTTTATCAAAACCGTTAAGGCGTTTCGAAACGGTCTAGGACCGTTCCGAAACGACCCTTTTACAGTGGCAAAACCGTTCCGAAACGGCCCTAAGGCGTTTCGAAACGGGCTCTTAAATGCACCCCAACGGCTCTTTCTATTTTTAGTCCGTTCCGAAACAGGTTTCCCGTGTTCCGAAACGGGTTGGTGCAGACAGCACTTATGGTGGTAAGAGAGGGTTCCAACGGCTCCAATTACTTCTCCAACCACTCAAACGGCTAGAAATCAATGAGAAGGTATAAAAGGGACATCCAAAAGCATCAGCAACAACTATTGAACTTCAAGCAAACATCCAAACATCAAATTCAAGCATTAGAGCAAAAATCCCAAATTTGTGTAAAATCCCAATTTGTGTTCTTCATTCATATTTTGTAAAATTGGGTTGAGTGCTTGTATTGGGGCTATCATTTGTATTGAGAGATACCTATTTAGCCTACAAATTCCTTTGTTCTCTTGTGTGAGGGTTGGGTTGATTTTTGGGTAGAAAAATCAACCGATATTGTAAAGGGTTGCCTCCTTGTCCTAGAAAAGGGGAAGATCAATTTAGTGAAATTGTTGCAAATCCTTAGTGAGACTAAGGTAGTGGATGTAGAGTTCATTTGGAACTTGAACCACTCTAAATTCCTTGTCCTTCAATTTTAATTTGCCAATTTCCACTACAATCCTTAAAATTTCCAATTCACCCCCCTCTTGGTAAATATCGATCTTTCGATCCACTCAACAGGTTGAGACAAGGGTGCCCCCTTTCACCCCTCCTATTTAACATTGTAGCCGAAGATTTAAGCACAGTTCTTCCAAAAGCTAGAAAGAAAGGTTTTTTCGACGGCATGAAGATTGGGTTGGCAAAAATTAATGTGACACACTTATAATTTGCAGACGACTTAATTATTTTCTGCAAGTGCGAAACATCAAAAGAATTTTACGATGTTTTGAATTAGCAGCAGGGTTGAAGTTGAAACTAAAGAAATCTGCATTGTTTGGAATAAATATTGAAGAGGTGGTTCTCCAGTCCTAGGCGAGTCTTCTCAAATGCTCAGCCAAAACCTTACCTACATCGTATTTGGGTATTCTGTTGGGGCAACCAAAAAATTCCCCCTCCCTTTGGAAACATGTCTTGGAAAAGATTAAGAATAAATTTTCTCACTAGAAAGCTCAGCTATTGTCGTTTAGAGGTAGAGTAACTCTAGTGAGGTTGATCATGTCAAATCTACCTATTTATTATTTGTTTGTATTTCGTATGTCGATTTCTGTATCTCGAGGAATGAATAGATTGGCATGTAACTTCCTTTGGGGTGAGATGGACGCGAAGAAAATACTCTGGATTCGGTGGGAAACTTTATGCCTCCTCAAATCACTTTGATGGTTTGGGGTTGATAGATTTTAAATTAAAAAATAATGTTTTATTGTACAAGTGGATCTAGAGATATGGAACCGAAATAGAAGTCTTTGTGGAGGAAAGTTATCAATGCAAAGTATGATCGAGGGTGTATTAGCCTACTGATCATAACAAATCCCAACTTTGGAATGACGTCATCAAACCACTAAAATCAACAAGGGCTGAAAAAGACCCATTTGTTTCGAACATTCTGCTCCGTGTAGGTGATGGAAAAGCACTGGATTTCTGGGATTCTAATTGGGTCAATAATTCTTGTCTTAAATCTCTCTTTCCTCATATTTATGCCCTTTCCTTGATTATTAAATTTGGTAATTGGGAGAATAATGAGTGGAGATGGGAGATTCAATTACAGAGGCCTCTCTTTGATTGGGAATCTTTCCTATGAACATTAGAAGAAAGTAGAATGGGCTGCATCCCGACAGATTGTATTAGATGGTCCAAGTCCCCCTCCGGTGTCTATTCAATAAAAGACTTAGTCTCTTACATTTATGGAAACAATGGACCAGTTGATCAATGCTGGGAAAAAGTCTGGTCTGGTTCCTTTCAACATTGAATGCTTTATATGGAAAATCTTCCATGGTTGCATCCCCATCAAGGCAGCCCTGGTTAGGAGAGGAGTTCAAGCATTCAGAATATCAGATGTGTTATGTGTTCCAACGATGAGGAGTCTTCGAATCACCTATTTTTCACGTGTAACTTCGCGTGGAAAACCAGGAATAGATGGAGAAATTTGTGGGGTGCACATTCTGTTATGCCAAGGGCTGCATTTTGATTTTTTTCATTTCATGGATGTGTAGTTGCCCAACTGTGAATTTACGACCTATATGGTTCATTGCGTTTTGTGCCATATCTTGGTCTTTGTGGCTATTTAGGAATTAGGTGGTCTTTAGGAGAAAAAAAGCTTAAATGAACTTGTTGTGTTTGACACGATCTTGTTAAAAATTGGGTGGTGGGTGCGAGCAAAATAGCTTGAATCTAATATAAGTATAAATGATTTTGTTACGGGTGGGTGCAGAAAGATGCTTGGACAGCTCCCCTGGTTGGCCAGGTGAAATTTAATAAGGACGACATTGTGCAAGGGACTCTGGGACAGGCGGACATTGGAGGAGTACTAAGAAATCGTTTGGGTACAATACTTGTTGAATTTTCGAGATCAATTGGCGTCTCGGATCCCGCTTCAGCTGAGTTAGTAGCGATAAAAGAGGCATTTTCATTATTCTCAAACTTACAATGGTCAAAAGAGTGCCATCTGGTTCTAGAGTGTAACTCTAGCAATGTGGTTTACTAGATGAGAAGACCTGATTGTGCCCCTGCTCCCTTTAAAAACCTGGTGCAATCTAGCCTGAAAGTATGCAAGGATGTTAGCTGGGAAATCAACCTTGTGGATGGAAGTTCAAACTATGCAACGGATAAACTTACAAAATTAAGAATTAGTCGTCACGTTGATCACCTAAAGTTTGGATGAATTTCATGACTATTGGGCATCGATTTCAAACAGGTGAATGTTTTTGCCTCACTGGAACATCACGCACACAACCTGAGTTAGGAATGTTTGTAGGACTTTGACTCTATGTGTTAGGTAGACTTGTCTTTAACTTGCTCGATAGGCACTTTATGGTAACTAGCGGAAGAAGGTTATGCCCTTGGTTGATTAGTGAGGGTTGAATGTCCTGGTTAGCTTTTTGATTTGGAATCGGACATAGACGTGATGCACTCTTTTTCCTCCAATTAGGTTCAGGAAGATTTTTTAACGAAGCTCACGTCTATGTGTTGTACTGTAGTCCCATAATGCAATACAGATTTACTTCATTTCTAAAAAACAATGGCATTGAATGAAATTACAGTAAAAATTGATTTCGAGTTTGAGAATTCTTTGAGTTTGAACTTGAGAATTCCTGATATATAAAAAGCGGTTGATTTGATTAAAAAACTATAGTGATTGATTTGTTGTTAATTATTCTTTTTTATCGTTAGCATTAATTTTTTATCTTTCTTTTATATGAAAATTGTCATCAAACGGGATATGCTTGTGTGCATTGTATATTCTCCCTTCAATTTAATGTGTCTGATTTAAGGGTTTGGGTTTAAGGGTTTACACTTTTGGGGCCATGATCAAAATTTTGAGGTTGTGAAATCATATATAAACCTTAAATTCTAGATCTAAACCTTGAGTTCTAATCATTATTTTTAAATTCTAAACCCATAAACCTAAACCTCACATCAAACTAAATTCATAAACCCTAAAGATAAGACGCTTGTGGAAATTAAAAGTTTCCACCGCCAGTGTATTGAATATAAATCCTTTTATTAATGGTTAGAATTAACAGATATTATCATGAAATCAGTCTAATATTTAAAATAAAATATGTGATTTGAACCCGATGTTACAAGATTAACAACCAAAATATATTTATTGTTTTGTTTCCGATGTTTCTTCTTCTTCCTTGTGCTGCTCCAAGGTGTGTGTTCGGCTTAGGTTTTAAAACTCTTTTTCACACAACTCTAGTATGACATATGGAATGTTGGAATTTTGATTTTTAGGTGCTACAACTTCATTTTTAAGTTTGTAGATGAACTTTCATTCTCCTTTTGATAGAAACTTGTTTGGTTGAAGAGAAGGAAAGAGATTTAATATACCCTTTCATCATTTTTTAGAGAAATAGTACCCTCAAAAAAATCAAATTGAATCTCAACAAAAAATTAAATAACTAATTAAGTCCTTATGAAAAAATTTCACCCGATTTAACCCTTAAAATTTAAATTGCACCCAATTTAGCCCCTCTGTTATGTTGACCGTTAGAGGGTTAGCCCCTCTGTTATGTTGACCGTTAGTGCCCTCTAACGGTCAAAGATAGAAGGACATGTGGCACACTTTGAAAGTGCGATGTCATTAAATCGTAAAAAAGTTTAAAAAATTTTAAAAATTATATAAAAAATTATAAAAAATCATAAAAAATTTGAAAATTGAAAATATAAAAATATTAAATTAAATTAATTTTTTTCTTATTTTCCTTTAATTTTTATAAAAACATAAAATACTATTTTTCTAAAAGATCTCAAAGTTTCATTTCTTTCAAAAAAAAACCCACTAAATCAAGCATTATTGTTGATTCAACCGTTAGCCACTCCCCATCGCAGGAAAATTCCTTCCATCTCCGTCATCCTACTATTGTTGCCAGAGCCCGCTATTGCCCTTGCACCCATTCTCGCCGTTTAACAACCCTTGCATCACTCAATCCGTTCTCCCTCGATATTTCATCTCATCGGCATCGTTGTTTGCCTCAAAATTGTCGTCTGCCCCAGCATCAACAACTTTCATCGTCGGTTAAACTAATTTGGGGATTTGAGAGTGTAGGGTTAGGGTTTGGGGATAAAGATTTGAAAATTTTGGGCATTTTGGACAATTCTAAAATTTTGGGTTTTATAATTAAACTATATATTTTAAAAAATAAAATTTTTAAATATTATTTTAATATAAATAATTATATATATTTTAAATTGTTAAATTTTTTTATTTTAAGTAAGAAATTTTTTTAATAATTTTTTACAAATTTAAATATTTTTCAAATTTTCTTTATATTTTTTTAATTTTAATTGTTTTTATAATTTTAAATATTTTTCTAGAATTTTTTAAATTTTAAATATATATATTTTTATATTTTTCAAATTTTTAAATGATTTTTACGGTTTTTATGATGTTGCACTTCCATAGTGTGCCACGTATCACCATCTTAATGACTATTTCTTAGTTAACGGTCAACGTTACGAAAGGGTTAAATTGATCGCAATTTAAATTTTGAGGGCTTGATTGATCGTAATTTGAATTTTAAAGGCTCAATTGGATGAAAAATTTTCATAAGGGCTTAATTGGTTTTTTAATTTCCTGTTGAGGGCCGATTTAACTTTTAAGCCAAAAATTATTTAATAAAATAACACTCATTTGTGTCTCATAAGGTAAAAGAGGACTATGTCAGCCGCGTTTTTGGAAAGCACGCCACAATCATGACTTCTATAAAAGTGTTCCATGTCAGATGTGTCATCTATAAAAGGACAAAATAAAAAATAAACTAATTGCAATCAGATTTGATATTTAACTCCATGAATTGTAAGATGGTATTAACATTAGTTTATATTTGCATAAATAGAGTGTTTTCCGTTGTTGTGAGATTTAAGCTAAAAATATTGTCTCTAGATTACTTATTAAATAATTAAGTGGTTTGATTGAAAAAATTTAAAAGATTGATGGTCAAAATAAAAATTATCCCATAATTTAGTTAGTGGTCATGGGTGCAGTTTACCCTAAAAAATAGTGTTTGTTTTTAACCAAAATGGGCGTCAACCGGGTAAAGCAATGGAGAAGGTAAACAACTTTTTCAATGTGGCATAACCAACCAACGGTGGAAATAGTCTACTTTTGCACGACCTTGATTCAAAAGACTGTCGATTTGGGTCTAATTGGATGCTATTGCCTACTGATATACTACCGCAATAGTCGTCGGAAAAGAACCTACCATTATACATCATCTTACATCACGTGATCTATTATTGAAAACAAAATAAAGTTTTTTTCTTTTTCCTTCAGAAAATTCCTCAAGCATATTCAATTCACTTTCCGAATTTATTCTCTCCTCGAACTTAAGGCTTTGTTTGGTTTTAGAAAATATTTTCTATTTTTGTTTTTCATTTTCATTTTTAGAAAATAGTTTTCATTTCCTGTTTTTTAAATATTAGAAAACATGTTTGGTTAATAGAAATGAAAAGTTATTTTCAAAAATGAAAACAGTGAAAATGTGTTTGGTATCTAGTTTTTCAAAATAAGAAGACTTAAAGGTCAAATTAGCTCTTAACGAAAAATAAAAAAAAAATTAGTTAAGCCCTTGTGAATTTTTTACTCAATTTAGCCCTCATAATTCAAATTGCAATCAATCAGACCCTTATAATTTAAATTGCGATCAATTTAATCCTCTCATCATGTTGACTGTTAACTTACAAACAATCATTAAGATAATGACACGTAGTACACCTGAAAATATTTAAAAAAATTAAAAAAAAACATATTTAAAATTAACCCCTCCACAACTACCCATCTTAAAATAGTTTGCTACTTAATTCCCCTTCACAACTACCGTTCTCACTTTGATCCATTGAAACGCTATGGAGTTTGCATGGGTTGGATTTGACATCTTCAGGTTTCAACATCCATTTTCTTCTTAAAACACGTAGTTTGTTAATGATTGTTTGTTTCCTACGAATTAGTAAAATCTCAATGAAAAACTTAATTGGCATGGATTGGATGAAGATTAGATAGATGATCTACCATCTATGCTAGTTCTTACAGTAATGATAATAATGCACTTTGAGAATTGAATTAAAAAATTCAATAAAAATCAAATTGAAAAATAAATCAAAACTATGACCGTTTTGAAATAAAAAATCAGTAAATGCCAAATTAGAAAATATTTTTAAAATCTTATGTTTTTTAGAATTTTTAAATATTTTTTAGATTTTTTACGGTTTAATGACGTAACACTTTCAGAGTGTGCCACGCATTATCATTTATTGATTTTTAGTGAGTTAATGGTCAAAATTTGGCCAACCATTACGAAAGGACTAAATTGAGTGTGTTTTGACTAATGAGAGTTAAATTGGGTGCAAAAAATCAAAAATATATTAATTGATTTTTTTTCGTTGAGGACTAATTTGATCTTTAAGCCAAATAAAAATAAACAAATAATTACTTATTAAATAATTAAATTAAAGTATAATTATTAAAAATATTATTATAATAAAAATAAAATGTGATTAAATAAACCAAAGTTCTAAAATTGGCATTAGAATGATTCGAACCCGGATTAAATAGAGTGAAAATTCAAAAACCCTTGTTTTCATGTTTTCCATTTTTCTAAAACATTTTCAATGAAAATAGTGAAAACATCTTTTTATGTTTTCAAAATTTCACTCATTTTTGTTTTCATTTTCTAAAAATTATTTTCAATTTTTGCAACCAAACATGTTTTCTTCAACATTTTCTATTTTCCAAGAAAATAAAAATGAAAATGGCTTATATTCTCTGGAACCAAACGCACCCTAACTATTTCTTCCCTCCATTCTCATTTTCACTTCTCTCAATCCCAAAATTTATTGTAAAGAGCTCATATCACAGAATTACATCTGAATATAAAAGAAGATAAAACGTCTTCTTCGCCAGAAAATTCCAACAATCTTTCACTAAATTATAAAGCTAGTTTCAATTTTTTTTTGATAAAATATCTGGGTGGGTGTTTATTAAACTGAATAAAACTGACATGCTATAATAAAAGCACTGCCAAACGTCTGAAACAAGGAAAGAAAAAAAGGAAAAGGAAAAAACCCTTAAACAGTCAAAACCAACCTGAAAGGCAAATAAAGAACAAAATGAACCGACACCCTATCCCAAAGAAACCCCATGCTTCACAAAGAAGGTCCAGACGCCGCAAAGAGTCCGGCAGGGGAAGAGGGCAAAAAGCAGAGACCAAAAAATGCCCAAAAAACACAAGAAGGAGGCCCCAAATCACGGGGGGTCACTACATCGGCGATCCGCCGCAACCAGGGGAAAAACTGCCACCGGTACATCCTCAATCCAGAAAGCCTCCGTCTGAGAGCCAAGCGAAGAGCGAGCCACCGCGTGCGCCACCTTATTACCCGTCCGATGGACAAACCGAAACTCACATGCAGTTAAGTGTCGGGCTCGATTCTTAATATCCCAGGTAATAGCACTCATCTCCGATAGATCTGGTTTTTGATTTTCAATATTTCTGATTGTGGCTAACGAATCTCCCTCCAAAACAACCCGTCGGAGTCCGAGGTCTACGGCAAATTCCATGGCATGCTTTGCCGCATATGCCTCCGCCAGGAAGCTGTTCGGGACATTACACACTTTACGGCAGCATGCACCCAGCACCTCCCCGTCCTCATCCCGCACAACCACCCCCGAACGTGATGCCCGTGAGGCCGACGAGAAACATGCATCAAAATTCGCTTTTACCCACCCCGGCGCCGGGGGAGACCATCCAACTTCTATACTCCTGACGGCGAAGCAATCCCTCTGTGCCACCGTCGCAATCTCCTGACAATAGGACTGGATAAAGGTAATGGTTGCCTCTTTTGTTTGGATAATCCCCTCGTGTAATCGTTTATTTCTACTAAACCAAACTGCCCATATTGTGATTAAAATTTTTGTATGCTTTGTGGATGGAATATGTTCGAAGGCCCAACATAACCACTCAAAAACACTGACCAAATTTAAGGACTCTGTCCAGTCATAACCTAGTCCCTGCCAAACCATCTGAGCTGGTGGGCAATCACGTACGATGTGGATCCCCGTTTCATTAGGAAACGGGCAGTTAGGACACTTCTGATCAGTTAGGACTCCCTTCATTCGTAAATTCTCTCTAGATGGAATATAGTTCAGCACAAACCTCCATATTTGTATCTTTACCTTATCAGGGCACGATATTGCCTATAGATGTTTGAAAAACTTCTTCGTAGGCATGTATGTAACAACATTTTGGATCAATAGTCTATAGCCGCTACGAACAGTGTACAACCCTGTATGCTCCCCTGACCATACCAAAGTATCTGGCTGAGGAAAGGATGATAAAGGCATGCCCAAAATTAACTTCGCTTCTGATGCTGAGAAGACATTTCTAATTTGGGCCTCCTTCCAAGAACAAGAATTCCAGTCTACTAAATCAGTGACCCGGCTTACCTCAGAATTCACCGGAGATTCTACCAGGCGAGGGGGTGAAACTGGTAGCCAGAAATCATTCCAAACACTAATGGAGGCCCCCGAACCCACCTTCCACCTCAGACCCTTCATTAACAGGCCTTTCGCACTCCAAACGCTGCGCCAGACAAGAGATGGGTTTGAGCCCAACAACGAGCCCAAGAAGTCTGTTGTACGAAAATACTTGGCCTTGAGAACCCGGCTCACTAAACTCGTTGGATTTGAAAAAATTCTCCACCCCTGTTTAGCCAATAAAGCTATGTTGAATTTTGCCAAATCCCGAAAGCCTAACCTTCCGTCCTCCTTTAAAGCACACAACTGTTCCCACGTGCACCAATGAATTCCCCTCCTTTGCTGAGATCTTTGCCACCAGAACCGAGCCATGAGGGACTGTATTTCTTTACAAATTTTCTTTGGGAGGAGGAAAACACTCATCGAGTACAGAGGTAAAGCTTGTAGCACACTCTTTATAAACACCATTTTCCCCCTTGTGAGAGCGGCCTAATACTCCACCCAGATATCCTCTTGAGAGTTCTATCTTTCAAACCCATAAAAGCTTGGGCCCTATTCTGACCCACCATCAGCGGTAAACCCAGATACTTCTCAATGCTACTCGTTTGCCCCACCCCAAAAATACCCATAACATTTTGTTGGGCCAAGTCATCTGTATTCCTACTAAAGAAAAGGCCCGACTTTTCCAGGTTAATTAGCTAGCCCGAGCATTTCGAGTATACCTCTAATATCTCCTTTATCCTACTAGCCTCTTCGGAATTTGCAGTACCAAACAATAAGCTATCATCCGCAAAAAAGAGATGAGTCAGAGAAGGAGCGTACCTATTTATCCGAACCCCTTTTATTCGATGCTCAAAATGTGAATTGTGTAATAACGCAGATAGGCCCTCCGCACATAACAAATAAAGGTAGGGACTCAATGGGTCACCCTGGCGCAAACCTCTAGTTGGACTGAACTGCAAACCCACTCTACCGTTTAGAACCACTGCGTAAGAAACAGAGGAGACACATCGAAAGATATTATTCACCCACTGTTCACAAAAGCCCATTCGTAACATTATACTTTTCACAAAACTCCACTCCACTCTATCGTAGGCTTTGCTCATGTCCAATTTCAGAGCAAAGGAGCCTTCCCTTCCCAATCTTTTCTGTTTAAACGAATGAAGAGTTTCGTAAGCCACCATCACGTTATCAGTGATCAACCTCCCCGGGACGAACGCACTTTGAGTTTCATCAATGCAACTCGGCAGAATTGACTGGAACCGGTTAACCAGAACTTTTGCCACCAACTTGTAGATGACATTACATAGACTAATGGGTCTGTAATGGGCCATCGTGGTTGGGTTCTGGATCTTCGGGACCAAAACTATATTTGTTTGGTTAACTGTTTCCATCGCACTAACACCATTCAACAAATCAAGGCAAAAAGCTGCTACATCGGGCCCAACAATGTGCCAGTACTTCTGATAGAACACAACACCTAAACCATCATCTCCTGCAGCCTTGAGAGGGTTCATGGCCTTTAAAGCACTCACCACTTCTTGCACCGTAAAAACTCTACTCAAATCTGCATTCATTTGCTCCATGACACATGGTGAAACGCAATCCAGAATAACGGAAGGGTCATCAACTCCCTAGGACTCGAAAAGGGACATAAAGTAATCTCTGGCTAAAACCTCCATAGCCTCTTCTGTTGTCTGACACACACCATCAGGTCCAGTTAGTGCTGATACTTTGTTTTTACGCTTTCTTCGAGTAGCCACTCTATGGAAGAAAGTCGTATTGCGGTCACCATTCTTCAGCCAGTTACTCCTTGCTCTTTGTTCCCAATAAAGCTCGGCCTTGTCAAACTCCATATTAAGTTCCAATCTCACGTCAACTAACTCCCCCAGAATCTCATCCGAAGGCTCTTTACACAACAACTCCTCAAGTTTGACTTGGAGACGAGAAATCGACCCTTTTCTGGATAACCGCAACCTTGAGGCCCACCGCCCCAAACCCACTGTCATACTCTTTAAGCGGTCTAGAACCGGCCCCTCCGACGACTCCCATAACCTCTTGACCTCCGCTTCACACGTCTCCTCCATCAGCCATGCAGCTTCAAAGCGAAAACGATATTGCTGTAGCACTACATCCGCGGGTTCTGTTTGTAGTAGCAACGGGCAGTGGTCCGAAAAAGTGTGGGCTAAGTGGGACAAAGTGAAATCAGGGAAAAGATCCCACCATTCCGAGTTAGCCACCCCCCGATCCAGCCGTTCCCTCATCGAAGAAATCCTTGTTGTACCTTTACTCCAAGTGTACCATCTTCCTGTAAAACCTATATCCATAAGCGAACAGTCATCCAACACTCGGCGAAAGCCTTCCATTTGCCTCTCACTCCGGATTTGACCTCCCCGTTTCTCATTAGCATGTAGAATTTCATTAAAATCTCCAATAACTAACCACGGTAAATTGGGCATATCATCAAGACCCCTTAACACATCCCAAGCAGCATTACGGGAGCGTTCTTCAGGCGCTCCATAGAAACCTGTAAACCTCCACGGGGGATCATCCTCCTTGGTGATTATCGCATCAATGAATCGCTCTGAAGCACTACGAATGTCAACCTGAAACTCCTCCTTCCAAGCCATACATAGCCCTCCACTTCGCCCCTGTGAACTAACCTCAAAACCATGCATAAAACCACAGAATTTCCGCACACGCTCCATCTTACACACATTCAACTTTGTCTCCATGAAGAAGACTATAGACGGACTGACATCTCGCAACAAATGCCGGAGACGTCGCACTGTCCGTGGTTTCCCTAAACCACGGACATTCCAGCTTAGGGCCTTCATTGTACCCGGCTGGCCTGGTTCACCAAACCTGCCGATCGATTTTCATTTTCCTCTAAAGAATCAACTTTTGAAACTTTTGAGGACCCACTCGCAACCCATTGCCGTTTTGGGCCGTCCAGATGCTCCAAAGCTCTCTCCTCAGCAGCATTCGTCATCTCCTGGTCAAAACCACTAACACCCGAAGCATTCGGCCCACTAGGTAGCCCCACTGGGCTCAAATTCCAGCCCAAAGAAGTGCCACTACCTTCAGATGCAAATTTGCCTTGTAGATTAATATTTGGAAACAAAGACCTCGCCGGATTAACCTCCCCATTTTGCGCACCAAATCTAATCCCCCCTCTCTTTTCGGCAAAATTAGCTTCATTTGTATCCTTATCTCCTCCTTAATTTCCTCCCAAGTCTTCTCTCAACCAAGGACTGTACGCCGGAGCACCTCTCCTCGCCGGTGCCCGCAACGTAGCATCCCACTCACATTTCAGTTCTCCCACATTCGCCTGAAACCTAATGGGACAGAAACCCTCACCATGACCCAGCCGTCCACATAAAAAATAGAATAGCTTTAGTTTCTCGTACTGGAAGCGGACATAAGCAGCAACTCCATTTATCACAGCCACTTTTTTCTTTCTTTTTAGAGGCCTACGAATATCAATACGGACACGAATTCGTAACATACCTCTATATCCAAGAGACACCAGCGATGTGTCTTGTTCAATAAACGCCCCCAAGAAGTTACCCAACTGAACATCCACGTGGGTAGAAATCAACCCTGTTGGAACGTCACACACCAACACCCAAAAGTCAACCGAGAACAAAGGGACATTTAGTGGCTCTTCTCCCTTACATAAACGGTGAAGGATCAGTAGATGGTTATTGAAAAACCAGGGACCACCCGCCTCAATTCGCTCTGCATCAATAGTATGATAGAGCCTAAACAAAAAACGCCCATCCCCAATATCCGATATGGAGATCCCACCAGTCGGATGCCACACATTCGACAAAGTTGATCGCATGGACTGGAAGTTGACCACGCTTGTGGTGAGAAACGAGCCAACGAAGCAATACTCATAGGGGAAAACAGTTGCTGTGTGAACTTCTTCCACAATCAAAGGTTCCTCTTCGTCCTCTCCCAGCGATAGACCAGCAAGATTGGCCTCAACATCCGCCATTCCCAGTCAAAACTAGATACTCAAAGAAAAGAGAAAAAAAAAGAGAAAGAAAGACGTGTCACAAGAGCAGAGAGAAAGACGTGCCACAAGAGCAGAGGCAAATTTGAAAAAAAAAAAACTAGTTTCAATTTTAAAGCTAATTCGAGGAGAAATTTCAAAATGAGTGGAGAAAAAGTCAAAACATTTTAAATTAAAATAAAAGAATTAAATTTTGATATATAGAATGAAATCATAATTCGGCAAAGAAAAACATTAGATGTTTTTGTAAAAATATTATAAATAGAACTAAAATTTTGGTAGCAAAATAAGTTGTCAATATTTTAAGTTTGATAATTTTGAAATTTTAGAGTAACAATAGGCTAAAGTTTCAGAAAGGAAGGATCTATACATTATCATCTAAGATAATGCTTATTAATTATCGTAGGCTTAATATAAAAATAAGTGCTAAATAATTGGGAACAAATTTTTCGACAGTCATTATAAGATGTTTAAAAAATGTGACGTTTATACCGTTACGATTTCAGGGGTTTAGTAGTTATGGCGTGTTTAAAAATTATGTTATCCAAATTAATGCTCGACACTTGACAATAATTTTAACTTTTTTATTTCGTGAAGAAAAGAAATACAAAATTTTCAATTTTTCTAAGAATCTTGAAATTTCCAAAATTTTACAAAACAGTCCCTAAATTTCCAAAATATCTCAAATCCCAAATCGTCATCGTTTCCACCGTCAATCGTCACGCTTGAGCTCACCCCTTAGTCATCAAACATAGCCGATCATTTCTCCTAACATGGCGTCGTCGAAAAACGACGAACGACATGTTAGCCGAATGTCGAACAACGAACGCAAAATCGGCATTTGACTGGCACGTCGTTCAATCTTTTTTGGTGACACTATGTTGGGGAAATGGTCGGCTAGGTCCGACGACCAAAGGGGTGGGCTCAGGCACGACGATCGGTGGTGAAAGCAGAGGAGGTTTAGGGTTTGGGACATTTTGGGGATTTATGGACTCTTTCATAAAATTTGGGGAATTTCGAGATATTTTGAAAATTTGAAAATTTTAGGTAAAAAATTGTTTTACGTTTTTTAATTTTAAAAAATAAAATAAACATACCACGTTCCATATCTTGATTGGTTAAAGAATTTTGTTAACGGCACTTAACTACCAAATACCTAAAATTAACAAAATGAAATATTATACGACTATTTTTACCAAAAAAATAGTTCAGACATCTAAGGTTTAGAAGAAATATAATTTAGGCACCTACTTTTAGTGGAGGATCCAGAAATTTTTTTAGGGTGAGTCCATGTCAAAATATTTTTGAATGTGGGCACAAATCATAAAAATCTCAAAATTTCAGGGTGGACACAAGTAGGGGTGAGCGTTCGATCGAGTCGAGTCGAGTCAAAAAATTTCGAGTTATTCGAGTTGACGAGTCATATTTTATCACTCAAACTTTATTTGAAATTTTTTCGATTCGAGTCGAGTTTAAGAAATTCGAGTCGAGTCGAGTTTCTATAAAAATTTAATTGTAATTATTTATCATGTTATAGTAGGGTTTGATTCCAATTTAAACTCATTTCTCTAATCATATAAGATATGCACATATATATATTTTTCACATGTGACAATATTTCTTCATATTTTTATATATCATTATGTATATATCATAAAAAATAGAGGGACTCGCCTCGAACTTAAAAATAAACCCACTAATTACTAAAAATTTCGAGTTATTCGAATTTCCATTTCACAACTCAAACTTTATTTGAAATTTTTTCGAGTTATTCGAGTTTATGAAATTTCGAGTCGAGTCAAGACGAGTCGAGTATTTTTGCCTCGAGTCAAGTCGAGTTATTCGGTTTTTTCGAGTCGAGTCGAGTTTTGCTCACCCCTAGACACAAGTCATAAAATTTAAGGACAAATTCAAAAAATTTACAAAAATTAAAATTAAATATATAAATTTAGAAAAATTCAGGGTAGACCACCCAGCCTTAAAATTTTATAATAACCCGTTATCATACTATAAATTTGCACAAACCTCTGTTTACTCATGTGACTTTTCATCGGAAATCGTAGCCTGCATTCTCAAACGTTTAAATCCGAGGCTTTTGTGAATGTCGCTAGAATATGCACGCGTGAATTTGACACGGAAATTTCAAAATATGAAATGCCTACATGCCTGCACCGAATTTGACATATTGTAAGAATTTTAATCTTTTAATTTTTTTATAAGAAAAATGGATAGTTAAAATTAAAGTGGGTTACGTGAAAAATATCATTTAGAGAAAAAGTAATTAATTAATCTTAACTATCTATTTTACTCATTTAACGGTTCAAAATATATATATATATATATATATGTCGTTGCTAACATTTTTGAGGCATTAAACAAATCGTAAAAATGAAGCCTTTGTTTAGTTATAATCTAAAAATATATTTCAACTGTAACTAGACCTGGCAAACTTGACCCGAGACCCGAAACCCGAACCGAATTATTCGAACCGAAACCCGATTTTGACCCGAATATGATGATTCGAAGTTGACCTGAAACCCGAACCGAATCGAACCGAACCGAACCGAAAATTTTTGTTGAACCGAAATGGGCCCGAACCGAAATAGACCCGAACCGAATAGACCCGCCGAATGGACCCGAACCGAATGCTACCCGAACTGAAAGCTGAACCGAAAACTGAACCGAATATTGACCCGATTTTAACCCGATTTTGACCCGATTTTAACCTGAATATATATTGTTAACAATATAATAAATAATAAAATGAAGTATAGAAATTTGAGATCTTGGTGACCAATTTTATAATTTCATCATAAAATATAGCATAAAATTGAAATTGTAGACTAAATTGACAATTTGGAAGTGGAGAAATTTGAGAGTCCAATGATCAAATTTGTAATTATACCACATAAATAAATAGGGGTCAATTTTGGCTAAAAATTAAATCTTTGAAATTAAAATGACGAAAATATCAATATATTAAATTAATAGACTAAATTACAAAGATTAGTCAATTTCAACTAAAAGTAAATTTTTAGAGACTAAATATCACTACGGGGAGGGGATTTGTATATCCGAAGTCTAAACCGTGAGAATACTTGTGACTAAATTCAATTAAATTAAAACTTAAAGTTGACTAAAATGTAACATTTTAAATGCAACATGACCTAAAAAGTAATTAATCTCTAGCTTAAAAAATTGGTGGCTTATTTCTCTCCAAAATTTTGTCTTTTCCCTCTCTATTTTTTCCAATTGTTTTTTTCTTTTTTTTCAATCTAGCTTAAAAAATTGGTGGATTATTTCCCTCCAAAATTTTGTTTTTCCCTCTCTATTTTTACCAATTGTCTTTCTATTTTTCTTGATTTAATTGAGTTTCAATTTAGATTAATTTAATTGAAATTTCACATTTAGTTTTAAAATTATTTTAATTATGTCCGTGATTTATGCTTTTAGATTTTAGTTAATTCAATTAGATCCTAAGTTTAATAAATTAATTCATTTCAGACATTATTATTATTATTATTATTAATATTATTATTATTATAAACTTTGATTTAATATAATTATACAAAAAAATTATATGGATACATGAAACTTTGATTTAAATATTTAATCAAATTCAAATGCATAGATTGACAAGTTGAATTAGAATTAATCTCATACATCAATAACTCTAAACTAAACCATAAATACTAAACCTCAAACCTTTAACCCAACTCAAATCAAATTGTCCCGAAAATTTAAATGTTGACCCGACCCGAAATTGACTCGATTTTAACCCGAACCGAAAGCGACCCGAATGACCCGATTTTGACCCGAACCGAAAGCGACCGATCCGATATTGACCCGACCCGAAAACAACCGATCCGATTTTGACCCGATCCAATACCCGAACCGAATCCGACTCATCACAGACCCGAATTAGACCCGAACCCGAACCGAACCGACCCGAATCTAAACCGATTCTAGATAGACCCGAAATGACCCAAACCGAAACGACCCGAACCGAACCCGAACCGAATGACCCGATTGCCACCTCTAACTGTAACTGCACATCAAAGAAATTGAAGTATAAAAAAATCATTTGAAATGACTTCTAATATTTTGAGAACCAAACTCACCTATAATATTCTCATAATTAGTTTGCTCTAACATATCTTTTTCAATACATAAAATTGCACTTTTAAATTTATGTTGAATTGAAAAAATCATTTATTGAAGCTTAAAAAATAAAAATAAAAAGGGTAAACTATCTGTTTGACCACCAAACTATTGTGAAAGTTTTAAAATGACCACCATAGAAAAAAACGCGCCATTTCAGTGCCCAAACTATTAAAATAGGATTATTTTGGCCACCTGCCGTTAAGAGGCTAACGGCAGAGCTGACGTGGACCGTTAAAACAAACGGTGACGCTTAGGTGGAAAAAAAAAGAAAAAGGAAAAAGCCAACTCAGCTTATTAGAAAACAAAAGGTCTCGTTTTTTTTTCTTTACTTCGACACGAAAAAAAACCCCCAATATTCTCTCAACTGTGTCTGAAAACCCAAAAAAATTCTCGACGATCTGTGATCTTTTGTTGGAGATAGAGAGGAGATGGTCGGACTTCTACGCGAAAAAGGGGATCCTTCTCCGCGATACAGTAAGTTTGATTCTTGTTCTGGGGTTTAGGGGTGAAATTTCAGATTAGGGTTAAAACGATTAGGGCTAAAACGAGATTAGGGATTTCAGATTAGGGTTAAATAATTGATATTAGGGTTAATACAAGATTAGGGATTTCAGATTACACTTAAAATTTGCTATTAGGGTTAGGGTTTACACTAATCTCAGAAATTAGGGTTAATATTAGGGTTTATAGATTACACTTAAAGTTTGATTCTTCGCTTTTGTCTGCTTGTTGTTGGTTTTGTCTGCTTGTTAGGGTTAAAAGAATACACTAATCTCAGAAATTAGGGTATTGCAATAAAATACACTTTTTTTTGTCTTTTTTATTAGGGTTAATAAGATATACTTTGTTTGTTAATAAGATATACTTTTAACAATAAAATACACTTAAAGTTTGACGTGGGTTGATATCAATATTTAGGGTATTGCAATGGTGGGTGGGGTATTTATTATTTGTTTGTTATACTTTGTTTGTTGCACTGTGAAAGCATTAATGGTTAGTGTTGTGTTATTTGACAGGGGCTGATTCAGATGAGTTTAGTCTTGTTGTACATCATGGACAAAGACTTGATTATTTCGATTACTGTAATGTGGATACTATGTCCATGTTTGAGATTGTTAATATGGTAGAACGGTTAGGTATTACTACTGCTGTTACTGTCTTTTGGAAGGTTTCAGATAGACCACTAGAACTGAAGAAGTTGATAACTGATTATGATGTACTTGAGATGGTAGGGCATTTACCTACAGATCATTACATGCATGTACACTTAAGGGAAATAGGAGTGCACAATGAGCCTGAGATGAGTGTACATTCTGAAACTAGGGTAGAACCTGAAACTAGGGTAGAATCTGAAACTAGGGGAGATGCTGAAACTAGGGTAGAATCTGAAACTAGGGGAGATGCTGAAAGTAGGGTACATTCTGAAACTAGGTTAGATTCAGATTCTAACTCAGAAGATGAGGAGTTTCTTGTGGAGTCAGACTCATCCAGTCATAATTCTAATTTTAGTGACAGTGAAACAGAAGTTCTTAGCTCTGAAACTGAAAGGTGTAGTGGGAATTTAGGTTTGGGCAGTGATCAAGTACAATATGAATCTGACAATGACAGTGGAAAATCTGACTCACTACACAGTGTAGATGAGTCAGATTCAGAGGGTCCAAAACAACCTAGATTTCCTGAATTTAATTCTGAGTCAGACTTAATGAACCCTAAGTTGAAGGTTGGTCAATTGTTTGCAAGCAAAGACATACTTAAGGATGCCATTAAGATGTATGGTATTAAGAATAGGTACAGTGTTAAGTTAAAGAGAAATGATAATAGAAGGATTCAAGCAAAATGTAAAGGAGAGTGTCAATGGATGTTATGGGCAGCCCCTATACATGGTGAAGACCCTTCTACTGGTACATGGCAGATTAGGTCTATAATTGGTGAACATAGTTGTCTTAGGGAGTTCAAAAATTCCAATTGTACTGCCAAGTGGCTAGCTAAAAACTACTTTAGTAGTTTTTTTGTTGACCCTAATTTCTCTAGTGCATCCCTAAAAGAAGCTGTCCACAAGGATTGAGGATTAGTTGTAGATAAGGGTAAATGCATTAGGGCAAAAAATGTGGCTCTTGAGAACTTGAATGGTAACTACAATGAGCAGTATGCAAATCTGTATGCTTACTTAGGGGAATTGAGGCACTCTAATCCAGGGACAACAACTGTTTGTAAGTTGGATGAAAGAAAGTTTGAGAGGGTTTATATCTGCATGCAAGCATTGAAAGATGGCTTCAAAGCAGGCTGTAGGCCCATTGTAGGTCTAGATGGTTGTCACTTGAAGGGGTACTACAAAGGTCATCTTTTGGCAGCTGTAGGAATAGATGCAAATGATGCAATCTATCCTATAGCCTTTGCAGTTGTGGAGAGTGAAAACCAGGCATCATGGTTCTGGTTTTTGGAATTACTTGCCACTGATTTGGAGATGGAAAATTCTCACAGCTATACCTTTATGACTGATAGACAGAAGGTATAAGTAAAATTCTTTAACATTTTGGCCTGGATTTTTTTTGCTAACTGTGAACTGTTAATTAATTTATTTTGTTTTTTTGTATGTGTAGGGATTAATGGAAGCTGTGTCAGAAGTGTTCCCCCATGCAGCACATAGGACATGTGTGAGGCACTTGTACTCAAATGCTAAGAGTAGTGGAACTTTTGGAGGAAAAGCAGTGAAGGACCAGCTTTGGAAAGCTGCAAGGGCTACATATCCGAGAGAATTCCAATCTTGCATGGATGAATTAAAGGTGATCTCATGTTTTTAAAGTTTTGTCGAGTTTCAATTTGACCACTATCTTTTCTGTTAAGTTTTAATTTGACCACTATCGAATAGTTAAAGTTTTAATTTGACCACTATCGATTATTTAAAGTTTTAATTTGACCACTATATTTTTTGTAGGTATTATCAGAAACTGCATGGAAATGGCTCTCACCTAAGGATCCCACCAACTGGTCAAAGTCTCACTTCTCTTTTGGATGCAAGTCTGACATGCTCCTTAATAATAATTGCGAATGTTTTAATAAGGTTCACTTTCTAACTTATCTAAATTACTTTCCAACTTAGTGTTTATGTGAATGTTTGACTAATAATAGTGCTAATCACTAATCTTTGAATGCTGACAGCTTATACTTGAAGCCAGAGACAAACCAATAATAACATGCCTGGAATCCATCAGATCAAAGCTGATGCAAAGACTTGCCAAAAAGAAGGATGAGGCTGAAAAGTGGACAGGCCTTCTTTGCCCTAAAATTCAGAAGAAGTTAGAACATGCCACATCATCAGCACATAGGTATTTTGACCATCTTTTTACTATTTTTGTGTTTTCATTGTAACTGTGAACTGTGAACTGTGAAATTGAATTTTTGTTGTTGTTTTATGCTAGTTGTTGGCCTCTTTATGCTGGTGGACACATGTACCAGGTTTCATGTGGTCCATCAACCCAGCATTCTGTTAACATCCAACAGTGGACATGCACATGCAGGAAATGGCAACTAACAGGTATTGCATGGAAATAAGTTTAGGGTATTACACTTTCAATTATTGTTAACTTGTTTTTTAACTAACAAATATTTTTTTGTTTAGGGATCCCATGTGTTCATGCAATTTCTGTGATTTTATCCATTGAAGATAGGCCAGAAAGATATGTTGACTCGTGCTACTTCAGCTCAACCCAAAGAGCAATCTATTCTCATTTGATATGTCCTGTGAGGGGTGAGAAACAATGGGAGCCTGTTGACACACTAGAGCCTGTTCTGCCACCAGTCTTTAGAAGACCTCCGGGACGACCACACAAGAAAAGATGCAAGGAAAGTGATGAAACACCATCTCAGGCTGGTCGATTGTCAAGAAGGGGTATCAAAATCTTTTGTAAAAGATGCAATTCGAGTGGCCATAATATCAGAACGTGCAAGGGAAAGGTTGGTGCCAATCCGAGAAGACATGGACATGCATACAGTGGTGTTGCTGCCAGGAAAAATCCTAGAACTCCAAAACTTCCAGTAAGTTACATCCACCAGCTTCTTTGTTACTTGCTTGTTTAATTCATATATAATAAACTGTTGTTTGCTTCTTTGTTGTGCAGGTTAGAAGACCTGAACCAGTCCATCCTTCACAACCCACCACTGTGAGATGGATGCCTACAACTGGTGGTGCTGGAACCAGTCAAGGACCAAGTCCAACACCATCTCAGCCTTCACAACCCACCACTGTGAGATGGATGCCTACAACTGGTGGTGCTGGAACCAGTCAAGGACCAAGTCCAACACCATCTCAGCCTTCAGAAGTCACCACTATGAGATGGATGCCTACACCAAGAGTTCCTACAACTCAAGAGAGCTCCTACAATCCATCTTAAATTCTGTTGAAGACTTAGGTGGTCATTTTGTATAGTGAATGTGTGTTGCATACATGAATATCACATTTTGTTTTGACTTGCTTTTGGGGATCAATGTTTAGGGGAAGATATTTGTCTTTTGTTATGTATTGGTCAAACATTTGTATGACACCATGTTGTCATATTTAGGGTTGAGTTTGACCAAAGTATAACATGTTGTCATTACAAACATTAAGTATCACATGTATTGGTCAAACATATGTATGCAATACTATTATGAAATTATCAAATGAAATATTATATTTTGCTTATTTTATCATCTTTCCTTTATTTTATGTCTTGTAGATTTAATTTGTAAGATAACATATGGATCAATTATCATAAACAAACAAAAACTACATTTCATTTCAATAAGATAAACCCTAAATACATTACATAATTCTTCCTCCCTGAATGTTCTTTTCCAAATACATAATCCTTACAATACATTTCAAAAACAGTCACAAAATAACAGCCCTGCCATGCCCAAAATATCAGGGACAAAATCCTTTCTTCCTCATCACTGTTCTTCCTTTCTTCCTTCACCAACACAAAACCCTAAACCCACCACAATAACAGCCCTAACCTAGAAGAAATGTTTCCCCAAAATAAATCCAACCAAAACAGCAACAACAACAAGCAAACTTGCAACAATTCTTTGCTTCTTTCTTTCTTCCTCCATCGAATCAATTTTTTTAAGAAGACCAACAATTACTCTTTTTGACCTATCGGTCATTGGTGGATCAAACCAAGAAAAAAAATTGCAAGCCCTAACCCCATTTCGAAATTTTCCACAACCCCAAAACCTCCTACCTGGATTTTCATAAGTCCAACTTGTTGTCAGCTTCGAACGAACCTCACAATAGCAATCACGATTCATCTCTGCTGCCATTTTCTTCTACACCAAAACCACCTGATTTCTTCTTCTTCTTCTTCACGATATACTGAAGAAAACTTGTTTTTAGGGTTAAGTTTGGGTTTCATTTATAAACGTTTTTTTATTTGCTTAGGTGGAAGGTTGACGTGGATGGCTCCTCACTCCAACGTGGAAAAAATAATCACAGCTCATACAGCCCACCTGTCCACGTCAGCTCTGCCGTTAGCCTCTTAATGGCAGGTGGCCAAAATAATCCCATTTTAATAGTTTGGGTACTGAAATGGCGCGTTTTTTTCTATGGTGGTCATTTTAAAACTTTCACAATAGTTTAGTGGTCAAACAGATAGTTTACCCAAATAAAAATGAGAGAAATAAATTGAAAATAGTGCCGTTGACCGCGGTATGAAGTGGAATATTTAAAAAAATTAAAAAGTTTAGGGGTTTAATTTATGGGGATTGGAGGTATGAGTTACCGTTATAATAAAAATTAGTCAAAGTCGGTTTCTTATTACTAATTGTCTGAACTATATACATCTAATCTTAGGAGGTTAGAACTAGGTATATAAAAAACTAACCCGACTTGAAAACTCGACTGAAACTTGCTCGGATCAGAACTTGTTTTGACCCGAGGACACAATGACCCGAAACCGATCTGTAATCGATTGTTGTGGACCTGAACCCGAGTTGGACCCAATATTGTAGTAACCGAACCTGACTTGCATCTGATCGAGAACGACCTGAACCCGAATTGAACTTGTTACTGTGGACCCGAAACCGATCTGCACCTGAGACTAACCTAGCAAATAACCGATATGACTCGACTGAAACGATCCGATATCTGATTTTACCCGACTTGTTTTGAACCTGACATGTTTTAAACCCGACTTGTTTTGAACTCGACTTGTTGTTGACCTGAACTGATATTGACCTGACTTGATATTTACCTGGCCTGTAATTGAGGAAGTCATTGATTTGATGATTTTTAAGAGAAAATGAAGTATTTGAAAAGCTATAAATTTATTATATTATAATGTGAGAAACTAATTTTTCACCATTTAAATTATTAATTATTAATTTTTATATTTAAAATCTTTTTAATAAATAATTTAATTATTGACCGTTAATTTATTAAATTATATATAAGAATTAGTGTATATATATAACCAATTTAAGTATTGAAAAATATAAACTATTAAATATAGAAACACACAACAAAAAAATGTGTAATTTCTAAAGGAATTTCGTCTTAATAATGGAATTTTCGAGGGGAGAGAGGGGTTAAAGAATTACTGGTCGAAGTTAAGATTTTCGAGGAAATAAGGTAGTCCATCAAAAGTTTTGTGACGAAAATCCGCCAGTAATTTACTAACGAAACATTTAAAATCTATCGAAAACTTTTTTTATATAAAATATCATGTTTTATGTTCTTGACGGATTCCATTATTCCCTCAAGAAATAAATAAATTACTAACAAAACATTTAAAATTCGTTGAAAAATAATATGTATAAAATATCATATTTTATGTTACTAACGGATTACATGTATTACGTCAGAACATTTTTAATTTTCGAGAGATTACATCTATTTCGTGAGAATTTTTTAATTTCTAAGAGATTACATCTATTCCGTCGAAAATTTTAATTTTTTAAGAGGGAAAATTTTCCCAAAATTCCTAGCCTTTCTTTTCAATCCCTCCAAAATATGAATTTTTAAATTTTCGAGAAATTACATCTATTCCGTCGAAAATTTAAATCTTAATTTTTTAGAAAAAGATGGAAAATTTTCCAGGATTCCTACCCAAAAGAATTATGATTCCCTCCCAAATATAACAAATATAATTTTTTTATTTGATTGGGTACCAAAAATTAATAATTAATATAATTCAAATAATTACAATTTGAAAATTAAATAATGTTAATAATAATAATAATAACAAGTATATATTGTAACTTGGTAATGACTTAAAGTAAAAAAATTTAATTCAAATGTTTCTAATAACTACACGATTCATCTAAACATCTCTAAGGTACACTAGGAAACAAAACGAAGAAAGAAATAGATGTTTGATGTATACGCTTTTCCATTATACACACTTGAATCCTCGTTTTTTACATAACAAAGAAGTACAGTGTGTGATCAACCCCAAATGGTGAAAAATTGACAAAGATTCTAATTTTTTGAGACTCTTTCAGTGTATTCCAAATAAGAGACCTCATCTGCTCATACAAATTAGCTATAATCTCCTTACCCTTTGAATCAATTTCGATACGAATTGTTTCCTTTCTCATTACAACCTTCATATCCACACTCTTCAACTTCTCCGACGTCAGTCTCGGATCCCATCAAGCAGCGAAGAGTTGCCCTTTGAAAACTGGTTTCAACCTTAAAAGAGCTGAGAATAACCACATTACGGTTGGGTTTAAATATGAGATGCTACCGGTATTCTGCTATTCATGTGCCCATCTTGGTCACTCTGCTCGTTCAAGGAGGACAAATTCAAACGAGCCCGTGGCTGAGAGCACCAGCAGTGAAGAAGCATTTCCCGAGTCTTGGTTCTTTAAAATTGTAGGCCAACTCCAACACTCAAAGATGGAAGGAGCGTAGATAAGCATGTAGAGGAAGCGCGTGATGATGATCTCGGGCGTGTGGAAATCAAAAGGTTTTGATTTGATTGAACACGATGATCTCATTGATCTTGTTTTTTCTCATTGTTCGAATAATGGTCCTTCAGATATCATCTCTAACCTTGAACACAAATTCAAAGGTAAATCTTGTGGAAATCATAGACTAGGTTAGGGGTGTAAACGAGCTGAGTTGAGCTCGAGTAGTTCTAAGCTCGGCTCGGCTTATAAAGATTTCGAGTCAAGTTCGAGCTTGAGTAATTTCTAACGAGCATGATAAATCTGAGCTTGACTCGGCTCGTTTAGAACTCGAGTCAAGTTCGAGCTTGATTCGAGCCCAATCGAGTCAAGTGTTAACCGATATTTGACTGCATTGGACTCGAGTAACTCTTCATCTGTCACGTCTCATTTAAAGTCTTATGAAGAAAAAAACTTTGATACATAAGTTGTGTAAACTCAAGCTTGTTAATTTTAGGATTTAGAGTGTTAGTTTAGGGTTTAAAGATTTAGGTTGTTGGGTTTAGAATTTAGGATTTAAATTTTAAGGTTTAATACTTATATTTAGGGTTTATATTTAGGGTTTTAAGTTTAAGAATTTATATTTTAAATTATAAAAAATAGTATATTATATTTTCGAGTAACTCGTGAGCTTTTCGAGTCGGGCATCAAGTAGCTCGGTTCGTCAAGAACTCGAGCTGAGTTAGAGCTCGAGTCGAGTCCAATCGAGTCAAGCTTTGATCGAGTCGAGCTTGAATAGCTCACGATTTGTCTCGTCTCATTTACAGCCCTAGACTGGGTTTTATTTAAAAGATACACGAGAAAAAGATTTCTTAGATATGGATCAAATCTCTCATAAGGAGGTTGGGATCATTGAGTTTGGACGAGATCCTTACGAAAAGCGTGTCTCCACCATCCCCACCTTTGAATCCTCTGTGTCATCCTTCTTGTCTGAAGTTGATGAAGTTAAGTGCCTGGAGGACTCTAAGTTCAAGATTTTTGTGGATGCCATTCTAAAATGTTATCCGCATGAGGGATGATTGCCTTTGGTTGTGTTTCCAACGATTTGGGGAAGGATCGGGGGCTGCTATCGACTTATCTTTTCCTTCCTTGCTTAGACAGTTCTCCCTCCTCAACGTTGGTTCTTCGACTTTTTTTATTATCCAAGGAAGCTTGAAAGTCCTAAACTTGGTTTGGAGGCGTTGTGTCATGTTATGTTTGGATGTTAATCTCGTGTTTGAATCAAGGTTAAACGAGTGTTCAGCTTTGTTCCATCGTTTCACTTTTATGACTAGGTCCTTATATTTACAGTATATGGAGACCCATCTTGTAACACCTGGGTTTAGGGGTCGGGAGTTGAGTGTGTGAATCGGGTTCGAGTCGTGGGCTCGTTTTAAAATTAAATTGGGTTGAGTTTTAATTAAAAGAGGCTTGAGATATCATTAAGGGCAAATATGTAATTTTCTAAATGGGAAAAAGCAAGACAAGTAAAAAGGGGGCTTTCTACTAGTCATCTTCTTCCTCTCCTTTTCAAATTAAAAAGTCACGACACTAAACCCCTTCAACCCAAAACACTATTCCATCAACTTCCTTCACCATTTCAAGAGCTATCTTCAAGGTAAAATCGTTTTTGACTTCTCCTCTTTATTCTGAATGTTTCCATGGTTTTAGTTTCTCATAAACACCATCTTTGAGGTTTTTCAGGTTTTCAAGTTTTAAGAAAAGGAAGAAGTTTTCATGTGGGTTTTGATTTGTAAAGTTAATAGGTGTTTTAATCTTGCTCTTAAATGTATTATATGTGAAAATGGTGGTGTTTTGATGAAAATCCCGAAATGGGTTTTTGTGGGTATTTTAAAGGGTTGAAAATTTGGGGTTTTGAGGTAGTTTTGTGTAAGAGAGTTGGGCTGATGATATAGTGATGCTTTAGGGTTGTTTTGAAGGTGTTTAATGATGATTTGGGTGTGAAGATCAATGGGTTTCTGCTGGGTAGAATGTAAGTTAGAAAATGGGGATTTTGTGTTAGTTTTGGCTTGGAAATGTAGAGAAATAATCTCGTGTTTGTAAACTGATTTGTGGCAGTGGGTTGTGGATGATTTGTGTAGTAATATGTTGTTTTAGATTGATGAGAATCAAGGGAAATCGTTGGAGAAGCTTCGGGCTCGATTCCGGGAAGTTTGGAGGCTTGATCGGCTTTCTCGGTTTGCTTAAGGTAGTTTGGTGAGTGGATTATTTAAAATGGTTTTAAATTGGTTCAAGTGTGTAGTTGAGGTGTTGGATTGTGCTTGGTAGGCCAATCCAAGGTGGGGATTAAGTTGGTAGCTTAATCTCTTGTTTGCCTTTATGAGTTCTTGCTTTATGTACATAATTGTGGCCTTGTGTAGTATGTGTTCGTTTATGCATATTGATGTATATATATATATATATATATTGATGTTGTTAAAGGTGACGATATGTTGACGATATGTTCCTATGAATGAAATGGCCTTGTTATGCATGTGTAAATGTTTGATCATATTTGTAGTAGGATGAAATGCCTCTAGATTATGTGAATGATTGTTGTTTCTTGATTCTTGTGGTTTTGGGGCATGTTTGGGAAAGTTTGGAGATGGAGAAAACTATTTTCAGGGTCACACAGAGTGCAGGCGTTTCGAAACGCTCGTGGTTGTTTCAGAACGGGTGTAGCTCTAGGGATACTCATATTGGAACATGGGTGGTGCCGTTTCGATACGATTTGACACTGTGAGTGCCAGTTTCGGTACGCGTTTTGATACGGTTTGCCTCTGGAAGTGCCCGTTTCAGAACTTGTTCCAGAATGTTTTCTTACTGAAAACCCCCGTACCGGAACGGAGTGGACCGTATCGGTACAGCCTGGTCTAGCTTTTGAACTGGAGCCCGCATATCGAAACGAGCAAGCCTGTTTCGAAATGCAGGCTTGTATTTGGGCTTTTTAGCATCTTCAAAGGTTCTCGGATGTCATGTTTTAGTCTCGTTGGTTGTATGCTTCCTTGTTAAGTTTATATGCATCGTTTATGTTTAGTTTGGGTCGTTAAGCATGAAATCGGACTAATATGTCACTCGGTAAATTTAAGTTACCTTACGTCATGCTTGCATTGTCCCGTTATCGTTTTCCGCTGTTGTTTTTACACTTAGGACTAAATGATACATTTAGACAAGATAATTTTAAAGAAATTTTCTAGGGTTTCTAATCGGAGTGGAACCTTAATGGGTTTCGCTTCGGTTTTTCTCGTGTAACCTGCTCGGACCGGTCTGTCGCCTAGACCAGGACGAGGGGGTTACATTTGTTGGTATCAGAGCCTGAGGTTTCTGCGACCTCGGGAAGGTAAGTGAGGTAAGTTTGAGGTGTATGTTGTATGGTTAATGCTTTGCTATGTATGCTATTTGTTTGCTTGCTTGCTCGGTGTTTGAAAGCTTGTGTTAGTATGGTTGTTGCATTGAGGCGTAGTGTCGAGTTCCCATTGCTACTATTACTTATTTGAAAAGATTTTGTAAAGGAATACTTGAGCACGTTGGACCCTTGCCTTTGCTAACTTAATCCTTGTGTGTTTGTTTGTTTGTAGTTGATATCTTGCTAGCCGTAAGATGAGACCTAGAGGCAGCTAGGATGGTTCATCCGGAACCACGGGCAGCAGCTCCAAAAGTTGAGCCGGTTGTTTAGGAGGAGGCTCCTCCACCTCCTCCTTCTCCTCTTCGCCAAGAGGGAGGTGAGGCGAGAGCCGAGGGCGTAGGACCCTAGGTTGGCCAAGGTTCGGCCGGTATAGATTTAGCTCCGTTAGTTCATGCGATAGCTGGGGCTTTCCAAGCAGTTGTGGCTAGGGGACAGGCAGTGGCACAACCTCAGGGTGAGGGCACCGGTTTGCCACTTGAGAGGCTTCGCAATTTGGGAGGTGAAGAGTTCCGAGGGTTGGCACCCGAGAGATCAAAAGCTTGGTTTGACAAGACTGTTCGTATCTTGTCTCAGATGGGTTGTACTGGAGCAAGTAGACTTGGGTGTGTTGTTTCTCTGCTTCAGGGTGATGCTTACACTTGGTGGGTCACCATCACTATGGACATGCCAGATGCAGAGATCACGTGGGAGTTCTTTGAGTCTGCTTTCTGCAAGAAGTATTTGGGTCCCCATTATCTTGATGAGAAGAAGAGAAAGTTCATGGCTTTGCTTTAGGGGAACATGACAGTGACCGAGTATGAGATACGGTTTGTCAGATTGAGTCAGTATGCGTCCGAGCTAGTTCCTACTGAGAGGGAACGTTGCGACCGTTTCCGTTACAAGTTGAGTGAGGAGGTAAAGAGGTACACGTTGGCTATGGAATACACAGACTTTGATGTCTTGGTCGCTAGGGCCAAGGACATAGAGCACAGTTTGGGTCTGACCAAACGTTCAGGTGGTTCTAGTTCAGGGAAGGGGACTGACGACTTTGATAGAGGTGATGCCAAGTGGCACCGGGACAATAGGTATCATTTTGATCATAGGCGTGGTTGTGGTAACCACGGGAGAGGCCATCAGGGACAGAGAGCTGGTGGGCGGTTGCCCGAGTGTACTAGATGCGGGAGGCATCACACCGGAGAGTGTTGGGGAAACTTTCATTCGTGTTGGAACTGTGGAGCTAGAGATCACCTTAGGCGTGATTGTCTACATCAGGTTGGGTATGCACCAGTTCAGGTTCAGGCTCCTAGTAGAGCTATTGATTATCTGAGAGGCAGTGGGCGCGGTCGAGGTAACTTTCAGCCAAGAAATGATGGCCAAAGGAATATAGCACATGTAGTTGCGGTTCATCCAGAGGGCGGAGGTTAGGCTAGAGTTTATGCTCAGTGAGAAGGACAGAACGACACGGATGTGATTGCAGGTAATTTCTCGATACAGTCTCTGAGTTTGCTTTCCTTGATTGACTCCGGGTCTACGCATTCATACATTTTGAGTGAGCATGCAAAGATGTTGAATATACCTTGTAAGGTACTAGAGGTAGGTGTTAGTGTTACTAGTTCCTTCGGGGATACGGTAGTGGTTAGGAAGATGTACAGAAGGTGCATGTTAATGGTTCAGGGGCATGTGTTTCCAATAGACATGATAGAGTTATCGTTTTATGGCTTCGATGTAATTTTGGGTTTGGACTGGCTTACAGAACATAGAGCTAGGATAGATTTCGAAACAAAGAGAGTTTTCTTGAAGCTTGCGGATGACTATAAGATTGTGGTAGTAGGTGAGAATGTGAAATTCTTGTTGAATGTTGTTTTAGCCTTTAAGGCTCAGAGATTAGTTGAGTTGGTTTGTGAGGCATACTTGGCCTACATAATGAATCCAAACATGAATGAAATTAGACCACAAGATATCAGGATAGTGTGTGATTTTCCGAGTGTGTTTCCGGAAGAATTGCCTAGTTTACCGCCTAATAGAGAGGTAAAGTTTGCTATAGAGATATATTCAGATTATGCTCCTGTTTCGATTGCTCCATATCGTATGGCACTGAAAGAACTGAAAGAGTTGAAGACTCCGTTATAAGAGTTGTCAGATAGAGGTTTTATCTGTCCGAGTTCTTCGCCTTGAGGCGCTCCGGTATTGTTTGTAAAGAAGAAATATGGTAGTATGAGAATGTGCATTGATTATAGACAGTTGAATCAGTTGACTGTGAAAAACAAGTATCCCTTGCCGCGTATCGATGATTTGTTTGATCAGTTGAGAGGGGCATCAGTCTTTTCGAAGATAGACTTGAGATCCGGGTATTACTAGTTGAAGGTAAAAGAGGTTGATGTACCGAAGACAGCTTTTAGGACTAGATATGGTCACTACGAGTTCTTAGTTATGCCGTTTAGGTTGACAAATGCACCGGCTGTTTTCATGGACATGATGAACATAATTTTCCATCAGTACTTAGATCAGTTTGTGGTTGTTTTCATAGATGATATTTTGGTGTATTCACGTACCGAGGAAGATCATGGCCGGCATTTGAGGTTAGTATTAAAGACTTTGCTAGACAACCAGTTGTACGCTAAGTTGAGTAAGTGTCAGTTCTGGATAAGAGAAGTAGTCTTTCTAGGACACGTAGTGTCAGCCGAGGGGATTAGAGTCGATCTGAAGAAGATAGAAGCTATTGTTGAGTGGAAGCAACCAATGTATGTGACAAAGATTCGTAGTTTCCTAGGCTTAGCAGGTTATTATAGGAGGTTTGTGGATGGTTTCTCGAAGATAGCCGCTCATTTGACAAAATTGGTTCAGAAGAATGTTCAGTTTGAGTGGTCAGATGCGAGACAGCAAGCCTTTGAGAAACTAAAAGAAGCTTTGACCAATGCACCGATTTTGATTCAGCCAGAGTCGGGGAAAGATTATATGATCTACAATGATGCTTCACATTAGGCTTAGGTTGTGTGCTCATGCAAGACGGAAGAGTTGTAGCTTATGCCTCGAGACAGTTGAAGACTCATGAGCGTAATTATCTGACACACGACATAGAGCTAGCCGCAGTTGTGTTTGCCTTGAAGATTTGGAGACATTACTTGTATGGTGAGAAATGCACAGTGTATACGGATCACAAGAGCCTGAAGTATATAATGACACAACGAGAGTTGAAACTTAGACAGCGTAGGTGGCTAGAGTTGCTCAAGGACTATGATCTAACGATTGAGTACCATCCGGGTAAAGCCAATGTACTAGCAGATTCCTTGAGTATAAAGGTAGACGTTGAGTTGAGAGTCATGTTTGCTAGTTTGAGCTTGTCCGATGATTGTGGTTTAGTGGTCGAGCTTCAGTTTAGACCTACTTTAGGTCAGTTGATTAGAGAAAAACAGTTGTTAGATAGATCTTTGGCACCTCACGTGCAAGATATAGCCGAGGGTAGACCATCGGACTACAATTTCAGTGTTGATGGGGTCTTGTGTTTCAGAAATAAAATAGTTGTGTCGGATGACAGTGATTTGAGACGTACTATCTGACCGAAGCACACAGTAGCCCGTTTGCTATGCATCCCGATAGTACAAAGATGTATCGTGATTTGAAGAATGAACACTAATGGGTTGGTTTGAAGAAAGACGTAGCGACTTCGTGAGTAAGTGTATGGTATGTCAGAGAGTGGAGGCAGAACATCATGTTCCATCAGGTTTGTTGCAACCGTTGAGGATTCCGGAATGGAAGTGGGAAAATATCACCATAGATTTGGTTTCGGGTTTGCCTATGACTCCTACGAAAAAGAACTCAATGTGAGTTATAGTTGACCGTTTCAAAAAGTGTGCTCACTTTTTAGCTGTTAATACGACTTACTCCTTAGATAGGTTGGCCGATTTGTACATCGGTGAGATTGTGAGACTGCATGGTGTGTCGAAGTCGATTGCGTTTGACAGAGATCCGAGATTCACAGCTAGATTTTGGGAGTGTTTGCATACAGCTTTGGGTACCCGATTGAACTTCAGCACGTCGTATCATCCTTAGTCAGATGGCCAGTCAGAGAGGGTTATACATATTTTAGAGGACATGTTGCGTTGTTGCATTATTGATTTTCAGGGTACTTTGGAGAAACACTTGTCGTTAGTCGAGTTCGTTTACAATAACAGTTTTCAGTCAAGCATTCAGATGGCTCCGTATGAGGTACTGTATGGTAGAAAATGTAGAACTCCGATTTGTTGGGCCGAAGCAGGTCAAAAGTTATTATCGATGCCAGATTTGCTTAAGGGGACTACCGATAAGGTGAAGTTAATTTGTGATCGTTTGAAGGTAGCTTCGGATAGGCAGAAATCCTATGCCGATTTGAAGAGGAAAGAAGTTGAGTATTCCGTGAGAGATATAGTCTTCTTGTAAGTCTCTCCGTGGAAGAAGGTTATGAGGTTTGGCAGAAAGGGGAAATTGAGTCCGAGGTACATTGGGTCGTATGAGATTGTGAAGCGAATCGTTCCGGTTGCTTATCAGTTACGTTTGTCATCCGAGTTAGAGAAGATTCACAACGGGTTCCATGTTTTGATGCTTCGTAAGTATAGATCAGATCTGTCGCATGTTATGCTGGTGGAAGAGATTGAGTTGAATCCGGATTTGACGTTTGATGAGGAACCAGTTGAGATCTTAGCCTCAGACATCAAAGTGTTGCGTGGTAGATCGACTGAGTTGGTCAAAGTGAGGTGGCAACGTCGAGGTGTGGACGAGGTCACTTGGGAGAGAAAGGAGGATATGGAGAGGTAGTTTCCGTATCTCTTTCAATCAGGTAATTTTGAGGACGAAATTTCTTAAGTGGGGGAGAGTTGTAACACCCGGGTTTAGAGGTCGGGAGTTGAGTGTGTGAACCGGGTTCGAGTCGTGGGCTCGTTTTAAAATTAAATTGGATTGGGTTTTAATTAAAAGAGGCTTGAGATATCATTAAGGGCAAATGTGTAATTTTCTAAATGGGAAAAGCAAGACAAGTAAAAAGGGGGCTTTCTACTAGTCATCTTCTTCCTTCCCTTTTCAAATTAAAAAGTCACGACACTAAACCCCCTTCAACCCAAAACACTATTCCATCAACTTCCTTCACCATTTCAAGAGCTCTCTTCAAGGTAAAATCGTTTTGACTTCTCCTCTTTATTCCGAACGTTTCCATGGTTTTAGTTTCTCATAAACACCATCTTTGAGGTTTTTCAAGTTTACAAGTTTTAAGAAAAGGAAGAAGCTTTAATGTGTTTTCATGTGGGTTTTGATTTGTAAAGTTAATAGGTGTTTTAATCTTGATCTTAAATGTATTATATGTGAAAATGGTGGTGTTTTGATGAAAATCCCGAAATAGATTTTTGTGGGTATTTTAAAGGGTTGAAATTTTGGGTTTTTGAGGTAGTTTGGTATAGGAGAGTTGGGCTGATGATATAGTGATGCTTGAGGGTTGTTTTGAAGGTGTTTAATGATGATTTGAGCGTGGAGATCAATGGGTTTCTGCTGGGTTGAATGTAAGTTCGAAAATGGGGATTTTGTGTTAGTTTTGGCTTGGAAATGTAAAGAAATAGTCTCGTGTTTGTAAATTGATTTGTGGCAGTGGGTTGTGGATAATTTGTGTAGTAATATGTTGTTCTTTATTGATTAGAATCAAGATAAATCGTTGGAGAAGCTTCGGGCTCGATTTCAGGAAGTTTGGAGGCTTGATCGGCTTTCTTGGTTTGCTTAAGGGAGTTTGGTGAGTGGATTATTTAAAATGGTTTTAAATTGGTTCAAGTGTGTAGTTGAGGTGTTGGATTGTGCTTGATAGGCCTATCCAAGGTGGGGATTAAGTTGGTAGCTTAATCTCTTGTTTACCTTCATGAGTTCTTGCTTTATGTGCATAATTGTGGCCTTGTGTAGTATGTGTTCGTTTATGCATATTGATGTTGTTAATGGTGACGATATGTTGTGTTGCATGATTGTGTAATCATGGTGAGACTTGTTTAGTATGTTGGCACTAGTTATAATTATCGGATATAAATTCTCGATCATTAGGATGAGTGTGCACACGGTAAAAGTCAAATTCGTACGTGTTCTTGGTGATGTGTAGTCATCAAAGTGGAGTACGGTGAGGTAATATTCCACCAGAAAATGTTAGTATGTGATGATGAGTGTAATCCCATCCATGAGTGAAAACGGGGATGAGTTTAATCCCACCGGAAGGTAATATTGTTGTTGAGTACGTTGGGGCGAAAACCCCAACGGAAGTTATCCGCATATCCGAGTAGTATATAGTTGAGAATATACTTGTTCATGTGTGGTTGTTGTGTAAGATATTTGTTATATCTTTGTTTAGCATAACATGAGGTAAGATGCCATGTTCATGCATTCTCTTAGCGTTTGGCTATGTTGCTATGTTAGCGTAAATGTATGCCTTGTGAATGTCTTAAGGATATCATGCTTTGAACCCTGCATTGTCGTTGTTTTGTTTTAGAGCTCCCTCACTAAGATTCTACCTTACGCTCTCGTTTTCGGCAATGCAGATCACTAGTGTGGAGTTAGCAAGAAGCAAGGAAAGGGCATCCAAGCGCGTTTGTGGTTGCTCAAGTATGGTTTTAGTAAATAATGTAGTAGTTTAGCAATGGGGATGCTACGTGTTGTAGGAGCGTGTATCTTGACTCATATGTGTTGGCTTTATGTTGTTAATGCTTTTGTGTTGAGGCTTGTAAACCATGTTTATGTTGATGCCTAAGTGTTTGTATTAAAGGCTTATAACCATGTTTTATGACTGCTTATGTGTTGCTTTGAAAGCATGTAAACCTTTTTATGCTATGTTTATGTGGATGCATGTTCCTATGAATGAAATGGCCTTGTTATGCATGTGTAAATGTTTGATCATATTTGTAGTAGGATGAAATGCCTCTAGATTATGTGAATGGTTGTTGTTTCTTGATTCTTGTGGTTTTGGGGCATGTTTGGGAAACTCTGGAGATGTAGAAAATTGTTTTCAGGGTCACACAGAGTGCAGGCGTTTCGAAACGACAGTGGTTGTTTCGGAATGGGTGTAGCTCCAGGGATACTCGTATCGGAATAGAGGTCGTGTCGTTTCGATACGATTTGACACTGTGAGTGCCAGTTTCGGTACGCGTTTTGATACGGTTTGCCTCTGGAAGTGCCCGTTTCAGAACTTGTTCTAGAATGTTTTGTTACTGAAGACCCCCGTATCGGAACGGAGTGGACCGTATCGGTACGGCCTGGTCTAGCTTTTGAACTGGAGCCCGCATATCGAAACGTGCAAGCCTGTTTCGAAATGCAGGCTTGTATTTGGGCTTTTTAGCATCTTCAAAGGTTCTCGGATGTCATGTTTTAGTCCCGTTGGTTGTATGATTCCTTATTAAGTTTATATGCATCGTTTATGTTTAGTTTGGGTCGTTAAGCATGAAATCAGACTAATATGTCACTCGGTAAATTTAAGTTACCTTACGTCCTGCTTGCATTGTCTCGTTATCGTTTTCCGCTGTCGTTTTTACACTTCGGACTAAATTATACATTTAGACAAGATAATTTTAAAGAAATTTTCTAGGGTTTCTAATCGGAGTGGAACCCTAACGGGTTTCACTTCGATTTTCCCCGTGTAACCTGTTCGGACCGGTCTGTCGCCTAGACCGGGACGATGGGGTTACACATCTTCGTCCCTGAAGCTCTCTAAGAAGTTGGCCGATGATCAAGAACTGGTTATGTTATCCTGTTTGCTCTTCGTTTTATTTGTGTTTGTTTTTTACTTTGCTTCCAGTGTTGTCTTGTCTTTCTTTTGGTCGTTTGCAGCCTTTCTCTTGTTTAGGGTTTTGTTGTTGTTTCTATGAAAGTGTGTTTGTTTTTTCTACCCCTTTGCTAAGGCTTGCCTTGCTTCACTTACGGGGTTCTTTGTTTGTGTTTTGCGGATATGGTACATTGGTTGTTCGGGTCTTTTTGTTACCGTGCACCATCTTGGTCCTTTGTTATCTTTCTTTTATGTTTAATGAAATGCACTTATCTTTCCAAAAACTAATTAGAAAAAGAATTTTTAAAATTCTTTTTAATTGAAGCAGTGGGAGCAATTTGGATTTGGGTGGGAAAGTGTCCGCCAATTTTTTAAGTTTAGGAAAATCCATTGCTTTAGTCCTTCCATAGTTTGGTACTTTACGTTTAGGTCCTAATTTTTGCCTTTAAATTTTATTTTGACTCATTTTAGTCTCGATTTTAAATTAATTATTACTTTATTGTTACTAGTAAGGGTTAGCATTTGAGGTTTTACTCCTCTATGTAACCTGTTAAGATCCAAATTCAACATTCCTTAATTTCAAAATTCTGATATGTTCAAACACTTGAAGTAAAAATTAGAAACTTAAAATCAAATACCATCCAATATTCAAGACGAATTTTCTCCACTGGGTTGTTGTGCTGTTGGAGGAATTGGATAATAAGCTTTTTCCGGACTATTGGGTGGATGGACAAACGACCTATACACATTTGAGATGTATATAAAGATGTCAAAGGTGTGCTACCTCTCGTGGATATGCCGTTTGTGAGTGTAGATGTATTAGTGTGCCAGCTGAGTCTGTAAAGGTTGGACGCATAAGAGGTTGTATGCCACTGAATCGTGGATTAGGCTTGCACTTTAATTATTAGTATTTGTAAGATTTAGAGATTGATGTTTGGGGTGTATGGGTTATAGGTTTCAAGTTGTATGTTTGGGGTTATGTGATTAGTTTAAGGATTAGGCTTGCACTTTAATTATTAGTGTTTGTAAGATTTAAGGGTTGAGGTTCAGAGTGTAGGGGTTATACGTTTTAAGTTGAGTGTCTGGAGTTATGGAATGAGTTTAGGGATTAAGAGAATAGGCTTACACTTTAATTATTAGTGTTTGTAAGATTTAAGGTAAGGTTCAGGGTGTAAGGGTTATAAGTTTTAAGTTGAGTGTTTGGGGTTATGGGATTAGTTTATGGATTAGAGGATTAGGCTTGCACTTTAATTATTAGTGTTTGTAAGATTTAGGGGTTGAGGTTTGGGGTTTAGGGGTATATGGTTCAAGTTGAATGTTTTGGGTTATTAGATTAGTTTAGGGATTAGGCGATTATGCTTGTACTTTAATTATTAGTGATTGTAAGATTTAGGGGTTGATCTTTGGGGTTTAGGGTTTTTGTAACCCCCTTAGCCCGGCCTAGACGGTTGACCCGAACTACGGAGATTACACGGGGAAAATCAAAGTCAACCCAAAAGTCAACCTTGATTAACGACCCTTTTTTTCTTTTTAATCATGTCTAGATGCATGTTAACCCTAAGCGAACGCTTGAGAAACATATACATATAAAGCACAGCGATCAGATTCAAATAAGGGACTCAATTGCACAAAATACAAATATTAGGGACCAAAATGTAAATTATGGAAATTTGAAGGTCTTAACTGATTTTTAAGTTACCAATATTAAATTAGTCACATTACATGCTTCCCTGTCAAATTTCACCTTAATCGGACATCTCAAACTCATGCAATTGTAATTACAACATTCGGGACCAAAACGTAAAGCTTGCAAACCTCAACACCATTCAAATCAGTGCCCAACGGTCACCTGTTTCGAAACGGTGTTGATCGTTCTGAAACACGGGTTCATTTCGGGACTTGTTCCGAAACAGGGCCTTCCAGTGGCCAAACCGTTCAAAACAGTCACCAGCCGTTTCAAAACACTAAGGCCATTACAGGCCCCCGTTTCGAAACGCCAACGAGTGTATCGATACGGTTTGCCCAGAAGCTGCAGATTTTGCTGGTTTTTCATGCATAAACCCAATCAAACACTTCTTAATAACCCTCTAATCATACCAACAAGTCATCATTCACACATGGCATAAGATTGTAACCCCTAAACACATTTATAACATTAAACATGAAGTTTCACATGTCTATAGGCATGCATCCTATTATCCAAACCAAGCAATCAACTAATCTCCAAAACAAGCATTAAAAGACCATTTACAATCTCAAACCATTAAAAGCAACATGCCACAAACTAGGGAGTTCAACACATCTTAAGTTCCCATTGCCAAATTACCAAAACTAATAGTGTATGAAAGCATCACCATACATGAGCTTAGTTCCCTTGGACACTCTTGCCTCCTTGTTGCCCTTTTAAACTTCAATTATCTGCATTATTGGTTCAAGAGAGAGAGCGTAAGCACAATTGCTTAGTGAGGCATGCTCTAAAGGAAACAACACAATAATGCATTTTAGAAAACACTTTCAACAAAGCTTTCTAAACACATGCTCAAATCTTTTCATGCAACCTTGCATACATAACAAGCATCTCATGCTTCATTATAACCATCTCATCATATTGGCTTTCAAGTGATATCTCATAACCATTTTCAACTCAAAATACAATCGGATACGTGAATTACAAGTGTTGTCCCATACGCTTCATACACACTACCGAACAACACAAGGTGGAGTTTACCGGTACAATCACAACCCCTCAACACCCGTGATGGAGTTTAACGGTACAATCACAATCCCTCAACATCACTCATCGATAGTTGTATAATTCTACTAACGAGAACACGGGACACATAACACAAGATCCACACACGGACTTTTAACCACCGTTGTGATCTTACCTTACTCGTTAGTGTACTTGGATGGAGTGTACTGTACAATCACAACCCCTCAACATCCAAGGTGACTTTATTCACGGTACACCCAATCCTATAGCCGGCTAACTATATTCGATTCAAGTACTTTAAAACCATTACATCACTTGCCAATATACATCATTTACCATCAACAATTCACTGTTTTAAAGCATTAATCAAAGCCATTAAACATCATGCATCACTATGCATCAAAACCATATTAACAATATGTTAAACCAAGGATCTCTTACCTTGAGCATTCTTCACTACATGGCTTTCAAAACCAGCATTAACCATGCTAAAACATGCTTTCAAAACAGAATTTAAACATGCAAATCATAATCAATGCATCAAACCACTTTATGGCTCATCCAAGGGAGTTTTTCCGAAAACTTACACTTGAGCTTAGTTAAGTTGCTTAGACTTAAACTAAGCTCCCAAAACATTCAAATAATTGTTCCAAAGCTGGAAACCAAACTCCACTCACCAATTCCGTTTCGCAAGCTTGTCGATCAAGCCTCCGGATCAACTCCACAAGTGTCCGAAGATGTCTCCCCTATTTTAAACACATCAAAGCAGAGGATTAATGCATCATTATGCATTGAAATCTTCAGCCAACACACTTAAACTCGATGCTCTTCCTAAAGCCAACATTTCGGCTACCAAACACAACTGAAATCACCTCCAAACTCTTCCAAAACTTAACCCAGCCAAGATCCATCACTTCTAACCATTTCTAAACATCAATCAACATCCAAAATAAACCTAAACTCGTCCTTATACCTCTAGCTATAACAGAACACCAAGATCACCTCAAAACCCACCATTTTCATAAGCAAAAACTTAGGAAATACAACCTATTCGAGATTACATTGATAAAACCTCATTTACACATCATTAGACATCCAAAATACATTTAAGAATCATCTCAAAACAGAGCCCAAACAATCACAACGAAGTTCTTCAAGATTTCTTCCAAATCTTGAGTTTTAAGCCAAAATCAAGTTCCTATCACTAAAACCATTTATAAAACTTAAATTAAGGATTGATAACTTAGAAATTTCAGTAAAGAACTGAGTATTTAGAGGAGAAGAATAATTTTATCTCTAAATGATGATTTCTCCTTGATTTGAGTCAATTTTCTTGAAAATCCAATGAGGAAATCAAAAGGATTTGATGCAAGATTGATTAGGAACTAATTGATAATAGAGATCTCATCAATGGAAGTGAAGATCAATGCAAAAGTTGCTGGAGAAAAGTGTTTGGATGATGGAATTTTGAGAGAAAAAAGAAATGAGAAAATTTTAGAAAAAGATAGTTATGATTTTTCCAAAAGGTAGTTTCTCTTCTCTTTTAATTAGTTAAAACATTAATTAATTCACTCAAATTAAGGAAAAATCTGGAGAAATAATTTTTTCGTAATTAGCTCCTTAAAGATTCAAAATCTCAATCCTTACAAAACAGTCACCACTGAACTTTTCAAAAATCGCATTTTAGTCACTACTCCGAAATGTAGTATTTCCAAACCTTATTTTGTAAAATTGATTTCACCACACTCTTATATATATTAAAAGAAGATTTTTAGATATTTTCCATATTTTTAAAGCATCCCGAACTAGGCTTTCCCTAAAACCTCCTTTTATATTCGAACCGAAAAACAGACCGGTCCGGTTCAGACCCTAAACTTCTAAGCCCAAAATTGGGGTGTTACAGTTTTATCTTTGTTCATATTAGTCTCTAACTTTTTAACTATAATTGACCCCTATTTATTTTTAATTTTTATAATCTAGTCCAATGTTTTTAATATGATGATATTTTTGTTCATTATATTTATGTTCTCTAAAACTTTATTTTTAGCCAAAATTGACGCATATATATTTCTATTTTTGGTAATTTAGTCAAATAATATTTTTATTTAGTCTACTCCATATAATTTAATTTTTAGTCAAAATTGCTCCATATTTATTTATATTTTGGCAATTTAGTCCAATAATATTTTTGTACATAAAATTTAGTTCATATTAGTCCTTAAAATTTTATTTTTAACAAAAATTACCCCTTTTATTTTATATTTAGTAAAATATTTTTAATATGATGCTATTTTTGTTCACTCTAGTCCCTAATATTTTATTTTTAGCCAAAATTGACCCTTATTTATTTCTAATTTTTGTAATTTAATCTAATATTTTAAATATGATGATATTTTTGTTCATCCTAGTCCCTAATATTTATTTTTAATGTGATTCGTGTTCGTGAAAGGTGTTAAATAATTCACTCGAAATGACCCAACCCAAAGTCTATTGATTATTTGTACCAAACTCAAACTCAATACGAATTCGAAACACGAATTAACCCGACCTGAAATGAAACCGGCCTAAAATTACCCGACCTAAAGTTCACCCGAGCCCGAATTAACCCGTCAATTACCTGATTCGGACCCGAACCGTTTTAACCCGACCTGAAATGAACCTGACTTGAAATGAACCCAACCTAAAATGAACATGACCTAAAATGAGCTCGACTTGAAATTGACCCACACCCGACTCGAGTCGAGTCGAAACATCAAATCAACCTAAAATGACATGTATTCGATTTGATTCGACCTAACATAACCCGACCTGAAACTCATCCGATTACTTATTTTTACATCCTAGTTAGAACTAGTTGTCAAAAGACTACGTCTTACAATATTTGTATAGCTTTTTTTTTCAATCAAATTTCTTACGACTTTATTAGTTTATTATGTTTGTTTTTCTTACTGGTCATTTATGGCCCATAGGATTGTTTCTTTTACTTGTTATTTATGGTCTAAAGTGAATGTTTCTTTTTGATATTGTAATCAAATTTTAAGACTTTTTCTAATATAATTATTTAATTAGTAAAAATTAAAGAAAATAGGGCCGGCCGTTCGACCTATCCCAGGGTTGGCCATATATGTACTCTCTAAAATTCTAACGCTATTATCTCTTTGAAAGCAAAATATACATTATCACCATACTCTATATTCGAAAAACTTATGATGTCATTCAAATAAATAAAAAACTTAAGATGTCGCGAGTTAAGCTCCATTGCAAAAAGTGTCACCGCATCAGTTTGGTTGGAGGAAGGTAATGATTTTATCAAATTTGAACTTGCCACCCTGAATTCAACTATGAAGAAACTTGGTCTGCAATGCAAGCAAACATTGGATGCATTTGTCTGTGTTCCGGTTGGGAATGTCTCGCATCTCAGCTAATATAATGATTAATGAACATTAGAGGCATCTAAAAAAGGAAACACGTTTCGTTTTTGTTAGGAAGTTGAATCTACAACACACATAAAAGTGGATCTATTACAACCTAATCTCCCCCAGATAGCTTGACAATATGTTAGCCAAGCCAAGGCAGGCAGCTATATCAACAGCACTGAATAAGGCTACCTTTTCCTCTTGGACTTTAAGGAAGTGAGAGATTGAGAATTGGTATGCCAATTGCGCTTCCTTTGGTTGATGAACCAGTTGTTGATCTGCTTCAGCTGCAACCCAGTCTCCTCCACAAGCTTCGCCTTGTCATCTTCCTGAACGTCCAGGGAAATCAAATGATTGATTGATATGCTCCAAATTAATGATATGAACATTAGATGCTTACAGTTGGGTAAGGCCACTTTGAGTGCTGCTGCCACCAGTTCTTGAGCACCGTAGTTGTGTCGCCGGGTAATTTTCCTGCCCTTCTTTTGCGTAAGATTTCCTCCCTCACGTCCTCAATTCTTGATTTGAAACCCTGTAACAGACATACAAGGATTAGGCGGTTCCATCTTACGCAACACCTGTAATTTAAGAAAGAAAATGCATGCACATTTGGGCAATGCAACACCTGTTTCAGTTCGATCTTCAGCTCCTGACGGACCCTCTCCATTAAAGACCGTTCAGATTCAGTGGGGAGTAGGGGACCAAAACCCATTACATCATGCCCATCAGAGCCAGATTGCTCCAAACAGAAGTCCATTTGCAGCTCATCCTCATCGTCCGACATTGTTGCACCTGTACCTTCACCCAAGCTCACCCCTGCAAATTAATAACACAAACTATTTGGACCATCACCCAATTTTAAATTTACACATAGTATAAGAATTTGTTTGTTTTTCGGCCAGAATCAAAGTTGTGTTTCGAAACATTGTTAGCTGAGCCTTAGTTTTTGTTGGGATAATCTGTCTTATAGTTAAAAAGACATTTTGGTTGGGCCTCTCTCTATTAGATAATTACAGACTATTCCAATGCATAATACTATTATTGTTGTTTTTGCCAAGAAATTCTAAATATTAAATGAATTTTAAAATAAAAATAAATAATAAAATTAAAAATTAGTTATAGAAAACAATAAAATATTTTTACATTGTTTTCTTTAAAATTGTTTTGTAAAATTAAAAAATAAATAAATCATGGCTAAGTTATCCGGACATCACCCCAGCCCACCCATAGGCCATAAGCTCAGTTCCTCTGCATGTTGCAATAGCAACCACACCGATCAAACTAAGATTTTACCCGCACAAAATTAAAAAATATGAAAATAAGAATTTTTATCTTAAAAATTAAATAAGGAATTGATCATGATTCAAAATCATATAAATACAAAAATATTGTCACTTTTTACAGCAATTTTTAAATACCAAATGTGACACATTAAATCTTATAAAGTATACGTTTTTATTTTATGACACATGTTTCTATTATAAAAAAATATTTTTTTTCTATTATTAAAAAAGATTTTTATTTTTAAAAAGATATTTTTAAAATTTCAAAAATTAAAATTTATTTTTTTAAAAAACTTATTTTCAAAAACCAAATGAATCCCTGAATTTCATATAATTTTTAAAGATTTTATTTACGCTATTTACAATATAAGTATATTGCAAATCCGTATCTATACTTTGATGAATGCAAAAGATTCAAATAATTTTAACAAATATAAGTGGGTATTTGTCTAGAAAAGTTTTCCCCCATTCAATAACCAATACTTATCATTTATAATATATATTTTACATCATGTACCTACTCGATGAAAACTTACCTATATTATTTATAGGGTCAATATCTGATACATTTTTAGTGTAAAAAAATTACCCAAATATGTCTATTTTTAATTTAAAATTTAAATTCATAATCTTAAACTTTTAAAACTATTCTTAAACCTTAAGCTTTAAAATCTACAACCTAAATTCCTACCCTTAAATCTTAAACTAAAACTATCAATTCTTAAATAATTTCGTTTATGAAAACTTTATTTTTCACAGCCAATGTATAAAATAATAATTTATATTTATACCTCTACTTTTTAATATATATATATATATATATATATATATATATATATATATATATATATATCACCTTTGTCATATATACAATGTGTGAACACATTTCATCTTATCAGAAACACAGACCTTTTCACGTATATTCAAATTGAAGGGGACGGGTGCCCCACTTGTATAAAAAAGACTAGACCTTTTACATTAACCACATAGAATAGCTAGGGTGAGATTAGATCCCACACGTAACGTGATGTCCCTATAACTAGATGATATGATCAAATTACACTTTATCAAAATCATGGTACATGTCACGTCACAACATGATCCGAACGCTTAGGACTACCATGTTGATATATGTACATGTATTTTCCACCAATGTTTTCAATTCTACAAACATGCCATGATATCAGCATCAGTTACATAACTTTTAGGGTAAACTACTCGGGTGGCCACCTGATTATTGGGTTTGACTTATTTTGACCATCGAACTATAAGAATTTAAAATTCGACCACCTAACTATTTAATTAGACCTATTTTGACCACCAACCGTTAAAATTTAACGGAGAGGTGACGTGGCAGTTAAAGTAAATTTGTATAGTTGCACATTTAGTCCATGTTAGTTACATATTATAGCAAGAGCAGTCTTCAATGTTTTATTATTTTTTTAATTTAATCCTTATGGTTTATTTAAATATTAATTTCAAAAAATATTTTAAAAAATAATGACCGATCAATGACCGACACGTGGAATCAAATTAAAAATTATTTTTCTTTAAAATATTTTATTATTTTTATTCACACTCCGTCTTCCCCAACATTCATTCTACAGTGTTGTCGCCGCCCGTTTACTCGGCTATGGTCGTCGTCTCTTTACTCGGTCGTCGTCGTCGCCTCTCTACATCGATTGCACACTCTTCGTCGACTCTTTATCGCGTTATTCAGACCTTACAACCCACGAACCCAATCGCACACTATTTTGTTTGCATCGCGACCACAGACTTTTGCACCTTCAAATCACAACATCAAATGGCTTCTTCTCCGGTGATGAGCACCGAACGTTCTTGTTCTTTTAGTCACTTTAATTTTCTTAAAATGGACCCAAAAGCATTCAAAATAGTACTTCAATTTGTGAACCCCATTTTCCCCTTATTTGCCCCAATCTATATTGCCTTATTTCCTCAAAATCTCATCTTTTCACCTTGTCTAATTCGTAAATACCCATTTTATAAAAACTCATTGTTACTTGCTCTAGATTTTGCTTTGCAAAAATCAAAACCACCAACCCATAGTTTTCTTCATCTGATATCCTCTTTTCTTTTCATCAAAACCATCTCAAATATCTTCTTTTTGTAGAACCAATTTCATCGATTTCTTCATCTTCAATATACATTTGATACAAATCCTCACACAAATCAAAATTATTATCGACCCATTTCTTTTTATTTGCATTCTTATATCTAAAATGAAAATTAAAGATTGATGTATGATCCAATTAGGGTCCATAATGATGAATATTGGGTAGCTATTGTTGTTGGTCTTCAAATTGTGAACTTATTTCAGGCAAAGAAAAACCATTAGAGAAGGAGCTCGAAGGAGAAGAAAAAACTTGAGTGAGAAATGGTGTTGAAGATTGAGAAATGCAGGATGTAAGTGGTTTGAATATTTTTTTGAATTACAAAATGTGTAACTAATAGGGACTAAATGTATAATTATACAAATTTACTTTAATTGGCACGTCACATCTCCGTTAGATTTTAACGGTTGATGGTTAAAATATGTTTATTTAAATAATTGAATGGTAAAATTTTAAAATTTATAGTTTAGTGGTCAAAATAGATCCTGCCCAATAATTGAGTACTCATCCCGTTAGATTACCCTAACTTTTATTATAGATGATGGGTATTACCTGCAATGGCAAAACCAGAATACTCGTGGGTATTTCCTCAGGATATTGGTATTCATTAAGGTAACGTGGTAGGTTTTTAGAGTTGGGTAGGGTGCAGTCGTCGTCAAGGTCAACGACTGATATATATAAATGTTGTCGCCATTAAAATTGTATGTCAGAAAGGTATAGGCATGACTGCCAAACTGTGTGACTGATATTCTCAAAGCTTTCCAAACCCTAGAACAATGAAAGATACTGCCATACTACAAACTGCCTACTTTTCTCTGACAGGGTTTTAGCACCAAATTGTGAATGACACGAATATTATTGCATTAACCTATGCAGATTTAGCCACTAATATATATATAATTTATTATGATTGGAATAAAAGGAACATTAGAATCCAAATATTCTAATGGAACCCTTAGAAGCAGAGGTACTGATTGAAATTTAATTAATGTATAGTTCGAGTATATTTAACTTGAATTCGAGCTCGACTCAATACTTTAACGAGTCGAGTTGAATGAGAAACAACTCGACTCAATAAATTCGCAAGCAACTAGTTAATGTTTTTATATAATATGTTAATTTGGTGTATTTATAGATCATTACTTTGGAGTTTAAGTTTTAGAATTATTTGACACTATTTTTGAACTTTTTTATTAAAATTGTTAACTTATGTTTGTATCAAACTCTGTATAATATTATTAGCTTTTATATATATTAAACAAATAATGTAAAAATTCTGACGAGTTTAATGATCATTTTCAAGTCGAGTTTATAAAGTATTGACTCGACCAAAAATTGAATAATTTTTAAGTTAAATTAATTATTTTTTAACTCGTGATCAACTCACTCAATAAGGAACCGAGTTTTGGACAGGGTTGTAGTGAGGGCCGAGGGGTGAGAGTGCCATCTTCTTCCTCAAAACTAACTATTCCAAAGCCACCCTACCTACCTACCTATATATATATATATATATAAGCTAGTATGGAGTATGATTTTTATGTGTAGGTCCTACGGCACCCACTTGCTGGCACGGACTCTTAAGCTTGCAAGAAATTAACCCAAATATTATCAATCCTTATCCTTTCATGCCTGCCTACCAACCACATCAAGACACCAAACCAACCAGAGATGAAGAGCGAGACTACATTATTAAATATCTTCAAACAAACGAATAACATTATGAAAAGAGTGTATAATTCTGTCAGAAAACCAGATAACGATGCTGATGTGGTTTTCATTTATATAATAATCCTATGCACTTGTTAATAGAATATGCTACAGTTAGAAATCTTAATTAACCATCTAATTATATGTTTAATGGTTTGAAAGGAAGAAGAAAGAGAAAGAAAGAGGGGACAAACCGGTGAGAGCTTGTAAGTTATTTTCAATTTCACGGCAAGCCATGACAGCTTCAACGGCATGGACTCTGACATGTTGTTGAAGCTGTTCTTTGAAAGTACACAACAGTATCAAATATTGTGCCTGCACCGGAACATGTCCAAAATAAAAAAATAAGATTAAAAACACACCATAAACAACAAAACCCACTTTCCCATGTTTTCTTCAAGACAAGCAAAAGACAAAACAAGAAGAAGAAGAAGAAGAAAGACAAAACAAGAAGAAGAAGAAGAAGAAGAAGAAGAAGAAGAAGAAGAAGAAGAAGAAGAAGAAGAAGAAGAAGAAGAAGAAGAGATGAACTGACCAAGAAGTTGTCGAGCTCTTGTCTTTCATGGGGCGATAGAGAGTGGCCCTGTTGTTGGTGCTGTGAGGCATACGATCTCAAAAGGCTATGAGACTGTGCTAACTGCGCATCAATCAAAGACAACTGGTCAATCGGTGTAGCAACACGGAGACAAGACACATGAGCCGCTAACAGCTGCTCGTAAAGCGGATGCGTAGCTATCTCAGCCTTGAGCTGACGGTTCTGATCGCCGGAAACAGACACTTCGCCGCCGCTTAACCCCCCAATTGCATCGCTTCCACCACTGCTCATCATGCCTAACCCAGCCGGTTCTTGCATATTCTTTGAAGGCAAAGTGTAATGAGGACAAGAAAAGTGAAGAAAAGGAAAGGGCTTTGGTGTAGTATATATGATATGTAAAGAACCACAGGGGAAGAAAGAAAAACCCCTTGTGCTTGAGAGTCAATTAATGGAAGAAAGAGAAGGCAGTTTATTTTTCGCCTTCTCCCGTTGATGGTGTATAATATATTGGGATCTGAGTCACAAGACTTTCTGCACCACCCTCGCTTCTGGTATATGTTGCAGGGTTTTTCTACTTTTACATGCACAGGGAAAGCAGCAGCAAAAGCATGAAAACAATCAATCAATACACATATATGTCAAAAAGAAAAGCATGTATTTATATATTTGTGGGGGAATTTTCAAAGCTTTTTTTTGTTTGGTTTTCAAGTCTTTGAGAACAGAGTTTTTATCAGACAAAAAGATGAAAGGGAAGGGAATCATTATTATTTGGAAGAAGAAAGAATTAGCCCATAGATAAAGCTGTTTCTATTGTTGACAATTTATTTTTTTATTTTCTTTTTTTAATATTAAAAAATAACTCATTAACGGGTTGGCCCAAGTGATAATAAGCTTGATATCGTTTAAGCAGATCTCGATACAATACCTTATGTATGCAAAATATTTCTGTTCAAAGACTCGCACTTCAAAGCTAAATGTACAATGCGGGTCAATTTAGATTAGTCATAACAAAAGCCTAAAAATTAAGAAGACAACAAATAAATAAATAAATAAATTTTAAGTGTTTTTAATTTGTTTTTCTTTTTTTAAATTTATTCTTGTATTTGAGCAAATAAGCAAAGTGGGGATTGATTGGAGTTTGGTGAAATAAGTAATTATTAATCAACCTTTGAATTTTTCATAATAGAATTTGATTAGCTCATCTAATTCAAGCTTATTAATCATAATTTTATTCTTCTATTATATTCTACTAGCAAATATTTTATGCACCATACAACCTACCTCAAAGATTACGACAATCTGCAACCATCTTTTTTTTACTGCATAAAGGAATATAAACATAATCTTTAATTGAATTAAATGTATTATGATGTTTTAAGTTATCAGGAATGAAGTTATGATCAAATATTTTATATTAAAACAATAAAGATCTATTGACTATTAAAATATAAAATTTTAGAAGGACGTAAATTTTATTTAATTAATATTTAAATTAAAAAATAAAAATCACTTAAAAACCAATATACCAAAAAAAATTGGAAGAACAACTCCTTCTATTCCTTTAATAACTGCATGTTGATCAAGCATTGGTTGTGTGACAAGAAGAAAATCTTTGAAAACTTTAAGATGATTTGTGTGGTAGCTATTGCTATACAGTTTAGGTTGCAATTTGAAAAATAAAATACCTTTTATATATAATACAAATTTGAGTATATTTTTTTCAATAACAAATTTGCGGGGGTTTTTTATTAATTTTTACAAGTACATGGTAATAATGCATGTATATGTAATGCAAATTTGAGGATATTGTTGATTAATTTTGATAAGTATAAGTAACATGTGTATGAGTTAACAGTTAAAGACATAAATTGGAAGAATAACTTTCCCCATTTTTTGTGGGTTTCCCCTTAAAGTCCCACTTTTATTTATGGTTTAAATATACATTTGGTATATAAATTAGACACTTTATTCTAAATTGGTACTTAAAGAATTTCCGCTCCCAAATTGGTATCTAAAGAGTTTTTACTCTCACATTGGTATCCAAACTTTAATTTCATCCACTATTTTTGTACTTTTATTAATAGTTTTACTCCACAAAACTTATACATTCAATCAATTTAGTCATAATTTAAAAAATTCAATAAACTTAACTATTCATATTTAAAAATTCCATCAATTCCATCATTTTTTGTGATGTTGTCAAACCATGCAAGTCTCTCGGATCAAAACAACAGTTGCATAACTGAATTCTACCATAAATCAACAAAGCTACTTTTGATACCAAGAAAGTAATATAACATATCTAGGAGAAGAACAAACAATTTAAGTGAATAACAAAGAGTAAATTGATAGAATTTTTAAATATATATAGTTAAATTTATTGAATTGTTTCAAATTAGGACCAACTTGATAGAATGTATAAGTTTTAGTACCAACTTGAGGGAATGTACCTAGTTTATATACTAATTTGGGAGCAAAAATTATTAGGCGTCAACTTATGAGAATATATCTAATTCAAATACCAATTTAAAAGGGAAAACATTGTGTAAGCATTAACTTGAAAAAAGATGCATGGTTCATGTACCAAATGTACATATTTCAGCCTTTATTTATCATTAAATAAATTACGCATGCTATTACTAATTCCCTTTCATTTACGAATTCAATATCCCTATAAAAATGCTAAGAAATATATAATTCATTTCTTTAACTTCAAACTATAACATCCTCTACAACTAACCTGACACCAAAAATTTAAATTTTTTATTTAAAATTAAAATTTCGAAAGGAAAAAAATTAACACTGAAATTGCGGCCTAAATTGTGTTTATTTCACATTACACCAACATAAAATGCTAGTTCAAAGTGTTTGTATTTGAACATTTGGTTTAAAGAAAGTTATTATTATTATTATTATTATTATTATTATTATTATTATTATTATTATTATTATTATTATTATTATTATTATTATTATTATTATTATTATTATTTGTTTGATAAACAAATTAGGGAATGAAATTCTTTCATTCACTCTCAATATAGTTCAATAAAACTTTACAAGCAACTGTCTCCTATATTAACCGGTGATCGAAGATTCAATTCTCGCTTTGAATATAGAGAGATTTTAAAAATTATGATAAACTTTTATTCATATATGAGTCACGCAATGATTAGTGGCAGAACTCGCTACAGTGGATATCTTAATAAACCAAAAAGATTCTACAAGTAAAGTTGAATGGTTGATACATAAAATTTAGGGTTTATGGTTGATACATGATATCTAAGGCAGGGGCGGAACTAAGGGGGTTTAAGGGGTTTGATCCCCGCCATTTTTTTTTCAATAGGTATAGTATAGGTTTTTTTTAGAAAAAAGGTAAAATTACCTCTATAATCCCTTCAAAGTTTATAAAATCTTAATATGACCCCCTCAAAAATTTTAATTTCATTTTGGCCCCCTTTAAAAATTTCTATTATTTTTTAATTTTATTTTGGTCTCTCTTTATAGATTTCTAGTTCCGCCCCTGTTCTAAAATTTATGAATAATAATAGTAAAGTTTAGTATTAAGACTCAAGATTAAAAATATGTGATAATATTTAAACACCGGATGTGAAATTAAAACTTTTCACCTCTAATATAATATTGACCCATTAGGAAAAAAATACCATTTGTGACAATTTTTACAATATTGTACAATTGCCTATAAACAAGAAAATAATTTATTTCTTTCTAAAATTGCCTAAGAAAAAGAGAGAAATAATTACACGTATTAATTAAGCCATTATTTGGAAAGTACAGATTAATCATCCATTATAAGAGAAAATTAATAATAGAAATAACAGAGAGAGAGAGAGAGAGAGAGGTGTGGGGGTTGAGCTGTCACTTGTCACTGTTCTGCCTACTTTGGCTGTCTGGTGCTCGTTTTTTTATTATAATATCACTTGTTTATGAATATTATTTATTGTATTTTTTCTTTATACAATTTATTTGTAAATTAAATAAGTATCTGATAAATTCATTTATCATTTTAAATATGTCAAGTTTAAATATTATTATATTTTGTAATGGTTCATATAAAATTTTAATTAAGACACATTTTTAAAATTATATACTGAACCAATAAGTGTTGGGTGCATTAGTAAGTCACATTGTATGTTCAAATTAACCTCTAAACTTTTTTAGACACAAATTAGCCCCTAAAATTGGGCAATTTTAGTTTAAAAACCCCTTTTAATTATTATTTGGGATAATGGCTCCCAAAAAATATTATTTGGCAAAATGACCCCCAAACTTGCCACGTCGGTGGACCTCGCGTTGTGTAGGACGCGAGGTAGGATATCGCGTTCTGCACAACGCGATTTTCGTCTACGTGGCCTTGTTGTTTGTGTTAACGGTTTTATAGTACCTCGCGTTCTGTAGAACGCGAGGTCCACGAGAATTTGAAACGGCGACTGAATATATCGCACAGACCTCACGTTCTGCAGGACGCGAGTTCTGTGCAATTCTGGGCTGAAGAACAAGGGAAAAAAAGTGTGGGTAGGCATGTTCGAGCCCAATTTCGGGCGTGTAAATCGTATATTTTTAGCGATGATCGAGTTTGGGGTCGTAGTACTGGAAATTGTCTATCGTATGATACCAACATTGTTAATTTCCGTCCATTCTACAATGATTTAAAATGGCTTTGAAAACCCTATGCTATTATCTTATTTTGAATGAAGTTGCATTTCAACAAATGTCGATTTTCGGTTTAGTAATCCCATAAAATTTATTAAAAACTAAAATTAAATAAACATTATAAAGTTTAATTATAATATGTAAACAAAATTATAATATGTAAACAAAATTATAATACGATATTATAAAAATCAAATGTGTTTTATATAAATATTAAAAACATAAGTACAAATCAGTAAAAGAAAAGACTAAAAATGCCTATGTCCACCCGTTCCGCAGTCGGGTGGATGACGCTCATGAGCCGGATACCTCCGTCCATCGTCAGGTGGTCCCTGGTCCCCATCATCCTGACCATTGTAACACCCGTGTTTTGGGGTTAGGAGTTAACCGAGTTTATAGTTCGAGTCAATAAAATTAATTAAAATAAATCCAACCTCAATTTGGACCTAATTGAACTTTAGTTTAAAGGGGAGGGACCTATGTTGTTATTTACCCAAAATTTTTAAAAAGGAAGACAACTTTCAAAGTTGTCATCTTCTCCCCCTTTCCCCACTTAACCCCACGTGAGAAACACCCCCACCATCTCCAAACTCTCTCTATTATCCAAGCTACTATTCCATTGATTTGCAACTTGATTTCAACACCATTTTAAGAGGTAAACATGTTTTCTTACTCTCCTCTTTATTCCCTATCAACCCATGGTCTTAGATTTCAAAGTTATGGAGTTTTGAAAATTAGGGTTTGTATCAAAGTTTGGGTTTTAAGGGGTTTTCCATTTTGTTTTGATAAATTAAGTTGGGGCTTTGTTTAATCATGTTGAAATACACATTATATGTTAATTTGGTTAAATTTTAATGAAAATACGAAGTGAGTTCTTAGACCCATTTTTGAGTTGTCAAAAACACCATTTTTGGTGAGTTTTAGGTGGAAAACAAAGGGCTGATGGTTTAGGTATGTTAGGAGGGTGATTTGGGACATTTTGGAGGTCATTTGGGTGTTTGGAAATGGGTGTTTCAGCCAAGGTTTGTTGGAGTACAAATTTGAGATATTTGGGGATTTAATTTGGTTGGAAATTTTGGATGGAGTTGGTTTGAATTCAAAGGTTATGTGATTATTGAATATTAGCATTGATTTTGGTTATCGGTTGTGTTTTTGGTTGGCTAGAAGCAAGAGGGATCGTCGGAGAAGCTTTGGGACCAAATCCAGGTTCGTAGGAGGATTGTTTCTTTTGCTAAGGAAGGGCGGTGAGTGGTTTCAAACTTGATTTAAAGTTTAGTTCGAGTATGTGTAGTGTGTGTGTGTGTGTAAAGTGAGCTTGGTAGGCCACTTCTAGTTAATTCAAGTTGTTAGTTTAGCCATTGATATCCATAAATGTTATTGTGCTTACTTAGCTATGCTCTTGTGATTGTGGTTATTTGGTGCATGTATATATCATGATGTGAATATATGTGATGAGCATGAGTGTGGTTGATGATATGTGATGTGATAATGATAATTGACACTAAAATGATTACCGGTTGTAAATGATCGATCATTAGGATTAGTGTGCACACAAATTGAGTCAAAATGTACGTGGCCTTGATGGCGTTAAGTCATCAAGGAGGAGTACGGTGATGTAATATTCCACCAGAAGCTTTTATATATATTTCTACGGGATGATGAGTGGAATCCCATCCGTAGGGCATGTGGCGATGAGTGGAATCCCGCACATGCAAGGTCCTGTGATGAGTGTAATCCCACCGAGGTAAAGTGTTGTTGAGGTTTAAATCCGCACAATCGGGGTAATTAATAGTGGCCAATTAAACTTGTTCATGTATTGTGATTTTTGATTGTGGTATATGGTGTTGTTACATGATGTTGATACTAATGTTTGAGCTTAGTAGATTATGAGAAACCATATTATGCCACTTGAAAGACTAGCTAGGTCTACTTGATTATATGTTTATGCTTGATGTATGCGAGATTAGGATTTACATGCTTGAACCCTGCATTGTTGATGTTTTTCGTTTTAGAGCACCCTCACTAAGCTTATAGCTTACGCTCTCAATGTTCAACAATGCAGATCATTAGCGTGGTGTTAGCTCGAGGCAAGGCAAGAAGGGCTTTCCAAGTTTGTGGCTCAAGTACGGTTATCAATTTTGTATTAGCTAGCAATGTGGCAAGGGTTTTTGTATGAACTTGTATGACTCATTTGATTGTGGATGTTTTGAGTTTGATTATGGTTTGTAAAGCATGTGATACTATGATGAATGTTGGTGTGTGATGGCATGCTTTAGAATGTTTAGGTTGCCTTGTGTATGAGTGCAAACCTCTTATGATGACTTGTGCCTTTTAAGACCATTTAAGCCTTTATGTATGCACAATATTGCCTAAATTGCTCTTTAATTGGAATGCTATGAATGGATGATTTGTCATATGTTTGATTGATGCCTATGGCTTATGTATGATTGCTTAAGTGTGTGTATGTGCTTAGGAGAGTCGAGAAATGCATTTAGAGTCGTGTTTGGGGTCGATAAGTTGGAATTTGTGGAATTGCAGTGCAGGGCGTATCGATACGCCTCAGGGCCGTATCGATACGGTCTTACCCAAAGGCCACAGATTTTGCCTAGCGTACCGATACCCTAAGGGTATCGATACCCTCCAAAGTTACTGGAATTTGGAGTTTTGAGTGAGAGTAGAGCGTACCGATACGGGGTGCACGAGTATCGGTATGGGTCTACTCTGTTGACCAAGAAGGGTTGACCGAGAAGGGCGTATCGATACGCTCAAGGGCTGTATCGATACGGTCTTCCCGGGGTTGACTCCTTGGGTTGACCTGGTCAGGGCGTATCGATACCCCTAGCTAGGGTACCGATACGGCCTGCCTTATAAGTTTAAAATTGACTGTTATGCATGGCCGTGGTTCGAATGTGTTTCCCTTCGCTTGTTTTCCGCTGTTGTGAATCACTTAGGACTTGATATTCCTCTAGACAAGATTAAAATAAAAAGAAAAAAATATAGGGTTGCTAACCGAAGGGAACCTTAACGGGTTTCACTTGGTTTTCCCCGTGTGGCCCACTCGGACCGGTCATCCGACCAGACCGGGACGAGGGGGTTACATTTGTTGGTATCAGAGCCTGAGGTTACCGAGACCTCGGGCAGGTAAGTGAGGTAAGCTTAATGTGTTAAATGATAGTGTTGTTCGATGCATGTTTTGCCATGAATTCTTGAATATTTGATTGATCGTATGATGTTCTGAAACATGAATTGTTGTGTCTGGTGTAGAGTGTGTGCCCATTGCTACTATTACTTAATTTAAAAGGATTTTTGGAAAAAGGAGTACTTGAGCACTATTGGACCCTTGCTTTGACTAACGTAATCCTATCTGCTTCTTGTTGTAGTTTATACCTTGCTAGCTGTATCATGAGACCACGCAGGAGGCCTAGGATTGTTCGACTGGAACCACGGGCAGCGGCTCCAAGAGTTGAGCCGGTAGTTAGGGTTGAGGCTCAAGTGGGAGAGCCTGTGGTTGGGGTTGGAGCTCCTCCACCACCTCCACCACCACCACCTCCTCCACCTGGAGTGGGAGGTGAGGCCGGGCCCGAAGGAGAGGGACCACAAGGAGGCCAAGGTGGCCAAGGACCGGCCGGGATTGACTTAGCTCCGTTGGTTCAGGCAATAGCCGGGGCATTTCAGGCTGCAGTAGCTGGGGGTCAGGCAGCACACCATCAGAGTGAGGGCACCGGATTACCTTTAGAGAGACTTCGGGGCCTTGGGGCCGAAGAGTTCAGTGGTGCTACTCCAGAGCGATCAGAGTTATGGTTTGAGAAGACTGTTTGTATTCTTACTCAGATGGGATGTACGGGTGAGCGCAAGTTGGGATGTGTTGAGTCTTTGCTTTAGGGTGATGCCTACACTTGGTGGGTCACCATTACTACTGGCATAGATGAGGCCGAGATCACTTGGGAGTTCTTTGAGACAGCCTTCCGTAAGAAGTATCTGGGTCCGCGATACCTCGATAAGAGGAAGAGGGAGTTTGTGGCATTGCTTTAGGGGAATATGTCCGTGACCGATTATGAGATCCGGTTTGTCAGATTGAGTCAGTATGCACCTGAGCTTGTACCTACTGAGGTGGAGCGTTGTAACCGCTTTCGTTATGGGCTGAGTGAAGAGATCAAGACGTATACTCTAGCTTCGGACTACACTGATTTTGATGTCTTGGTCGCGAGGGCCAAGGACTTAGAGCACAGCTTGAGTTTGACCAGGCGGTCAGGTGGATCTAGTTCGGGTAAGAGGTCCAGCAACTTTGATAGAGGTGATGCCAAGAGGCATCGGGACAATAGACATCATTTTGATCATAGACGTGGTGGCGGTAACCACGGTAGGGGCCATTAGGGTCAGAGAGCTGGTGGGAAGTTGCCCACTTGTGCTACTTGCGGGAGGAACCACACCGGTGAGTGTTGGGGGAATTATCATTCTTGTTGGAGTTGTGGGGCTAGAGACCACATTAGACGTGACTGTCCACATCAGGTGGGGCAGGCACCAGCTCAGGCTCCTGCTAGAGCCAATGACTTTCAGAGAGGCCGCGGGTGCGGTAGAGGTAACTTCCAGCCGAGGAACGATGGTCAGAGGAATATAGCACATGTAGTTGCACTTCAGCCAGAGGACGGAGGTCAGGCCAAAGTTTATGCTCAGCATGGGGATCAGCATGACACCGATGTGATCGCATGTAACTTCTCGATACAGTCTTTGGGTTTGCTTTCTTTGATTGACTCTGGGTCTACACATTCCTACATATTGAGTGAGCATGCACAGTCTTTGAACTTGCCTTGTGAGATGTTAGAGGTAGGAGTTAGTGTTACTAGTTCCTTTGGGGACACGGTAGTAGTTAGGAAGATGTACCGAAGGTGTTTGTTGATGGTTTAGGGGCATGTGTTTCCAGTGGATATGATGGAACTTCCTTTCTATGGTTTCGATGTGATTTTGGGTATGGACTGTGTAACCCCCTTAACCCGGCCTAGACGGTTGACCCGAATTAAGAAAGTCACACGGGGAAAACCAAAGTCAACCCGAAAGTCAACCTTGATTAACGACCTTTTTTTTATTTTTACTCTTGTCTAAATGCACATTAGCCCTAGTTATGATCATACAAACAACATACTCGAAGATCATAAACATCAGAGATCAAACAGGGACCCAATTCAACAATTTACAACTTTAGGGACCAAATTGTAAATTCTGTAAATTATGAGGTCTTAACCCAAATTAAAGTTACCAACTTGAAGTTAGTCAGGTTTCATGCTTCTCTGTAAATTTTCAGCTAAAAAGGACCTACCAAACTCATACAATTGCACAAACAAGATTCAGAACCAAAATGCAAACATTCCAAAACATTTAACTGCCATTGTCAGCCCCCAACGGTCGGCTGTTCCGAAACAGGGTGAGCCTGTTTCGAAACACGGGGCCGTTTCGCAACGCGTACCGGAACGCGGGCTGGCAGTGGCCTTTCCGTTTCGGAACGGTGTCCCCCGTTTCGGACGCCTGGGCTGATTTAAGGCACCCGTTCCGAAACGGTAACCCCTGTTCCGAAACACCTTGCACAGAATGCAGCAAAAGGCTTCCTTAAACATGCAATTAATCATCCAATCATGCTCCAAATGCTACCAAACTTTACCAGCATGAAATTCAACATATAAGAAACATATTTGCATCAACCAATCAGCATACTATCATCATATATGCAAAGCCCCAATTTAAAAGCATGCTTCCTACACAAGCTAACCATTCAAGCATAAAGCCTTCAAACCAAGCACATAAAGACCAATTACAAATCCAGCATTTCCAACAACATTAAACATACTTAGGGAGTTCAAAACATCTCCCAAAACATACACATAGGTCCCCCATTGCCAAATTGCCAAAAGCTAAAGTGTATAAGAAAACCTTTCCATACTTTGAGCTTAATCCCACTTGATTGCTTGCCTTTCTTGCTGCCCTCAAAGCACCTTAATGATCTGCATTATTGGTTTAAGAAAACGAAAGAGAGCGTAAGCAAAAGCTTAGTGAGGAATGCTCATTAAAACCATTCAATAATGCATTTATAAAACACTTTATAAATCATACTTCAAAACATCATATATACATGCTCACTAGCATTCTTAAACAAGCATTACATGCTTCCATATCAATTCATGTCATATTGGCCACAAGTGATAAATTCCATCTTTAAAAAAAAGATCAACATAAGACTCACACATGGACTTTTAAACACCATTGTGATCTTATAATTCTCAAGAAACACATAAGGACTTTTAACCACCTTAGTGTTCTTCCCAAGGACTTTTAAACACCTAGGCCCCAAGGACTTTTAAACACCTTGGCCCATGGACTTTTAAACACCATGGCAAGGACCACATAAGGAATTTTAACCACCTTTGTGTCCTTAACAAGAACCATTCAAGGACTTTTAACCACCTTGATGTTCTTAAGTAACAAGGCTCACTCAAGGACTTTTAACCACCTTAGTGACCTTAACAAGAATCATCATGGACTTTTAACCACCATGAAGTTCTTGGAAACCACAAGGCTCACTCAAGGACTTTTAACCACCTTAGTGACCTTAACCTTTTTCAAAACATCACTTGCCAATATACATCATTATCATCAAATAATCCACTGTTTTAAAGCATTAAACCAAGCCATAAACATCATGCATTTATAAGCATCAAACCACATTTTAACAATGCTCAAAAACAAGGAACTCTTACCTTGAGCTTCCTTCAACATATGGCTTACAAAATCAGCAATATCCATGCTAAATCATGCTTTCAAAACAGAATTTAAAACATACAACAAACCACATTGCATAACAATCAACCATGGCCACCACTAGAGAGTTCTTTCGAAAACTTACACTTGAGCTTAGCAAAGTTGTTTAGACTTAAACTAAGCTCCCAAGACATTGGTTTCAAAGCCGAAAACCCAATTTCACTCACCGATTCCACTTCGCCTCTTGCTGAAGCACAAATCAAGCTTCCGGATCACCACCACTTGGATCCAAAGATGACTCCCCTGTTTTAAACACATCAAAGCAGAGGATTAATGCATCATCATGCATTAATAGCTTCAATGAAAGCACCTAAACTCGCTGCCCTCATCCACACTCCATTTTCGGCCACCAAACACAACCGAAAATGCATCCAAACCACTTCTCAACAAAGCCCAGCCATAAACCATCAAAACCACACATCCTTTAACATCATTTAACATCTAAAAAGAACCTATTAACCTCCTTATACCTCCAGCAACAACAGATCCACAAGATCACCTCAAAAACAACCAAGAATCACAAGCTAAACTTAGGAGACTCAACCTATCCGGGATTGCATTAATCAAAACTCAATTCCTTATCAAATTAATGTTCATTTATCATCAAAAACACACTTCAAATCACAGATTTAACAGATCAAACGAAAATCATCAAAAATCACCAAATCTTGCATTTCAAGCCAAGATCCATTTACACAACTTAAAAACCTTTTATAAAACATCAATTAAGGATTGAGAACTTAGGAATTTCAGTAAAGAACTGAGAGTTTAGAGGAGAAGGACGTTCTTACCTCCAAACTTGAGTTTCTCCCTTTTTAGAACCAAAAACCTTGATGAATCAACTAGCAAATGGTGAGGTTTTGTTGATGTGAAGATTAGGAATCAAAAGTGAGTTGAAAGGAGAGATTTAGGTGACAAAATCAGAAAGAAATCTCTGGAGAGAAAGTGTTTGGGTTGAGAGAAAATGAGAGAAAGGAAAATTGAGAAAATAGAAAGTTAGTTACAAAATAGCCAAAATGATTTCCCTCCACTTTTCTTTTGCTTTAAAATCAGAATTGTACATTAAAATATCTTAGAAAAATCTGGAGAAACTCCCTTTGGGTAAATAGCTCCTTAAAGATTCAAAGTTTCAATCCTTTCTAAAATAGTCACGCAACTTTCAAAAATTACATTTTGGTCACTAGCCAAAATGTCACCCTTCCAAAACTCATTTTGTAAAATTGATTTCACAGTTCACTTATATATATAAAAAGATGATTTTAGAACATTTTTCCATATTTTTAATGCAACCCGAACTAGGCTTTCCTAATTTCACCTTTTTAGATTCGAACAGCACTTTGACCAAACCGGTCAACGCCCAAAACTTCTAAGCCCAAAACCGGGGCGTTACAGACTGGCTCACGGAGCATAGAGCTAGGATAGATTTTGAAACTAAGCGGATTTCTTTGAAGCTCACAGATGACTATGAGATTGTAGTGGTGGGTGAGAACGTGAAGTTCTTGTCCAATGTGGTTTCAGTGCTAGAGGCTAAGAGATTAGTTGAGTTGGGGTGTGAAGCATACTTAGCGTATGTGATGAACCCCAACATGAGTGAGGTTAGACCTCAGGACATCCAGACAGTATGTGACTTTCCTAGTGTGTTTCCGGAAGAATTGTCAGGGTTACCACCGGACAGAGAGGTAGAGTTCAGCATTGAGACTTATTCTGATTCAGCTCATGTTTCGATTGCTCCGTATCGCATGACACCGAAAGAATTGAAAGAGTTGAAGACTCAGTTGCAAGAATTGACAGATAGAGGTTTTATTAGGCCTAGTTCTTCACCTTGGGGTGCACCAGTTTTGTTTGTGAAGAAAAAGGATGGAAGCATAAGAATGTGTATAGATTACAGGCAGTTAAATCAGTTGACAGTGAAGAACAAATATCCGTTGCCTAGAATTGACGACTTGTTTGATCAGTTGAGGGGAGCATCTGTCTTTTCGAAGATTGATTTGAGATCGGGTTATTACCAGCTAAAGGTAAGAGAGGTTGATGTACCGAAGACGGCCTTTAGGACTAGGTATGGTCATTATGAGTTTTTGGTCATGCCATTTGGGTTGACTAATGCATCGGCTGCTTTCATGGACATGATGAATAGGATTTTTCATCAGTATCTAGATCAGTTTGTAGTTGTGTTTATTGATGACATTTTAGTGTACTCGCGAACTGAAGAAGACCATGACCGACACTTGAGACTTGTTTTAAAGACTTTGCTAGATCACCAGTTGTATGCGAAGCTCAACAAGTGTGAATTCTGGATCCGTGAGGTAGTCTTCTTAGGACATGTAGTGTCAGCCGATGGGATTAGAGTTGATCCAAAGAAGATTGAAGCCATTGTTGAGTGGAAGCAACCGAAGTCTGTGACCGAGGTACGTAACTTCCTAGGCTTAGCCGGATACTATAGAAGATTTGTAGAGGGTTTCTCTAAGTTAGCCGCTCTATTGACACAGTTACTTCAGAAGAGTGTTCAGTTTGAGTGGACAGATGCAAGACAGAGAGCCTTTGAGAAATTGAAAGAAGCTTTGACCCAAGCACCGATTTTGATTCAGCCTGAGTCCGGGAAGGACTATGTAGTTTACAGTGATGCTTCTTACGTAGGGCTAGGATGTGTTCTTATGCAAGATCGGAGAGTAGTGGCTTATGCCTCAAGACAGTTGAAGACCCATGAGCGCAACTATCCGACCCATGACATAGAGTTAGCTGCGGTTGTGTTTGCTCTGAAGATTTGGAGGCATTATTTGTACGGTGAGAGATGCACAGTGTACACCGATCACAAGAGTTTGAAATACATTATGACTCAGCGAGATTTGAATCTCAGACAGCGTAGGTGGTTAGAGCTGCTAAAAGACTATGAACTTACTATTGAGTACCATCCGAGTAAGGCCAATGTAGTGGCCGATGCATTGAGTAGGAAGATGGCCGTGGACTTGAGAGCTATGTTTGCTAGATTGAGTTTGTCCGGAGATGGTGGCTTGATAGCCGAGCTTCAGGTTAGACCTACTCTAGGTCAGTTGATTCGAGAGAAACAGCTCTTAGATAGATCTTTGGCACCTCACGTGCAAGATATAGCCGAGGGTAGATCTTCAGACTACAGTTTCAGTACTGATGGGGTTTTGTGTTTCAAAGATAGAATAGTTGTGCCAGAAGACAGTGACTTGAGACGTACGATCTTGACTGAAGCCCACAGTAGTCCGTTTTCTATGCATCCTGGAAGTACGAAGATGTACCGTGATTTGAAGAATGAGTACTTTTGGGTTGGCTTGAAGAGAGATGTAGCCGACTTTGTGAGTAAGTGCTTAGTGTGTCAGAGAGTGAAGGCGGAACATCAAGTTCCCTCAGGTTTGTTACAGCCGTTGAGAATTCCGGAATGGAAATGGGAGAACATCACCATGGATTTTGTTTCGGGTTTGCCTTTGACTCCTACGAAGAAGAACTCAGTTTGGGTGATAGTGGATCGCTTTACGAAGTGTGCTCACTTCTTGGCAGTCAACACTACTTACACTTTAGATAGATTGGCCGGTTTGTACATTGGAGAGATTGTGAGACTGCATGGTGTGCCGAAGTCCATTATGTCAGATAGAGATCCGCGGTTTACTTCTAGATTTTGGGAGTGTCTGCATACAGCCTTGGGTACCCGTTTGAACTTCAGCACTTCTTATCATCCTCAGTCAGATGGTCAGTCAGAGAGGGTTATTCAGATCTTAGAGGATATGTTGCGTTGTTGTATCATTGACTTTCAAGGTACTTGGGAGAAGCATTTGCCTCTAGTAGAGTTTGCGTACAATAACAGCTTTCAGTCGAGCATTCAGATGGCTCCGTATGAGGCCTTGTATGGCCGGAAGTGTAGGACTCCAGTTTGTTGGGCCGAAGTGGGACAGAAATTGTTACCTATGCCAGATTTGCTCAAGGGGACAACCGACAAGGTAAAATTGATTTGTGACCGTTTGAAGGCTGCTTCGGATAGGCATAAGTCCTATGCCGATTTGAAGAGGAAGGAAGTTGAGTTCTCAGTGGGTGAGAAGGTATTCTTGAAGGTGTCTCCGTGGAAGAAAGTGATGAGATTTGGCCGAAAAGGGAAGTTGAGTCCGAGGTACATAGGGCCGTATGAGATTGTGAAGATAGTTGGTCCTGTTGCTTATCAGTTGCGTTTGCCATCCGAGCTTGAGAAGATACATGATGTGTTCCATGTTTCGATGCTTCGTAAGTATAGGTCCGATCCATCACATGTTATGCCCGTAGAAGAGATTGAATTGAATCCAAATTTGACTTATGAGGAAGAGCCCGTTGAGATCTTAGCTTCTGACAGTAAAATGTTGAGGGGTAGATCGATTGAGTTGGTGAAGGTGCGGTGGCAACGTAGAGGTGTGGACGAGGCCACTTGGGAGAGGAAAGAGGATATGGAAAAGCAGTTTCCGTATCTCTTTCAGTCAGGTAATTTCGGGGACGAAATTCCTTAAGTGGGAGAGAGTTGTAACACCCGTGTTTTGGGGTTAGGAGTTAACCGGGTTTATAGTTCGAGTCAATAAAATTAATTAAAATAAATCCAATATCAATTTGGACCTAATTGAACTTTAGTTTAAAGGGGAGGGACCTATGTTGTAATTTACCCAAAATTTTTTAAAAAGGAAGACAACTTTAAAAGTTGTCATCTTCTCCCCCTTTCCCCACTTAACCCCACGTGAGAAACACCCCCACAATCTCCAAACTCTCTCTATTATCCAAGCTACTATTCCATTGATTTGCAACTTGATTTCAACACCATTTTAAGAGGTAAACATGTTTTCTTACTCTCCTCTTTATTCCCTATCAACCCATGGTCTTAGATTTCAAAGTTATGGAGTTTTGAAAATTAGGGTTTGTATCAAAGTTTGGGGTTTTAAGGGGTTTTCCATTTTGTTTTGATAAATTAAGTTGGGGCTCTGTTTAATCATGTTGAAATACACATTATATGTTAATTTGGTTAAATTTTAATGAAAATCCAAAGTGAGTTCTTAAACCCATTTTTGAGTTGTCAAAAACACCATTTTTGGTGGGTTTTAGGTGGAAAACAAAGGGCTGATGGTTTAGGTATGTTAGGAGGGTGATTTGGGACATTTTGGAGGTCATTTGGGTGTTTGGAAATGGGTGTTTCAGCCAAGGTTTGTTGGAGTACGAATTTGAGATATTTGGGGATTTAATTTGGTTGGAAATTTTGGATGGAGTTTGTTTGAATTCAAAGGTTATGTGATTATTGAATATTAGCATTGATTTTGGTTATCAGTTGTGTTTTTGGTTGGCTAGAAGCAAGAGGGATCGTCGGAGAAGCTTTGGGACCGAATCCGGGTTCGTAAGAGGATTGTTTCTTTTGCTAAGGAAGGGCGGTGAGTGGTTTCAAACTTGATTTAAAGTTTGGTTCGAGTATGTGTAGTGTGTGTGTGTGTGTAAAGTGAGCTTGGTAGGCCACTTCTAGTTAATTCAAGTTGTTATTTTAGCCATTGATATCCATAAATGTTATTGTGCTTACTTAGCTATTGTAACGCCCCGGTTTTGGGCTCAGAAGTTTTGGCGTTGACCGGTTTAGTCAAGGTGCTGATCGAATATATAAGAGGGAATTTAGGAAAAACCTAGTTCGGGTTGCATTAAAAATATGGAAAAATATTCTAAAATCATCTTTTAATATATAAAAGTGAACTGTAAAATCAATTTTGGAAAATGAGGTTCGGAAGGTTGACATTTTGACTAGTGACCAAAATGTAATTTTTGAAAGTTGCGGGACAGTTTTATAAAGGATTGAAACTTTGAATCTTTAAGGAGCTATTATTCCAAAAAGGATTTCTCCAGATTTTTCTAAGATATTTTAAGTCTAAAATCTGATTTTAAAGATTAAGAAAAGAGAGGGAAATCATTTTAACCAAATCTTAACTAATTTTCTATTTTCTCTCAAATTCTCTTTTCTCTCATTTTCTCTCTACCCAAACAAGATTTCCTCAGATTTCTTTCTCTGATTTTGACATCTACATCTCTCATTTCAACTCTCTTTTGATTCCTAATCATCTCATCATCAAAACCTCACAATTTACAAGTTGATTCATCAAGCATTTTGGCTCTAAAAGGGAGAAATTCAGGTTTGGAGGTAAGAACGTCCTTCTCCTCTAAACTATCAGTTCTTTACTGAAATTCCTAAGTTCTCAATCCTTGATTCATGTTTTATTAAAGACTTTTCAATTGAGATCTTGATTTTTGGCTAAAATGCAAGATTTGGTGATTTTGGTAAAAATTTCGTGTGATCTGTTTAAGCAGGGTTTTGAGGTGTTAAAATGATGTTAAATGAATGCTAAAATGATTAGAAGTTGAGGTTTAATCAATGCAATCCCGGATAGGTTGAATTTCCTAAGTTTGGCTTGAGTTTTTGGTTGTTTTTGGAGTGTTTTTGGTGATCTGTTATACCTGGAGGTATAAGGACGTGGTTGTGATCTTTTTGCATGTTAGTTGATGTATAAAAATGGTTAGAAGTGATGGATCTTGGCTGGGTTAAGTTTTGGAAGTGTTTGGAGATGATTTCGGTTGTGTTTGGTAGCCAAATTGTTAGATTTGTGGTGAGCAGCGAGTTGTGTTGTTGTTGCTGGTGTTTTAATGCATAAGGATGCATTAATGTTCTGTTTTTATGTGCTTGAAACAGGGGAGGTTGATCCTTGAGTTTTGGAGGAGTTTTCGGGAAGTTTCGGAAGCTTGGAAAGCTTGTTGGCTAGGCTTGTTTGGTAATCGGTGAGTGAATTGGATTTTCAGCTTTTAAACCAAGGTTGAAGGTTTTGGGAGCTTAGTTTAAGTCTAAACAACTTTGCTAAGCTCAAGTGTAAGTTTTCGGATTACTCTCTTTAAGTGGTGGCCATGTTTTGATGAAATGTGAAATGATGATTTTGCATGATTTGCTACTGTTTTGGAAAGCATGTTTGAGCATGTTAATTGCTGATGTTTTAGCATGATTTATGCTGATGTTTTAAGCCATGTGTTGAAGGTGTCTCTAGGTAAGAGTGCCTTGCTTTTATGCATTGTTAAATGATGATTTAATGCTTTGAAATGCATGATGAAATGGCTTGGTTTAAATGCTTTTAAAACAGTGGATTACATGATGTATAAAGTGTATATTGGCAAGTGATGGTTTGTAAAAGTGAAGGTCACTAAGGTGGTTAAAAGTCCTTGAGTGAGCCTTGTTATCTAAGATCATCAAGGTGGTTAAAAGTCCTTGGATGAATCTTGTTGCGGACACTAAGGTGGTTAAAAGTCCTTAGGTGCTCCTTTCCATGGTGGTTAAAAGTCCATGGGGCCAAGGTGTTTAAAAGTCCTTGGGGCCAAGGTGTTTAAAAGTCCTTGGGGTATTTCAAGCTACGGACACAAAGGTGGTTAAAAGTCCTTGTGTGGTCCATTCATGGTGTTTAAAAGTCCATGGCCAAGGTGTTTAAAAGTCCTTGGGGTCCAAGGTGTTTAAAAGTCCTTGGGGAAAGTTGTTGAACTCGATTTCTAAATGAAATGTATCACTTGAGCCAATATGACATGTACTGTACATGAGATGCATGAGATGCATGATTTAATGTTTATGTTGAAGCATGAGATGCTAGTTTAAATGAAATGTGGAAGCATGTTATTGCTTGATTTAAAGTATGCTTTGAGCATGTGTAAAGGTTGTTTTCAAGCATGATTTACAAATGAATTTTAATGCATTATTGAATGGTTTTTAAAGAGCGCTCCTCACTAGGCTTTGGCTTACGCTCTCTCGTTTTCTTGATTCAATAATGCAGAGCATTAGGGTGCATTGAGGGCAGCAAGAGGAGGCAAGCAAACAAGTACAAGTAAAGCTCAATGTATGAAGGTTTTATAAGTGTTTTAGCTTTTGTACGTTTTTTGGCAATGGGGGACCAATGTATTTGTTTTGGGAGGTGTTATGACTCCCTAAAAATGTTGTATGTGGTTGTTGATGCTGGTTTTGGTTTGAATTTCTATTGCTTGCTTTTGAAGGTTTAAGGCTTGAATGTTAGCTTGTGTAGGAAGCATGACCTTGAATTTGGGGCTTTTTGCATGAGATGCTATCCTGTTGAATTGTTGATGCTTATATGTGTTAAATATGTTTAATTGCATGCTGATAAGGTTTGGTGATGTTTGGAGCATGTTTGAGTGTCCAATTGCATGATCTAGTATGCTTGTTTGCTGGTTTTTGTGCAGGCGTTTCGGAACAGGGGTGTACCGTTTCGGAACGGGTGCCTTGCAAGAACCCAGGCGTCCGAAACGGTATGCACCGTTTCGAAACGGTTAAGCCTCTGCCGAGGCCATGTTCCGGAACCCGTTTCGGAACGGCCCGTGTTTCGGAACAGGGCTAGCCTGTTTCGGAACGGTCGACCGTTAGGGGGCTGACATGGTAGTTACATGTTTTGAATTGTTTGCGTTTTGGTCCTAAATCTTGCGTGATCAATTGCATGAGCTGTGGATGTCCTTTTGAGCTGAAATTTCACAGAGGTGCATGAAACCTGACTAATTTCAAGATGGTAACTTTAATTTGGGCTGAGTCCCTTAATTTATCAGAATTTACATTTTGGTCCCTAAAGTTGTAATTCGTTCAATTGGGTCCCTGTTTGATCTCTGATGTTTGTGATCTTTTGTTACGTTGTCTGTATGGTCACACTTAAGGTTAATGTGCATCTAGATAAGATTAAAAAGAAAAAAAAGGGTCGTTAATCAAGGTTGACTTTCGGGTTGACTTTGGTTTTCCCCGTGTAATCTTCGTAGTTCGTGTCAACCATCTAGACCGGGCTACGGGGGTTACAGCTATGCTCTTGTGATTGTGGTTATTTGGTGCATGTATATATCATGATGTGAATATATGTGATGAGCATGAGTGTGGTTGATGATATGTGATGTGATAATGATAATTGACACTAAAATAATTATCGGTTGTAAATGATCGATCATTAAGATTAGTGTGCACACAAATTGAGTCAAAACGTACGTGGCCTTGATGGCGTTAAGTCATCAAGGAGGAGTATGGTGATGTAATATTCCACCGGAAGCTTTTATATATATTTCTACGGGATGATGAGTGGAATCCCATCCGTAGGGCATGTGGCGATGAGTGGAATCCCGCACATGCAAGGTCCGGTGATGAGTGTAATCCCACCAAGGTAAAGTGTTGTTGAGGTTTAAATCCGCACAATCGGGGTAATTAATAGTGGCCAATTAAACTTGTTCATGTATTGTGATTTTTGATTGTGGTATATGGTGTTGTTACATGATGTTGATACTAATGTTTGAGCTTAGTAGATTATGAGAAACCATATTATGCCACTTGAAAGACTAGCTAGGTCTACTTGATTATATGCTTATACTTGATGTATGCGAGATTAGGATTTACATGCTTGAACCCTGCATTGTTGATGTTTTTCGTTTTAGAGCACCCTCACTAAGCTTATAGCTTACGCTCTCAATGTTCAACAATGCAGATCATTAGCGTGGTGTTAGCTCGAGGCAAGGCAAGAAGGGCTTTCCAAGTTTGTGGCTCAAGTACGGTTATCAATTTTGTATTAGCTAGCAATGTGGCAAGGGTTTTTGTATGAACTTGTATGACTCATTTGATTGTGGATGTTTTGAGTTTGATTATGGTTTGTAAAGCATGTGATACTATGATGAATGTTGGTGTGTGATGGCATGCTTTAGAATGTTTAGGTTGCCTTGTGTATGAGTGCAAACCTCTTATGATGACTTGTGCCTTTTAAGACCATTTAAGCCTTTATGTATGCACAATATTGCCTAAATTGCTCTTTAATTGGAATGCTATGAATGGATGATTTGTCATATGTTTGATTGATGCCTATGGCTTATGTATGATTGCTTAAGTGTGTGTATGTGCTTAGGAGAGTCGAGAAATGCATTTAGAGTCGTGTTTGGGGTCGATAAGTTGGAATTTGTGGAATTGCAGTGCAGGGCGTATCGATACGCCTCAGGGCCGTATCGATACGGTCTTGCCCAAAGGCCACAGATTTTGCCTGGCGTACCGATACCCTAAGGGTATCGATACCCTCCAAAGTTACTGGAATTTGGAGTTTTGAGTGAGAGTAGAGTGTACCGATACGGGGTGCACGAGTATCGGTACGGGTCTACTCTGGTGACCAAGAAGGGTTGACCGAGAAGGGCGTACCGATACGCTCAAGGGTTGTATCGATACGGTCTTCCTGGGGTTGACTCCTTGGGTTGACCTGGTCAGGGCGTATCGATACCCCTAGCTAGGGTACCGATACGGCCTGCCTTATAAGTTTAAAATTGACTATTATGCATGGTCGTGGTTCGAATGTGTTTCCCTTCGCTTGTTTTCCGCTGTTGTGAATCACTTAGGACTTGATATTCCTCTAGACAAGATTAAAATAAAAAGAAAAAAATATAGGGTTGCTAACCAAAGGGAACCTTAACGGGTTTCACTCGGTTTTCCCCGTGTGGCCCACTCGGACCGGTCATCCGGCCAGACCGGGACGAGGGGGTTACAACCATCGTGCCCGATATGCGGATCTGTGCTGGGCCCAGGCGGGGAGTAAAACAAGCTACCGATCGGCGTACTCTCCACAATGGGAAACTCATACTGAGAGTGCAGCTGTGGATAATCGAAAAGCTGAAGGTCAGTCGTGGGCATATGAGGACGATAGGCATCAGAAGAGCCGAACTGGGGTGGAGGCATCGTCTGCTGGAAACTCGATGGACCGCTATAAGCATGAAATGGTGCGGCAGAAGATGATGCCCCTGCAGTGTCATATCGTGGTCTCGGACCGCGCTGCGTCGACTGCCTCTGGCTCTGGGTCGCTCTACGGGTGCCGCGTGGGCGGTTTTGGGGTTGCTGGTGAAGCCCTGCATCGCGCTCGGCCTGAGTAAGGATATGCGGCATCCCATTGAGCCTATACCACTGGTCATAATTGAAAGCGACCGAATCAGCCCCTTCCATAATTTGTTGGAGAAGCAGTGGGCGTCGGCCAAATCGGTCACCCCAAATCGCTATCTAGGGAGAGTGGTGCTCGGACCAGTCAACCTCCGTCTTCCCATGGCGCGTAAGATTGTGGAAGCGGTCCATATTTTGCGGAGGGGCTGGAACATTTTGGAAGTACCCGAACTGTCGGAGAACCCTATCCGTAGAATGCCACGCGCAAATTTCGTAGTTGAGCAGCGGCACGACGGAAATCCAGAGGTCTCGGTCTCGCAGAATATCTGGTGGAATAATCTGCCGAATCTCCTCTGAATCGTAGGGCCTCCACACGAACTAAAAAGAATGAAAGTGTTTGAAACGGTTATATGAAATATTATTGGAAAAAAATATGAAAAAATTCAAATTAATTTTCGAATTACCTCGTGCTCCTTCAAGCCATCGAAAGCATGACTGAATTCTTTCTGGGAGTTCGACAGGCCGGTGTGGGTCAGTGTGTTGGTCCACCTATAAATAATGAAAAAAATCGTTAAATAAAAAAATTTAAAAATAAAAAATATTGTAGATTACGTAGTACCTCCGTAGAAGCGGAAATAACATAGCGGTGGGCTGTCTAAGCTGTGGTCTCAAAGTAGGTATCCGAAACCAAACCCAAGCCTGTAGGAATAAACAACATCCTTCCATCGATGATCTAGAGGCGCCAACGTTTCTGCAGAGGTCTCTAATAAGAAACGCCAAGACAGCTGATCCCCAAGATTTTCTTCCAGACTCATTTAAATCTGTAAGATGACGAAGCCACATCACGTGCACCTTTGTGCGGGATTTGTCTGGCATTAATATCCCACCAATAATGCGCAAGATGTGGGCACGCACACAACGCTGTGAAAATAAAGATTTAATAAAGACATCCTAATTAAAAAAATTGTAAGTTCATCCTAAATTTAATAAAGGCATCCAAAGAAATTAGTAACTTAATCCTAATTTGCAAATAAATATTTGTAACTTCATCCTAAATATTTAATGTAGGCAACCTAAATATTTAATAAAGTCATCATAAATATTTAATAAAAGCATCCTAATTTTCAAGTAATGATTTGTAATTGCATCCTAAATTTATTAAAAGGATCCTAAATATTTAATGAAGTCATCCTAAAAATTTCATAAACTATCGTAATGTTCAAATAAATATTTTTAATTTTATCATAAATCTAATAAAAGCATACTAAATATTTAATAATGGCATCCTAATTTTTAAATAGAAAAAATACCTGAAGTGCAACTACATCCGCATTGGGGGGAAGGGTTCCAAAGTGAGCCTCCAAATATGATAGATCGATTTTTCCTCCGTCCCACACGTCCTCAGGGGGCATCACGCCCATTTGTTCAGCAAATAGAGTTAGTCAATCTGCCAACGCTACACCCGTAATTACGTTGCCGTTTGTAGGCAACCCCAGAATGTAGGCAACATCCTCCAGCGTGATTGTTGCCTCGCCAAATGGAAGATGAAACGTGTGCGTCTCAGGTCTCCACCGTTCTATCAACGCGCTGATCAACGATGGTTTTACCTTCACCCCTATATACCGTGCTATGTAGCCAAAGCCGGCGCGCTGAATCCACTCCATAACAGCATCAACGAGTGGGGTGTTGATACGGTTAAGGTAACATTGTAAATTACGTTCGTATCCCTTCAAAAAAAATAAAATAGTTAGTAAAATAATAAATTTAATTAAATAAAATTTTTTTAGAAATTAATAGGGAAAAAAATAATACCTCTGGATTGTTTCGTCAATATTGACTGCAGTGAGTCGCTTCGTTGCGTAGTAAGGGCTACATTATATCGAACGAAATATAAAAGTTGCCGATAATTTGTTGTAAAAAGGCTAAAGAACTCGCGTTCTGTGGTTGATATTGGGGGTAGGGCCTCCAATTTATAGAAGACCTCGCGCCTTTTAAAGTGACCTCACGTTATACAGCACTTGTAGTATTCAATTACATTACCAGACTACAATTGTCTCAATTATTCGAACATGTTCTCAATTACACAAACAAACAAAGAGTAAACAGTACGGTTATTATAACTTCTGACGGAATATCTGAGACAAAGCAATTAAAGTGACCTCGCGTTCTACATAACGCGATATTTATAAGACCTCGCGTTGTATAGAACGCGAGGTACTGGTTATCGCGTTGTGTAGAACGCGAGGTCACTTAAACCTGCCTCCCCATCAACTCTATCCCTTACTTGTCCAAAGTTAGGGGACTGTCTCCCGGGCACCATTATTCCTGACTTGTTCATTATTTACCTGCTTATCGGTTTTAGGAAATGGACAAGCAAAGTTACCTCTCGGAACCATTATTTGCCTTACACAACCAGATTCTCCGAGATTTCAAGTGGCAATAATTTTGCCTATATATGAAGCAGAACCATAAAACACGAAAATATATGTTTCAATTGCCAAACAATTCCTAGAATTTTCCAAGTATAAAAAATTCAGAAGTCTTTCAGAAAATATTCAAATGGCCAGACGAGGTGTTACTACGCTAGTTTACTACGATGGGCAGATATTCGAGGGTACCGAACTCGGCGTCGTTTTTCACTGCGAAGATCCGGTAATGCTAAAGCTTCCGAGGAGATTATCGTTCAAGAAGTTGGTAAAGAAACTGGAGGCAAAAGTCCCTCATTTCGATAACCACCGTTTGTCCGACGTGAAGTATCGGGTGCCAACATCTATAGACCCTTTAAGGTACTCTGTATGCCAAATTGCGAAAAATGCTGATGTGGACATGATGATGGAAACCCACTTCGACTATTCAATTGGAACGCCCCTCGAGTTGTATGCATCGTTCTCCGAGTCTAATCCAGTTATCCAAATACCTAGCTGGGGCCGGGCGAATTTCGACTTCGATCCGAATGCCAACGTTGATAGCTCGACCGCAAGTCTACGACGTGATTTTAACCTATTGTGCCAAGACAACGAGTTTGGTGCATCATCATCTGCTCCTCCAAGGCAGTCGTGCGTAGCTAGTATCGGGTTCGACCTGAACCAACCCCCGAACGATGAATTCGATGCACCAAAAAATGCATCGTACAATCCATACAATCCTTATAGTTTTTTGGGGGGGAGGGAACGTCGGCTCCTTACGTTGCGTACGACCATGAAGCATCATATGGCCGTCACTTAATGTATGTCCCTGGCACCGACTACGGTCAACCATCTATGGGGAGACATTCTTCTTTTGGAGGTGAGGGAGCGTCGTCTTCTTACGCTATGCACGACCATGATTCCTCATATGGACGACACTTAACGTATGTCCCTAGCACGGAGTACGTTCAACCATCTATGGGAATACATTCTTCTTATGGTGATCTTGATTTTGGTCTTGGAAATACGGTTCGTGAGCGATCTCGTGAGAGGTCTCCCTCTCATAGACCCCCATCCTCGCCTCCAAGGGTTGTGATCGACGAAGCTCTACTATTCCAGCTCCCAGAGGATGCTTCTGACGAAGAACCGATTAGAGAACCCGAGCCCGACGGAGACGAGCTGGGGCCTTTCTATCTCGAACTAGAAGACTTGACAGTTCTACCGGAAGACACTACCGTTCCACCACCAGATTTGGACGAAGAACCGACTGCCACCAACTTTCCTGTAGACGCAACACCAATTTCTATGTTCCAGCCACCATCCCACTTCACAACGGTTGATATGGATGCAATGGACGTCCCTGATTTTCCGCATGACGACACAATAGATGGCCGAGTCAACCGTTCTGATGGTGAACTGAGAATTGGTATGGCGTTCTTGAAAAAGGAAATTGCGGTGGCGGCAGTTAAGCAGTACAACCTTCGTCATAATGTTGAGACGACGGTGAAGAAAACCCAAGCCAGATACTACAAGGCTCACTGCGTCCAAAAGGATCAAGGCTGTAAATGGAAAATCCGTATATCACAGTTGAAGAGGGCAGGCGACCGTTGGAAAATAACAAAACTTGAGGGGCCCCATACATGCACCGTTCCTAGCCTCAACCAGGATCACAAGAACCTGGATGCAAAGTACCTCGCGAACATCTTTTCGACACTGGTGAAAACAAATCCCACTGTGTCGATCCCCACATGTCAGGCTGCAGCTCTAGCTGTCACCGGCTACCGTCCTCAATATTCCAAAGCATGATATGCAAGGAAGCGGGCCAAAGAGGAAATGTACGGCCGATGGGAGGAATCTTACAAAGAGTTGCGCCTGTGGCTTAATCTCCTGCAGAAACACATCCCCAGAATGGTTGTCAAACTTGATACGGTTCTGGCATACGAAAATGATCGTGTCGTCCGAGGTGTTTCTCAATTCCAGCGGTTATTTTGGACTTTAACCCAGTGCATCAACGCATTCAAGCACTGCAAACCGATGGTCCAAATCGACGGCACATGGTTGTACGGAAGATATACACAGACCCTACTTCTAGCTATAGCACAGGACGGCAATCGCAAATGCGTTCCTGTTGCATTCGCAATCGTCCCGAAAGAGGATTTGGAGTCTTGGAAGTTCTTCCTTCAGAACCTACGAAAATATGTCCTTGATCCTGTAATACGAAGAAGGGATGAAAGGGTGTGTGTTATTTCTGACAGAAGCACAACGATGTTGTGGGCGATAGAAAATTTGGGTAACTATTGGAAGCCTCCATACATTCACCATCGTTTTGCTTGCGACACATAGCCGCAAACTACCTGCTGCAATACAAGAACCGTGATGAACGTCAAATGGTTCTCGATATGGGTACGTCCTTTATGTCATTTTCATTTACTATATTATTTCTTACTCCTTTGATTTACGACCTTTTTGCATGTGTTTTTCGCCCATAACTATTCAACTGTCATCCCGTAGGCAACTCGCACTACAAACAAGAGGTGGCTGACCTGCTCGAGAAACTGAGAGCGAGAAACAAAAAAGGCGCAGAATACCTTGAAAAAATCCCAAAGGAAAAATGGCTTCGATCGTACGACGAGGGTAAACGTTATGGTCACATGACAACGAACTTGGCTGATGCAGTGAACTCATCACTGAAGGGAGTGCGGCAGTTGCCTATCACTTCCATTGTCAAAGCAACTGAGTACATGGCAGGTGGACACAAAGTCCATGGCAGGTGGACACAAAGTCCATGGCAGGTGGACACAAAGTCCATGGCAGGTGGACACAAAGTCCATCCGGATTTCCACACAAAACTACATACTAAATTAGGCCAATCAAGACAGATGCAAGCAACTCTCTTCTCGCGAGAAGGACACATGTTTCGTGTTGCAGAATTTTCTAGGCAGTTGGAAGGCATTCAGCACAACGCTTACGTGGTAAACCTGAGGGATAGAACCTGCGAGTGCGGAATTTTCCAAACATTCAAATACCCGTGCGCACACGCCATTGCTGCTTGCACTAACCAACAGATACAATACATGCATCTGGTTGATCCGGTATACTTACTCGAAACGGTGTTTAAGGTTTACGAAAAAGTGTTTCCTCCAATCGGAAATGAGGTTGATCCGAATGCTGTGGACACTGAACCGATCATACGCCCAGATCCAGCACTAATACGAGCCAAAGGACGTCCACGTTCTACAAGAATATACTGTGCCGAGGATATGGTCGAACATCGAGAGAAAACCGGACAAAAGAAGCATTGTACTATATGTCGAAATCTTGGACACACAGCTCCTAAGTGTCCTAATCGCTCAGCCCCTCGTCTTAATTAATTATTTTTAATTTGTATATGCGAGTTCGCACATGACAATCGAATCAATAAAGTTAGTCTACTTCGATTTATACAGTACGTCATCTTATATTTTCAATCATTCAAAAAAATATGTTATGATAGTGTTTTCGAAGCAACTTTAAGTCAATGTACAATGGACGAAAATTGACCGTGTCAGTGTCATACGATAGAGAATTTCCAGTACTACAACCCTAAACTCGATGTTACCTAAAAATTTAAAATTTCTACGAATGAAATTCTGCTCGAACACGCCTATTGACATTTGTTCAAATGCAACTTCATTCAAAAAAGGATGATAGCATAGGGTTTTTGAAGCCATTTTAAACCATTGTAGAATGGACGGAAATTAACCATGTTGGTATCATACGATAAACAATTTCCAGTACTACGACCCCAAACTCGATGATCGCTAAAAATATACGATTTACACGCTCGAAATTGGGCTCGAACAGGCCTACCCACACTTGTTTTCCCTTGTTCTTCAGCCCAGAAATGCACAGAACTTGCGTCCTGCAAGACGCGAGGTCTGTGCGATATATTCAACCGCCTTTTCAAATTCTTGTGGACCTCGCGTTCTGCAGAACGCGAGGTCCTGTAAAACCGTTAACACAAACAACAAGGCCACGTAGACTGAAATCGCGTTGTGTAGAACGCAATATCCGAGCTCGCATCCTACACAACGCGAGGTCCACCGACGTGGCAAGTTTAGGGGTCATTTTGCCAAATATTATTTTTTGGGAGCCATAATCCCAAATAATAATTAAAAAAGGGTTTTTAATCTAAAATTGCCCTAAAATTGACAAGTTTAATCAAATTGGTCCTTGAACTATTTTGGATGTTCAAATTGGTTCCTGGACTTATGAGTCACTAACAAAAGTTCAAAGGCTAAATTGACCAAAATTGTTAAGGTTAGGGATCAATTTGACTAAACGTGGGAAGTTCATAGGCCTATTTGACTCGAAAGGAATTTATAGGTCAATTTGATCAAACTTACTAAGTTCAAAGGTCATCTTGTGTTTTTTTTGATAGAAAAGGTCATCTTGTGTTTAAAGCCTTTATTTCCCCCGCCCCCACCCTCAATTTAAGTAGTAATTATTCAATAATATTCTTTCATTACTGTTTAATAGGAGTGGACTAGCCACCAGAAAGGCTTGGATTAGGACACTGACGTCTGATTGGATGAAAATAACCGTTTTATCAAATGAGAAATAATAATTATTTCATAATTTTTTTAACGGAAACAATATATTTAATAGGTCAACGATATAATTTTATCCTGAAATGTATACCATTTATTGGTTAAGTTAGAATGCAATAGATTTTGTGGTTTAAATCGACATGAACGAATTGACTAAAGTCCGTCGATTAACCAACTTAATTGTAATATGCAATATATATAACAATAATATAATATATTTATACCAACTAGTACTATCAGTTATTCTAGTATCGTAGGATGATACGTCTCTTAAACAATATACATGAGTCAAATCTTAGCATTATTCAAAGAGTAAATTGAGTTGAGATAATCATCTTAATCTCTACAATACACGAATTTAGATTAGTCGAAAAATAGATTAGATATCTAGTAATTATACTCTAAATATAATATAATTATTAGGGTAAAGTACATAGACGGTCACTGAACTTTGGTGAAAAAAAAATAAAATAGTAACCAAGCTTTCAAAAATCACGAAGTAGCAATTAAACTTTAAATTTTGAAACAAAACGGTAACTGGGGCGTTAAACCCCGCAAACCCCTAACAGAAATCTGACTGGGTATGCCACATCCCCACCCCGTTTTCCACCTCAAATTTAAAAAATAATTCCACCTTATTCCACGTCATATTTAAAAATAATAAAATATCATTAATAGATTCAATTACAAGAGCTATAAACATTAACACTAACAAATCTCTCCCTTGGTTCAGCACTTAAAAAAACGAGCAGACAACCATGGAAATTTTCTTACAAATTAAAACTAAGAACCCTAACCATAACATGCCACTGCAACTGCCAAAAACTCCATTGCAGTGAGCTTACACAAATACAAATACAAAAGGAAAAAATGAACGTTTTAGGAAATAGAATCCCAATCAATCTCATACGAAGGGAATTTCGACAACATAAGAGTTTCTGAAGGAGAAGCAATTTCAGGCTACAATGGTTCGTTGAAATCTGAGAATGTAAGATCCGATAAAGGTAAAGATTCTGCTACCAACACCTCATTCTCTGTCGGGACCGAAGCCAAAGATGAAGATGAGTTCTCCAACTTCACTGTCTTTTCTTCAACCTTGCTGTTCTTGCTTTTGTTCTTGTTCTTCCCCTGCTTTTGGTCTTGTTCCAAGCTTTCACAAATGGCTTCAAGCTTAGCATCGACAGAGGACTGCAAGGGATTGTAATCACCAAACTCGCCGCCGATGTGAGAGCTGTGGTGGCAAAGGTTAGGGAAGTTGAGTCTCGAGTTACCTCTTAGTTTATAGGCCGTTTTTTTCATAAGCCAAGGCTGCTTCCTCGGGCGGTTTCGAAAGTGCCTAACTAGAGACGTGTCCGGTTTTTAGGTAGCCGGATCGTAGAACTTGTGTTTTGATATAATAATTGAAAAATGTTTTCGACAAAGTTAAAAAGAATTCAAAACCATTTCTAAAGTCCAAACAACTTGAAACTATGTTTAGAGAATATTTCAAAGTCAAATCCAACAAAACCATCCAGGTGTTTCGAAACACCCCTAGGTGTTTCGATGCGGGTCTTTACTGTGGCAAAACGTTTCAAAACGTGTTTCGAAACAGGCTTTACTGGATGAGAATTTTGCCTAGTGTTTCGATACGGCCTCTGCCGTTTCGATATGCCTACGTAGCATTGACCTCAACGGTCATAAACCTCCAACGGCTATTTCCCAACTACCTTTTAAATGCAGAGCGTTTCGATACGGGAACAAGTGTTTCGATACGGGCGTTTTGATACGGCCAAGGGTGTTTCGATACGAGTGCTGCATCAGAATGCAACGACTCTTTCTATTTCAAGAGTGTTTCGAAACGGGGAACTGCAAAACTGCATTTATGGTGGGAAATTAAGTCTCCAACGGCTACAATTCAACCCCAACGGCTAGTAACGGCTACAAACTCAATAAGAAGTATAAAAGGGACCTCCAAATGTTGCGTGTAAAATAGTCTATCGCAATTGTAGTGCAAGTGTACACGACGCAAGTAGTAAAGTGATACGAAGTATCGGATATCGTCTCCACAGGGATTGGGCTAATGACTTCACCTTAGTTTACTGCACGAAAGTAACGGAAATAGTTTAGAAAGTTGTCACGAGAATAATAAAGAAAAACGTAAATAAAAGAGTTGGAATATCAAGATAGAGAGAATGGGCTGGTATTGAATTGCTCAGTAGTGCAGGTATTGCAATGTTTAGGAAATCCAGTTCTGTCGTCGCACCCGTCACCGACAGCACCTGTCGCGGCGGCTGTCCGTTAGCTGTCGCGGCAGCGAACACACCAACTCCGTACTTCCAAGTTTGGCAAGAATCCCAGATCTGCCTTGGCCTATCCCTAGGTCCAAGTTTGTCGATGATCAAGTCTTTGATGATACCTCCCGGCGTGAATCGAAGGATGAACACCGATGTGTATGAATTCTTCTTTAGCCACTTAACATTGCCCTATCCCTAGGCACAAGATAGTTCAACTATAAACTAGAGAACTTGCTCTTATTTCTTTCGTATACTTAACTCTCCCGATGCTAAGTAAATGGATAACCTCACAATGCTCTCCCGATGCTCTTGCAAGATATTAATAACCAAAATAAGAGAACTTGAAGTTTATTTTATTGAACTTGGAAAATCCTAAAACAAAACAACCCTTGCAACTACTTTACAAAACAACCCGTGGCCCTAGGGGTTTTTTTAGAACATAACGACGGCGGGTAAACGACGGGGGGGGGGGGGGGGGTTAGGTTATCGGTTATGGGGTATATCTCTCCTAGGTTAAAATCTATGCCCTTATATAAGTTTTGGGCTCAAGTATTCTAAGTTAACAAGGATTACAACTTTAATTAAAAGTAAGATTCTAATAAAGACTTAATCTCCAAGTATACTACTTTTCAGCCGCCATCCTTGTTTCTTGGGATTTCCTCTCCTTGAGCTTTGGTTTGACATATCTTTTGATCTGGGGCTTGGAAAATTATTTGGTTTTCACACGACAGACGAGCAGATTTTTCTCTATCTATCGAGGTCCACTTTGTTTTTCCTCTTCATAAGGTTGTTGTCACCTTGCTGTCACGGCAGATCCATGGCAGCATCGTCCTCGTCGTCTGCTTGTCCAGTTCAGCTCTGCTGCTTCTCTGCCCTGCGCCCGCCTTCTCCGTCAACTATGGCAGTAACCTACAAAATCAGCCATCTTTTAGTAGAATCCGTGCCTTTAATATATTTGTGATGTTTTGCTGTAAACTAACCTAAATGCAATGCAATGATGCTTGAATGCAGCAGAAATATGGGTTAAAAAGGGTGTAAATAGTAGAACTTTTACACACTCAACACACCCTCAAACTCAAGTTTTTGCTTGCCCTCAAGCAATTAAGACCTAAACGAAAAATATTTTTGTGTTGGCTTTCAAACAATGAATTGTCCCTTACCCGTCGCTCATTCTCTGTGGCGACAGCAACCTGTCGGAAAGATTAGGATCTCTCCGGAATCTCCTTATAGTCCTCGTGCAATGTGTGCATGCTTGTGAACAGTTATATGCCAAGACTCTCTTAGTTTCACTAGAATATTCAACTCTTAACTCGAATTTTTATGCCAAAGTTTATCTTTTGAAGGCACTTTTTCGTGCTCCTTTTATTTTTTTTTGTTTTGACTTGATTTCTTTATTTTTTTAAGCTAAAGTTTCACTAGAGCCAGTTTTAGGCACCTCTAGCTAACTTCCTAGAGCCGGTTTCGGGCACCTCTAGGGGCTATTCAAGTGCTAAGCTTCCTATTCTAGTTTGGCTAAAAGAAATCTAAGCAGTATAACAGTCACAATGGTGTTTAAGTTTTTAGAACTATAGAAAGGCTCTAAACTTCTCCTTAAACTATCCTAAAGATGCTGTCACGACAGAGCTGTCATGACAGGTAAGTTTACTTCACAGTTTTATGCCAACAGTTTTAGTCTTTTCTGATTTTTTAAGAGAACTTAGATAAAAGACACAACAATAATTTAAAGATGTACTAGGACTCCATTAAAATGGAGGGTTGCCACCCCCAAACTCGAGGGTTGCATTGCCCTCAATGCAAATGACAGATAAAATGAAGGCAGGTACATCACAAAATATATATATATATATATAAAGCAGGCAGCAATAAAAAGAAAATAAAAGACTTAAATTTTCAATCGCTGTCTTCACTGCTGCTGCTGACACAGATTTGGCAGCGGCGTCTGGGCTGTGGGGGAGGCTGGGCAGGTTGCTCCACGACCTGGATGTCTGAGTTGCTGCCGCTATCCCAAGTGCTGCTGGTGGTGGTGCTGGCTTTGGGCATTAGCTTTCTGTCGGCCACATGTTTCTGCCTCTTGACAGGCGTGAATTCCTTCTTCAAATTCCTTCTAATAGGAGGTTCTGCCTCGCCGTCATCTGAGGCCGGTCGCTTCGTTCCTCGGGCTGGGGTGTCGGCCGGAGGGCTGCCAGCTGCCGTCGGGGCAGGTGATGGGGTGGAGGTAGCAGAATGTGTGTATGGGGAGGCAGGTGGTGTAGGTGTGTGGACAAGGGTGGGGATGTGGAAATAGTGGGCAAGGAAAGTGGGGAAAATAACATCGGGATAATTTAAAGTATTGGTAATGAAATTTACCGTTGAGTTGGCGAAATCCCGGATGAATGTCATCAGCCCCATTTGTCTGTCTTCCACCCTCTGTACGGCGGCAAGGATCTGAGCCGATTGGTCTGTCAGAGCAGCAGCTACGGCAGGTTCTTCGGCAGGTTCAGGAGTAGGTTCCTCGGATGATTCTGCTGGGGAGGCAGCCGGGTTGAAGGAGTTGATAGGTGTTGCGACTATCAGTTCGATGAGGCTGGTAATGTTGTTATCAGTCCAGCCTCGTCCTTGGACCAGTCTATCGATGGATTCCTCCGGGACAGCAGCGCAGCGGCAGAGAGAGGTGATCATGAACGGTAGGCAGAGGCGGGAGGTTGACCGATATGTGCAGTCCAAGATGCTTTCCCTCATATAGCGGCCCACGTTGATAGGCCGGTCGTGCATGATCGAATGAATGAGGGCGAGCCGCTGCTGGTTCACCGTCGTGTGATGGGAGGACGGCAGGATACGTTTTTTGATGAAAGCGTTCCATAGCTTTTCTTCTGGGAGCAGCTGCCCCCTTTTTACAGAGTTGGGGTTCTTCTTGCTCGTAGTCCACTCCGTCCCTTCTTTTGTTACCTCTTCCATGACAGCACCATAGGCGGTAGAGTCGAGGGTGTCCAAAAAGTGCTGGTGGGCATCATCGTTGGGACCAAAATAGAGGCCATACATGTGGTTGATACTATCGGCTGTGAATGGTACCTCTACCCCTCGGACAGTTACTGATGTTGCTGTCCTGCTGTCGATGGCAGCATAGAACTCCCTCACCAACGTATCATTTAATTCTGCCGGTTGTTCGGAGAACTGCTCCCATAGTTGAGCCCTTATTGCCCTCGCGATGAATGGTCGGAGCCTCATGTTCGGTGCCTTTCGGATGTAGATGAAACCCCTTTCTTCCCATAGGTCCTTGGTTGCGAAGGGCGACTGTGCTGCTGATGAAGAGGCTGAGGCAGCACTGCGGCGGGTCTGTCTGGAAGACATGTTAGTTGCAAGGGTTGTGAAAGTAAAGAAAACAAAGAAAAACGAGAGGAGAAAGCAAGTAAGAATAAGCAGAAGTGAGGAAAATGAAAATGAAAACGGGGTTTTATAGCGGTCGAGTTGCTGCCCGTTTAATGCTGTAACAGCAGGCGTGAATAATGGGGCGACTGTTGAGATTTGGCGTGTCTGACGCGTCTGCCACACGCTTCTGCGTCTGCCGTGTCAGTCTGTTGACAGCCTGTCTTATCCGTGTCTGCGCGGCAGCTGGAACGACAGGCTGCAATAAATGGGCTCTGTTGGGCTGATGGATGGATGGTGGCCTTGGGTCACTTCTCCTTTTCTTCTTGACTCCTTTATTTCCTAAAAACAGAAAATAGAAAAAACATTATTCAAATAAAAATAAACCTTATTACCTAATAAATAATAAATAATAAAAATAAAACTTAGGTTAAATTAGGGATGCCTTGTGGGGCATCTCCTAAGGTAACCACTTCCTGTATTCCTGGGGCTTCAGTCCCCTGATAATGCTTGAGGCGCTGTCCATTAACTTTAAATTGGTGCCCGTCTTTTAATGATCGGATAGTGATGGCACCATGGGGAAAAACTTGTACCACTTGGAACGGGCCAGACCATCTAGATTTTAGCTTCCCTGGGAAGAGTTTCAACCTAGAATTGAACAACAACACAAGCTGCCCTGGGCAGAACTGTCGTGGCAGCAACTTCTTGTCATGCCACTTCTTTGTTTTCTCCTTGTATATTCTTGCATTGTCGTAGGCCATTGTCCGTATTTCTTCGATCTCGTTCAAATCTAATAGCCTTTTCTGTCCTGCCTTGTCCAAGTCCATATTCACTGCCTTGATTGCCCAGTATGCCTTGTGCTCTATCTCGACAGGTAGATGAAAGGTTTTCTCATAAATCAATCGGTATGGAGACATGCCCAACGGAGTCTTAAAAGCTGTCCGATATGTCCATAATGCATCATTAAGGAGTAAAGACCAATCTTTCCTAGTTGGCTTAACCATCTTCTCAAGAATGTTCTTAACTTCCCTATTAGATATCTCAGCTTGTCCATTGGTCTGTGGGTGGTATGCTGTCGTGATCCTGTTCTTGACACCATATTTCTTCAAGGCGGCAGCAATTACCCTATTATCAAAATGTCTCCCTTCATCACTGATGATCGCCTTAGGAATGCCAAATCTAGAAAAAATGTTTTTATGTAAAAACTTTTGGACCGTCTTGGCATCATTCTTTTGAGTGGCGATAGCTTCAACCCACTTGGAGACATAATCCACTGCTAGGAGGATGTATAAATTTCCACATGAAGATGGAAAGGGTCCCATAAAATCAATCCCCCAAACGTCGAAGATCTCGACTTCTAGAATGTTCTGCAGTGGCATCTCGTTTCTCCTCGAGATGTTACCTGTCCGCTGGCACCTGTCACAGTTCTTGTAGAAGTCCTGTGCATCCTTATACAGTGTCGGCCAGTAGAACCCTGACTGCAGCACCTTGGCAGCAGTTTTATTGCCTCCTAAGTGACCTCCATATTGTGAAGCGTGGCAGTGATGGAGTATGTTTTCTTGCTCTTCTTGTAGTACACACCTCCTTATAACCTGATCTGCACACATTTTGAAAAGAAGAGGTTTGTCCCAATAATAATGCTTAACATCATTTTGGAACCTCTTCCTGGCTTGATAATTAAGATTAGAAGGAAGTACTCCGCTAACTATAAAATTAACGAAATCAGCATACCAGGGAAGTTCAGAAAACTTACCTGCCGCCATGACTGTCGCGGCAGCGATTGCGGCAGCGAAGAGCTGCTCATCTAGGAAGGTCTCCAGTATGTTTGTCTCATCGATTGGTAGACTCTGTCCCTTCTCCAATCTTGACAAGTGGTCTGCCACCTGATTTTCTGTCCCTTTTTTGTCCTTGATTTCAAGGTCGAATTCTTGCAATAGCAGGATCCACCGTATCAATCTAGGCTTTGCGTCCTTTTTTGCGAACAAATATTTCAGGGCAGAGTGGTATGTGTGCACTATTACTTTTGTCCCAAGTATGTAAGAACGAAACTTGTCAATAGAGAACACCACAGCTAATAGCTCCTTTTCTGTGGTGGTATAGTTCACTTGGGCGTCATTCAATGTCTTGCTGGCATAATATATGACATGAAACAGCTTATCTCTACGCTGCCCAAGTGCTGCCCCGACAGCATAGTCACTAGCATCACACATAATCTCAAATGGCTGTGTCCAGTCTGGTGGCTGTACTATGGGGGTTGTTACTAGTTTTTCCTTCAGAACCTTGAATGCTTCAGTACATTCATCATTAAAGTCAAAGGGTCGGTTCTGCTCCAAAAGATGGCATAGGGGCTTGGTGATTTTTGAGAAATTCGCAACAAATCTTCGATAAAAACCAGCGTGCCCTAAAAAACTTCTAATGCCCTTGACTGTAGTCGGCGGCGACAGCTTCTCGATCACTTCTATTTTAGCCCTGTCGACTTCTATCCCACGGCAGCTAATCTTATGGCCAAGGACTATCCCCTCATCCACCATAAAGTGGCATTTTTCCCAATTTAAGACTATGTTTGCTTTTTCACATCTTTCAAGTACCTTTTGTAGATTGCTTAGGCAGCTCTCAAAGTCGTCCCCAAAGACTGAAAAATCATCCATAAAAATCTCAAGGAAGTCCTCCACCATATCGGAGAATATAGCCATCATGCACCTTTGGAAGGTGGCGGGTGCATTGCATAATCCAAATGGCATTCTCCTAAATGCGTACGTTCCGTAGGGACATGTGAAGGTTGTCTTTTCTTGATCCTCCGGTGCGATAGCGATTTGATTATAACCTGAATAACCATCAAGAAAACAATAGTAAGGTTTATCCGCTAATCTATCAAGCATTTGATCAATAAAGGGTAAAGGAAAGTGGTCCTTTCGGGTAGCTTTGTTGAGCTTCCGATAGTCCATACAAACCCTCCAACCGGTCACAGTCCTCGTTGGGATTAACTCAGTGTTCTCATTAGTCACCATGGTCATTCCTCCTTTCTTGGGAACACATTGCACCGGGCTCACCCATTTGCTGTCGGAGATGGCGTAAATAATACCAGCATCAAACCATTTGATTATTTCTTTACGAACCACCTCTTTCATAGCATGGTTTAGCCGCCTTTGGGCATCTATAGTCGGCTTATGATCTTCTTCTAAGAGGATTTTGTGCATGCATAACACCGGACTAATGCCTTGAATATCAACGATCGTCCATCCAATTGCCTTTTTGTGCTGCCGTAACATGCCGATCAGCTGCCGTTCCTGTTCCTGCGACAGCTTAGAAGAAATGATTACGGGCAACGTATCATTCGAACCAAGAAAAGCATATTTAAGTTGCCCTGGCAGAGGCTTTAGTTCTAAGGCAGGTGGTTCAACAGTAGATGATTTTTGGATTAAATGGTTATCCGAAGTATAATTCAAAGGTTCGAATAACTTACCTGGACGATTGCCTATCCAGTTTACCTCCTCCTGATCTTCAGTATCAGATGTTTCAGAATCAGAGGAGTTGCTGTCGTCTTTGCTGTCGTGATAGGCTTGTAGGTGGCTGCCGCAGCAGTGACCAAATTTAATATCGTGAGAGCCCGACCTGATGCAGGGTTGATCAAGGGTAACGTCAGTGATAGCCTTGCATTCCTCGTCCACATCAGCATGTTTCATTGCTTGGAGAACATTCAACTTAATCTCTTGATCGTTCACTCGCATGGTGAGTTCTCCTTTCTCCACATCAATCAGTGATCTTCCCGTGGCTAAGAAGGGTCGCCCAAGGATGATTGGTGCGTTTTCGTCTGCCTCACAATCTAAAACAAGAAAGTCAGCAGGAAAAATAAACTTATCCACTCTTACCAAAATATCTTCAATTTTTTCTTCTGGATGAATGTAAGAGCGGTCTGCCAGCTGCAGAGTTACTGTCGTGGGCCGCGCCTTTCCAATACCTAATTTCTGAAAAACAGATTTGGGCATTAGATTAACACTAGCACCAAGATCACAAAGTGCCTTACCCACGAATTTATTTCCGATTACGCAAGGTATGATGAAGCTCCCCGGATCCTTCTTTTTCTGGGGTGGTTGCCGATGAAGAATACTCATGCAACCTTCTGTCATCTTTACCGTTTCAAACTCCCCAAGTTTAGATTTCTTCGACATGACATCCTTGAGAAATTTAGCATAACCGGGCATCTCCCTAACGGCATCTAACAGCGGAATATTAATATGAACCTGCTTAAAAATATCATAAATCTTTTTAAGTTGAGATTCTTGCTTAGCTTGCTGTATCCGTTGAGGGAAAGGTGGCGAGGGACGGTAATCAGCAATACGTCCTTCCCACTGCATGCGAATCTGAGGACGGTAATCATCTTTTTTCTCCTTTGTCGCTTCTACTGTCGTGACAGGATCATCGGCAGCAGTCTGTTTATCACCTGTCGGGGCAGCTTCCTCGGCAGATTTGTCTAAGGTTGGATCCTTTTCTGTTTCAGCTTCCTTTTCCGGCCCTTGTAGTTTCTTCCCACTCCTAGTAGTAATAGCTTTACACTGCTCATGCGTGGGCTGCCTAGCATTTTCAGTATTGCTAGGAAATCCTCCATTCTGCCTCGGCTTAATATGTTGAGAGACCTGACCCATTTGTGTCTCCAGAGATTTCAAAGTAGCTTCATGATTTGTCATCCTCATCTCTGTTTTATCCATGAAATTCTATGTCTTCTTGACAAACTGATTCATATTCTCAATATAAGTACCGGTCTGAGACATAAAGGTGGCCAGAGTCTGTTCCAATATACTGCTCGTGGCAGCTGGTGGCTGCTGTTGCTGCTGCGGCGGCAGATTCTGTGGCGGTTGCTGTCGCGTCAGCAATCTAGGACCTCCCTGATTCTGATTATGCGCTTGAGGATTCAGGGCATTATTGGGATTACTCCAGGAAAATTTGGGATCCTTCCTCCAATTGGGATTATAGTTGTTGGAATTGTAATTCGGCTTGTAATTTCCAACATATTTTCCCTCTTCTAACTGTATCGGGCACTCATCTGAACCATGATTTCCCTCACAGATTTCACATACCTCAACAGCAAATCCATGTTGTCCATCATCATTCAATAACTTTTTCATTGCTTTAGTAAGGAATGCTACCTGTGATTTCATCGTGCTGTCGGCTTCATAATCCTTGACAGCAAGTACCCGTTTACCTCCTCTTCTTGATGTCGGAAACTGCTCCTCATTCTTGGCCAGATTTTTCAAAACTTGCATTGCCTCGTCCGGATCTATATCCAACAATAGTCCATTTGCTGCTGAATCAATTCGAATACGAGTTTGTAAGTTGGCAGCATTATAAAACTTTGTAACCTGATTCCAGACGGGGAATCCATGTATTGGGCAGTTCCGTAGAAGAGTAGTAAATCTGTCTCAGGCCTCGTGCATCGGCTCGTCATCTTCCTGTTGAAAAATAGCAATTTCATTACGTAATCGCTCAGATAAATGCGAAGGATTAAAACGAGATAGAAATTCACGAGATAAATCTGCCCAAGTTCTAATTGAACCCGGCGTAAGTTTATTCCACCAAGTTTTAGCTCTGTCCCTCAATGAATGGGGAAATAACCGAAGCCTCAGTATCTCCGGATTAACTCCTGGCAGTCTAAACGAACCACAGATTTCCTGGAACGTTTTGAGATGCTCCCTAGCATCCTCTGTAACAGCACCACTAAACTGTCCGGCATTGTTGATCATACTAAACATGACAGGTTTAAGCTCGAAGTTATCAACATCAATATCCGGCAGCGTGGTCTCCAACTCTACATGATCGTTCAGCATGTAGTCACGACAGGACCGTCGTCCGGCTGCTGCGGGCGGGTCGCTGACAGGCGGTATACCATCACCAGCGGGCAGATTACGGGCCATCTTCTCTAGCTGTTCCTCAAGGTACTCGTTCCTGTCTAAAAGGTGACGAAGTTGTTTCTTGAGATTGAAGGAACATTCAACTTCCGGATCTAATGGGTACTCAGGATCTTCACCTCTTTTAGATCTGCGCATAAACAAGAAAACCTCGTGAAAAGCAAGAGTTGAAAGTACTAACGAAAAATAAAAAAAATAAAAATAAAAACAAAAACAAAAACAAAAACGAAAAGTGCAATAAAGGAAAGGTGTAGTTATGTTGCCAATCCCCGGCAACGGCGCCAAAAACTTGTTGCGTGTAAAATAGTCTATCGCAATTGTAGTGCAAGTGTACACGACGCAAGTAGTAAAGTGATACGAAGTATCGGATATCGTCTCCACAGGGATTGGGCTAATGACTTCACCTTAGTTTACTGCACGAAAGTAACAGAAATAGTTTAGAAAGTTGTCACGAGAATAATAAAGAAAAACGTAAATAAAAGAGTTGGAATATCAAGATAGAGAGAATGGGCTGGTATTGCTCAGTAGTGCAGGTATTGCAATGTTTAGGAAATCCAGTTCTGTCGTCGCGCCCGTCGCCGGCAGCACCTGTCGCGGCGGCTGTCCGTTAGCTGTCGCAGCAGCGAACACACCAACTCCGTACTTCCAAGTTTGGCAAGAATCCCAGATCTGCCTTGGCCTATCCCTAGGTCCAAGTCTGTCGATGATCAAGTCTTTGATGATACCTCCCGGCGTGAATCGAAGGATGAACACCGATGTGTATGAATTCTTCTTTAGCCACTTAACATTGCCCTATCCCTAGGCACAAGATAGTTCAACTATAAACTAGAGAACTTGCTCTTATTTCTTTCGTATACTTAACTCTCCCGATGCTAAGTAAATGGATAACCTCACAATGCTCTCTCGATGCTCTTGCAAGATATTAATAACCAAAATAAGAGAACTTGAAGTTTATTTTATTGAACTTGGAAAATCCTAAAACAAAACAACCCTTGCAACTACTTTACAAAACAACCCGGGGCCCTATGGGGTTTTTTAGAACATAACGACGGCGGGTAAACGACGGGGGGGGGGGGGGGGGGGGTTAGGTTATCAGTTATGGGGTATATCTCTCCTAGGTTAAAATCTATGCCCTTATATAAGCTTTGGGCTCAAGTATTCTAAGTTAACAAGGATTACAACTTTAATTAAAAGTAAGATTCTAATAAAGACTTAATCTCCAAGTATCCTACTTTTCAGCCGCCATCCTTGTTTCTTGGGATTTCCTCTCCTTGAGCTTTGGCTTGACATATCTTTTGATCCGGGGCTTGGAAAATTATTTGGTTTTCACACGACAGACGAGCAGATTTTTCTCTATCTATCGAGGTCCACTTTGCTTTTCCTCTTCATAAGGTTGTTGTCACCTTGCTGTCATGGCAGATCCATGGCAGCATCGTCCTCGTCGTCTGCTTGTCCAGTTCAGCTCTGCTGCTTCTCTGCCCTGCGCCCGCCTTCTCCGTCAACTATGGTAGTAACCTACAAAATCAGCCATCTTTTAGTAGAATCCGTGCCTTTAATATATTTGTGATGTTTTGCTGTAAACTAACCTAAATGCAATGCAATGATGCTTGAATGCAGCAGAAATATGGGTTAAAAAGGGTGTAAATAGTAGAACTTTTACACACTCAACACCAAGCATCTAGTAATGGTTAATGCTTCAATTGTAACACAACATATGGTCAAGAAATAGTCTTAGTGCTTAAGTGTCAATTTATTGTATAGACAAACACGAGTGAGCCAAAATTGTTAGATTTGCTCAAGTGTTTTAGGATTGGGTGAGAGCTTAATTGTGCAAACAAATACCTATTAGTGGGATTTGAGTTTTCTTATTATTTTCTCTTTGTAAAGAGGGTTTGATCAAGGCTTTGGGTAGAAAGCTTGATCGGTTTGTAAGGGCTTCCTCCTAAGCCTAGAAAAGGGGACAAATCAATAGTGGATTGATTAGAAATCCTTAGTGGGAAGCTAAGGTAGTGGATGTAGACCTTGGTTAGAAGGTTGAACCACTATAAATCATCTTGTCTTTATTCATTTTAGCTTCCACACCTCTTACACCCAAAATTCCACTTCTCCACCACTTGGCGAGCAAGAACGGTTGAAGGAATCGAGCACCGAAAAACCCAACAATTGGTATCAGAGCTTGGCTCAATCGAAGAGGATTAACATCCTATTGAGAAGATCCGGCAAGCTCGATTATCATTTCACTCAACCGGCTCAATGACGCAATCCATCGACAAACCGTCCTTTTTCGACGGAATACACTATGCCCATTGGAAGACAATGATGAAGTTCTTCATAAAGTCCAAGGACTACAAGCTATGGGATATAGTAGAAGATTGTCCGTTCGAGCCACAAGGAAGCAAGGCAGAATGGAGTGCCGACGACCGCAAGAAGATGGAGCTTAATTGCAAAGCCTTGCACATCCTATTTTGTGCATTTGGCCCAAACATCTATGAGAAGATGTCTTCTTGTGAGAGTGCCAAGGAGGTATGGGACAAGCTTGAAGTTACATACGAGGGGACGAATAAAGTAAAGAAAACCAAGATCGGGCTCCTCACCTTAGCGTGTGAAACTTCAAGATGGATCTAGAAGAGAACATCGAGAAGATGTTTGATAGGTTGTAACACCCGGGTTTGGGGGTCGGGTGAAAATAATAATAATAAAATAAGGTTTCAGGTCTCCCTTTTTGTTTTAAAAATCCATTTATTATGTTGGATCCAATTTTAAATTAAATTACAACCCAAAATTCCACGCAATTTGGAATAGTGGAGGATGGCCATCTCATTAATGGCATTCTTGTAAATAATGAGACTTTCAAAATAAAAACCCTTTTTATTTTAAAACACCTATTTAACTCATCTTCTTCCCCACCCATTCTCCCCATTTTCACGAAAAGAACAACATCTCCCTTGTGTTCACTATTCCATCACCATTCTTCCTCATCTTTGGTGATTTTTGAAAGGTAAAACCACTTTTGACTTCTCCTCTCTTTCATCCACAAGCTAATACTATTATTTTTCATAAAGCTCATGGTTTTTGTATTTTGGGGTTTTGAGATTTTTGATTAAAAATGCCATCTTTATTGTCTTTAACTTAAGCTTTCGTTTTGTTGAGGTTGTATAAGTTGTTTAGGAACCATAAGGTCCAACATATGTGATTTTTAAAGAATTTTACAATGATTCCCGAATTTGGGTTTTAATGAGGTTTTTTAAGGGTTTAAAGGTTGATTTTGGGTGTGATTAATGTTGGAAATTGAGGGCTATTGGTTGTATGTTGGTTAGGGATTGTTTTGGAAGCATTTAAGTGTGTTAAAGAGGTTGAAACCTTGAGTTTTGGACTGTTTTTCATGGCTGCTCGGGTTTGGTGTTTTAGGGTTGTTCTTGGCTTGAAAATCATGTGTTTTGTGCTTGATTAGTGTTTCGGGTTTGCTACATTAATTGGTGAATTGATTTGAGGTTGTTTTGATTGTGTTGAGGTGATTAGAAGCATGATTTTGTGTTGGTGAAGCCTCGGGAACAAATCCGGAAACGTTGGAAGTTTGATCGGCTAGTATGGTTGAGCTTGGAATTGTCGATGAGTGGTTAAAATGTTTTAAATGATTTTGAGTAATTGGTTCAAGCATGTGGACTAGGTTGGGATTGGTAGACCCACCTAGAGTTGGGATTAGAGTTGTAGCCTAATCCCAAGCTTTAGTTAGAGACCTTGGTTGATCTTTAAAGTGTTGATTTATGCCTCATGTTTAATCATGTTATGGTGGTTATGTATATGTTGTTGTACATGTATGTTGAGGCATGGCTTGATGCATTGTTATATGCGTGTTGATGATAAATATGATGGGGATATACATATGTATGAAATATGATGTGATATTTGTGTTAATAATATACATGTGGTGTTGACATGTGAAATGATATTATGAGGTGGTTGCATGATCCGAGGATCATGGTGAGTACATGCTAGGCATGGAATGTGGTTTGTGCATGACGGTAAGTCATGGTGAGTACGTGCTAAGCACGAAAGTTGTTATGAAATGATATTGTGAAAGATTAATGAATGTGTAGTATTGGCACTAGTATGCTTGGGTGCAATGATCGATCATTAGGATGTTTAGTGTGCACACGTGAGTCAAAATGCGCGCGTGGTCTTGATGATGGTAGTCATCAAGATGGAGTACGGGTTCACCCGGAAATCTTCTTATATATATTAGTCGGTGATGAGTGGAATCCCATCGACGGGCGTAAGGATGAGTGGAATCCCCTCCGCGTGAAACGAGGCGTGAGGATGAGTGGAATCCCCTCCGCGTGAACGGTGATGAGTGGAATCCCACCGTCAGGTAATGGTTGTGTTGTTGGATGTGAGTTCCAACGGTTATTCGCGTATTCGAGTCATAGCTAGGTGCCAATACGGATTGTAGTTTATGTTACTCATATGTTGAATATATGTGTTTTCCATATGTGTGGTTATGGACTCGTTGAGCATGGCATGACATTGATACTATGTTCATGCATCTTTTATATTTTTGGCTCTTGTGGTTTGGAGGTAAGAACTCATGTATTCTACCTTGGTTGTGTTGCTCGTGCTTGGACCCTGCATTGTCGAGGTTTGTTTTACGAGCTTACCCTCACTAAGATTTTATGCTTACGCTTCTTTTTGTTCGACAATGTAGATCAGTAGCTTGTGGGTGGCAAGGGCAAGGAAAGGTCTCCAAGTGTCGCTTTTGGTTAGCTCAAGTATGAACTTTAAATTGTAGAATGTAATGGTCAAGCAATGAGATAGGTGTTGTTGATTTGAGCTTTGATGTATGTTGAATTAGTTTGGCTTTTGGATGCTTTGTTTGAATTGTAAACCTGTTTATGTTGCATGTCTTGAATGCTTATATGTTTTGTTGGCTAAGGCATGTAACCTTAAAAGCTATGTAAGCTTCCTTGTGGTGAATGTATGATCTTGTGTTTGGATGACTATCTTATATCTTGTGTATCTTGAGCATGGTTGCTATAGGGTGTATACCTCTAGAGTGTGTTTGTATGTTGTGTATGCTTCTTGGGGTCGTCTAGGGCGTTTGGGATCGTTTAGAGATGTGTAAAACTGATTTTGGAAAACTGCAGGCTGCAGGTGTTTCGAAACGAGTTGGACCGTTTCGGAACGGGTGTGGTTCCAGGGTCCCCCGTATCAGAACATGTTTCAGTACGGTTTAGCCACTGTGAGCCCCTGTTTCGAAACAGGTTTCGAAACGCTTTTGCCACAGTGAACGCCTGTTTCGAAACGGGTATCGAAACGCCTAGGCAAAACGTGACCATATTCCGAAACGGGGTGGAAGCGTTTCGATACGGGTGTCTTGCTTTTTAAACTGAAGCCCGTGTTTCGAAACGGGTGTCGTCTGTTTCGAAACACAGGCCTAAAAATGGGCTGTTTGACATCTCTAATGGGTCTCAAGGGTTGGGCTTAGGCCCTGTTTGTTGTTAGGCTTCTCGTGAGCCTTGTTTCCGCTGTCGTTTCACACATAGGTTTAGTAAAAGCATCTAGATAAGACTATAATAAACGAAAAAGTTTTGTAGGGTCGCTAACCGAGGTGGGACCTTAACGGGTTTCGCATCGGTTTTCCCCGTGTAGCCCACTCGGACCGGTCAGTCGACCAGACCGGGACGAGGGGGTTACATTTGTTGGTATCAGAGCCTAAGGTTTTCGAGACCTTGGGCATGTAAGTGAGGTAAGTTTAATTCTTGTGTTGTAATTGCACGGTGGTTGCTTGCCATGTGAGCATGTTTCTTGTTTATCAAGTATGCTTGGTGTATGTTGTTGATCGTGTGTGTGTATTGCTTGAAGCATGTTGAGTAGAATCCCATTGCTTTTATTACATCGGAAAAAGAGATTTTAATTGAGGGAAACATACTTGATCCACTTGGACCCTTTCCTTTTCTAACCCAGTTTGTATGTTAATTTGTTGTTGTTGTTGAGTTATTGTTTTTTAGTAAGTTTGAGGCCAAGGCGTGGGCCATGAATCGGTAAGTGGAAGCTGTGGTTTCTGAAAATGTGGATGATGTTGAGGGAGTTCATCGCTTTAGTCAGGGGAGTATGGTTGTACCGGAGTTGAGGTACAATTGGTTTGTTTGAGTCAGTGTGTATGTGGGCTGAATTCTTGTTGGTGAGGGACGATGAGACCAATTCTGGTATTAGTTGGTGAAAAGAAGTGAAGATCCATGAGTGGGAGTCAGAGTGGTATCGAGGTTATAGTAAATAAGCCCTTGGTACAGTTTTGAGTTTGTCCCTTCTGATCGATTCTGAATCCGTACTTCCGTATATTGTTAGCAAGCATGCAAAGTTGAATGTGCCCAGTGAAGTGTTAGAGGTAGGTATGAGTATCTTAGTTCTTTTGGTGAGATCAAGGTAAGGGTCTCATGTGAGTAATCTGAAATTTAGAAATGTTAGTGGGTGGTCGACGGGGTTCAGCCTAGGGTTTTAACACAAGACAACCGGTCAGTATCCGTGAGTGGGAATCGATTTGTGCGATCGAGCCAGTGTGTGTCTGAGTTGTCTTCCAGCAAGAAGGAGAGATGAAGTCGCTTCCGATATAGTGGAGCTGAGAAGGAAGTCTTGAGCTCTAACTCTAGATTTTTTTGGTAGTGGGATGTTTCGAGTCGTCAGGACCGATGTTATAGAACAAGTTCAAGCATGATTGTCTGTGTGTGATCAGAACTGCATTTTGAAGTTTCAAGATTACTCTAAGAACGATTTTGAAGAGTTAGGTTATGTTGAAGGGCCAGCCTGAAAACAAGAGAACCGAAGACTATCAGTTGTGTACCTGTGAAGTTGCAATTTCTGCGGATTCGTCCTTTTCGTGTGAGCATGCAAAGAAATTTGATATACCCGATGAGACCTTAGACGTAGGGACACATGTGACTAGACCTTTTGGTGAGATAGTGGTGGTCAGAAAGATGTGCGGAAGATGTTTGTTAATGGTTCAGAGTTATGTGATTCTCGTAGATGTGAAGTAATTGTCTTTTACGGTTTCGATGTAACATTTGGCATGGTTTGGCTTGTAGAGCGCAAAGCTAGGGTATACTTTGTGACAGAGAGGGAGTTGCCTTGAAGTTGCAGATTTCTATGAGACTGTAGTGGTAGGTGAAGATGTGAACTTCTTATCGAATGTTGATCCAGCTTTAGAGGTCAAAGATTGATTGAGTTTAGTTGATAGGCTTGCCTCGCAAATGTGACAGATTTGATTTTTGAATGAAGATTAGACCGCAGAATGTTAGAATAGTTTGTGATTTTCCTAGAAGTGTTTGCAAGATTTGCTCGATTTGTCCCTCGATAGGGAAGAAGAGTTTGTTATTGATACCGCCTTCGAGTTTGCTCATGCTTTGATTTCTCTGTATCTTATGGTTCCCGAAATAATTGAGAGTGTTGAGGAATCAACTACGAGATTTGTTAGACCTTAGATTCATTAGGCCTAGTACACCATCTTAGGGTATGACAGTGCAAATTGTGTAGAAGATAGAAGACAATACGAGAATGTGTTTAGATTACATACAGTTGAAAAAAAATTGCCGGTAAATGATTAGTATCCATTTCCGAGTGTCAGAAAATTGTTGATCAGTTAGGGTGTGCTCTAGTCTTTTCGAAGATTAATTTGAGATCCAGTTGTTACCAGTTGAAAGTGAGAGAAGTTGATGTACCGAAGACAGCTTTCGGGGCAAGATGTGATCGCTTTGAGTTCTGGGTTATGTCGTTTTGTTTGACTAGTGTGTTAGTCACTTTTATAGAGATGTTGAGCAGAATATTTCTTGAGTTCCTTGATCAGTTTGTAGTAGTTCTCATAGATGATACATGGGTATATTCACCTGCCGAGGAAGATCATGACAAGCTTTGGAATTAGTGTTGTAGATCCTATTAGAGAATCAGTGGTATGCCAAGTTGAGCAAATATGAACTCCGAGTCGAGGAAGATGTTCTCCTAGGACATGTAGATCAGTCGAGTGTATTAGAGTAAATTCCAAGTAGGCAAAAGAAGATGTGAGTTGGAAGAAATTGAAGACTGTGACAAGTATCTTTAGTTCCTAGGTCTAGCATTGTTACTATCAGGGAATTGTAAATAGTCTTTCGAAGATAGCTGCTCCTTTGACAGATTGCTACAGAAGAATGTTCAGTTGTGTGGTCAGATGCGGGACAACGAGCCCTTGAGAAACCAAAAGAAACTTTGAAGAGAGCTTCGACCTTGATCCAGCCAATGCCAGAGAAAGAATTTGTGAACCATAGTGATGCGTTACATTAGGGTTAGGTTGTGTGCTTATGCAAGACAGAAGATTGTGGCTTACTCATCGAGATAGTTGAAAGACCTTGGAAAGAATAATCCGACACAAGACATAGAGTTAATTACAATTGTAATTGTTTCGAAGACTTAGAGACAAATCATGTATAGTAAGAAATACATAGTATATGTACACTTATCATCAGAACTTGAAATATTAGACGACTTAGGAAGGGTCGAAACTTGAACAATATAAGTTTTTAGAATTGCTTGAAGACCATAATCTCAAGACTGAGTATCATCCGAAGAGAGTCAACATAGTAACCAATGCTTCAAGTTGTTTTTGTCGAGCTATATTTGAGTTGCGAGCTATATCTATCGGATTCAGTTTATCAACTAATAGTAGTTTGTGGCCGAGTTTCATGTTAAGCCTACATTGAGTCAGAATACCTAAAGAGAAACAGTTGCAAGATAGGTTCTTGGCACCTCACGTGCAAGACATAACAGAAGGAAGACCTTCAGATTACAGTTTCAGAGATGATAGAGTTTGCATTTCAGAGACAGTATAGTTGTGCAGAATGACATAGTGTTCTGAGACATATTGTTTTGGACGAAGCACACGGCAGTTCATTGTATTGCATCTGAGTAGTATGAAGACATATTGCGGGTTGAAGATGAATACTTCTGAATTGAGTTGATGGATGATGTGGTTCAGTATGAGAGTAAGTGTAAAGTTTGCCAGCGTGTCAAGATCGAGCATCAGTTTTATTCTAGTTTGTTACATCCGTAGAAGATTCTTAATGAAAGTGGGTAATAGATTCGAGAGACCTTGTGTCTGGTTCGCCTTTGATTTCCTCCGGGAGAACTTAGCTAAGTAAACAATGATAGTTGCACCGAGTGTACTCATTTTATACATGTTTACGTTACTTGTACCGTGTGTAAGATGGCGGAGTTGTGCCTTAGCAAGAGTGTGAGTTGTACAGTGTCTTGAAATCGATAGTGGCCGGTAGAGATTCGAGATTTTAGCTAGACTTTTGAGGACGTCTGCATAGTGCTTAGTTACCTGTTGAAGTCAGATGGTCAGTCAGAAAAAGTTATCGGTCAAGTGTTCAAACAGTACCGTATGAGTTTGTGAATCGGGCTAGTTTTGTTGTTTATCTGTTGCGGTTACCACCAAAGTTAGAAAGGGGTTTTGTGATGTGTTCTGTGTATCTATGATTCAGAAGTGTGAGTCAGAATTGTCCCGTGCTATGTTTGCGAAGAGATTGAGTTGAGTTTAAAATTGACATGCGGTGGAGAACCAGTTGAGATCTTAGCATCAGATATCTAATGTTGTGTTGTAAGTCTACCGAGTTGGTTAGTGACACGCGTCGTATAGTGTCAAAAATAAAACCTTAAACTCAAATAAATAAGATTTAAAATAATATAGCGAGAGTAAGGGTCGATCCGCAGGGAATAGGAACTCTAACACCTTTCATTCTAATTTAGACCAATAACCTGTAGAAAATAAAGCGGGGATTTTAGAGAAGTGATTTGAATGAGAAAAATAATAATAAGAACGTAAAAATAAATATTGAAAATGAATTATAGATTAAAATAGCCTCAAGCCACGCTTTGCCACGACATCTTCGATTACTGAAGTTGATTTTTCTTCGACTTTCCTGCAGGTTACAGTCTACAAGGCCCAACCCTTGCAACTTACTTCTCGTTGGTAAATTCGACTCCCAGGGCAATCCTTGAAGTCAAACTTTAGTGAATTAGTTACGGAAATCGATGCTAACTCAAATCTGAGTTAGTGCTGGAGAAGCCCGTGCTCGGATAATCGTCTCGATGAGAATTGTTTCCGATTTTGATTCCCCTTAGTGGACCGCCACTAAGTTTGTTCTTAGGGAGTTGAATTGGCTACAAGCTTTTCCTCGTCCCCAACGATGGATCTAAACTACTTCAACCCGATGTGTGCTCTCGGAATGAAACAATTGCGATGCCTAAAGATTAGGCCGATTGCCTAATCAATTTTACAGAGAATCTAAAAAGGAGTTGTTGAAGGATTGAAGTATTTTCCTAATCTCACGAGGTTTGTCGGGTTTGGCGTTGCTTTTGGCTAAAGTGAATTTAGTTAAGCATGGTTGGTGAAAAAACCATAATTAAATAAAGACAAAAATGGAGAAAATATGGAAATGGAGAAAACAAAGAGCTTTTATTAAAGTCAACGAAGAAGAGAACAATGGAATGAATGATGATTTAATTCACCCCCAAAGTGGGGTATTTATAGTAGTTGGAAACCCTAAAAACCTAAGATGATAAATCCTAAATTTAAATTAAATTACATAAGATAAATATCCAAGTTTTGAATTTTAAAATAAAAATCTAGATGATAAGCTATCTGATAAGTGGACTGATAAGTTATCTGCGTTGCTGATGTCATCTTCTAGAAGGTGCTGACGTGACGCCCAGTCAGCATTCACGCCCATGAATCTGCCCACGACTCCAGTATTTTCTGCAGCATTCCAACTTATTTCCAGCATTACGTAACCTGCATGAGAACAACATAAAAACAGCCCAATTAAGTCCTTCAAACATATATTCGATCAAAATAAGGACTAAAAACATAACCAAAATAAATACTTATCAGTTAGTATGTTGTGGTGAGAAGGAAGTGTGGAGGGGCAGATTTCGTGGCTTTTCCTGTTTGATAAATTACGGGGATGAAATTTCTTTAAGTGGGGGAGAGTTGTAACACCCGGGTTTGGGGGTCGGGTGAAAATAATAATAAAATAATGTTTCGGGTCTCCCTTTTTGTTTTAAAAATCCATTTATTATGTTGGATCCAATTTTAAATTAAATTAGAACCCAAATTTCCATGGAATTTGGAATAGTGGAGGATGGCCATCTCATTAATAGCATTCTTGTAAATAATGAGACTTTCAAAATAAAAACCCTTTTATTTTAAAACACCCATTTAACTCATCTTCTTCCCCACCCATTCTCCCCATTTTCACGACAAGAACAACATCTCCCTTGTGTTCACTATTCCATCACCATTCTTCCTCATCTTTGGTGATTTTGAAAGGTAAAACCACTTTTGACTTGTCCTCTCTTTCCTCTACAAGCTAGTACTATTATTTTTCATAAAGCTCATGGTTTTTGTATTTTGGGGTTTTGAGATTTTTGATTAAAAATGCCATCTTTATTGTCTTTAACTTAAGCTTTCGTTTTTTTGAGGTTGTATAAGTTGTTTAGGAACCATAAGGTCCAACATATGTGATTTTTAAAAAGTTTTACAATGATTCCCGAATTTGGGTTTTAATGGGGTTTTTGAAGGGTTTAAAGGTTGATTTTGGGTGTGATTAATGTTGGAAATTAATGGCTATTGGTTGTATGTTGGTTAGGGATTGTTTTGGAAGAATTTAAGTGTGTTAAAGAGGTTGAAATCTTGAGTTTTGGACTGTTTTTCATGGCTGCTCGGGTTTGGTGTTTTGAGGTTGTTCTTGGCTTGAAAATCATGTGTTTTGTGCTTGATTAGTGTTTCTGGTTTGCTACATTAATTGGTGAATTGATTTGAGGTTGTTTTGATTGTGTTGAGGTGATTAAAAGCGGGATTTTGTGTTGGTGAAGCCTCGGGAACAAATCTGGAATCGTTGGAAGCTTGATCGACTAGTATGGTTGAGCTTGGAATTGTCGGTGAGTGGTTAAAATGTTTTAAATGGTTTTGAGCAATTGGTTCAAGCATGTGAATTAGGTTGGGATTGGTAGACCCACCTAGAGATGGGATTAGAGTGGTAGCCTAATCCCAAGCTTTAGTTAGAGACCTTGGTTGATCTTTAAAGTGTTGAGTTATGCCTCATGTTTAATCGTGTTATGGTGGTTATGTATATGTTGTTGTACATGTATGTTGAGGCATGGCTTGATGCATTGTTATATGCGTGTTGATGATAAATATGATGGTGATATACATATGTATGAAATATGATGTGATATTTGTGTTAATGATATACATGTGGTGTTGACATGTGAAATGATGTTATGAGGTGGTTGCATGATCCGAGGATCATGGTGAGTACATGCTAGGCATGGAATGTGGTTTGTGCATGACGGTAAGTCATGGTGAGTACGTGCTAAGCACGGAAGTTGTTATGAAATGATATTGTGAAAGATTAATGAAATGTGTAGTATTGGCACTAGTATGCTTGGGTGCAATGATCGATCATTAGGATGTTTAGTGTGCACACGTGAGTCAAAATGCGTGCGTGGTCTTGATGATGGTAGTCATCAAGATGGAGTACGGGTTTGCTCGGAAATCTTCTTATATATATTAGTCAATGATGAGTGGAATCCTATCGACGGGCGTGAGGATGAGTGGAATCCCCTCTGCATGAAACGAGGTGTGAGGATGAGTGTAATCCCCTCCACGTGAACGGTGATGAGTGTAATCCCACCGTCAGGTAATGGTTGTGTTGTTGGATGTGAGTTCCAACGGTTATCCGCGTATTCGAGTCATAACTAGGTGTCAATACGGATTGTGGTTTATGTTACTCATATGTTGAATATATGTGTTTTCCATATGTGTGGTTATGGACTCGTTGAGAATGGCATGGCATTGATACTATGTTCATGCATCTTTTATATTTTTGGCTCTTGTGGTTTGGAGGTAAGAACTCATGTATTCTACCTTGGTTGTATTGCTCGTGCTTGGACCCTGCATTGTCGAGGTTTGTTTTACGAGCTTACCCTCACTAAGCTTTTATGCTTACGCTCCTTTTTGTTCGAAAATGCAGATCAGTAACTTGTGGGTGGCAAGGGCAAGGAAAGGTCTCCAAGTGTCGCTTTTGGTTAGCTCAAGTATGAACTTTAAATTGTAGAATGTAATGGTCAAGCAATGGGATATGTGTTGTTGATTTGAGCTTTGATGTATGTTGAATTAGTTTGGCTTTTGGATGCTTTGTTTGAATTGTAAACCTTGTTTATGCTGCATATCTTGATTGCTTATATGTTTTGTTGGCTAAGGCATGTAACCTTAAAAGCTATGTATGCTTCCTTGTGGTGAATGTATGATCTTGTGTTTGGATGACTATCTTATATCTTGTGTATCTTGAGCATGGTTGCTATAGGGTGTATACCTCTAGAGTGTGTTTGTATGTTGTGTATGCTTCTTGGGGTCGTTTAGGGCGTTTGGGATCGTTTAGAGATGTGTAAAGCTGATTTTGGAAAACTGCAGGCTGCAGGTGTTTCGAAACGAGTTGGACCGTTTCGGAACGGGTGTGGTTCCAGGGTCCCCCGTATCGGAACACGTTTCGGTATAATTTAGCCACTGTGAGCCCCTGTTTCGAAACAGGTTTCGAAACGCTTTGGCCACTGTAAACGCCTGTTTCGAAACGGGTATCGAAACGTCTAGGCAAAACGTGACCCTGTTCCGAAACGGGGTGGAAGCGTTTCGGTACGGGTGTCTTGCTTTTTAAACTGAAGCCCGTGTTTCGAAACGGGCGTCGTCTGTTTCGAAACACATGCCTGAAAATGGGCTGTTTGACATCTCTAATGGGTCCCAAGGGTTGGGCTTAGGCCCTGTTTGTTGTTAGGCTTCTCATGAGCCTTGTTTTCGCTGTCGTTTCACACATAGGTTTAATAAAAGCATCTAGATAAGACTATAATAAACGAAAAAGTTTTCTAGGGTCGCTAACTGAGGTGGGACCTTAACGGGTTTCGCATCGGTTTTCCCCGTGTAGCCTACTTGGACCGGTCAGTCGACCAGACCGGGACGAGGGGGTTACATTTGTTGGTATCAGAGCCTAAGGTTTCCGAGACCTTCGGCATGTAAGTGAGGTAAGTTTAATTCTTGTGTTGTAATTGCACGGTGGTTGCTTGCCATGTGAGCATGTTGCTTGTTTATCATGTATGCTTGGTGTATGCTGTTGGTCGTGTGTGTGTATTGCTTGAAGCATGTTGAGTAGAATCCCATTGCTTCTATTACATCGAAAAAAGAGATTTTAAGTGAGAGAAACATACTTGAGCCACTTGGACCCTTTCTTTTGCTAACCCAGTTTGCATGTTAATTTGCTGTTGTTGTTGAGTTATTGCTTTTTAGTAAGTTTGAGGCCAAGGCGTGGGTTGTGAATCGGTAAGTGGAAGTTGTGGTTTCTGAAAATGTGGATGATGTTGAGGGAGTTCATCGCTTTATTAAAAAAAAATATATTTTATATGTCAATTTTACAATTGATTCGCTTTTAAAAATTATAATCAGCCAACAAAACTATATGATAAAAAACAAACTAAATTATCCAAAATTGAATCAAACGGAAGAATTGATTTTATCTACTTATATTCCCCTAGTTTTGTTAAGGAATGCTTTTATGGAGAAATTATATATTAGGTCTGGCTTGCTATGTCATCTATGGTCCTAATCAATAAAAAGTATTCATTTCGTTAATTTGTTTCATGTCATTTTTTTTACCAAGTGAAGCTACAATTAGTAAAAAAAAAAATTTAATTTAATTTACATTAAATCTAAGTGAATATTCACTTGGTAAAAAATGACATGGAAAAAATAATAAAATAAATGCTTTTTATTGGTTGGGACTATGGATGATTTGACGAGCCAGATCTATGATATAATTTCTCGCTTTTATGATACTCTTTAAATTTAATTAATATTTTTTAAAATAATGTTAATAGTATAGTCTCAAATATGAAATACTTTTTTCAATTAAGAGGTATAAATAAAAATAGTTTTTAAAATGGGTATTCTTAAAATAATATTGGAGTCACAGTGCTCACAAGTCTATATGATTTCTGAGTAATTAAGGCCGAAAAGACGTTTGTAAATTAATGTGGGGGGTGTACAACCGATTTTTTTCTTCTTATTAACAGGTTAACTGAACTAAAATTATTTTAAAGTTTTTTAATTGAATTAATTTTTTTGATTAATTCGATCGGCTTTCGAATTAATCAAAATTTGTCATAAAATTTTGGGTAAACTTACATAAATGGTCAATAAACTATGTTAAAATGATCGTTTTAGCTACTAAACCTTCTGAAGTTATAAAACAATTATTAAACTTCTCGAATTATTACAAAATGGTCATTGATTCATTGCATGTTATAAATTATTGATAAATATTAAAAAAGTTAATAATCATTTTTAATAATTCAATAAATTTAATGATTATTTTGTGCTATTTTAATAAAATTTAATGATAATTTTATAATATTTTTAAAATACCCCTAAATTTATGGGCCAATTTTTCGAACAAATCGATTCTGAAAGCTGCTATTGTTAGTTTTACATGTAAAATATATTATTAATTTGAAGATGAATATGTTTTTTATGAGTAATTATTGTGGAACATCAAAAATAAGAGTAATTATTGTGGTGGTAAAAAAGGTTTTACAAGCGGATTAAATTTAAGAGTTATAGATTTAGTTTAGGGTGTAGAGTTTAAGAGTTTAGAGTTATGAGGTTTAAAATTTAAAATTTATGGTTAGAATTTAAGGTTTATGAATTAGGGTTACAATCTAAATTCCTAATCTTACTACCATAAACCCTAACCTCATAAATCTTATATTATATTCATTAACTCTAAACCCCTAAATCCTAAAATAAATATTTAATTTTAAATTTAATTCTTTTGTAAAAACTTTTTTTACCACTACTGGTATATTAAATAATTAGGTATACTACATAAATAATCCCTCGACTATAGGGTACTTTTTTGTCGAGTCCTTGATTATGAAAAAAATTACAAAATGGTCATCCGACTTAAAAAAATAACAAATTAATTTGGTGTGGTTAAAAATTTAGGAGCGCTTAAAATTGAGAACCTCATCTCTCATATTCGTGATTGTATGCTTAAAATTGAGTGCTTTGAACCGACAAGTGGCATTCCAATACCTCCACATTTCCTTTGTCCCCTTTCGTTGGAGCTTATGATGGACCCGGTTATTGTAACTTCTGGTAAAACTTATGACAGGACCTCCATTCAAAAGTAGACAAATACAAAATAGTATAATCTATTTCACAAAGAGTGAGTTAGTGTGGTGGTAAAGGTATGTATTTTTACCCATGATGTCATGGGATCAAACTCCATGTCAAACAAAGGTTGAAATTTTAATTTTCTTTTTACTAGGTGGTAACACGTGTTGTTACCGGGTTGATTTACTAATTTTATTTATTTAAATTAAATTCAAAATTAAATTGACACGTGTTGTCACCGGGTTGATTTACTAATTTTATTGATTTAAATTAAATTCAAGACTAAATTGATATAACAGGTAACTAATAAGGACTAAATGTGTAATTATACACATTTTACTTTAACAGCCACATCACCTTTCTGTTAAATTTTAACGGTCCGTGGTCAAAATATGTCTATTTAAATAGTTAGATGGTCGAATTTTAAATTTTTTTAGTTGGATGGTCAAAACAGGTAGCAACCTATAATTAGGTGGTCACTGAAATAGTTTATCCAAAATAATAATACTTTCAAAAGGTTATTATTTTACAAATGGGTGAAAGGGCGGTGGTGGGGGTTATATCGGGAGAGAAAATCTTTGATGTTGGCGGTAGGCCCATCTTTAGAACAATTTTAGGCACTGGGTCCTACTCAGTTTGGGGATTTTAATAGAGTTTATTTCAAGCAATAAAAACATGGGGAAAAATGTTAGCTTGTTTTCCTTCTTTTGGTGCAAATGTTTGGATTAGAAGCAAGGATGTATTTATGCAAAAAAAAAAAAAAAATAGAAGCAAGGATGTGTATTCACTTTAATTAATTACTAAGATTTTATATATCAAACTTCACAAGTAATGTCTCATTTATGGAAAATTATGCAAAATATAGTTTTTCTTATTTGATAGCATCAACTTCCTTCATGAAAAAATAGAAAAAAATATTAATATCTAAAGATATTATTAAATTATATTATTAATTTGGACGTTTAAATAATCAATCTGATTGTGACACGTGACTTAGAATAATACAATATTTTAACAGAATAATATCATTTCAATAATTTAATTTGTCATTGCAATGCTAAATTAACAATGTATCAACTTGAAAATCTTTTCCCGGTAAAAATCATTTAAGAATATTTTTAAATTCATGTATCAATTTATCTAAAAAATTAAATAAAAATTTAAAAATGTTGCTAAATTAAGATACCGATTTATATATTAAACCATATCATTATTTTTGCCAAGCCCTAAATCTCATTGAACATAACTTGATCAATAGACCGGGGTGGATCCAACCCTTTTGCACGTACGATGAAATGCATTTTAGAACTTTAAAATCTTATTGAACATATGATCAAAAGATTTTATCTGAATTTCATCCCGACTTAAATAGTATTACTTTCAGATTGTAAAATAGACAAAAACATATGTGATTATATTAAATGAAAAGAAAAATAACCGTATTTCTTTGAGGTGAAAACATTATATGATAGTCATATATATAATAATCACGAACATTAAAATATAAAAAATCACGAATAGATGATAAAAATAGAATATAGGACTAAAAATATATAATAGGACGAGTTTGTGTGGCTAAAGACCTATTCTGTTTTGGTAAACCTTAAATTAGATTATTTTTTTTTTACTTTTTAATCAACGTCAAAATAGAAGAAACATAGTTCTATACATATTCAATATATGTGTTCAGGTTTGTATCGTTTTTTCGCATCCACCGCACATCTCTCTTTTTTTTCTCTCTCAATTTTATTATCATAAAGTAAGTCTCGGATCACAAACCGTTAGATTAAATAAAAAATTATGAATAAAATTATTAAAAAATAATTAAAAAGAATATTCAAAGTTTTTGTAAGGTGTGAAACAAAAGAAAAACAGGTTGGAAGATAGATGACGTAATTCCAAAGAAGATTGGTGGAGTAGAAGTGGGGTCAACGTCACAGCTGTAGCTCTGTCCTATCCCCTACCTAAGATCACGACAGGCGACACCCAACATCAGAGGGACCACACTGTTTACAATATTTTGTTTTTCTTCTTATTCCTTAATTTATAGTCTTATACCTACTAATCAAATATCGAAGAAATTTATGGCTTAAATGCTTAAAAAAACCTGTACAATAATTCAAAAACCAATTGCCTCTCTACTTGAAAGATTGGATGAATTAAACTTTAATTTTAAAAAATAATCATTAAAAATGATGTAATTTGAATGGTGGCATAAAAATAAAGGTAATTCGACCAATAAGTTGTCTAAGTGGTAAGCGGCTTGTGATTGCTTAAAAAGATCTCGAGTTTTAAATTTTGTGTATGCAGAAAATTCTTGTTGGAGGCTCACTTACTAAAATCAGATGTGCGACGTGAATCAACCCAGATTAGTCAAAGCAAAGCTCTGAAATACTGAGAAGGCAACAAAATAAAACAAAGGTAACTGGCAATTGTAAGAGAAAATTTTCTCTCATATTAAAAAAAAGGGATAAAATAACATATAATTAGGAAATAAGATATATTGAAGATTATTGAGGTAAACATGATAGTTTTTACGGTAAAATATGAGAATAAAATTTTTTTGTTTCCTAATTATGCCCCTTCTATCCACACACTAAAAAAACACTTAAAAATTAAATTTTAAACTCTAACTCTAATTTTTATATTTTAAATCTTAAACTCTAAAAAAATACACCTTACCTTTAAATCCCTAAACCCTAATCACAATTCTTAACCTTAAACCCTAAATCCTAAACTCACTTTTAAAATTGGAACACCCAAGAAAGCCTAATTTGAAAGCATGCGATTTCCATCCAAAATGCGAAAACGCCAGAATTTGAGGAAGAATTTTCTCTCTCAAATCTCTAAGACCAAACTATAAGAGAATAAAAGCACAAGGATTACTGATTTCATAGTCTAAAGTATCCGATTAAAGTGATTTTTTTTTTAAATCTATGTAACTTTTCGTGATCTTAGCTCTAACAAGACGCCAAAACGCCTTATAGCCGTTTTTTTCACGAGAAATCTTAATAAACTTTGATTTTTTTTTAATTTTTATCAGTAATTTAAAAATTTTGACTATTTTTTTAACTTGCGACTCAAAAATTTAATTCTTTTGTACCAAATATATCATTATTTATAATATTTTGATACGTGTATTTTTCGTAAGATTTTAATAAATATCTAATATGTTATTTATAAAAAAATATATTTACTTTTCAAATAGACTGATTTTATCTTTATAAAATTACATGTTTACTTCGACTAAAATAATGAACTTATTTATGTTAAGTCATAGGTACATAATTAGTCGTCAACAAAATTCCTCTGTAGTGGTAAGCTACCCAATTGATCTCTTTCTCCTTCTCCTAATCTGTGAGTTCAAAAGGGTAGGAAAGGTTGAATATATATAATGGGTTAATTTTTTTATATAATTTCACTTAATGGGGTTATCATTAATAATTATTGAAGAAATGTGCTATCATTAATAATTAAATCTTATACATAAATTCAGTTATATATTTTGATAAAACTACATTAAAACATCTATAAATTAATACTCTTTAAATTAACAAATTCTATTAAATAATAAATTTTTCCGGTCCCGACTTGAGCCAATATAAAAAATCATCAAATTCGATAAGATAATAATATAATAATTTTTTGGAGATCCCCGTTATAAATATAAAGGTCCCATCAAAACTATAAATTAATAATTCATAAATATTACAATTACTACTTTGGTAACTTGCTAAAATATGAATCTATTGTAATCCGTTTCTTTTTAAAATTCAAATCTAATTCAATTTCATCTCTAACTTTTCTAATTTCACCCAAAAGTTCCGGTGTTGAGGTCTCCAACTGCAATAAAAAGTTGTGAAGAGTTGTTGCCGCATTCAATGTTTCCATTCGCATGACTAGTTCAAGTGGTGTTGAATCATCTTCAACTTCATCATTAGTAGAATTTTCAACAATATTAGCCATAATTTCCTCTAAACTTTGAACTTGTAAACATTCGTCATTTTCGCCTGAATAATCCAACAAGTTATTGGCGTCCATTTTATTGCGATAGCCAATATCGTTGATCATATTCTCAAGTTCATGTAAGCCTTCTTCAAAAGTTGTCTCACTTAAGTCCCTTGAGGCTGCTTCATTATTTGAGCGAATTTTGCAGTGTCGAAAACAATTTGCTGAATTGAGAATTTTTCTTTTAATTAATAAATTATTAATTTATCGATATATTAATATCTCTCTAAATTAATAAAATTTCATGGTCCCAAGGGTATTAATTTATAGAGGTTTTACTGTATACGATTTTGACTTATTTAAGAATCAATATTTTTTTTTGACAAATCTTAATTCTAATATTAATCCTACTTAGAGGCAAAGAGAAGGGAGACTCCAGGAGAAGGAAGGGGCGCTCCTAGTGCATCTGAAACTCATGACTTATGAGAATATGAGGAAACAAAGATGAGTAGTTTGGCCAACCGACAAGATATGCTTGCTCATTTAAAAATTGATGTTAAATTATATGATTTGTAACATGAATTATCCCCGACCACTAAAATTACAAACAACATTCTTAAGATATTATACTATTAGTATTCTGTTTCAATTACACACTTAAAAATGTTTATATTAAATATGTTATAACCATTAATATTCTAAATGTCAAAATTAAATAAAAAACATATTTCTATATGTTTATCTAAATCAGGGGCGATTTAAAAGTTTACGAGGCCCTGTGAAATTTATTAAAATGAGGGCATTTAATTTATAATCCTAAAATTATATACGATTTTTCATAAAATGTACTTTTATCTTAGTAAAAAATATATATTATGAGGTCTTCTTTAAAGTTATTTTTTATTGTAATTTATTAAACTAAAATATTTTGTTTTCCCTTTATAAACATTTAATTCAACTCATTTGAGGTACCTCTTTTCTTGGTGGGGCCTGTGCGGTTGCTCATCTCGCACATGTCCAAACCCCCTACTTATCTAAATAACACTTAACCCATTTCCACGATATAGAACATGATAATGAATGCATGGAAACAATTCCGCGATATGTGGTTATATACGGACAGTCCACTGAAGCCACTACTCCAACGATTGAAAAACTAGAATCTTCTTCAAGTTGAGGATGAGGGACACTTTTGTATATATCTTCAGAGGCGATGTTTCGAGTATGTTATGGAACTCTTTTATTAAAACTCTTCGATGAGGATCTCGACGTTCTTTTAGAACTCCAATATTGTCTTCACATATGGGTATGAGAGGACTTTCCTCCCCCGCCACTAATGTATTCAATGTTGTCCCCCCTGGCTAAACTTTGTAGGGGGAATTCTGAAACCTTGGGTATTCAAATAAGCAACACTATGCTATTGTTGATATCATTAGTTTGCATTGAAGGCCTTTATCTTCTCTTTCTTTATTGTCTGTCGCCTTCGCACTAGAAGATTCTCTAAGAGAGTTTCTTATATTTACGTTTGTTGTTGCTGATCAAAAAAACTAAGCATACCAGTTGGATGTAGAGATGGAGACAGATATTTTATTTGGGTGTTCTGGGACGACTACTTTCAGAAGTTCATCGTGACTATTTCCTTCGTTCAGAAGATGTCCACGTCACCACACCAATTATTGATGGTAAGAATGTGATAGTGATTATTTTAAGCAGTTCACACTTTCTAGTTTGAGCGGAGAGTCGCGATTAGTGGATATTATGTGGAGAAGATGAGAGAAAAGAGAGATTTTGTGGGAGATTATGAATAGTGGAGTGGAGATTCTAACCTTTCGTTCCTTTCTAACATATATTGATATATAAATGTCCAATGGTAAGAGGTGTCAAGCTTAGGGGTCAATAGGTATTGATGGCTTAGCAGTATAACCCTGGTTGTTATGTAGTAGAATTAGCTGGTGGGTCAAATAAATTTGTTAGTCTTCATGTCGATAGTATTGTAGTTCTCTGATAGAATCACATCAGAAAAACTTTGAAGATTTAATGACCCATATACAGAGAAATAGTAGTGGATGAGTGATGGAGAAGGGGCAATTGTGGAAGGCCTGAAAGTATAATTACAACAACAATAAAAAAATATCACCTTTCATCAACAATAAAAAATATCACCTTTTATGTTTATTAGATCCCTGGTTAGATCAATTTGGCGTCTCTCGTTGATAATATTTTCCTTAGATGATCAAACATATAAAAAAATTATGAAAGTTATGAACCCTGTAGACCATCCCCATGAGGTGGTGAAGGGTTACTATAAATCTGTCAAAAATATAAACAAAACAATTTAAAATATAAGATGTTATTTTATTATAAATTTAGTTGGAAAAAGTAGTTTGTAATTGATTATGAAATAATATTGCATGCAAAAATAATTAAAACCATACCATTTCCCCAAAATTAGTTATGTATATTAATCTATTTTTTTGAATAAATGTATATTAAGTTATTAATATGAAAAAATAAAATATTAATTTTTATATTAATTTTCTGCCAACCCTTTTTCTCTAAAATTTTTTTCTTTCATTTGTATTGTCGAGTTATGAAGTTTTCTAACGGTCCTAGTGTCATCGGATGTCATCTAGTCCTTCAGCTGTCTTTCTTCTTCCCTTCGGCCTTGCTGAAATATTTACTTATTCTCATTTTGGAGTCGTTCTGTCGATTTTGTTTGAATTGCTCGAAAGAGCTTTTCTCCTTAACGTCAATGGTTGTAACGTCTCAAATTTCTGAGTCAACGATGAGGTGTTGACTCGAGTCATGGATTTTCATGTGAGGTTGGAGAATTGGATACATTGGACCATGCTTAGGACTTATTGAATGAGTTATGAACCTTGCAAGCTTGAGATGTGACCATTTTGTATTAAGGGAGAAGATCGGAGGTTTCATGTTGACATAATCCCCCTTTTTAAAATAAAGGCCGACCACCTTTATTATTTTGGTTATCACCATATGTGAGAGGGGAGACAAACTTACCTCACTCTCTCAACTTCATCCCTTTCTTCTCTCATAAAACCCCATCTTCTCCCATGCTTTAAGTTGATTTTGTCTCCTCTAAAAATCAAATCTTTACCTCCCAAGTTGCATTTCGGGATGATAGAAGAAGAAATTAAACTCCCCTTCAAGAGCTTCAAGAAAAGTCTAGTATCTCTTGGAAAGGTAAGATACCGATTTATAGGGTTTTTGAGAAAGCTGAGCTTTTGAAGTGCTTGCCTTTGAGTTAAATGTTGTAATTTCGTGGTTAAGCCATCTTTTATCATTAGTCTAAGCTTGGTTTGATTTCCATGTTTTATTGTCATGTGAGAGTGGTTGAAGAAACCCCCAAGCTTGGGGCAAAGGGGAGCTTGAGGAAAGTTGCGTGGAAGCTTGATTTCGGGAATCTTTGCTAAAGGTTAGTACACTACTAACTCCTTTGTTTCATCCACATCCTAAGGATGATGCTTTGTGTGCTTAAATTTGATGTTTATGGTTGATTTGTGTGTTAGAGGTTAGAGACCCTCTTTAATGGAATATTCCGAATTTGGTGTTAGTAACTTATAAAAATGGTAGTAAACCACCCTAAACACTCCTATAAGATGTAGGATCGAGTTAAAAAGATAATGGTTGCGATTTCTCGAGCTTAGGAATCCATTTTTGGGCTTCGATACCGGTATACGAGGAACCTGTACCGGTACCCAAATGTTCTGGGTTTTAAGAACAATTTTTTATTGGATGAACTAAAAGAGGGGTATCGGGACAATGTTCAACCCTTACCGGTACGCCATTCAAGGGAGTATCAGTATAAGTTGACTCATATCGGTACACGAAGGCTGGATGAAATTCCAGTGAGCTAATTTCGTATAGGTACGTTGTGAGTATCGGTACCCACGAGGTATCCTACTGGTACAAGAAGTTTAGTACCGTTACCAAGAAGGTAATCTGCCCGGAAAATACATTTTGAGTTCGAGGGGCTGATAATTCGAAGAATATGACCCAATGAGCTTCTAATGTGATAAAATAAATGGTAAAATTGAGAAACCGAGATTTAACCCTAATATACGAGCATAACGTGTAATAATTCGGTAAAACCTTGGGTGACTTGTTGTAATAGCAACCTTAAGTTATCCTTGGAGGATCGAATAATGCTGTGTGCCGTATGATAGTCATGTCTATGCTATGTGCTGTATTGGACACCTTGTTGGTCGAGTCACCTTGGTTGATGGGATCCGAATACTCAGAGAGAGTGTTGCAACACCATGAGATAACACACTGAATGTATGATCCCAAGGCTGTGTTGGTCGAGTCACATAGGTTGATGGGATCCAGATACTCAGAGAGCGTGTTGCAACACCATGAGATAAGACACCGAATGTATGATCTCGAAGCTGTGTGACACCGAGCCTCATTTAAAGACACTCGAAAACAGATGCCGAGTATGAGTGTACGTTCCCAAGGCTGTGTGATACCAGACCTCACCCGAAGATAGTGTATGTTCCCGAGGATGTGTGACACCGGGCCTCACTCCAGGTTTGTTTGGTATGATGCATATGTGCTTTGTGAGATTAATGCATCCTTTGCTATTTACTATGTGTTTAGGCGGCTAGAGGCAACACCCTATGTTATTGTATTGCCGTGATATCATCTTTAGCTATATGCTCATATTTATGATTTGTATAAAACATGGTTGAGTGGAAGTGTATCCACTGACAGGGGCGGTTCAAAGATTTTGGGGGCCCTGTGCAATATATTAAAATGGAGCCCCTTAATTTATAATCAATAAGAGATATAAGTTGTTTTCTTCAAAAAAAAAAAAATCTTAATACAAAAAATTAACTTATTTACACACATAAATATATATATATATATATATATATATATACACACACACATATATATATAAATCTGTATTTTTTACAAATATTTAATTTAATTTAATTTAGGTTCTCTATTTTGGGCCCCTTTCTATTGGGGGCCCTGTGCGGTCGCTCCTATCGCGCCTGTCCAGAACCCCCACTGTCCACTGAGCTTGTTAGCTCAGCGTTCAGAATCGTTGTTTCCATTCGCATGTTGGTAGGTTGGCACGTTGCTTTGGAGGAGCACCATCGAAGAAGGATTCTACCATCGCCTCATCAGAGTATAGTGCTTAGAATTATTGGGCTATGTATTCGTAGGACCCTATGGTTTTGTATTGTAACTCGTATTTTGGATTTTAAATGTGAGTCGAAAGCTTTTATAATGTGATTTTATGTAACACCCTAAACCCAGTTCAGGAGAAAATCAGAATTGAAGATGCTACCAGGAACATAATTCCGAATTTATATGACCGAATTATAAAATTTGGTCAAGCTTCAGTACTGGTTAACAAAATTTTCTTGTAACCATTATTACCACAAAAGTTTTACATATCAAACGTTCAAGAACAATCAAGTAACATACAAGAATGGTCTTAAATCAAAGATCAACGGATTAAGATCATAATAGAAGAACAATTTGAATCTACTACATGTAATGGGTTCAACCATAAAGGATAAATAAGTGCTTTGACCAATTTCTTGTGATTCAAGTAAGAATTAACCAAGATCAAATTTTTGTTTCATTGAAGAGCATGTCCACTTATTTTATTTTCCTACAAGGATATGTTACCACCCTCCAATCTCTTATCATGAAGTCCTCAAGAAAACAAAACATGCAATTGGTAAGACCTCAAGAAGCATGTGCGTGATTCAAGAAGTATTTCCATTTACACAAAAGAGTGTTCAATTATATCTTATACCCAATATGCATGAATATTTGACCAAACATATTTATTCACTCGATCAGAAACTCAATAATCAATAGAAAGACATTACTCGATAAGCAAGAGTTTTACTACAACTCATTACTTTAATCTATAAACTTTCTTGGTTTTACCTTATCATATGTTATCAATGCATAAAATACTTGTCATATCATACCATGAATTATTTGTTAAATAAGAAACCAACTATTCGAACCAAACAAGTACATGGCTATGATACCACCAAATGTAACCCCCTCGACCCGGTTTGGATGATAGACCGAACCGAACGGGTCACACGGGGAATATTGAAGTAAACCGGGAAGTTTACTCTAATAAACAACCCTATTTTTTATTTTATCTTGTCTAGATGCTCATTATTATCCTAAGTGATAAACTTCACAGCGGAACAATTTGTAACCTGATCAGACATCGATTTGGGACTCAAATGCATATAAACACATTTTAGGGATCATTTTTGTAATTTTACCAAATTACAGGGGTTTCTTCACTTTTGAAGTTAACAACCTTTAATTAGTCACATTACATGCATCTCTGTCAAATCTCAGCTTAAAATAATCATCCATGCTCATTCAATTACATCTATAATATTTAGGGACTAAAACGTAAAGAAATGGAACTTCAGAGAACACCATTAACTAACATAACAGTTGGCTGTATCGATACCCTAGAGCCATTATCGACACGCCCTTGTCAATCAAGTCTCCAGATTCAACAACTTAAGGCCCGTACCGTTACTCTCTTAAACCATACCGATACACAAATTCTAGTAGTTCAAAACCGTATCGGTACACCCTCGAGTATCGATACACCCCTTCATTTACACTAGGTTCGTATCGATACCCTTTTCACCGTACCGATACACTAAGCCTAAAATGGTCTTTCTGTACCAATACGAGTTCTCGAGTATCGGTACGTCTGATCCCGAAATGTCACAATTTGATGGTTTTTCACACATTAATCCAATCTATGACACTCTAGCATGCTTCTATCATACATACAACATATTTAAACATCAAACCACAATCATACATGGCAATTCCAACATTATAGCATGTCATTAAACATAAAGGAAATCCATAGGCATGCGACCTATGCTAAAATAGCCACTCAAGAGTCAAAACACAAACCAAGGCATAAACCAACAAGTAAAGGTCATTTACAAGTCATTAAGGGTAAAACCAACTTGCCACAAAACATGGAGTCTCAAAACACATTTCTCAAAACATAAAGACATCCTCCCATTGCCAACTATTATTACTAATAAGTAAATGTAAAATCATACTTGAGCTTAATCCCACTCCTTGGAATCCTTCTTGCCTCTTTGCTGCCCAAATATGCTAATTCTCTGCATTGTTGGAAAAAAGAGAGCGTAAACACAACTGTTTAGTGAGGGATGCTCAAAACAAACCAACAACAATAATGCATTTTAAAACCATTTCTTAGAAATCTCTATCTCATCATGCTCTTTCTATCTCATGCTTGAAATCATTTTCAAAGCAAACCACATCATTTTAAACCACATGTACCATCTATCTCATGCATTCATCAAAATGCAAAATCTCAAGGCAAATCCTCACATGCTTAAATCTCATAAAGCATTTCTCAAATCATATTCTCATATGCAAGGCACAATGCATAAAATCATTTATAAACAAGGTACAAGTGAATCTCATATATTGGCATTTTAGCAACATTACTCGGATATGCGGATAGCTTGACGGGATCTCACATTGTCAAGTCCTACAACAGTGGAATCTCACATCACCGAACTCTCATGGTGGCATCTCTCATCGCCAGAAAGCTTGATGGATTCATCAAGACCTATCATGGTGGAATCTCTCATCACCACACCCTCACTTTGGAACAGGATAGCACTACCCCCATTGCCCGAACCGAAGAGCAGATATAAATTTTGTATATTATAGTGCACTTCTCATTCTATTGGTCGACCAACTATACCCGGTAATAATAATCTCATCTCATGCCAATATACTCATTTTTAACATCATTACCCACTTTTTTTCAATGCATAAACACATCTATCTCACCCCATTTAAAATAACATAAACAATATATAGCATTTTCTCAAATAGTTCTCTCTCTTTGAAATAACAAATCTATCTCATGGGATCATGTAAGTCATCATACCATTTCTCAAAAAATGCATAAAACAGTATGTGTAAATCTATTTCCAAAACAAGAGCATGAACATAAAACCAATGGGATAAAAAACTGAGAAACGAGAGCGAAACATCTCAAACTTACTTCTGGATTTAGGTTAGTGTTTCAAACTCAACCTAAACCCCCAAACCTTGCTTTCAAGTCTTGAAAGGCTTTAAAAACCAATTCCACTCAATGAGAACGCCAAGCTCGCTTTGCCGAAGCGAAATCAAGCTTCTAGAGCCCTCAAAACTTCACCAATCTCTTACGATATGTTCTCCCATGTTTATAACACACAAGAACAGAGGATTAATGCATCTCAAAGCATTAAAACCACCATCAATCAAAGCTACCTCGCTGCTCAGCCGAAAAACACCAAAACGACTATCCAAAACAACTGAAAACACCTTCGATTGCTCCACAAACCTAACCCAGCCATAATCTAACACTTCCAACCAATTTTAATCATCAAATAACATCAAAAAACAATCTAATCACGTCCTTATACTTCCAGCAACTCAGATTTCACACTAACACCATAAAAACCCATAATCTAACAACCTAACAACTAGAGATCCAATCCAATTCGGAATTATTATGATAAAACCTTTATTTCAACATCATTTAACATTCAAATCATGAGTAAAACCAATCTCAAATCTATCAAAATAGTAGCATTATGAAAATCATAGATTTCAATCAATAATCCACAATTTAACCAAATTTCCATGATTAATCCATCAAAACAACTTAGAAAACATATGTAAAGGATTGATAACTTGGGAACTTCAGTAAAGAACTGATCATTAGAGGAGAAGAACGAACTTTACCCCTAATAGATGAAATCTCTATCAATTAGATGTGTTTTCTTGAAAAATCCAAGAAAAAACAATAAGGTTTTGTGAATCAAGATTAAATAATCTTTTTGAAATAAAAAACTCAATAAATCAAAAGCATTACCTCAAGTTTCTTGAAAATGAGAGTGTTTGACTGAAGGAAATCTTTGAGAGAAAATAGAATGAGAGAAAATGACGTAAAATGAGTTTTAACGAAATAACTAACTCTCCTTTTATTAAACCCTTTTAATCTTTAATTAAAACCTTTTCAAATGCTCCTAATTGAGAGAAAAATATGATAAAAACAAGTAGGTCAAATAACTCCTTAAAGATTCAAAGTTCCAATCTTTTTACAAAATAGTCACTAAAACAACTTTGTAAAAATCGTGTTTTGGTCTCCAACTCAAAATGTCCCACTTCCAAAATCCTTTTCTTAAAATTGATTTTACCAAAATCATTTATATAATTAATAACGATTTTTAGCATTTTCTCATATTTTTATCATAACCCGAACCTTGTTTTCTCTGCACCATTCCCGAACTAACCTAGATCTCTAGTCTAGGTCTTACGAACCTTGAGTCAACCTCAATTACTTCTAGGCCCAAAATCGAGGTGTTACATATACATGGTTATATTCGTCCAAGCTATATATAAACTTTCAATCGATCAGACATATACTAAGGTATTACAAAGCATAAATCTTCTTCCAAGAGATATTCAAGAGGTATATTTAATACATCTTACTTATATATATATATATATATATATATATATATATATATATATGAGCATTCTAACAAGCATACAATTGATCGTACCATAATCAAACAAGCATTTAGGCCCATACAAGATTCTTACAATCCATCAAGTTACCACATTCATGCATGCTAGACCTATTCAATCTTTTTATCTAGTTCATACATACATCTATGTTATTTACTTATTAATTAATCAAAGTGATCAACTAACAAATTACTTAAACATTTTCTAGAGATACATGCTCGATTTACAAGTTTTTGTAGTAATTAATGCAATACTACACCAAACTTTATTAGTATAATTCTATACATTAGATATGCCACCATCTAAGGAGTTTAACTAAGGAAATATAAATCTACTTGTGACTTTGGGCAGTGACTTGCAACCTTTCAACACAAACAACTCAAGGATAGCCAGATAACCTGCATATGCATGAGAGTGAATGCATTAGGCTTATATAGCCTAAGTGAGGTAGTGACATAAAAAATATCAAGGCATAATGTCTATGATATTAAATGGATAATCAAAGAACACAAGCATAAGTTAACATTTAGTTCTTATGATTTAATCTTAAACTTAATGAGGCTTGGTATATTGGAAGTTTTAACCGGAGTTCAAATTCTTTGGAATCTTATTAGAAAATCTTATAGAGTTTTTAGCTGCGTTTCTTCAAATTTCTTATCGAACTTACTAAAGTTCTTATCTTATCTTATTGAAGACTTATAAAAGCTTATCAAGTACTTATCAAAGTTTTCAGAGTACTTATCAAACTTGTTGGAGATCATAATTGAGCTTATTTGAGGGTATAACATTTCTTATCAGAGTTTCTTTTTGAAGCTTAGTATCTGAGTTCAAATCTTTTAAATCATTTGCCTTGGATCACATTTGGAAATGAGTAGTATTGGTCCGTGTTACACATAGCTCAAAGCACATAGCAATGGCTAGTGTCGGAAACATAACAATCCTAACTTCTCAACTATCTAACCAAACTGTCGCCAAACTCCTTATCATCTCCCCGTTACCTCCAACTGTTGCCAATATGTCACATATAATAGGTCATCACCCGAGCCATAGTCTCGAATATACCATGTACTATGCCAAAGTGTCCAAGGGCTTCCATTGAATAGGCAACTTAGACGTTTTATGTTTTGAAGTTAGGAGAGATGTCTTATGATACAAGTAATCTTACTTATTTCTTCTTTCTAGTATCTTATATCATAAGTTGAGCTTCTAGCTCCTTAAGGCCTTAGAATTCATGAATTTATAACATTGATATTCAATTCCTTTTTTAAAATCTTATGGCTTTATTGTTCAATAGTTAGCTTCAAGATTTATAGCAAAATATAAATAATCTTCCATTACAAACATAGCATAGCAATTCACAAGGTGCATATGTGATGCAACATAACTAAAAGACTTATCAAAGATGGCATGCTATGAATGCATTCACCTATTGTGCTCTAAGTGAGCCATATGCATATGTTTATGGTTTATACATATCACATAACATAAAGAAAGATCGGGATGACACTGTGTCACCTGAAACAAATACAACTACAATCACCTCTTATCCCGAAGTTACGGGATACCTGAATCCACAATTACCCCTAGCTTCCAGCTACAACTTCTCTTATTCTTCCATAACATGACTTGTACCTTAAACATAATAATAAGTCATTATAATCAATCTAATTAAATCAACTTACAAAACAACCCTTATACTTGTATATATATATACACACACACAAACAAACACAAAGCAAACTTAATTTTATTTGTATACATATATGTATACTAAAACAGTCCACCTTACAATACTATTAAGAAATGATTCTCAATTCGAGCTCTAGCATCAAACCTTATACTAACATACATTCTTAAATTATATTCTAACATTCACAAACTGTTCTACATTAGCATTCAAAAACAAAACTGCATGCTGCATTAAATTTCAACTATATTCCTAAACTTCTATATGTTAAAACTAAAATTCTGCATTTGTAAATCTACACTTTTGTAGTCTAATGAACTTTATTTATGCAGTTCACAAAAATTGCACATTCTTAACTAATCAAGATTGCATTTTAGACCGTTTTTATGCATTCCATATTTCTTAAACATTTTTAGGATTTAGAAAACTACATTCATTACGTAATCACAAATTTTCTGCATTATTTTCTATTCAAAACAATCCTGAATCATTGTAAAACAACCTTTAATATTTTTAGACCCATTCAGAGCAATTTACTCTTACTAACAAAACAATTTTCTTAGTCTTTGAATTACCAAAACAAACCTTTTATAAGATCTTATATTTTTTTAGAATAGTTTCCTCCATATTTGTATACACATTTAATATCTCAAGACAATTCCCCTATTGTGTTCTTTAACATTTAAAACAGTTTCATTCTTTTGAATACATGTCCATACATTAGAACAGTTCATAACACTTGTATGTACATTTATACTTTCATGATCAGCCCTTAGCTCATTTTCTTATATCCAAATTGCCCACATGTGTCTCAAACATCTCAAATACAATCTTATACATGTTTACAAGTATTAACAAATTTCAGTTGCTTTTATAAGATGGAAAAATAGATTTTTTCTCCTAATTACACCAACACATACTTCAAAACAATCCCTTAAGGTTTCTATACGTGCAATTCTGCCCTATTTCCTTTTAAACACTTATTCACATTTAAATCTGTTTTAGTTATACTTGTCCTTACTTAAGACAACCCAACTAATATCAAAATAGATTTCCCCTGTTTTAATTCCACAAAGCCAATCCTCAAAAGTATGTATAAGTGCAAAACAATCCACCTTTTTATAGTCATTAAATCAGCCCCTAATGGCTAAAAAAATCTGCCCTTAAGTTTTCAAAACAGTCTTTTAGCTAACAAAACAATCCCAACATAGGTTATATACTTAATTTTGCCTCTAAAACATTGTACATACATATAGAACAACCCATGAATTCAACAACCAATTTCCCCACTTTAATATTATAGCTTAGCCTTCCATCTTATTCAATAAAACAGTCCAATGATGACATCTCTATGTAATGGAATTAAATTCAAGTTTCAATTCACACATCTATCATCAAATTCTCTAACATTGCTAAGCACTTTTTGGAATAAACATATACACACATATATAAACATTTCTACCAACACGTATAACATTTAATTGAACAAGAAAGAATGTAAAAGAGATTACCTTCTTAGCAATACTCAATCGATCAAGACTTGCAATTTAATTGGGATAACAAAATCAAAGCTTTCTCTCACCACTTCTTTAGTTTCGGCTGTGGAGGAAGAAGAGAGAAGGAAGATGATAGAAAATTTTTTACTCATCTTTTCTTAATCCCTCCACATAACCGAGTCATCAATTCCTACACTTTGGTTGATCTTAGCTAGCCAAGTGTACAAGTCCTCCTATTAATGGAAGTTTTGCATGTAATCTCTATAGTTTAATAAGTCCTTTAATTTGATCTTTCCATTTAAGCTAACGTACTTTATAATCTCACTAATTGGTCTTTATCTTATTTTAGAAATCAATTTTTAAAACATCCTTAATTCAAATTAAGCTACCATTAATTGGTAACATACTTCTAGACTATACTTTAGGGTATTACATTTGAAATGGAGCTTCATTGTAAACATTTTCAAAACTATTATCTATGGTTAAGTTATTGGACTAAATGGTTTTTATGGAAATTGGATTGTGAATTGGGATAAATTAGGTTGAAACTTTATGGTAATGGTTTGGGCTTGAGGCCTAAATGTGACATCTAGGTTGAGGGTGTTAAATTTAGTGATATCAGAGCTTAGGTTTAACCGGTTCTAGGAAAATTTACGGGGTGGTTAGGAGTCGTGGATAGGTGTCTAGTGAATACGAGCCCTTGAGTCTAAGTAAAGCCTTGTAAGCTCTCTTTTAAAGTTCAATACAAGTCTTCTCTTGTAAGTTCTCTTGGCTTCTCTACTTTGTGCTTTCTTGCCATAGCATTTGCGTGAATAAGGCTTGTTAGCATTGAATCGGGAGTGCTAACTCCGTACGAATAAATTCGGGAGAAAATAAGTATGTGACACCAAGCTCTCTTTATTCATCTTGAAATCACTTTTTGCTTATTGCATATGTCGGAGTCAGTAATAGAAGCATTTATCACCTCGCAATCTTTAACTCGTCTTTCTTTAGATCTTTGACGTTTTAAGGATTTTTATCAGGAACTTTGTCGGCCCTAACCCCTAATACCTCTTCACCTCCCAAACTATTGGTCACCAGATTTTCCTGGCAGCAGCCTTCAATCTCGGGGCCAGTAGTGTCATCATTATCAAACAGAGCAACCGCCCTCTCCTCATTTAAAGCTACAGCCAACTCAGCTGACACGTCAGCATCTTCACCAACCTCACCTCTCACCATCGGTTCGTCTTCAAAAAAACTCTCGACCTTCACGATTTCATATCACAGCCCGCACATCGTTATTGAATTAGTTGATTCCGACACAGTCGTCATTAACTCACTCTCTATATCCTTGATTTCGCAACAACTACACAACGAAGACGATGGTTGCTCAACTTTCAGTTCAACGAATACTCATTGTTAAAGTAAACACAGTCACCCCAAAAACTTACAATTTTCTGGAAATATTTCAAACACCAAGAATGAATTGGTACACCGTAAACGTTAAGCCACGCCCTACGACTCTCATTAAGAATTGATTCAGACCAAACCTCTTTCCTTACAATTTAATTTAGCTTATTCAAAAATTTTAAATCTCTCAAAATATTTTTAGTTAAGTCCCCTGTTACAATTTTTAAAAATTTCATTAAGTCTCAAAAACTTAAAAAAATTTAATTTAAGCTTTTAAACGTTTTAAAAATTTTAAATTGACCATCTCAACATGTTATAGGGCGGATTCATTTTTAAATAAATGATTATTATTTATTGTTATGTGGAAATAAAGATATGGTCATAAAGCTTATTTTTAAATAAGGGTAAACTACATAAATGGTCATCGAATTTTTAGGGCGGATTCATTTTGGTCACCGTACTTTTAAAATATTCAATAAGGTCATCCACCTGTTAGTTCATTTTTAATATAGTCATCGAACTTTTAGTTCGCTTTCAATATGGTCCCTCCCGTTACAAATTGACGTTAGTTTTCGTTTTTCCTTAATAAAAAAATGGATAAGCTACATCAATCATCACTCAACTTTCTTCTTACTCCTATTAAAGTCACTAGAGTTTAAAAATTTTCAATTTAATAACTTCACTTTCGAATTGTTCATATTTTGGCCACTCTCAAATGACATGTTTATAAAAATAGTTGAGTGATGATTGATGTAGTTTACCCCTTTTTTATTAAGGAAAAACAAAACTAATGTCAACTTCTAACGGAAGGTAATGGGAGGGACCGTATCGAAATTGAACTAAAAGTTATATGACCTTATCGAATATTTAAAAGTACGGTGACTAAAATGAATCCGCATTAAAAGTTCGGTGACTATTTATGTAGTTTACCCTTTAAATAATTTTGAGAGGATGAAAAATGAAATTAGTGGATGACAGAAAAGAAAGTGTCTGTTTTATTTTTGAGATTCCTAAATGCCATGCTTCTAGATTACATGAAGCTATTGATAATGGCGTATCTTCTATTAAGTTCTTACAAGAACCAATCACATCGTCACAAGTAGTAAACTCAGTACACATTCATATAATTTGCTCGGTTTAGAAACAATGTTGGCAACGAATGTTGAAAACCAAATCACAATTCCCCCACCAGCCAATCCACCAGTCATAGCCTATTTTCATCAAACATTCAACAGCACGTCCACGGTCTACCAACATTACAGTCAGTGGCGGAACTTGGTGGTAGAGTTTGAGGGGGCCAACTTAAAATTTTAAAAAATAGAAGTTTAAATTAAAATTTTCAAAAATTTTGAAGAGATCAATTTACATTTTTTTCTCAAAAATTTTGGGGTTTAACTAAAATTTTTAAAAATTTGAGAGGCTTGATGAGAACTTTTAAAAATTATGGGATGGATTTAATTAAAAAATTCAAAAACTTTGAAGTTTAATCTGAAATTTTTAAAAATTTTGTGGGTCTAAATTAATTTTTTTAAAATTCTAAAGGTCTAAATTATAATTTTTCAAATTTTGGAGGGGGGGCCGTGGCACCCACATGCCCCCATTATCTTCCGCCACTGATTACAGTCATGGACTTTCCCATGGTGGCCTTTATTGATTTCGTATATTTTGATTATTCTATAATAAAATACGTACACAGATTAATCTAAATATTATTTTTGTCAATAAAATGATATTTTCATCGGTCAGCATTCATAAATTGGTAATAGAAAATGCTTCTTTGTAACACCCGAGTTTAAGGGTCGAAAGAAAATAATATTATAATATTATTTCGGGTTTCCGTTTTATAGTTAAAATAATTAAGTATTATTTTAGTTTTCATATTTTAATACAAACATTTTATGTTGGACCAAAATTTAATTGAAACACATTTTTTCCATGGGATTTACAAATAGATGAAATTGCCATCTCATTAATGGCAAAAGGGTAAATAAATGGACTTTTAAAATTTAAAACCCTTTTTCACTAAAGTGAGCCTTGTCATCTTCTTCTCCACCCTTGTTTCCCCATTTCCACTACAAAGAAGAGGGTTTCTCTTCATTTCACCATTTCAACTCTTTCAACTTCATCTTTGGAGCTTTTCAAAAGGTAATTGTGTTTTTGACTTAGCATTGTCTTCCTCTTCATGTTGGTACCAATATTTTTCATTATTGTTCATGATTTTAAAATTTGAAGTTTTAGGGTTTTGTTTAAAAATGAGAACTTTATGGTCTTTAACCTAAGCTGTTGATTTATTATTGTTATATATGTTATTTACTACCCCTAAGGTCCAACATAGTTGATTTTTACATGGTTTTATGTAAATTCTCGAATTTGAGTTTTGGTGGGGTTTTAGGAGAGTTTTTAGATGAGTTTTGGGCACGATTTGTGTTGGAAATTGAGGGTTGATGTTAGGGTAATAGTTGAGGGTTGTTTTGGAAGCATTTGAAGGTGCTAAATGTGTTGGAATCACAAGTTTTGGGCTGGGTACAAGGGCTGCTTTGGTTTGGTGTTTTTGAGGGTTGTTCTTAGCTTGGAATTTTGTATTTTTGCTTGAATGGTGTTTCGGGTTGGCTACATTAATTGGTGAATTGATTCGAAGTTGTTTTGATTGTGTTGAGGTGATTAGAAGCGAGATTATGTGTTGGTGAAGCCTTGGGAACAAATTCGGAAACTTGAAGGTGTTGCTTGCTTGGTAATTGAGCTTGGAGGTGGAGGTGAGTGGTTAATATTTTTAAATTGGTTTTTAAGTGGATGGTTCAAGCATGTGGACTAGGTTGGGCTTGGTAGACCCACCTAGAGTTAGGATTAGGGTGGTAGCCTAATCCTAAGCTTTAGTTAGAGACCTTGGATGCACTCTTTAATTAATGTATATGCCTCGTGATGTTTATGATATGATGATTTATGTATAATGTGATATACATGTATGTTGAAGTATGGCTTAACGCATTGTTATATGCATGTTGGTGACAAATATGATGTGATAATTGTTTGGATGATGTACATGTAATATTGGTTAGTGAAATGAGGTTATGAGGTGGTGGCATGATTTTGAGAATCATGGTGAGTACGTGCTAAGCATGGAAATTATATTGAAATAAATGTTGTGAAAGGTTGTGGATTTTATTTAATATTGGCACTAGTATGCTTGGGTACAATGATCGATCATTAGGATGAGTGTGCACACGAGAGTCAAAACGCGCGTGGCCTTGGTGGCGTTAAGGCACCAAGGAGGAGTACGGGTACGCCCGGAAATATTTATATTTGTCGATGATGAGTGGAATCCCATCGACGGGGCGTGAGGATGAGTGGAATCCCCTCCGCGAGAACCGGTGATGAGTGTAATCCCACCGCAGGTAATGGTTATGTTGGAAATGCGTTCCAACATGTTATCCGCGTATTCGAGTCATAACTAGGTGCCAATATGAGGTTATGTATATATATATATATATTTATATATATGCCTATATGATATGAAATGTGATTTTCTAGAATGAATCGATATATGATGTGGTTAATGCATCGAGTTATGTATCATTGTATGTGGAGCTTATGAGTTGTTGAGCATGACATAATGTTGATTATATGTTCATGCATCATGCTAATTTTGGCTCTTGCGGATCGGAGGTAAGATCATGCATTTTGTCTTGGTTGTAGCTCGTGCGTGGACCCTGCATTGTTGAAGGTTTGTTTTATGAGCTTAGCCTCACTAAGCTTTTATGCTTACGCTCTCTTTTGTTCGACAATGCAGATCAATAGCTTGTGGGTGGCAAGGGCAAGGAAAGGTCACCAAGAGTTGCTTACGGTTAGCTCAAGTATGGTCTTTAAATTGTAGATTGTAATAGTCAAGCAATGGGATAGGTGTTGTTGATTTGTGCCGTTGTTGGTTGTTTAGGAGCATGTTTAGACTCCCTAATTATGTTGTTTTTGATTGGCTTGTTGATGCCATGTTTGGATTGTAAACCATGTCTAAATTGCTTATCATGTGTGTTGGTCACGTGCCTTGTGAGAATGCTTAAGTGTTTGGATGTTGAAGCATGAGACCTTAAGTGCTTGTTTGCCTTCTTTTGAATGAATGCATGAATTCCTTGGTTGATTGAGGTATGCTCATGTTGGGTGTCATGTATGGCTAGTTTATGGTTAATAGATGTTGTATGAATGCTTGATTGGGTCTAGGGAGGTCTTAAATCGCATCTAGGTTCGGGTCTTGTTTGTTTTTGCTGAAATTGGGAGACTTGCAGTGCAGGGCGTATCGATACGCCTAAGGGTCATATCGATACGGTCTTGCCATCAGGACTCCATTTTGGCTAGGCGTATCGATACACGAGGGTGTATCGATACGGTAAATGCTCACTGGAATTATGAGATTTTGGTGAGTTATTACCGTATCGGTACGATGTCTTAGCGTATCGGTACGAGTTTATCTCGTTGACCACGAGATGTTGATTGGGGAGTGCGTATCGATACGCTCAAGGGTTGTATCGATACGGTCTTCCTGTGTTGACTGCTGGGTGTTGACTTTGGTCAAGGCGTATCGATACCCTTGACAGGTGTATCGATACGGCCTGCTTAATTACAGAAAATGGGTTGTTTTAAAGGTGATGTCTTGAATGATCGTTTTTGTATTGCTCTTGCTTCCGCTGACGTGTTTCACATAGGATATGGTAATGCATTTAGACAAGATAAATAAAAAAAATTTCTAGGGTTGCTAACCGAGGTGGGACCTTAACGGGTTTCGCGTCGGTTTACCCCGTGTGGCCCACTCGGACCGATCATCCGGCCAGACCGGGACGAGGGGGTTACATTCTTTTTCATCTTCAAATGGCCTTTCCATTCTTTTCTGAGAAAAAAAGAGAGACCAAACCATATTAATGCAAATAAGTAGGACATTAATGTGCTGCAATATGGTTTGCCATAAATGGACTTTGATGTTGATTTAGCTCCAACTCTACTTAAAAAACACTTACGAAATAGAGTACGAGTTCAACTTTAACCCAAAGGACACCATTTTTTTGAATCAATTATATGATCATATTAAGAAAATGATACTAAAGTTAAACTTTGTGCGTTTCACCTACCTATTAATAATCTTTGAAGTTTGAACAACCACCCTTAGTAATTAAGTAGGTTTTGCCAACCCTACATTATTAGAAACAAAATTGTCTTCTTTTTCAGCATAAATGCAGCAGATTAGTGGGATACAAGTGTTGGATTAAAATTCTTAATTATGAGCATATATGTAAAATATATGATGCTATTATAAAGTATGACACAAAATTAAGTGACCAATAATGTTAGGCGTGTCATAAGTATTAAAGTGTCATGGAAATAAAAGTGTAGATACCATAAAATATATTTATAATTCAATGAGAGACAGAGTTATAAATATTTAATAGTTGATTTAATAATAACTATATAAAGATGTAGCGGTCCTCAAGAAATATGTTAACTTGTATTACTCTTGTCTCCGTCATAGAATTTTTACGGCAATGGCTAACTTATCTTCTTAGAAGATCACAACCACCTTCTAGGCGATCTTCATCAAAAGATTCAAGGTTTTCAGTCTATCAATAAATTCAAGTACTCTTCTGCATTCAATTTATTCTATTTATTGTTCTTGATGATTTGACATGATAGATCTCGGGTATTAAATTTCATATTAATTTATGATTTGGTTCAAACAAATGACACCAGCGTCTCGTCATGTTAAATCATTAATAACCGATTAATTTTCTATGAAAATTGAGAATCACAAACTCTTCTTATTGAAAACATCGCATCAAATTTTGATTGAATAACTTATGTTTTGCGGCGATAAAGAAAAAAGACATTAATAACAATCGATCATCATGTTTCTTTGCAATTATGCCTATGCGATATAGTTTTTTTTTACCTTTGATGTTACTGTATATTTGTAAATCATGAAAGTATAGATTTTCAAGGCAATTATGGTTATATTAATTTAGGTTATTGACTATTGAAACTTTACAGTCGACCGATCATGGTATTTAGAATTATAAGATTATAATGTTTTTTCTTATCGATTAATTTAGGGTTTTAATTGATGGTTAATATAGTTGTTTTTAGTTTGAATGGTATATACTATTTAATCTAAAAATATTTATATGTTGCAATTTGTGGTATATATATTTAGTTTGAAATATATATTCAATTCGATTTGATCACTTTTTTAGTTTTGATCGTTAGTAATTAAGATCTAAAAAAAAGTTTGACTTGAGCTTTGTCGTGGAAAATTTACCGTGGCTTGAAAACTTTATATTCAGGTTAGCTCTCAAAGCTTTATATTCGGTTTATGTCTAATTATTATGGTTGAATTTTGTTGAATCATAATTAGTTTTGTACAGAACCTTTAGCTTAAATTTGTTTGATATTATGCTTAATTATGCCATTAATGTTATCTACGGAATATACATTTGGTTTTGGTTTTGGAAAGCATGCCATTAATCTTATGAAATTCATATTCTATTCAGTTTGATCATTAGGTTATTATAGATATACTAAAGTTTTATGTGATTGTATGAATTATTCATTTATATGATATTTTTGATTTTGAACTTTTATTTAAATATTGATTGTTTTGAATTCGACTTTAACTTCGTCAAATGCATGCTTAAGAAATTTTTTGAGCAACAGTCAAATATTTCAGATTTTTTTTATTTCTGATAGCCCCATTCAAACAACCTTATTTTGGGTTATTTCATAAACTTAAGTGTTATCAGAAATTTCAGTTCTGACTGTTACAAAATTTTAGATTTGAATATCGGTATATTTATATTATATATTTTGAGATAAATTAATTGAAACATTAAGTCACCAAAGTGACCTTTATTGTGGAAATTATTTTTTATTTTGAAATATAGAAGATTTTGTGCATGTGAGTCGAATTATGTTAGTATTAATCGGCCCAAAGGAAGGTTAATAATTAACATTATTACATGTGCAACTGTGGTAGTAAAAATATGATGATTATTCAGTTTTATGTGTGAGCAATAAATTGGCCCAAAGGAAGGTTTTTGTTTGACATATTCTTATTATCAATGTTTGATTACTGTACCAAGATATCACTTGCAAGTTAATGTTTTGTCCAAAGATAAAACATTAATGGAGTGTTCGGTATCTTGATATGAGGTTTACCTTTATTTAAATTTATTATTATTTTGGTTATCTTTTAAGTTTATTGAAAGATAAAACTAAGACAAATATTTTGAAACAATTAAATTTATATTTTGGCTTCGGATGTCTAGTGTTTTAATGGATTAATTGAAACATAATGTCACCAAAGTGACCGCTTTTGTATAGATTAGTTTATTTAAAATATCAAGATGATTATGAGTTTTTGTAATTCACGCGTTTATTAATTGGCCCAAAGGAAAGTTAATATTTGGCAGAATTACAACGACAACTGTGGCGATAAATGTGTGACAATTATAAGGTATTTTATGTGAGCAATACGTTAGTCCAAAGATTAGCCTATTGTTTGACATAGTTTATTGTCAATGTTTGATTGCTACAACAAGAGTACCGCTTACAGTTAATATTACTGTCCAAAGACTTGATATTAATGTTGTGCTTGGTATCTTGAGGGGAACTAGCCATTATTTTTAATTTATTTGTTTACTTATGAACATTTATATGAGCTTGTTTTAATTTTATTTATTTTTGTTCTATATTTAGTTAATTTATTTTTGTTGTCACGATATCTGTTAAATACATTCTACACTCATGTTTAGTGAAACTAATTTCAAGGAACATAAAAGACACTAACATATTGTAATTGGTGGTTGTATGAACATAGACTTTGCACTAAGGAAAGAACATCTTGCACCTCTCTCTGCGGTAAGCACCCATAAAAGGTATTTTGAGAGGTGAGATCGTTCGAATCGCATGAGTCTAATGATAAAAAAATACAACGTTCTAGATGTCTTTAGGAGCACAAACCTAAAGAGATTACTCATATTAAAGGTTTCCTTGACGAAATGAAGAAATATTTTACCCAAAACATTAATGTTAAGATGACACCACTTATACCTTCTTTGATGTCTATGAAGTATAAGGGTCAAGGAAATGTGAGGGAGTACATTATGAAAATGTTTAATATTGCTTCAAAAATTTAAGGCACATAAGATCAAACTTTCTAACAATTGTTTGTTCGTATGGTTTTGGTACCGCTTCTTAAACAATTTAACCAATTCAAAATTAGTTACAACTGTTGAAATGAGAAGTAGGCTCTAACTGAGCTCATTTCTCATTGGGTTAAAGAGGAAGAAAAATTAAAGCATTATAAGTGTAAAAGTACTCATTTGGTTATTGCTCATTTAGTTAGTGTCTCTAAGAATAAGAGCAATAAAAAATATTAGAAAAAAGTTGCTAAGGGTCATACTCAAAAGAAACAACAATAAGTTGCAAAGTGTTGATTCTTTTGTATAAGTTGGGACACATGTAAAGAAATTAAACTTTAAAAGCGAGCAACTACTTCGGTTATTTTGAGTGATCCATGGGTTGTAAATTTTATGACCCCACAATTAAGATTATTTTAAGGAGAGATTTATAACTTTTTTTAGAATGTTGAGTTTGGAGGGAGAAATAAGGTTAGATACATTGTTATTGAGGAGGAATTGAATTATAATTTAATTCATACTATCACTTTTGATGATGTTTAGGTTTTCACACCTATCATTAATCAAGAAGTGAATCAAGTACCTTAGCAAGAAATGTTGAACAACTCTCATTCAAGATAACATAATTGTTTCAGAAGAACAAACTCAACAACCTAAAAAAACATGTGTCATTAAAGAGGTCCACGAGGGGAAAATGAAATACTATTCCAGATTATTATATTGTATTTCTTCAAGAAAATAAGGATAACAATGGAATGATAGAAAGTGACTCAATTATTTTTATCAAACCGTTAAAGTTCCAACTCTCAAAAGTGGATTGATGACATACAAGAAGAGTATAATTTTATGCAAGACAATAAAGTTTAGGAACTTTTCTCATTACCTTAAGGTGCAAACCAATTGGTTGTAAATAGATATTTAAAACCAGTAGGGATGTAAATGGTAATGAGGATAAGTATAAAGCACGTCTTGTATCTAAGGATATACTCTAAAAGAAGACATTAATTTTGTAGAGACTTTCTCTTCAGTTTCATTGAAAGACTTTTCTAGGATAATCATGACACTTGTTGCTTGTTTTAATCTTGAGCTACATAAGATGGATGTTAAGCTTGTGTTTTTAAATGACGACATTGAAGAAATGAATTACATGGTACAATAATATATTTGTGTCTAATGATACAAAATCAATGATATGTAAATTACAGAAATTCATCTATGAGCTTAAGTAGGACTCTCATTAATGAAATCATAAATTTCATATTGATTATCTCATTTGGTTTTGAGATAAATTTAGTTGAAAATTGTATATACTACAAGTTTAGTGGGAGTAAAACCAAGTGATTCTCATATTGCTAAAGAAGACAAATATTGTCTTACTCAATGCCCTAAAAGTAACCTTGAAATTTAGAAAAAAATACAAATGATTCCATGTAACACCCCAAAATCTAGTCTAGTCGAAATTGGGTTCCGGTGATCAGAAATTTTGCACCGATAAAATTTAAATATAGTATTGACTAGTTAATTATTGATATTGGACTCTAATTGAGTTAATTTATAGAGTATTGGCCTTATCGAATTTGTTAAAAAGTCTTCAGAAAGTTAGAAGGATAAAATCATAAAGTATTGAGAGTTGAGGGACTAACCTCGCGATTAGCCCCTCCTCATTTATAAATTACAACTACGTGGACAAAGGAAATTAGTTTCCTTCATAGAAAGGAAAGCCAATCGGCTATCTAGTGTTTTAAGTGCAAAAAAATTAAAAAATATAAGAAAAGAGAGAAACTTACCGAGCTTTGAAAAGAAAACATCTCAATAGTTATCTTCATCTTCAACTAAGCAAGCACCTCCATTGGAGAGGAAACTTGAGCTTAGTTTTCTTCAACTTATTGACATCGAATCGTTGCTAACATCCCGGTAAGCAATAATCCTCAAGCAATCGTTGGATTCCATGGATGTATTGAGTTTAATCCTAAGCTAGGGTTTTGACCATCCATGGATATCTCATCGTTGTCATCTATATTGAGTTCGGTTATCAATTTTGATATTGTTATATTGATTTTGATATCGTAATATCGATCCTAATAATCTTCCTATTGATTTCCTAGCTCAAGAAAGTTGATAAAGAGCATCCATCGTCTCCATCCAAAGCTAGGAACAAGGGGATTGTTATTCGAGAGCCATAGGAGCATCGAATTTTGTGGTGAGTGTAGTCAGAGTCTCGGGATTAAGAGAAAAGCCTTCCTGAATATTTTATTGTTGTTTCGATCATTTAGCTAACATTACTATTGAGGAAGTTACATCGGATTGTTAAACGGACACCTTGGTAAGTGTCGATAAGTTTGTTATTGAATATTGGACATAGTCATTGGCATCGTCATTGTGCATTGTCATTGATATAGTTATTGTTATTGAAATATTATAAAGAAAATCATCGGATATTGATATTGAACCATGAAACATTGATAATGAGACATGTTTGTCATTAAAAATATTGAAATCATCGACCATTGGAATTCTCATTGAACATTGAATATGGATACAGACATTGGAACCTTGGATTTGAATGGATAATAGATACAATTGGCATGTCATAGAATTCATGAGCTTATTGTACGAGTGGACTATGATTCTAAGACTACAACCTATATTAATTTGGCGAGGCGAAGGGATGTGTATTGATATTGGTCATATAGGCGAGGCGGAGGGGCTAGACCATTCATTGATTTGGTGAGGCATAGGAATTCGCGTATCCACTATCTTGATTCAATCCAAGGGTTAATGATGAAGTGAATATGTTAAACATTGTAAATTGATGCATAACATTGACATTAATGAGCATGAGAGCATGTACATAGATACTTTTTACAATGTTGTTCACATTGTTTATGACTACCTCACTAGGAAATGTATGCCTAACATGTTTCATCTCATGCATTTCAGGTTGAAAGATAGTGTGTTCAAGGTTTGGATAGTCAAGGCAAGGCAAGTTACACTACAAGCCCTAAAGTAATGTTTTTTGACTTATGAACTCTTAGGAAGGTGGCAAAGTAGTTGAACTAGTCGTTTATGCCCATTTTGATATGTTTGTATGATGCCTATGCTATAATATGGTTGATGGCCCTAAATGGCCCTTTTGTTTGGCTTAAAATGGTTTAAAAGTGCATACTTAGCTCATAAAGGTCAAAACTGAGTAAACGTATTCGTATGATCATGAAATTTGACACGCTGGTAGTTTATACTATTGAAATGATGTGTGTAAAGTTTCATTGCATTTGGACATCGTTCGATAGGTCAAATCAAACAAAGACCAACAAAAATCTGTCATTACAGGTCAGGCCGTATCGAAACGGGTGATGGCGTTTTGATACGGGTAAGTATAAATGAGCCTAAGAACAAGGGTGTATCAATACGGCCTATAGTCGTTTCGAAACATTTTGTCACTAGAATCTATTGTTTCAATACGGGTTCATAGCGTATCGAAACGAGTCAAAGTCAAAAGAAGTCAATCCATTTCGATAGACGGGGCTACCGTATCGAAACAGTCTAAAGAGAAAAGTCAACGTGGGTTGATCATCATCCACCCGTTTCGAAACGACCCTAGGGTGTTTCGATACGGGGTTAGTTAAGTTAGTTAAAGGCATATTAGACAGATTACCATGTTCACAGTTTATTCACTTAATTTTGAAAGATTAAATTGAATGAGCTAATGGACTCCAAATTGTATGAAATTTTATAGGTAAGTTAATATTGTGGTAAATTTCAAGGTAGTATAATCAATTGCATCGAAGGACCCCTAATTTGTCAAATTTATACTTTGGTCCTTAAAACTTGTAATAGTTGAAAATTAGCCCTGAATGATTAATTACTACTTCGTATGGATCAATTGGACTAAGTTACATTGTGGTAATGATTCATTGTATGTTATTGTTTAAATGTTAATATTAAACTGGAATTTTATTGCATCGTTCACTGTATTGATCATCGGTATCACCTCCCGACCCGGTTCTCGACCAGACGGGGAAGGGGGTGTTACATTTGTGGTATCAGAGCTAGAGTCTAGCCGATTTTAGGACTAAACCAAAGCTTGTTGCATTGCTATTGTGTTACTTTGCAACGTAAGAGTTATATATTGCGTATATTGTGACTTGTCGACTAATCTGATCTCTCATATAGATATGTTTGAAACTAATGAAGCTCACATAGACGAGCTTGCTACCGGCTCCTCGACGCATGGCGAGGAGATTAGATTAGGAAATCCTCAGAACCTATCGCAACCGCAGGACCCTCCTATTCAGGGTACCGAACCTGCAGCACCTACCGCTCAGGCTGAGTGCTACAAGAACATGGCCGACATGTTCAAGCAATTTATGACTACAATGAGGGTCGAACAAGTCGTGCAACCTATCGCTCATGTTGTTCAACACATTCGAGAACCTATTGATAAGCTCTTACAGTATCGAGCTTATAGTTTTACTGGACAAGATGACGACAACCTGGAAGTTGCCGAATATTGGTTGGACAACACCTTACAGATTTTGGATAAGCAACTTCAATGCTCGGATGAACACAAACTCGAATGTGCTATCACGTTGTTGGCTGATGAGGCGCTTCACTGGTGGGAAACTACCATATTGACAATCTCTGAAGACAAGGTGACTTGGGAGTTCTTCCTTAAAGAATTCCGCAAGAAATATATCAGTGAGTTTTACCTTGCTGAAAGGTGAATCATCTTCCTTCACCTCAAACAAGGTGGACGACCGATCGAATAGTACATCCATGATTTATATAAGTACTATAGATACAGTGCTGAGTACATTAAGAATGAGGAAGAAAAGTGCTGGATGTTCATTGTAGGGCTCAATGATGAACTACGCCCTATGTTTACTGCACTTAGCATTTCTGATTGCCAAGATCTTGTGAATCGAGTTAAGGCCACTGAAGTTGCACAGAAAGCTCAACGAGTTGGTGGGTTTGGAAAGTCTGAGAAGAAGTTCAGGGATGATTCTCGACCCCCGAGATGGAACAAGAAAGGGAGATTTCAAGGCCCAAATAGAATATCTATCCACAGCCTTCCCGTTCTGGCACTACAACAAATTTGTTTATTATTGGCATCTAAAATATTGTCACAAAAACTTACATTTACGTCACTATTTGTATTTTGTGACGTAAAATTTGATGTCACGGTGTTCGTCACGCTAGGTGTGTCGCTAATGTCTAGCGTGACGATGTACTTGTTTTCGTCATGTATTGTTCAGAATATAGTGACGTTAATGTAAAATGTCACCTTATAATTTGTATTCAATGACGGTTATTTACGTCATCAAATGATATAGAATTTCGTCATTGATCATTCCTATCGTCACTAATAATACAAAAAAATTATTGTATTAAGTGACGAAAATAATACTGTCACATTGTTAGTGACATAGAATATCGTCACCTAATAGTACTATGAATGACGATGCTACATAACGTCACTTTATAATTTATATTTGATGACAATTAATTACGTTACTTAATCGTATAAAAATTCGTTATTGATAATTTTTATCGTCACAAATAATACATTAACTTCAATTTATAGGTGACGAAACTATTGTCACATTGTCACCTAAAATGCTAAAATTACATCATAACATCTTTATTAATTGTCAATTTAAAATTGCCACGTATTATCATTTTCACGTAATTAGTGACTATATTTTTTTTATAATTATATTAAGATCTTTACTAGCAATGAAATTGAATTATCAGTGATAGAAACTAAACTATAAAATTAATAATAGCATAATTATTGTTAACTAAAATGATAAAAAAATGTACACATTAATCAAAAATATTTTTATTATACTAGAAATATTACAATTCATTTCTTACACAATAATAAAAGTAAAAACAATCAAAATTGTCTATTTAAAATTTTTATTCCTAATATAATAAAACTTAAATGTTAAAAAGGAATTTGACAATAGCTTATAGGTACAAGTTTGTCTATACCCGACTTAATCTAGCAGAATTTTGTATAATCATTGAAAATGAATCCAAACCATCTTTAGTAGAAAAAGCAAAGCAAGACACCTCATAACTAGTGTCTTCACCTCCTTTTCAAAAAAAAAACTAGTGTCTTCACCATGACCAGCAGCATCCATGAACTATTAATTTAGTTGTTCTCTTTTTTGAATATTGATGAAAACTGCAAAGGCAGATACTCACAAACATAATATAAGAAGTAAAACAATAAATTTATTTAAGAAAAATACCACTTATTCACGTAAAGAACTTAAAATATCAACCTATGAATTCAGAACCGAGAGAAACTAATTTGATTATTGTGTTTATAAAATCGAGATCCAAAAACTTCAAATGTCAACCCCAAATCTCTCACAACATGATCTATCTAAAAGGGGGTGACAAACAAATGACATGCTTAACTAAGCTAGTAAGTTCATCGACATAGCATTTATGACATGCTTTCATGATGCAAAATTAAAATATAAAATTCAATACTCAAAATTATTCCCAGACCATACTCTTAAAGACCCATATAAATATACAATAATATATATACGTATATATATAATTCATAACAGAGATATCATTAACAGTCAGATAGTCTCGCAGCAGTTCAAATATTTAGGTCATTAAATAGGACAAACTGTAGCACTAATATGGGGGAGGCATATACATAACACAAACTGATTAATTATAAATTTCATAGAATATCAAACAAGTGGTATAACAACAAGCTGAGACTCACACCTAATATACTGACCGGTTGAAATGTGGAAGTTCAAATTGATTGTTGCCTTGTCTTTTTGCCAATCAGTACATATACCTGCATTATCCGGATGTGTTACAAGAATCACAAGGTAACTGTTTGAAATGACAAAGAAGAGAATGTATTATTGTATTCTAACAGAGAAAATATAAGAAAAAATTTGTGGAAAACATATATTAAATCCTTGGAGAACAGTTTTAATATATATATATATATATCTTCTAAAATAAAAGTAATTAAAAACATAGCCTTGAAACAATGAACATATCACCTAACTTAATCTAAAGCATACCAAGAATAATCCAGAAATAGATCATCCGACTAAAAAAGACAACTATATAACCAAAATAATCTAGAACATACCAAGAATTTGACAGATTTAATTGTCAAAAGATAAAATAGATCATGCCATATCTAAATTGAAACGGTGCAAAACAGGAGATAGGTATAACTAATATAAATTATTTAGGGACATTTGTAGGAAATAGATGTACATTGCCTCAAGAGTCTGAATTCTGAAAAAAGTATGGTTACTGGATTGGACATTATTAAATCCTTGAGCTCTTGTTCCAATTGTCTAATCTGAAAATAGATAAACCCAAAATCATATAGAGATGGTTAAATACAAATTTACAACGAGCAATTAACACAGTTAAAGAAAACCCCAACCCTACCTAAAAAAAGGAAAAATCAATTAGTCCAACAAGTCCTACACCATGCGACCCAAATTTAAGGAATGTGTTGTAAATCGATATAAGTCTAATACAAGTATATTTATTTTTCTATGTTTTTCCTTGATCAAAACCATACACATGCTCGGATATTTGTCAAACAGAGGTGTCGGACATAGGTACTTACAAAGAAAATAAAGTTCAAAACATCAAATAACATAAGTTCTATATACATTTTCAGTACTAGAATAATAATCTTAAAATACAAAAACTCGGGTACTTCGTAAACTAAAAAGCTAGAATTTGATTGAAAAGGCTAGAGATTGAGAGTACCAAAGCTTCAAGAAGCAAGTGATCATGCTTATATGGTGAGAATTGGACACCATCCATGCCTTTCACTCCTTAAAATGTTGAATCTGTTAAACTAAATCCCAAATTTTAAAAAAATTCTAAATTTTAAGAAAATCCAAAATTCAAAACTCTATGAAAAAGGTAAAGAAAATCAAACCAATAAAAAAAAAATAAAAAAGATTAGATGATGGAGAATATAAAACAACATGTGCCTATAAGAATTAGAACTTTGGAGATTTGAGTCTCATAAGAAATTAAGCCCCGAGCAAACAAATAAGCGAGATTAGATCTGAGAACTTTATATCCCTTTATGTCAGTGGAACATACATAGTTCTAGAGTTTGACAAGACAAATAGCAATACAAAACTACACCCATTCCACGACATAACAAAGTATCCATACCACAAATCAAATAATAATACTCACATAGAACATGTAAATCTTGCTACCTTAATCGCAGAATCTCAGCAAGTCTTTATTAGAAACCTAAGCTTCTCTCAACGAGACGAAATCGTTAAACGTTTCTTCAGCCTCCAGGGATATACTCTTTGCTTTCATTGATATCCCCGACCTTGGCGTTAATAAATTTAGAATTTCTGGAATAAAAAGGTTAAAGACCTAAGACAAAAACCCTAAATTTCTAGGACAAGAATGTAATGAATTATTATAATTTATGCATAATAATTAATAAATATAAATTAAAGAATTTTAGTTATTAAAAGAATTCAATATCAATGAAAATGTTTAAACTAACTATTTTTTTTAGATTTTATTCTATGATAACGGTCAAAATTAGAATGACACTATTAATTCATACACATGCGGTGAAAACAAAAAGTTTTCACAAGTGCTTTAGTTTTAAGGTTTAGTTTTAGAATTTAGAGTTTAAAAGTTATGAGTTTAGGTTTTAAGGTTTAGAACTTCAGAGTTTTAGTTAAAAGGTAAGGTTTAGGGTTTAAAGTTTAAGATAATATAGTTAGAGATTTAGGTTGTAACCTATAGACCCTGAATTCTAATCATAAACCCAAAATTCTAACCATAATTCATCGAATCTAAACCACTAAACTTAAACCCCAACATGTAAACCCTAAAACTAAGGCATTTGTGAAAACTTTTTGTTTCCACCGCATGTGTATGAAATAATTATCCATAATTTTATATTTTTTAATAATTCTTAAAATTATAGTTTTAAAAATATATTTTTCATAATTTAAAAAATAAATTATGATTTTTAAATGTTTTTATATAAAAAATTAATTTTGTTTATTTTTAAATTATTGCTTGGAAATATTTAAAAATATTATCATAATATTTTATTTACAATCGAGTCGCCAAAATAAAATATTAATCATTAATTTAAAATATCACACCATCTCCCCTCAAAATAGTTAACAGTGTGATGATTATTTTACAAAAAAAATAATAGAAGCTTAATGACCAACTTCCAAACATCATTGACCAAATGATCATTTTAGCTTCATTTAGTGACTACTAGTGTATTTTATCTTTTAAATTTTAATAATTTAGACCGGCCTGAAAACTTCTACGTCCACCACAAGCCTTCATTTTTTCTTAATTTTTTTTCACCAAATAAGTCACACAATAAACTTTTCAAACCAGATCAAATGAAATTTGCATCACTATATCAAACAAGCTCCATTGATTAATCAAAATTACAAACAAAATTTGAAAATACATTTAAATATATACAACACAACTTTAAGAAAACTAGAGCTTATTGAAATTATGAGCCTAAAATCTAAAACATTCGAAAAATACATTACTAATAAAATTTGAATCAGAGATGCAACTGAAACAACGCTATAAAACTTTTCTGACTACTTTGTGTTAAATTTTTTAGGTTAAACATTAAGTGACACAATCTTATGATGTCTTTTAAAATCTTTATATAACACATAAGAGATATGACAATGAGTGATGAATAATTTTTTTGTCACACTAAACCTATTTTTATGACACAAATAATTCGTCACCTTTTATGTCTTATGAAATATGACAAATAAAATTATCACGAATAAAAATTATCAATGACAAATTTGCGACGTCATCAATTCAAATTGAATTGGTATAATAATAATTCGTCATTAATACAAATTTTTATTCGTGACGATTTTTGCAACGTCACCACTTCATTTAAACGTCATTGAAATGTTTCCCACCAATTTTTTAGAGGCAAATTTTGGCGCCAAACATATAGTGACAAAAATAAATGACGCATTTTGAAATCGTCATAAAAGATTTTCTACCAATCACTAAATGTGACGAAAACAAAAATCGTCACATTTATAGTACATTTTGTCACATTATATGCATCGTCATATAGAAATTTCGTCATTAATTGATAAATTTGTTGTAATGTGGGAACATCAAGAGGCCTCAGTCTGTGACGTAGTCTTTTGCTAAAACAACGTCCGTCGATAGCACTGGAGGTTCAAATCGAGGCAACCATCATCCACTTTGCAATTATTGTTAGAATAGACATCCAGTGGGTCAATGCCGTAAATAGACTGGAGCATGTTACTACTGTGGTGAACATGGTCACTTTATTCGTAACTGCCCTTTGAAAGCAACCAAATCTGCTGTTACACCGACTACTACTGCTTCTCCTGCTCAATTTTTTCGAGGTAAAGGATCGAAGCAAGGATCATCGGGAACTTTTGGACAATCGAGTGGTCCAGGGAAACTGTAGGGCGTGTAGGTGTTCCCCTTTTTAGGAGCGCAAGTGCACACTCTTGTCAAGTAATAGTATAAAAGATATCGTCTCCCACAGGGATTGGAGCAACTATTATGAGTGTTTTCCTACACAAGGAAATAGTAAATGCACAATTAATTTTTTTTGAATATTAAAAACATAAAAGTAAAAAACACAAATAAATTAAGATAGTGATAGGGAGAGATGAGGTTGATAGATTGGGTAAGGTAATTGTATCTCAATAGAGTGTAGACTGCATTGTAAAGCCTAAGTGTGTTTTGCGCTGCCACGAACTGCTGCCTCGGCGGGTAATGGTGGATTGAGGCGGCGGAAACTTTCGCTGCCATAGCGGAACTCTACGCTTGCAAATTTCGCTATCTCGGCAGGTGAGATGGAAGGAAGTCCCGGTGGCAAGTCTGGCAGATACTCCAAGTTTGGCAAAGCAATTCTGAAGTGATCCTTTCTATGTTTAGGCAAGGATTCTGTCACCATGTGATGTAGGCAATACCTAGAAATCTCAACGTAAACCTAACACAGGCAGTCGATGTTTGGTTACTCCTTTTAGCCGCTGAAACTCGAACTTATGTCTAAGCCGAATTAGTCAACACCTCGACATGATGATACCATACTTAATTCTTTCGTGAGTTTGACACTCTCGTGCCCGACAAATGGATTTCCTCAACTGGACTTTTGGAACTAATTGAAGAAGTGAAGAACATGAATTAAGAAAACTTGAGATTATTTTATTGAAAACACACTTAAACTATTACAACCGTTTCTCACAACTACTTTACATACAAAAACCTAAACCCTAAGAGAGAATTGGGTCGCGACCTCTAAAACCCCCACTAAATCTATCTATCTACCACTCCGATATGCCCTTATACCCTCACATACATTGGTATATATAGGGCTCATAGCCTAATTTGAGTCCTCATTGGAGTAGAAGTCCTTAAAGTAACTTTACATTAAATGTTGACTCCTTTTTGACTTGAATGTGGACTCTTTGGACGTTGCCTTCTCCAGCAAGTAAAGATAAGTACTCCTGCTTATCAATCTTTAATAAGCTCTTCAGGCCGTTGCATGCTTTAGATAATTGCAAGACTAGGCTTTACGTGTTACATGCTGAAATGTAACATTTCCATACTTAGTATATTAATATAAGTGTGTTTGATAAGTACCTATAATGATATACTATGTTTCATATTGTTTTTGATATTAGCTTTACGTGTTTGAATAAGTTTCCAAGACTTTGATCAATTTTTCAATGTTTTGTAACATGTACACAGGAGAACTCTAGCTCACGTAGCTCTGGGCAGCTCAATTCCAGCTCAAGTGAGCGTAGGCGGCTCAACTCCAGCTCAGGAGAGTGCAACTAGCTCAACTCCAGCTCAGGAGATCGTAACCAGCTCAATCCTAGCTCAGGAGAGTATTACCAGCTCATTCCCTGCTCAGGAGAGTGTTACCAGTTCATCTCCAGCTCATTTTTAGCTCAGCTCCTTTTCAGTTAGCTCACTGTCAACTCAGAAGCTCAACTATAGCTAATCAACTCCATAGCAGCTGCATGGGTACTCAGCAAGTAAGCCCAGCTCACAATCATTTCACTAGCTCAACTGCAGCTGACAAGTCCCGTAGCAGCTAAACAAGTGTCCAACAAGTGTTTAGCAGCTAACACATCATATGAGAGCTCAACTAGCTAGTATAACATGCAAAGGTGCTCGAATACAAGTGACGTGCACAAGAGGCCCCAAACATGAAGCGAATCTGCCCATTCCCACTTCACATGTGTGTGCAGCCGAATTTGCTTTCTCCTTTCATCATAGTGCGCCAAAAAGCAAGGGATAAGATCAAAGGAGGTTTCTGTTCAAAATTTGAACATTTAACACATGTTAAATGTGTTTCACAAGACTACAAGGTCTTTGAATTGTGTGGCTGATATTCCATTCTGCCCAAAAGTAGTTTTTAGTTTAAAATTTAAGTTCAAACTATTTTAATTTCATCCACACAAATTTGGCAGCCCCCTCTATAAATTCTAACCGAATTGCACTTGTATGAAGTTAGACTTTTTATGAAACAAATTACACTTGTGAGAATTTCTCTCAATTCAGTTCTTTTTAGAACTTTTCTTGACTTTCAATTCTGAATTGATTGTCAAACACTTGATACTTCGGGTTCTCAATTGTTCGATAATTGAAGGGTCCAAGTCCTATTCGAGCAGAATTCAAGATAAGGTTCGGGTTCGTTCAGTAGATTGTTCGAGTTCTTCCTTGGAATTTTGTTCAAATTCTTCAAGAACGTTGCTGCCATTGTTGAATGCTCGAAGAGCATCATCTTCAACCTTCAGAATTGCCCAGAATTTCCAGCAACATTCTTTCTCCCTATTTCTTCTTTTCTTTCGTTTTTTAACACTTTAGCCTCTAAACAACAGCCCATATTTGTTTCTGTTGCAGAGAAATGTTTGCTTCAATCCTAGATCCGCGAATGAACGAGGAATGTTGTTTTGATCAGCAACACCCATGTATCATATGGTAATCAGAGCTTTGGTTGGATTTTAGCAAGTTCTGCACCCAAAAACACAAAAACAACAACAAAACAACCAAAATCAAAAAAAAAATTCGATTTTTTTTTCTCTGGAAAATTCAGAAGTCAAAGTCAAAAATTCGAAATACCAAAAAAAAGAAAAAGAAAAACGAAAAAAAAAACAAAATAGCAAAGGTGTACTGAATTGTTGCAAATGGAGAAAAACAGTGCTGAAATGTTCAAAATGATCAAGGATGCATCAAATTGACTTGAAATGCTTGCAAACAGCCCGAAAACAACTTTTCTTGTTTGTTCCGGTGACAGGAGTGTGGTAAGCATTTCCACTGCGTAAGTTGCTAAATTCTCTTTCTTTTAGCATCCTTTTTATTTCATTTCACTTATTTTAATTTTCTTTTCTTTCTTCCAGCCCTTAATTTTCAATTTTCAGCCCTTATCTTGGTACTAACTTCAATTTTCTTAACCCTTATTGTACCTTGCAAGTTGACACAATTTACAGAATTTGAAACGTCCGAATTAGTTCCTTTAAAGAACTGATTACGAGAGATCGAGGGAAAAGGCATTTTGAGTGTGTGAGATTAGAAGGGGAGACAAAAAAAAAGCCAATCAAAGTTTCTCCCGAGTGAAACACGAGTGACAAGTGCAAATTGCTGTGTGAATTTTTCCCTTGGAGCGATTAGTGAGATTTTGTGTGTGTGCTGTGAGGTCCTATTTATATTTTGTTTTAACTAACTTATTATCTGTTTTTTTTTGTTTTTCGTTGTACAAAAAAATGACAGGTTCAGATGATAACAGTTCTGGTAGGCGTCAGACACCAGACCTACAAATGCAGGCTTTAACAAACACCTTGCAATGATCGTTAAATGATGCGTTAGAGCCTATACATTCTCGTTTGGACAAGATAGATGGGGGTGGTTCCCAATCTGTCCATCATGAGAATGATGATGAAAATGAAGTTGAACAATCCCCGAGGCAGCCTTTAAGAGGTCGTACGCAACTTGACGATAATTTATCTAACATTAAAGTTGCCATTCCATCATTTCAGGGACGAACAGATCCTGATGCTTATCTTGCATGGGAAAGCAAGGTTGAGCATGTTTTTGAATGTTACAATTATTCAGAACAAAAAAAGGTTCGTTTGGCTGCGATGGAATTCACAGATTATGCACTGATTTGGTGGGATCAGTTGCTGATTAGTCGGAGACGTACCGGAGAAGGTCCAGTGGCTACTTGGACTGAAATGAAGCGAATCATGAGAAAACGGTTTGTTCCCCCTCACTACCATCGTGATTTATATCAAAAACTGCAAAATTTGAAACAGGGTAGTCGGAGTGTGGAGGACTATTTCAAGGAAATGGAGGTCGCCATGATGCGAGCAAACATCGAGGAGGATCGTGAGGCGACCATGGCACGTTTTCTTGCAGGTTTAAACCAAGAGATTGCCAATGTTGTTGAATTGCAGCATTATGTTGAATTAGATGATATGGTGCATATGGCAATCAAATTGAGTGACAACAACGCAGGAAGTCTTCAAATCGAGGTACTACTCCATTTAAGTCATTTTCTAACCCTTTATACGCTCCTAACACTGTCAGGAAGCCATCACCACAGACGCCACTTCAGATTCGTGAACCAGGCGAACCCAGCAAACCAAAGACTCCCGTTACTGATAATGGGCGTGGCAAACAACAAGTGGTGACACCAGGACGTTCACGAGACATCCAGTGCTTCAAGTGTCTTGGCAGAGGACACGTTGCTAGTCAGTGTCCTAATAGGAGGGTTATGATGATGCGAGATGATGGAGAGATTGAATCAGATTCCGAGGAGGAGTTGCATGATGTCCCAGAGGAAGAGAAGGATGAGACTGACCTAGAAATTGCTGAATCTGGTAAGGTTATGGAATTAATTGTTATTAAACGCAATTTGAATGTACAACAGGTACCGGGCGATCAACAGCGCGAGAACATCTTTCACACACGATGCAAGGTGCAAGATAAGGTGTGTGTTGTTATTATTGATAACGGTAGTTGTACTAATGTTGCTAGTTCAGTGATGGTTGACAGGTTAGGTCTGAAGACGACAAAGCATCCAAATCCATACAAATTACAGTGGTTGAATGATGGTGGAGAGCTTAGAGTGACAAGACAAGCTGTTGTGCCATTTTCGATTGGAAACTACAAGGACGAGGTCCTTTGTGATGTTGTTTCCATGGATGCTACTCACCTACTGTTGGGACGCCCTTGGCAGTATGATAAAAGGGCAATGCATGATGGTTATACGAATCGTTACTCTTTTGTGCATGCAGGTAAAAAGATAACTTTGGCTCCTTTGACACCGAGTCAAGTGATGGAAGATCAAGCAAGCTTGCAAAAGAGTAAGGAAGCTGCAAAAGGAAAGAAAAAGATAAATGTTTATGCTAGCAGTAGCGAAATCAGGAAATGTCTTTCCTCTCAACAATCTGTGCTTATTTTGATGTTTAAAGATTATTGTTTGTTGACTGATTTTCCTACTGATCTACCTGCACCAATTTTGTCACTTTTGCAGGAATTTAAAGATGTGTTTCCTGAAGAAACACCGAAGGGATTGCCACCTCTTCGTGGCATTGAGCACCAGATTGACTTTATTCCAGGTGCTACCATCCCGAACCGGCCAGCTTATCGAACTAACCCTGAAGAGACGAAGGAGCTTCAAAGACAAGTTGCTGAATTGATGGACAAGGGTTACATTCGAGAGAGTTTGTGTCCGTGTGCTGTTCTGGTGCTTTTAGTGCCGAAGAAAGATAGATCTTGGAGGATGTGCGTAGATTGTAGAGCTGTGAATCAGATTACAATTAAGTATCGTCATCCCATCCCAAGACTTGATGATATGTTGGACGAGCTTTGCGGAGCCGTCATCTTCTCCAAAATTGATTTAAAAAGTGGTTATCATCAGATTCGCATGCGAGAAGGCGATGAATGGAAGACAGCCTTCAAAACAAAGCTAGGTTTGTACGAATGGTTAGTAATGCCTTTTGGTTTAACTAATGCACCTAGTACTTTTATGCGATTGATGAACCATGTTCTGCGATCCTTTATTGGCAAATTCTGTGTGGTTTACTTTGACGATATCTTGATTTATAGTAAGTCTTTGCAGGATCATGTAGAGCACTTGAAAGCTGTTTTGCAGGTTTTGAGAGAAGAGAGATTGTTTGGTAATCCGGAGAAATGTGTATTTTGTACTGACAAACTCACGTTTCTTGGATACATTGTTAGTTCTCAGGGAGTTGAAGTTGATCCTGAGAAGATTAAAGCAATTCAGGAATGGCCACAACCGACTTCGATAACTCAGGTTCGATCGTTTTATGGTTTAGCGAGTTTTTATCGACGGTTTGTTCCTAATTTCAGTTCCATTACCGCTCCCTTAACTGGGATTATTAAGAAGAATTCCACCTTCTTTTGGGGTAAGGAACAAGAAGATGCATTTCTGAAAATAAAAGACTGTTTAACTCGAGCACCTGTGTTAGCATTACCTGATTTTGATAAAATGTTTGAAATTGAATGTGATGCTTCTGGAGTTGGTATTGGTGCTGTTTTAATGCAGGAAAAGAGGCCCGTTGCATATTTCAGTGAGAAGCTGAGTGGTGCTACATTGAATTATCCAGTTTATGACAAGGAGATGTATGCATTGGTTCGGGAATTGGAGACTTGGCAGCATTATTTGTTGCCTAAGGAGTTTGTGATCCACACTGACCACGAGTCTTTACGGTACATTACAGGTCAACATAAATTGAATAAACGACATGCAAAATGGGTTGAATTTCTTGAATCATTTCCTTATGTTATTCATTACAAAAAGGGAAAGGAGAATGTCGTTGCTGATGCTTTATCACGTAGATATGTGCTTTTGAATTATCTTGATTCACATCTGATTGGTTTTGCATATATTCGTGAATTATACCCTGATGATCCTGATTTTAGGGATAAGTTTAATGCTTGTGAAAAAGGTGCAGATGGAAAGTTTTACAGGCATGAAGGCTATCTTTTCAAAGAAAGCAGGATATGCATCCCACAGGGTTCCATATGTGATATTGTGATTCGTGAGGCTCATGAAGGTGGATTGATGGGTCATTTTGGTGTCACTAAGACGTTGCACACATTGAAGGAGCATCTGTTTTGGCCAAAGATGCGTAGGGATGTTGAAAGGTACTGTGAACGTTGTGTGACATGTAAGAAAGCAAAATCGAAGGTTTCACCACAAGGTATGTACTTACCTTTACCTATTCCTGATTCACCTTGGACTGATATTTCGATGGATTTTGTATTGGGTTTGCCAAGGACTAGAACTGGTAGGGATAGCATATTTGTTGTGGTTGATAGGTTCTCTAAGATGGCACATTTCATTGCATGCCATAAGACCGATGATGCTGTTAATGTGGCTAACTTATTTTTCAGAGAAATTGTGCGATTACATGGTATTCCTAGGTCTATTGTTTCTGACAGGGATGTGAAGTTTTTGAGTCACTTCTGGAGGACTCTTTGGAGCAAAATAGGTACGAAACTCATGTTTTCTACTACTTGCCATCCCCAAACTGATGGACAAACTGAAGTCGTTAATAGGGTACTATCTACTTTACTTCGTTCCATCATCAAAAAGAATATTAAGACTTGGGAAGATTGCTTGCCACATGTTGAATTCGCTCATAATCATGTTGTTCATTCTGCTACGAAAATGTCACCATTTGAGGTTGTTTATGGTTTTAATCCTATTACGCCTCTAGATTTGTTGCCTTTGCCACAAGAACATGTGATTAGCAAGGATGGTAAAACGAGAGCAGATTATGTTAAGCGTTTACATCAGCAGGTTAAGGAGAACTTAGTACGAAGGACTCAGCAGTACGAAAAGCAAGCAAACAAAGGAAGAAAGCGAGTCACCTTCGAGGTTGGTGATTGGGTTTGGGTTCACTTCCGAAAGGAACGTTTTCCAGCCCAAAGGCGGTCAAAGCTGTTACCGCGAGAAGATGGTCCTTTTCAGGTGTTGGAGAAAGTGAATGACAATGCCTACAAAATAGACTTGCCGGGTGAATTTAATGTAAGTGCTACATTCAATGTTTCCGATTTATCCCCTTATGATGATTTTGCAGATTTGAGGACAAATCCTTTTCAAGAAGGGGGGGATGATGTGAGCACATCGAGGCCAACAAAGAATTCTGATCCGGAAGTCCTTCCACAAGGACATGTCACACGTTCTAAGGCTAGGCAATTCAGGGAAGCTTTGTTCTTTACTTGTTCTTATATTCTTGAATCATTTGAACAAGTTCATGCCTTAGAATATAGGACTTTTAATGTGTTACATGCTAAAATGTAACATTTCCATACTTAGTATATTAATATAAGTGTGTTTGATAAGTACCTATAATGATATACTATGTTTCATATTGTTTTTGATATTAGCTTTACGTGTTTGAATAAGTTTCCAAGACTTTGATCAATTTTTCAATGTTTTGTAACATGTACACAGAAGAACTCTAGCTCACGTAGCTCTGGGCAGCTCAATTCCAGCTCAAGTGAGCGTAGGCGGCTCAACTCCAGCTCAGGAGAGTGCAACTAGCTCAACTCCAGCTCAGGAGATCGTAACCAGCTCAATCCTAGCTCAGGAGAGTATTACCAGCTCATTCCCTGCTCAGGAGAGTGTTACCAGTTCATCTCCAGCTCATTTTTAGCTCAGCTCCTTTTCAGTTAGCTCACTGTCAACTCAGAAGCTCAACTATAGCTAATCAACTCTATAGCAGCTGCATGGGTACTCAGCAAGTAAGCCCAGCTCACAATCATTTCACTAGCTCAACTGCAGCTGATCCCGTAGCAGCTAAACAAGTGTCCAACAAGTGTTTAGCAGCTAACACATCATATGAGAGCTCAACTAGCTAGTATAACATGCAAAGGTGCTCGAATACATGTGACGTGCACAAGAGGCCCCAAACATGAAGCGAATCTGCCCATTCCCACTTCACATGTGTGTGCAGCCGAATTTGCTTTCTCCTTTCATCATTGTGCGCCAAAAAGCAAGGGATAAGATCAAAGGAGGTTTCTGTTCAAAATTTGAACATTTAACACATGTTAAATGTGTTTCACAAGACTACAAGGTCTTTGAATTGTGTGGCTGATATTCCATTCTGCCCAAAAGTAGTTTTTAGTTTAAAATTTAAGTTCAAACTATTTTAATTTCATCCACACAAATTTGGCAGCCCCCTCTATAAATTCTAACCGAATTGCACTTGTATGAAGTTAGACTTTTTATGAAACAAATTACACTTGTGAGAATTTCTCTCAATTCAGTTCTTTTTAGAACTTTTCTTGACTTTCAATTCTGAATTGATTGTCAAACACTTGATACTTCGGGTTCTCAATTGTTCGATAATTGAAGGGTCCAAGTCCTATTCGAGCAGAATTCAAGATAAGGTTCGGGTTCGTTCAGTAGATTGTTCGAGTTCTTCCTTGGAATTTTGTTCAAATTCTTCAAGAACGTTGCTGCCATTGTTGAATGCTCGAAGAGCATCATCTTCAACCTTCAGAATTGCCCAGAATTTCCAGCAACATTCTTTCTCCCTATTTCTTCTTTTCTTTCGTTTTTTTAACACTTTAGCCTCTAAACAACAGCCCATATTTGTTTCTGTTGCAGAGAAATGTTTGCTTCAATCCTAGATCCGCGAATGAACGAGGAATGTTGTTTTGATCAGCAACACCCTTGTATCATTTCCTCTTTCAATCGCAACTCATCTTGACTAAGTCGGTTTAACTCCTCCCTGGGCGGCACTCGGTGGTAATGCTGCTGCGGCGACATCCTTGGCGACACCTGGAACTGGTTCAGTACAACTCCTTTTTCTCCTGCTTTCCTGTCCTCTCCTCCTCTACATAGCTACATCACCTGAAAATAAAAACTAAACTAAAACAATATCTTTTCTTAACCAAACATAGAATATTCAATAAAAGCTTGGTAAAGGAGAAAATATTGTTATTATGCATACAATGCAACTAAATATGCCTAAATGAGCTTAAGAACAACAATAATAAGGGCAGGAAAGTGTACAAAATATAGAACTTGTGGACACTCTACACACCCCCAAACTCGAACTATTGCTTGTCCTCAAGCAATGCAACCTAACTCGTAAACCTACTCTTTGCACAAAATTAATAGAAACTTAGCCTTTAACTTGATTTCTTACCTCAAGGCCGTGACACCTAATTTATGCTAGTGATAGGGAATGACATGAAATAACTTTAGAATTTTAATTTTCTTAGTGCCAGTGCAATGTGTGCATGTTTGTGTTCATGCTAAACATGCCGAGTATACTAAGTAAACAAAGAATGCTAAAAATAATTAAATACTCAAAAGGATATGAGTTGCTGCCTTGGCAGCACAGTCAAGCACTTCTTTTCCTTTTTTCCTGATCATGGCCTTAAGGGCTTTAGCTCATCACAACTATTCTCTGTGTCCTAAGCTAGGATAGGTGCACACTACGAAACTCCGAACCCTTTGAATAGAGTCATCCCGTGAAGGCTTTCATTCACTCTTGCTAATTTGTCTGTCACTTCAATTAATTTTAGATACTTGGACTTTGATAGCAGCAGAGTGTCCTTGTTCATGATCCTTCCTAGAGCCTGTTTCGGGTACCTCTAGGGTATTAAGCATCCTTCCTAGAGCCTATTTCTGGCACCTCTAGGGTTTTTTAAACATCTTGTGTTGCTGCCCTGTGCTGCCGCAGCGGCAAACCTGTATCCAATTAAGAAATTTTCATTAAGTACACCAGGCAGTGTTAAACTTAGAACTCAAGCAAAACTCAACATTTAACAGATAGTGTAAGAATAATTGGCAAAATAAAAAAATTTTCTAAGTATTTTTCATGTTTCATCCCATGGTTAAGTTAAATTTTAAGTATGGTGCAAAAATAAGTAATCGGCTAACTATCATAGGCACAAGTTTTTAAGCTAAGAATTTCTATTTCATTAAGTGCTAGGGTAGAATTTACATATGCTACAAAATGCGAGTAAAGAAAACAAAGAGGACTAACCCCCCCAAACTCAAGGCTAGCATTGTCCTCAATGCCTTACAAAATAAAAAAAAAACATAAAAAGAAAACATAAAAAGAAAAAGAAAAATAGAAAAATTAAACGAAAACATAAAAAAAGAAAAATAAAGAAAAAGGTGCTATAGACTAGGGGAGTTCCCATCCGTTTCTGCTGCGTCGAAGGAGGATTCTGAGGAGGCGGGGAGAACTAGGTGGTGTGTGGCCGAAGGTTTGGCGGCTAGGCTCTTCTTCTTGCCACGTGGCGGCTGGATGCGGCTTGGTGTGAGTCGTTTCGATGGTGCTTCTGGCTCAGGTTCAGACCCTCCACCTTGAGGTTCGGTCGTACCGGTGGGCCGCTTTCTTTTCTTTGTTGCCTCTGTCGGTTCATCATCGAAGGAATCAGATATCTTCATGTCTGAGTCCTCGGCTTCTTTGGCAGCTGCCTCCTTTGCTGATGAGGATGCGGCAGTAGTCTCCTCCTCTTTCTTAGAATCTGACGAGGAGGTGAGGTTTTACAGCTGGATGGGAGTGGGTGATGTCCTTCTCTTGGGGCGGATGTGCGACCCCTCACTGTTGGCGGCGGCTGGAGTGGCAGCTGGTCTTGGTGTGATCTGGGTTGGTTTGGAAGCTGCTAACTTCGATGGGAAGACGAGCAACTTTGGGTCGTCATCATGATACTTGTCTAGCAAGTAGGCCACAAAGGCCTCTTGCACTTCCGCAATGTATTTTGTGAAGATTACCTGCTTGTGCTTAATCCTTTGGCAACTATCCACAAGGCTTCACAGCAGGGGAATTACGGCGGAGGGAAGGGCATCATCAGTACTTCTCGCTGCGGCTGGGGTGGCGGCAGATTGGGACGGCGGCTGGGCATTTGTCGGCGTTTTCGTCTCTGGCTCTTGCATCATCTGGAGGCGCGCCTTCCTTGTCCACCCTTCCTTGGCAGAAATGATGGTGTCTTTTGGGTGTAGTGGCACACGGAAGTTGGCGCAGAGGCCTGTGATGAGCGCGGGGAAGATGAGGGGTCCCTTGGAGTTGAGCTTATCTGCGTGGGCATATATTTCTTCAAGAATGACTTCTCCAACGTTGATCGGCCGCCCCTTTATTATGCTATGGATGAGGGCCAGTCGCGACCTGTTGATTGTAGATACGTGCGAAGTGGGCATTAGGCGGTGCTGGATGAAGTTACTCTAAAGAATTGCCTCTGGCAGCAGATCACGACAGTTGACTGAACCATTATTCTTGTCGGTTAGCCACTTGGCGTTGGGCTGGCAAATTTCTCTTTTGATCTTTTCGTAATCTTCTGTCGTTAAATACGACCTCCATTCTTTGTGCGGATTCCCTCTAATTTCTAGCCAATAAAAGTTGTTTATTGTTGCCGCTGTAAGCTTGACACCCTCGCTGCGGACGTAAACAAAAAGATTTCCCGGGGTGGGCTTACGCGCTTAAAACTCTCGCACTAGATTCTTGTTTATCTCCTCTGGCTGTCGTGCAAAAATGTGCCATCCTAGGGTGTGGATCCTTTCAAATACGGTGGGCTCGAGGCCAAGATGGGGATCTTCCCTGGTGTATTGGAAGCCTATCTCTTCCTATAGTTTCCGCTCAGCGTAGTATTGCCGGTAGGTTGCCGCTACATCACCATTCAAGAACCTCTGGAAGGTTGGATTGGAGGTTGAGGTGGTGGGTTTTGATGTTATCATTGTTGTGAGAATGGTTGTGTTTCCTAAAAGAAAGAAAATGCAAGAAAGTAAAGCAAACGAAATCTTGAAAGCAAAGATGACAAGAACAATTGGGAGTAAAAGAGAGAGAGAGCAAAGTGAAGAATGAGGAGAGAATAGTTGGCCTTATATAGCCGCTACTCTTTGTTGCCTTGGCAGCCACGCTGCCAACGGGCGGTAATGATTGCGGCGCGATTTACGCGATTCTAGCAGTTACGCAGATAGCGGTTATGCTAGCTGTTGCAAATGTAACCGTCGCGGCTAGCCGTTATAAAGCCGCTAGTCGTTATGCTAATTTGCCTTGGGCTGCCTTGGCCGCTGGGTTGGACCTTTCCTTTATTCTTTTATCCTTCTTGGTCTTGCCTTCATTCCTAACCTGAAATAAATTAAATGCAAAAATTAAATAAAAATAACTGAAAATTAAATCTGATCCTAATGTATAAAAATAAATTAAATATAAAAATGAAAATTAGGTTATGTTGGGTTGCGCATCTCCCAAACATAACCATTTCCTGAGGGTTTTGCGTTTGGCTTTTCGTCCAGGCATGTCCTTCCTCTCCTCAGGTGGGTGTTGGCTGCCATCTTTGCCGCCCTGGTGGGACATACACCATAGACAAACAAAAGGCATTTTTTTTGAAAAAATAAAATAAACAAAAATTTAAGTGCAAAAACTAAAATAGAAGTGCAAAAATTCAAACACAGTTGTTGTTGCCAATCCCCGACAACGACGCCAAAAACTTGTAGGGCGTGTAGGTGTTCCCCTTTTTAGGAGCACAAGTGCACACACTTGTCAAGCTATAGTATAAAAGATATCGTCTCCCACAGGGATTGGAGCAGCTACTATGAGTGTTTTCCTGCACAAGGAAATAGTAAATGCACAATTAAATTTCTGAATAATAAAAACATAAAAGTAAAAACACAAATAAATTAAGATAGTGCTAGGGGGAGATGATGTTGATAGATTGAGTGAGGTAATTGTAGCTCAGTAGAGTATAGACTGCATTGTAAAGCCTAAGTGTGTTTTGCGCTGCCACAATCTGCTGCCTCGACGGGTAATGGCAGATTGAGGCGGCGTCAACTTTTACTGCCACAGCGGAACTCTGCGCTTGCAACTTTCGTTGTCTCGGTAGATACTCCAAGTTCGGCAGAGCAATTCTGAAGTGATTTTTCCTATGTCTAGGCAAGGATTCTGTCACCACGTGATGTAGGCAATACCTAGCAATCTTAGCGTAAACCTAACACAGGCAGTCGAAGTTTGGGTGCTCCTTTTAGCCGCTAAAACTCGAACTTATGTCTAAGCCGAATTAGTAAACACATCGACATGATGAGACCGTACTTAATTCTTTCGTGAGTATGACACTCTTGTGCCCGACAAATGGATTTCCTCAACTGGACTTTTGGAACTAATTGAAGAAATGAAGAACATGTATTAAGCAAACTTGAGAGTATTTTATTGAAAACACACTTAAACTATTACAATCGTTTCTCAAAACTATTTTACATACAAAAACCTAAACCCTAAGAGAGAATTGGATCACGACCTCCAAAACCCACACAAAATCTATCTATCTACCTCTCTGTTATGCCTCTATATCCTCACATACATGGGTATATATAGGGCTCATAGCCTAAGTTGAGTCCTCCTTGGAGTAGAAGTCCTTAAAGTAACTTTACATTAAATTTGACTCCTTTTTGACTAGAATGTGGACTCTTTGGGCGTTGCCTTCTCCAGCAATTAAAGATGAGTACTCCTACTTATCAATCTTTAATAAGCTCTTCAGGCCGCTACATGCTTCAGATAATTACAAGATTGGGCTCATTGGACTCAGTGAATTTTCTTCTTTCAATCGCAACCCATCTTGACTAAGTCAGGTTAACTCCTGCCTGGGCGGCACTCGGCGACAATGCTACTGCGGCGACATCCTTGGCGGCACCTAGAACTGCTTCAGTATAGCTCCTTTTGCTCCCTTCTTTTCTGTCCTCTCCTCCTCTACATAGCTACAACACCTGAAAATAAAAACTAAACTAAAACAATATCTTTTCTTAACCAAACATAGAATATTCAATAAAAGCGTGGTAAAAGAGCGAATACAGTTATTATGCATGCAATGCACCTAAATATGCCTAAATGAGCTTGAGAACAACAATAATAAGGGCATGAATGTGTACAAAATATAGAAGTTGTGGACACTCTACAGAAACCCTTCAATAAGCAAGATTCAAAACCCATGCCCAGATTAATCATGTGAGGAGTAGAGAAGAAGAGGATGAACCTGATGTCATTGCAAGTACCATCGAGCTATATTCACATTCCTTATATGCATTGATTGACCCTGGTTCTACTCGCTCTTTTATAAGTACCGTTGTAGTTAATGTGTATAATATGTCTTTTCGAACCAACAACATCGAGAATTTCTGTAACCAATCCCTTAGAAGATTGCGTCACCGTAAGGGCAGTGTGTAAGAACTGCCCCTTAATGGTCCAAGGGATTCCTTTTCTGGCCAATTTGTTGGCTTTGCCGATCCATGAATTCGACGTAATCATAGGTTTAGACTGGCTTAGTGAGCATCAAGCCTGGGTAGATTGTTGTAAGAGGAAATTGTACCTTTGAGGCCTGGGATGGAAAGTTTTGTATTGATGAACGCAAAGACTCCATTATTGTATGATTTGACATTGAAGACCAAAGGCGAATCACAATTGCGAGACATTGACACCGTATGTGAATTTCCTGATGTCTTTCCTGAAGAACTTTTAGGATTGCCCCCAACCCGTGAAGTGGAGTTTGGCATCAAGGTGCAGCCTGAGACTGCTCCAGTTTCCATTGTTCCATATCGCATGGTAGCTGTGGAATTAAAAGAATTGAAGGCTCATATTCAAGACTTGTTGAACAAAGGTTTCATTCAACCGAGCTCTTCGCCTTGGGGAGCACCAGTTCTCTTTGTAAAGAAGAAAGATGGTTCAATGCGATTATATATTGACTATCGACAGTTGAATAAAGTAACCATCAAGAACAAATATCCATTGCCTAGAATAGCCGACATGTTTGATCAACTAAAGGATGCCTCTATGTTTTCCAAGATCGATTTAAGGTCGGACTATTACCAAATGAGAGTTAATGAGTGTTATGTTCCGAAAACTGCCTTCTGTACAAGATATAGACACTACTAATTCTTGGTGATGCCCTTTGGGTTAACCAATGCACCGGTGGCCTTTATGGATTTGATGAATCGGGTTTTTAGACCCTATCTTGATAAATTTGTAATGGTGTTTATAAATGACATATTGATCTATTCCAAGAATGAAGCGGAACACCGAGATCATCTTCGTATTGTGCTTCAGACCTTAAGAGAGAAGCAGTTGTATGCGAAGTTTTCTAAGTGTTAGTTTTGGCTCACCGAAGTTGCCTTTCTAGGACATATTGTGTCAGCTTCGGGTTTTCAAGTGGACCCGAAGAAAATTCAAGCTATTGTAGATTGGCACCCACCGAAGAACATTGGTTAAGTCAGAAGCTTCATTGGGCTTGCTGGCTATTATCGAAGATTTGTGAAAGGGTTTTCTATGATAGCCGCTCCTTTAACCATGTTATTGAGGAAATAAGCTCCTTTTGTTTGGACCGAGGTTCAAAAACGGAGTTTCGATCGGTTGAAGAAAATATTGACCCATGCACCAGTCCTAACCCAACCTGAGTCCGGAAAGGACTACACAATTTACAGTGATGTATTGCAGCCCGGGTTAGGATGTGTATTGATGCAAGAAGGCAAAGTCACCACTTATGCTTCGAGACAACTTAAGCCACACGAAATGAATTATCCCACCCACAACCTTGAATTGGCTGCAATTATCTTTGCATTGAAAATCTAGAGACATTACCTCTACGGAGAAAAATGTTATCTCTTCACCGACCATAAAAGCCTTAAATACCTATTGACTCAAAAGGAGTTGAACCTTCAGCAACAAAGGTGGATGGAACTCCTTAAAGACTACAATCTTGTCATCGATTACCATCCGGGAAAGGCCATCGTTGTAGATGATGCACTCAGCTGCAAACCTTTGCCTGGTAAGCATTGACAATAAATTTGGAGTTATATGTATTATGTATCGTATTATTGCTATATTGTAACCCCTTGAGCAATTAACGCTCACTTCCGACTTCGGAAGCATCGTTTTTTTGTAGCTAAACTTCAAGTTCAGTCTACCATCGTTTCGCGAATCAAGGGTTTGCAAGAGCGAGATCCTGAGCTTCAATCCATTGTCTCTAAGCTATCGGACCAACCCGACTTCAGAATTAGTTCTGAAGGATTCCTATGTTTTCATGATCGAGTTTGTGTACCTAATGATGAATCTCTTCGCACCGATATTCTCTCTAAAGCTCATTCAAGTTCTTTTTTTGTTCATCTCGGGTCTGTGAAGATATATAAGGACCTACGTGAACTCTATTGGTGGCCAGGCATGAATCAGACAATAGTTGATTTCATTTCCAAATGTCTCACGTGCCAACGTGTTAAGGCAGAACATTGTGCTCCTACCAGATTATTGTAGCCTATCGATCCACCGAAATGGAAGTGGGAAAAGATCACTATAGATTTTGTTAGTGGTCTACCGTTAACTCCCGCGAAGCATGATGCCATATGGGTCATTGTAGATCATTTCACGAAATCAGCTCATTTTATACCAGTTAGAATGGACTACGATCTCCCTAAATTAGCTGACTTGTATATCAAGGAAGTAATCCTAGTCCACGTAGTACCTAAGTCTACTATCTCTGATCGAGATCCCCGATTTGTATCTCAGTTTTGGAGAACCTTACAAGGAGCCCTTGGCACCAAAGTTAATCTTAGCACAACTTTTCACCTACAATCTGACGGCCAGTCAGAAAGGGTAATCCAGGTAAATTATCAAAAAACTTGTCCATTGAAATCGTAGAAATTTTGCATTGTTATTGAACCTTCCTATGCAGATCTTGGAAGACATGTTTCGAGCATGCATGATTGACTTTGGTGGAACTTGGAAGAAATCCCTACCCCTTGTTGAATTTTCTTACAATAATAGTTACCAAGCATCAATCCAAATGGCCCCGTATGAAGCATTGTATGGTAGGGGATGTAGAACTCCATTGTGTTGGTTGGAGCTTGGCAAGGGCAAGATGTTTGGCCCTGACTTGCTTTGAGAGACTGAAGTACGGGTCACCATTATTCAAGATCGTTTAAAGGCTACTTTTGATCGAGAAAAGGCTTATGCTGATCTCAAGAGAAGAGAAATTGAGTACGAATTTGGTGCAAGAGCCTTCCTCAAGGTATCACCGTGGAAGAAGGTTTTGAGATTTGGCAAGAAAGGAAAATTGAGTCCCCGATTCATTGGACCCTTTGAAGTCATTGAAAGAGTTGGCCCCGTGGCATATCGACTATTGGTGCCCTCAGAATTGAGTAAAATCCATGATGTTTTTCATGTATCGATGCTTCAGAAGTATCGTTCTGATCCTTGGCACATTGCGGAATCTGAGTCTGTAGAAATTTGACCAAATCTATCTTATGAGGAAGAACCGATTCGAATTCTAGAAAGGAAAGTCAAGAGGCTTAGCAACAAAATTGTACCGTTAGTTAAAGTGCTCTGGAGGAGCAGCACCATTGAGGAAGCCACTTGGGAACCTGAAGAGACCATGAAACAACAATATCAATATCTCTTCGGTTAAGGTAAAAAAATTCGAGGACAAATTTTCTTAAGAGGGGGGAGAGTTGTAGCACCCTAAAATCCCGTCTAGTCGGAATTGGGTTCCGGTGATCGAAAATTTTGCACTGTCAAAGTTTAAATATAGTATTGACTAGTTAATTATTGATATTGGACTCTAATTGAGTTAATTTATCGAGTATTGGCCTTATCGGATTTGTTAAAAAGTCTTCTAGTGACCAAATTATAGCTATCAGAAAGTTAGGAGGATAAAATCATAAAGTATTGAGAGTTGAGGGACTAACCTCACAATTAGACACTTCTCATTTATAAATTAAAACTACGTGGACAAAGGAAATTAGTTTCCTTCATATTAAGGAAAGCCAATCGGCTATCTAGTGTTTTAAATGCAAAAAATTAAAAAAATATAGGAAAAGAGAGAAACTTACTGAGCTTTGAAAAGAAAACATCTCAATAGTTATCTTCATCTTCAACTAAGCAAACACCTCAATTGGAGAGGAAACTTGAGCTTAGTTTTCTTCAACTTATTGACATCGAATCGTTGCTAACGTCCCGGTAAGCAATAATCCTCAAGCAATCGTTGGATTACATGGATGTATTGAGTTTAATCCTAAGCTAGGGTTTTGACCATCCATGGATATCTCATCCTTGTCATCTATATTGAGTTCGATTATCGATTTTGATATTGTTATATTGATTTTGATATCGTAATATCGATCCTAATAATCTCGCTATTGATTTCTTACTTCAAGAAGTTGATAAAGAGCATCCATCATCTCCATCCAAAGCTAGGAACAAGGGGATTGTTATCCGAGAGCAATATGAGCATCAGATTTTGAGGTGACTGTAGTCGGAGTCTCGGGATTAGGCGAAAAGCCTTCCTGAATCTTTTATTGTTGTTTTGATCATTTAGCTAACATTACTGTTGAGGAAGTTACATCGGATTGTTCAATGAACACCTTGGTAAGTGTCGGTAAGTTTGTTATTGAATATTGGACATAGTCATTGGTATCGTAATTATGCATTGTCATTGATATAGTTATTGTTATTGAAATATTGTAAAGAAAATCATCGGATATTGATATTAAACTATGAAATATTGATAATGAGACATGTTTGTCATTGAAAATATTGAAATCATTGGTCATTGGAATTCTCATTGAACATTGAATATGGATACGAACATTGGAACCTTGGATTTAAATGGACAATGGATACAATTGACACACCATATAATTCATGAGCTCAGTGTACGGGTGGACTACGATCCTAAGGCTATGGCTTATATTGATTTGGCGAGGCGGAGAGATGTGTATTGATATTGGTCATATTTGGAGAGGCGGAGGGACTAGACCATTCATTGATTTAGCGAGGCGTAGGAATTCGCGTATCCACTATCTTGATGCAATCCAAGGGTTAATGATGAAATGAATATGTTAAACATTGTAAATTGATGCATAATATTGAAATTGATGAGCATGAGAGCATGTACATAGATACTTGTTACAATGTTGTTCATATTGTTTATGACTACCTCACTAGGCAATGTATGTCTAACATGTTTCATCTCATGCATTTCAGGCTGAAAGATCGTGTCTTCAAGGATTGGATAGTCAAGGCAAGACAAGTCACTACAAGCCCTAAAGTAATGTGTTTTTGACTTATGCACTCCTAGGAAGGTGGCAAAGTAGTTGAACTAATCGTTTATGCCCATTTTTATATGTTTGTATGATGCCTATACTATAATATGGTTGATGACCCTAAATGGCCCTTTTGTTTGTCTTAAAATGGTTTAAAAGTGCATACTTAGCTCATAAAGGTCAAAACTGGGTAAACGTATTCGTATGATCATGAAATTTGGCACGCTAGTAGTTTATACTATTGAAATGATGTGTTTAAAAGTTTCATTGCATTTGGACATCGTTCGGTAGGTCAAATTGAATAAAGACCAGCAAAAAATCTGTCATTACAGGTCAGGCCGTATCGAAACGAGTGATGGCGTTTCGATACGAGTAAGCATAAATGTGCCTAAGAATAGGGGTGTATCGATACGGCCTATATCCATTTCGAAACATTTTGTCACTGTAATCTATTGTTTTGATACGGGTTCATAGCGTATCGAAACGAGTCAAAGTCAAAGTCAAAAGAAGTCAATTCGTTCTGATACAGAGGACTGCCGTATCGAAACGATCTAAAGAGAAAAGTCAACGTGGGTTGACCATTGTCCACCCGTTTCGAAACGGCCCTAGGATGTTTTGAAACGAGGTTAGTTAAGTTAGTTAAAGGCATATTAGACATATTACCATGTTCACAGTTTAGTCACTGAATTTTGAAAGATTAAATTGAATGAGCTAATGGACTCTAAATTGTATGAAATTTTATAGGTAAGTTAATATTGTGGTAAATTTCAAGGTAGTATAATCAATTGCATCAAAAGACCCCTAATTTGTCAAATTTACAGTTTGGCCCTTAAAACTTGTAATAGTTGAAAATTAGCCCTGAATGATTAATTACTGCTTCATATGGATCAATTGGACTAAGTTACATTGTGGTAATGATTCATTGTATGTTATTGTTTAAATGTTAATATTAAACTAGAATTTTATTGCACCGTTCACTGTATTGATTGTCGGTATCACCTTCCGACCCGGTTCTCGACCAAACCGGGAAGGGGGTGTTACATTCCATATGCATGAGCTATTGAGAATCTAATTAATGTTCAAGTATGTATGTGTTTGGATATTGTGTACATTGTTGAAATGTTAGACAAATATTTAAGAAAATCTAGTACAAACTATTGGATATCAGCCAATAGGGTTATGAGATATCTTTAGAGAACAAAAATTACATGCTCACATGTCGGAGTTCTGGTAAGTTAGAGATCATCAGGTTTGAAGACTGATTCTAATAGAATATTGGTGCAAAAGAATTTTGTCACTTGAGCTGCTAATTGTAGATTGAATAGAAAGACCACTTTAGTTATTTTGTGACAATAAATATGCATTCATTTATTCTATAAACAATAGGAACACTTCAAATTTGAAGCACATAAATATTAAGTTCCTAGTTGTTATAGAAAATTCAGAGTGGTTGTGTGTGTCTACAGAGTATGTTGGTAAGAACTCCATAATTGCACGCATATTAAGAAACTGTCACCCTCGGTCTTTCATGAGTACACTACTCATGTGGGTGTAATGTTATTTAAGGATATTCAGTTTTAGTGGGAGCTTGTAATTTTGAAAAATGCTCATTCGTTTTAGACACAATTTCAGTTACTTCAGTTTAAGGATATTTTAAGATTATTTTCTGCAGAAATAAAGTTCTTTTGGTTTATGCACACTTTGAATTCAGTAAAATTGATCTCACTAAGGTTTAGGAGGACCAGTTGAAAATAGACATGTTCGGTTCACATTTCATGTAATTTTCCATGTTACACATCCATGATTGATCTATGTCATTTGAATATGTTTGTATACGTGACCATTGATGGGTCCAGTCATGATTGATATTGCGAAGACTGCTTTGATCCTATATGGATATAGTTGATGGACGAGATTGTTATAGAATACCTATTATATAATAGCAATTTTTGAGCTCATAAGGTTGTACATTTATTAGGAAACATGTGTTGCCCAAGTGGGAGATTGTTGGATTAAAATCCTTAATTATGGGCACATATGTAAAATGTATGATGCTATTATAAAGTATGATAAAATCAAGTGACCAATTATGTTAAGCGTGTCATAGGTATTAAAGTGTCATAGAAATAAAAGTGTAGATACCATAAGATATATTTATAATTCAACGAGGGGCAGAGTTATAAATATTTAATAGTTGATTTAATAATCAACTATATAAAGAGGTAGTGGTCCCCAAGAAATAGGTTAACTTGTATTACTCTTGTCTCTGTCAGAGAGTTTTTACGGCAAGGGCTAACCTATCTTCTTGGAAGATCACAACCACCTTCTAGGTGATCTTCATCAAAAGATTCAAGGTTTTCAGTCTATCAATGAATTCATGTACGCTTCCGCATTCAATTTATTCGATTTATTGTTCTCGATGATTTGACATGATAGATCCTAGGTATTAGGTTTCATATTGATTTATGATTTGGTTCTAACAACAAGTTGTAACCAACTAATAAATTCGATCCTTGTGAAGGAAGCCAAGGCAATTTTTGGCTGTAAAAAATGAGAACCCACTTTCTGCTTCCGAGTAGGGTGGATAAAACTCGAAACAATCGAATTATTTGATTCAATGTGAAAAAAGTACTTGTTTCGACCCGACTCGAAATTTTTTAAAACAAAGTTAGATTTATAAAATAAAAAAATTGAATAACTCGAAATTTTTAGTAATTAGTTGACAAGTTTTCAAGTTCGAGTTAAGTCTCACAATTCTGCCCGATATATATGTATATATCACATGTGAAAATATGGAAAAATATACATGTATATCGTATATGGATATAGAAAGTCGTTTAAATTGGAATCAATTAGTATTATAATAGTATAAATTATTACAATTACATTTGTACAGAAACTCAAAAACTCGATTTAACTCGACTATAATTTCATAAACTAGACTCGATTCAGATTGATGCTTATTTTGACACGTATTGTATTCCAGTGATGTGGTGGAGAGATATCCATCCATATTTACGGTTGGAGCCACCAATATTAAAATAGAAAATTAAAAACTAAATTCTTATTTGGCTATGCTTGATTTCTTTTGCTGGTTTTCATTTTTGGATGTCGATATAGGTGCATTACTTAAGAGAGGGCCCATTAGCACGTGACACTGCTGAAAATGCAAATATTCTTAAGCTTGCTTCTTGCTTCCATTCATATCAATTATATATGCTTCTGCACATCCACATTAGGTGTAAAGTTAACGAGAGCAAGTTGGGCTGTTGACAGGCTTAAGGGAAGATCTCTTATTGTTCAAATTTTAAAATTGATCTCGACCCAAAATTAATTGATCTCGTATTAACCTGAAAACCAACCAATCTAATATCATCTCGACCCAAAATTAATTGATCTCGTATTAACGCAACCCGAAATTGAACTCTACTTGACTTATAATAAACATTAACTAAATGTGAACCTTCAGTAACTAATTTTATAGAATTTTAGTAAAATCTTATCTGTTGACTTACCAAGAATCTTAAGTAATCATTGATCTCGTATTAACCCAAGCAAAGCCTGCAGAGCCTTGGCACTTTCAAGGTTTTCGGAAATTTAAAATAAACTCCTCAATTTTTTATTAATTTTAATTAGGTCTCCTCATATTTGTTAGAAATGTTCATTAAATCTTAAATTTTTTTTTTTAAATTTTTTTAATTAAACCCTACAAAATTATTAGGATTTTCACTAAATCTCACATTTTTTTGAAAACTTTAATCAGAACTTCTAATTTTTTTTTTACAAAAAATAACAAAATCCTTAAAATTTTCAAAAATTTTATTTAGACCCCCTAAACTTCTAATTTTTTTTATTAAGCCCCTCAAACCATAATACCAAGATTCGCCCCTATTACCGAATCCCATTCTAATAATTCTTTTCTTAAATAAACCATGTGACAAAAGTTGAAATTAATTATTCTAGAGAAAGTTCTCCGTGTTAAACATTTACAACGAGAAAACATTACCGAATCTCATTCCAATAAAATCCATTCTTAAGGAAACCATGAGACAAGACTTGAAAACTTTCCCCATTAATCTGATTGTTCGAGAGTTACATATTGGTAAAACTAAGATCGCTTTATTGGGTGAAGACTCTAAAGGATGAGGTGAACATTAGCGGGGCGATGTAGTGGGATTGTCTGAATTTTTGCAGTGTGACTGCAATTCCGGGGCCATGACGTGGGGGAGTGTGTTGGGTGCCTCCATTCAGGGGGACAGTGAAGTTTAACGTGGATGGATCGGCTCGCAAAAAACTAGGCCCTACAGGGTTCAAGGTGTGTTGCTCGACGACCAAATAAAGATCTTGGTACTTTTCTCGGGATCCTTGGTTGTATTGAATCTAACGAGGCTGAACTGCGTGCAATCGTGTTTTCATTGTCGTTTTTTGATGGGTCTTGTTGGTCATCTCAGTGCCTTGTGATGGAGTCGGACTCTAAGGTTGCTTTAAGTTGCGTGCTTCAGTCAGATAGCCGGCCGTGGAGGTTAAGGGAGTGCTTTGGAGAGATTGATAGAGCGTGTCACAGTCTCAGATCTATTTGTTTTCACCATATTTTCCGAGAGGCGAATGATTTAGCAGATGCCTTAGCTCAGAAAGGGGTGTCGCACGGGACTGTGTTTCATGCGAGTCTGTGAGGGACTGCAAGTGTCCTTTTATGATGTTTCGTTTTGTGGTGTTTTTTCGACCTGTCCTTTTTTGTACGTGTAGTTGTTTCACATTGGTGTGTGCTTTGCTCGTTTGTTTGATCTTTTGGTGTTTTGTCCGTTCGACGTCAACGAGTTGTACTCTTTTCCTCCATTAGGCCTAGGGAGTTTTTTTTTAACGAGGCGCTCGTTTTGACGATAGTTGTATGTTTTCTCTCTAATAAACATACCCCGTTTGTTGTTCAAAAAAACCTGACTGTCATTTTTATACTATATGTATATATAGTAACATTTAATTTAGTTGCATATACTTACAACTAGCACTTGAATTCTGGGTTAGCTTTAAGAAAATTTAGCTTACAATATGATTATTATATATAGATTTAATAACTGAAAATATATCTGAATTGTGCACAATATAAGAACTTACTCTAAGAGATTTATAGAGTTTTGAAATTGAACTAAGGAAAACTTCAAAGTTATAACTGTGTTATCTTTTACTACCTACATGTACATAAGGTAGGTAAAACTCGACTTGACTTGAAAAAATCAAAATTTTTTACTTGACTCGATTTGAAAAAAAACTACACTCGTCTTGACTCAACTCGTAATTTGATAAACTCGACTTGAAAATTTTAAAATAAAGTTTGGGTTATAAAATGAAAACTCAAATAACTCAATTTTTTTTTTGTAACTAGTGGACAATTTTCAAGTTTAAGTCGAGTGTTCTGCCTAATATATGTGTATTGTATATGGTTAAAGAAAGTCGTTTGAAGTGGAATAAATTAGTACCACAACATTATAAATATTTACAATTAAATTTAAATAGAAAATTGAACAACTCGACTCAACTCAAAAAATTTTCAAATAAAATTTAAGTTATAAAATAGGATTAATAAACTTGACTAAACTAAAAAACTCTCTCGGTTCGATCGAGTGCTCACCCCTGCCCTTTGTCGTGACCATTTTTAAATCGGGTGTAAAAATAGCTTGGCGTTTAGGGTTTAAAAATTAGGAGTTTCACCCTTTATTTATTTAGTCTTGAAAAATTAAGTTTTCCATATTAAATTTGTGAAGTGGATCAATCGAATCGAAAATGGCCAAGAGGGCGGTGAAGTCTTTTTAAAAATGAAGGGAGCAAATTGAAAATGTAGAAAATAAAGACAAGGCAATTTATAGTGGTTCAAAATTTGAACAAGCTCTATATCCACTACCTTAGCTTCCACTAAATATTTTCAACCAATTTCTCTAAAAATTCGTCCCCTTTTCTCGGATTAGGAGGAAACCTTACAATCAGTTAATCTTTCTACCCAAAGAATAACCAAGACTCTCTCAAATACAAAGATTGTTGGCAAATGAAAGATAAACCTCACAAGGTGGAATATTTGCCCCAAATTACAAGTTCACTCAACCTAAATTGATAAAAGATGAACACAATTGAAAATCACTCAATTGAGTACAAGGGTTTGACTCTAATAGCTCAAAGGTTTGGATTTGTGCTTAGATTATTGCAATTAAGTTTAATAGTTTTGTTGTAGCTTTTGAGGTATATACCCTTGCATTGATTTCTAGACGTTCTGGTGGTTGAGATCATCAATTGAGCTGTTGAGCTTCATTTTTCCCACAATAAATGCACTTCTGCAACCTACCGTATCGGTACTCGAACAACTGCATCGATACTTGTCTCAAAACAGAAAGAGTTGTTGTTGCGTGCAAAACTGATGCGCAAATTGCGTGCAAGTATACACGGTGCCAAGTTATAGTATTTAAGATATCGTCTCCACAGGGATTGTGACAACCTTTCGAAGTTCACTTTTCTGCACAAGTAAAATAAAAACACAGATATTAGGAGTTGGTTTTGATTAAATCTAAGACTAAAGCAAGTAAATTTAGAAATCAGAGTGAGAGAATGGACTGGTATTAGATGCTTCATAGTATGGAGATTGAATGCACTGTCTCGGCATAGTTTTGCAGATCAACTTAACAACTTTCAACAGCTGTCCATGACTATGCCACGGCAGGCGCCCGCCTCGGCATAGAGCAAGTGACTGTCTGGGCAGTTAAGCGATGATTCAAGGTTTGGCAAGGCTCCCTTCTATGACTCCGTCTTCTCCCGAATCTTGAAGTACTATTGGCGAACACGTCTTGGATGATACCTCCCAGCGTGAATCTAAGGGTGAACACCAACCGATTATGAAACCTCTCTTAGCCGATGAACTTCTAAACTTATCCCTAAGCCGAAGTAACTTTACCCTATGGTTGGATAAAACCGTGTTTACTCATTTCGGGAGTTCAACTCTCCCGATATTGAACAAATATATTGCCGCCCTCTTCTCTCCCGATAAAGATTGCAACAATGAAGAACCAAGAGTAAACAAACCTTGAATTTTATAGCAAAAACTGAAACCTAAACAAATACAAGCAAACTCTCACAACTACTACACAACGAACCCTTAGCCCTAGGGAAGGTTTAGAACATGATGGGTGTAGACGACACTAGGGTTTTGACAAGAAGGAGTTTCTCTCTAATCTCAATTGTGTTTTCTCCTTCAAGTCAATTATATATATATAGAGGAGGAGCTTAGGCCTAAGTCGGTTTAGGGTAGGAATACTAGTTAGAATACAATTACAACTCATTAAAAGATCATTAAATCTTCCTAGATTCTTGTTTGACTTTTTTCAACTTGACTTTGACCTTGGCTTTTCTTTCTCTGCTGGGCTCCAATGCACGTGCAAGTGGTCTCTAAAAACCAGGCTTGATGAGCTCTTTCAGTCGCATACCACTTTGCATATTTTCACCCTTTCTCGAGTTGCTACCTCGGCGGCACTCTGTTAACTGCCTCGATAGAGGTGTGGTCTGGTGTGCATGGGTTGGCACAACTCTTCATTCTAGTCCTTTCCTTCTCGCCAATTCTCGAACAGCTCTCCAGATGGTCTATCAACTTTCTCCATTAGCTTCCAGCTTCTCCTCTGCTGCCTCGGTGGCATCTGCCTGGGCGGGTACCTGCGCACAGTTAGAAAACACGCCTGAGCAATATCTTTTAGATAAAAACAATTAAGTGCATCAAACAAGACAGAATATCTAATCTATGATGTTTTGTGTATGTTTACCTAATAAATGCAACCTAAATTATACTTAAGAACAACAATAATTGAGCTAAACTAGGGCATAAATATAGGACTTTTGCACACTTAACACACACTCTAAACTCGAACTATTGATAATATACTTAACACACCCTCAAGCAATCTAATCTAATAATAACATGCCAAAACTTAAAATCATATGTAAACTAAGTCGAGAGAGCATCTTGAGCACCCTTTACATACTGTGTAGATTTACGCCTAATTAGCATCCTTTTGAATGACAATAGACTTACCCAGAACCGAACTATGTATTTCGTGAGTGTGTGTGTTCCTTGTGATAAGAATGATTCTTCAGCTTCTAAGTAAACTTTCGATAAACACCTTAATTCCCTTGGGTTTCCTTTTAGTTTCTTTTGCAATTAAACCACTAGAGCCGATGATAGGCATCTCTAATGATTTTTTTTCTCTAGAGCCAATTTTGGGCACCTCTAGCTTATCCTAGAGCCAGTTTCGGGCACCTCTAGGACTTCTATTTTTTTTTCTTTTCTTTCGAAAACATCAAGTTCTACCCAAGTTTACTAGGTGAAATACCTAAGTTTCCAAGAAGTCCTAAAATCAAACTAGTCACAAAGAGTGTTTTCTTTTAAGTTCACAAAGAGTGTACATTCAAGGCTGACCCGTTGTCAATAAGCACGCTCGACAACATATATCCTTTGCACCTTGTAGAGATATGCAAGGGTTTATATGATCCCCTTCCTTCTGCTGGTATTTCCTCATAATTGAAAGATATGAAATTGTTAACAACAATATTATTGACCAACATATCCATATTGTCGGTCGTGATCTCCTTTGACACAAATGTCCTATTCAGAATTTTCAATAAGGCATCTCGATGACCCTCAGAACTCAGTAACAATGACAACATAGAAATTTGGGCTGGAAGTTTTTGTAGTTGTTGCGTGTAATAGAGTCCTATCGCAAATATTGCAAGTGTACACGACTCAAGTGGTAAAGTGATACTTGGAGTATCGGATATCGTCTCCACATGGACCGGAAATAGCTCTATCCTTGAATTGCTGCACAAGAGATAGAATAGTTTGATTATACTGGTGAAGTAATCCTGAGAAATAACTAAAGTAAAAGAGTAAAGAATCAGATTTAAGAAATAGGCCGGTATTGATTTGCTCAGTAGTGTAGGTGTTGCACTGTACGCGGAACTTCTATTTCTGTCGTCGTCCCTGTCGCGGCAGAAGTATGTTGATGTCGCGGCAACGATCACACAACTCTGTACTTCAAGTTTGGCAAGAATCTCTGTGATGACTTGTCCTATCCCTAGGCCTAAGTTCTGTTGATGAACACTTCTTGGATGATACCTCCCGGCGTGTATCGAAGGGTGAACACCAATGATGTTGAATTCTTCCTTAGCCACTTAACCTCGTACTTATCCCTAAGCCGATATGGTTTAACCATAAACTGGAAAACGCGTATTTATTCCGTTCGTATGCTTGACTCTCCCGATATCAAACAAATGGATAACCTCACAATGCTCTCCCGATACTCTTGTAAGATATGAAAACTAGAATAAATAAACTTGAAGCTTTGTATTATTTGACAGAAAATTCCTAAAATAGTACAATCCTTGCAACTACTTTACAGAATCAACCCTTAGCCCTAGGGGGAGTTTAGAACATGATGAAGAGGGGAAAACGACAAGGGTTTTGGGGAAGATGGCTAGGAATGAGATATCCTTCCCTAGGTCAAATTACATGCCTTTATATAGGCCTTGGGTCCAAGTTTTCTAATATGGAAAGAATACAAGTTTAAACTAAAGTACAACTCTGTTAAAGATTAAATCTTCTGAGTAGATACCTTTAATTCGTCCTCTTTTCTTGCCTTGGTTTTCTTCCTTAGACTTTGGGCTTGGCCTTCATTCTGCTTCAGGGCTTAGAAAAATATAGGAGTGGTCCACGACAGACCGGCTTGAAATCCTCTATCTGTCGAGCTCCACTTCACTTTTCCACTTCACCCTTCTATCGTCATGGCTGCCACGGCAGTGGCCACGACAACGTTTGCTTCTCGACTCCAGTTTTGTGATCCAGCTCTGCTCCTTCGCTGCCCTGAGTCTGCCACAGCAGATACCTGCAAAACTAACCCAAAATCAGTAGCAACTATGCCATTTTATCTAATTGTGATGTATATGCAGAATTCTATCCTAAATGCAATGAATTATGCTTGAACGCAGCAAAATTATGGGTTAATGAGCGGTAAAATATAGAACTTTTAAACACGCAACACACCCTCAAACTCAAGTTCTTGCTTGCCCTCAAGCAAATACTACCTAACTAAAAATAAAACCTTTTTGGTTTGGCTTAATTCAGTGAACTTTTCTTTACCTACCACACATTCCCTATCAAGAGCAATAACTTGTCAGGCGTTTCTGGATTTATCCGAAACAATGCTATAGTTCTTGTGCAGTGTGTGCAGGTTTTGTGAACAAATATGTGCCTAGACTCCTTTAGCTTACCAGAACAGTCATGCTTACAAACTTGAGTTTTATGCCAATTCAATTTTTTTTTCTGGAGGCAATTCTTAGGCTCCTTTAGTTTTTTCTAACTTAAGCTGAAAGAGAAATCTTCCTAAAATCAGTGTAAGGCAGTTTTGCAAGCAAATGAGTCTGAATTGTTTCTTTCTTTTATTTCTTTCCTAGAGCCAGTGATAGGCACCTCTAAGGGAAACTCAAGTGGGTAAACATTCCTATTCCAGTGCACTATAAAAGTCTAGATAGCATAAGAGTCACAAAGGGTGTTCTAAAAATCAAAACTATAGCAAGGCTCTAAACAGTTCCTATAAACATCCTAAAGGCACTGTCACGACAGAGTATGTCGCGGCAGGTAAGTTTAGTTCAAAGACTTAATCCAAATTTTTGTTTTTATTTTCATTTTTTTCACAAAAATAAACTTAAAAATAAACTAACAATTAGACACAAAATTAAGACACAACTTAACAAGTTCATTAATGGAGGGATGCCACCCCCAAACTCGAGGGTTGCATTGCCCTCAATGCATGACATAATAAAAATGAAAAACAGAAAAGAAAATACATCACAAAATAGATAAAACAACAAAGACAACAAAATATAAGTAAAAGCACTTAAGTGGAGGAGCTGTCGTCCCTGCTGCTGCCGGCGGGCAGTGACCTTCATGGCAGGGGCTGGCAGGTTGCTGGGGGACGCAGAGGCCATCTTTTTCTTTGCCTCTCGAGGTGGCTGGACATGTGTTGGTGAGATGTGTAGGGGCTGGTCCAGGACCTCGAGATCATTATCTGAGCTGTTGCTACTGCTGCTGCTGGCAGATCTGCCTTTGTAGGAGGGTCCTTCGACAGCTTTTACGCGATTTATATAGAACGGGGTTTTTCTGCCCGTTAAGACTATAACGGCAGACGCGAATAACGGGGCCAACTTTTACGCGGTTTTTGACGCGTCTGTCATGCGTTTCCGTGTCTGTCGCGACATCTTCGTGACAGGCTGTCTTCTCCGCGTCTGTCGGAACAGCTGGTGACAGGCTGTGACGACAGGCTCGTCCGTTGGGCTTTTTTGGGCTGTTTTGAATGTGGTGGACTGATTCATTCCTCTTCTTTACCTTGCTTCCTGTATTTCCTAAATAAATAAACTGAATTAAAATCTTAGTTCCTAAAATAAATAAATAAATAAAAATCTTAATTCCTAATAAATAAATAAAATAAAAACTAAGTTAAATTAGGGGTGCCTTGAGGGGCATCTCCTAAAGTAACTACTTCCTGCATCCTTGGGGCTTCAGTCTCCTGATAATACTTGAGTCTCTGTCCATTGACCTTGAACTGGTGCCCATCTTTCAGTGATCTGATTGTAATGACACCATGAGGGAAAACTTGGACAACCTGGAAAGGACCAGATCACCTAGATTTAAGCTTTCCTGGGAAAATCTTCAACCTAGAGTTGAACAACAACACATGCTGCCCTGGGCAGAACTGTCGTGGCAGCATCTTCCTGTCGTGCCACTTCTTGGTTTTGTCCTTGTAGATCTTGGCATTGTCGTAGGCCAATGCTCGAATTTCTTCAATCTCATTCAAGTCTAGTAGCCTTTTCTGTCCTGCCTTATCCCAGTCCATATTTACTGCATTGATAGCCCAGTAAGCTCTGTGTTCTATCTCAACAGGTAAATGACAGGTTTTCCCATAGATGAGTCTATAAGGTGACCTCCCCAATGGTGTTTTGAACGCTGTTCTATAAGCCCAAAGTGCATCATTGTGATGTAGAGACCAATCCTTTCGAGTGGGTTTAACCATTTTTTCAAGTATGTTCTTTACTTCTCTGTTGAATATCTCGACTTACCCATTGGTTTGAGGGTGGTATGCTGTTGCAATCCGGTGCTTTACTCCGTATTTTCTTAAGGCAGTAGCGATGAACCTGTTATCGAAGTTTCTCCCCTCATCACTAATTATCGCCCTTGGAATGCCAAATCTGGAGAAGATGTTCTTGTGAAGAAATCTTTAAACAGTTTTGGCGTCATTTTTCTGAGTGGCGATCGCTTCTACCCACTTTGACACATAATCCACTGCCAGTAGGATATACAAGTTCCCACAAGATGTTGGGAATGGTCCCATGAAGTCGATTCCCCATACATCTAAGATTTTGACCTCTAATATGTTCTGTAGTGGCATCTCATGCATTCTCGATATGTTCCCAGTCCTTTGGCACTTGTCACAGCCTTTGTAAAAAGCTTGTGCATCCTTGAACAGTGTGGGCCAATAGAGACCGGATTGCAAAACCTTGGCACCGGATTTGTTCCCACCTAGGTGTCATCCATAAGGGGAAGCATGGCAGTGGTGAAGCACAGCTTCATGTTCGTCCTGTGGTACGCATCTCCTGATAATTTGATCTGCAGAGTGATTGAAAAGAAGAGGTCCGTCCCAATAACAATGTTTTGCATCATTTTGGAACCTCTTTCTTTGCTTGGTAGTTAAGTTTAGGAGGTAATACCCCACTTACAATGTAATTAACAATATCAGCGTACCGAGGGGTTTCAGAAAGCTTACCTGCCGCCATGGCTGTCGCGGCAGTGTTGGTGGCAGCAAACAAATGCTCGTTGGGAAGGTCTGCAATATGTTGGTCTTGTCTGTGGATTGACTCCTTCCCGTCTCCAGCCTTGACAAGTGGTCTGCTACTTGGTTCTCTGTTCCCTTTTTATCTTTGATATCAATGTCAAATTCTTGCAGCAGCAAAATCCAACGTATCAATCTAGGTTTCGCATCTTTTTTCGTGAACAGATATTTCAGTGCTGAATGGTCTGTATGGCCCACCACCTTTGTTCCAAGTATATACGGACGAAACTTTTCGATTGAGAACACCACTGCTAACAGCTCCTTCTCTGTCGTGGTGTAGTTGACTTGGGCATCATTCAGTGTTTTGTTGGCATAGTAAATCACATGGAAGAGCTTATCCTTCCTCTGCCCTAATGCTGCCCCGACAGCGTAGTCACTGGCATCACACATTATTTCAAATGGCAAACTCCAGTCTGGTGGCTGTACGATCGGGGCTGTTACCAGCTTCTCCTTCAGTATTCTGAATGCCTCAGTACATTCAACATTGAAATCAAAGGGATGATTCAGCTCCAATAGGTGGCATAAGGGCTTGGTAATCTTCGAAAAATTTGCTATAAATCATCGATAAAACCCGACATGCCCTAAGAAACTTCGAATCCCCTTGACTGTGGTGGGTGGCAGTAGCTTTTCGATGACCTCAATTTTGGCTCTGTCCATCTCTATGCCGCGGTAGCTCACCTTGTGGCCTAGTACTATTCCTTCATCCACCATGAAGTGACACTTTTCCCAGTTCAAAACCAAGTTCGCCTCTTCAAAATTGCCTAAACAACCTTCAAAATTGTCTCCAAAGATAGAAAAGTCATCCATGAAAATTTCTAGGAAATCCTCCACCATGTCAGAGAATATTGCCATCATGCACCGTTGAAAGGTTGATGGTGCATTACAGAGCCCAAATGGCATTCTCCGAAAGGCATAGGTGTCGTACAGGCATGTGAAATTATTTTTCTCTTGGTCCTCTGGTGCAATTGCTATCTGATTATAACCTGAGTAACCATCAAGAAAACAATAGTAAGGTTTCCCCGCTAATCTATCAAGCATTTGATCAATAAAAGGTAAGGGGAAATGGTCCTTCCGGGTAGCTTTATTAAGCTTCCGGTAATCCATACAAACCCTCCAACCGGTCACAGTCCTGGTTGGGATTAGTTCGTTTTCTTCGTTGGTTACCACGGTTATGCCTCCCTTTTTGGGCACACACTGCACCGAGCTCACCCACTTGCTATCCGAGATGGCGTATATAATTCCAACGTCGAGCCATTTGATAATCTCTTTCCTCACCACTTCTCGCATAGCCTCATTCAGACGTCTTTGGGCATCAATAGTCGGCTTATGATCATCCTCCAAGAGGATTTTGTGCATGCATAACGCCGGACTGATGCCTTGGATATCAACTATAGTCCATCCAATAGCCTTCTTATGTTGCTATAGCATTTTGATTAGCTGCTGCTCCTGTTCCTGCATTAACTTGGAAGAGATGATTACAGGCAACGTATCATTTAAACCAAGAAAGACATATTTAAGCTGCCCTGGCATGGGCTTAAGATCTAGAACAGGTGGCTTTTCAATTGAAGGCTTCTGGATTATATGTTCATTCGAGGTATAATTAAGGGGCTCGAAGAACTTACCTGGACGTGTGCCTATCCAATTTACCTCCTCAGGACCTTCAGTGTCGGATGTTTCTGAGTCGGAGGAGTCACTGTCGTCCTTGCTGCCATGACAGTCTTCTGGGCAACTACTGTGGCAGTGACCAAACTGTCTGTCGTGGCAGCTCGACCTGAAGTAGGGTTGGTCAAGGATTACTTCAGAGATTTCCTTACACTCTTCTTTTGCATCAGCCTGTTTAATTTCTTGGAGAACATTGAGTTTGATTTCCTGATCATTCACTCTCATGGCCAGTTCTCCTTTCTCTACATCGATCACAGTTCTGCCAGTGGCTAGGAAGTGTCTCCCTAGGATGATTGGTGCGTTTTCATCTACTTCACAATCTAAAACAAGAAAGTCAGTAGGAAAAATAAGGTTATCCACTCTTACCAGAATATCTTTGATCTTCCCTTCTGGTTGCACGTAAGAGCGGTCTGCCAGCTGCAGCATGACTGTCGTGGGCCTTGCTCGTCCAATACCTAATTTCTGAAACACAGATTTGGGCATTAGATTTATGCTTGCACCAAGATTACAAAGTGCCTTACCTACAAACTTATCGCCAATTATGCACGGTATGATGAAGCTCCCAGGACCCTTCTCCTTTTGGGGTGGATGCTTGTGCAAGATTGTCATGCATCCTTCTATCATCTTCACTGTCTTGAATTTCCCAAGTCTGGACCTTTTTGACATTGCGTCCTTGAGAAATTTCACATAACCGGGCATCTGCTTGATGGCCTCTAGCAGCGGTATGTTAATGTGTACCTGCTTAAAAATATCATAAATCTTTTTAAGCTGGTACTCCTATTTTTGTTTCTGTAACCGCTGTGGAAAAGGAGGTGGAGGACGGTAATCTTCAAGACGTCCTTCACATGGTATTCGGATCTGAGGAGGCTTAAGTTCTTCAGCATCTTCTGTCTGCTCCTCTGTCCCTTATGCTGTCGCGGCATGTGTGTCGACAACATGTTGTTCTTCCTCTGCCGGGGTAGTGTTCACGGTATGTGTTTCTGGGGTCGGATCCTCACTCGGTATGTTCTTCATCTCTGGCCCTTGTAATTGTTTCCCACGCCTAGTTGTAATTGCTTTACACTGCTCATGTGTGGGTTTTCTAGTGACCTCAGTATCACTAGGGAATCCCCCGTTCTGCCTTGGCTTGATATGCTGGGAAACTTGGCCCATATGTGTCTCCAGAGATTTCAGGGTAGCCTAATGGTTTGTCATCCTCATCTCTGTCTTGTCCATGAATGATTCAGTTTTTTTGACAAAGTGATCCATGTTCGCCATGTATGCTTCTGTCTGAGACATAAATGTTGCCAATGTTTGTTCCAGTATACTAGGTGCGGCTGTCGACTGCTGTTGCGGCTGCTGCTGTCGTGACAGAATTCTGGGTACCCCTTGGTTTTGGTTGTTCTACATTGGAGGATTCAGTGCATTATTTGGAATGCTCCAGGAATATTTAGGTTCTTTCCTCCAGTTGGGATTGTAATTGTTGGAATCATAGTTTCTTGGCTTGTTATAATTCCCAACATACATCCATTCTTCCAACTGTAAAGGACAGTCTTCTGAACTGTGATTCCCACTACAAGTCTCACATACCTCTTCTGCAGAATATACGGCTTTAGAATCTTTCCGCTGCAGATTTTCCACCATCTTTGTGAGGTATGCAACCTGTGATTTCAGTGAATTATCAGCTTCATAATCCTTTATAGATACCCCTCTTTTGCCCCCTCTCTTAGCTGTAAGAAATTGCTCATCGTTCTTTGCTAGGTTATTCAACACTATCATTGCCTCGTCTGGTTCCTTATCCAATAATAGCCCATTTGCTGTTGAATCTATTCTCAGACGAGTGTGTACATTGGTAGCGTTGTAGAATTTGGCGACCTAATTCCACACGGGGAATCCATGCATCGGGCAGTTCCGAAGTAGAGTTGTAAATATGTCTCATGCCTCGTGCATTGGTTCATCATCTTCCTGATGAAAGGTAGCAATCTTGTTACGCAATTTTTAGATAAATGAGAAGGATTAAAACAAGATAAGAATTCACGAGAGAGATCTGCCCAAGTCCGTATTGAACCCGACGTTAATTTATTCCACCAAGTTTTAGCTCTGTCTCTCATTGAATGGGGAAATAACCGGAGCCTCAGTACTTCCATATTTATATCTGGCAGTTTGAACGATCCACATATTTCTTGGAACGTTTTCAGATGTTCTCGGGCATCCTCAATTGCAGAACCACTAAACTGGCCATCGGAGTTTATCATACTGAACATGACATGTTTCAGCTCGATGTGTTCAGCTTCCACGTCTGGCAAGGTGGTTTCTAGTTCAACATGGTCATTGACCATGTAGTCGCGGCAGGACTGTTGTGCGGCAGCGGCATCAGGCCGTTCATTCCGGACATCTTGGGGAGGATCATCAATAACCCTCTGGTTATTGTTGTGTGGGTCATCTACCTCGTCATTCTGCCTTCCGTTCATCATTGCTTCTAGTTTCTCCTCAAGATAGTTGTTTCTTGCCATCAAGAGTCGGGCTTGGTTCCTGAGTTGGTACGTGCGTTCAATTTCTGGGTCTAGTTCGTACTCAGGTTCTTTACCTCGTCTAGACCTGCGCATAAGCAAACAGAAGACCTTGTGAAAAGCACAGGGTAAATAGCACCACTAAAAACAGAAAAATAAAAAGAAAAAGTGCAATAATAAAAAGGGTAAAGATATGTTACCAGTCTCCGGCAACGACGCCAAAAACTTGTTGCGTGTAAAAGAGTCCTATCGCAAATAGTGCAAGTGTACACGACGCAAGTAGTAAAGTGATACTTGGAGTATCGGACATCGTCTCCACAGGGACTGGAAATAGCTCTATCCTTGAATTGCTGCACAAGAGAGAGAATAGTTTGATTAAATTGGTGAAGTAATCTTGAGAAATAACTAAAGTAAAAGAGTAAAGAATCAGATTTAAGAAATAGGCCGGTATTGATTTGCTCAGTAGTGCAGGTGTTGCGCTGTAAGAGGAACTTTTGTTTCTTTTGTCGTCCCTGTCGCGTCAGCACCTGTCGCGGCAGCACCTGTCGCGGCAGAAGTCTGTTGATGTCGCGGCAGCGATCACACAACTCTGTACTTCAAGTTTGGCAAGAATACATGTGATGACTTATCCTATCCCTAGGCCCAAGTTCTGTTGATGAACACTTCTTGGATGATACCTCCCGGCGTGAATCGAAGGGTGAACACCAATGTTGTGTAATTCTTCCTTAGCCACTTAACCTCGTACTTATCCCTAAGCCGAGATGGTTTAACCATAAATTGGAAAACACGTATTTATTCCGTTCGTATGCTTGACTCTCCCGATATCAAACAATTGGATAACCTCACAATGCTCTCCCGATACTCTTGTAAGATATGAAAACCAGAATAAATAAACTTGAAGCTTTTTATTATTTGACAGAAAATTCCTAAAACAATACAATCCTTGCAACTACTTTACAGAATCAACCCTTAGCCCTAGGGGGAGTTTAGAACATGATGAAGAGGGGAAAATGACAAGGGTTTTGGGGAAGATGGCTAGGAATGAGATATCCTCCCTAGGTCGAATTACATGCCTTTATATAGGCCTTGGGTCCAAGTTTTCTAATATGGCAAGAATACAAGTTTAAACTAAAGTACAACTCTGTTAAAGATTAAATCTTCTGAGTAGATGCCTTTAATTCGTCCTCTTTTCTTGCCTTGGTTTTCTTCCTTGGACTTTGGGCTTGGCCTTCATTCTGCTTCAAGGCTCAGAAAAATATAGGAGTGGTCCACGACAGACCGGCTTGAAATCTTCTATCTGTCGAGCTCCACTTCACTTTTCCACTTCACCCTTCTGTTGTCATGGCTGCCACGGCAGTTGCCACGGCATCGTTTGCTTCTCGACTCCAGTTTTGTGATCCAGCTCTGCTCCTTCGCTGCCCTGAGTCTGCTACAGCAGATACCTGCAAAAGTAACCCAAAGTCAGTAGCAACTGTGCCATTTTATCTAATTGTGATGTATATGCAGAATTCTATCCTAAATGTAATGAATTATGCTTGAATGTAGCAGAATTATGGGTAAATGATGGGTAAAATATAGAACTTTTAAACACTCAACAGTAGCTACTCCACCACATTGTACTCGCTATGTTTGAGTATTTTCAAAAACTCTTGGGCCTCTTATTCCTTTACGAGCTCATGAATTACCGGTGGCTTTTTTTTGGAAGAAATCCATTTCACCTTTTACATCTGGTTTGCTAGCAGCCTTCCTTTGTGCCGCATCTCTATCTTCGGATGTCGGTGGGGAATAGAGTCTTCCACTTCTCGTGAAATGGCTTACTTCATTAACGAGTTCTTCTTTTCCTTTATCTTTAGTCGACAAGTTCCTTGGGTCTGTTACTGTGCAGGCATAGTTCCAAGGAACTTGTCTGTTGTCCTTATAAGGGAAACGGACCGGTGCCTTTATTACAAAGCTTAGGGTCACACGCCTGGCTGGTTCACTGACTTTAGCCTTGGCCTTAATCACCAAAGGCTTCATTCCAAAATAACTCTTTTTTAGAGGATGACTTCTCTGATGCACATACATCCATTGCTTGCCCTATATTACCTTTCTAAAAAAACTCTAAATCTTTATTGTTAATTTTCTCTTGGACCAGTTGCTTAAACTCTAAGCAACATTCAATCTCGTGTTTTTTCCTTGTGATATTCACAATACAATCCTCAACTCCTCGACTCTTCCTTCCAGCATCCCAGCTTCAACCATTTGGGTCCATACCCATTTCGTGGGTGCTTTGACTTCAGCAACATATTCTTTGACCATCTTGACTTCCTCCTTAATGATTGTATTTATTCCATCCTTCAGGTGGTTTGGTAGAGGATTTCCTTTTTCTTCAGACGTTTCGAACGGCAGTATGCTTGATTTTCTTAGATCATCTACCACCCTCTTGAATTAAGTGCAGTTTTCAATGGTAAGCCCCTTAACTCCTGCATGATATTCGCATTGGGCCTTATCATCGTACCACGATGGGTACGATGGTGAGAATGGAAGAACATGTCTTGGCAATACCATCTAGGATTTGACCAATTCATCAAATAACTCTGCATACGTCATTGGGATAGGAGGAAAATAGGGTCTTGAGTTCCCTTGGTATCTTTGCTCTCCTTTCAAAGCATTCGTAACTGTCGGAGCTGTAGCCGATGAATTGGCTTGTTAAATACTACACTTGTTGAACAGCTGGAATTGTAGACATTAGTGGTATTGACTTCATTATCTCTCTTTTTTTAAGTCTTCTTTGTTTCCTCGCTATCCAACTTTCCACTTTTCATGGCTGTCAGGATTAGTTCTATGTTCATTAGCATATCCGCAAAACTCTTAGTAGCATGATTGAGCATGCGGTCATCGAAATGACCTTTTAGAGTTTCTACGAACATTAGAGTAATTTCGTTTTCTAGCAACGACGGCTGAACTTGTGTAGCTACATCCCTCCATCTTTGCGCATATTGTCGGAAACTCTCATGATGTTTTTGCTCCATCCCTTGCAAGAACAAACAGATTGGAACCATGTCTGAGACATGTTTGTACTGCTAACTGAAGGCTCTGGACAGATCTTTCCATGGTTTGATCTTTACATGGCTTAGTTGCGTGTACCAATGTGCGGCTAATCCCACCAGACTGTCTTGGAGGCAACGAATGAGCAGCTTGTCATTGTCAAGATACATTGACATCTTTTTGTAATACATGGTTAAATGTGCTAACGGGCATGTAGTTCTATTGTATTTCTCGAAATCTGGAATCTTGAATTTTGGCTGCACCATCAGGCCTGTTACTAAGCTCAGGTCCTTGGCATCCATTCCGCCATGAATACTTCCCTCTTGGAAGGATTTAATCATGCCTTAAAGCTTCTCATTCCTATCTTCCAAATTCTTCTCGGTTTTAGCTTTATCAGCAATTTCATCGAGGTCAGGTACCTTGTAATTATTAGCTTCTCCATTTGGGATACGAACAAAGGATTCTGCAAAGTGGACAGGGGTTTTGGCCTTGGAAGCAACCTCCTTCCCAAAGGTCATTCCATGAAACAGTGGCAGTGTGCCGGTATCTCCTCATGCCTCAGCTGCATCTGGATCCTTGAACCCCAGCATGGCCGTGATCGAGCTAATTGTCCTCTGATGAACTGACTTGATTTGTTGTTTCAAGTCAGTCTCCATCTTTTCCAGCTTGTCTTTGAGTGATCTTCTGATGCACTGTACTTATGAGTTGTTTTAGCTATTTTGAATGTTCTATCATTTTTATATTAAGTTATTTTTTATCATGTATGAATGTGTTCACAAATAATGGATTAAACTTTATACAAAAGGGATGCCAACAAAATGAACAACAAAGCAATGTGAATGCATGAATGCAGTCGAAGGGTCATTAATTCCATAAAACATTTGCTCATAGAAACAACTTTTTATTGAATATCAAAAGGTCCTTTATTACAAGAATTTAAAAAGAAATCACAAATACATCTCGGCCCAAGCACCCAACTCCTTGATTTCCTCTATCAACCACATAAGCCTTGGCCCTACTTCTATGGGCCTAATGTAACAACGGAGTGATGTGGCTTCAGTTGCTAACATCACTACATGCCTGGCCACATCTTGGATCTGTGTCATCACGGTCCTATCAAACTTATCTCGCTCCTGGAACCTTCGGGCGTTATCTCTGAGACGAGTGAAACAGTAATCATTTCCTCCTTCAGCAACATCTTCAAGGACTAAGATCTTCGTTCTGTATTCTTGGATGATGTTGTCCATTTCCTCCACTCGTTCCTTTAGGAAATCATTCTCACTCAAACTAGTCTGAAGCCCCTCAAAGTCTGATCACTCTGCATCTTGTGAAGCGTCTTGTTCAGATCCTCTATATTCGCCACTAACTCAGCAACAAAAGCCTGGCTTTGCTTCAATTTCTCGCAAGTTTCATTATAGGCTGACTGCAACTCCAGAAAGCGTATCTTGTTGTCGTGGGCCTTCCTTTTCCATGAAGTCGCATTTTCGTCTCTTTCTCACAAAGTCGTTTTCCCTTCTTATTTTCTACTGCTTGTTTCCCTTTCTTTCTCTCTTCAGCCAAGGCTTGCTGGAGTTTTTCAATCTCCCTTTTGCCGCATTCTTTCTCTTTTCCTACGGCTTGTTCCATCTCTTGTTTCCACTATTCAAGACTCTTTCTTAAATCAACATTACGTACGACAGCTTGAAATTTGAGGAAGACAACCCTTTGAATTTCATATTTTTCTTCTAAGTTCATGTACAACTTTGTTACCCGGTTGGTTTCCCCTTTGTACTTCTCCACGTCAAGGCCAGCTTCAAACTTGTCTCGTTGATTATGTTCTTGCAGAGCTTCAATTTCCAACTTGTTCTGTCTTAATACTTCTCTTATAATATCAGCCTTAGAAGGAACCACCTTCAAGTGTTCTTCTAAAGATTTGGCGAGCCCAAGAGTTGGTGGCACGATCTTTTCATTCATTCTAGTATGCCTCCAAACGTCATAATCAGGGGTGTACATGCAGTGTTTGTCGGATTCCACCTTCATGTGATAACAGTTGTTCCATGAATCACTAATTTTTTGTATCTTCCCTCTGAACTCACCTTGAAACTCGAACTCTGATGTGCCAAGACCAGTGGTGAAAGGAACGAACTGACGTGATCCATACTGACGCGACACTAACAAAGGAGCACAACCAATTCCTCCCCATAATCCCAAAAACATCAAGAAGTTGTAATCTCAGCACATGTACATTACTTTGGCATGACCCATCCACGGAACCCTCCATTTGATGTCCTCGTCACAATCGTCTCTGAAAACGTCTATCCACTTGCTTCTTTTGACAATCGGCCAATCTTTTGCCAAAAATTCCCGAAGAGGAGAAAAGTTCAGAGAGAACACATTTGACAAGGTAAGAGTCGGACACTTCCAGAAATGGCTAAGGGCCCAAACCTGGAGCAAAGGAGCACATCTTCTGAAGCGCACTCCTTCTACTTTCTGACAAGCATTCAAAGAGATGAAGGTTTCAGCTAACACTGCGGGCACTGGATTGACTCTTCTCTTCTCATCAAGAACAATGACCCGGAGAAGTACCCAAGTGGCCCCATTACACGTGCACGGGCCAAGGAGTTTCAATCAGCCATGGAAAGCTTGTTTACAACAAGCCATGAACGTGGGAAAGAAGAAATAATAAGGGAGGAATGCCTTACCTTTCTCATGCATGCATTTGCATGAGAATTTAAGTATTTCATAACTTCCATTGCATTGATAAAGTGTGCTGGTCATTAAAGCATGCACTTCATAGTTTTAGTTCATTTAGGGAAGTAGTTTAATTATGTATCTTAAATCATTCGTTAAACTACTTTATTCATGCATTTAGTTAAATTCAATAAAGTTAGTTCTTTAATTAAACTAGTTCATTCATTTAACTAGTTCACTCAATTAACTAACTCTTTAATTGTTTCATGCATCTATTATTTTAAGTTTGAATAAATACTTTGTGTGTGTCTAGGTTCATGTGACGTGTGGATTAAAGAAGAGACTTTTCAACTTCAGCTTGGAAACAAGTCATTGATGACCATCTTTACTCATGAAAACAAGGCAATTGAAGGCTGAATTCTTTTCATCTTTTCAATGTTGTTCATCTTCTTATAGTAACAAAGTATTTAAGCTTCATAATTCACCTATTCAAGGTTGAAATTATGAACCAATGAAGGCCATTCATGTTCAAGACAAGGGACATGCAATAATCATCATTCAAATTATGCATTCAAGGCCTTTATTTATCATCTTTTGAAGCCTGATCATATTCCACAAATGAGCAAGCAATGAAGGCTGGATTAATGTCATTTAATCATCAAGTTAAGTGATAAAATAAGCAAGGAATTCAAAGAGACAAGCTGCTTTGGACGTGTGGGATGTCTACATTCATCCTATGTCCACATTCATTCCCTTTTATCCATTTGCAAGCAAAATGAAGCAGCTCAATAGTCACCACTCCTTTTGGACGAATTTAAGGCTAAATTCATCTCAATTTAAAGCAAAATTCATCCATCAAAAGGATAAGAAAGAAACATTTCATTTATTTGTATTCAATAGCATTTAGATGAGCATTCATCACTCTTTTGTGTGACTTTTCATATGGTGCCTAGCCACACTATAAATAGGCACCTTAGGTTCATTTGTAAGGACTTTTTTTCTTTGGAGAATATAAACCTTTGAAAGATTGCTTTCATCTTGTTCTTGCGAGAACTCTATCGGCTTCAAGTTGTGCTTGTAGTCTTCTATCAATTTCATTTTATATAGTGTTGGTTGCAAGCTCTCTTATAGCTTGTTGGTCACGTTCCACACTCCTCCACCTCGACTCCATCAAAGTATATTGTTGGTTCCTAGCTCGTTATAGCTAGCGGGTCACAATTTGCTATCCTTGCAACCATACAAATCCACGCCGCCTTTTAGCATATCCCATCACTCCTTCTTTCATTTACACCTTTCCACGATTATCATCCTCCATCCTTAGCCACCACACTATCCAAATTACCTATCCAATTCCTTTCTTCATTAATTTTTTTATTATATTGTTATTCATCTCACATGTATGTTTTATGATATCTCAGAGTTTAAAGCGTAGCAAATAATATTTCTTACTAGAATCATGATCGGATACATCTATATCACTCGGGTCACATTACCGGGTTCATGTCAATTGGTATCAAAGCGAGGTTGATTCAGTAAGATAGTCGTTGTCTCTCTTCTGAAAAAAGAGAAAAAAAATAAAAAAAAAGAAAAAAATCGAAAAAAATTAGAGAAAGTTAAAGAGGGAGGGGGCATCGTATTCTCTATTCTTCTTTAAAAAAATCTTACATCATTTTTCGTTTGCTGCTTTTTTTTCATCTTTACCAACTCTCACAATTTACCTTTTTTGTTGTTGCCACTTTTCTTATCCCACCTTCCAAATTCTTTTCACCAAGTTTTGTTTTTTTCAGCCGAATTCTACAAGCCATTTGCAAGCCTTGAGGAAGTTCTTAAAAGGACTTGATTGAGAGCAAGAGTGGAAAAAGGCAAGAGTGCACATCAAGGGTAAAAGCCATCCCGAGTGAAACACGAGTGTGAGTGCCTTTTCTTGGAGTGGAATAGGCGAGGTTTTAATTTTATTTTTATTTTTGTTACTAATAATGTCTCAAAATTCCGTGAGAAACTCCGTTGGAGGAAGTAATAATGTTAACGTAGACGCAACTAACTCCAATCTTCAAGATGTTATCCGAGAGATGGACAGGTTGTTGCAACAAAGGTTGGGGCCGATGCAAGAACGATTAGATCATTTGGAGGAAAGATCTCAACGAAGGCATAATTCAGATCACGAGGAAGAGTATGAGGGAGAGGTGGACAAAGAACTCATAGACGAGCGAGCCTCCCAGCAAAGTTTGAGGCGTCAAGAACCTAGGTACCAAAGAGCTCGGCCAAGAGTTGATGATAATCTTAGCAACATCAAAATAACCATTCCTCCTTTCCAAGGAAGAACGGATCCTGAAGCCTATCTTGCATGGGAAAAAAGTTGAGCACATCTTTGAGTGCCACAACTACTCCGAGCTTAAGAAGGTAAAACTTGAAGCCAATGAATTTACAGATTATGCACTAATATGGTGGGATCAGTTGACATCTAGCAGGAGACGCAATGGCGAACATCCAATTTCTACTTGGAATGAGATGAAGGCCGTTATGCGTAGGAGGTTCGTTCCAACTCACTATCATAGGGAGTTGTTCAATAAGCTTCAAAATCTCACCCAAGGAAATCGTAGTGTTGAGGACTACTTTAAAGAGATGGAAGTAGCCATGATCCGTGCTAACATTGACAAGGATCGAGAAGCCACCATGGCAAGATTTCTATCCGGCCTTGACCCAAATATTGCGGTTGTCATTGAGTTGCAACATTATGTGGAGATCGAAGACATGGTGCATATGGCCATAAAAGTGGAAAAGCAACTTAAACGGAAGGGTTCCACACGAACCAATGGGGGAGCATCATCAAGATGGGGGCAAAGTTCTTACAAACGGAGTCCTCCAATACCACCCAATGAAAGAGACGCACCACCCAAAGGAAGCAAGGCCATTGCTGAAACTAGCAAAGGTAAGGCTCCGAATGTTCCAAACCGTTCCCGAGATATACAATTCTTCAAGTGCTTGGGAAGAGGGCATACTGCAAGCCAATGCCCAAATCGCAACACCATGCTTCTTCGTGATGATGGAGAGGTTGAATCGGAACAAGAGGAGGAAGATGAAGTTGTTGCCATACAAGAAGATGAAGATGATGATATAGAGTATGCAGCAGAAGGAGAGGCCCTTATTGTGAAAAGGAGCCTAAGTGTGCAAGCGAATGAAGGGAATGAGCAATGCGAGAATATCTTTCATACTCGCTGCCATGTTAATGGAAAGGTATGCTTTGTCATTATTGGTGGAGGTAGTTGTACTAATGTTGCTAGTACTCTTATGGTAGAAAAACTTGGATTAGCAACCACAAAGCATCCACATCCCTACAAGTTGCAGTGGCTTAATGACGGAGGAGAACTCAAGGTTACCAAGCAAGTTCTTGTTGCTTTCTCCATTGGAAAGTATAAGGATGAAGTTCTTTGCGATGTTGTTCCAATGCACGCTGGCATTTACTACTTGGGAGGCCATGGCAATTCGATAAACGAGTCATACATGATGGATATACCAATCGGTATACACTCACCCATGGAGCAAAAAAGATAACCTTAGCCCCTCTTTCACCAAAACAAATTCACAAAGACCAAATACATTTGAGAGAAAGTATTGAAAGAGCCAAAGAGAGAGAATCAAAAATGGAGGTAAAAGCAAGTGAGAGTGAGCAAAGTGAGGGTGTGAAAATGAGTGTTTTTTACCAAAGAAAGATAGTTGAGAAAGTGTTTGCTATCGGGAAAGGAATTACTTGTACTTGTGTACAAGGAAAGTTTATTGAACACTAACCAACTTGATCACACTTTGCCTTCTTCTATTGTGTCTTTGTTACAGGAATTTGACGAATTATTTCTGGAGGAGATACCAAGTGGGCTGCCACCAATCCGTGGCATTGAACATCAAATAGATTTCATTCCCGGTGCCGTCATTCCTAACCGTCTAGCTTACCGAAGCAATCCCGAGGAAACCAAGGAGTTGCAAAGGCAAGTGGCTGAACTAATGGCCAAAGGCTACGTGAGGGAGAGCCTTAGCCCATGTGTCGTTCCGGTATTACTTGTGCCAAAGAAGGATGGAACTTGGCGCATGTGTGTAGATTGTCGAGCGGTAAACAAAATTACGGTAATGTATCGTCACCCTATTCCCCGTTTAGATGATATGTTAGATGAGCTTAGTGGTTCTAACCTTTTCTCTAAGATTGATCTTAAGAGTGGTTATCACCAAATAAGGATGCGGGAAGGTGATGAATGGAAAACAACATTTAAAACAAAGCAAGGACTCTATGAATGGTTGGTTATGCCTTTTGGCTTAACTAATGCACCAAGTACTTTCATGAGGTTAATGAACCATGTTCTTAGACCGTTTTTGGGTAAATTTTGTGTGGTTTATTTTGACGACATCTTAATCTATAGTAAATCAATGGAAGAACATGTTCAACACTTGAGGTCAGTTTTGTTGGTTTTAAGAAAGGAGAAGTTATATGCTAATTTAGACAAGTGTACATTTTGTACTGACAAAATTGTCTTTCTTGGTTTTGTTGTCAGTTCTAAAGGCTTAGAGGTTGACAAAGAGAAGGTTAAAGCCATTGAAGAATGGCCACGACCAACAAGCATTTCCCAAGTTAGGAGTTTCCATGGACTTGCAAGCTTTTACCGGAGATTTGTGCCAAACTTCATCACCATTGCCGCCCCTTTAACTAGTGTCATCAAGAAGAATGCTAACTTTTTCTGGGGGGAGACCAAGAGAAATCTTTTAATGACATTAAAGAATTTTTAATTCATGCCCTTTGCTTACATTACCTGATTTTAACAAAACGTTTGAAATTGAATGTGATGCATCAGGTGTGGGAATTGGAGCGGTATTATCTCAAGGTGGACGTCCTATAGCATATTTCAGTGAGAAATTAAGTGGAGCTACGTTGAATTATCCAACATATGATAAGGAGATGTATGCCCTTGTTCGCGCAATGGAAACATGGCAACACTATCTATGGCCTAAGGAGTTCATTATTCACACCGATCATGAGGCATTGAAGAACATTCAGGGGCAACATAAACTCAACAAAAGACATGCCAAATGGGTGGAGTTTCTTGAAACTTTTCCCTATGTGATCAAATATAAGAAAGGTAAGGAGAATATAGTTGCCGATGCATTGTCTCGGAGGTACGCTCTTCTAAACACCTTAGAATCTAAGTTGCTGGGTTTTTTTTCATTAAGAATTTATACGAATCTGATTCTGATTTTTGAAAAATTTACAAAGCTTGTGAGAAAGGAACGTTTGAAAACTATTATAGGGACAATGAGTTCCTATTCAAGGAAGGAAGACTTTGTATTCCACAAGGTTCCACACGTGAATTACTTATCAAAGAAGCCCATGGAGGAGGCTTAATGGGACATTTTGGAATAGCAAAGACTTTGGCCATACTTCAAGAGCATTTATATTGGCCAAAGATGAGACGAGATGTAGAGAGGTTATGTGAACGTTGCATCACTTGCAAGAAGGCTAAGTCTAAAGCCATGCCACATGGACTCTACACGCCACTACCTATTCCTAAAGCACCATGGATTTTGTGCTAGGGCTTCCACGCACAAAGAATAACAAAGACTCCATCTTTGTAGTGGTGGATAGATTTTCCAAAATGGCTCATTTTATTCCTTGCAACAAGACTAATGATGCCTTACATATTGCTAACTTGTTTTTCAGGGAAGTCTTGAGATTACATGGTGTGCCAAGAACTATTGTTTCTGATCGAGACGTGAAGTTCTTAAGCCACTTCTGGAGAGCCTTATGGAGTAAGATTGGAACTAAGCTGCTATTTTCCACCACTTGTCACCCTCAAACGGATGGCCAAACCGAAGTGGTAAATCGAGTACTCTCTACATTGCTTAGGAGCATTATTAAGAAGAATCTAAAGACATGGGAAGAGTGCTTACCACATGTGGAGTTCACATATAACCGATCAGTCCATACCACCTCGGGACACACTCCTTTTGAAGTTGTGTATGAGTTCAATCCATTAACTCTGATGGACTTATTGCCATTACCCGCTGATCAAATTATGAATAAAGATGGACTTAACAAAGCTGAATTTGTTAAGAAACTTCATCAACAAGTGCTTGATAATATTGAAAAGAAAACCAAGCAATATGAGCAGCAAGCAAACAAGGGTCGAAGGAGAGTTGTCTTTGAGCTGGGAGATTGGGTGTGGTTGCACATGAGAAAACAAAGGTTTCTAGCCCAACAAAAATCTAAATTGATGCCTCGAGGAGATGGGCCATTTCAAGTAGTTAAGAGGATCAATGATAATGTCTATCAACTAGACCTCCCAGGTGAGTTTAATGTTAGTGCAACCTTTAATGTTGCTGATTTATCTCCTTTCGATGTAGGTGACGATTTGGGGACAAATCTCTTTAAAGAGGGAGGGACTGATATGACCATCAAGAACAAGGACCCGGAGAAGTACCCAAGTGGCCCCATTACACGTGCACGAGCCAAGGAGTTTCAATCAGCCATGGAAAGCTTGTTTACATCAAGCCATGAACGTGGGAAAGAAGAAATAATAAGGGAGGAATGCCTTACCTTGCTCATGCATGCATTTGCATGAGAATTTCAGTATTTTATAACTTCCATTGCATTGATAAAGTGTGCCGGTCATTAAAGCATGCACTTCATAATTTTAGTTCATTTAGGGAAGTAGTTTAATTATGTATCTTAAATCATTCGTTAAACTACTTCATTCATGCATTTAGTTAAATTCAATAAAGTTAGTTCTTTAATTAAACTAGTTCATTCATTTAACTAGTTCACTCAATTAACTAACTCTTTAATTGTTTCATGCATCTATTATTTTAAGTTCAAATAAATCCTTTGTGTGTGTCTAGGTTCATGTGACGTGTGGATTAAAGAAGAGACTTTTCAACTTCAGCTTGGAAACAAGTCATTGATGATCATCTTTACTCATGCAAACAAGGCAATTGAAGGCAATTCAAGGCTGAATTCTTTTCATCTTTTCAAGGTTGTTCATCTTCTTAGAGTAACAAAGCATTTAAGCTTCATAATTCACCTATTCAAGGTTGAAATTATGAACCAATGAAGGCCATTCACGTTCAAGAGAAGGGACATGCAATAATCAACATTCAAATTATGCAATCAAGACCTTTATTTATCATCTTTTGAAGGCTGATCATATTCCACAAATGAGCAAGCAATGAAGGTTGGTTTAATGTCATTTAATCATCAAATTAAGTGATAAAATCAGCAAGGAATTCAAAGAGACAAGCTGATTTGGACGTGTGTGATGTCTACATTCATCCTATGTCCACATTCATTCCCTTTTATCCATTTGCAAGCAAAATGAAGCAGCCCAAGAGTCACCACTCCTTTTGGACAAATTTAAGGCTAAATTCATCTTAATTTAAAGCAAAATTCATCCATCAAAAGGATAAGAAAGAAACATTTCATTTATTTGTATTCAATAGCATTTAGATGAGCATTCATCTCTCTTTTGTGTGACTTTTCATATGGTGCCTAGCCACACTATAAATAGGCACCTTAGGTTCATTTGTAAGGACTTTTTTTTCTTTGGAGAATATAAACCTTTGAAAGATTGCTTTCATCTTGTTCTTGTGAGAATTCTATCGGCTTCAAGTTGTGCTTGTAGTCTTCTATCCATTTCATTTTACTATAGAGTTGGTTCCGAGCTCTCTTATAGCTTGTGGGTCATGTTCCACACTCATCCACCTCGACTCCATCAAAGTATATTGTTGGTTCCTAGCTCGTTATAGCTAGCGGGTCACAATTCGCTATCCTTGCAACTATACAAATCCACGCCGCCTTTTAGCATCTCCCATCACTCCTTCTTTCATTTACACCTTTCCACGATTATCATCATCCATCCTTAGCCACCACACTATCCAAATTACCTATCCAATTCCTTTCTTCATTAATTTTTTTATTATATTTCTATTCATCTCACAGGTATGTTTTATGATATCTCAGAGTTCAAAGCGTAGCAAAGAATATTTCTTACTAGAATCACGATCGAACACATCTATATCACTCGGGTCACATTACCGGGTTCATATAAGTAGATATGCTATATCACCATTGATTTTATGGAACAACTACTTGGTCTTATAATCAAAACGATCCCAAATCTCTCACAGCTCCTGCATGTTGTTATGCTTAATAGTGATGTAGGCATATTATGAAGATTCTGTCTCATGATCGGCATTTAGACTGTCTCTGACTGCTCTTTGGTTGACCTCAGACCAGTAACGTACCCTTGCATTCTCATCTTCATTCTTTAGGAGCCTCACGTCCATGATGAGAGTTTTTTAGTTTTGAGCAAGTTTTGAGAATCAACCCCGTCTAGATATAGAATGATGAATATGCAAAACAAACAAGATAGAGGGACAAAAATTAGAAACAAGAAAAAAAGTGTTCCTAAATAATTTCACTGCATAAATAATTATGGGCAACCATTCCAATACTCCAGGACATGTCTACACGGATTATCTTTGCGAAATGATTTTGGCCAGACTCAACACCCTAGGTTTTCTACATTGCTCTATTGAGGTAGGCTCTAGATTCTCAAACTTGGTTTGGTTCAAAAAGGGTACCCGAGCTGTCCTTGTTGTCCCCTACTAAGGGTAGTAAGGCCCTCGATTCTCACCCATTATAGGCTTCAAATGAATCGAGTTCAACTCAGAAGAACTCACCACCTATGCCTTCTTGAAGGATCAATATCCTTACGAAGGCAAAGGGCATGAGCCACAAAGATACTTGCTAGGCTCATATGGAGAATCAGTATTCTGACATGAGCAAAGCGTTTCCCCCTCCCCCCACTTAAACGAACGGGCTAAGCTCAGGTATATAGCTTTTTGTGAAGAATTTTAGAATGCGTAAAATAGAGTTATACTCATTAAACGGATAAATAAATTGAACCTATTGTGAACTTGCAAACTTCATTAGTTTTTAAGAAAACTTTTTTGAAAACAATTTGAAATAAACTTATTGCCTGACCCTCTTTTGTTTTTGTTAAAAAACAAAAATGTCCCCAGCAGATTCACCAAATTGTCGCAACCCTCTTTCGAGTGGCCCGACATTTTGAAAACTAAAGCATAGAGTCACCACCAATCTTTTAAAAAGGTGTGATTGGATCACCTAAAACGGGTCATTTTAATAATACATTTTATTTTATTAAAACAACGGTTTTGGTCTGCGAAAACAAAAAAAACAGGTTCGGGAGTCGGTTACGCGTGGTGAAAGGTTAGCACCCCACAGCGCCAAAAAATTGGTACCTAGTCGATTACAAAATAGTGTTTTCTAAATTGGAATTAGCAAGCTTACAAAAGTTTCAATTTTACTTGTTCATCTAATGAATATAAATCTATTTTAACGGACTTATCGCCCGAGAAATGAACTCCAATCACCGCCAACACTTCTGACGCTAACCCGTCATTCTCGTTTGATAAGACGCCACATTAATTAGGTTTCATTTTTCAACCAAACAAAGTGAATCTTTGCAAGCAAGCATTAATCTAAAAGTGATCAGGAAAGCTAGCAGAGTAAGAAAAAGACACATGGAAAGTACCGTATTACCCAGGCATTCTTTCCTCCTTCCAGTTACAGGCGAGTTGCCTTTGACTGGTGTTTTTAAAAGGTAGCTTATCCGATTTAACTCAAGAGTTGGCTTTGTCGTGCCGTAAGCAACGTATATTCTGGTTAATGTTACTTTCTTTATTCCTTTTACCTGTCTGCCCCCTCATCCTTTGGTTGCCTTTCTAGCCACTTCTTTCTTTAGTATTCGAGGTGGGCTCTTGAAAGAGCTCCTTCGGCAGCACCGTACGTGTAACCCCCTCGACCCGGCCTGGCCGATAGACCGAACCGAACGGATCACACGGGGAATATTGAAGTAAACCAGGAAGGTTTACCATAATAAACGACCCTTTATTTCCTTTTATCTTGTCTAGATGCAACTTAGGTTCCTATGTGTATGCACACAAGCAGCAGATGAAACTTCGTCACAATCGCCTAACAACTATAGCCAATTAAGGTTCTAGGGACCATTTTGTAAATTTGATAAATTAGGAGGGTTATTACCAAATTCAGGTTAACAATATTTAATTAAATTCATTACATGCTTATCGGTGAAATCTCAACTCAAAACAACAACTGGAACCCATCCAATTGCATACAAGGCAAACAAGGACCAAAACGTAAGAAATTGAAACTTAGAACAATTCAAAAACAGGATCAACAGTCGAACATTTTGGAACAGAGAGCCTCGTATCGGAACGACCGTTTCGATATGCAGGTTCGTTTCGAAACCCCTCAAGCTTGTTTCGGAACGATGGTTCACAGAGACAAAATGTTTCAGAACAGACCTCACCGTTTCGAAACACCAAGGCCATTTCAAGCCACCGTTTCGAAATAGGCAAGGGTGTTTCGAAACACCTAGGCCTGTAATGCTTTAAAATGTTGTTTAAACTTGATCTGAAACCATCCTGGTACAAGTCCAAATATATTAGCAACTTAAAAACACATCAACAACAACTTATACGAAGCATAGACATCTTCAGAGAATCATTCACAAAATCAAGAGCGCTATAGGCATGTTTCCTAAGAGTTAAAAGCACCAAAAGGGCAAATTGCACATCCAAGCATAAACCAAAGCTTAAAGGTCATTCACACAACAAAATATGCATATCAAACTTGCACAAATACAGAAAACACTAGAGCAATCATCATCATAACATCGGATACCCCATTGCCTTTATTACACTAGTTCCAAAACCAAAACTTACCTTCAATCAAAGTCTTCCACCGATCTCTTGCAAGTGTTGCCTCCAAAGCTCAAATTGACTGCATTGACGAACGAAGAGAGCATAAGCATAAAAGCTTAGTGAGGAATGCTCAAACCAAAAACATCATCAATGCACAAAACCATTTTCACTCTTTTCAACATCATTATGCTTCCTTTGACAAAACATGCACTTTATCCTCAAAACAATCCGAGAGAGAATTTCACTTTACTTACTATTGAGTTTTTAGGGGCTCGATTTCTTCAACCGATCTTGCTCACTAAGAGGTGGAGAGTTGGAATTTTAGGTGGATGTGCTGTGGAAGCTAAAAGGATAATTGACACAATGATTTTAGAGTGGTTCAACCTTCTAACCAAGGTCTACATCCACTACCTTAGCTTCCCACTAAGTATTTCCAATCAATCCACTATTGATTCGTCCCATTTTCTAGGCTTAGAAAGAAACTCTTATACACGATCAAGCTTTCTACCCAAAGCCTTGATCAAAACCCTCTTTACAAGAGAAAAGATAAGCAAACTTAAATCCCTCTAATAGGTGATTGTTTGCACAAATAAGCTCTCACCCAAAACCTAAAACACTTGAGCAAATTTGACAATTTTGGCTCACTAGTGTTTGTCTATACAAAGAATTGACAATTTAAGTACAAAGACACTTTTTGATCACTTGTTGATTAAAAATTGAAGCATTAACCATTACTTGATGCTTGGAGGTACCTTTTATACTCCTTGATGAGTTTGTAGCTGTTACTAGCCGTTGGGGTTGAATTGGAGTCGTTGAGGACTTTATTTCCCACCATAAATGCAGTTCTGCAGCTCATCGTTTCGAAACACTCGTGACCGTTTCGAAACACCCTTTAAGTAGAAAGAGTCATTGTAGTCTGATGCAGCACCCGTATCGAAACGCCCTTGGCCGTTTCGAAACACCCGTATCGAAAAGTCTGTCTCCGTATCGAAACGATCTGCATTTAAATGTTAGTTGGGAAATAGCTGTTGGGGTTTATGACCGTTGTGGTCAATGCCACGTAGGCATATCAAAATGGCATGGACCGTATCAAAACGCTGAGAAAAATTCTCATCCAGGAAAGGCCCCATTTCGATGCCCGTATCGAAACGTTTTTGCTACTGGAATACCTCGTATCGAAACACCTAAGGGTGTTTCGAAACACCTGGACGATTTTATGTAGTTTGGCTTTTGAAAACATGTAAAACCCTTTTGAAAACATCCCTAAACATAGTTTCAAGTTATTTGGACTTTGGAAGTAGTTTTGAATTCTTTTTAAATTAGTCCAAACTGTTTTTCAATTATTATATCAAAACAATAGTTCTACAATCTCCCCCTTTTTGATATAATAAAACCAACTTGAAAAATTGTTTGGGATTCTCCCCCTTTAACTTTAAAATTGTGAATAAGAGATTAAAGATATGAAATCAAATAAAGCTCCCCCTTATTCATTTGAAAATTCAATTTTTAAACCATTTCTCCCTCTTTTTGTTATATCAAAAAGAATTTAAAACATTAAGCTCAAAATAACTATAAAGGAAAAATTTGACAAAAATAAGAATTTGGTTTTAAAATGGCTCCCCCTTACTCAAAGCATCATAAAAATGTTAGTCCAACATATATGATCATCTAGTTGACATAAATAAAAATAAATCAAATAAAACAAAAGCAACTAGATTTTACCACACTTGAACTCAAGGGAGGATGTGAAGCCTTCCTTCTTCAAGTGTTTTTCCTTAGTGTGACTGGAGCTCTCCCTTATTAATTGGACTTGTTGATCACTCTCCATCACACCTAGCAAAAGACAATCAAGTAATTTTTGGTATCCAAATTGCTTTGGATCCATGAACATTAGTAGCACAAATTTAGTCCCCTTAGGAATCCATTTTTCAATGTCATCATTTTTAATTGAAGTGCTAAGTCCTTTTGGGACCCAAACACTTCTAAAACATTTTCCTTTTACAAATCTAGGGGCACTAGATTGTCTTACATAAAAATTTGATTTTCCAAAACTATTTTTCTTTTCAAGCTCTTTGGAAATCAAATCTTTTTCTTTTTGAACTTTTTGAAGCAAATTTTGTAAATCAAAACATTTTAGTTCAAAAGAGTTCATCAAGTTTCAAGGTGTTCAAATTCTTTGCTTCGATGATGGCGGTCCTCTTTGAGTCCCATGATTCGGGAAGTGAGTAGATGAGCTTTCGGACAAGTTTCTCCTCTGGAATGGCTTCTTCATAGCCCTTGAGACCATTGGTGATTGTGGAGAACCTATCAAACATCTTCTCGATGTTCTCTTCCGGATCCATCTTGAAGTTCTCATACTCTAAGGTGAGGAGCCCAATCTTGGTCTCCTTGACTTCATCGGTTCCCTCGTATGCGACTTCAAGCTTGTCTCATACCTCCTTGGCACTCTCACAAGAAGACATCTTCTCATAGATGGTTGGGCCAAATGCATAAAAGAGAATGTGCAAGGCTTTGCAATTTAGCTCCAACTTCTTGCGATCGTCGGCACTCCACTCCGCTTTGCTTCGTTGAGGCACGAAAGGACTATCTTCAACTATGTCCCATAGCTTGTAGTCTCTGGACTTAATGAAGAACTTCATCTTTGTATTCCAATGGGCATAGTGGGTTCCGTCAAAGAAGGGCGGTTTATCGATGGATTGCACCATTGAGTCGGTTGTGTGAAATGATGATCGAGCTTGCCGGATCTTCTCAATAGGATGTTAACCCTCTTCGATTGAGCCAAACTTTGATACCAATTGTTGAGTTTTTAGGGGCTCGATTTCTTCAACCGATCTTGCTCACTAAGAGGTGGAGAGTTGGAATTTTGGGTGGATGTGGTGTGGAAGCTAAAAGGATAATTGACACAATGATTTTAGAGTGGTTCAACCTTCTAACCAAGGTCTACATCCACTACCTTAGCTTCCCACTAAGGATTTCCAATCAATCCATTATTGATTCGTCCCCTTTTCTAGGCTTAGGAGGAAACCCTTATACACGATCAAGCTTTCTACCCAAAGCCTTGAACAAAACCCTCTTTACAAGAGAAAAGATAAGAAAACTTAAATCCCTCTAATAAGTGATTGTTTGCACAAATAAGCTCTCACCCAAAACCTAAAACACTTGAGCAAATTTGACAATTTTGGCTCACTAGTGTTTGTCTATACAAAGAATTGACAATTTAAGTACAAAGACACTTTTTGATCATTTGTTGATTGACAATTGAAGCATTAACCATTACTTGATGCTTGGAAGTCCCTTTTATACTCCTTGATGAGTTTGTAGCTGTTACAAGCCGTTGGGGTTGAATTGGAGCCGTTGAGGACTTTATTTCCCACCATAAATGCAGTTCTGCAGCTCATCGTTTCGAAACACCCGTGACCGTTTCGAAACACCCTTTAAGTAGAAAGAGTCGTTGCAGTCTGATGCAGCACCCGTATCGAAACGCCCTTGGCCATTTCGAAACACCCGTATCGAAACGTCTGTCTCCGTATCGAAACGATCTGCATTTAAATGTTAGTTGAGAAATAGTCATTGGGGTTTATGACTGTTGTGGTCGATGCCACGTAGGCGTATCAAAACGGCATGGACCGTATCGAAACGCTGGGCAAAATTCTCATCCAGGAAAAGACCTATTTCGATACCCGTATCGAAACGTTTGTGCTACTGGAATGCCCCGTATCGAAACACCTGGACGGTTTTATGTAGTTTGGCTTTTGAAAACATGTAAAACCCTTTTGAAAACATCCCTAAACATAGTTTCAAGTTATTTGGACTTTGGAAGTATTTTTGAATTCTTTTTAAATTAGTCCAAACCATTTTTCCATTATTATATCAAAACATTAGTTCTACACTTACTTTCGAACTTAATAAAGCGTTTCAAGCTCTTATTAAGTTCCCAAAACCTTTTCTAAAACGTTTCCACGTTGGAAAACCAAGTTCCACTCACCGACTTGCGAAACCACGCTTGCCGACGCAACTATCGATCGTCCGAAGCCTCCAAAAATCACTTCGTTTGATTCCGGACTATTACCCCCTATTTTCAACACATTAAAATAGAGGTTTAATGCATTAAAATGCATCCAAAACACTAGCACTCAAAAGAATTCACGCAACCCTGCTCTAAAGCATCAAATCACCCATCCGAAACAACCAAAAACTCAATCGATTGACTTCTAACCTCAGCCCAGCCATTACCCAACACCTCCAACACATTTTAGGCATTAATCAACATCCAAAAACAACCTAAAACCATTCTTATACCTCCAGCAACTCGGATTCCTCAAGAACACCCCAAAAACTCAATGAAAAACACTTCAAAAATCAAGAAACTCAAGGATTTCGGGATCTCTATGATTAAGAATCTACTTCAACACCAAAAACCTTTCAAAACTCATTTAGAAACAATCTCAAACTAGCCAAATCAATCAAACTCCGAAAATCACATTAAAATCCATTTTTCTATCAAGATTTCAATAGTTTATCAAACTAACAACAAAACCTCAATCAAAATCATTAATAGAGAGTAAAATATCTTTGGAATTTCATTAAAGAACCTAGATTAGAGGGTTAGCACGAAATTTACCTCCAATCCTTGCTTCTCCTCTAATTTGGCAAGATTTGCTTGAAAGAAACTTGAAGAAAATGAAAGAAATTAACAAGGAAAAGATGGAAATCAAAAGAGGATTTCAGAGTAAAGAAATTCTGGAAAATTGAGAGAAAATGGAGAGTGTTTGGCTGAAGTGAAAGAAAGAAATGAAAAGCTCGTCAAAATTTTTGTTAACCGATTAACTAACTCTCATTTAATTAAACTAATTAAATGCCTTTTTAATTTTTTATAAACATTTAAAACACATACCAAATTAGGGAAAAGGCATAATTGCCAAGTAGCTCCCTAAAGATTCTAAGATTTGACTCTTCCTGAAAAACACATTTTCCCCAACTTTTAAATCTTTACATTTTGGTCACTGCCCAAAATGTACAGTTTCGAAAACTCATTTTGCAAAATTGATTTAACCAACCTCTTAAATATAATTTTAGAAATTTTTGTCATATTTCTATCCCATCCCGAACCTTGATTTCCCTAAACCATCTTTAAACGGTTCGAACAACCGATACAGGTTCCACCGGCCCAACCCGACTTGCAAAACTCCTAGGCCCAAACTCGGGGCGTTACAACTCCCCCCCACTTAGGAAAATAAGTCCTTGAAATTTTGCTCGAAGGAGAAAGGTGTGTGACTGACTCAACCCATCCACCTTACCTTCCCACGTAACCTCCTCAACTCCTCAATGTCACCACAATACCTTCAGAAGTGCAACCGTCTACCACGAAGAACTTCATTGCAGGCATCAAGAACACCATCTGGATCCTCACCATAGAACAAATCCGGATTCAACTCTATCTCCGCATCTAACATAACACGAGACGAAAACAATCTATACCTTTCTATCATAGAAACACGAAACACATTATGGATCTTTTCCAACTCGGGAGGCAACCTCAACTGATAAGCCATAGGACCAATCCGCTCCACAACCTCATAAGGTCCAATAAACCTCGAACTAAGCTTTCCCTTACATCCGAACCTCGTCACCTTCTTCCAAGGTGATACCTTAAGGAACACGCGATCTCCAACCGCAAATTCAATCTCTTTACGCTTTAAATCCGCATAAGACTTCTGACGATCTGATGCAGCCTTCAACTGCTCACATATGAGCTTTACTTTCTCAGTTGTTCCCTTGAGCATATCCGGCAAGGAAAGCAACTTTTATCCTGCCTCAGCCTAACAAAGAGGCGTTCTACACTTCCTCCCATACAAGGCCTCAGATGGAGCCATTTGTATACTTACCTAAAAACTGTTATTATAGACAAACTCAACCAAAGGAAGATGCTTTTCCCAAGAATCTTAGAAATCAAACATATAGCATGGCAACATATCCTCCGGCACTTGGACAACTCGCTCTGACTGTCCACCCGTCTGAGGATGATATGAAGTGCTGAAATTCAACCGCGTACCCAACGCTTGATGTAAACATTCACAAAACCTTGCTGTGAACCTCATATCTCTATCCGACACTATGGACTTGGGCACACCCTGCAAACGCACAATCTCAGCAACATATAACTCTGCCAGCTTATCCCACATATACGTAGTATGCACAGCCAAGAAATGTGCACACTTCATAAGACGATCCACAATCACCCATACAGAGTTCTTCTTAGATGGTGAAAAAGGCAGACCGGATACAAAATCCATTACAATCATTTCCCGCTTCCGCTCTGGTATCCTCAAAGGCTGTAACAATCCGGAAGGAAACTGATGCTCAGCCTTCACACGCTGGCAAACCATACACTCGCTTACAAAATCAGCTACATCCTTTTTCAACCCCACCCAATAGTACTCTTCCTTCAAGCCACGGTACATCTTAGTACTACCAGGGTGCATAGCAAAAGAACTGCTATGAGCCTTAGTCAAAATAGTGCGCCTCAACTCAACATCTTCTGGCACCACTATTCGACTTTTGAAACATAGAACTCCACCATCAATAAAATAGAAGTTTGTTGCCTTACCATCAGCTACATCCTGAACACGAGGCACCAACGAATCATCCAACAACTTCTTTTCCTTAATTAATTGAATCAAAGAAGGTTTCACTTGCAACTCGGCTATTAAGCCACCATCACGCGATATACTCAAACGAGCAAACATAGCTCTCAGCTCAACAGCTACCTTCCTACTGAAAGCATTAGCCACAACATTGGCCTTTCCCGGATGATATTCAATGGTCATATCATAATCCTTAAGCAACTCCAACCATCTTCGCTGCTTAAGATTCAACTCTCTTTGCGACATAAGATACTTCAAATTCTTATGGTCGGTATAAATCACACACCTTTCACCATAAAGGTAGTGTCTCCAATTCTTCAAAGCAAACACCATTAGCGTGAGCTCAAGATCACGCGTAGGATAGTTGCGCTCATGCACCTTCAACCGTCTAGATGCATAAGCCACAATCTTCCCACCTTGCATCAACACGCAACCCAAATCAACATCTAATGCATCACTATAGACTACAAACTCCTTACCCGATTCCGGTTGAATCAAGACCGAAGCTTGCGTTAAAGCCTCCTTCAACTTCTCGAAAGCTTGTTATCTAACATCCGTCCACTCCAAGCGAACATTCTTTTTGTAACAACTTTGTCAAAGGAGCAGCAACCTTAGAAAAACCTTCAACAATCCTTTGGTAATATCCAGCTAACCCAAGGAAACTTCGTACCTCTGTCGCCGACTTAGGCGTTTTCCAACACATCACAGCCTGAACCTTGTGTGGATCAACCCGAATACCTTTGGCTGACACCACGTGTCCAAGGAAAACCACTTCCTTGAGCCAAAACTCACACTTGCTCAGCTTTGCATAAAGCTGATTCTCCAACAGCACTTGCAACACTATCCTCAAATACTTAGCATGATCCTCCTCGGTACGCGAGTACACGAGGATATCATCGATAAACACCACCACAAACTGATCCAGAAACTCGTGGAACACCCTATTCATCATATCCATGAATGCAGTCAGTGCGTTCGTCAATCCAAACGGCATCACCAAGAACTCATAATGGTCGTACCTAGTCTAAAAGGCTGTCTTAGGTACATCCATATCCTTAACCTTAAGCTGATAGTACTCAGACCTCAAATCATCCTTCGAAAACACTAAAGCACCACGAAACTGGTCAAACAAATCATTGACCCTCGGTAAAGGATTCTTGTTCTTAATCGTCAACTTGTTCAGTTGCCGATACTCTATGCACATACGCATCATATCATCTTTCTTCTTTACAAACAAGACCGGTGCACCCCAAGGTAAAACACTTGGCCTTATGAACCCTCGGTCAAGCAACTCCTGAAGTTGTGTCTTCAACTCCTTGAACTCCTTAGGTGTCATGCGATAAGGAGCAATGGACTCCGGAGTCGTATTCTCGTACAACTCTATACCAAACTCAACCTCTCGGTTGGGTGGGTAACTCTTCCAGAAAGACACATGGAAACTCGCACACGGTTCATATATCTTGCACCCGCACTTCCTTCGTACCAGGATTCATCACATATACTAAGAAAGGTTCACATCCTAACTCCAACATCCGACTCGCTTCAAGACTCGAAATTGCGTTAAACAAGAACTTCATGTTCTCGCCTATGACTACTACTTTGTAATCACCCGCAAGCTTTAGGGTAACTCGCTTAACATCAAAATATGCTACAGTTCGGTGTTCAACCAACCAGTCCATTCCAAGGTTCACATCAAAACCATAAGAAGGCAATTCCATCACCTCAACTAAAACACATGGCCCTGAACAGATAATGAGCACCTCCTTTACAATTTTCTTATAAGAGTTTCACCAAAGAACTAACTGCTCACACTCCCAAATCTAACACTTCTGAAACAAACACTCAAGCCACAACTTCCAAAGCAACTTGCGACAACAGGCGCAAAAAGCTATATCCCACCGATCAAACGTGGACAAACTCACCTCACATGGTCATGCGATCCACCTACTTAATAGGTATCCAACGCTACTCAAGCCTTGACACACTGACCCCACATTCCTTGTCCAACGTTACAACAACCTTGCCTCGACCCAGGTGATACCCTTTAAGCATGATCACTCATACACTGGTTACCACTACACTGGAGTTCACAACTCACTCCCTAGCACTAGAACCTCTCGCACACGAGTTATTAAACCCAGGTTCTGCTAAAATACCTCGCCCGTGTTACCAACACATCAAAAACAATGTAGCCAAGAGAAATCAACAGATATGGTTTAACCATCATGCACCAATCCATAAAGGTACCAACACATCAATGTCTCATATCCAATTCTAATCCATGAGCTACATGCTCAACTAAACAATCTACACCTTACTTAACTAAAACTTACGATTTCGAACCCGAACCACAAATTCGCATTTCTCGTCACCCAAGTATCCTACCCCCAGATACTTCTCCTTTAAAACAGTCCAAAAGAACTCTCAGAACTATGCCCACAACCACAGTTGTCCACCAACTAAACACATCTCTATATAACCGAGATTCAACTCATCTTTATGCTATGGGCATCACTACACTCCATTTATTCCATAATCTTATTCATACAGGTCATCCACTCCATGGATACCTCTAGTGACAATCCTCGAGTTCAACTTCTATTCAAATTACGTAAGCGCTAATCGCAGCTCATAACGTCCACCAGCTATTGCAGGCACATGTACCTCAGCATTTACAGCTTTACAAGCACTAGACATCGCCTACATACCTAGCGCCATACAATCCAACACAAGTTGTACTTACATCAAGGCACATCGAGGCGTCTAGCCCCCCCCCTCCCAGGAGACTTTACACACCCCTTTATTCCTTGCCCAAAGGCAACAACAATCATACCAGATCGCTACTCTCTCCTCAGTTTATTGTGCTATTATTTTAAGGCATGATAACCACTTACAAAAAAACAAAACAAATTGCTCAGGCCAGCTACAAGCAAAGATCCAAGACTTTGATTTCAACTTAAAACATTTCACTAGGTAATAAGGCAATGGGCATCCCAATTTCCTACACCCCCCAGCATAGCGCAAAGCATACAACATGTAAGTCACAACCATCATGCATTACAAACATTAAAATTCAGCCCAATCTATCATCATACAACAACTCACATTCATATCACAATCACTCTTTATAGCCTCAACATCACATACTCAACATTTACTTGCTTAAAACATTCAGCGGGCAAAGCAAACATTACCAATAACACACTTTAGCATCAAAATCACTTACCAACAACTTACCATCATCCCAACCTTTCGAAACCTGGCTCTGATACCACCAAATGTAACCCCCCTCGACCCGGCTTGGCCGATAAACCGAACCGAACGGATCACACGAGGAATATTGAAGTAAACCGGGAAGTTTTACCACAATAAACGACCTTTTTTTCTTTTATCTTGTCTAGATTCCACTTAGGTTCCTATGTGTACGCACACAAGCAGTGGATGAAACTTCGTCACAATCACCTAACAACTATAGCCAATTAAGGTTCTAGGGATCATTTTGTAAATTTGATAAATTAGGAGGGTTATTACCAAATTCAGGTTACCAATATTTAATTAAATTCATTACATGCTTATCGATGAAATCTCAGCTCAAAACGACATCTGGAACCCATTCAATTGCATACAAGGAAAATAGGGAACAAAACGTAAGAAATTGAAACTTAGAACAATTCCAAAAACAAGATCAACGATCGAACGTTTCGGAACAGAGAGCCTCGTATTGGAACGACCGTTTCAAAATGCAGCTGACCGTTTCGATACACAAGTTTTTTTCGAAACCCCTCAGGCTTGTTTAGGAATGATGGTTCACAGAGACAAAATATTTCGGAACAGGCCTCACCGTTTCGAAACACCAAGGCCATTTCAAGCCACCGTTTCGAAACAGGCAAGGGTGTTTTGAAACTTGATTCAAACCATCTGAAACCATCCCGATACAAGTCCAAACATATTAGCAACTTAAAAACACATCAACAACGACTTATACGAAGCATAGACATCTTTAGAGCATCATTCACAAAATCAAGAGCATTATAGGCATGCTTCCTAAGAGTTAAAAGCACCGAAAGGGCAAATTGCATATCCAAGCATAAACCAAAGCTTAAAGGTCATTCACACAACCAAATATGCATATCAAACTTGCACAAATACGGAAAACACTAGAGCAATCATCACTCATAACATCGGATACCCCATTGCCTTTATTACACTAGTTCCAAAACCAAAACTTACCTTCAATCAAAGTCTTCCACCGATCTCTTGCAAGTGTTGCCTCCAAAGCTCAAATTGACTGCATTGACGAACGTAGAGAGCATAAGCATAAAAGCTTAGTGAGGAATGCTCAAACCAAAAACATCATCAATGCACAAAACCATTTTTCACTCTTTTCAACATCATTATGCTTCCTTTGACAAAACATGCACTTTATCCTCAAAACCATTGTAATGAACATCATGCAACATGATACTTATAAACCCAGCAATTAAACCATTGCTACTCATAATACAAGCCTTCCAAGCATAATCACCTTTATGCTAAGCTCAAACCAAAACATGCATATTTCAAATTATGCATTAACAACATTTTCCATAATGTTTTATTTCATTATATTTGCTCACAAGTGATAATAACATTCTCAAAAATATATCGGATACACAGATTACCAAGGGGTTGTCCCAAACCTTTCATACACCCTACCGACATCTCAAGGCTCACACACGAGAGCGACCCTCCACTGTTGTGACACCCGTGGTGGAGTATTTGGTACAATCACAACCCCTCAACATCAATCATCGGTAGTTGTATAACCCACTAACGAGAGACGGAACACACACAAGGTTCGCACCCGGGAGCTACCCTTAACCGTTGCAACCTTAAACAAACCTCAATCGTTAAGATACTTGGATGGAGTTTTCGGTACAATCACAACCCCTCAACATTCAAGGCGACTTGTTTATAGTGAACTTAGTCCTATAGCCAGCTAATTATTTCCGATTTCATTTATAAAACACTTTATAAAACATCACTTGCCAATATAATCCATTTCACATTCATACCTCGCTGTTTTTATAAAGCATTCATGATAAGCCATAAACCGAGCATTAAACCATGCTTCAAACCTCATGCATCAACACATGCATACAAGGATCACTTACCTAGTGCATCCTTAAACCACATGGCATCATCAACCTCATTTCATATGTTCAAAACATGCTTTAAAACAGTAGGTAAATGCAATTTAAATCAAGTGCAACCAAAGGTTCAAAACTAGCACAATCCGAGAGAGAATTTCGCTTTACTTGCTTCCGAACTTAATAAAGCGTTTCAAGCTCTTATTAAGTTCCCAAAACCTTTTCTAAAACGTTTCCACGCTGGAAAACCAAGTTTCACTCACCGACTTGCGAAACCACGCTTGCCGACGCAAGTATCGATCGTCTTAAGCCTTCGAAAATCACTTCGTTCGATTCTGGACTATTATCCATTGTTTTCAACACATTAAAACAGAGGTTTAATGCATTAAAATGCATCCAAAACGCCAGCACTCAAAAGAATTCCCGCAGCCCTGCTCTAAAGCACCAAATCACCCATCTGAAACAACCGAAAACTCAATCAATTGACCTCTAACCTCAGCCCAGCCATTACCCAACACCTCCAACACATTTTAGGCATTAATCAACATCCAAAAACAACCTAAAACCATCCTTATACCTCCAGCAACTCGAATTCCTCAAGAACACCCCAAAAACTCAACGAAAAACACTTCAAAAATCAAGAAACTCAAGGATTTCGGGATCTCTATGATTAACATCTACTTCAACACCAAAAATCTTTCAAAATTCATTTAAAAACAATCTCAAACTAGCCAAATCAATCAAACTCCGAAAATCACATTAAAATCATTTTTCTATCAAGATTTCAATAGTTTATCAAACTAACAAAAAAACCTCAATCAAAATCATTAATAGAGAGTCAAATGTCTTTGGAATTTCATTAAAGAACCTAGATTAGAGGGTTAGCATGAAATTTACCTCCAATCCTTGTTTGTCCTCTAATTTGGCAAGATTTGTTTGAAAGAAACTTTGAGAAAATGAAAGAAATCAACAAGGAAAAGATGGAAATCAAAAGAGGATTTGAGAGTGAAGAAATTCTGGAAAATTGAGAGAAAATGGAGAGTGTTTGGCTGAAGTGAAAGAAAGAAATAAAAAGCTCGTCAAAATTTTTGTTAACCAATTAATTAACTCTCATTTAATTAAACCAATTAAAAGCCTTTTTAATTTTTAATAAACATTTAAAACATATGCCAAATTAGGGAAAATGCATAATTGCCATGTAGTTCCCTAAAGATTAAGATTTTGACTCTTCTTGAAAAACACATTTTTCTCAACTTTTAAATCTTTATATTTTGGTCACTGTCCAAAATGTACACTTTCGAAAACCCGTTTTGCAAAATTGATTTAACCAACCTCTTAAATATAATATTAGAGGATTTTAGAAATTTTTGTTATATTTTTATCTCATCCCGAACTTTGATTTCCTTAAACCATCTTTAAACGGTTCGAACAACTGATACTGGTTCCACTAGCCCAACCTGACTTGCAAAACACTTAAGCCCAAAACCGGGGCGTTATAGTACGTGACATTCATTCTTATCCTTATTTCTTTGTATACGTTATCTGGAGCTGAGAGTGACGGATTCAGTCTAGGCTGAGCTCAGTCATCCCTGAAAGAAAAGTAGTGGTCGTGGAAGAAACAGGCTATTGTGTTTTCCTTGGAAACTTGATTTGTTGAAGATTTTTATTTGTTCTAAGTTAAAGATCTATTAATCCTGGAGAACATCTATGTTTTTTATTCCTATTTAAGGGTTTAAACTTTATTAAGTGTATTTTATTTTTATGAAGAAAATTTTATCAAGCAAAATTTTCTAACTAAGGCTTGTAGAACTTATTCCTACTGTTCAGTTTATTACTAAAAGGCAAACAAGACAACAAACAAAAATTTTTAAATTTTATGTTTTGAGCTTGGATCAAATTTATTTTGAAAAGTTGTATTTTTAGGATTTTGAAAACTTTGTATTCTTTTTTAAAATTAAGCCTTTTTTACTTTAATGAAAAAACTTGTTTTATTATTCTTTGTTTGTTTTTTAAAAAAAACCAACATTTTTTTGTATATTTTTAAAATGAACATGGATCAAACACATTCATATTAAAATCAAACTTAAAGAACAAATTTTCTTTTATTATTATTCGAAACAAAGATCAAAAATGAAAAAAGATTACCAGAACACAAAACTCAAGCTTCCAAAATCATAAGCAACCCTAAAAAAACATGAACAAAAATAATTTAACAAAATAAATTCGAATCATAAGAAAAGAAAACTATACCGAAAATGGAGAATTCGCAAGCTTCTTCCTCTCGAACCGATTCCAAATACCACCGGAAAAAAGTTTACTTGTTCTTCAAAAATTTGAATCGAAGCTGCTCCAAACTCGAACAAATTTCAGTAATTTCCCAACAATTTTTAGAGAATTTTTTTGGGTATTTTTAGATGAATTTCCACTGTCTTTCACAATGCAAAAATGGTCACTATTTATAGGGTTTTGGGGAATTGAGGATCAAGGCAAATTCTGATCAAAAATCCTTTGACCTATTAAAATTCACCCCGAATTTCATTCGATTCGGCTCCAATTTGAGAAATTTTGCCTCCAAATTTAATTAGGGTTCGAACCCTTTTCCCCTGCAATTGATGAGCTACCGGCGACAAAAAGAGATGGGGTCGGTGGCATTGGACTCAGCCGGCCGAGGTGAGCCGACCGGCACCAACCACGGCGGCCGCCATGGCCTAGGGTAGGCAGAATCAACACCGTCAGTCGGCCCAGCCGTTTCGAACAAGGGATTTGGCGGGAGATGATCCCACGTGCGTGCAACGCACGCACTAGCACGTGGCGGCCCGAGATCCCCCCCCCCCTTTTTTCCTATTTTTTTATCATTCGATCCATACCCTTGATTATTTCAGCCCTAGATCCAACGATCGCAACTAAAACCTAAAAAAAAAACAAATTGGTTAATTTGGGCCTTTATTATTAAACTAAATGGGCTCTTATTTAGATTAAGTGGACTCTTATTTAAACTAAGATGAATTCTTTTTTGGGTTTTAATAATAAGATTAATACTAATATGAATAATATTACTATACTAATAATGATGATGATAATAATAATAATAATAATAATAATAATAATAATAATAATAATAATATATACAAAAAATAAAATAAAATAAAATACAACAATTAAAAAAATGAAAATGATGAATTTAGGTGAAAATTCAGTGACAACAGTATGTGTGACTTGCATGCTTTGATATGTCAATATTTGATGCGTCTCAAAGTAGTAAGTTGATGGATGATATGCTGGGTATGTGGCTCATACATGATGTGGATGCATTTATACATATGAAATCATAGCTCGATTAAAGAGTAAAGGGTATCCTCTCAATGGCATTGTAATGCTTTGTGAAAATGGAACGTGGCCACTGGTCATTCATCGAGTATGAATGACTTATTATTATTTTGTGTAACAATCATTTTCACTATTTGGTTTTCAATGGAACCTTGAGATAAAGTGATCAAACTAGATGAACGGATTCAATCCAAAGGGATCACATATATCTTATGAGGGTAATATATTTATCACAAGGTATTGGACAAAAGCTACATGGTAAGATTTGTGTTGGAGTGTTTCCCTTAATTTTCTATTATGATCGTGCTTTAGTGTTTCACTTTTTATGTTAATTTGTTGTGGTGTAATTCCTATTTATAGATACACATATTTCTTTCATTCAATAGTAGTGAATAATACATCAATTTCAGCCATCTTTGTTCTTGCTTAAACTATGTTTATTTCAATCTTTCTCTCAACATTTGTGTTATTAGAGCCAAGTTCATTTGTAGGGTGTGCAACTAATGGCTACTAACGGTAATGTTGTAAATGTATCTCAAATGTCAATTATAGACTTCAATGAAGAAAACTATGAGTTCTAGAGCATGAAAATGAAGACCTTATTCAAGTCTCAGGATCTTTGGGACTTAGCCGAGAATTGTTATGCTGAATCGGATGAATAGGCGAGAGTGAAAGGAAATATGAAAAGGGACTCAAAGAAATTATTCTTTATCCAGCAAGTTGTTCAAGAGACTATTTTCTCGAAAATTGCTTCAACAACTACTGCAAAATAAGCTTGGGGAATCTTGCAGACAACATTCCAAGGCTCTTCTAAGGTAATCATGATAAAACTTCAATCTCTACATTGAGGTTTCAAAACTTTGCAGATGAAAGGTGGATAATCGGTGTAGGATTTTTTATCTAGAATTGTTGTAATTGTCAACCAGATGCAGTCCTATGAGGAAAATATTACTGATCAAACGATTGTTGCAAAAAATTTTAAGGAGTCTCACTCCTAAGTTTGATCAAATAATGGTTGCCGTTGAAGAGTTTAAGGACTTGGAAACATTCACATTTGATGAGTTGATGGGATCATTGTAGTCCCACTAGGCAAGGCTGAATAAATTAGAAGAAAAGACAGAGGGTAAGGCCTTTCATGCGAAATGGGATACATCACCCTAGAAAATTGAACAAAAATGGTTGGTCAGGTTGGATCTCATGGGAGAGGAGGTCGTAGCAGAGGTCAAGGTCAGGGTGATGGACATCAAAATCAACGAGATTGATAAAACCTTCCGAAAAAAAAGTAACACTTAGAGGCAGCAAGCAAATTCAAGTGGAAGGGAAGGGCAACGTGGTACTCAAAAGTAGTTCTGGTAATGTAAAACTTCTCTATGATGTCTACTACATTCATAACCTGTCACTAAATTTGTTAAGTGTATGTCAACTCATGGCTACTAGTATTCTATCATGTTCGATTATGTCTCTTGTCTGATCAAAGATAAAAAAAATCAGATCAAATAATTGTTGATGTTCGCATGACACCAAACAAGTTGTTCCCACTTGTAATTTCTGATGTTAAAAACCATGCACTTGTTATCAAAGAAACCAATTGGTCAAGGTTATGGCATTTAAGGTATGTGGATTTAAATGTTAAAGTTTTGAAATTGTTATGTCATAAGGAAATTGTTTTCGGGTTACCTAGAATTGTGTCTTTAGAGACGTGTGAAGGCAGCATATATGAGAAACAATGTAAAAACCATTTTCTGCAAGAAAGTCTAGAAGGGTAACAAGGCGTCTTGAGCTTGTACATGCTGACTTGGTTGGCCCCATGAAAATGTAATCATTTGGTGGGAAAATATATTTTTTTATTATTTATAGATGATTAGAGCATAATGAGTTAGGCGTACTTGTTACAGTCCAAGTTAGAAAGATTTGAAAATTTCAAAAAATTCAAGGTGCTTGTGGAGAATCAAACTGAAAGATACATCAAGGCACTGCATATAAAAAGAGGTTGTGAGTTTGTATCACGAGAGTTCAATATATTCTCTGATGAAGAAGGCCTAAGAAGAGAGTTAAATTCTCCATACATTTTGAAGCAAAACGATGTTGTTGAACAAAACAATTGAACAGTTGTAGAAATGGCAAAGAGCATGTTGAAAGCCAAATGACTTCCAGACCAGTTGTAGGAAGAAGCAATAGCAACAGCAATCTACTTGCTGAATTTGTCACCAACAAGGGTTGTACACAATCAAACTCCATGTGAGGCCTGGTATGGAAAAAGACCATCGGTAAACCATTTAAAGGTTTTTGGTTGTGTTGCTTATACTTTACTTGATGCAAATAAACGCGGCAAACTTGATGAAAAATCAACAAAATGCATTTTTTTGTTATTGTTCTTAGTCTAAAGCATACATGTTGTATAGTCCTATTGATGGAAAAATAATAATCAGTAGGAATGTGATTTTTTATAAAGAATCAAGCTGGTTTTGGGAAGAAAATGCAGGTGATGTTAAATGTGAAATTGCAAATGAAGATGCAGCTCCACAAACTGAAATGTTACAACCTCTTACAAATCTGTCATATCCTCTAATTTCATCGAATGCATCTTCAAATGGCAGAAGTTCATCTAATGAGGAGAATAGGGTGGAAATCGGGTGGGGCGAGGACGATTTTGCATTCCCCACTCCATCCCCAATACTTGTAGTTACAGTTTCGAGGAATTCCCATTAAATGCTCCAGGGATTTTTTTTTTTCGTCCCCATACCCTCCCTGCGCTAATCCCCGCAGTTTTGAGGAATCCCCATCCCCAAAAAACTTGAACAAAATTATTATTTTATTGACCAAAATAAATGGCGAATTCAACTCAAAATATAAAGTTTGGATACTTCAATTAAAAGTAGTTACGAGATGATGAAGATTGAAAGAGTGTTGTGTTGGGGGGAGGTTTAGACAAGGGTTTTAGCTTATATCTAAAAACTAAGATAACAACATGTTGAGAAATTTGAGTGTAGCTAGTTTGAGAGAAAGTTGAAGTGATAATAATATATTTAGGGTTTTTAATACGATTTATATTAGGGGTATATAGATAATAAAGTATATTTAAAAAAATCTAGTAAAGTATCGAGATCCTTGCGAATATTTTTTGGGACCCCACGGTTATTTATACGGCTACGGTTTGGTTATCTCCACAATTCGGATATAACAATCTCTGTCCCCATCCCCATCTCAGCTTCAGTGATAAAACTTCCCTTGTCCCTATCCCTATGAGTGAAGATTTCGGTTATTCTCCATCCCCATCGGTTCAGATTCCTACGGTTTTCGAATATTCCCCACCTAATTCCCACCCCTAGAGGAGACTCCTCCAAGAAAATTCAAATCTTTGGTCGAAATTTATGCAACTACGCAGACCTTATTTGTTACTGATCCTACAACTTTTGAAGAAACGAAAGACAAAAAAGAGTGTCAAATTGCAATGAAAGAAGAAATTGCAGCAATACAACGCAATGAAACGTGGGAGCTTGTATATCCTCCTAAAGATAGAAATGTAATGGGTCTCTCAAACCAAGTTCCAAGCAGACTGCTACACCCAAAAGCATAAAACACATTTGGTGGTGAACGGGTATTCAAAAAAACCAAGAGTATATTTCGATGACACTTTCTCTTTAGTTGCACGGTGTGAAACTATCATGATTGTTTTGGCATTGGTTGCACATTTGAAAAATATTGCGTATCAGTTTGATGTTCAATCAACATATTTGAATGGTGATTTACAAAAACGAGGTTTATGTTTCTCAACATGAGGGATTCACGGTCAAAGGCAAAGAAGAGAAAATGTACAAAATTCGAAAAGCTCTCTACAGGCTGAAATAGGCCCTAAGCGCGTGGTACAACAAAATCGATGCATACTTTCTCATGAATAACTTTGAGAAAAGCAAGTATGTGCCCAATATTTATTTTAAATAGCAAGGTACCCATGATTTTCTCATTATTTGTCTTTATGTAGATGATATGTGTTGGAGTTTTGTGCCCTAAGTGAAGTAATTTATGTAATTACTGGATCATTTGGAATGAAATGAAATAAATAAAATTTCTATATGTTATTTATAGACTATTTTATTATGTACATTGTCCTCAAACTTTATATTGCATGTAAAGTGATAAAGTGATAAGCAAATATCGGCTCATTGGTTACCTATGGTTTAACTGAATATAAGTTGTATTATAAGGTTGATTATAATACTGAAGACAACTTATATTAGTTGGTGATCAAAACATGTATGTAGTTCATGGAATTATTTAAGCAAATAATTCGGAAGAACTATTACGTTGTCTAAAGTCCAAATGGGGAGATAGCTTGTCTTGGCTATCGGAGCGGTTGACTCCCGAGTAGAGACGTAGATGTGTTTGTCGGGACTGACGAAACATTGGACTGGACCTAAGATGAATTAAGATCTTAAATTCATTTAAATATTAAATTCATTTGTGACGTTCAAAATATATTTACCTTAGTCTTAAGTAAATGTAAGATCATAAGTATGTGACTTGCATGCTTTGATGTATCAATATTTGATGCGTCTCAAAGTAGAAAGTTGATGGATGATATGTTGGATATGTGAATCATACATGATGTGGATGCATTTATAGATATGGAATCATAGCTCGATTAAAGAGTAAATGGTATCCTCTCGATGGCATTATAATGGTTTGTGAAAATGGAATGTGGCCACGGGTCGTTCGTCAAGGATGAATGACTTATTATTATTTTGTGTAATAATCATTTTCACTATTTGGTTTACAATGGAACCTTGAGATAAAGTGATCAAACCGGATGAACGAATTCAATCCAAAGGAATCACGGATATCCTATGAGGGTAATATATTTATGACAAGGTCTTGGACAAAAGCTACATGGTAAGCTTTCAGTAATATTATATGTGTGGGGGTTCAGTCTTGGTGTAACACCCCAAAAATTGGTCTAATTGAAATTGGGTTCCGACGATCAGAAATCCTACACCGGAAAGGTCTAAATATTGCATTGACTTTGATAGTGTTGTCAATTATATTGATATTGGATTGTATTTGAGCCAATTTATTGATTAAGGACCTTATTGAATTTATCGAAAAATTATTTTGTGACCAAGTTGTGAAGATTGGAAGTTGGGAGCAAAAGCCTAAAGATTGAGAAATTGGTTGACTAACCTTGCGATTTCCCATTTAATGATGACTCATCTGCTTGCTTCCTTTATTTTCACGTGTTAAGATCTCCATAGATTGGAAAGAAAGATGACATAGTGGGTGGTAATTATAGCTTTGGAAAATGTTAAAGTAATGAAAAGAAAGAAAGATTAAATAATAGGGTTTCTTCCCTAGGAAGAAAACCATTCGGCAAATTGGTCTTTTGCAGTTATTTTAACACTCTCAAGTATATGCCAATTTCCTATCTATAACTCTATTGAGTCGTCCTTCTCAAAACTCTCACCTTTCCCTTTTATTCCTAGTTGTTAAACAAGCGCACACCACCATTATCATCTTCCCCAACCTTGTAAACTAGCAACTTCATTGGCGAAGCATCAAAAGCTTAAGGTTTTCTCCATCCATTGATCTCATCTTGTAGCTCTTTTTTGGGTAAGCAAAAGCCCCCTACCTATTGTACGATTCCATGGGTATTGGAAATCTAATTTTAAGTTGAAGCCATTGAACACCTAAGCTTAACTCATAGTTTTCAAGGCTTTAATCCATGGAAATCTATTAGCTAATAGCTATTTTAAGCTTAGATATCAATTTCAATATCGTTATATTAATTATAGCATTCATATTGTTTCTATCTAGCTCAAGAGTTGGAGAAAGAAGGGAAATCATCTACATCTTAAGCTAAGAACAAGGCAATGGAAATCCGAGAGCCGTAGGAGCTTCAAAAAGCAAGGTGAGTGTAGTTGGAGTATCGGGAATAGGTTAGGTGCTTTTCCCAATTTTAATGATATTGATTTTTGCATAGCTAACATTATGTCTAAGGATATCGCATTGTAACCCCCGTAGCCCGGTCTAGACGGTTGACCCGAACTACGAAGATTACACGGGGAAAACCAAAGTCAACCTGAAAGTCAACCTTGATTAACGACTCTTTTTTTTTCTTTTTAATCTTATCTAGATGCACATTAACCTTAAGTGTGATCACACAAACAACATATCAAAAGATCACAAACATCAGAGATCAAACAGGGACCCAATTGAACAAATTACAACTTTAGGGACCAAATTGTAAATTCTGATAAATTAAGGGATTTAACCCAAATTAAAGTTACCATCTTGAAATTAGTCAGGTTTCATGCTTCTTTGTGAAATTTCAGCTCAAAAGGACATCCACAGCTCATGCAATTGATCAAACATGATTCAGGACCAAAACGCAAACATTTCAAAACATGTAACTACCATGTCAGCCCCTCTAACGGTCGACCGTTCCGAAACAGGCTAGCCCTATTCCGAAACACGGGCCGTTCCGAAATGGGTTCCGGAACATGGCCTCGGCAGAGGCTAAACCGTTTCGAAACGGTGCATACCGTTTCGGACGCCTGGGTTCATGCAAGGCACCCGTTCCGAAACGGTACACCCCTGTTCCGAAACGCCTGCACAAAAACCAGCAAACAAGCATACTAGATCATGCAATTGGACACTCAAACATGCTCCAAACATCACCAAACTTTACCAGCATGCAATTAAACATATTTAACACATATAAGCATCATCAATTCAGCAAGATAACATCTCATGCAAAAAGGCCCAAATTTAAGGTCATGCTTCCTACACAAGCTATCCACTCAAGCTTCAACTTGCAAAACAAGCAATAGAAATTCAATCCAAAAACCAGCAACATCAACCACATACAACATATTTAGGGAGTCATAAACACCTCCCAAAACAAATACATTGGTCCCCCATTGCCAAAAACATACAAAAGCTAAAACACTTATAAAACCTTCATACATTGAGCTTTACTTGTACTTGTTTGCTTGCCTCCTCTTGCTGCCCTCAATGCACTCTAATGCTCTGCATTATTGAATCAAGAAAAAACGAGAGAGCGTAAGCCAAAGCTTAGTGAGGAGTGCTCTTTAAAAACCATTCAATAATGCATTAAAATTCATTTGTAAATCATGCTTGAAAACAACCTTTACACATGCTCAAAGCATACTTTAAATCAAGCAATAACATGCTTCCACATTTCATTTAAACTAGCATCTCATGCTTCAACATAAACATTAAATCATGCATCTCATGCATCTCATGTACAATACATGTCATATTGGCTCAAGTGATACGTTTCATTTAAAAATCAAGTTCAACAACTTTCCCCAAGGACTTTTAAACACCTTGGACCCCAAGGACTTTTAAACACCTTGGCCATGGACTTTTAAACACCATGAATGGACCACACAAGGACTTTTAACCACCTTTGTGTCCGTAGCTTGAATTACCCCAAGGACTTTTAAACACCTTGGCCCCAAGGACTTTTAAACACCTTGGCCCCATGGACTTTTAACCACCATGGAAAGGAGCACCTAAGGACTTTTAACCACCTTAGTGTCCGCAACAAGATTCATCCAAGGACTTTTAACCACCTTGATGATCTTAGATAACAAGGCTCACTCAAGGACTTTTAACCACCTTAGTGACCTTCACTTTTACAAACCATCACTTGCCAATACACACTTTATACATCGTATAATCCACTGTTTTAAAGCATTTAAACCAAGCCATTTCATCATGCATTTCAAAGCATTAAATCATCATTTAACAATGCTTAAAACAAGGTACTCTTACCTAGAGACACCTTCAACACATGGCTTAAAACATCAGCATAAATCATGCTAAAACATCAGCAATTAACATGCTAAAACATGCTTTCCAAAACAGTAGCAAATCATGCAAAATCATCATTTCACATTTCATCAAACATGGCCACCACTTTAAGAGAGTAATCCGAAAACTTACACTTGAGCTTAGCAAAGTTGTTTAGACTTATACTAAGCTCCCAAAACCTTCAACCTTTGGTTAAAAGCTGAAAATCCATTTTCACTCACCGATTACCAAACAAGCCTAGCCAACAAGCTTTCCAAGCTTCCGAAACCTTCCGAAAACACCTCCAAAACTCAAGGATCAACCTCCCCTGTTTCAAGCACATAAAATCAGAACATTAATGCATCCTTATGCATTAAAACACCAGCAACAACAACACAACTCGCTGCTCATCACAAATCTAACAATTTGGCTACCAAACACAACCGAAATCATCTCCAAACACTTCCAAAACTTAACCCAGCCAAGATCCATCACTTCTAACCATTTTTATACATCACATAACATGCAAAAAGATCACAACCACGTCCTTATACCTCCAGGTATAACAGATCACCAATTACACTCCAAAAACAACCAAAAACTCAAGCCAAACTTAGGAAATTCAACCTATCCGGGATTGCATTGATTAAACCTCAACTTCTAATCATTTTAGCATTCATTTAACATCAATTTAACACCTCAAAACCCTGCTTAAACAGATCACACGAAATTTTCACCAAAATCACCAAATCTTGCATTTTAGCCAAAAATCAAGATCTCAATTGAAAAGCCTTTAATAAAACATGAATCAAGGATTGAGAACTTAGGAATTTCAGTAAAGAACTGATAGTTTAGAGGAGAAGGACGTTCTTACCTCCAAACTTGAATTTCTCCATTTTAGAGCCAAAATGCTTGATGAATCAACTTGTAAATTGTGAGGTTTTGATGATGAGATGATTAGAAATCAAATGAGAGTTGAAATGAGAGATTAAGAAGTCAAAATCAGAGAAAGAAATCTGAGGAAATCTTGTTTGGGTAGAGAGAAAATGAGAGAAAAGAGAATTTGAGAGAAAATAGAAAAATTAGTTAAGAATTGGTTAAAATGATTTCCCTCTCTTTTCTTAATCTTTAAAATCAGATTTTAGACTTAAAATATCTTAGAAAAATCTGGAGAAATCCTTTTTGGAATAATAGCTCCTTAAAGATTCAAAGTTTCAATCCTTTATAAAACTGTCCCGCAACTTTCAAAAATTACATTTTGGTCACTAGCCAAAATGTCAACCTTCCGAACCTCATTTTCCAAAATTGATTTCACAGTTCACTTTTATATATTAAAAGATGATTTTAGAATATTTTTCCATATTTTTAATGCAACCCGAACTAGGTTTTCCTAAATTCACTCTTATATATTCGATCAGCACTTTGACCGAACCAGTCAATGCCAAAACTTCTGAGCCCAAAACCGGGGCGTTACAACTCTCCCCCCCTTAAGAAATTTCGTCCTCGAAATTTACCTGAAGGAAAGAGATAAGGAAACTGCTTCAGCATATCCTCCTTCCGCTCCCACGTGGCTTCCTCAACACCGCGATGCTTCCACAGCACCTTCACCAACACAATGGTCTTGCCACGAAGAACCTTGCTATCTGAATCCAGAATCTTCACCGGTTCCTCATCATAGGTCAAATCCGGATTCAATTCCACCTCCTCCACAGGCAACACATGCGAAGGATCAGATCGATACCTCCGGAGCATAGAAACACGGAACACATCATGAATCTTCTCCAGCTCCTGAGGTAACCTCAACCGATACGCAACAGGACCAACACGCTCAACAACCTCATACGGTCCAATGTATCTAGGGCTCAGCTTACCCTTCCGCCCAAACCTCATCACCTTCTTCCAAGGCGAAACCTTCAAGAACACGCGATCACCCACCGCAAACTCTATCTCCCTACGCTTCAAATCCGCGTAAGACTTCTGCCGATCAGAAGCAGCCTTCAACCTCTCACATATGAGCTTCACCTTCTCGGTGGTACCTTTCAACAAAGCAGGCATCGAAACCAACTTTTGACCAGTTTCAGCCCAACACAGAGGAGTCCTACACTTCCTCCCATACAGAGCCTCATAAGGTGCCATCTGTATACTTGCCTGAAAACTGTTGTTGTAAGCGAACTCAACCAAAGGCAGATGCTTCTCCCAAGAACCTTGGAACTCTATCACGCAGCATCTCAACATATCCTCCAAAATCTGAATAACTCGCTCAGACTGGCCATCCGACTGGGGATGATAGGATGTACTGAAATGCAACCTTGTACCCAGAGCTTGATGCAAACACTGCCAAAAACGCGACGTGAACCTCGGATCCCTATCCGACACGATCGACTTAGGCACACCATGCAACCTCACAACCTCAGCAACGTACAGCTCTGCCAGCTTATCCAAGGAAAACGTAGTATGCACAGGCAAGAAATGTGCACACTTCGTCAGGCGATCCACAATCACCCAAACAGAATTCTTCTTCGACGGAGACAAAGGCAAACCAGATACAAAATCCATGGTAACCCTCTCCCACTTCCATTCAGGGATTTTCAACGGTTGCAACAAACCAGAAGGAACCTGATGTTCAGCCTTAACTCGCTGACACACCAAACACTTGCTCACGAACTCTGCCACATCCTTCTTCAAACCCACCCAATAGTACTCATCACGAAGATCGCGATACATCTTTGTACTACCAGGATGCATAGCAAAAGGACTACTATGACCTTCAGCTAGAATTGCATGCCTCAACTCAGCATCTGCAGGCACTACTATCCGATTACCAAAACACAACACCCCATCCTCATTAAAACAGAAATCCGAAGGTCTACCCTCCGCGATATCCTGAACATGAGACACCAAGGAATCATCCAACAACTGCTTATCCTTGATCAACTGAACCAACGAAGGTTTCACTTGCAACTCAGCAACAAGACCACCATCCTGCGATATACTCAAGCTAGCAAACATAGCTCTCAGCTCAACAGCTACCTTTCTACTCAAGGCATCCGCAACAACATTGGCCTTTCCAGGATGATACTCTATCGTCAGATCATAATCCTTGAGCAACTCCAACCAACGTCGCTGCCTGAGATTCAACTCCTTCTGAGACATCAGATACCTCAAACTCTTGTGATCCGTGTACACCGTACACTTCTCACCATACAGATAATGCCTCCAGATCTTCAGAGCAAAAACCACTGCAGCCAGCTCAATATCATGCGTAGGATAATTGCGCTCATGCACCTTCAACTGCCGCGACGCATAAGCCACAACCTTACCCTCTTGCATCAGCACACACCCCAAACCAACATAGGATGCATCACTGTAGACTACAAACTCTTTCCCTGATTCAGGCTGAATCAAGATAGGAGCTTGCGTCAAAGCCAACTTCAGCTTCTCAAAAGCTTGCTGTCTCGCTTCTGTCCACTCATACTTAACATCTTTCTACAGCAACTTCGTCAAAGGAGCAGCAATCTTGGAAAAACCATCCACAAACCTTCGGTAGTATCCTGCCAAACCAAGGAAACTACGAACCTCCTGAACGGACTTAGGAACTTTCCAGTTCATCACCGCTTCAATCTTCTGAGGATCAACACGAATCCCCTCAGCTGAGACCACATGCCCAAGAAAAACAACCTCTCTAAGCCAAAACTCACACTTGCTCAACTTAGCATAAAGCTGATTCTCCAACAAAGCTTGCAACACAACCCTCAAATGCTCTTCGTGCTCTTCCTCAGTACGCGAGTACACAAGGATATCATCAATGAACACCACAACAAACTTGTCCAGGTATTCATGAAAAACACGATTCATCATGTCCATGAAAGCAGCAGGAGCATTTGTCAAACCAAACGGCATCACAAGGAACTCATAATGCCCATACCTTGTCCTGAAAGCTGTCTTAGGCACATCCACATCCTTCACCTTCAACTGATAATACCCTGACCTCAAGTCAATCTTAGAGAACACAGCAGCTCCCCGAAATTGATCAAAGAGATCATCAATCCTCGGCAAAGGATACCGATTCTTGATAGTCAACTTGTTCAGCTGACGGTAATCAATGCACATCCTCATCGTGCCATCTTTCTTCTTCACAAACAAGACAGGAGCACCCCAAGGCGAAACACTCGGCCGGATGAAACCACGATCAAGCAACTCTTGCAACTGCGTCTTCAGCTCCTTCAGCTCCTTAGGTGCCATTCTATAGGGAGTAATGGACACAGGAGTGGTATTCTCATACAGCTCAATACCAAACTCCACCTCGCGATTAGGAGGTAAACCAGGCAACTCCTCAGGAAAAACATCAGGAAACTCCTTCACAACCCTGATATCCTGCACCCTCAGCTCCTTCGAACTAGGATTCATCACAAAAGCCAAAAAAGCTTCACAACCTTGCCTCAGCATCCTGCTCGCCTCCAAGGTAGAAACAACATTGGCAAGAAACTTCACATTCTCACCAACCACCACCACTTCATAATCATCCGCAAGCCTAAGCGAAACCCGCTTATTCTCACAATCCACAACAGCACGATGCTCAGCAAGCCAATCCATACCAAGGATCACATCAAAACCATAAAAGGGCAACTCCATAAGATCAACAAGAAAGACATGCTCTTGAACAACCAAAGGACATCTTCTATAAAGCTTACGAGTCACAACAGTTTCACCAAAAGAACTAGTGACTCTAACACCAACATCCAAAGACTCAACAGACAAACCAAGCAACTCAGCATGCTCACGAAGAATGTATGAATGCGTAGATCCAGAATCAATCAAAGAAAGCAATGACAAGGATTGCAAAGTAAAGGTACCTGCAATCACATCTGCATCATTCCTTCCTTCGCGCTGAGCATACACCCTCGCTTGGCCTCCACCCTCAGGTTGAATAGCCACAACATGAGCTACACCGCGCCCACCTTCCTCTCGCCTCTGAAAATTACCACGGCCGCGCCCACGACCTCTCTGCGATGCTGCAACAACAGGAGCACGCTCTTGACCACCAGCCATCCTCGGACAATCACGTCTCAGATGATCAGCAGAACCACAGTTCCAGCACTCATAACCAGCTGCTATCACAGGAGCTTGCACCTCCCTCCCAGCACGGGGACAGTCACGCTTCAAGTGACCACGGGAACCACAAATCCAACAAGCACTAGGGTCAGCTCTAGCATTGCCGCCCCTAGCAGGTGCACCTCCACCTCTCTTAGACGAGGACTGAAACCTCTAATCACGCCCTCTCTTGTTCCGTCCACCGGAACTATATTCAGCAGCTCTTTTCCTAGAACTAGCTCCAGCACCCTTAGCAGACAAACTCAGATTCATCTCAATGTCCTTCGATCGACTAACCAACACATCGAAATCATTGTACTCAGCAGCTAACATATAGGTCTTAACCTCCGTCACCAAACCATAACGGAACCTTTCGCACCTTTCGCGCTCATCAGGTACCAACTCAGGTGCATACTGGCTAAGACGTACAAACTGTACCTCATACTCAGCCACACTCATGTTCCCTTGGGTCAGAGACATGAATTCACGCTTCTTTTCATCCAGATATCTAACTCCCAGATATCTCCTCTTGAACGCATGCTGAAAGAACGTCCATGTAACATCAGCATCAGCCATCCCAGAGATTGTGGTCGTCCACCACGTATAAGCATCACCTTGCAGCAGTGACACCACACATACCAGCTTCTGCACATCAGTGCAACTCATCTGTCCCAAGACACGCTTGGTACTCTCCAACCACGCTTCAGACCTCTCAGCTGACATACCCCTAAACTCAGTCCCACCAAGACTGCGCAAACGTTCCAAGGGTAGTCTAGCACCAGCATCTCCCTGATGCCTAGCTCCTTGAGCTCCAGCTACTGCTGCTCGAAACGCACCCGCAATAGCTTGTACCAGCACAGACATGTCAGGTAACGCTTGCCCCTGACCAGCTTCAGGTCCTGCAGCTCCAGCACCAGCTGCCTCAGCTCCAGCTCCAGCTCTTTCCCTCTCCGCACCACCACCACCAGGTGGAGGAGGAGGTAACACAGCACTACCAGTGTGCTCATCATTCACATTCCCTTCCGGGGTCGTAGCCCTCGCGCTACTCCTTAACTCTCTACGTGGTGCCATACTTTACCATGCATAACAATACAAAATAAACAAGTCAGGACCAGCAAGGTAAGCAAATTCCAAGTATTCAAGCTCAATTTCTTTCAAAAACAACATCATCCCTTTAGCTTTTGTTTGGCAATGGGTACCCTCATCATGCATCATCACAACATGCATCACATACACATCATCATATCATAACACTGAACTTGCTTTCACTCAACAAGCATACCAACCAAACCATGCTTCAATCATGCATTCACACATTCCCAATTACTCGAGAACTCAGCTCTGATACCACCAAATGTAACCCCCGTAGCCCGGTCTAGACGGTTGACCCGAACTACGAAGATTACACGGGGAAAACCAAAGTCAACCCGAAAGTCAACCTTGATTAACGACCCTTTTTTTTTCTTTTTAATCTTATCTAGATGCACATTAACCTTAAATGTGATCACACAAACAACATATCAAAAGATCACAAACATCAGAGATCAAACAGGGACCCAATTGAACAAATTACAACTTTAGGGACCAAATTGTAAATTCTGATAAATTAAGGGATTTAACCCAAATTAAAGTTACCATCTTGAAATTAGTCAGGTTTCATGCTTCTCTGTGAAATTTCAGCTCAAAAGGACATCCACAGCTCATGCAATTGATCAAACATGATTCAGGACCAAAACGCAAACATTTCAAAACATGTAACTACCATGTCAGCCCCTCTAACGGTCGACCGTTCCGAAACAGGCTAGCCCTGTTCCGAAACACGGGCCGTTCCGAAACGGGTTCCGGAACATGGCCTCGGCAGAGGCTAAACCGTTTTGAAACGGTGCATACCGTTTCGGACGCCTGGGTTCATGCAAGGCACCCGTTCCGAAACGGTACACCCCTGTTCCGAAACGCCTGCACAAAAACCAGCAAACAAGCATACTAGATCATGCAATTGGACACTCAAACATGCTCCAAACATCACCAAACTTTACCAGCATGCAATTAAACATATTTAACACATATAAGCATCATCAATTCAGCAAGATAACATCTCATGCAAAAAGGCCCAAATTTAAGGTCATGCTTCCTACACAAGCTATCCACTCAAGCTTCAACTTGCAAAACAAGCAATAGAAATTCAATCCAAAAACCAGCAACATCAACCACATACAACATATTTAGGGAGTCATAAACACCTCCCAAAACAAATACATTGGTCCCCCATTGCCAAAAACATACAAAAGCTAAAACACTTATAAAACCTTCATACATTGAGCTTTACTTGTACTTGTTTGCTTGCCTCCTCTTGCTGCCCTCAATGCACTCTAATGCTCTGCATTATTGAATCAAGAAAAAACGAGAGAGCGTAAGCCAAAGCTTAGTGAGGAGTGCTCTTTAAAAACCATTCAATAATGCATTAAAATTCATTTGTAAATCATGCTTGAAAACAACCTTTACACATGCTCAAAGCATACTTTAAATCAAGCAATAACATGCTTCCACATTTCATTTAAACTAGCATCTCATGCTTCAACATAAACATTAAATCATGCATCTCATGCATCTCATGTACAATACATGTCATATTGGCTCAAGTGATACGTTTCATTTAAAAATCAAGTTCAACAACTTTCCCCAAGGACTTTTAAACACCTTGGACCCCAAGGACTTTTAAACACCTTGGCCATGGACTTTTAAACACCATGAATGGACCACACAAGGACTTTTAACCACCTTTGTGTCCGTAGCTTGAATTACCCCAAGGACTTTTAAACACCTTGGCCCCAAGGACTTTTAAACACCTTGGCCCCATGGACTTTTAACCACCATGGAAAGGAGCACCTAAGGACTTTTAACCACCTTAGTGTCCGCAACAAGATTCATCCAAGGACTTTTAACCACCTTGATGATCTTAGATAACAAGGCTCACTCAAGGACTTTTAACCACCTTAGTGACCTTCACTTTTACAAACCATCACTTGCCAATACACACTTTATACATCGTATAATCCACTGTTTTAAAGCATTTAAACCAAGCCATTTCATCATGCATTTCAAAGCATTAAATCATCATTTAACAATGCTTAAAACAAGGTACTCTTACCTAGAGACACCTTCAACACATGGCTTAAAACATCAGCATAAATCATGCTAAAACATCAGCAATTAACATGCTAAAACATGCTTTCCAAAACAGTAGCAAATCATGCAAAATCATCATTTCACATTTCATCAAACATGGCCACCACTTTAAGAGAGTAATCCGAAAACTTACACTTGAGCTTAGCAAAGTTGTTTAGACTTATACTAAGCTCCCAAAACCTTCAACCTTTGGTTAAAAGCTGAAAATCCATTTTCACTCACCGATTACCAAACAAGCCTAGCCAACAAGCTTTCCAAGCTTCCGAAACCTTCCGAAAACACCTCCAAAACTCAAGGATCAACCTCCCCTGTTTCAAGCACATAAAATCAGAACATTAATGCATCCTTATGCATTAAAACACCAGCAACAACAACACAACTCGCTGCTCATCACAAATCTAACAATTTGGCTACCAAACACAACCGAAATCATCTCCAAACACTTCCAAAACTTAACCCAGCCAAGATCCATCACTTCTAACCATTTTTATACATCACATAACATGCAAAAAGATCACAACCACGTCCTTATACCTCCAGGTATAACAGATCACCAATTACACTCCAAAAACAACCAAAAACTCAAGCCAAACTTAGGAAATTCAACCTATCCGGGATTGCATTGATTAAACCTCAACTTCTAATCATTTTATCATTCATTTAACATCAATTTAACACCTCAAAACCCTGCTTAAACAGATCACACGAAATTTTCACCAAAATCACCAAATCTTGCATTTTAGCCAAAAATCAAGATCTCAATTGAAAAGCCTTTAATAAAACATGAATCAAGGATTGAGAACTTAGGAATTTCAGTAAAGAACTGATAGTTTAGAGGAGAAGGACGTTCTTACCTCCAAACTTGAATTTCTCCATTTTAGAGCCAAAATGCTTGATGAATCAACTTGTAAATTGTGAGGTTTTGATGATGAGATGATTAGAAATCAAATGAGAGTTGAAATGAGAGATTAAGAAGTCAAAATCAGAGAAAGAAATCTGAGGAAATCTTGTTTGGGTAGAGAGAAAATGAGAAAAAAGAGAATTTGAGAGAAAATAGAAAAATTAGTTAAGAATTGGTTAAAATGATTTCCCTATCTTTTCTTAATCTTTAAAATCAGATTTTAGACTTAAAATATCTTAGAAAAATCTGGAGAAATCCTTTTTGGAATAATAGCTCCTTAAAGATTCAAAGTTTCAATCCTTTATAAAACTGTCCCGCAACTTTCAAAAATTACATTTTGGTCACTAGCCAAAATGTCAACCTTCCGAACCTCATTTTCCAAAATTGATTTCACAGTTCACTTTTATATATTAAAAGATGATTTTAGAATATTTTTCCATATTTTTAATGCAACCCGAACTAGGTTTTCCTAAATTCACTCTTATATATTCGATCAGCACTTTGACCGAACCGGTCAATGCCAAAACTTCTGAGCCCAAAACCGGGGCGTTACACGCATCGAATCTCATAGGAGGCTATATTGGTAAGCATTGGTAAGTTGTTGCATCGAATTATTGTTCGTAGAAACATTGCTATTGTCATCGGTCTTATTGAAGCATTGAGATATAGAAACATTAAGCATCGGACATTGATATTGCTATTGCCATTGAATATCGACATTGATATTGTTATCGCCATTGTCATTGAGCATTGTTATTGATATTGTTAATGCCATCGTTATTGTTATTGTTATTAAACCTTGGATTCGAAAGGACATTGGATACAATTGGCATACTATAGAATTCATGAGCTCATTGGTACGGGTGAACTACGGTCCTTGGGCTATGGCCTTTGTTGTGGCGAGGCGGAGGGATGTTTGTGTTATTGGTTAATTGGCTAGGCGGAGGGACTAGACCATTCATTAATTTGGCAAGGCGTAGGAATTTGTGTATCCACTATCTTGATTTGATCCAAAGAATAATATAGAAACGTGATATATTTGTCATTGTACATGATTCATAGCATTAATATTGTTAAATCATGAGTTTGGAATGCATATCATTGATATTGACATTTTTTGTGACTACCTCACTAGGAAAAATATGCCTAATGCAATTCATTTCATGCATTTCAAGTTAAAGAAGTTATCATTGCGAGATCAAGGAAATTGAAGGTTTTTGGCAAGTTACAACAACCATGGAGTAATGTTTATCGACCCTACAAACTCCTAGTATGGTGGCATAATAGGTAGACAATTCAAAATTGACCATTTTGATGTATACATGTTGTGTATGGTTTGTGTGTTGTTAAAGGCCTAAAATGACTCTTTTGAATATGTTTAAAATGGACAAATTATGCATGTTTAGCCTAAAAAGGTAAAATCTTAGTCAATGGATTCATATAGCTACGAAATTTAACATGATGGTGGAATATGACTGTAGAAACTATCATTACAGACTTTCATGTAAAATTTTATAGGATTTGGACATAGTATGATAGGTTAAAATGGATTAAAACCATACCAAATTTGTCATTACAGATCATGTCGTACCGATATGGGTGATGGTGTATCGGTGTGGTTGTGCATATTTAGACCAAGTCAACACTAGTCAACAAGGCGTATCGATACTGCCTTGGGAATATCCATACGAATTTTCAACACTTGAAAAATATTGTAGCAGGGTATCGATATAGACACATGGGGTACCGATACTCTGATAATCCCAAACTGGGAGATATAAGTGTATTGATATGAGTTTAGATGTATCGGTGCGCATTTTAGTTTTTGGAGTATGATAATATGTGAAATGTGCATGGCGTAGCGATGCAGCCCTTCGAGTATTGGTACGGAGTCAAGTAATTCGGTAAAAGTTGTTGTAATAATTTTAGAAAGTTATAAGTTGGTCACTTGCTATTGATTAATTTAATTGAAGGAGTGAATGGTATCTGATCAACACAAAAATTTGCATGTACACTGATTACAGGTTGAATTTCATTATGGTAAAGTTAATTTCAGTAAAGACCTTTAAGTTATTGAAATTACAGATTAGTCCTCAAAGCTTGCAAAATTTTAAAATTGGTCATAAACTCAAGACTATCAACTCATATTGAATCACTGCCCCACTGTATAGACTTAGTATTGTAATGAGACATTAGAGTAAACGTTATATTGATTATAATTCACTAAATCATTGAACAAGAATTAAAGTATTGTAATGATCATTACATTGAACTCCGATAACATACTCCGACCCGACTTTCGACCAGGCTGGGAAGGGGGTCTTACACTTGGTACTATAGTGAAATGACTCCTTGACTTAAATAATGGAGATGTAATTAATTGAAAAAAAAAGTCTAAAATTAATTACATATTATTTTATCCCAAATCATACAAGTCCAATGGTCCCTTCGCTAGCTCAAATTTGACTCGATGTGGATTGCTTGATTAAATTATGAACTAAGAAAAAAATGATGGTTGAGAAATAAATTGCGAAAAAATACTTATTCAAGTAATTGGATTTTTTCATGGATGGAATAATTGAAATGATTTGAAAATTAATTTAATAGCTTTGGAAATTATTTAATTGGTGCCAAAGTGATATATTAAATTAATAAATCATTATTTTATTTAAATGGTTTGGAAATTGAACCCAACAAGTGTCCTAATAGAAAAGCGGATGATGTTCATCTTAGGAGACACTGGTTCAAATCGTTATGTCTACATGGTGTATGCGCATTGTCAAAGTGTTTAAAATATCTATGAACAGATATTACCTTAATCACTTTTAGACTATTAAAATATAATTTAAAAATTAATTTAATAATTTTGGACCATTATCTAGTGGAGTCCAAAATAAATATTAAATTAATAAATTATTATTTTGAATTAACGAAGTTGGAAAACTAAAATATAAAAATTAAATAAAATTTTACATAAATTCTAAGACAGTAAAATTATCTTGATTTTACGAAATTAGAATAAAAAGTGGTGGCCCACTTGGAATGCAACAACAAAAATGTTGTGCGTTAAATTGCAATTGACTTTGGGCGCGTCTAACCTACCGCAGGTTATGGTGCGGTACTAACTGAAAATGATATAAAATTTAGAACACGAAACTGAAAATGTTACAATGTTTGATAATATTTTCAGTTGGTGGTAAGTATCAAAACTTTAACTTCGAGTATCGAAACTTTCATTGCTTCTGATAACATTTTAAGTTTTTGTAAGTACCGAAAATGTTATCAAACAGTGTAACATTTTCAGTTTCATATTCTAAATCTTATAACATTTTTAATTGGTGTCGCACATAGCCACACCGTAATTTGTCGTACCGTAAAACTACCCATCAACTTTACAATTGAAATCAACTACAATATGCGGTAGTTTCGATTAAAATTAATATACGGTGTGCTTATTTTAAGCTGGTATATTTCTATTTTAATTACAATAATACTCGTTATTAATTCAAAAGTCTTCTTATCTCTCCTTACAAATAGAGATGCTTGACGTTATTATTTTAAATCTAGAAAATTCCCACAAAGCCTTGCGCATATACTAGAGTATACTAGAATAAAGAAAGGAATAATTCTTGGAATTATTTGAAATTTCCAACAAGAAAAATTCTTGAAAAATAACCATAAGTATTATTTAGAATTTTTGGTATTTTTCATGTGTTCATAAATTGTTTTGTGCCCACACACCTAGCATCCGCGTGTGTGAGAATAGTTAAGAAGATCTTTTGGTTGGAAGTATAAATCTAGTAGAAGCTTGGGTCGTGTAAAATAATCTAGAGACTTACCATGAGATTTGCGTCAAACATAGGATATCGCCGTGACATTGAATTCTCAAATACACAGGTACTTGATCATGAATTGTATTTATTGTATTAAATATCATGTTTGATCCGTTTTAAAGAAAATTTTAAAAAGATTCCGCTGCGCCTGTTTCTAGTTTTTTTAAATCAGGACCAACAATATGATCTACTTAGGTTCTTCGTGTCTTATAAATGAATTCAAAATTTGTATGGAAAAGAAATTTGAAATGACAGATTTTGGAGATATTTTCTTGGGGTTAAAGATGGCGTATTTGTGTCGCAAAAGAAATATGTTGCTGATTTGCTCAAAAAAATCAACATGTGGAGCGACACCAATGGATTTGAATGATGATGGTACTGAAGCCGGAGTTTTAGAAGTCTAGTTGGAGCCTGGAGGCTTGATTTACTTGAGGAATCTCTTTTGTTGTTGGAGTTATTTCCATCAAAAAGGGTCTTACGGTGGAATTCTTGATTTGGGGCTTCAGATTTCAAGTTGAGTAGTTATACTTATGCATATAGAGATTGAGTTGGATGTTTGGAGGATAAGAAGAAGCTTATCGAGTTATGTCTTTGGTTTTGGGTAAGCTTCCATTTGTTGGAGTTAATAAAAAAAACAACTTTATCGTCATCAGAAGCTGAGTATACGACTGCAACTTTATCAGCGTGTCAAGCCTTATGGTTAAGAAGGATCCTATTCCTAGCCGATGTTAATAAAAAAACAAGATGAAGCAATTCACAACTGTAATCTACTGTGGCGATTTCCATATCCAGTAGTCCATCCTTTCATGGAAGAACCAAACATATCGATATTCGAGTACATTTCATTCATGATCTTGTGTCTGATGAATCGATTGTTCTAAAATACTGCAACACGAATGAGTTTTGATCGGGTTTTTATTAAGGGTGAGGTCGGTTTAGATTTAGGGCAAAAAATATCTGATTCGGAGACTAATTGTATAATTTTCTCATATATTTTATTAAGGATATCTGCAATAATGCCTCCTCTTTATAATTTTTTTACAATTAGATTCTTAAAAGTGGTTTTTTTTTCAATTGGGTCCCTAAAATTATTTTTAATTTTTTTATAATATGGTCCCTAAAATTGCTTTTATATATATATCAGATCAAGTTCGGATTAAGATATATAATTTTTAGATCGAGTTAGAGTGAGTCAAAAACCTGACACAACCCATGCTCATCCCTACTTGTAAAAGTTATATTGAGTGATAAGATTAGGATGCCGGTTGGAAGAACAAAAAAATGGTTGAGGATTTGGTTGTGTTTGTTTTAGGGGATATTGTTCTAGGTCAGCCATCACGACTGATTCATTGGGTTTGAAAGTCAGTTCACCCTGGTTGTATTGGACAGAAAGTCAGTTCACCCATGCTCATCCCTACTTGTAAAAGTTATATTGAGTCATATTTCTTTCATATACGATATACATAAATATATTTCTTCGCGTTTGAATCCCTAATTCCATTCTCTTTTTTTCACCTTATTTTTCTTTGATTCTTGAAGAAATCTTGGGAGAGAAAAAAAAAAACCTATTCCTTTTTATTTTGATAACCCAGACTTGAAGAAATATTACTGGTTGGCGTGTACCATAACCAGCAATGTTTAAAGCTGAAGCAGGTCATGATTGATGCTCATAATCTATAGGTCATTTTGGTAAAGAATTGAACTTTTGATAGTGTCGTTCTCGAGTTTAATTCCATAGATGTTTTGATTCGATACTCGAGTATGCAGACTGAGTTTGATATGATTGTAAATGACTGCATTATTTAACAAATGTAGCTTAGTTGTAAGCAAACTGTGTTATTTTTGATATCATAAACCTTGGTGTGGTGGACGATGACAGAACAAGAAGGAAAGAAACTAAATCATAACAAGAAGACCATTGAAGTCACACCAACTATTCTAAATGTTTCAGCCCACCTGTAAGATTGTACTTTGGGTGTACTCCCGGGCCCTTTCTGGAACCCATTCTCCTTACTACTCAAGTCTAGCTCATCCATTGGTCCATATGGGTCAATAAATCATTATCATAGGGCAGGTGCTGTAGGGCCCTAGGTTACCTGTTGGATTAGAGGGTCTACTAATTTCACACTTCATTCTATACTAATAGAGATCATTCCAAGAGGGTAGGGGTGCCTTTCATTTCTCACACGGGGGTGTAAAGACGAAAATAACACCCATACATCTTAATATTATCAAAGTAGCACCCTAAATTCTATATTTTCAGACTAGCACTGTTATAGTGAACTCGTCGCACAAGTACGATGAGTTCGAATAAAATATTTTTTATTTTTTAAAATTGGCCGTAGAGCTATGGCAAGGTCAAAAAAATTAAAAAAAAATCGTGTTTTAACTTAATTAATCGCATTAATAGATGATTAGCATATCTAATTGGAACTTGTTGTGCATACATGATAAGTTTCAATTAAATTTTTTAAAATCAAATTTTTTTACTAAAGGACGAAAATGAAAAAAAAATAAACTATTAGAAACTCACTTCTCATCTTTAATGTATTGAAGAACGAAAATAAAAAAAATGAAATGACTTCGTTATTTAGCTCCATGATTTGCAAAAAAAAAAAAAAAGATTTTGGCATTAGCTATATATATGCCTAGCTAGAGTGTAAGCCTTTGTTTCTTATCAACGTAGGATTCTTGGAGCTACATAGTTTGCTAATTGCTACTATATTTTAGCTTCAAGAATCCCACATTGATAAGAAAAAAAGGTTTACACTCTAGTTAAGCCTATATATATAAGCTAATGCCAACATCTTTTTTTTTTTTGTAATTTATGGAGTTAAATATCAAAGTTGGTTCCTAATGTAGTTCAATTTTTTTTATTTTTTGTTCTTCAATATATTGAAGATGCGAAGTGGGTTCCTAATAGATGGGTTCTTAATAGTTTTTTTCTAGGTTCGTAAAAAATATAAGTGGAACTTGCCTAGCATGCACATCGAGTTCCAATTACGATTTGCTAATCATTTGTTAATGCGATTACTTAAGTTAAAACACAAAAAAATGGAAAGTTTTTTAACTCGTCGTGCTTTTACGGCGAGTTTAATTTTTTTTTTTGAAAAAATAATATTTTACTCGAACTCGTCGTAGAAGCACATCGAGTTCACTATAATAGTGCTAGTTTGAATATAGAATTTTAGGTGTTAGTTTAGTAATATTAGGATATAGGAGTGCTATTTTGGTCTTTAAACCCAATCAGACAAGTTAATTCCCCCAAATAAAAAAAAACAATTGCACTGACTCTTTTACCCTCTCATCGAATATAAGTTGTAATGAAATTCATCAAGTCCCACCAAAGCCCAAAAGATAATATTTATTTTCATTTTGGTTTTACTTGACCAATTTGGTAGTGACATATTTTACCATCTTATTGGTTGAATAAAATCATTAAAAATGTTAATAAAAATTAGTTATTATATAACTCGATCTCAGAAAAACTAATTAAAATCTATCAAATTAACCATTAAGACAAGTTGATGTTCTTATAATTTCTTGCCAATATATGATATACAATACATAACTTCACCCTCCTCTCTAGGGATGTAAAAAGCTGACTCGGCCTGCGAAACTGACTGAAACCGACTTGAGTCAGACTGCTTGTGACCTGAGATGGCGGTGATCCGAAATCAATTCGAGTCTGAACTGGTGTTGACCTGAACCCGAGTTGGACCTGGAAATTTTGGATCTACACCCGACCTAAGAACGACCTGAACCCGAAATTAACCTGATAATGTGATAATCGAACCTGACCTGCATACGACCTGATATGATCCTAAACAGAGATTAACCTAGTAAATAACTAATACTACCCGACCTGTTATCAATCTGGCATGTTATGAACCTGATTTGTAATTGACTCAACTTGTAAATGACCTGACTTGTTATTGAATTGATATAATATTTACATGACTTGGTATTTATCTAACTTGTAATAACTAAAAAGACAATTGATAAATTTATGAGATAATGAATTTATTATATTATAGTGTGACAAAATGCATCTTCACAATTTAAGGTACATGATTAACTATGATCATTAAATTAATATGTTTATTTTTTATATTTATTAATTATAGTATATAAAAATATTTAAAAGTTTTATTAAATATCTAAATGTTGTCAACATAATTCCTTAAGCTTTATGATTTATGGTTTAATATTAACAGTTTATGGTTTAGTTTAGTGTTATTGGTTTATGAGATTAATTCTGATTCTCTAAGATTTATGGTTTAGTTTAGTGTTTAGTTTAGGGTTATTGATTTATGTGATTAATTTGGACTTCTTAAAGTTTAGGGTTTAGTATCAATGGTTTATGACTTAGCTTATGGTTATTGGTTTATGAGATTAATTTTAATTCCTTAAGGTTTATGGTTTTGGGTTTAGTATTAATGGCTTATGGTTTATGATTTATGCATTTGAATTTGACTAAATATTTAAATCAAAGCTTCATGTGTACAATTGAACTAAATTAAAGTTTCAACTTTCGTGTGTACAATTACATATTTACATCCAAATCAAAATTTGTGTATAATTATATTAAGGGAAAACTACACCAGTGACCACCGAAAATATTGGGGATACCTATTTGAACCACCGAATTAAAGAAAACGTCAATCACACCACCAAACTTATTAAATCAACCTATTTTGACCACCGCCGTTAAAAAATTAACGGAGGGGTGACGGAAGTGCCACGTGGCAGTTAACAGGATATTTTTAAAATTACATGTTTAGTCCCTGTTATTTACTTATTAAATCAATTTGATCCTAATTTTATTTTAATTAAATAAAAATTAATCAACCAATCAAATTATGACACATGTCATCACCCAATTGGATTAATTTAATTTATTTTGTTTAATATTTAATATATTTTTTCCTCCAATCAGGTGGTGACACGTGGTTAAAGGAAATTTAAAGAAGAAAATGAAGATGGCAATATGGTGGTTCGAACTTGGGACATGGGGATAAAACCCCCAAGCTTTAACCATTGAACCAAACTGCTCTTAGTGTTATAGTTTGCACCTTTTATATACATATCTTATAGTTTAGTAACCTTTTAATTATTTAACCTATGTTCGAATCTGAACTTCCAAAGGTGATGCATCGGGACCTTGTACTGCAGTGTGCAAAGACTGTAATTGGCAAAGGAAAATTCGTCAGGAATGAGCCCCAAAATATTGGCAGAAAATATATTTTGCTTTATGCTCCAAGCATGCGGAGAATTGTTCTTGTAATTGCACTCTGTAGTGATTAAAAATAATTAAAATTTAGTCGTTGTTACACATCCGAGATTGCTTGTATGTTGATTAAGTCAATTAATTATGCTTGAGTAGAAACTGTTTCTTGCAAGATACACAGTGAAGAGCTTTTAAATTGAATGATTTCTTCTTGAATCTTTCCATGTATGCAACAGATTTCGAGAACGATTTCTTCTTGAATGTTGCAGCTAGAGTGAACTTTGGTGCTTTAACGAATGATTTAGTGAGGTAAAGTATGAACTGCTATGGCATCTGAGAACTGTTTGATGTTTTGCTTCATTTGCAAGGTATTTGATTGATATCTGTGTTGATTTATGAAAACTGAATTTGCATTTATAGGTACCCAGATGATCCATATGACAGATTTTGGGAGTCTGATCTCGATAAGAGGCAAAATTTTCTTGTAGGAGTGGCACCTGGAACAGAACGAATCAAGACGTCGAAGAACGTTGATATAAGAACGAGAGAATATCCACCCGTTAAAGTGATGCAAACAACAGTTGTTGGCACTGAAGGAGAGCTTAGCTACAGATTGAACCTCGAAGGCTTCCCTGCCAACGCTCGAGCCTATGCATACTTTGCTGAAATTGAAGATTTGGCTCCGAATGAAACCCGGAAATTCAGTATGAGAGAGCCGTATGTCCCTGATTATAGCAATGCTGTAGTAAATATAGCTGAGAATGCCAACGGGAGCTACACGCTTTATGAACCGAGTTACATGAACGTTTCTCTCGATTTTGTTCTGTCATTTACCTTTTCCAAGACCAATGATTCTACTCGAGGACCACTCCTTAATGCAATTGAGATAAGTAAATACCAGCAGATTGCTGCAAAAACTGACAGGCGAGATGGTAAGATGGCCTTGGGGTGTTTTGATTTTTTGAACTTTTGATCATATTGCACATTAGCACTAAGAGCATCAAGATATGTATATAAAAGGTGCAAACTATAGCACTAAGAGCAGTTTGGTTCAATGGTTAAAGCTTGGGGGGTTTTATCCCCTTGGTCCCAAGTTCGAGCCACCATAATGCCATCAACTTGATTTGATTGGAGGAAAAAATATATTAAATTAATCCAATTGGGTGATGACACGTGTCCTAATTTGATTGGTTGATTAATTTTTATTTAATTAAAATAAAATTAGGATCAAATTGATTTAATAAGTAAATAACAGGGACTAAACATGTAATTTTAAAAATATCCTGTTAACTGCCACGTGGCACTTCCGTCACCCCTCCGTTAATTTTTTAACGGCGGTGGTCAAAATAGGTTGATTTAATAAGTTTTGTGGTGTGATTGACGTTTTTTTAGTTCGGTGGTTCAAATAGGTATCCCCAATATCTTCGGTGGTCACTGGTGTAGTTTTCCCTTATATTAAATCAAAATTTATATGGTATAATAATAATGTTCGAATTGAATTAACTTATTAAACTTAGGATCTAATTGAGCTAAATTAAAACTTAGAAGTATAAAGCACGGACATAATTAAAAGAATTCTAAAATTAAATGTGAAATTTCAATTAAATTAATTTAAATTAGGACTCAATTGAATTAAATTAAACTCTAAAAGTGAAAATTTGTGACTTAAATGAAAAACATCTAAAGTTGGAAGGGCTAAAAATAATTTATCCTAACCTAGAAACCCACGCGGGTGGGAAACTTTCCCTCCCAGCATTTCACTTTAATTAAAATCATGAAAAAAAATAATTGGTAGGGTGAAGGACAAAAAATTGGAGGAAATTAAGTCCTCTAATTTTTAGGTTCTTTCCCTCCAAAATCCAAATAGAATCTTTTTAAATTTGATTCAATAATTAATTGCTCATTTGGCATTTGCCTCCTAATTTTTTTGCTTAGTGATTAATTATCTTTTAGGTCCTTACTTGTTTAAAATTTTCATTTTAGTCCTAGTATTCACTTTTAAATTTTAGTTTAATTCAATTTAGTCATAATTATATATATATATATATATATATATATATATATATATTAAAATTGTAAAATATTTTGGCATCCTAAGGGATATTTTGGTTCATATTAATCCCTAAAATTTTATTTTTATTTGAAATTTACCCACAGTTACCATACTAAAGTCTATTTGTACATGGTAAGACCCAACTTGAACTTCAATTGGAATCGATATTCCCCGGCCTAAATTTTATCTGTCAACAATGTGATCTAACCTGAATGTGGCCCGACTTGAAGTCCATCCGAACCTGAATTAACCAATTAATTAACTGATTCGGACCCGAACCATTTTAGCTTGAACTAAAACTTACCCGACCTGAAATTAACACGACTCGAACCAGAACTTAATCTAATTTGAAATCAACCAGATAATGACTTGAATCTGAGTAGACCTGAACTCGACCTAATCCGAGTCGAACCATTAAATTGACTTGACATAATCCGTATCTGATTTGATCTGACCTGACATGATCTAACTTGAAGCTTGAACGATTACCTGATTTCACATCCCTACTCCTCTCTTTTTCCATCAACACCTGCAGCTTTGTGCGACTAACATCATCAGCATCAAAAGAAGCATCTATGGGAGATTTCAAATTTTAGTATAATAGAGGGAGTAGAATCATAATTTGACCTATGATTAATTAATTTAGAAATGAGTTAATTGCAGCACACATCCCTAAACTATGACTCTTACTAAAAAATGGTCCCTAAACTTTTTAACATTCTAATTTCGTCCTCAAACTATGGCACTCATTCTAAACTGGTCCCCAAACTTTTGAATATTCCATTTTCATCCCTAGACTATGACCCTCATTCTGAATATGCCCTAAACTTTTTGAATGTTCTAATTTCATCCTCAAATTATCATTTATGCCACATCAATGTTTACATGGCAATTAACAATTTTTATAACGGTTTTATTGACATATGATTTGATTAGCATATACTGATAATTTGATGATGAAACTAAAATGTTAAAAAAGTTTTAGGACTAATTTAGAATGAGAGTCAGATTTTGGGATAAATTTGAAACACTCAAAATTTTAGGGACTAATTTAAAATGAGGGTCATAGTTTGAGAATGAAATTAAAATATTTAAAAGCTTAGAGACTGATTTAGAATAAAAATCATAGTATGGGGAAGTGTGGTGCAATTAACTCTTTAAAATTTAAATTAAGAATTGATGTGTTTGTTATATTAGTGTGGTATAAAACCATTATAATCGTCAACAAGCATGGAAAAGGAAGAGACGATGTAGATGGTGATACAATTATTTATCGGACCACCATAGAGGAGGTATAAAAAACTATGCCCAAAAGGTAATGCTTTACTTTCATTTTGGTTTTACTTGACCAATTTAATAGTGACACATGTTATCACCTTATTTGTTGAATAAATTCATTAAAATGTATCCTGGAACATTGATTATGATTAGGTTTAAATTTAAATTTAAAGTAACTAAAAATTAGATACTATATGACTCAAACCAAGGAAAACTAAGTGAAAAGATATCAAATTAACCACTAATACAAGTTGTTACTCAATTAATTTCTTGACAAGAAATGATATATAATATATAATAGGCATTATTATATGAAAAACCTTTTTTAATAGTTATTTATGAAAATGACCGTCAACCAATGTTATTTAGAAAAAAGACTCTCAAATCGTCCACATAAGGCGACCTCACGTTCTGGGAAACGCGTACCATGACCTCGCGTTGTACACGTAGTGAGGTTTGTCTAACGTGGGCCGCCTCTTCATATTTTGTAATTTAAAATTAGTGGATAAGACATCGCGTTTTCCAATACACGAGGTCCACGAGATTTTAAAGAGGCACATTTATATATCGTTGTAATAATTGTAGTGACCTCACGCTTTACACATAGTGAGGTTTCATTAACCGTTTGAAACCCTAAACACTAATAAATGTATTTAAAAGGTTATAATTATTTGACTTAAAATAGGTATCTTGTAGCCCCCTCGTCCCGGTCTAGCCGACAGGCCGGTCCGAACGGGTTACACGGGGAAAATCGAAGCAAAACCCGCTAAGGCCTCACTCCGATTAGCAACCCTATTTTTTCATTTAATTATCTTATCTAGATATCATATTAATTCCTATGGGCGAAGGCGATAGAGGAAAACGATAACAAACGGTCCAAACGGGACACAAGGCAACTTAAATTTACCAAGTGACATATTAGTCCAATATCATGCGTACGAAGCGAAACCATTCATAAACGACACATAAGAACTCACAAGGAAGCTTACAAACATTCGAGACTAAAACGCAACGTTCAAGGACCTTTGAAGATGCCAAAAGCCAATTTATTTGCATGCGTTTCGGAACAGGCTTGCCCGTTCTGATACACGGGCTCCAGTTTAAAAGCAAGACCAAGCCGTTCTGATACGGTCCACTTTGTTCCGGAACAGGGGTCCTCAGTAACAAAATGTATCGAAAGGAGTTTCGAAACGGGGGTTCACAATCTCGAAATATATTGAAACGAGTTTCGAAACGGGGGCTCACAGTATCAAATCGTATCAAAATGGCACCACCCTCGTTCCGATACGAGTATCCCTGGAGCTACACCCGTTTCGAAACCCTCTCGAGCGTTTCAAAATACCTGCACCCAGATTGGCCTAAAAACATACTTAGACACTTCCAAAGGTTTCCAAACGTGTCCCAAATCATCAAAACCATAAAGCAACATATCATGCATACGTTCTAGATGAAAGGAATACTAATCACATCATTCGACATGCATTTAAGCAACAATTTAGATTTCAAGCTCTAAGCTCACAAGAACACTTAGATACAAAAACACTAACATACCAAAACACCAAGCGATTCATACATGGCAACATTAGACCTCAGCATAACATAGCATCACCATTTTAAACATGTTTGAACATAAACAAACCATAGTGAAGGAGTTTGGACACCAACTCCATAACATACAAAACTAGCATTCCCATTGTCTAAGCCTTATTACACAACGTAAACCATACTTTGAGCTTAATGAGAACTCCAAGAGTTTCCTCCCTTGCCCACTTGCCTCCCGAAGCCTCTAACGATCTGCATTGTTGAAGAAAAGAGAGCGTAAGGTTTAAGCAAAACCATTTAAGGAAAGACGTAATGAATCACAATCATCACAATACAAGGTATGAACATGCATAACCCAAAACCCGGTGGGACTACACATCACCGTTCAACTAGTAGTTTTCCGATGGGACTACACATCACTTTACTCTTCTACTATTCACTATCGGTGGGACTACACATCACCGTAGTAACAAAAACCATCACGTGAGGCTCGACACCAACAACGACTACACAACAACATTAAACGGAGAGTAAAAACAATCTACAAACATCATTACCTCACACATATCACGAGAACTAAAAATCAACCAACAAACGAGATTAGATGAACTTACTCTTGGGTCTAGGTTACTCTCTAAGACTCCACCCAAACCCCAAACCTTCATTGAACATAAATAAGATTCCAAATTAGTATCCACTCACCGATGAACCCAAACAGAAGCCGAAACACCCATCTCAAGCCTCTGTAGCACCTGGTATCGCACCCGAAGCACCCGAACCCGATTCCTCTATTTAGAGCAATCCAAATCATACTATTACGACACTAATACACTTGTAAACCAGTAGCAACCCGAAAACTCACTCTTGCAACTAAAACACGTCAATTCGAATCCAAATTTCATCCAAACTTCACAATTTTCGTTCTAAAAAAACCCACACTGAAATCATCCATTCCAACCATCAAAACACATCCAAAAACATCTAGAAACATCCCTCATCATCAAAGGAACCACCAGCCACGTTTTCAACCTAAAACCAACCCAAACCCATCCTTTTCAACCTAAAAATCTCATTTTTATACCCATTTCAGGATTTCAACAAAACCTCACCATTTTAACATATGATACACTTAAGAGCTTGATTATAACATATATTAACTTCACAAATCAAAAACCCAATGAAAAACCTTCAAAGCTTGCACCTTTTTTCTTAAAATTTGAATACTTGAAGAACTTCAAAAATGGTGTTTATGAAAAACTAAAACCATAGAAACGTTAAGGATGATGAGGAGAAGTCAAAAACACATTTACCTTGATGAAAGCTCTTGAAATCGTGAAGGGGGAGATGGAATAGTGTTTGGGGTTTGGGGAGGTTTTGTGTCGTGATTTTTGGTTTGAAGGGGAGGAAGAAGATAGCTTCAAAAAAATATTTCTTTTTACTTAAAATCCCATCTTCCATTTTCATTAATGGCATTTTTGTAAATAAAAGCAACTTTTATAAAATCATCATTTTAAATCCCAATTAACCCGAACTAATCCTAGATCAAAATCGATAAACTCTTGGGACCTAAACCGGGGCATTACAACTCTCCCCCACTTAAGGAATTTCGTCCCCGAAATTACCTGACAGAAAAACATACGGAAATTGTCTTTCTATGTCTTCCTTCCTCTCCCATGTAGCCTCCTCCACACCTCGGTGGCTCCACAGAACCTTGACTAACTCAAAAGATCTCCCACGCAACAATTTCCTGTCCGTAGCGAGAATCTTAAACGGCTCTTCATCATACGATAAGTCGGGGTTCAACTCAATCTCTTCCACTGGCATGACATGAGATGGATCCGATCTATACTTTCAGAGCATCGATACATGGAGAACATCATGAGTCTTTTCTAACTCGGTCGGGAGTCTCAATCTATACGTAACGGGACCGATCCTCTCAACCACCTCGTAAGATCCAATGAATCTCGGACTTAACATACCCTTCCTACCAATCCTCATCACCTTCTTCCAAGGTGAGACTTTCAAAAACACCTTCTCGCCCACGACATACTCTATCTCTTTTCTCTTCAAATCGACATACAACTTTTGTCGGTCTGAAGCTGCCCTCAAGCGATCACATATCAACTTTACCTTCTCGGTAGTGCCCTTAAGCAATTCAGGCATCGGTACAAGCTTTTGTCCGGCCTCGGCCCAACAGATAGGTGTTCTACACCTCCTACCATACAAAGCTTCATACGGTGCCATCTAAATACTAGCCTGATAACTGTTGTTGTACGCAAACTCTACTAACGGTACATGTTTCTCCCAAGACCCCTGAAAGTCGATAATACAACACCTCAACATGTCCTCCAACACCTGAATCACCCTCTCTGACTGACCATCTGACTGCGGATGATACGAAGTACTGAAGTTAAACCAAGTACCCAAAGCACGATGCAAGCACTCCCAAAATCTAGTTGTAAACCTCGGATCTCGGTCTGACACAATCAATTTCGGTACCCCATGCAACCTCACTATCTCACTGATGTACAGATCGGGCAACTTATCTAAGGGGTTGGTAGTATGAACAGGTATGAAGTGAGAACACTTAGTAAATCTATCGACTATCACCCATACTAAATTTTTCTTCGAAGGAGTCAACGGTAAACCCGACACAAAGTCCATGGTAATACGTTCCCACTTCCATTCCGGAATCTTCAACGACTGTAACAAACCTGAAGGAAACTGATGCTCGACTTTAACTCTCTGACATACCATGCACTTACTCACAAACTCGGCCACATCTTTCTTCAACCCAACCCAGTAGTACTCTTCTTTTAACCCACGGTACGTCTTCGTACTACTTTGATGCATAGCAAAAGGACTGTTATGTGCTTCATTCAAGATAGTACGCCTCAACTCAGAATCTTCCGGAACAACTATCTTATCCTTGAAACATAAGATCCCGTTCTCACCAAAGCAAAATTCTGTAGGCCTATCCTCGGCTATATCTTGCACGTGAGGTGCCAGAGACTCATCTTGCAACTGCTTCTCTCGAATCAACTGAACCAACGAAGGCTTAACCTGTAACTCGGCTATCAAACCACCGTCGCGTGACATACTCAATCTCGCAAACATAGCTCGTAACTCAACTGCCACTTTTCTACTCAAGGCATCGACCACTACATTTGTCTTACACGGATGGTACTCTATCGTAAGGTCGTAATCCTTAAGGAGCTCTAACCACCTACGTTGTCTAAGGTTCAACTTTCTCTAAGACATCAAGTACTTCAAACTCTCATGGTCGGTATAAACGATGCACTTCTCACCATAAAGATGGTGTCTCCAGATCTTCAAAGCAAACACTACTACGGCTAACTCAATATCATGAGTGGGATAGTTCTTCTCGTGAACCTTCAACTGTCTCGAAGCATAAGCTACAACCTTACCTTCTTGTATAAGCACACAACCTAAACCTACATATGATGCATCACTGTAAATCACAAACTCTTTTCCCGGCTCAGGCTGAATCAAGATAGGAGCTTCGGTCAAAGCTTTCTTCAATTTCTCGAATTCTTGTTGTCTTGCATCTGACCACTCATACAGAACATTCTTCTGAAGCAACTTGGTTAGAGGAGCCGCCATCTTTGAAAATCCCTTGACAAATCTTCGATAATATCCCGCCAAGCCTAGGAAACTACGGATTTCTGGCATTGACTTTGGTTGCTTCCAATTCACTATGGCTTCAATATTCTTGGGATCCACACTAATCCTATTGGCCAAGATCAAGTGACCTAAGAAGACTACCTCTTTAATCCAAAACTCGCACTTACTCAACTTGGCATACAACTAATTCTTAAGCAAAGTCTGAAGCACTAACCGCAAATGCTCATCATGCTCTTCCTCGGTCATAAAGTACACTAAGATGTCATCTATGAACTTTACCACAAACTGTAGAACTAATGTTTTGATATAATAATTGAAAAATGTTTTGGACTGATTTAAAAAGAATTCAAAACTATTTCCAAAGTCCAAATAACTTGAAACTATGTTTAAGGGATGTTTTTAAAGGTTTTTACATGTTTTCAAAGCCAAACTAAACAAAACCATCCAGGTGTATCGAAACACCCTTAGGCGTTTCAATACGGTGTCTTCTAGTGTCAAAACGTTTCGATACGAGTATCGAAATGGGTCTTTTGTGGATGAGGTTTTTGCCCAGCGTTTCGATACGGGCTATGCCGTTTCGATACGCCTACGTGGCATCGACCACAACGGTCATAAACCCCAACGGCTATTTCCCAACTAACATTTAAATGCAGATCATTTCGATACGGTACTAGACGTTTCGATACGGGTGTTTTGATACGGCCATCATCGTTTCGATACGAGTGTTGCAACGACTCTTTCTACTTGAGGAGTGTATCGAAACGGGTTCAAGTGTTTCGATACGGTTAGCAGCAGAACATCATTTATGGTGGGAAATAAAGTCCTCAACGGCTCCAATTCAACCCCAATGGCTAGTAACGGATACAAACTCATTAAAGAGTATAAAAGGGACCTCCAAGCATCAAGATATGGTTAATGCTTCAATTTTCAATCAACAAATGATCAAGAATTGTCTTTGTACTTAAATTGTCATTTCTTTGTATAGGCAAACACTAGTGAGCCAAAATTGTCATATTTGCTCAAGTGTTTTAGGTTTTGGGTGAGAGCTTATTTGTGCGAACAATCACATATTAGAGGGATTTAAGTTTGCTTATCTTTTCTATTTTGTAAAGAGGGTTTGATTAAGGCTTTGGGTAAAAAGCTTGATCGGTGTATAAGGGTTTCCTCCTAAGCTTAGAAAAGGGGACGAATCAATAGTGGATTGATTGGAAATCCTTAGTGGGAAGCTAAGGTAGTGGATGTAGACCTTGGTTAGAAGGTTGAACCACTCTAAAATCTTTGTGTCATTCATCTTTTAGCTTCCACACCACATCCACCCAAAATTCCACCTCTCCACCACTTGGTGAGCAAGATCGGTTGAAGGAATCGAGCACCTTAAAACTCAACAATTGGTACCAGAGCGTGGCTCAATCGAAGAGGATTAACATCCTATTGAGAAGATCCGGCAAGCTCGATCAACATTTCACACAACCGGCTCAATGGCGCAATCCATCGACAAACCGCCCTTCTTCGACGGAACCCACTATGTCCATTGAAAGATAAAGATGAAGTTTTTCATTAAGTCAAGAGACTACAAGCTATGGGACATATTTGAAGATGCTCCATTCGTGCCTCAATGAAGTAAAGCGGAGTGGAGTGCCGACGATCGCAAGAAGATGGAGCTAAATTGTAAAGCCTTGCACATTCTCTTTTGTGCATTTGGCCCAACCATCTATGAGAAGATGTCTTCTTGTGAGAGTGCCAAGGAGGTATGGGACAAGCTTGAAGTCACATACGAGGGAACCGATGAAGTTAAGGAGACCAAGATTGGGCTCCTCACCTTAGAGTATAAGAACTTCAAGATGGATCCGGAATAGAACATCGAGAAGATGTTTGATAGGTTCTCCACTATCACCAATGGTCTCAAAGGCTATGGAGAAGCCATCCCGGAGGAAAAGATTGTCCGAAAGCTCATCTACTCACTTCCTGAGTCTTGGAACTCAAAGAGGACCGCCATCATCGAAGCCAAGAATTTGAAGACCTTAAAGCTTGATGAACTCATGGGGTCACTTCTTACTCATCAAATCATGAAGAAGAACAAAGAATATGAGAAGAATATGGAAGAAATTAGAGCTATGGGGGAGAAGAAGATCAAAGGGCTTGGCATCAACACAAATGTCATTGCTCTCAAGTCCTCCACTTATCATCATGCAGATTCTTGTGAGGAGGAAAGTGGAGATGAAGAGATGGCCTATCTCTTCAACAAATTTGCTCGGTTCATAAAGAGCGAAATGGAAAATTCCAAGCATGAATCGAGGAAGAAGATGAAGGAATCCCACAAATCCAACAAGAGGGGATCATCTTCAAAGCAAGCATATGTGGTCACATGGAGCGATGAAGACTCCACCGATGATGAGGTAGCCCACCTATGCTTGATGGCCCTCAATGAGGGGGAGGTAACTTCTAACTCATCTATTTCAAATTCATATACATTTGATGAGTTGCAAGATGCCTATGATGATTTGCTTTTGGAATTCAAGGCATCATTTTCATAAAAACAAAAAGTTGATTTCAAAAATAAAAATTGAGAATGATTTTCTTTCCAAAACAAATCTTGAACATGAAGCAAAATTGAAAGATTTTGAACAAAAATGTTTTGACTTACAAAATTCTCTTCTTAAAGTTCAAAAAGAAAAAGATTTGATTTCCAATGAACTTCAAAAGAAAAATGATTTTGGAAAATCAAATTTTTATGTACGACAATCTAGTGCCTCTAGATTTGTGAAAGGAAAATCTTTTAGAAGTATTTGGGTCCCAAAAGGACTTAGTACTTCAATTAAAAAGGATGACATTGAAGAATGGATTCCTAAGGGGACTAAAGTTTGTGCTACTAATATTTATGGATCCAAAGCAATTTGGATACCAAAAATCACATGATTGTCTTTTGCTAGGTGTGATGGAGATGTTCAATAAGTCCAATCAATGAGGGGGAGCTCCATGCACACAAGGAAGAACACTTGAAGAAGGAAGGCTTCACATCCTCCCTTGAGTTCAAGTGTGGTAAAATCTAGTTGTTTTTGCTTTTACTTGTTTTATTTTTCATTTAATTCAACTAGAAGATCATATATGTTGGACTAACATTTTTAATGATGCTTTGAGTAAGGGGGAGCCATTTTAAAACCAAATTGTTATTTTTGTCAAATTTTTTTCCTCTATTGTTATTTTGAAATTAAAATTATTTTGAATTCTTTTTGATATAACAAAAAGAGGGAGAAATGTGGTTTGAAAAATTGGATTTTCAAATGAATAACGGGGAGCTGTATTTGATTTCATATCTTTAATCTCCGATTCACATTTTTAAACTTAAAGGGGGAGAATCCCAAACAATTTTCAATTTAGTTTTATTATATCAAAATGGGGGAGATTGTAAAACTAATGTTTTGATATAATAATTGAAAAATGTTTTGGACTGATTTAAAAAGAATTCAAAACTATTTCCAAAGTCCAAATAACTTGAAACTATGTTTAAGGGATGTTTTTAAAGGTTTTTACATGTTTTAAAAGCCAAACTAAACAAAACCATCCAGGTGTATCGAAACACCCTTAGGTGTTTCGATACGGTATCTTCCAGTGTCAAAACGTTTCGATACGGGTATCGAAATGGGTCTTTTCTTGATGAGGTTTTTGCCCAATGTTTCGAGACGGGCTATGTCGTTTCGATATGCCTACGTGGCATCGACCACAATGGTCATAAACCGCAACGGCTATTTCCCAACTAACATTTAAATGCAGATCGTTTTGATATGGTACTAGGTGTTTCGATACGGGTGTTTCGATACGTCCATCATCGTTTCAATATGGGTGTTGCAACGGCTCTTTCTACTTGAGGAGTGTATCGAAACGGGTTCGAGCGTTTCGATACAGCTAGCCGCAGAACATCATTTATAGTGGGAAATAAAGTCCTCAACGGCTCCAATTCAACCCCAACGGCTAGTAACGGATACAAACTCATTAAAGAGTATAAAAGGGACCTCCAAGCATCAAGATATGGTTAATGCTTCAATTTTCAATCAACAAATGATCAAGAATTGTCTTTGTACTTAAATTGTCATTTCTTTGTATAGGCAAACACTAGTGAGCCAAAATTGTCAAATTTGCTCAAGTGTTTTAGGTTTTGGGTGAGAGCTTATTTGTGCAAACAATCACCTATTAGAGGGATTTAAGTTTGCTTATCTTTTCTCTTTTGTAAAGAGGGTTTGATCAAGGCTTTGGGTAGAAAGCTTGACCGGTGTATAAGGGTTTCCTCCTAAGCCTAGAGAAGGGGACGAATCAATAGTGGATTGATTGGAAATCCTTAGTGGGAAGCTAAGGTAGTGGATGTAGACCTTGGTCAGAAGGTTGAACCACTCTAAAATCTTTGTGTCATTCATCTTTTAGCTTTCACACCACATCCACCCAAAATTCCACCTCTCCACCACTTGGTGAGCAAGATCGGTTGAAGGAATCGAGCACCTTAAAACTCAACAATTGGTATCAGAGCTTGGCTCAATCGAAGAGGATTAACATCCTATTGAGAAGATCCGGCAAGCTCGATCAACATTTCACACAACCGGCTCAATGGCGCAATCCATCGACAAACCACCCTTCTTCGACGGAACCCACTATGTCCATTGAAAGATAAAGATGAAGTTTTTCATTAAGTCAAGACACTACAAGCCATGTGACATATTTGAAGATGGTCCATTTGTGCCTCAATGAAGTAAAGCGGAGTGGAGTGTCGACGATCGCAAGAAGATGGAGCTAAATTGTAAAGCCTTGCACATTCTCTTTTGTGCATTTGGCCCAACCATCTATGAGAAGATGTCTTCTTGTGAGAGTGCCAAGGAGGTATGGGACAAGTTTGAAGTCACATGCGTGGGAACCGATGAAGTTAAGGAGACCAAGATTGGGCTCCTCACCTTAGAGTATGAGAACTTCAAGATGGATCCGGAATAGAACATCGAGAAGATGTTTGATAGGTTCTCCACTATCACCAATGGTCTCAAAGGCTATGGAGAAGTCATCCCGGAGGAAAAGATTGTCCGAAAGCTCATCTAGTCACTTCCCGAGTCTTAGAACTCAAAGAGGACCGCCATCATCGAAGCCAAGAATTTGAAGACCTTAAAGCTTGATGAACTCATGGGGTCACTTCTTACTCATCAAATCATGAAGAAGAACAAAGAAGATGAGAGGAATAGGGAAGAAATTAGAGCTATGGGGGAGAAGAAGATCAAAGGGCTTGGCATCAACACAAATGTCATAGCTCTCAAGTCCTCCACTTATCATCATGTGGATTCTAGTAAGCAGGAAAATGGAGATGAAGAGATGGCCTATCTCTTCAACAAATTTGCTCGGTTCATAAAGAGCGAAATGGAAAATTCCAAGCATGAATCGAGGAAGAAGATGAAGGAATCCCACAAATCCAATAAGAGGGGATCATCTTCAAAGCAAGCATATGTGGTCACATGGAGCGATGAAGACTCCACTGATGATGAGGTAGCCCACCTATGCTTGATGAGCCTCAATGAGGGGGAGGTAACTTCTAACTCATCTATTTCAAATTCATATACATTTGATGAGTTGCAAGATGCCTATGATGATTTGCTTTTGGAATTCAAGGCATCATTTTCAAAAAAACAAAAAGTTGATTTCAAAAATAAAAATTGAGAATGATTTTCTTTCCAAAACAAATCTTGAACATGAAGCAAAATTGAAAGATTTTGAACAAAAATGTTTTGACTTACAAAATTCTCTTCTTAAAGTTCAAAAAGAAAAATATTTGATTTCCAATGAACTTCAAAAGAAAAATGATTTTGGAAAATCAAATTTTTATGTAAGACAATCTAGTGCCTCTAGATTTGTGAAAGGAAAATCTTTTAGAAGTATTTGGGTCCCAAAATGACTTAGTACTTCAATTAAAAAAGATGACATTGAAGAATGGATTCCTAAGGGGACTAAAGTTTGTGCTACTAATGTTTATGGATCCAAAGCAATTTGGATACCAAAAATCACATGGTTGTCTTTTTCTAGGTGTGATGGAGATGTTCAACAAGTCCAATCAATGAGGGGGAGATCCATGCACACAAGGAAGAACACTTGAAGAAGGAAGGCTTCACATCCTCCCTTGAGTTCAAGTGTGGTAAAATCTAGTTGTTTTTGCTTTTATTTGTTGTTGAGTTGATCGAACACTTGCAAATGGCCAAGATGGGGTGAATTGGCAATTAAAATTTTGGTCAAAAAGAAATGAGGAAAAATAAAATTGACACAAGTAGTTATAGTGGTTCAAGTTCTCCAAAAGAACTCTACATCCACTACCTTAGTTCCCACTAAGGATTTTCAAACAATTCACTACTTGAATTCGTCCCCTTTTCTTGAATGAGGAGGTAACCTTACAATTTCGATTAAGCTTTCTACCCAAAGCTTAATCCACTCAAATACAAAGAAAGATTGTGGTAAACTCAAATGATTCCTCTCAAAGGATAATTTGTCTACCCAATTACAATTTCAATAACCCCAAACTCTCAATACAATTTGACAATTGAAAGACACTAGAGTTGGGTACAAGAATTTGACTTTGAATAGCTCAAGGGTTTGGATTTTTGCTTTGATGATGCTTGTGTGTTGAATAGTTGTTGCTGGCCTTCAAAAGGCTTCATTTTATACCTCCTCCATTAATTCTAGCCGTTTGGGTGGTTGGGAACATGAATAGAGCCGTTGGAACCATCTCTTACCACCATAAATGCACTTCTGCAGCTATTCGTATCGGTACACGGGGAGCCGTATCGATACCTGTCTCAAAAAAGAAAGAGCCGTCGTGTGCAATAAATAAGGGGTATCGATACACACGTAGGGGTATCGATACGCACGTAGGCGTATCGGTACGGGGTATCGAAACGAGGGTTTATCGTATCGATACCTTTTTCTCAACTTAGCTCATTGGAAGTTTCCGTTTCGATACGAGGGTTTACCGTATCGATACGGGTCAACGACCAATTTAAAATTTGGTTACCAACCAACTGACACCAACGGTCAAAATATTTAAACCGACTTGAATTTAAAAATTCATCAAGTCCGTATCGATACGGATGAAGTCGTATCGGTACGCCATTCAAACTCTTTAGATTTTAACATATGATACACTTAAGAGCTTGATTATAACATATATTAACTTCACAAATAAAAAACCCAATGAAAAACCTTCAAAGCTTGCACCTTTTTCCTTAAAATTTGAATACTTGAAGAACTTCAAAAATGGTGTTTATGAAAAACTAAAACCATAGAAACGTTAAGGATGATGAGGAGAAGTCAAAAACACATTTACCTTGATGAAAGCTCTTGAAATCGTGAAGGGGGAGATGGAATAGTGTATGGGGTTTGGGGAGGTTTTGTGTCGTGACTTTTGGTTTGAAGGGGAGGAAGAAGATAGCTTCAAAAAAATATTTCTTTTTACTTAAAATCCCATCTTCCATTTTCATTAATGGCATTTTTGTAAATAAAAGCAACTTTTATAAAATCATCATTTTAAATCCCAATTAACCCGAACTAATCCTAGATCAAAATCGATAAACTCTTGGGACCTAAACCGGGGCATTACAACTCTCCCCCACTTAAGGAATTTCGTCCCCGAAATTACCTGACAGAAAAACATACGGAAATTGTCTTTCTATGTCTTCCTTCCTCTCCCATGTAGCCTCCTCCACACCTCGGTGGCTCCACAGAACCTTGACTAACTCAAAAGATCTCCCACGCAACAATTTCCTGTCCGTAGCGAGAATCTTAAACGGCTCTTCATCATACGATAAGTCGGGGTTCAACTCAATCTCTTCCACTGGCATGACATGAGATGGATCCGATCTATACTTTCAGAGCATCGATACATGGAGAACATCATGAGTCTTTTCTAACTCGGTCGGGAGTCTCAATCTATACGCAACGGGACCGATCCTCTCAACCACCTCGTAAGATCCAATGAATCTCGGACTTAACTTACCCTTCCTACCAATCCTCATCACCTTCTTCCAAGGTGAGACTTTCAAAAACACCTTCTCGCCCACGACATACTCTATCTCTTTTCTCTTCAAATCGACATACAACTTTTGTCGGTCTGAAGCTGCCCTCAAGCGATCACATATCAACTTTACCTTCTCGGTAGTGCCCTTAAGCAATTCAGGCATCGGTACAAGCTTTTGTCCGGCCTCGGCCCAACAGATAGGTGTTCTACACCTCCTACCATACAAAGCTTCATACGGTGCCATCTAAATACTAGCCTGATAACTGTTGTTGTACGCAAACTCTACTAACGGTACATGTTTCTCCCAAGACCCCTGAAAGTCGATAATACAACACCTCAACATGTCCTCCAACACCTGAATCACCCTCTCTGACTGACCATCTGACTGCGGATGATACGAAGTACTGAAGTTAAACCAAGTACCCAAAGCACGATGCAAGCACTCCCAAAATCTAGTTGTAAACCTCGGATCTCGGTCTGACACAATCAATTTCGGTACCCCATGCAACCTCACTATCTCACTGATGTACAGATCGGGCAACTTATCTAAGGGGTTGGTAGTATGAACAGGTATGAAGTGAGAACACTTAGTAAATCTATCGACTATCACCCATACTAAATTTTTCTTCGAAGGAGTCAACGGTAAACCCGACACAAAGTCCATGGTAATACGTTCCCACTTCCATTCCGGAATCTTCAACGACTGTAACAAACCTGAAGGAAACTGATGCTCGACTTTAACTCTCTGACATACCATGCACTTACTCACAAACTCGGCCACATCTTTCTTCAACCCAACCCAGTAGTACTCTTCTTTTAACCCACGGTACGTCTTCGTACTACTTTGATGCATAGCAAAAGGAATGTTATGTGCTTCATTCAAGATAGTACGCCTCAACTCGTAATCTTCCGGAACAACTATCTTATCCTTGAAACATAAGATCCCGTTCTCACCAAAGCAAAATTCTATAGGCCTATCCTCGGCTATATCTTGCACGTGAGGTGCTATAGACTCATCTTGCAACTGCTTCTCTCGAATCAACTGAACCAACGAAGGCTTAACCTGTAACTCGGCTATCAAACCACCGTCGCGTGACATACTCAATCTCGCAAACATAGCTCGTAACTCAACTGCCACTTTTCTACTCAAGGCATCGACCACTACATTTGTCTTACACGGATGGTACTCTATCGTAAGGTCGTAATCCTTAAGGAGCTCTAACCACCTACGTTGTCTAAGGTTCAACTTTCTCTAAGACATCAAGTACTTCAAACTCTCATGGTCGGTATATACGATGCACTTCTCACCATAAAGATGGTGTCTCCAGATCTTCAAAGCAAACACTACTACGGCTAACTCAATATCATGAGTGGGATAGTTCTTCTCGTGAACCTTCAACTGTCTCGAAGCATAAGCTACAACCTTACCTTCTTGTATAAGCACACAACCTAAACCTACATATGATGCATCACTGTAAATCACAAACTCTTTTCCCGGCTCAGGCTGAATCAAGATAGGAGCTTCGGTCAAAGCTTTCTTCAATTTCTCGAATTCTTGTTGTCTTGCATCTGACCACTCATACAGAACATTCTTCTGAAGCAACTTGGTTAGAGGAGCCGCCATCTTTGAAAATCCCTTGACAAATCTTCGATAATATCCCGCCAAGCCTAGGAAACTACGGATTTCTGGCATTGACTTCGGTTGCTTCCAATTCACTATGGCTTCAATATTCTTGGGATCCACACTAATCCTATTGGCCAAGATCAAGTGACCTAAGAAGACTACCTTTTTAATCCAAAACTCGCACTTACTCAACTTGGCATACAACTAATTCTTAAGCAAAGTCTGAAGCACTAACCGCAAATGCTCATCATGCTCTTCCTCGGTCATAAAGTACACTAAGATGTCATCTATGAACTTTACCACAAACTGTAGAACTAATGTTTTGATATAATAATTGAAAAATGTTTTGGACTGATTTAAAAAGAATTCAAAACTATTTCCAAAGTCCAAATAACTTGAAACTATGTTTAAGGGATGTTTTTAAAGGTTTTTACATGTTTTCAAAGCCAAACTAAACAAAACCATCCAGGTGTATCGAAACACCCTTAGGCGTTTCAATACGGTGTCTTCTAGTGTCAAAACGTTTCGATACGAGTATCGAAATGGGTCTTTTGTGGATGAGGTTTTTGCCCAGCGTTTCGATACGGGCTATGCCGTTTCGATACGCCTACGTGGCATCGACCACAACGGTCATAAACCCCAACGGCTATTTCCCAACTAACATTTAAATGCAGATCATTTCGATACGGTACTAGACGTTTCGATACGGGTGTTTTGATACGGCCATCATCGTTTCGATACGAGCGTTGCAACGACTCTTTCTACTTGAGGAGTGTATCGAAACGGGTTCAAGTGTTTCGATACGGTTAGTAGCAGAACATCATTTATGGTGGGAAATAAAGTCCTCAACGGCTCCAATTCAACCCCAACGGCTAGTAAGGGATACAAACTCATTAAAGAGTATAAAAGGGACCTCCAAGCATCAAGATATGGTTAATGCTTCAATTTTCAATCAACAAATGATCAAGAATTGTCTTTGTACTTAAATTGTCATTTCTTTGTATAGGCAAACACTAGTGAGCCAAAATTGTCATATTTGCTCAAGTGTTTTAGGTTTTGGGTGAGAGCTTATTTGTGCGAACAATCACATATTAGAGGGATTTAAGTTTGCTTATCTTTTCTATTTTGTAAAGAGGGTTTGATTAAGGCTTTGGGTAAAAAGCTTGATCGGTGTATAAGGGTTTCCTCCTAAGCTTAGAAAAGGGGACGAATCAATAGTGGATTGATTGGAAATCCTTAGTGGGAAGCTAAGGTAGTGGATGTAGACCTTGGTTAGAAGGTTGAACCACTCTAAAATCTTTGTGTCATTCATCTTTTAGCTTCCACACCACATCCACCCAAAATTCCACCTCTCCACCACTTGGTGAGCAAGATCGGTTGAAGGAATCGAGCACCTTAAAACTCAACAATTGGTACCAGAGCGTGGCTCAATCGAAGAGGATTAACATCCTATTGAGAAGATCCGGCAAGCTCGATCAACATTTCACACAACCGGCTCAATGGCGCAATCCATCGACAAACCGCCCTTCTTCGACGGAACCCACTATGTCCATTGAAAGATAAAGATGAAGTTTTTCATTAAGTCAAGAGACTACAAGCTATGGGACATATTTGAAGATGCTCCATTCGTGCCTCAATGAAGTAAAGCGGAGTGGAGTGCCGACGATCGCAAGAAGATGGAGCTAAATTGTAAAGCCTTGCACATTCTCTTTTGTGCATTTGGCCCAACCATCTATGAGAAGATGTCTTCTTGTGAGAGTGCCAAGGAGGTATGGGACAAGCTTGAAGTCACATACGAGGGAACCGATGAAGTTAAGGAGACCAAGATTGGGCTCCTCACCTTAGAGTATAAGAACTTCAAGATGGATCCGGAATAGAACATCGAGAAGATGTTTGATAGGTTCTCCACTATCACCAATGGTCTCAAAGGCTATGGAGAAGCCATCCCGGAGGAAAAGATTGTCCGAAAGCTCATCTACTCACTTCCTGAGTCTTGGAACTCAAAGAGGACCGCCATCATCGAAGCCAAGAATTTGAAGACCTTAAAGCTTGATGAACTCATGGGGTCACTTCTTACTCATCAAATCATGAAGAAGAACAAAGAATATGAGAAGAATATGGAAGAAATTAGAGCTATGGGGGAGAAGAAGATCAAAGGGCTTGGCATCAACACAAATGTCATTGCTCTCAAGTCCTCCACTTATCATCATGTAGATTCTTGTGAGGAGGAAAGTGGAGATGAAGAGATGGCCTATCTCTTCAACAAATTTGCTCGGTTCATAAAGAGCGAAATGGAAAATTCCAAGCATGAATCGAGGAAGAAGATGAAGGAATCCCACAAATCCAACAAGAGGGGATCATCTTCAAAGCAAGCATATGTGGTCACATGGAGCGATGAAGACTCCACCGATGATGAGGTAGCCCACCTATGCTTGATGGCCCTCAATGAGGGGGAGGTAACTTCTAACTCATCTATTTCAAATTCATATACATTTGATGAGTTGCAAGATGCCTATGATGATTTGCTTTTGGAATTCAAGGCATCATTTTCATAAAAACAAAAAGTTGATTTCAAAAATAAAAATTGAGAATGATTTTCTTTCCAAAACAAATCTTGAACATGAAGCAAAATTGAAAGATTTTGAACAAAAATGTTTTGACTTACAAAATTCTCTTCTTAAAGTTCAAAAAGAAAAAGATTTGATTTCCAATGAACTTCAAAAGAAAAATGATTTTGGAAAATCAAATTTTTATGTACGACAATCTAGTGCCTCTAGATTTGTGAAAGGAAAATCTTTTAGAAGTATTTGGGTCCCAAAAGGACTTAGTACTTCAATTAAAAAGGATGGCATTGAAGAATGGATTCCTAAGGGGACTAAAGTTTGTGCTACTAATATTTATGGATCCAAAGCAATTTGGATACCAAAAATCACATGATTGTCTTTTGCTAGGTGTGATGGAGATGTTCAACAAGTCCAATCAATGAGGGGGAGCTCCATGCACACAAGGAAGAACACTTGAAGAAGGAAGGCTTCACATCCTCCCTTGAGTTCAAGTGTGGTAAAATCTAGTTGTTTTTGCTTTTACTTGTTTTATTTTTCATTTAATTCAACTAGAAGATCATATATGTTGGACTAACATTTTTAATGATGCTTTGAGTAAGGGGGAGCCATTTTAAAACCAAATTGTTATTTTTGTCAAATTTTTTTCCTCTATTGTTATTTTGAAATTAAAATTATTTTGAATTCTTTTTGATATAACAAAAAGAGGGAGAAATGTGGTTTGAAAAATTGGATTTTCAAATGAATAACGGGGAGCTGTATTTGATTTCATATCTTTAATCTCCGATTCACATTTTTAAACTTAAAGGGGGAGAATCCCAAACAATTTTCAATTTAGTTTTATTATATCAAAATGGGGGAGATTGTAAAACTAATGTTTTGATATAATAATTGAAAAATGTTTTGGACTGATTTAAAAAGAATTCAAAACTATTTCCAAAGTCCAAATAACTTGAAACTATGTTTAAGGGATGTTTTTAAAGGTTTTTACATGTTTTAAAAGCCAAACTAAACAAAACCATCCAGGTGTATCGAAACACCCTTAGGTGTTTCGATACGGTATCTTCCAGTGTCAAAACGTTTCGATACGAGTATCGAAATGGGTCTTTTCTTGATGAGGTTTTTGCCCAATGTTTCGAGACGGGCTATGTCGTTTCGATATGCCTACGTGGCATCGACCACAATGGTCATAAACCGCAACGGCTATTTCCCAACTAACATTTAAATGCAGATCGTTTTGATATGGTACTAGGTGTTTCGATACGGGTGTTTCGATACGTCCATCATCGTTTCAATATGGGTGTTGCAACGGCTCTTTCTACTTGAGGAGTGTATCGAAACGGGTTCGAGCGTTTCGATACAGCTAGCCGCAGAACATCATTTATAGTGGGAAATAAAGTCCTCAACGGCTCCAATTCAACCCCAACGGCTAGTAACGGATACAAACTCATTAAAGAGTATAAAAGGGACCTCCAAGCATCAAGATATGGTTAATGCTTCAATTTTCAATCAACAAATGATCAAGAATTGTCTTTGTACTTAAATTGTCATTTCTTTGTATAGGCAAACACTAGTGAGCCAAAATTGTCAAATTTGCTCAAGTGTTTTAGGTTTTGGGTGAGAGCTTATTTGTGCAAACAATCACCTATTAGAGGGATTTAAGTTTGCTTATCTTTTCTCTTTTGTAAAGAGGGTTTGATCAAGGCTTTGGGTAGAAAGCTTGACCGGTGTATAAGGGTTTCCTCCTAAGCCTAGAGAAGGGGACGAATCAATAGTGGATTGATTGGAAATCCTTAGTGGGAAGCTAAGGTAGTGGATGTAGACCTTGGTTAGAAGGTTGAACCACTCTAAAATCTTTGTGTCATTCATCTTTTAGCTTTCACACCACATCCACCCAAAATTCCACCTCTCCACCACTTGGTGAGCAAGATCGGTTGAAGGAATCGAGCACCTTAAAACTCAACAATTGGTATCAGAGCTTGGCTCAATCGAAGAGGATTAACATCCTATTGAGAAGATCCGGCAAGCTCGATCAACATTTCACACAACCGGCTCAATGGCGCAATCCATCGACAAACCACCCTTCTTCGACGGAACCCACTATGTCCATTGAAAGATAAAGATGAAGTTTTTCATTAAGTCAAGACACTACAAGCTATGTGACATATTTGAAGATGGTCCATTTGTGCCTCAATGAAGTAAAGCGGAGTGGAGTGTCAACGATCGCAAGAAGATGGAGCTAAATTGTAAAGCCTTGCACATTCTCTTTTGTGCATTTGGCCCAACCATCTATGAGAAGATGTCTTCTTGTGAGAGTGCCAAGGAGGTATGGGACAAGTTTGAAGTCACATGCGTGGGAACCGATGAAGTTAAGGAGACCAAGATTGGGCTCCTCACCTTAGAGTATGAGAACTTCAAGATGGATCCGGAATAGAACATCGAGAAGATGTTTGATAGGTTCTCCACTATCACCAATGGTCTCAAAGGCTATGGAGAAGTCATCCCGGAGGAAAAGATTGTCCGAAAGCTCATCTAGTCACTTCCCGAGTCTTAGAACTCAAAGAGGACCGCCATCATCGAAGCCAAGAATTTGAAGACCTTAAAGCTTGATGAACTCATGGGGTCACTTCTTACTCATCAAATCATGAAGAAGAACAAAGAAGATGAGAGGAATAGGGAAGAAATTAGAGCTATGGGGGAGAAGAAGATCAAAGGGCTTGGCATCAACACAAATGTCATAGCTCTCAAGTCCTCCACTTATCATCATGTGGATTCTAGTAAGCAGGAAAATGGAGATGAAGAGATGGCCTATCTCTTCAACAAATTTGCTCGGTTCATAAAGAGCGAAATGGAAAATTCCAAGCATGAATCGAGGAAGAAGATGAAGGAATCCCACAAATCCAATAAGAGGGGATCATCTTCAAAGCAAGCATATGTGGTCACATGGAGCGATGAAGACTCCACTGATGATGAGGTAGCCCACCTATGCTTGATGAGCCTCAATGAGGGGGAGGTAACTTCTAACTCATCTATTTCAAATTCATATACATTTGATGAGTTGCAAGATGCCTATGATGATTTGCTTTTGGAATTCAAGGAATCATTTTCAAAAAAACAAAAAGTTGATTTCAAAAATAAAAATTGAGAATGATTTTCTTTCCAAAACAAATCTTGAACATGAAGCAAAATTGAAAGATTTTGAACAAAAATGTTTTGACTTACAAAATTCTCTTCTTAAAGTTCAAAAAGAAAAAGATTTGATTTCCAATGAACTTCAAAAGAAAAATGATTTTGGAAAATCAAATTTTTATGTAAGACAATCTAGTGCCTCTAGATTTGTGAAAGGAAAATCTTTTAGAAGTATTTGGGTCCCAAAAGGACTTAGTACTTCAATTAAAAAAGATGACATTGAAGAATGGATTCCTAAGGGGACTAAAGTTTGTGCTACTAATGTTTATGGATCCAAAGCAATTTGGATACCAAAAATCACATGGTTGTCTTTTTCTAGGTGTGATGGAGATGTTCAACAAGTCCAATCAATGAGGGGGAGATCCATGCACACAAGGAAGAACACTTGAAGAAGGAAGGCTTCACATCCTCCCTTGAGTTCAAGTGTGGTAAAATCTAGTTGTTTTTGCTTTTATTTGTTGTTGAGTTGATCGAACACTTGCAAATGGCCAAGATGGGGTGAATTGGCAATTAAAATTTTGGTCAAAAAGAAATGAGGAAAAATAAAATTGACACAAGTAGTTATAGTGGTTCAAGTTCTCCAAAAGAACTCTACATCCACTACCTTAGTTCCCACTAAGGATTTTCAAACAATTCACTACTTGAATTCGTCCCCTTTTCTTGAATGAGGAGGTAACCTTACAATTTCGATTAAGCTTTCTACCCAAAGCTTAATCCACTCAAATACAAAGAAAGATTGTGGTAAACTCAAATGATTCCTCTCAAAGGATAATTTGTCTACCCAATTACAATTTCAATAACCCCAAACTCTCAATACAATTTGACAATTGAAAGACACTAGAGTTGGGTACAAGAATTTGACTTTGAATAGCTCAAGGGTTTGGATTTTTGCTTTGATGATGCTTGTGTGTTGAATAGTTGTTGCTGGCCTTCAAAGGGCTTCATTTTATACCTCCTCCATTAATTCTAGCCGTTTGGGTGGTTGGGAACATGAATAGAGCCGTTGGAACCCTCTCTTACCACCATAAATGCACTTCTGCAGCTATCCGTATCGGTACACGGGGAGCCGTATCGATACCTGTCTCAAAAAAGAAAGAGTCGTCGTGTGCAATAAATAAGGGGTATCGATACACACGTAGGGGTATCGATACGCACGTAGGCGTATCGGTACGGGGTATCGAAACGAGGGTTTATCGTATCGATACCTTTTTCTCAACTTAGCTCATTGGAAGTTTCTGTTTCGATACGAGGGTTTACCGTATCGATACGGGTCAACGACCAATTTAAAATTTGGTTACCAACCAACTGACACCAACGGTCAAAATATTTAAACCGACTTGAATTTAAAAATTCATCAAGTCCGTATCGATACGGATGAAGTCGTATCGGTACGCCATTCAAACTCTTTAGACTTTACGAAGGGGCGTATCGATACAGGTAAAGAGCGTATCGATACGTGTTCCTCCAGTAGCCAACTTTGTTAAAAATGTATCGATACGGATGGAAGCGTATCGATACACCTGGACATTTTTCAATAGTTTGGCTTTGGAACACTTAGAAAATATTTTGAGTTTGAGCTTTTCAAATCAGTTTTAAAGAGTTGGTGATTTAAAACTTATTAAGGGACTTATAAAACAATTTTAATTTTTTCAAATTGATCCTTAAAGATTTAATTATATCAAAATCAAACATAGGTTTTACAATCTCCCCCTTTTTGATATAACAAAACTAAAACTTAAAATTTTTGACACTTTGAAAAACTTTACAAAGTTAACCCCCCCTTAATATAAGCTTGGTAACTTTTGAGTTGAAATCAAAATTTTTAAAGTGTTGTGAGCTAGTTTCTCTCCCCCTTTTTGTTAGATCAAAAATATTGAGACAATAGATAAGTGCATAAACATAGGCAAAGGTATAAATAAGCAACATTAATATTATTAATCATAGCATCAAACTTAAAAATCCAATAAAAACATGAAATCAAAGCATAGGTTTAATAATAAACTTAGTCCTAAGAACATAAATCAAAGATGCATAAAATAGAAATATCCTAAATGATATGCATGAGATGCAAGAAGAAACGTCTAGGCGTCGTCTTCGTTGTCTTCATCATCTTCATCATCAACTCCCATTGGATCATTATCCCTCATGCTATTGTGCCACTCATCATGGAAAGCGGAGAGGGAAATATTCAAAGAATTATGACCGCTTTCAAGAGATGTGAGGCGATTCTCCATGCTCGTCATCCTTGTATCAAAAGTTGTTTCAAGGGCGGTAAGACGATTTCCCATGTCCGTGCGCGACCCGGTAAATTGCTCATTGAGGAATGTCATGAGAGCATCCATGGAGGGTTGAGGAGCTTGATCTCCTTGAGGTTCTTCAAATACGGCCGCGGCCTCGGGTGGTAGCTCGGCAAGACGAACCCAATTACCATTAAAATAATGGAACTTTCCCCGTGCAAGAGATCGCTCATCAATGGGATCAGTAAGGGGAGTTGGGAAGTCAAAAGAGCAATCAATATCCTTTTTAATAAAGAAATAACTTAAGGTCGTACCATATGTAAAGGAGGTGACGAGAGAGGTTTGACGATTTTGCACAAGATAGACGATCTCCGCGAACATGATTCGAGCAAGGTTTGGGCGCTTTCGCTCACGGAAGCAACGAATCCAAAAATCATCCACTTGACGGATGGTAGAGTATTTTCCTCCAGAGGGCCTAAACCACCAAGACACCATCAAATGGAGGATCTGATCTTGAGCATTTAGGGCGGTGACGGAGCCACTAAGAACATGCCCTAAAGCATTCTCATCTTCAATGCTTTCATCCTCCAATTTAAAAACTTCACATATGGATTTGACATCAAGGATGAATTTATTTCCATGAGATAAGAACTAATGGCGACAACTTCCTCATTGCGAGAAATACATTTGGCATTAGTGTAGAAAATCAAAACAAAAAGATGGTAATAAAAACCGGGAATAGATAGAAAATCCATGAAATTCCAACGTCGGAGCAAAGGAAGATATTCAAATTGGAAACGCTCCGAGTTAAGAAAAGGGATGGATATTACCCTTTCCGCACGAATCTTGTAATTCTCGAATTGACGAAAGTATGCGAGACCCGAGGGATTTTCAAAGGATTGTTCATAGATTGAAGTGTAGTTCGGGCGTGCAACAACTCCAAGAGTGGATGATTCACCAGTTTGAGAAACCCTTGATCGCTTCCTCGATTCCTTTGGTGCCATGATCTAAAAGAGAAATCATGCATATAGATTTCTTCAATTCAGTTAAGAACCAAGGAAAAAAATTGAAAATAAAAATTTGAAGAAAAAGAAATTTTGAAGAACAAAAGTTTGATTAAAAAGAATGAATCATAAAAACAAAAACAAAACAAAAAAAGATAAAAGAAATTGAAAAGGAAAAAGAAAGATATTTTACCTTGATAGAAACTTGAGAGATCGAAGAAAAATTCTAGCACAATTGTGATGAGAAGGAGCTTAAAGCTTTGCTTGATTGAAAAACTCTTTTAGATTTTGAGTTGTGGTGTGAAAATATGAGGGAGGAAGATCCCTTTTATAGGCAAAAACGGCTAGGGTTTTTAGGGTTTGAAGAATTTTAGTTTTGGTAAAAGTTGAACACTTTAAATGCTAAATTAAAAGCTGTCTATGCAATCGAGTATCGATATGCCTGAGGGTGTATCGATACAGGGGTAGAAACATCATTTCCTTAAAAATGCCCGTTGGAGAATCTTATCGAAACGAATGAGATCCGTATCGAAACGATTTGAAGCTCATATCGATACGGGTTTAACCGTATCGATGTCGTTTAAGGCAAAAAGAATTCTGGGAATTTGAATGAAGAACACGTATCGATACGCGTAGATCCGTATCGATACCCTATGCCCAGAAATGCATCTTTAGTCCTAAAGAACAACCATAGGCTCGATTTTAACATCTCCTAAGGGTATGCAAATGATGAATGAACAGTTCTAAGCATATTTTAATAGAAGCATACTCCCCCTAACTATATGCATGTATATTTCCAAGAGTTACAACACACAAACATGCAATTTCACAAAATCAAGCAATTTTAAGCACAAAGAGGTCCTAAAAGGTCAAGATAGGCTAGCTAGACCTAACTCTCTCCTAAGGGACCAAAAACGCTCTTTATCTAAAGGTTTTGTAAATATATCCGCTAATTGGTTCAAGGTATCAACATATTCTATAACGACATCATTTTTCAAAACATGATCTCTAATGAAATGACGTCGAAATTCTATATGTTTAGTTCTAGAGTGTTGGATGGGATTCTTAGTAAGACAAACGGCACTAGTATTGTCACACTTAAGGGGTATGGTTTCTACTTCAACACCATAATCTAAGAGTTGTTGCTTCATCCAAAGGACTTGAGCACAACAACTCCCTAAGGATATGTACTCCGCTTCGGTGGTAGATAAGGCTACGCTATTTTGTTTCTTAGAGAACCAAGATACGAGCATACTACCTAAGAATTGGCATGTCCCGGAAGTACTTTTCCTATCTATCTTACATCCCCCATAATCCGCATCCGAATAAGCATGAAGGCTAAAGGAAGAATCTTTAGGATATCAAAGGCCTAAAGTAGGTGTGTCTCTAAGGTATCTAAAAATTCTCTTAATGGCAACTAAGTGTGATTCTCTAGGACTAGCTTGAAACCTAGCACACAAGCAAACACTAAACATGATATCCGGTCTACTTGCGGTAAGGTAAAGCAAAGAACCTATCATGGATCTATAAAGCTTAGAATCAACACACTTACCTCCTTCATCTTTGTCAAGCTTTATGGAAGAACTCATAGGAGTGGCTTGAGGCTTTGCATTCTCCAAGCCAAACTTTTTGAGCATATCATTCACGTACTTAGCTTGATTTATGAAGGTGTCATCTTTCCTTTGTTTGATTTGGAGTCCTAAAAAGAATGAGAGCTCCCCCATCATGCTCATCTCGAACTCACCTTGCATTAACTTAGAAAATTCTTTACAATAACACTCATTAGTAGAACCAAAAATGATATCATCAACATAAATTTGAACTACTAAGATGTCATTGTTATATCTTTTTATGAAGAGTGTTGTACCCACCTTTCTCTTTTCAAAACCCTTTTCAATTAAGAAATTTGAAAATCTCTCATACCAAGCTCTAGGAGCTTGTTTTAAACCATATAGAGCTTTTGTTAGTTTAAACTCATGGTTTGGAAATTTTGAATCCTCAAAACCCGGTGGTTGTTCAACATACACCTCTTCATTTATAAAACCATTTAAAAAGGCACTTTTCACATCCATTTGAAAAAGCTTGAAATTATGATAACATGCAAATGCAAGCAACATCCTAATAGCTTCCATTCTAGCTACGGGTGTATAAGTCTCATCAAAATCAATTCCCTCTTCTTGTGTATAGACTTGAGCAACAAGCCTAGCCTTGTTTCTCACTATATTACCACTTTCATCTAATTTATTTCTAAAAACCCATTTTGTTCCTATAGTAGATTAATCATTAGGCCTTTCAACTAATGTCCACACTTTACTCCTCTCAAATTGATTTAATTCCTCTTGCATGGCAAAAATCCAAAAATCATCTTTTAAAGCTTCTTTAATATTTTTAGGCTCAATGCATGAAAGAAATGCAACATGATTCATTAATTTAAGAGAGGATCTAGTAGTTACCCCCTTGGACGGATCACCCAAGATTTCACCACCTTTGACATAGTTTAACTCCCTTGGGTAAGACACCTCCCTTTCCTCAAGAGCCAAGTCCTTCAAGGCTTCAAGAGGTGGATCTTGTGTATCCTCATCTTTAGTTGGAATCTCATCCACCTTTGACGTTTGTCCTTCATCAATGGCATCAAGGATTCCGACATCATCATCATCACAAGATTCCTTCCTCGGAAGGAGGTTATCATCGAAAACAACATGTATTGACTCTTCAACTACTAGAGTTATTTTATTAAATACACAATAGGCTTTAGAGTTTAAAGAGTACCCTAAGAAAATAGCTTCATCACTTTTAGCATCAAATTTACCTAAGCTTTCTTTACCATTATTCAAAACAAAACACTTGCAACCAAAAGGATGAAAATAGCTAATGTTAGGCTTCTTAGATTTTAAAATCTTATAAGGTGTTTTCTTCAAAATTGGCCTAATCATTACTCGATTAATAATATAGCAAGCGGTATTTGTGGCTTCCGCCCAAAAGTATTTAGGTAAATTATTTTCACAAAGCATGGTTCTAGCCATTTCTTCTAAAGTTCGATTTTTCCTCTCAACTACCTCATTTTGTTGAGGAGTGCGAGGTGTGGGAAAATTGTGGCTAATCCCATTTTCATTTAAAAACTCATCGAAACCTAGATTTTGAAATTCGGTTCCATGATCACTTCTAATGTGAAAAATTTTAAGTTCAAGATCATTTTGAGTTATTTTAGAAAATGTGATGAATTTTTCTAAAGCCTCATCCTTTGTACTTAAGAATAGAACCCAAGTATACCTAGAATAGTCATCTACAAGCACAAAAGCATATGATTTTCCACCCAAGCTCATAGTTCTAATAGGCCCAAAAAGATCCATATGAATCAATTGTAAACATCTACTAGTAGAGACATCATTTATGGATTTAAAAGAAGTTCTATGTTGTTTACCCTTTGGACATGCATCACAAATTTTATCATTAGAAAATTTAAGTTTGGGTAAACCTCTAACTAGATTAAGGGAAATTAATTTTTCTAAGACACTCATGCTAGCATGTCCTAATTTTCTATGCCAAAGCCATGAGTCATGTTCATCATGTGCAACTAAGCATGTATGAGATGAATGAATGTCATCTAGATGCACCATGTAAATGTTCCCTATGCGATGACCAATGAGAATTAGTTGATTTGTTTTAATGTTTACAATTTTGCAACCACTTTTATCAAATATAACATTAAAACCCTTGTCACACAATTGACTAATACTCAACAAGTTATGCTTAAGACCGTTGACATACAAAACATTTTCAATGAAAATAGAAGAGTGATTACCAATGGAGCCTATTCCTTCAATGTGGCCTTTGTAGTTGTCACCGAAAGTTACCACTCCACCACCTTTTGGCTTTAGTTCCACAAATCTACTCTTGTCACCGACCATGTGTCTTGAGCATCCACTATCAAGGTACCAAGAATTTTTGCTTGAAGATTTAGCCTTGTAGCAATGCTCCCCCTACAAACAAAGAAATTAGGCCTTGATTTTTGGTACCCAAATCATTTTGGGTCCATGAGTGTTAGCCTTCAACATTTTGGTTCCCTTAGGAATCCAAGAAGCAATAGCATTAATATCATTAGAAATAATGAGTTCCTTAGGAACCCAAACACTCCTAACTCTTTGACCTCTAGATTGCTTATTAAAATTTCTTTGTTTAGGTATAAAAGGTTTTCTTTTTACATATTGGGATTTAGAATGATTTACTTTTTCAAAATTATTTTTCCCAATAGCAATAGATGTTTTAAGATTATCCACTTCCTTTGTGTGATAATCTTGAAAATCGGAAAGAAGTTTTTCAAGTTCAAGATTTTTTGTTTTAAGATCATTTGAAAGATTTACTAAAAACAAAACCTTGTTTTCCAATTCGGAGTTAGCTTTAGAAAATGTCTCATTTTGATTTTTCGAATCGGGAATGGTTTTCTTGTTTTTCAAAATAGATTCTTTGTATTTTTCCTACTAACTCATCATACAATTCTTGCAATTGATCATAAGCATCTTGAAGTTCATCAAAAGTAAAATCGAAATTGGATAAGTTAGAGTTTACCTTAGGTTCATCATCAATGGCCATGAGACATAGATTGGCCACTTCCTCCTCTTCCTCGGATGACTCATCGTCACTCCAAGTAGCTATTATTGCTTTGAGCTTATTCTTCTTCCCAAAGTTTTCTTTTTCAATTGAGGACACTCGGAACGGATGTGACCCGATTTCTTGCATTCATAACAAGTAATTTGGTCCTTCTCCTCTTCCTTGCTCTTACTCTTGAAGTCTCCCTTTCTAATGAATTTTCTTCCACGATTTGACTTCATGAACCGAGTAAACCGTTTGGCCAACATGGCCATCTCCTCATCTTCATCCTCACTAGAATCGCTTTCTTGATGTGAAGCTTTTTAGTGCGATTCCCACTTTCTTCTTCTCAACCTCCTTCTTCTCAACTATTTTCTTCTCTTGTTCTCTTCCCTTCCTCATAATTTCATGTGTGAGTAGAGATCCAACAAGAGCATCAAGCTTGAGAGTCTTCAAATCTCTAGCTTCAATAATGGTCGTTCTCTTGCCATCCCATGACTCCGGAAGAGAGTACAACAATTTTCTCACTAGCTTGTCTTCGGAAATGATCTCGCTGAAACCCTTCAATCCGTTGACAATGACCGAGAATCGATCAAACATCTTGGAGACACTTTCTTCGGGATCCATCTTGAAGTTCTCATAGCTTAGATTGAGTAGCCCAATCTTTGTCTCATTGACATCACTAGTTCCCTCATATGTTGTCTCGAGGGTGTCCCAAACCTCCTTGGCATTTTCGATTGAAGACACCTTGGAGTAGATATCCGGACCAAGTGCACAAAATATCACATGAAGAGCTTTGTCATTCACTTGCATCCTTCTTCTTTCATCATCCGTCATCTCGGCTTTGACCTTTGGGACGAGTCTTTCTCCATCTCTCTTCATGGGAATGTATGGACCTTCTTCAACCACATCCCACACCATATAGTCGGTAGACTTGATGAAAAGCCTCATCCTATTCTTCCAATATGGGTAGTTGTCCCCATTGAAGAATGGTGGCTTGGGATTCATAGTTGGAGGTGGATGCCATTGCTTGACTTGTTGTTGATCAAACTCTCCTAGAATCGACTCAAGAGGGTTGTAATCCTTCCAATGAGTGTAGCTCTGATACCAATTGTTGAGTTGATCGAACACTTGCAAATGGCCAAGAGGGGGTGAATTGGCAATTAAAATTTTGGTTAAAAAGAAATGAGGAAAAATAAAATTGACACAAGTAGTTATAGTGGTTCAAGTTCTCCAAAAGAACTCTACATGTAACCCCCGTAGCCCGGTCTAGACGGTTGACCCGAACTACGAAGATTACACGGGGAAAACCAAAGTCAACCCGAAAGTCAACCTTGATTAACGACCCTTTTTTTTTCTTTTTAATCTTATCTAGATGCACATTAACCTTAAGTGTGACCATACAGACAACGTATCAAAAGATCACAAACATCAGAGATCAAACTGGGACCCAATTGAACAAATTACAACTTTAGGGACCAAATTGTAAGTTCTGATAAATTAAGGGACTTAACCCAAATTAAAGTTACCATCTTGAAATTAGTCAGGTTTCATGCACCTCTGTGAAATTTCAGCTTAAAAGGACATCCACAGCTCATGCAATTGATCTTACAAAAATTCAGGACCAAAACGCAAACAATTCAAAACATGTAACTACCATGTCAGCCCCCTAACGGTCGACCGTTCCGAAACAGGCTAGCCCTGTTTCGAAACACGGGCCGTTCCGAAACGGGTTCCGGAACATGGCCTCGGCAGAGGCTAAACCGTTTCGAAACGGTGCATACCGTTTCGGACGCCTGGGTTCATGCAAGGCACCCGTTCCGAAACGGTACACCCCTGTTCCGAAACGCCTGCACAAAAACCAGCAAACAAGCATACTAGATCATGCAATTGGACACTCAAACATGCTCCAAACATCACCAAACTTTACCAGCATGCAATTAAACATATTTAACACATATAAGCATCATCAATTCAGCAAGATAACATCTCATGCAAAAAGGCCCAAATTTACGGTCATGCTTCCTACACAAGCTATCCACTCAAGCTTCAACTTGCAAAACAAGCATATAAGGTTCAATCCAAAAATCAGCAACATCAACCACATACAACATATTTAGGGAGTCATAAACACCTCCCAAAACAAATACATTGGTCCCCCATTGCCAAAAACATACAAAAGCTAAAACACTTATAAAACCTTCATACATTGAGCTTTACTTGTACTTGTTTGCTTGCCTCCTCTTGCTGCCCTCAATGCACCCTAATGCTCTGCATTATTGAATCAAGAAAACGAGAGAGCGTAAGCCAAAGCTTAGTGAGGAGTGCTCTTTTAAAACCATTCAATAATGCATTTAAAACCATTTGTAAATCATGCTTGTAAACAACCTTTACACATGCTCAAAGCATACTTTAAATCAAGCAATAACATGCTTCCACATTTCATTTAAACTAGCATCTCTTGCTTCAACATAAACATTAAATCATGCATCTCATGCATCTTATGTACAATACATGTCATATTGGCTCAAGTGATACATTTCATTTAGAAATCAAGTTCAACAACTTTTCCCAAGGACTTTTAAACACCTTGGACCCCAAGGACTTTTAAACACCTTGGCCATGGACTTTTAAACACCATGAATGGACCACACAAGGACTTTTAACCACCTTTGTGTCCGTAGCTTGAAATACCCCAAGGACTTTTAAACACCTTGGCCCCAAGGACTTTTAAACACCTTGGCCCCATAGACTTTTAACCACCATGGAAAGGAGCACCTAAGGACTTTTAACCACCTTAGTGTCCGCAACAAGATTCATCCAAGGACTTTTAACCACCTTGATGATCTTAGATAACAAGGCTCACTCAAGGACTTTTAACCACCTTAGTGACCTTCACTTTTACAAACCATCACTTGCCAATACACACTTTATACATCATGTAATCCACTGTTTTAAAAGCATTTAAACCAAGCCATTTCATCATGCATTTCAAAGCATTAAATCATCATTTAACAATGCATAAAAACAAGGCACTCTTACCTAGAGACACCTTCAACACATGGCTTAAATCATCAGCATAAATCATGCTAAAACATCAGCAATTAACATGCTAAAACATGCTTTCCAAAACAGTAGCAAATCATGCAAAATCATCATTTCACATTTCATCAAAACATGGCCACCACTTTAAGAGAGTAATCCGAAAACTTACACTTGAGCTTAGCAAAGTTGTTTAGACTTATACTAAGCTCCCAAAACCTTCAACCTTTGGTTTAAAAGCTGAAAATCCATTTTCACTCACCGATTACCAAACAAGCCTAGCCAACAAGCTTTCCAAGCTTCCGAAACCTTCCGAAAACACCTCCAAAACTCAAGGATCAACCTCCCCTGTTTCAAGCACATAAAAACAGAACATTAATGCATCCTTATGCATTAAAACACCAGCAACATCAACACAACTCGCTGCTCATCACAAATCTAACAATTTGGCTACCAAACACAACCGAAATCATCTCCAAACACTTCCAAAACTTAACCCAGCCAAGATCCATCACTTCTAACCATTTTTATACATCAACTAACATGCAAAAAGATCACAACCACGTCCTTACACCTCCAGGTATAACAGATCACCAAAAACACTCCAAAAACAACCAAAAACTCAAGCCAAACTTAGGAAATTCAACCTATCCGGGATTGCATTGATTAAACCTCAACTTCTAATCATTTTAGCATTCATTTAACATCATTTTAACACCTCAAAACCCTGCTTAAACAGATCACACGAAATTTTCACCAAAATCACCAAATCTTGCATTTTAGCCAAAAATCAAGATCTCAATTGAAAAGCCTTTAATAAAACATGAATCAAGGATTGAGAACTTAGGAATTTCAGTAAAGAACTGATAGTTTAGAGGAGAAGGACGTTCTTACCTCCAAACTTGAATTTCTCCCTTTTAGAGCCAAAATGCTTGATGAATCAACTTGTAAATTGTGAGGTTTTGATGATGAGATGATTAGAAATCAAATGAGAGTTGAAATGAGAGATTAAGAAGTCAAAATCAGAGAAAGAAATCTGAGGAAATCTTGTTTGGGTAGAGAGAAAATGAGAAAAAAGAGAATTTGAGAGAAAATAGAAAAATTAGTTAAGAATTGGTTAAAAATGATTTCCCTCCCTTTTCTTAATCTTTAAAATCAGATTTTAGGCTTAAAATATCTTAGAAAAATCTGGAGAAATCCTTTTTGGAATAATAGCTCCTTAAAGATTCAAAGTTTCAATCCTTTATAAAACTGTCCCGCAACTTTCAAAAATTACATTTTGGTCACTAGCCAAAATGTCAACCTTCCGAACCTCATTTTCCAAAATTGATTTCACAGTTCACTTTTATATATTAAAAGATGATTTTAGAATATTTTTCCATATTTTTAATGCAACCCGAACTAGGTTTTTCCTAAATTCACTCTTATATATTCGATCAGCACTTTGACTAAACCGGTCAACGCCAAAACTTCTGAGCCCAAAACCGGGGCGTTACAACTCTCCCCCCCTTAAGAAATTTCGTCCTCGAAATTTACCTGAAGGAAAGAGATAAGGAAACTGCTTCAGCATATCCTCCTTCCGCTCCCACGTGGCTTCCTCAACACCGCGATGCTTCCACAGCACCTTCACCAACTCAATGGTCTTGCCACGAAGAACCTTGCTATCTGAATCCAGAATCTTCACCGGTTCCTCATCATAGGTCAAATCCGGGTTCAATTCCACCTCCTCCACAGGCAACACATGCGAAGGATCAGATCGATACCTCCGGAGCATAGAAACATGGAACACATCATGAATCTTCTCCAGCTCCTGAGGTAACCTCAACCGATACGCAACAGGACCAACACGCTCAACAACCTCATACGGTCCAATGTATCTAGGGCTCAGCTTACCCTTCCGCCCAAACCTCATCACCTTCTTCCAAGGCGAAACCTTCAAGAACACGCGATCACCCACCGCAAACTCTATCTCCCTACGCTTCAAATCCGCGTAAGACTTCTGCCGATCAGAAGCAGCCTTCAACCTCTCACAAATGAGCTTCACCTTCTCGGTGGTACCTTTCAACAAAGCAGGCATCGAAACCAACTTTTGACCAGTTTCAGCCCAACACAGAGAAGTCCTACACTTCCTCCCATACAGAGCCTCATAAGGTGCCATCTGTATACTTGCCTGAAAACTGTTGTTGTAAGCGAACTCAACCAAAGGCAGATGCTTCTCCCAAGAACCTTGGAACTCTATCACGCAACATCTCAACATATCCTCCAAGATCTGAATAACTCGCTCAGACTGGCCATCCGACTGGGGATGATAGGATGTACTGAAATGCAACCTTGTACCCAGAGCTTGATGCAAACACTGCCAAAAACGCGATGTGAACCTCGGATCCCTATCCGACACGATCGACTTAGGCACACCATGCAACCTCACAACCTCAGCAACGTACAGCTCTGCCAGCTTATCCAAAGAAAACGTAGTATGCACAGGCAAGAAATGTGCACACTTCGTCAGGCGATCCACAATCACCCAAACAGAATTCTTCTTCGACGGAGACAAAGGCAAACCAGATACAAAATCCATGGTAACCCTCTCCCACTTCCATTCAGGGATTTTCAACGGTTGCAACAAACCAGAAGGAACCTGATGTTCAGCCTTTACGCGCTGACACACCAAACACTTGCTCACGAACTCTGCCACATCCTTCTTCAAGCCCACCCAATAGTACTCATCACGAAGATCGCGATACATCTTTGTACTACCAGGATGCATAGCAAAAGGACTACTATGACCTTCAGCTAGAATAGCATGCCTCAACTCAGCATCTGCAGGCACTACTATCCGACTACCAAAACACAACACTCCATCCTCATTAAAACAGAAATCCGAAGGTCTACCCTCCGCGATATCCTGAACATGAGACACCAAGGAATCATCCAACAACTGCTTATCCTTGATCAACTGAACCAACGAAGGTTTCACCTGCAACTCAGCAACAAGACCACCATCCTGCGATATACTCAAGCTAGCAAACATAGCTCTCAGCTCAACAGCTACCTTTCTACTCAAGGCATCCGCAACAACATTGGCCTTTCCAGGATGATACTCTATCGTCAGATCATAATCCTTGAGCAACTCCAACCAACGTCGCTGCCTGAGATTCAACTCCTTCTGAGACATCAGATACCTCAAACTCTTGTGATCCGTGTACACCGTACACTTCTCACCATACAGATAATGCCTCCAGATCTTCAGAGCAAAAACCACTGCAGCCAGCTCAATATCATGCGTAGGATAATTGCGCTCATGCACCTTCAACTGCCGCGACGCATAAGCCACAACCTTACCCTCTTGCATCAGCACACACCCCAAACCAACATAGGATGCATCACTGTAGACTACAAACTCTTTCCCTGATTCAGGCTGAATCAAGATAGGAGCTTGCGTCAAAGCCAACTTCAGCTTCTCAAAAGCTTGATGTCTCGCTTCTGTCCACTCATACCTAACATCTTTCTGCAGCAACTTCGTCAAAGGAGCAGCAATCTTGGAAAAACCATCCACAAACCTTCGGTAGTATCCTGCCAAACCAAGGAAACTACGAACCTCCTGAACAGACTTAGGAACTTTCCAGTTCATCACCGCTTCAATCTTCTGAGGATCAACACGAATCCCCTCAGCTGAGACCACATGCCCAAGAAAAACAACCTCTCTAAGCCAAAACTCACACTTGCTCAACTTAGCATAAAGCTGATTCTCCAACAAAGCTTGCAACACAACCCTCAAATGCTCTTCGTGCTCTTCCTCAGTACGCGAGTACACAAGGATATCATCAATGAACACCACAACAAACTTGTCCAGGTATTCATGAAAAACACGATTCATCATGTCCATGAAAGCAGCAGGAGCATTTGTCAAACCAAACGGCATCACAAGGAACTCATAATGCCCATACCTTGTCCTGAAAGCTGTCTTAGGCACATCCACATCCTTCACCTTCAACTGATAATACCCTGACCTCAAGTCAATCTTAGAGAACACCGCAGCTCCCCGAAATTGATCAAAGAGATCATCAATCCTCGGCAAAGGATACCGATTCTTGATAGTCAACTTGTTCAGCTGACGGTAATCAATGCACATCCTCATCGTGCCATCTTTCTTCTTCACAAACAAGACAGGAGCACCCCAAGGCGAAACACTCGGCCGGATGAAACCACGATCAAGCAACTCTTGCAACTGCGTCTTCAGCTCCTTCAGCTCCTTAGGTGCCATTCTATAGGGAGTAATGGACACAGGAGTGGTATTCTCATACAGCTCAATACCAAACTCCACCTCGCGATTAGGAGGTAAACCAGGCAACTCCTCAGGAAAAACATCAGGAAACTCCTTCACAACCCTGATATCCTGCACCCTCAGCTCCTTCGAACTAGGATTCATCACAAAAGCCAGAAAAGCTTCACAACCTTGCCTCAGCATCCTGCTCGCCTCCAAGGTAGAAACAACATTGGCAAGAAACTTCACATTCTCACCAACCACCACCACTTCATAATCATCCGCAAGCCTAAGCGAAACCCGCTTATTCTCACAATCCACAACAGCACGATGCTCAGCAAGCCAATCCATACCAAGGATCACATCAAAACCATAAAAGGGCAACTCCATAAGATCAACAAGAAAGACATGCTCTTGAACAACCAAAGGACACCTTTTATAAAGCTTACGAGTCACAACAGTTTCACCAAAAGAACTAGTGACTCTAACACCAACATCCAAAGACTCAACAGGCAAACCAAGCAACTCAGCATGCTCACGAAGAATGTATGAATGCGTAGATCCAGAATCAATCAAAGAAAGCAATGACAAGGATTGCAAAGTAAAGGTACCTGCAATCACATCTGCATCATTCCTTCCTTCGCGCTGAGCATACACCCTCGCTTGGCCTCCACCCTCAGGTTGAATAGCCACAACATGAGCTACACCGCGCCCACCTTCCTCTCGCCTCTGAAAATTACCACGGCCGCGCCCACGACCTCTCTGCGATGCTGCAACAACAGGAGCACGCTCTTGACCACCAGCCATCCTTGGACAATCACGTCTCAGATGATCAGCTGAACCACAATTCCAGCACTCATAACCAGCTGCTATCACAGGAGCTTGCATTCCCTCCCAGCACGAGGACAGTCACGCTTCAAGTGACCACGGGAACCACAAATCCAACAAGCACTAGGGTCAGCTCTAGCATTGCCGCCCCTAGTAGGTGCACCTCCACCTCTCTTAGACGAGGACTGAAACCTCTGATCACGCCCTCTCTTGTTCCGTCCACCGGAACTATACTCAGCAGCTCTCTTTCCAGAACTAGCTCCAGCACCCTTAGCAGACAAACTCAGGTTCATCTCAATGTCCTTCGATCGACTAACCAACACATCGAAATCATTGTACTCAGCAGCTAACATATAGGTCTTAACCTCCGTCACCAAACCATAACGGAACCTTTCGCACCTTTCGCGCTCATTAGGTACCAACTCTGGTGCATACTGGCTAAGACGTACAAACTGTACCTCATACTCAGCCACACTCATGTTCCCTTGGGTCAGAGACATGAATTCACGCTTCTTTTCATCCAGATATCTAACTCCCAGATATCTCCTCTTGAACGCATGCTGAAAGAACGTCCATGTAACATCAGCATCAGCCATCCCAGAGATTGTGGTCGTCCACCACGTATAAGCATCACCTTGCAGCAGTGACACCACACATCCCAGCTTCTGCACATCAGTGCAACTCATTTGTCCCAAGACACGCTTGGTACTCTCCAACCACGCTTCAGACCTCTCAGCTGACATACCCCTAAACTCAGTCCCACCAAGACTGCGCAAACGTTCCAAGGGTAGTCTAGCACCAGCATCTCCCTGATGCCCAGCTCCTTGAGCTCCAGCTACTGCTGCTCGAAACGCACCCGCAATAGCTTGTACAAGCACAGACATGTCAGGTATCGCTTGCCCCTGACCAGCTTCAGGTCCTGCAGCTCCAGCACCAGCTGCCTCAGCTCCAGCTCCAGCTCTTTCCCTCTCCGCACCACCACCACCAGGTGGAGGAGGAGGTATCACAGCACTACCAGTGTGCTCATCATTCACATTCCCCTCCGGGGTCGTAGCTCTCGCGCTACTCCTTAACTCTCTACGTGGTGCCATACTTTACCATGCATAACAATACAAAATAAACAAGTCAGGACCAGCAAGGTAAGCAAATTCCAAGTATTCAAGCTCAATTTCTTTCAAAAACAACATCATCCCTTTAGCTTTTGTTTGGCAATGGGTACCCTCATCATGCATCATCACAACATGCATCACATACACATCATCATATCATAACACTGAACATGCTTTCACTCAACAAGCATACCAACCAAACCATGCTTCAATCATGCATTCACACATTCCCAATTACTCGAGAACTCAGCTCTGATACCACCAAATGTAACCCCCGTAGCCCGGTCTAGACGGTTGACCCGAACTACGAAGATTACACGGGGAAAACCAAAGTCAACCCGAAAGTCAACCTTGATTAACGACCCTTTTTTTTTCTTTTTAATCTTATCTAGATGCACATTAACCTTAAGTGTGACCATACAGACAACGTATCAAAAGATCACAAACATCAGAGATCAAACTGGGACCCAATTGAACAAATTACAACTTTAGGGACCAAATTGTAAGTTCTGATAAATTAAGGGACTTAACCCAAATTAAAGTTACCATCTTGAAATTAGTCAGGTTTCATGCACCTCTGTGAAATTTCAGCTTAAAAGGACATCCACAGCTCATGCAATTGATCTTACAAAAATTCAGGACCAAAACGCAAACAATTCAAAACATGTAACTACCATGTCAGCCCCCTAACGGTCGACCGTTCCGAAACAGGCTAGCCCTGTTCCGAAACACGGGCCGTTCCGAAACGCGTTCCGGAACATGGCCTCGGCAGAGGCTAAACCGTTTCGAAACGGTGCATACCGTTTCGGACGCCTGGGTTCATGCAAGGCACCCGTTCCGAAACGGTACACCCCTGTTCCGAAACGCCTGCACAAAAACCAGCAAACAAGCATACTAGATCATGCAATTGGACACTCAAACATGCTCCAAACATCACCAAACTTTACCAGCATGCAATTAAACATATTTAACACATATAAGCATCATCAATTCAGCAAGATAACATCTCATGCAAAAAGGCCCAAATTTACGGTCATGCTTCCTACACAAGCTATCCACTCAAGCTTCAACTTGCAAAACAAGCATATAAGGTTCAATCCAAAAATCAGCAACATCAACCACATACAACATATTTAGGGAGTCATAAACACCTCCCAAAACAAATACATTGGTCCCCCATTGCCAAAAACATACAAAAGCTAAAACACTTATAAAACCTTCATACATTGAGCTTTACTTGTACTTGTTTGCTTGCCTCCTCTTGCTGCCCTCAATGCACCCTAATGCTCTGCATTATTGAATCAAGAAAACGAGAGAGCGTAAGCCAAAGCTTAGTGAGGAGTGCTCTTTTAAAACCATTCAATAATGCATTTAAAACCATTTGTAAATCATGCTTGTAAACAACCTTTACACATGCTCAAAGCATACTTTAAATCAAGCAATAACATGCTTCCACATTTCATTTAAACTAGCATCTCTTGCTTCAACATAAACATTAAATCATGCATCTCATGCATCTTATGTACAATACATGTCATATTGGCTCAAGTGATACATTTCATTTAGAAATCAAGTTCAACAACTTTTCCCAAGGACTTTTAAACACCTTGGACCCCAAGGACTTTTAAACACCTTGGCCATGGACTTTTAAACACCATGAATGGACCACACAAGGACTTTTAACCACCTTTGTGTCCGTAGCTTGAAATACCCCAAGGACTTTTAAACACCTTGGCCCCAAGGACTTTTAAACACCTTGGCCCCATGGACTTTTAACCACCATGGAAAGGAGCACCTAAGGACTTTTAACCACCTTAGTGTCCGCAACAAGATTCATCCAAGGACTTTTAACCACCTTGATGATCTTAGATAACAAGGCTCACTCAAGGACTTTTAACCACCTTAGTGACCTTCACTTTTACAAACCATCACTTGCCAATACACACTTTATACATCATGTAATCCACTGTTTTAAAAGCATTTAAACCAAGCCATTTCATCATGCATTTCAAAGCATTAAATCATCATTTAACAATGCATAAAAACAAGGCACTCTTACCTAGAGACACCTTCAACACATGGCTTAAATCATCAGCATAAATCATGCTAAAACATCAGCAATTAACATGCTAAAACATGCTTTCCAAAACAGTAGCAAATCATGCAAAATCATCATTTCACATTTCATCAAAACATGGCCACCACTTTAAGAGAGTAATCCGAAAACTTACACTTGAGCTTAGCAAAGTTGTTTAGACTTATACTAAGCTCCCAAAACCTTCAACCTTTGGTTTAAAAGCTGAAAATCCATTTTCACTCACCGATTACCAAACAAGCCTAGCCAACAAGCTTTCCAAGCTTCCGAAACCTTCCGAAAACACCTCCAAAACTCAAGGATCAACCTCCCCTGTTTCAAGCACATAAAAACAGAACATTAATGCATCCTTATGCATTAAAACACCAGCAACATCAACACAACTCGCTGCTCATCACAAATCTAACAATTTAGCTACCAAACACAACCGAAATCATCTCCAAACACTTCCAAAACTTAACCCAGCCAAGATCCATCACTTCTAACCATTTTTATACATCAACTAACATGCAAAAAGATCACAACCACGTCCTTACACCTCCAGGTATAACAGATCACCAAAAACACTCCAAAAACAACCAAAAACTCAAGCCAAACTTAGGAAATTCAACCTATCCGGGATTGCATTGATTAAACCTCAACTTCTAATCATTTTAGCATTCATTTAACATCATTTTAACACCTCAAAACCCTGCTTAAACAGATCACACGAAATTTTCACCAAAATCACCAAATCTTGCATTTTAGCCAAAAATCAAGATCTCAATTGAAAAGCCTTTAATAAAACATGAATCAAGGATTGAGAACTTAGGAATTTCAGTAAAGAACTGATAGTTTAGAGGAGAAGGACGTTCTTACCTCCAAACTTGAATTTCTCCCTTTTAGAGCCAAAATGCTTGATGAATCAACTTGTAAATTGTGAGGTTTTGATGATGAGATGATTAGAAATCAAATGAGAGTTGAAATGAGAGATTAAGAAGTCAAAATCAGAGAAAGAAATCTGAGGAAATCTTGTTTGGGTAGAGAGAAAATGAGAAAAAAGAGAATTTGAGAGAAAATAGAAAAATTAGTTAAGAATTGGTTAAAAATGATTTCCCTCCCTTTTCTTAATCTTTAAAATCAGATTTTAGGCTTAAAATATCTTAGAAAAATCTGGAGAAATCCTTTTTGGAATAATAGCTCCTTAAAGATTCAAAGTTTCAATCCTTTATAAAACTGTCCCGCAACTTTCAAAAATTACATTTTGGTCACTAGCCAAAATGTCAACCTTCCGAACCTCATTTTCCAAAATTGATTTCACAGTTCACTTTTATATATTAAAAGATGATTTTAGAATATTTTTCCATATTTTTAATGCAACCCGAACTAGGTTTTTCCTAAATTCACTCTTATATATTCGATCAGCACTTTGACTAAACCGGTCAACGCCAAAACTTCTGAGCCCAAAACCGGGGCGTTACACTACATCCACTACCTTAGTTCCCACTAAGGATTTTCAAACAATTCACTACTTGAATTCGTCCCCTTTTCTTGGATGAGGAGGTAACCTTACAATTTCGATTAAGCTTTCTACCCAAAGCTTAATCCACTCAAATACAAAGAAAGATTGTTGTAAACTCAAATGATTCTTCTCAAAGGATAATTTGTCTACCCAATTACAATTTCAGTAACCTCAAACTCTCAATACAATTTGACAATTGAAAGAAACTAGAGTTGGGTACAAGAATTTGACTTTGAATAGCTCAAGGGTTTGGATTTTTGCTTTGATGATGCTTGTGTGTTGAATAGTTGTTGCTGACCTTCAAAGGGCTTCATTTTATACCTCCTCCATTAATTCTAGTCGTTTGGGTGGTTTGGAACATGAATAGAGCCGTTGGAACCCTCTCTTACCACCATAAATGCACTTATGCAGCTATCCTTATCGGTACACGGGGAGCCGTATCGATACCTGTCTCAGAAAAGAAAGAGCCGTTGTGTGAATTAAAAAAGGGGTATCGATACGCACGTAGGCGTATCGGTACGGGGTATCAAAACGAGGGTTATCGTATCGATACCTTTTTCTCAACTTAGCTCACTGGAAGTTTCCGTTTCGATACGAGGGTTTACCGTATCGATACAGGTCAACGACCAATTTAAAATTTGGTTACAAACCAACTAACACCAACAGTCAAAATATTTAAACCGACTTGAATTTAAAAATTCATTAAGTCCGTATCGATACAGATGAAGTCGTATCGGTACGCCATTCAAACTCTTTAGACTTTTACGAAGGGGGGTATCGATACAGTTAAAGAGCGTATCGATACGTGTTCCTCCAGTAGCCAACTTTGTTAAAAAAGTATCGATACGGATGGAAGCGTATCGATACACCTGGACGTTTTTCAATAGTTTGGCTTTGGAACACTTAGAAAATATTTTGAGTTTGAGTTTTTCAAATTAGTTTTAAAGAGTTGGTGATTTAAAACTTATTAAGGGACTTATAAAACAATTTTAAGTTTTTCAAATTGATCCTTAAAGATTTAATTATATCAAAATCAAACATAGGTTTTACATTTGTTTTATTTTTCATTTAATTCAACTACAAGATCATATATGTTGGACTAACATTTTTAATGATGCTTTGAGTAAGGGGGAGCCATTTTAAAACCAAATTGTTATTTTTGTCATTTTTTTTCCTCTATTGTTATGAAATTAAAATTATTTTGAATTCTTTTTGATATAACAAAAAGGGGGAGAAATGTGGTTTGAAAAATTGGATTTTCAAATGAATAACGGGGAGCTGTATTTGATTTCATACCTTTAATCTCCGATTCACATTTTTAAACTTAAAGGGGGAGAATCCCAAACAATTTTTCAAGTTAGTTTTATTATATCAAAAAGGGGGAGATTGTAGAACTAATGTTTTGATATAATAATTGAAAAATGTTTTGAACTGATTTAAAAAGAATTCAAAACTATTTCCAAAGTCCAAATAACTTGAAACTATGTTTAAGGGATGTTTTTAAAGGTTTTTACATGTTTTCAAAGCCAAACTAAACAAAACCATCCAGGTGTATCGAAACACCCTTAGGTGTTTCGATACGGTGTCTTCAAGTGTCAAAACGTTTCGATACGGGTATCGAAATGGGTCTTTTCTGGATGAGGTTTTTGCCCAGCGTTTCGAGACGGGCTATGTCGTTTTGATACGCCTACGTGGCATCGACCACAACGATCATAAACCCCAACGGCTATTTCTCAACTAACATTTAAATGCAGATCGTTTCGATACGGTACTAGGCATTTCGATACAGGTGTTGCAACAGCTCTTTCTACTTGAGGAGCATATCAAAACGGGTTCGAGCGTTTCGATACGGTTAGCAGCAGAGCAGCATTTATGGTGGGAAATAAAGTCCTCAACGGCTCCAATTCAACCCCAACGGCTAGTAACGGATACAAACTCTTTAAGGAGTATAAAAGGGACCTCCAAGCATCAAGATATGGTTAATGCTTCAATTGTCAATCAAGAAATGATCAAGAATTGTCTTTGTACTTAAATTGTCATTTCTTTGTATAGGCAAACACTAGTGAGCCAAAATTGTCAAATTTGCTCAAGTGTTTTAGGTTTTGGGTGAGAGCTTATTTGTGCAAACAATCACCTATTAGAGGGATTTAAGTTTGCTTATATTTTCTCTTTTGTAAAGAGGGTTTGATCAAGGCTTTAGGTAGAAAGCTTGATCGGTGGATAAGGGTTTCCTCCTAAGCCTAGAAAAGGGGACGAATCAATAGTGGATTGATTGGAAATCCTTAGTGGGAAGCTAAGGTAGTGGATGTAGACCTTGGTTAGAAGGTTGAACCACTCTAAAATCTTTGTGTCATTCATCTTTTAGCTTCCACACCACATCCACCCAAAATTCAACCTCTCCACCACTTGGTGAGCAAGATTGGTTGAAAGAATCGACCACCTTAAAACTCAACAAAAACCTGTCCAAAAACTCGTGAAACACACGGTTCATCATGTCCATAAATGCAGCTGGAGCATTAGTCAAACCGAAAGGCATTACCAATAACTCATAGTGCCCATAACGTGTACGGAAAGATGTCTTCGGTATGTCCACATCTTTCACCTTCAACTGGTTGTAACCGGATCTCAAATCAATCTTCAAAAACACTGAAGCACCTCTCAACTGATCAGGCAAGTCATCTATCCTAGGCAAAGGGTGCTTGTTCTTCATTGTTACCTTGTTCAACTGCCTATAATCTATACACATCCTCATACTACCGTCCTTCTTCTTCACAAACAAGACCGGAGCACCCCACGGAGAAATACTAGGCCTAATGAAACCTCTATCTGACAACTCTTGAAGCTGTGTCTTCAACTTTTTCAACTCTTTCGGTATCATTCTATACGGGGCAATAGACACGGGTGCATAATCAGAATACGTCTCAATAGTAAACTCAACTTCTCTATCTAGAGGCAAACCTGACAACTCTTCCGGAAAAACACTCGAAAAATCACCAACTATCCTGATGTCTTGCGGTCTAACCTCACTCATATTCAGATTTATCACATAATCCAAGTACGCCTGACAACCTGAATCCATCAACCTCTGAGCTTCCAACGCAAAAACAATATTGGACAAGAACTTAACGTTCTCGCCAACTACCACAACCTCAAAGTCATCTGTAAGCTTCAAGGAGACTCTCTTGGTCTCAAAGTCAACCCTAGCTCTATGCTCTACGAGCCAATCCATGCCCAAAATCACGTCAAAACCAGAGAACAGTAACTCCATCATATCAATCGGAAACACGTGGCCTTGAACCATCAAGGGACACCTCCTATACATCTTCCTAACTACCATTGTATCACCGAAAGAACTAGAAACATTTACACCTACCTCTAACCACTCATATGGTAAACCTAGAGACATTGTGTGTTCACCCAAAATATATGTATGTGTCGACCCCGAATCTATCAAAGAAAGCAAAGTCAAAGATTGTAACGAGAAATTACCTGCAATGACATCCGTGTCATTCTGAGTCTCTCGCTGTGCATACACCCTAGCCGGTCCTCCACTCTCGGGCTGAATTTCCACTACATGAGCTAAGTTCCTCTAACCTTCGTTCCTCGGCTGAAAGTTACCATGACCGCGACCACGGCCTCTCTGATGCTCAAAACCCCTAGCTGGAGTCGGTCCACCCCTAGGCGGGTGTGGACAGTTACGCCTCAGATGATCTCGAGAACCACAGTTCCAACATACCCTATAGGTACCCATACACTCGCCCTGATGGCGTCTCCCACACCTAGTGCACTCGGGAGTGTGAACAGCAGCTCCTTGGCCCTGATGGCCCCGTCCATAGTTACCACCCCTATGCCTCAAATCGGACACACTAGCACGAGCATTGGAGCCTAAGTTCTGCTCAATATCCTTGGCCCTAGAGACCAAAACATCAAACACCAAAACATATCTATTCAACCCATATCGAAAGCGCTCACAGCGTTCCCTCTCACTAGGAACCAACTCGGGTGCATACTGGCTAAACCTCACAAACTAAACCTCGTACTCGAACACTGTCTTGCTACCCTGAACCAAGGCCATAAACTCTCTCTTCTTCTCATCCAGGTACCGAACTCCGAGATACTTCCTCTTAAAGGCATTTCTGAAGAACTCCCACATGACATCAGCTTCGGCCATACCCAAAGTAACAGTGGTCCACCAAGTATATGTGTCTCCCTGAAGCAAGGAGACAATGCAACCCAACTTACGAGTGTCTGAGCACTCCATCTGACCCAAGATGCGTGTAGTACTCTCGAGCCAGGCCTCTGAACCCTTGATAGACAAACCACGGAACTCGACCATGCCCAAACTATAGAGCCTCTCAAGTGGTAAACAAGTCCCCGCACCCTGAGGTGGTGTTGCAGCTTGCATACCGGCCAAAGCTGTCTGAAAAGCTCCAGCTATGGTCTGAATCAAATGAGTCATATCCGCGCCCGCCGGACCCTGACCCGCCTGAGCCTCATTACCCCAACATTAGCATCGGCCTAAGGCCTATTACCATCACCTCCGATTTGCGCACCAGCCTAAGGCACATTACCTTTGCCACCCACTCCATTACCATCGGGAGTAGGAGGCTCATCCCCGGGTGCCTGGTCACCCGCTCTATGTCGTCCCCTCGGTCTCACCATATCGAAGATAAAATCTAAAACATCAAACAAATAACACACAAGAAACATTAGGTTAGAAAAAGGGCAAGGACCTAAGTTCTCAGCTCTTTAAACCAAAACCATTTTCAATAACAACACCTAGCAATGGGAACACTTGACTAGACTTCAACCAACAACAAGGTGATTAAAGCATGCTTTCATACACCGTGCAATAGCAAGCAACCATACAAACCAACTTACCTTACTTACCTTTCCCAGGAGACCTCGTAACCGAGGCTCTGATACCACCAAATGTAGCTCCATCGTCTCGGTCTAGCCAACAGGCCGGTCCGAACGGGTTACACGGGGAAAACCAAAGTGGAACCCGCTAAGGCCTCACTCCGATTAGCAACCCTATTTTTTCATTTAATTATCTTATCTAGATATCACATTAAATCCTATGGGCAAAGGCGATAGCGGAAAACGATAACAAAAGGTCCAAACGGGACACAAGGCAACTTAAATTTACCAAGTGACATATTAGTCCAATATCATGCGTACGAAGCGAAACCATTCATAAACGAAACATAAGAACTCACAAGAAAGTTTACAAACATTTGGGACTAAAACGCAACGTTCAAGGACCTTTGAAGATGCCAAAAGCCAATTTATTTGCCTGCGTTTCAGAACAGGCTTGCCCATTCCGATACGCAGGCTCCAGTTAAAAAGCAAGACCAAGCAGTTCCGATATGGTCCATTTTGTTCCAGAACGGGTGTCATCGGTAACAAAATGTATCGGAACGAGTTCCGAAACGGTGGTTCACAGTCTCGAAATGTATCGAAACGAGTTCTAAAACGGGGGCTCACAATGTCAAATCGTATCGAAACAGCACCACCCTCGTTCCGATACGAGTATCCCTGGAGCTACACCCGTTTCGAAACCCTCTCGAGCATTTCGAAACACCTGCACCCAGATTGGCTCAAAAACATGCTTAAACACTTCCAAAGGTTTCCAAACGTGTCCCAAATCATCAAAACCATAAAGCAACATATCATGCATACGTTCTAGATGCAAGGAATCCTAATCACATCATTCGACATGCATTTAAGAAACAATTTAGATTTCAAGCTCTAAGCTCACAAGAACACTTAGATACAAAAACACTAGCATACCAAAACACCAAGCAATTCATACATGGCAACATTAGACCTCAGCATAACATAGCATCACCATTTTAAACATGTTTGAACATAAACAAACAATAGTAAAGGAGTTTGGACACAAACTCCATAACATACAAAACTAGCATTCCCATTGTCTAAGCCTTATTACACAACGTAAACCATACTTTGAGCTTAATGAGAACTCCAAGAGTTTCCTCCCTTGCCCACTTGCCTCCTGAAGCCTCTAACGATCTGCATTGTTGAAGAAAAGAGAGCGTAAGCTAAGAGCTTAGTGAGCGAAGCTCTAAAACACAACAACAATGCAGTTTTTAAAACATAAACATAGGTTTAAGCAAAACCATTTAAGGAAAGACGTAATGAATCACAATCATCACAATACAAGGTATGCACATGCATAACCTAAAACCCGGTGGGACTACACATCATCATTCAACTAGTAGTTTTCCGATGGGACTACACATCACCGTACTCTTCTACTATTCACTATCGGTGGTACTACACATCACCGTAGTAACGACAACCATCACGTGAGGCTCGACACCAACAACGACTACACAACAACATTAAACGGAGAGTAAAAACAATCTAAAAACATCATCACCTCACACATATCACGAGAACCGAAAATCAACCAACAAACGAGATTAGATGAACTTACTCTTGGGTCTAGGTTAGTCTCTAAGACTCCACCCAAACCCCAAACCTTCAATGAACATAAATAAGATTCCAAAACAGTATCCACTCACCGATGAACCTAAACAGAAGCCGAAACACTGATCTCAAGCCTCCGTAACACTCGGTATCGCACCCGAAGCACCTGAACTTGATTCCTCTATTTAAAGCAATCCAAATAATATTATTGGGACACTAATACACTTGTAAACCAGTAGCAACCCGAAAACTCACTCTTGCAACTAAAACACATCAATTCGAATCCAAATTTCATCCAAACTTCACCATTTTCGTTCTAAACAAACTCCATATTGAAATCATCCATTCCAACCATTAAAACACATCCAAAAAACATCTAGAAACATCCCTCATCATCAAAGGAACCACCAGCCATGTTTTTAACCTAAAACCAACCCAAAAACCCAACCTTTTCAACCTAAAAATCTCATTTTTATACCCATTTCGGGATTTCAACAAAACCGCACCATTTTAACATATGATACACTTAAGAGCTTGATTATATCATATATTAACTTCACAAATCAAAAACCCAATGAAAAACCATCAAAGCTTCTACCTTTTTCCTTAAAATTTGAATACTTGAAGAACTTCAAAAATGGTGTTTATGAAAAACTAAAACCATAGAAACGTTAAGGATGATGAGGAGAAGTCAAAAACACATTTACCTTGATGAAGGCTCTTAAAATCGTGAAGGGAGGAGATGGAACAGTGTTTGGGGTTTGGGGAGGTTTTGTATCGTGATTTTTGGTTTGAAGGGGAGGAAGAAGATAGCTTTAAAAAATATTTCTTTTTACTTAAAATCCCATCTTCCATTTTCATTAATAGCATCTTTGTAAATAAAAGCAACTTTTATAAAAATCATCATTTTAAATCCCAATTAACCCGAACTAATCCTAGATCAAAATCGATAAACTTTCGGGCCCTAAACTGGGGCGTTACATATCTAACTTAGTTAAAATATGGTATTTAAATCTTATTATTTTATTTAATTAAAATAAGTATCTAACTTAATTAAAATATGGTATTTAAATCTTATTATTTGACTTAATTAAAATAGGTATCTAACTTAATTAAAATATAGTATTTAAATATTATTATTTGACTTAATTAAAATAGATAGCTAACTTAATTAAAATATGTTATTTAAATCTTATTATTTGACTTAATTAAAGTATTGTATTTAAATTTTATTACTTTTTTATATTTTGTATTAGTAATTAGTTATCCCAATTAAAAAAGTGTTGTTTTTTAATTACAGTAAGATATCAAAATTTTATTCGAATTACCAAATAAGGATAAAAAAATAAAACTAAAAACTTTTTGAACTCGCTATCTACAATAAGCGAGTTCTAGTCAAACAGTTGGATTCTATTGAAATAGTCGGATTCCGTCCGGACTGAATCGTCGCGGCTTTTAAAGGGACCTCGCATTTTGTAGAGTATGAGGTCCATTGATATCGCTTCGTATGGGGTGCGAGGACTCCTATAAATGGGACTGAATCGTATCATATTCTCTTCTCTTGTTCTTCAATTACTTATTAATCTCTATTGTTTTTACTTTTAAAGTCTTCAAATTTCCGGTACTATGGCGAGATTATTGAGGCTCGACGACAGACACATGTAGATTTTTTGGGCGAAAATGTCGATTTAAGTTTTTTTAATTTAAATCTTGTAATTATTTGATTATTACTTTTTTAAATGTTAATATTTTATTTAGTAATTTATGAATTTTAAATTTTATTTTGAAGGGGTATAAACGTGCCTTGACATGTTACATCAATCGCACGGGACCACCGCATCCGAATATTGTCAATTATTTGCATGCATTCAGTTTTGGTATGTTTCTCACCATTTGGCGGTCCGAAGTTGAACCGTCCACTAATTAATGCATTAGTAGAGAGGTGGAGGCATGAGACACACACATTTCATCTTCCATGCGGTGAGGCAACTATTACCTTGTAAGATGTTGCATTTATTCTCAGTCTGCCCGTTGACGGTGAGGTTATCACCGGGATTGCGGAGGCAGACTGGTCGGGCGTGTGTGAAGCCTTGCTTGGAGTGAGGGTAGAGAAGGACGATTTCGATGGTGGCAAACTGAAAATAATATTCTTGGACAACAATTTGACCAACCTACCCTAGACGTTGATGAAGTAACGAAGATGATATAATTTATTTTTATTTATTATTATTATTTATTTATTTATTGTGAAATTTTATTTTATAGAAAAATAATTTAATATTAAAAAATTAGTTTTGCAGCAGTTTTCTCGTGCCCATATTCTACGAGGGGGTTCTTGATGCCAGACAAATCTCGCAATAAGGTTCATTTGATGTGGTTGCCTCATCTGACGGATATTGTGCAATCCAAAAACAAATGTTAGGCAGGGGCTGTGTTGGCATATCTATTTCCGGAGTAATGCAGAACCGTCGACCCGGAAAGACGTGTCATTGGTGGGTGTCTTCGGTTGCTGCAATCTTGGCCATGGATTCGTATGTCGTTTTTAAGCCACATGCCTTGAAACCCGACCCCAATCCGGTTCCCACTTGTTTAGAGGTACTAATAAATATTGATTTTTTTAATAGTAGAATACTTAGAATTGTTTTTTAAATTATAGGTGGTTGGGTCAATTAACACACATTAGACTATCGACCACCCAGCAGGGTTATCGACTGTTGATTGATAAGATAGATGGGAAAAAATATGATGTTCGAAATTTAGTTAACTGAATTTTATTAAATCGAAAATTTTTTATGAGTTTCAAGTTTAGCTAACTAATTTTACATATTTTTTGTAGTTCCTGTGGACGCCGTACGCGGATCTTGATATTCAGGCATGCATTCTGCATGAAATAATGATGAGTAAGGGCGTTTGGATTGTGATGGTTCCGCTCATACACTACGAGATAGTGGAGTGGCATCCTACCGACCGCGTGCTGCGCCAATTCAACTATGTCCAAGGGATTCCGGATGTGCCACCTAATTTGGACACAATGCACATGTTAACGCAACAAGGCAAGACGGAAGTCCATTGGGGTCATCATTACACGAATTGGATGCAGTAGTGGATAAGTCGTTTCAGTAGGCGACCCCGTATTTTGGAACCCATTGGGGACTACATCGTTAACTATGAGTATATATCGTGAGACTATGAAAATGGGAACCCATCATCACATAAAAGAACACCAGTTCATTTACACCTCTATAAATAGACCCCTCCGCTTCCTCAAAAACTCACACTTTCTTTCATTGTAATAAACTCAAAATTTCTCTTAGTCCATTTCATTCGTTTCAGCGCTATAATGGCTGCAAACGTAGATCATTTCCCATCTATTGGGAGACAGTCATGCGATGCTGATCTCGATACTGATGGTGAACTAGAAGTCGAGATGATATTCACTACTGAGAAAATCGTGGATGATGCAACTAAAAACTACAACATACGTCAATCAGTTCTTTTGACAGTGAAAGAAATGAGTGCGAACAACTATATTGCAGAATGTGTCTAAAAGGACCACGGCTGTAACTGGAGGATTCGTGTATCACGAAGGAAGAGGCTGAACAACGTGTGGCAGATAACAAGATACGACGGACCTCATACATGCTAGTTGTTCCAATTTAATATTATTAAATACTACATTTTGTTAATTACATATTTTGTGATTGTTAACGGTTTGAAAATGTAACCGGTTAAATGTAGAAAATTATATTAACGAAACGTACTACAATATTGTTAGTTGACATAAGTACAAAAACATTAAATTACATAAGTACATCATCATCATCAGAAAACATTGAATATAGCTCAAGCTCAAGGGCCCTGCCTAAAGAAAACTGTAGGTGAGATTCCACTATCAATTCCACATCAGCGTTGTCCACAACGTGGTATAATGAATACATTAATGGTTCTAACGACGTTGGTAGTCGAAACTTTAACGGTTCTAACTTTTTTCCCACTACCATGTGGAACATGCTTCTTCACTTCATTCATCAACTTCTTATACGATAAGTGTATGGTAGCGGAAGCAATACAATACTTGACGACTGAAATACGACGTCGAGAGATGAATCATCGACTATCTTCCCATCGTAGTATACCAAAGTTGTAATAGTTTCTCGTCTCGACATATTATATCGGTCGAACTATTTACAAATAATATTGAATAGTAGAGTAAGAAGAAGAAGAAGAAGAAGAGCGAAAATGAGTTACGAGAATATTCAAAGACTATCGTCCTCTATTTATAGGCTTAACGGACCTCGCTATATGCAGAGCGCGAGGTCCTATTAAAGAAAAATATGGACAATTTCGCCAACTTATTCTTAATTTTGGCATAAGCATCAAAATAATTACGGAATTAATTAAAATGTTCAAAATAAACTCACTTTCTACAGCGAGCGATGTCACTTTTTCTGGCTTTTTTAATAAAAAATATTATATGATTTTCAAGGATTACGCGAATGCGACGATTAACTTTCCGGATAAACCTATCAAACATGATTCTCAAGGCATTTAACCTTTTTATCCGTGCCCAAAATCAAGCTTTGGAACCATTTTTAGGGCCATTTTTATACCGTTTAAAAAGTCTGTTATGTGTCAATATTAGTCTCAAATGAAAGATAAGTTCTAATACTATGACTCTAACCTAAAATATTACGAAGATTATTCTATTAATAACCGGGAAAACACCTCCAACATGCCTACCAAGCCATTTCAACTTCTTATTCTTAAACAAAAACTAGCGTTCGAACCATTTTCAATGCGTTTTTTTATACAATGTGCAATGTCTCGTACTTGTCAATATCAGTCTCAAATGGAAGATAAGTTTCAATACTACGCCTCTAAACTTAAAAATTACCAAAATTATCAGGCTAATGGCACGATAAAATGCCTCGAACATGCCTATACACTCTTGTATTTCAACTTGGATTTGGCAGACCTCGCTATAAGAAAAGCGCGAGGTCCCTACAGTAATTACCGCGATACATAAATATGCATCTTCAAAATCTCGTGGACCTCGCGTATTGGAAAGCGCGAGGTCTTAACCACTAATTTTAAATTACAAAATATGAAAAGGTGGCCCACGTCGGACGGACCTCGTTATGTGTACAATGCGAGGTCATGGTGCGCGTTTCCCAGAACGCAAGGTCGCCTTACGTGGACGATTTGGGGTCATTTTTCTAAATAACACTGGTTGTGAGTCATTTTCGTTAATAACTATTAAAAAATTCATATAATAATGCCTATATAATACGGATGGAAATCCTCTACCCCTTTTCGGTGCTCCTATTTATGCTTGTATGCACAAAATTATGTTTAGGGTTTAGGGTTTAGAGTATTAGGTTAGGGTTTAGGGAATTTAGTGTAGGGTGTATATTTAGGGTATATGGTGTAGGGTTTATGATTTAAAATTTAGGGTTAGGGTTTGAAATTAAATTTTATAGTATTTTTTAGTGTTGGGGCATAAGTAGGGGCACCAAAAAGGGGCAGAGAATTTTTATTCATATAATACATAACCACCCTCCTATTTCTTATGAACACTGTAGCTCTGTGCGACTGACAGCATTAGCAAAATAAGCATCTATGAGAGTAAAATTTGAACATAATAGTGAGACTAGAATCATAATTTGACCTATTATTAATTAATTTAGAAATCAAATTAAGCATTGTTCTTTTTTTTGTTATATTAGTATGGGATGAAACCACTGCAGTTGTCAATAAACATAGATTGCCATTCTGTTTTATTTGAAGCTCCGTGCCTATTTCTGGTTTAAGGCCACGAAAGATGATTGGATGTTCAACTTGGAAGGATGGTGGGATTCACCGAGATGTGGGTTGGTTACAAGTCCAAGTATTAATGTGGGCGCTATAGTCTGGTTACCTCCTGAAACTGGTTTTATGAAATTCATTTTTGGAGGGGTGAAATGGCAAGGTATGAAGACGGTGTAATACGAGCTTTGTTTTTTTGGTCTTGTGGAGGGAGCTGATGAGGATTTTGCTGTAATTATTGCAATCAAGTTTGAATTGGAAGTTTTCATAGAGGCTAAGTGGATCGGTGGCAGATTTTTGAAGGAGAATAGGGGCGTCCAGTTAGTATGTCTTGCGAAGGATGGAATTTATCGAAATCATGTTTTCAAAAGCATGGTGGTGATAAATTGACGGTGAATATAGGTGGGGTTATCAGATTGTTGGTAGATATGTCTCAATAGGTTGCTTCTCTGTTTACGTTAGGACTGCTGCTACTTTTCAATATGCTGGAGTTGGACGTTACTGCTGTTTTTAGGGGTACTTAAACGATTAAGGGGTGTTGCTTTGTATCTAGGGGTTGACTGAACTCTTTGATTTCTTGGGATGTGTTGTACTCTTTTTTTCCATTTTAATTTAGAGAGTTTTTAATGAGGCACGCATACAAGTTAAGACGTTTTTATGTTTAATTAATAAAAATTGTCGAGCAAATAAAAAGTGACAAAATTATTTATTGGAGCACCAAAGAGATGAGGTATAAAAAAACCCTAATTTGCTAAATAGTAATTTATCATCTTAACACATTATGAATGAAGCTTTAAAACATTCAAAAAAAAATGTAAATACGATTATATATATATATATAACTAAATAAGGATGGAACTCCCTCAACATTGAATGGATCATGTGGAAGATGTGGTCCCTTGACACCCACTTACCTACGAGCTCAATTTTCAAATTAATAATTCATCAGACCAAGTAGATATTTTTTATTGAAACAATGTAGCATCCAATAGTGCGCCACCACTTGGCACAATCTACAAGAGAGGTAAAAAAACCCTAAAAAAGCTAGGAGTAAAGGGGAAGGCAAAGGAAGGAGCCCCACTACCAACCAAACATGGCATAGCCACGTGAAACCCAGCCTTAACCACTCATCACTCAGTTGGATGACGTGGATAGCTCCCATTGGCCCGTTCCTTCTGTCATCTGTATGGATGAAGTTGACGTGTAATTTCTTTTCTTTTGAAAAAGAAATACTCGAGTCTGGCGAGTGTCCAGTTCTTGCATGCAACCGACAGAAATGTTCCGTGTCGTCCTGTTTTCGCGTGACACGCTGGCTTTGCGGACACCGGGCAAGGAGGTTGTCGGTAAAACTGGACAGGTGTCTGAAACTCACACGGTGTGCACACGTTTTTGGTGCATCCACTTCCATCCATTGTGGAATCAAAATGTTTTTGGCATTTACTGTCTGTGTTTTCTGTTTCTGGGATGTGCCTGTTTCATTTTCCTCCTGATTTTACCAAAAGAAGAAAGGAAAGAGGTTAGGTTCTTCACTTCCTTAGACTTGGTCTATTATTATTCCACTTTTATTCTAGGGTTTTCTGAGACAGCTTCCAAGCAGTGATATAGGTAACTGATCGGTTCTTCTCATCCGCAAAATCTAGGGTTTCTGTTGTATCTTTCATCTCAAAAAGTAAATCCCAGTAAATCTTGTATACACCTCTCTCACACCAAGAAAGATTTTTTGTTTTTCAGTTACTCCCTTTCTATTTTTGGAAACTTTTTTTCCTTAATTTGTATCTTCGGGTTGTTTGGTAGTTGCCCATCAGTATCAGATACACAGTATTTCCCAGAATTCAACCAAAATACTTCATTTTTTTCCCTTTCCCTTTTCTGGGTTTGTCTGTGTTTGAGAATTCATTTCTGGTTTTGGTTGTAGCCTTGTAGGAGAAAATGGTGAGAGGGAAAACTCAGATGAAGAGAATAGAGAACGCAGCAAGCAGGCAAGTAACGTTTTCAAAGAGAAGGAATGGACTGCTGAAAAAGGCCTTTGAGTTATCAGTGCTTTGCGATGCTGAAGTTGCACTTATCATCTTCTCCACCAGAGGGAAACTATATGAGTTCTCTAGTTCTAGGTGCGTTTTTCCTCATCATATTTGCTTATATTCAATATTTAATTAATTAAATCTGTGAATATATATGAATAAGCTTTGGTAATTTGTTTCATGGCTATAGAGAGAGGCCCCGCCCTGCTAGGCTAGTGCTAAGTATGCAGGCAAGTACTAAGAGTACATTGCTTGTTTCAGGCTTTATAGCATAAGGGACCTGAATCTCTGATCTCTGTCTGTCTGGTTTAGAATCAAATCTCACCAGATTTGATTTTGTTTCCTGTTGTGTTTTCTTGTTACTTGATGTTCTAAGTGAATACTGTGTGAAAAAAAGAGAGATAGAAATTAAAATCATGGTCTTTAGGGTTAATGTTTTGGGTTAAAATAGGCTCAGATTGATCACTAAAGTATAGGTGTTTAATTATACGGACGCAGGCGTACCCTAAGCTAGCTTTGAGACTGTGTTCAGCTATCTGATTTGATGAGAATATTTCAAGTTTGATTCTGTCAACTAAACCTTGGTTTATTCTACATTTCTTATAAGAGTTAAAAAAGTGATAAAGCTTTGAGTTTTGAACCAAAAATATAAAGAGAAATTAGTAAGATAAAATCAGAAACCTGTTGACTGTTTCAAAGGGGGCTGTGCCTGTGAGCAAGAGTTGAGTTTGTACTTGGCATTTCCTGTTTAAATAGCCTTTTCCCCCTCCTCCATATAAATATGCTTTTCTCACAAGCCACTCCCACTATCTTGTTTTTAGCGTTAGCAGCCACCGTGTTTGTTTTAAGACCTCATGATTAATTAAAACCAATGATAAACAGAATATTACTCCTCAATAATTGAGGCTACATCATAAAGTTACATGGTTCGCTAGGTAGAGAACAAATACTCTCACTAGTAATATGGGGGAGAACATTATAAAGTATATGCTAGTTTTGTATCGATCAAATAATCTCATCAGTCCGAGTATTAAATGTCAATTTAAATATAACATAAAGTGTATTTAAAGTATATGGAGCAAATTATAAACATATTGTAAAGATAAATTGGATTTGATGTGTTTTAAAAAAATTCTTTCTAAATTTTATTAAACGTTGTCCTTTTTTAACATGTTGTACCAAAGCTAATTATACGGTACGTATATGTGAGCTTTTAACTTAATACGTGTATTTAAATATGTTTCACATAAAGTATAGAGACCATTTAATATAATTGACGGTAACTCTTTTATGGGTGACTATATAATTTTATTATGTTTTTTCTAATACAATGTGAGAGGGGATGCTACTATCAGGATTTGAATCATGGATTTAAGTTGTCAACAAAAGAGTCTTAATCTGTACTTCAAAAAGGGTAGACTAATTTTACTATGTTCTAGTTTAATTGATATATGTTACTGAATATAGTTTAGTTGATATATGCTACTTCATAATTCAGTGTTAATATCGGGTAAAAATCTCCTGCCCCCTAACCATGCCTCCTTCTATGTCCCCTGCCTAAAAATACTTAAAAATTAAATTGTCTCATAACCCTAATTTTCATATCCTAAACCCTAAAAATACACCATACCCCTAATTCCCTACACCCTAACCCTAAGCCCCAACCTTAAACCCCAAACCTACTATTTTAAAGTGGGGGCATAAATGAGGGCATACTTTGGGGGCAGATGATTTCCCTCCGTTAATATCACCGTAATCAACAAATTATGGATATACGCGTTTCTATGGATCTACTTAAGGAGTTTTCTACTTTGAACAATTATTATTAGGAGAAGGAGAGGGAAAATTTATTCCTAATGAATATTAAATCCACACCCTAAAAGAGAGAGAAGAGTATCAAATCTAAATCTCACAGGCGTTCCTTCATTTATTTAGTTTTAACCTAGTTCAAGTTCGAGACTAATTAATTTGGTCTTTCATATGTTAGAAGTACTTATTTTATTACAAATTAACATATATACATTAATGGCTATTTTGTCCGACATCTATTTGCATGCGTCGTTTTGGATATCAAACAATTGGAATTAAAGGAATTTTTTGTTTGTTGCACGAAGAAACCATCAATTCTATTGATTGAACACCATTAGCTAGGAAATGTCTTTGTTGTTTATGGTTTAAGGCAATATATGCTTGGACATATACATGACGGCTCAAAGATGTAAGAGGTCATGTGCAATTTATTGGATCTCAATTCTAAAAAAAAGAGAGAGAAGTAAATGTTTGTTGACTTTATTGTGTACATAGTAGATTGACTCTTGAATAAAAATGAGTTTAATATGATTCAAAATTCATGAAGTACAACATCATTTTGTTTTTCCTATGTGCTTTATCACTAGTCCATAACTAAGCTTTTATCGTTTTCCTTGTAAGCATTTAACTTAACTAATTTTGGGGTCTTCCTTTTTTTGGGACCATATGCAGTCACTTCTAGGGGCAAAGCCACGGAATTTAGGGTGTGGTGTTAGAATTTTGGTGTTAACTCAATATTTTATTAAAACGGGCGGAGTTAAATGATGAATGTCAATTTCCTTTAAATGATCTCAATTATTTTTAAATCGGTTTCAATTTCTTTTTAAAAGGGTGTCAAATTTCTTATATATATATACATATATATGAGATAGGATCCTCTTACTCTATGTAAAACTTGAAAATTTTACACATTTTTGGATCATTGGATGAAGGTAAATGGATGATTGAGATTAACAGTAAAAAATACGAAGATTATCGCATGAAAAGGAGATAAAGAAACAATCTTAATCATTTATTATCCTCATCCAACGGTCTAAAAATGGTGCAAAAGTAATTGAGTTTTATATTGTGTAAGTGGATCCTAACCATATATATATTCTCAAAATTTTGAGGGTGTCAATGGACACCCCATTGCACCACTCCGCAAATGATATTTTTATTGCACATGTCTAGAACCATCTTTGAACCTTTGTTATCATTGATATTCATAGACAAGTTTGCACAAGTTGATTATTGCTTTGAGAAAACAAAATGGTCGGTAAAGGAGCTTCTTGGTAGCCACATGTTGCTCATTTTCTCCAAACTATGTATGATCTTTGTCTCAGGTAGTTTTGATGTAAAACAATTCTTTTTAGAAAAATGTAACATGCAGGCTTTACTTTTGTGTGTTATATTCGTAGAATTTTGGTTGATAAAGATGAAGGACGAACCATTATTCCATTAACTTAGTTCCATATGTATCAAAGCTTAGGTTAGCATCAAAGTCCCACCCTCCCTAACAAAGAGAACCCACGAGATTAGCACCAAGTTTAACTTTAAGGTATATATTAAAACACTTGCTTTGTTAATTCCATGAAAGATGGTGGTCCAGAAGGAATATTTGAATAAAAGGAGAACGTCCTAGCTGGAAAGACCGTTTTGAAGAGAATGCAGTGCTTTAATCTAGGCGTGTATCAGACAATCTATTTACCTTTTCTAAACACGAAGCATTTAGCCCATTTTCTTCTTTTTGGTTTTCAATACATGATTCTTGGAAGATATGTGCAGGATTTTCCATGTATTGAAAGTGAAGTGCTTTGAGTTAATTTCATGGTTTCCAGCTCTTATTAATTGTGTGGTGTTTGGAGTTGTTTCAGCATGAATAAAACCATTGAGCGCTATCAGAAGAGAGACAAGGAAATTGGAATTGGCCACAAGTTAGCAGTAGACCTGGTACCTATCTCTGCCCATGCTTTTGCATTAATCGGCTAATAATATGCTTAATTTTACGGGTGAGTTTAGGGTGCGGCGCCTTAATTTAATGTTAAAAAATGACACAATCTAAATGTTAAAAAACACGGAACTTAAAATGTTACCCACACAACCGAAATGTTAACCACCAAAATATTATACATGTTGATAACATTTCGGTTGTAACATTTTAGGTTCTGTGTTTTTAAACATTTCGGTTGCGCCGTTTTTAGCCTTAAATTAAAGCGCCGCAACATACACTCACCCTAATCTTACTGTTCAATAGAATTTGGAACTAATGATGATTGAACTTGTGCGTGAAGAATGACAAGGAAGACGCTCAAAGCTTGGCAAAGAAGGTTGAATCACTCGAAGATACTAAACAGTTAAGTCCTTAGTTTCAAACCTGCATACGTAGTTAACCTGCAACTTTTCATCAATGTCTGCATTAATATTCTTGTATATATTTTCAACTTTTTAACAGAAAGCTATTGGGAAAGGGATTGGAAACGTGTTCTGTTAGTGAGCTACAACAGTTGGAAAACCAGTTGGAACGAAGCTTAAGCAGAATAAGGGAAAGAAAGGTACGTGCATATATACTAAAATTCGCATGCATGCTTAAACGTTTCAAATTCGGTATAATTGTGGTTTTACTCCCTTTATTACGTTGAAACTTGGGCGTTGACACGTCTATTTAATTTGACATAAATTAGTCTTTCTATTTTGAATGCTATTAATTGCTTTAAATTGATAATACCATTAATTATGTTAAAACGAGTTAACCCATCTATTTTTGATGTAGCAAAATTTAATTCATTTACATTTATAGTGCTACTAGTTGGTTTGAATTAAAACACCATTACTTGGTATCATTAAAGCGGGTAGATTACCCAGATGAGGTGGCACATGATTTAATAAAAAATAAATGTAATATAATATATTTTTAATAAGCAATAAATGCAACACAATTAATACACCTTTTGAATTTTATCAATAAATAATTTTTAAGATTATAACTACAATACAATTAATACATCTTTACCTCATAAACAATTTTTATAACTATAAATGTAATATAATTAATATTTTAATTTTAATGAAATATTTTATTTTTTAATATAATAAGAAGAGAAACTAAGCTAACTAATTTTTTTTGACTCATCGTAATATCATGTTCCGCTAGTTTCTGGATCAACGAGTGTGACATTGCTTCAAATAATAGCCCTTGAAGGAAATCTAGTATTTCGAAATTAAGATGAAATAGTTTATTTTTGTTCTTTTAGAACAAAAAATATTCAATAGTTCATGTATTCTAATTTTGGTAGTTTCAATTCATGTATTTTAAAAAAGTAAAATAAAAATAGTGTGATTATATTATAGTATATATGTTCATACTTTCTTAACATTTAGATAAACATACAAATACATTTTGCAGATAAAGTTGCTCGAACCCAAGTCCATTAAGATAAGCATAATATAATCTCTCTTTTCACTAAGACCACTCGTTAGGTTCGATTCATATACTTTTTAAATTTTTAAATTTCAATTCACTCGTAATACCAAGACATTATAACTAAATCACATGACTTGAATTTATCAAATTGAAGAATGAGACCACTCGTTGGGTTCGATTCATGTACTTTTTAAAATTTGAAATTCCAATTGACTTATAATACCAAGACAATTAATATAACTAAATTATATGACTTAAAATTATCAAATTGGAGAAGAAGAACTAAATTTATAAGTAACATATAATATATGAAACATTTTACTTTAATATATTTCATAAGTATTGTACAACAAAAATAAAAATTAGATTTTGTTAGAGGTAAATAGGGCATAATGTAAAAAAGAAAAATCTAATTAATTAAAGCTATGTGACAATAATCCGTGAACGGGACAATGAATAGGATAGAAAGTGAGGGTAGACGAATTTCTTTCGTATATAAATGTAAAAGTATTTGATTTTTTTTCTAGACAATAATTGTCTAAATTTAAAAATAAAATTATATAATCATATATGAAAATAAGATATTTTTAATCATTTAAGAATAAATAAACGTAAAAAATAAGATTATATTTCCTAAAATTTATATCATATAAATGAAAAAATAATTGAAAATATTTGAATTGACAAAAAATAACATTAACTAACGCATTAATTAACATTTATGTCTTTTATAAAACTATTAAATAAACTCACGTGGGTAAGTTATCCACTAGTAGAGAAAGTTTTCTCCCAATTAGGGTTGTGTGGTGTCATGTAGGGGTGTTCAAAAAAACCCGATCCGATTGATCCGATCCGATTATCCGTTGATCCGATCCGAAATTTTGGATATCCGATCCGTTTTTTATTTTTTGGATAATTCGGATCGGATATCTGAAAATTTCGGATCAGATACGAATAGTGATTTTACATTTGGATCGGATATCCGATTATCCAATATCCGAAAATTCAAATTTTTTATAGGTATAAATCTTGTTATATTCGATATTTTTACTTGTTATATATGAAAAATTGAAATTTCCATGATACAAATATTGTTATATTCAGTAATTTATTAATTTTTATATTCGAAAACCTAAATTTTTCATGGATAGAACCATTACATTAAAAAAATAATCAAATAAATTCATAAATTTCAGATAGTCGGATATCTGAGTATTCGATCCGAAAATTCTGATATCCGAATTTTCGAATATCCGATTTTTTCGGATATCCGAATTTTCGGATCGGATCGGATCTGATATCCGAAAATGACACCCCTAGACTGTCATGACAACACTACATCTATTTACTAGGTCATCTACCCAGCTGAGGTGTCACATGACATAGTATTTAAGATGGATTTGATTGAAGAGAAATAATTAAAATATCTTTTACCAATAAACAATATTAAGACTATAAATGCAATGCAATTAGTACATCTTTTAGAAATAAACATTTTGAAGACTATAAATACAATGCAATTAATACATCTTTTACCAATAAATATTTTTAAAATTATTCAATTATAGAACAAATTATAACACACAAAATATTGATTATAAAATATTAGTATAATTTAAAATATGCTAAATATACAAATAAGTGCCTAAACCATACTTCTTTCTAACTTTAGGTGTCTCAACTATTTATTGGTAAAAATAAGTTCGTTTTGTTAATTTTAGTTGCCCAAAGCTTCAATCAGTTACCGTTTTAAGGTTGTGCTGTTAAAATATTATCACCCAATCAGATTTAGACATGTGGTATTTATTTTTATTTTTAATTTTCTTTTTTTTAAAAGGTGAAAATAAAATAATTTTAAAAAATCTCAAGATTTCTAAATCCTCCATAATAGTAAAAAATACCTAACCCAAAATTATTGTCATTGCCACCATCGATAACCTCGTCGGACCCCACCCTACCTTTGTCGGACGTCGTCGTCCATTTTTCTCAACCACATATCATCGGTAATCGACAGAAGTGTGCCAATCAGATGTTGCTCGGTTGGAATTTTTTTGTTCGTTGTTCAACGTCTAATTGACATGTCTTCCGTCGGTTAACGACAATGGGTGGCTAGGGGAAATTAACGACGACGTTCAGCGAAGATAGTGATGGGGTCCGACGAGACTATCAATGGCGGTAACAATGACAATTTTGAAGGTTTTGAGTTAAGAATTTGGGACTATTTGGGATATTTTTAAAAATATACTTTATTATCATTTTTTTTGATTAAAATAAAACTAAAAAACATGACATATGTCATGTTTGATTGGATAACAATTTTTTAACGGCCGTTAACGACCAAGCACCTAAAATTTTCAAAATGAAACTTTAGGCACATATTTTTACCAAGAAAAAGTTTACACCTAAAGTTAAAAAGTGTATTACAATACCCCCTTCCCGGTTTGGTAGGAAATCGGGTCGAAAAGTGTTATCGGTGATCAATATAGTGATTCGGGTACAATAATTCATTCAATAAACAATACGATATGAAACATTATCGATATGCAACTGTAACAACTTGTATTAGGGTACAATAATTCATTCAATAAACAATACAATTTGCCAATCTATTTTAGAGACAAATTTAAACTTTTATAAGCTCTAGAGACTTAATTGTAATTTCAGTAATTTAGGGGTCCTTTTTATAAAGAGACTGAACTACAATGAAATTCAACTCAAATTTAGTAAGCTTGAAAATTTTCATGGTAGTCTGAGTTCATTTACCCACCTAATTAAACTTTAGAAGATTTAGTGATCAAATATAAATAATGCAAAACAATGTTCATTGCCAATTAACGATTATAACTAACACCGTACCGAAACGACTTAGGTTGTATCGGTACGAGCATATTTTAATTAAAATTTCCAGGGACACTATCTAATATCGTACCGAAACGACCAGGGATGTTTTGGTATAGATTGACCTCTATTAACTTTGACCAAAAGACCCTGTTTCGATACGGTTTAACCCATATCGATCCCGGTTGACTCATGTCGATCCCGTTTCGATACACTCTAAGCCTGTATCGAAACGAGTTTTGACAGTTGCTAAAGTCCCAAAAATTGTATCGATACGCCCCTAAGCCGTATCGAAACACCATGTTTTACCCTGGTTCCTTATAGCTTTAATATGATGTCGTACCGAAACGCCATCACCCGTTTTGGTACGCCTGCCCTGTAATGACAATTTTTAGTATGGTGTTTATCTAATTTGACCTACAAAACGATGTCCAAATGCATTTAAACTTTACACACAACATTTCAATACTATAAACTACTAGCATGCCAAGTTTCATGACCGTATGAATATGTTTACTAGGTTTTTACCTTTTAGAGCCCATTATGCCAATTTAGTCACTTTTAGCACAACACAAAAGTCATTTTAGTGTCTTTAACTACATTACAAACCACACATAACATAAACATACCAAATGGGACTCAAATGACTAGTTCAACTACATTGACACCATTCTAGGAGTTCATAAGGACAAAGCATGTTACTTGAAGCTTGTAGTAACTTGTCTAGCCCCGACTTCTCTGATCTTCAACAACGGTAACCTCTTTAACCTGAAATGCATGAAATGAAATGCATTAGGCATACTTTGCCTAGTGAGGCAGACGTGAACAATATCAAAATCAACAATATGCACTTCAATTCATGAATTTAGCAATATCAATGTTATAAGTCTATAGTATCAATGCTATGTTCATGTTCAACAACTATATCTTTGTATTTCAACATTAACCCTTGGATCAAATCAAGATAGTGGATACGCGAATTCCTACGCCTCGCCAAATCAATAAATAGTCTAGGCCCTCCGCCTCGCCAATATGACCAATAACATACACTTCCCTCCGCCTCGCCAAATCAATATAGGTCGTACCCTTAGGACCGTATTCCACCTGTACACCGAGCTCATGAATTCTATGGCATGTCAATTGTATCCAATGCTTCGATCCCAAGGTTCAATAACAATAATAACAATCAAGATTCAATGATAATTACAATGTTCAATGTTTCCAATGTATTTATCAATAAAATGTTTCGATATCAACGTTCCTTCAAAAATACTATAACTATAACAATAGTCAATGATTTCGATTACAATTTCAATGATCGTCGATTCATTTACGATGTTTCTATAACAATATCTATGTCAATAACAATGTACAATGCGATGACAATACCAATGTCCAATGTTGAATGCTATACTTACCGATGCTTACCAATGTATCCATCTAATGACTCGACAATATCCCTTAGAGCAAGGTTAGCTAAAGTAATAAAAGCAATAACAATGAATTCGGGAAGGCTTTTCGCCTAATCTCGAGACTCCGACTACACTCACCTTGACAATCCGATGCTTTTAGGAGTTGATTATTATTTCAAGTTTTCAACTATTTTATATCATATGTCATGTGAAAACAATTTACATTTTTACTTCCAAAAACTATGACTATGTTTCCTAAAAATATGTTAAAAGTGAGGAAAATTCTAGAGTAAACGCCACCACTAATCATATGTACTGATGTCCATCATTAATGATTTTAATGGTTTATTGAATCATAAGATCTAAAGTGTTATTGTGCCTTTTTGAAAATAAAATGTGTTAAAATATTTTTGTGCAATTTTTCAATTTTTTATTTTTAATTAAAAAATAAAACTTTATTAAAAAATAATTCTTAATTCAACTTTTAATTAAAAATTAAAAATATCTGAAAATGGCACAAAATGTGTTTTATCATATTTTATTCTCAAAAAGGAACAATCACATTTTAAGTCCCATAATTTCAAAAGTTATTAAAATAATTAATAGTACATATCAATACATATGATTAGTGGTACATATCGGTACATAACATTTAAAAGCGAGTTCTGTGTTAGGTGAGTAGATAAAAAGACAAACCTTTTAATTTACAACGTTTATTTTTACACAAAACTCGCGTTGGACTGAGTGTGATTTCTGAACTCACATTGGACTAGAGGCGAGTTTATCTTACATGGGTCGAAAGAAATATTTATTTAAATAATCTTCAAAGTGGTTATTTATCTAATTAATTATTTTGAGGGGTATATTTGAATTATTTAACCTTTCAAAACTATATCCCTGTTAAACCAGTCAAACTATCAGCTTTCGGTCCGAATGATCTGACTAATTCACTGTTAAAAAAGAATTCTCAAGAAAAATAAAAAATATGAAAACATGAAACAAAGTATAAACATTTAAACAACAATAATCCCATAAAATCACTGTATATTATAGAATCAATTAAAAAATTAAATATTAACAAAGTTAACTCATTATTATTATTAATTTATTTCAATTGGGTTAGATATGGGTATTGAGCAAGTAGGACCCCAAATTTTCTGAAAACCGGTCGAACCGATTTTTTCTCGATTTTTCTGGCTCGCAAACCACGGTTGGACCGTGATTTTTCTGGTTATTCCATACCGGTCTCTTAGTCTGTTCCCGGTCCAGACCATTCTGGACAGGTTCAAACAACTTTGTTTAAAACCATAATTAGACTTCATATTTATATGGTTGAAATGTAGTTACTGATGATGGGTTCCCTTGGTTTTGCCATGGTTAGAATCTATTATTTCGGGAGCAGATTAAGAAGCTAAAGGAAGAGGTAATCCATCAATTTTTGTGAATACTATGTTATTATTCTGGCATAAAAAAATACCTCCAACATTTGATTGAATAGTCACTTTGGCACTTATTCTTTTTGCTTGAATAATTTTAACCCTCAACGTTTCATTTTGAGTGAAAAACCTCTTTGTGGATGAAAATTGTTAGTTACTTAACGATAAATGGCTTGAAATGACTTGATAGAATGACACGTTAGCAGAAAAAATAATTTTATAAAATTCTTTTTTGATTGATGTATCATTCTGTCAAGTTAACACATTTGTCTATATGACATTGTTATGTCAGTATGCACTGCCCTGTTTGTTTACCACGTCATTTCAAGCTATTTATCGTTAGTTGACTTATAATTTTCATCCACAAAAGACCATTTTAGCCTAAAATAAAATGTTAAAGGTAAAATTACTTTCAAAAAGAATACGAACCAAAATAATTATACAGTCAAACGTTAAGGCAATAAATTTCGACTGCAGACAATTTTTTTTTATCCAACGACTGCAGACAACTTATAATTCCATTTGGTGCATGGTTAAATATTCAGGAGAGACGTCTCAGCGAAGAAAATGCAAAACTACGTGAACAGGTTTGTGTGTTTACCTATTCGTTAGGCCATATTTTGTTTATAGTCTTTATACTATACTTAAATTTAGGATTTAGCCACTAACTTTAATTTGACATTGTTTGATTCATCTCTACTGTATTTACTCCAACTAGTTAATGCAGTAAACTATTTTAGTCAAAATAATGACATATTCTTTTTTAAACCGGGATGGTTAACAGCATTACCTTCTTGAGTTCAATGATATTATGAAAGTAAAAGGTCTAATTAGAGGTAGCAAACTGGTTAATCGGATTGGGTTCGGTTCGGGTCATATTCAATTTTGACTGTATTCGGTTTTGGTTCTGTTCGGGTTGGATTTGGTCTGCTTCGGTTTTAATTCGGGTCTATAGTGATTCAGGTCGGGTATCAGTCTGGATCAGGTCACATTGGTTCGGTTGATTTTGGGTCGAGTCATGATCAGTTCAATAGGAGATCGATATGTTTTGGTCGAGTTTTTAGGCCGGATCAATTTTTTAAACTCATATATGGCTTTATAAAGCCAATATATTTGAATTTTTAATTAGTGAGTTGTGCGACAATTCAAATTAAACCTTTCATTATTTCTTTTAATATATTTTCTTTATTTCGGGTTGCCTTCGGTTCGAGTTACTTTCCGTTCGGATGAAATCGGTTCGGGCCCATTCGGTTTGATTGAAAATCGGTTTGAGTCTGTTCTGTTCTGTTCTGTTCTGTTCGGGTCTATCAGGTGTATATCGGTTCAACTAAAAATCAGGTCGGTTTATTTCGAGTTTCAGATCAAGTTCGAATCATCTTGTTCAGGTCGATATCAGGTCTCAAATCGAGTAAAATCAGTTTGGGTCTCGACTTAATTTTCCACCTCTAGGTCTAAGTATGTCAAATTAAGTTATAAAAAGTAAATCCCGAATATGAGCATAGCAGAGAGACTACAATCATAATTTGACCTATTATTAATTAATTTAGCAACTGAATTCAGCATTGATTTTTATATCAGTGTGGGATGAAACCACATTCCTCAACAAGCATGGAGGAGGAAGAGGAGGAGGAGACGACAGAGGTGGTGACAGAATTGTTTATCGGACCACCGGAGAGGTATAAAAAACCCTAGTTTGATAAATAATAATCTATTATCTTAATACATTATAAACGAAGCTTCAAAACATTCAAAAAGAAATGTGATATATATATATATATATATATATATATATATATATATATATATATATTAAAGGTATAACTAAATAAGGATGGAACTACAATAAAAACCGTGTGATTTAATGTGACATTCTATGTGTGGAACATCAGTACGTGTAATATAATCGATGAATATTATTGTTATTTGTACTATTAACTTACTGCAATTTTGATGATATATTGTATTTGTCTTATTTTCAGTGATAATATTATGGGTAATTTTTTAACGTTTCATTTAGTTATTTTTATTTTGACTAATATTGAAGACATAATTAATTTTTAATAGAAAATAAAGAAACAAACCCCAAAACACAAACAAGAATCCAAAGTCCTTTTCACAATAATTTCGAGCCTAACTATGTATACACAAGTCCTTTTCAAAATACGAGCAGTGTATCATTTGAATATACTTTAACATAATATTTTTTTTTTCTAATTTAAAAATCCAATTCAGTTAGTTGAGAAATTATATCATAGGCCTGGCTCGCCACGTCATCCATGGTCCTAACCAATAAAAACCATTCATTTTATTAAATTTTTTCATGTCTTCTTTTTACTAAGTGAATCTACAATTGGTAAAAAGTGATTTTTAATTTAATTTACAATAAATCTGAAGTGAAGGTGAAAAGATGACATAATTTTTTTTAATGAAATTGATGCTTTTTATTGGTTGGGACCATAGATAACGTGGCGAGCCGAGTCTATAATATAATTTATCTTTCAGTTGGCATCTATGACAATTAAATACCATATATAAGATCTATTAATTGGCCTAGTGGTTAAAGATAATCATCTTGCCCCATTTTGAATGAGTTTGAATCTCGCTATGAGAATGTAATTAAATAGCATATTTTGTCCTGAACTGGTTAAATCTAACTAGAAAGTTTATCAGTTTTTTTATTTATGTCTATATTGATATTTAATTTTCGATTGAGTCAGGTGTCGTTAATTAGTTGGACACCAACTCAATAGAGTAATTATTAAGGTTCAAGGGTTCAATAAGCTCCTAAACTTTGAAAAAAATTAATTAGAATTTTATTTTATTTTGTACCCAATTAAGCCCTTATACTAAAAAATTAAATTAATTAAGCCCTCGAATTAAAAGAATACGTCAATTAAGCCCTTTGACAATTTGACCATTAAGACTTAATGTTTCATGTTATTTGCCACATGGCACACTTTGATGATGCCATGTGGCATTTTTAGATTTTTTTAAATTTTATTTTTAAAAATATTTTAAAGAATCTAAAAAAATTAAAACTATTTTGAAATTTTAAAATATTAGTTTGTTTTTTTGAAAATTTTATATTTATTTTAAAAAATAAAAATATTAAATAATATTAAAACTGTAAAAACATATTACTTTAAAAATATCTTTAAAAATTAAAATATGTAAAAAATTATTAAAAACTTTATAATAAATTTTAATATTACAAAGATATTAAATGATATTTTGGGAAAACTTTGAAATTTATTTTAAAAAATAAAAAACATTTTTAATTGTTATGAATATTTATCTATGTGGATGTCTATCATGATTAGAACTTTATCAAAGGAGTTTGATTTATTTATTATTAGGAATATTATCTCTATGAATTAGAGTTTAATGCATTATGTACTTCTTATGCCTATAAATAGATGATTCATTGAAGGCATTGTATACAATTCTATATTTTTGAGAATAATACAAATCTCCTTCTTTCTCTCATCTCTTTGTTCTTCTTGTTCTTATTCTTGTTCTTCTTTATTTTATTCACAACACGTTATCAGCACGAGACTCTAATCAACTGAGGTCTTCATCGTTATAATTCAAAAGAAGTTACCGGGAAGAATTCGATTATAGAATAAATCAAAGATAATTTTTTTTCTCCTTATTTTTTTTAGTTATCGATTGTCTTTCTCTTTATATTTTAACTTTGTTTTAATTTTTGAAAATTTTAGAAGTATGTTTGATTTTATTCGAACATTGGAAAGAGATAAATTTGTGGCTTCTCACAAACCAAAAGACAAATCGACAGAGACGAAGAGGTTGCGTTTGGTATAAATTACGTGTGTTTTCTCTTGTTCCTAAAAGGGTTAATTAGCGGAAAAAGTCGATAATGTCGCGCTGTTTTCCTTACCTCCCTCCTCGACTTTTAAAGCAGGGAACGATGGAATCGATTAAGGTTTGTTGAGCGAAAGTATTTGTGGGTTTTCATTTTTGGTACTCAACTGCTTATGCTTTTCATACTCAATTATTATTATTTGTGTTTGTATATTTGTAAATTCATGAAGTTTGATGATGGTGCATGTAAAGCATGTTTGATTTACTGACTATACATTGTAATCATGAATAACAAAGTTATGTACGTAGAACTATGGTAGTCTTTCATATAAATTCATTAAAATACGTACTCTAGGTTTAAGGTTTTTTTTAGTAACAAAGATCTGTACATTAATGAAACACCTTTGTTGGTTTAGTTTTTTTAAAAAAAAAAGAGAATTATGACATAGATCCTCTGATTTTTGATATATTCAATTCAGCCAATACATATAAATCTTATTATTATGGTTTCATATATGTTTATTTTTGACACAATGGTTGAACTTTGTATTAAGATCAATATGTGTTTATAATATTTTATTTGATGATATTGATATTTTAACCATGTATTGAGTTTTACATGTATTTAACTGACTTGGAAAGAGACACGACATTATGAGAAGATGTTTTGGTCATTTGCTACGTCTCCATTTTTCTCAAGAGGAAAACTAATATCGGTAAATTCTGATTTTATTTTTATTCTTTAAATTATGATTTTAATGTTCGATAAATCATGGTGAATTTCAATCTATAAAAAGATTGTTATAAAGTCTATATTTGCTCGAAAGCAATTTTTCTTCTTTGTCGAAAAACTCGACCATAGACTTCTCCCAATTTCAAGTTACGAAAATTCTTCTTGATCCAAAAAGTTTTATGGGAGGCATTCCTTGAAGTGAATGCAAAGCACGATGTTTATTCCATGCGATTATCAATGATGGGGCATTCCCTGAAGTGAATGCAAGCATGATATTTATTCCATGCAATTATCAATGATGGGGCATTCCCTGAAGTGAATGCAAGCATGATGTTTATTCCATGCGATTATTGGATCTGTTTCATTCCCTGAAGTGAATGCAAACATGATAAATCATTATTCAATTAGAGACATAATTTCAATATAATCCAAGTATAATTGGCTGGACATCCCGTTCTGCGAGGCTACTGGTCTCAAATGAGGTTTTTAAAGGACCTTGTGGACAAGTTTAACAATGCCGCGTACGAGGATTAAATCTTTGTTCTCTGTGATAAGGATATGTGAAAAAGGTTTTAAAGGCCCACTGGCTCTACTCCATTCCCTGAAGTGAATGTGAGATTATATTATGGAAGGAATAAAAAAATCACATTAAAAGTTGTGGTCGTGGTCGAGGCTATGAATATACACATGAAAAATATAGTCGTTTTAAGAATACTTCTACCCGCTGGTAGCGAAGTTATAAGGATGACAAGAGTGATAAAGATCATTCTAAGGAAGTGAAATCATTTTACCAATGTGATGTTATAAACCATTGGTTTCGTACTTGTCAAACGCCAAAGTATTATAGACTTTATCCATAATCATGAATGATAAATGAAATAAAATATAAACAAAATTTGTTTATGGCAAAAATAATTATGGCGTTATTGGTCCAACTCAATTGGATATTGTTAATTTTCTCATAATTTTCTCAATTGGCAAAAATAACTTCGACCCCAACGCCCCTCCTGCTGATTCCGATGATGAACCTGCCACCGAACCTGCCCCAGAAGCTGCCACCAACACCGCTCCGGCAGATCAGAACGCCCACATCCTTGCTGCCATCCTGAGGGTAGAGGAGCGCCAAATGGGTTTGATGACCTTTATCCGTGACTTCTCCAATGCAACGGTAAATTTCATCACTAATACTTTGAATTTTTCGGATGTCATCTTCCCCACCTTCCCCGCTCATTATTTCAATATCCCCCCCCACTCCAACACCACCTGTCTCTCCCCACGGAGAATCTGCCTCCTCCACACCATCCCCGACGGCAACCGGCAGCCCTCCGGCAGACACCTCCCCTCGAGGAACCAAGCGAGCTGCCACTGATGACAGCCCTCTTGTCCGGAGAAATTTGGACAGCGACTTCACGCGGGTAAAACGTATTAAGCACGTGGCAAACAAGAGACGGCTGTCCAAAGCCATCACTAGTAACAACTGGGATAGTGGCAGCAGTTCCGATGTCCGACTAGTGGAGCCATCTGCCCCTCAACCTGCCGATGAACCTGTTGATCAACCTGCTCCGGAACCTGCCCAGCCCCCTCCACAGCGCAGACGCCGCCATCAGATCCGCGTCAGCAGCAGCAGCGAGGACAGCGAATAAAAATTTAAGTTTTTATTATTTTTTTCCCTTTACTGCTGCCTGCCTTTATATTTTGTGATGTACTTTTATTTATTTTGTTTTTCTTTATTTTTCATATCATTTTGCATTGAGGGCAATGCAACCCTCGAGTTTGGGGTGGCAACCCTCCATTCTAATGGAGTCTTAGTACATCTTTTATTAATTATTGTGTCTTATTTTTATTTAAGTTCTTTTAAAAAAAAAATTAGAAAAATCAGAAAATTTAAATTGTTGGCTTAAAACTATGAAGTTAACTTACCTGTCATGACGGCTCTGTCGTGGCAGCATCTTTAGGACAGGTTAAGGAAAAGTTTAGAGCCTTTCTATAGTTCTGAAAACTTAAACACTTTTGTGACTGTTATACTGCTTAGATTTCTTTTAGCCAAACTAGAATAGGAAGCTTAGAACTTGGATAGCCCCTAGAGGTGCCTAACACTGGCTCTAGGAAAGAAGTTTAGCAAAAGAAATTCAAAAAAAAAAAAACCTAGAGGTGCCCGAAACCGGCTCTAGGAAGCTAACTAGAGGTGCCCAAAACTGGCTCTAGAAAAACTTAGCTTGAAAATAGAAGAAAAAGAAGCATGAAAATGTGCCTTCTAAAAAAATAAACTTTGGCATAAAAATTCGAGTTAAGGAGTTGAATATTCTAGTGAAACTAAGAGAATCTTAGCATATAACTGTTCACAAGCATGCACACACTGCACGAGAGCTATAGGGAGATTCCGGACAAATCCTAACCTTTCCGACAGGTTGCTGCCGCCGTAGAGAATGAGCGACAGGTAAGGGACAGTTCACTGTTTGAAGGCCAACACAAAATTTTTTTCAGTTTTCTTTTAAGTCTACATTGCTTGAGGGCAAGCAAAAACTTGAGTTTGGGGGTGTGTTGAGTGTGTAAAAGTTCTATTATTTACACCCTTTTTAACCCATATTTCTGCTGCATTCAAGCATCATTGCATTGCATTTAGGTTAGTTTTCAATAAAACATCACAATTTTATAAAAGGCACGGATTCTACTAAAAGATGGCTATTTTTGCAGGTATCTGTCACAGTAGATGTCGAAGGCAGGCGCAGGGCAGATAAGCAGGAGAGCTGAACTGGACAAGCAGCTGAAGAAGACGAACCTGTCATGGACCTGTCGTGACAGCATGGTGACAGCAGACTTATGAAGAGGAAAAGTGAAGTGGACCTCGATAGATAGAGAAAAATCTGCTCGTCTGTCGTGTGGAAGCCGAATATTTTTCCAAGCCCCGGATCAAAAGATATGTCAAGCCAAAGCTCAAGGAAAGGAATTCCCATAAAATAAGGATGTGGCTGGAAAGTAGGAGACTTTAGAGATTTAGTCTTTATTAGAATCTTACTTTTAATTAAAGTTGTAATCCTTGTTACCTTAGATAACTTGAGCCCAAAGCTTATATAAGGGCATAGATTAAACCTAGGGCATAACCGATTACCCCATAACCGAAACCTAAACCCTGCCGTTTACCTGTCACCGATATGTTCTAAATTCCCCCTAGGGCTACGGGTTGTTTTGTAAAGTAGTTGCAAGGGTTGCTTTGTTTTAGGATTTTTCAAGTTCAATAAAATAAACTTCAAGTTCTTTTATCTTGGTTTTAATATCTTGCAAGAGCATCGGGAGAGCATTGTGAGGTTATCCATTTACTTAGCATCGGGAGAGTTAAGTATACGAAATAGATAAGAGCGCGTTCTCTAGTTTATAGTTGAACCATCTCGTGCCTAGGGATAGGGCGAGGTTAAGTGGCTAAAGAAGAATTCATACACATCGGTGTTCATCCTTCGATTCACGCCGGGAGGTATCATCAAAGACGTGATTGCCGACAGACTTGTGCCTAGGGATAGGGCAAGGCAGATCTGGGATTCTTGCCAAGCTTGAAGTACGGAGTTAGTGATCGCTGCCGCGACAGCTAACGGACAGACGCCGCGACAGGTGCTGTCGGCGACGGGTGCGACGACAGAACTGGAGATCCTAAGCAATTCAATACCTGCACTACCGAGCAACTCAATACCAGCCCATTCTCTTTATCTTGATATCTTACTTCTTTTATTTGCGTTTTCCTTATTATTTTCGTGACAACTTCTCATAATTATTTCCTTTACTTCGTGCAGTGAATTTAGGTGAAGCTATTAGCCCAATCCCTGTGGAGACGATATCCGATACTTCGTATCACTTTACTACTTGCGTCGTGTATACTTGCACTATAATTGCGATAGACTATTTTACACGCAACAAGTTTTTGGCGCCGTTGCCGGGGATTGGCAACATAACTACACCTTTCTTTCCTTGCACTTTTTGTTTTTATTTTCGTTTTTGTTTTTGTTTTTGTTTTTATTTTCTTTAATTTTTCTTTTGTGTTTTAAACTCTTGCTTTTCACAAGGTTTTCCTGTTTATGCGCAGATCGAAAAGAGGTGAAGATCCTGAGTATAAATTAGATCCGGAGATCGAACGTTCCTTTAATCTCAAGAAACAGATTCGCCACCTCTTAGACCGAAACGAATACCTTGAAGAACAGCTAGAGCAGATGGCCCGTAATCAGCCTGTTGGTGATGATGTACCGCCTGTCGGTGATCCGCCCGCGGCAGGTGGACGACGGTCATGTCGTGACTACATGCTGAACGATCATGTAGAGCTGGAGACCACGCTGCCGGATATTGATGTTGACAACTTCGAGCTTAAACCTGTCATGTTTAGTATGATCAACAACGCCGGACAGTTTAGTGGTTCTGCGACAGAAGATGTCAGGGAGCATCTCAAAACGTTCCAGGAGATCTGTGGTTCGTTTAGACTGCCAGGAGTTAGTCCGGAGATACTGAGGCTTCGGTTATTTCCCCATTCATTGAGGGACATAGCTAAAACTTGGTGGAATAAACTTACACCGGGTTCTATTATGACTTGGGCAGATTTAACTCGTGAATTTTTGTCTCGTTTTAATCCTTCACATTTAGCTGAGCGATTACGTAATGAAATTGCTACTTTTCAACAGGAAGATGACGAGCCAATGCACGAGGCCTGGGACAGATTCACAACTCTTCTTCGAAACTGCCCAATGCATGGATTCCCCGTCTGGAATCAGGTAACTAAGTTTTATAATGCTGCTAACTTACAAACTCGCATTCGAATTGATTCTGCAGCAAATGGACTATTATTGGATAAAGATCCGGTCGAGGCCCTGCAAGTTTTGAAACATCTGGCTAAGAATGAGGAGTAGTTTCCAACCGCTAGAAGAGGAGGTAAACGGGTACTTGCTGTCAAGGACTATGAGGCCGACAGCACTATGAAATCGCAGGTAGCATTCCTTACTAAAGCCATGAAAAAGTTATTGAATGATGATGAATTACAAGGATTTGCTGTCGAGGAAGTTTGTGCTACTTGTGAGGGAAATCATAGTAGGGATGAGTGCCCGATAAATATAGAAGAGGGAAAATATGTTGGGAATTACAAGCCGAACTATAATTCCAACAACTACAACCCTAATTGGAGGAAGGATCCCAAATTTTCCTGGAGTAACCCTAACAATGCTCTGAACCCACAAGCACATAATCAGAATCAGGGGGGTCCTAGATTGTTGACGCGACAGAACCTGCCGCAGAACCTGCCCCCTCAGCAACAACAGCAGCCACCACCTGCCACGAGTAGTGTATTAGAGCAGACTCTGGCCACCTTTATGTCTCAGACTGGTACGTATATGGAAAATATTAATCAGTTTGTCAAGAAGACGGAAAACTTTATGGATGAAACCAAGATGAGAATGACAAACCATGAGGCTACCTTGAAATCTCTAGAGACACAAATGGGTCAGGTGTCGCAGCATATTAAGCCAAGGCAGAATGGAGGTTTCCCTAGTAATACTGAAAATGCTAGACCACCCCCACATGAGCAATGTAAGGCAATTACTACTAGGAGTGGGAAAAAGTTACCAGGGCCGGAAAAAGAAGCTGAAACAGAAAAGGAACCTGCCTTGGATAAACCTGCCGAGGAAGCTGCCCCGACAGGTGATAAACAGACTGCTGCCGATGAGCCTGTCACGACAGCAGAAGCGACAGAGGAGAAGAAAGATGAATACCGTCCTCAGATTCGCATGCAGTGGGAAGGACGCATTGCTGATTACCGTCCTCCACCACCTTTTCCGCAACGGATACAGCAAACTAAGCATGAATCTCAACTTAAAAAGATTTATGATATTTTTAAACAGGTTCATATTAATATTCCGTTGTTAGATGCTGTTAGGGAGATGCCCGGTTACGCTAAATTTCTCAAGGATGTTATGTCGAAAAAATCTAAACTTGGGGAATTTGAAACGGTAAAGATGACAGAAGGTTGCATGAGTATTCTTCATCGGCAGCCACCCTAGAAAAAGAAGGATCCGGGGAGCTTCATCATACCTTGCGTAATTGGTGACAGATTTGTGGGTAAGGCATTATGTGATCTTGGTGCTAGTGTTAATCTAATGCCCAAATCTGTTTTTCAGAAACTAGGTATTGGCAAGGCGCAACCCACGATAGTTACCCTACAGCTAGCCGACCGCTCTTACGTTCACCCCGAGGGAAAAATTGAAGATATTTTGGTAAGAGTGGATAAGCTTATTTTTCCTGCTGACTTTCTTATTTTAGATTGTGAGGCAGATGAGAACGCACTAGTCATCCTTGGGAGACCCTTCTTAGCCACGGGCAGATCATTGATTGATGTGGAGAAAGGAGAACTCACCATGTGCGTGAACGATCAAGAGATTAAGTTGAATGTTCTCCAAGCAATGAAACATGCTGATGTGGATGAGGAATGCAAGGCCATCATTGAGGTGACCTTTGATCAACCCTGCATCAGGTCGGGCTGCCGTGATATAAAATTTGGTCACTGCTGCGACAACCATCTACAGACCTGTCACGACAGCAATGACGACAGCAACGACGACAGCACCGACGACAGCGACTCCTCTGAATCCGATACATCTGATACTGAAGGTCATGAGGAGGTAGACTGGTTAGACCATCGTCCAGGTAAGTTATTCGAACCGTTGAATTACACTTCGGATAACCATTTAATCCAAAAGCCATCGACTGTTGAACCACCTGTCTTAGAACTTAAGCCCCTGCCAGGGCAGCTTAAATATGCTTATCTTGGTTGTGATGACACACTGCCCGTAATCATCTCTGCTAAGCTGCCGCAGGAACAGGAACGACAGCTGATCGACATGTTAAGGCAGCACAAGAAGGCGATTGGATGGACGATAGCAGACATTCAAGGCATTAGTCCGGCATTATGCATGCAAAAAATCCTACTTGAGGAAGATCATAAGCCGACTATAGATGCCCAAAGGCGGTTAAACCATGCGATGAAGGAGGTAGTGCGTAAGGAAATCATTAAATGGTTAGATGCTGGAATTATATACGCCATCTCCGATAGCAAATGGGTAAGCCCGGTGCAATGTGTTCCCAAGAAAGGAGGCATGACCGTGATAACCAACGAAAACAATGAGTTAATCCCAACCAGGACTGTGACCGGTTGGAGGGTTTGTATGGACTATCGGAAGCTTAACAAAGCTACCCGAAAAGACCACTTTCCTTTACCCTTTATTGATCAAATGCTTGATAGATTAGCGGGTAAACCTTACTATTGTTTTCTTGATGGTTACTCAGGTTACAATCAAATTGCTATTGCACCAGAGGATCAAGAGAAAACGACTTTCACCTGCCCCTACGGAACATACGCATTTAGGAGGATGCCGTTTGGACTCTGTAACGCACCTGCCACCTTCCAAAGGTGCATGATGGCTATATTCTCCGACATGGTTGAGGACTTCCTTGAGATTTTCATGGATGATTTTTCTGTCTTTGGAGACGATTTTGAGAGTTGCCTCGGCAACTTACAAAAGGTACTTGAAAGATGTGAAAAAGCTAATCTCGTTTTAAATTGGGAAAAATGCCATTTTATGGTGGATGAGGGGATAGTTCTTGGCCATAAGATTAGCTGCCGTGGGATAGAAGTCGATAGGGCCAAAATAGAGGTAATTGAGAAGCTGCCGCCGCCAACCACAGTCAAGGGCATTAGGAGTTTTCTAGGGCATGCTGGTTTTTATAGGAGATTTATTGCGAATTTCTCAAAAATCACGAAGCCCCTATGTCATCTCTTAGAGCAGAACCGACCCTTTGACTTTAATGAAGAATGTACTGAAGCATTCAAGGTTCTGAAGGAAAAGCTAGTGACAGCCCCCATAGTACAGCCACCAGACTGGACACAATCATTTGAGATCATGTGTGATGCCAGTGACTATGCTGTCGGGGCAGCACTTGGGCAGCGCAAGGACAGGCTGTTCCATGTCATATACTACGCCAACAAAACATTGAATGATGCCCAAGTGAACTATACCACCACAGAAAAGGAGCTGTTAGCTGTGGTGTTCTCCATCGACAAGTTTCGTTCTTACATACTTGGGACGAAAGTAATAGTGCACACCGATCATTCTGCCCTTAAGTACTTGTTCGCAAAGAAGGATGCAAAGCCTAGGTTGATACGATGGATCTTGCTATTACAAGAGTTCGACCTTGAAATCAAAGACAAAAAGGGGACAGAAAATTAGGTGGCAGATCATTTGTCGAGATTGGAGAAGGGACAGAGTCTACCGTTCGATGAGACACACATACTGGAGACCTTCCCAGATGAGCAGCTCTTTGCTGCCGCAATAGCTGTCGCGACAGCTATGGCGGCAGGTAAGTCTTCTGACCTTCCTTGGTATGCTGATTTCGTTAATTTTATAGTTAGCGGAATATTACCTTCTGATCTTAATTATCAAGCCAGGAAGAGGTTCCAAAATGATGTTAAGCATTATTATTGGGACGAACCTCTTCTTTTCAAAATGTGCGCAGATCAGGTTATAAGGAGGTGTGTACCACAAGAAGAACAAGAAGACATTCTCCATCACTGTCATGCTTCACAATATGGAGGACACTTAGGAGGCAACAAAACTGCTGCCAAGGTGCTGCAGTCAGGGTTCTACTGGCCGACACTATATAAAGATGCACAGGACTTTTACAAGAACTGTGACAGGTGCCAGCGGACAGGTAACATCTCGAGGAGAAACGAGATGCCACTGCAGAATATTTTAGAAGTCGAGATCTTCGACGTTTGGGGGATTGATTTTATGGGACCTTTTCCATCTTCATGTGGAAATCTTTACATCCTCCTAGCAGTGGACTATGTCTCCAAGTGGGTAGAAGCAATCACAACTCAAAAGAATGATGCCAAAACGGTCTAAAAGTTTTTGCACAAAAACATATTTTCTAGATTCGGCATCCCTAAGGCGATTATCAGTGACGAAGGGAGACATTTTGACAATAGGGTAATTGCTGCCGCCTTGAAGAAATATGGTGTCAAGCACAGGATCGCGACAGCATACCACCCACAGACCAATGGACAGGCTGAGATTTCCAACAGGGAAGTAAAGAACATTCTTGAAAAGATTGTTAAACCAACTAGGAAAGATTGGTCTCTACTTCTGAATGATGCATTATGGGCATACAGGACAGCTTTCAAGACTCCATTGGGCATGTCTCCATACCGTTTGATTTATGGGAAAACCTGTCACCTGCCTGTCGAGATAGAGCACAAGGCATATTGGGCAATCAAGGCAGTAAACATGGACTTGGACAAGGCAGGCCAGAAAAGGCTGTTAGATTTGAATGAGATCGATGAAATACGGACGATGGCCTACGACAATGCAAGGATTTACAAAGAAAAGACTAAGAAGTGGCATGACAAGAAGTTGCTGCCACGTCAGTTCTGCCCAGGGCAGCTTGTGTTGTTGTTTAATTCTAGGTTGAAACTCTTCCCAGGGAAGCTTAAATCTAGATGGTCTGGCCCGTTCCAAGTGGTTCAAGTTTTTCCCCATGGTGCCATTACAATTCAATCATTAAAGGACGGGCACCAATTCAAAGTCAATGGACAACGCCTCAAGCATTATCAGGGGACTGAAGCCCCAGGAATACAGGAAGTGGTTACTTTAGGTGATGCCCCACAAGGCATCCCTAATTTAACCTAATTTTTTTTTTATTTTTTTTTTTATTATTTATTAGGAAATTAGGTTTATTTTATTCGAATAACGTTTTATTTTTCTAATTTCAGTTTTTAGGAAATAAAGGAGTCAAGTGAGAAAGAAGAAGTGGATCAAGACCACCGCCCATCCACCAGCCCAATAAAGCCCATTTATGATAACCTGTCGTTTCAGCTGCCGGCGCAGACGGACTCGACAGGCTGTCAACAGGCTGACACTGCAGACGCAGAAGCGTGCGGCAGACGCACAGCAGACACATAAATGCGTGTCAGACGCGTCAGACACGCTACATTCAATCTGCCGCCCCGTTATTCCCGCCTGCCGTTGCGGCATTAAATGGGCAGCTACTCGACCGCTATATAAACCCCTTCCCCCTTTCATTTTTTCCTTACTTCTGATTTTTCTCTCTTGTATTCTCCTCTAGTTTTATCTATTTTCTTTCTTTTTTCAGCCCTTGCAACCAAAATGTCATCACGACAAACCCTTCAGAACGCTGCTGCCGCTTCTTCTTCAGCAGCAGCATCCCCGTTCGCTAAAAAAGAACTATGGGAGGAGCGTAGCTTCATCTATAACAGAGATGCCCCCCATATGGGACTCCGGCCGTTCATCATGCAGGCCATAACAACACAACTTTGGGAGGATTTTGCCGAGCAGCCGGCAGAGCTTAATGATACATTGGTCCGAGAATTTTATGAGGCCATCGACAGCAAAACGGCGACATCTGTCACCGTCCGAGGAGTGGCAGTTCCCTTCACCGCCAGCAGCATCAACCATGTGTTCGGCCTTTTCTTTGGCCCCAATGATGATGCTCACCAACAATTTTGGGACACCCTCGACGCTGCCGGACATGATGCTGTCATGAGGGAATTGACAGAGGCGGGAACGACATGGAGCACCAGTAAGAAGAACCCCAACTCCGTCAATAGGGCGCAACTACTCCCTGAGGCGAAACTATGGAACGCTTTCATCAAAAAGCGTATCCTGCCCTCGTCCCACCATACGACAGTCAACCGACAGCGGCTGGCCCTTATCCACTCCATTATGCACAACAGGCCCATCAATGTGGGCAGATACATGAGGGACAGCATCCTCGACTGTGCTTTTCACACAGACTCACGACTCTGCCTGCCGTTCACCATCACCGCCCTCTGCCGCTGTGCTGCCGTACCAGAGGAGCCCTCCGACAAAATCAAGAAGGGCAGCGGCTGGACAGACAGCAACATCTCCAGCCTCATGGAGGTCATAGTCGTATCGCCACTCAATGCCTTCGACCCCAACGCCCCTCCTGCTGATTCCGATGATGAACCTGCCACCGAACCTGCCCTAGAAGCTGCCACCAACCCCGCTCCGGCAGATCAGAACGCCCACATCCTTGCTGCCATCCTGAGGGTAGAGGAGCGCCAAATGGGTTTGATGACCTTTATCCGTGACTTCTCCAATGCAACGGTAAATTTCATCACTAATACTTTGAATTTTTCGGATGTCATCTTCCCCACCTTCCCCGCTCATTATTTCAATATCCCCCCCCACTCCAACACCACCTGTCTCTCCCCACGGAGAATCTGCCTCCTCCACACCATCCCCGACGGCAACCGGCAGCCCTCCGGCAGACACCTCCCCTCGAGGAACCAAGCGAGCTGCCACTGATGACAGCCCTCTTGTCCGGAGAAATTTGGACAGCGACTTCACGCGGGTAAAACGTATTAAGCACGTGGCAAACAAGAGACGGCTGTCCAAAGCCATCACTAGTAACAACTGGGATAGTGGCAGCAGTTCCGATGTCCGACTAGTGGAGCCATCTGCCCCTCAACCTGCCGATGAACCTGTTGATCAACCTGCTCCGGAACCTGCCCAGCCCCCTCCACAGCGCAGACGCCGCCATCAGATCCGCGTCAGCAGCAGCAGCGAGGACAGCGAATAAAAATTTAAGTTTTTATTATTTTTTTCCCTTTACTGCTGCCTGCCTTTATATTTTGTGATGTACTTTTATTTATTTTGTTTTTCTTTATTTTTCATATCATTTTGCATTGAGGGCAATGCAACCCTCGAGTTTGGGGTGGCAACCCTCCATTCTAATGGAGTCTTAGTACATCTTTTATTAATTATTGTGTCTTATTTTTATTTAAGTTCTTTTAAAAAAAAATTAGAAAAATCAGAAAATTTAAATTGTTGGCTTAAAACTATGAAGTTAACTTACCTGTCATGACGGCTCTGTCGTGGCAGCATCTTTAGGACAGGTTAAGGAAAAGTTTAGAGCCTTTCTATAGTTCTGAAAACTTAAACACTTTTGTGACTGTTATACTGCTTAGATTTCTTTTAGCCAAACTAGAATAGGAAGCTTAGAACTTGGATAGCCCCTAGAGGTGCCTAACACTGGCTCTAGGAAAGAAGTTTAGAAAAAGAAATTCAAAAAAAAAAAACCTAGAGGTGCCCGAAACCGGCTCTAGGAAGCTAACTAGAGGTGCCCAAAACTGGCTCTAGAAAAACTTAGCTTGAAAATAGAAGAAAAAGAAGCATGAAAATGTGCCTTCTAAAAAAATAAACTTTGGCATAAAAATTCGAGTTAAGGAGTTGAATATTCTAGTGAAACTAAGAGAATCTTAGCATATAACTGTTCACAAGCATGCACACACTGCACGAGAGCTATAGGGAGATTCCGGACAAATCCTAACCTTTCCGACAGGTTGCTGCCGCCGTAGAGAATGAGCGACAGGTAAGGGACAGTTCACTGTTTGAAGGCCAACACAAAATTTTTTTCAGTTTTCTTTTAAGTCTACATTGCTTGAGGGCAAGCAAAAACTTGAGTTTGGGGGTGTGTTGAGTGTGTAAAAGTTCTATTATTTACACCCTTTTTAACCCATATTTCTGCTGCATTCAAGCATCATTGCATTGCATTTAGGTTAGTTTTCAATAAAACATCACAATTTTATAAAAGGCACGGATTCTACTAAAAGATGGCTATTTTTGCAGGTATCTGTCACAGTAGATGTCGAAGGCAGGCGCAGGGCAGATAAGCAGGAGAGCTGAACTGGACAAGCAGCTGAAGAAGACGAACCTGTCATGGACCTGTCGTGACAGCATGGTGACAGCAGACTTATGAAGAGGAAAAGTGAAGTGGACCTCGATAGATAGAGAAAAATCTGCTCGTCTGTCGTGTGGAAGCCGAATATTTTTCCAAGCCCCGGATCAAAAGATATGTCAAGCCAAAGCTCAAGGAAAGGAATTCCCATAAAATAAGGATGCGGCTGGAAAGTAGGAGACTTTAGAGATTTAGTCTTTATTAGAATCTTACTTTTAATTAAAGTTGTAATCCTTGTTACCTTAGATAACTTGAGCCCAAAGCTTATATAAGGGCATAGATTAAACCTAGGGCATAACCGATTACCCCATAACCGAAACCTAAACCCTGCCGTTTACCTGTCACCGATATGTTCTAAATTTCCCCTAGGGCTACGGGTTGTTTTGTAAAGTAGTTGCAAGGGTTGCTTTGTTTTAGGATTTTTCAAGTTCAATAAAATAAACTTCAAGTTCTTTTATCTTGGTTTTAATATCTTGCAAGAGCATCGGGAGAGCATTGTGAGGTTATCCATTTACTTAGCATCGGGAGAGTTAAGTATACGAAATAGATAAGAGCGCGTTCTCTAGTTTATAGTTGAACCATCTCGTGCCTAGGGATAGGGCGAGGTTAAGTGGCTAAAGAAGAATTCATACACATCGGTGTTCATCCTTCGATTCACGCCGGGAGGTATCATCAAAGACGTGATTGCCGACAGACTTGTGCCTAGGGATAGGGCAAGGCAGATCTGGGATTCTTGCCAAGCTTGAAGTACGGAGTTAGTGATCGCTGCCGCGACAGCTAACGGACAGACGCCGCGACAGGTGCTGTCGGCGACGGGTGCGACGACAGAACTGGAGATCCTAAGCAATTCAATACCTGCACTACCGAGCAACTCAATACCAGCCCATTCTCTTTATCTTGATATCTTACTTCTTTTATTTGCGTTTTCCTTATTATTTTCGTGACAACTTCTCATAATTATTTCCTTTACTTCGTGCAGTGAATTTAGGTGAAGCTATTAGCCCAATCCCTGTGGAGACGATATCCGATACTTCGTATCACTTTACTACTTGCGTCGTGTATACTTGCACTATAATTGCGATAGACTATTTTACACGCAACATGATGTGCTATATTTTATATTTTTCATTTCTTGAAGTGAATGATACAAAGTACATATTTTCATTACCTGAAGTAAATGAAACAAAGCACATTTTGAAAGGTGCACAATTATGCATTTCTCGATTAAAATGCAAGGGAATAATGTGAGTACTATATCCGAAAGTACTAATATCACAAAAGGCTCTGGTTGAGCAAATATGTTATTGTCAAATGGAACTTTATTCCATATTCACAGTGCGTTATACTCGTCAAAGTCATAAAGAGAGCAATATGAGTTCGCAAACTATCCCTTTGGGAATTATAGATAACATATGTTACCAATTGACATTTGAAATAAGCCAATATGTTTATAAGTTTTGGTAGCCAAAAAGTCATTTGAAAGCTCTAGAAGAGCTCTATATTGCTACCAAAAGATAATTTCAATTGAAAGCTCCGAACGAGCTAAATATATTCCTATTTAAAGGAACAATTTTGATGGTCGTACTAGACATGTACGAGTAAGATTGAATTACATGTTATGGTAAACAAGAAGTTTACAAATTCAGAGATATATACACATATATATAGTTGGCATGATCGGTTAGACCATCCTGATCAATAATGGTGCAGAAATTATTGAGATTTACATGCACATGTATTAAAAGAACCTGTAGTTCTTGTGGTGCTTATTCTCAAAGGAATGGATTAAATTCCACTTATTAAAGAACGTGCAGTTCTTGTGTTGCTTAAAGGAATTGATTAAATTCCACTTACTAAAAGAACATGAAGTTCTTGTGTTGTTTGTTCTCAAAGAATATAGATGATCCCACTTACCAAAAGAATTAGAACTTAAAGTTCTTGTACTAAAGTTAAGACTGTATGTCTTGCATATCTGAACGAAATATGGGCCCATATATCCACAAATGTGGAAAGTTTTATATGATTTTAGTAGATGCATCTATATTGTTTTATCGACTTACAACCAGAATTTTGTGAGATTGATTTTAAAAAGATTCAGATTATGCAGTTAGACTATTCTTCTTGAAAAGCTAGTGGGTTTATGTTTTAGGCTATATCAGTTGTTACAAAGCCTATTGATTATGAAAAATATAGTTTAACAAAATTTCAATTGGATGCCTCATATTTAATAGCTAAACTATGAGAACAAAAGAGTTATTATTTATATGATGTTTCCATATAGCAACACTTATACGCATCAAGCCAACGAGTTATAATAAACTCCCCGTTATGATTGGTTTTTGGTCAGAAACCATACATTTCCTATTTTATGATTTTTGAATGTGCAATATGAATTGCTCCACCACAACGCACAAAATGGGTAAATAAAAAAGGTTGAAAATATATATTGAGTACGAGTCTCCTTTTATGTTTAAATTCTTAAACATTAATTGGAGAATCATTTATGACATGATTTTTCTCAACATCAGAGGGAGATAATAATCAGCTGGATAGAGGAAAATGAATTATCATTATCTAGATCCTCGTATATGAACTAGAAGTTCATAAGATAATTCATGTTATTACATGTCAACTGCCAAACATATTTACTGACCCAATGAGAGTAATTAAGTCTCATATACCAGCTGAAATGCTCTAAGTTTAAATTACATGTTAGAGCGAGAGAATGTAAATCATGCCTGAAGAATGATAGTTGAAATGGTTCCAATGATCAAAATTTTCGTAAATAGAAAGTAATATGAGATGGTCATATATTGGAGGCGGGTGCTCTTGAAGAGACCCAAGACATAACAAATAATAAAACTCTATAAGAGTTTCAGGTACCTAAAATAAAGATTGAAATCTTGAAGAGATCTCGATGAGTTATGTCATTACGAGAATGGAACCAGAAAATTGGAAAGTTGTCGACAACGATTTTACAAACAATTTTACATAAAATACTTCTATAGAAGTAAAGAAAGAAATCGATGATCTTGTATAAAATCTATCTAGAAGTATAGATATTGAATTGGTCAATGTTGAAAGACGCTTTGAACTTCTAAAATAGAAGTATTTGGACCAGCAGTCCAAACACCTAAAGGTGAATGCAAGTGAGGCACAAATAAGTAGTCGTAAATACGACTTGAACTATGATTTATGAAAAGTTTTAATTACTTCATGGTGGATACAATTACTTTGGCAGTTTTGAAAATTTTACATGCGTCTAATTATTTGTGGATCCATATTTATCCTTGAAGGATCTAAAATGCTATAAGCATTTGGAAATTTCTGAGGAAATTTATTTAGACATGTCTCATGAATATTTTGGCGCAATTGGTATAATCGCCTTAGTGAATACTTATTGAGAAAATACTATAAGAATGATCAGATTTTCTTATGTATTTTATAAAGGAGTTTGGATCAAGATCCATTATGATAATTTTAAAACTCCTAAAGAGCTTCAAATTGGAAACTCATGAAGTACTTTCAATACAAGCACTTGAATCTTGACATCAAGTTTATCTCGACCTGAAGATCGAGCATTTTTATATATTTCTTTTGTCTATGAATAGACATAAGCTGAAAGAATCTTAAAGAAGATTCAATATGAATAGAGCATATCTATTGAGTATCCCAATAGTTGTAAGATTGTTGGATGTGAATAAAGATAATTATATCTTTTCTTGGTCTTGAAGCACTATATATTAGTTTGTCAATAAATATCTATGAATATACAAAGATCATTACATTTAGATCTTCAAACATTCGTTGATGTCTCCTCAAATGTCGTAGAAATAATTTTTATGCACGAGGCAAGCCAAAAAATGTGTTTGGCTAAGACTATTGACCCAACATATCCAAAAGATATGTGGATTTACTTTTACAAGATATGATAAAAGCTATCTTGTGTGAAGATAACGCAAGATGTATATCTCAGTTTGAAAGTGGATACATCATGGAACATATTACTCCAAAGTTTCATCCCTCACGATCTTTAGAAAAATGATATTCAAGATTAAATTATGAAGATTCAAAGATCTTCTGTGATGTTTGCATGAGGGGGAGTAAATACGCGTTGCACTCTTTTTCCCTTAACCGAGGTTTTGTCCCAATGGGTTTTCCTGGTAAGGTTTTTAATGAGGCAACATGTTATGCGTATCAAAGATATGTGTACTCTTTTTCCTTCACTAAAGAATATTTTTTCCCACTGAGTTTTTATCTTAGTAAGGTTTTAACGAGACACATTATCTTCATAGACATCCAAGGGGGAGTGTTATGAATATTTATCTATGTGGATGTCTATCATGATTAGAACTTTATCAAAGGAGTTTGATTTATTTATTATTAGGAATATTATCTCTATGAATTAGAGTTTAATGTATTATGTACTTCTTATGCCTATAAATAGATGATTCATTGAAGGCATTGTATACAATTCTATATTTTTGAGAATAATACAAATCTCCCTATTTCTCTCATCTCTTTGTTCTTCTTGTTCTTATTCTTGTTCTTCTTTATTTTATTCACAACATTAATAATATTTTAACGATTTTTAAATATTTTAATGCTTTAAAAATAACTTTTATAGCTTAATTTTTTCAATTAGTTTTTATAATTGTATGGTAATATTTAATTTTTTAAATAGTTTTGAAAATTAAAAAATAAGTTTTAATATTTTGAAAATAATTTTGCCGAATTTAATAGATTTTTTTTATTTTTTTAATTTTAAAAATTAAAATTAAGAAATCCCTAGAAATGTCAAGTGATATTTATCATGTCGTTGACATTTGACAATTTTTAAAAAAATAAAAAAAAAACTATTAAAGTTAAGGGTCAATGTTGGTCAAAATTTCAAATTGATTTTTTTTGAATTTGAGGACTTAATTGGGTAAAAAAGTTTAAGAACTGAATTATTTTTTAAATTTAAAGACTTATTGAACCATTAAGCCAATTATTAAATAATTTTAATTTAAGAGTATAATACATATTTTTTAATGGTGCTTCTGTATTTTCATTCGTTTATTTATATAAAATTATTGGAAATTCATTATTGAAGATTCAAACACTAAAGTAATGTATTTGAATGCAAATATGTATTATTCCAAAAAAAAAAGAATACAAATATATAAACACTCCCCCTATGATAGTTTGGTAATTCAATTTCTTAAACGTAATTTTATATAAATTTCTTATTTCTAAAGTACTTGATTTATTTTGGGTCATTTAATTTAGTGGCCCCAACTCAATTAGAAAACAAGTAAAATTATAAGATTGTAATAATTATGTATTTAGTTATACTTTGCGCTAAAATTTATATAATGTTCACTTCTGCAACATGCTAAGTATGAAGTCAATATTTTTATGATTACACCTCAATCATGTTATATGTTATAATTCTTTGTCATATTTAGGTTTTAAAAATATGGTCTTTGAAGTTTTTAACTAATTTTATACTTGTCGTTAAGGCGTATCGAAACACTTCCAAGCCGTTTCGATACGAGCTTTGACAGTGGCTAAGTGTTTCGAAACGAGTTTCGAAACGGTCTCTTAGCGCATCGAAACGATCGTGCCCATTTTGGTACGGTCTATTTAATACACCCCAACGACTCTTTCTTTTTTGGTCTGTTTCAAAACAGGATCAGACGTTTCGAAACGGATGGTTGCAGACTGCATTTATGGAGGGAAGATAACATCCCAACGACTCTATTGATGAATGCAACAACCCCAACGACTAGAATTCAATGAGAAGGTATAAAAGGGACCTCTAAAAGCTTCAACAACAACTATTGATCTAAAAAGAAACATCCAAACATCAAAGCCAAGCATTTGTGCGAAAATCCCATTATTTCTTATAAACCCCAATTGTGAAGTTGTAATTTTCATTCTTATCTATTCAATTGGGTTGAGTGCTTGTAATTGGGCTACATTTTGTATTGAGGGATACTTGTTTTAGCCTTCATCATCTTTGTTTTGTTGTGTGAGGATTGGGTCAAATTTTCGGTAGAAATTTGACCGATTTTATAACGGTTACCTCCTTAGCCTAGAAAAGGGGAAGAACAATTAGTGGATTGTTGGAAAATACTTAGTGAAGCTAAGGTAGTGGATGTAGAGTTCGATTGGAACTTGAACCACTCTAAATTCTCTTGTCCACCAATTTTAGTTTTCCACTCCACCACCAAAAGTTCAAAAAATCTAATTCACCCCCTCTTGGCTTATATCATATCATTGATCCACTCAACAATTGGTATCAGAGACTACCTCTTTGAAGGATTAACAACCACAAAAGGAGTTCCTAGGAAGAGTGTGATCATCCAAAAATCAAGCCATGACATCTACCTTTGGGTCAAGCATGTACGAGTCTCAATCAACCACAAAACCGTCATTCTTCAACGGTGATAACTATCCATTTTGGAAGAACCGGATGCGCCTCTTCATCAAATCCAACGATTATCTAGTTTGGGATTTCATTGAAGATGATCCCTATATTCCATTGAAGAGAGACGATGAAGGAAGATTTGTTCTAAAGAAGAAGATTGAGATGAGTGAAGAAGAGAGAAAGAAGATCCAAATCAATGATAAAGCTCTCCACATGTTGTTTTGCTCTTTCGGTCCCGACATCTACTCCAAAGTCTCCTCCATTGAAAGTGCTAAGGAAGTGTGGGATACACTAGAGACCACTTATGAAGGAACTAGTGATGTGAAGGAGACCAAGATTGGAATTCTCAATCTTAGCTATGAGAATTTCAAAATGGAGCCCAACGAAACTGTGTCCAAGATGTTGGATCGCTTCTCAACAATCGTCAACGGGCTTAAGGGTTTTGGAGAGACAATCCCAGAAGACAAACTAGTCCGGAAGCTAATCTACTCACTTCCCGAATCTTGGGATGAGAAGAGAACCGCCATCATTGAGGCCAAAAACTTGAAGACACTCAAACTTGATGAGCTAGTGGGTTCTCTCCTAACTCACGAAATAATGAAGCAAGGAAGGGAAGATGAAAGGAAGAAGGAAGAGAAAAGAGTGGAGAAGCTGGAGGTAGAAAAGAAGAAGAATATATGAGTTGCTCTCAAAGCTTCACTACATGAAGAAAGCACTTCTAGTGAAGAGGATGACCTAGAAGAATTGGCTATGATAGCCAAAAGGCTTGAAGAGTCTCCACCATTGGATTGGAAAAGTTTGGAATAAAACTCATTTGCAATTTCAAACACTTTCTTATCACCTTCCTGTCACACACCATTCTCATCTTTTAGGCCCTTATGAAATTCTTCTTTTTCCTTCCTCTAGCTTTAGCATGTAAAAAAATAGGTATTTCTATCTCATTCCTTTAACCAATGAACCCTGGACCTTTGTTTCCAATAGACTTCCTCTCTACTCAACACTTTTTTCAAATATTTTTTCAAACCATTCAATTCTTGAACATTTCTGTCTAATATCTCCTCATTAAGCAAAGAGTCAATTTTTCCTAGAGAACCTTCTTTCTTTTGATGGCCTTTCATCTCCTATTTCTTTGCCACCAGTAAAGACCTTCCCCTACAACTTTATATTTATCCGAAGTTGTACCAACAATTTCATTCTAATTTTGTCTCACTGTAGTCCACACTCCTCTTCATCAACCCAACAATTGTCAAACCTGAAATGGTCATCATGTCTACCAGATCTTTTCATAGGAGCTTCAATATCCAGGAAAATAAAATAATGATCAGAAAAAGTTTTGTACTCATAAATAGCCTCACATTGTCCATATCTCTGTAGCCAAGGAATGGTGGCCACAAACCTGTCAAACCTTTCTTTGACATGAGACTCAGAGTTGTTTCCACTATGCCATGTGAACCACCCTTTGCTGGGTTTAATGTCCCACAATCCATTCATCTCTAAGGACTCTCTAAAGTTTTCAATCTCAATTCTAGGTTTTCTTCTGCCTCCATCCTTTTCATTGAAATCCAGAATCTCATTAAGGTCCCCACCTAGAATCCAAGGCAACTTTGATCTATCTTTTAAGGAATCAAGTAACTCTCAATCCTTATGCTTCCTGGTTCTACTTCATGTTCCATGCATCCCTGTGAACCTAAATCTATCATTTCCATCAGTAATATCAACATCTATGTGAGCTCTAGAGAAAGATAATAGGTTTACTTGTATATCCTTTTTCCACAGCAACAACAACCTCATGCAATCATCAGCTTTTCTACCACAATATTACTTGCCATACCTAGTCTTCTTTTAACATCATCGAACTTTATTTTTGTACAAATGAGTATCACTAAGGAACACCAAAATGAAATCTTTAGAGGCCGCTAACTGCCAAGAGTTCGAACTATCTCAGGGTTCCCAAGCCCTTGATAGTTCCAGCTTAAGATTTTCACGACTCCCGTTGGGGATGATCCTCAGCCTCCACCGATATTTCAGGGGTTTTATTTGGAGAGAGAGCCTCTACACCACCGTCAACTGTGTTAGAGACTACAGCAGAACATGATATAGTTTTCTTAGAACCAACAAGATTACAAACTTTGTTTTTTCCTTGTAAATCCTTCTTGACACTTCTATTCTTTGAAGCATATATAACCACATGATTTCCTTTCATTACAGGCCCTCCCATTACAAGTTCACTATCACCAACAACTTCCATCATTTTCTTCTGTTTCCCAGACCCAGAGGAACCCGTATTGTTGAAGTGAACAATCCCAGGTTTGGGAGTATTGAGGTTGGACCATTTCTGCCTATGGGGCACTTTAAACCAAAGGCCAAACTAAAATTTCCCTTTATTAGCTTCTGGAGGAATGGTGGGACACCAATAGCAAAACGTAAGGAGTCTTTCATATTTTTCCATGCAAATTCTAGGAACACCATCAACCATCTTTCCTACATGAACACATCTTCTTAAAGGTTTTCTTGTATCAATTTTCACCTCCACTCTTAAGAATTCACCTAGCCTACACTCGCCCTTTCTCATATCTGCACTTAAGCTATTCCCAAATCTAGCCCCAATAGATTTCCTAAATTCATCAGTCATACCCACCAAAGGCAAATTGTAAATTATAATCCATATAGCAAGTGGAGAGAAATCATACTCTTGAGGACTTAAAGAACCTTCAAATTGTTTAAGAGCCAGTAACTCACCATTAAACGTCCAAGGAACACGATCCAACACATAGTCCTTATCCTCCAATTTAGTGAATTTGAACAAAAACAGATTGGGGCCCAACTCAGTAGCCTCTTCCAATGGTTGATACTTTCAAAAAAACAAAAAAAATACACGGATTAACTGTGGCCCATCAACAATCGTAGGTCACACAATCTTCCCCACAAGCCATTTCTCAGAACTTGGGATTTCTTTTCCCAGCAAACCATCAACTTCTTCCATATCCTATAATTCCGCCTCAATAAATTTCATTTCTCCTATCATCCTTGCAACCTCTTCTTCCATATCGAACCAGAGACTTTTCACTCTAAGTGTTTCCCCCACTCTTTTAATGAAACCCTCTTTGTACCAGATGAAACGCCTAAAAACACTAAGGTAAAACGTTCCCCTTTTGTTCTTTTGAAATAGATAAGAATAGAAAAGGGCACGTGATAAAAACATGTGCCTCTGGAATTGCCTGACATGCCATTGAAAGAGTCGTCCAAAACAACTTCGTAAAAGGGGTATAAACGTCTTTTCCCAATAAAAATAAAATAGTCATTTTTCCTTTAAAGATATTAGAAGGATATTCTGAAATATTCGTTAGGAACAAGGGCCCCACCACTAAAAATAGCTAGGGAATGTTCCCCTTATTACAACGGATCGCGTGTGATTCTGTACCCCTCCAACATTGGAGCCTTCAGGGGGCTCGTGACCTATCAGCTAACCTCGACCATTCACGTGCGCGCAGCCAACAATAATAATCATGCCACGTCATCATCTTCAACCTTTGAATATAACTTTCCTCGAATACTTGGAAAACATGAGATAACCCAAAAATTTCCGCATAGAACTGACCAACAGAACAATCGTCTTCGAACTCTCCATCATACTGTAACCACAAAATATAACCTTCGTACCATCATCAACCTTTGTTCACCCCTAACCTTAGAACCAGAACAAAACCAGACAAGCTGGACCCTTCGCCATGACTCGCCAATAGAACCTCGACCATACCAATAACTAAACCCTTCACTAAACCTCGACCCAGACTTTCCCAATCCACGGTGGAGCAGCGCCAAGCTTGAACCTGCAAAAAAAAAGAGAACACAAGCACACACACACATGACATTGACCATTAGCGTCGTTGCCATGCCCATCGTTCTAAGCCTGACCATAGGGGCGACACAGAGACCTAAAACCGAGACACGGTCTATCTACACTCGATGCCCAATGATCGAGAGGTGGTTGGACGTTCATTGGAGCAAGGACCGAACATTTTCAAGCAAAAGAACAAATAGGCGATTTGGCAAAAATCAGAGAGAAAATCGCCTTGTACGGACGCTTGCTTCCTCTTCCTCGCTCCCAGTAGACACTGACATGCCTATATAACTAACATAACAACCTTCAGTATTGGTACACAGGATCCGTACCGATACCAGGATTCATATACAATAGTTGTGCATGTACTGAGATACGTGTACTGATACCTAGGTCATAAAACATAGGGCCCGTACCGATACGACTAAGGGATGTTTCGGTACTCATGCTTAATTGGCCAAAACACAATTTCTAGTAGCCAAAATCCGTACTGATACACTTCCTCGAGTATCGGTACCCAGGCCAAATTCACACTTCTCGTACCTGATTCAAGTCACTCGTACCGATACAAGGAGCTTTGTATCGATACCCAAATGCCTGTAATGCCCATTTTATCTGATTTTTTACCTTCAAACCAATACAAACTAGTCCCAAACATCCTAACATGTATATAAACATATTTAACCTAAAAGGCATACATCCACAACATACCAAACCATCAAATATGCATTTTCGGACACAAAAACGTATACTATAGGCATGTTACCTAAACATTTCAACCAACCTACTTGAAATTGAAACTAAGCATAAATCCATCAACTCACATCAACAATCTAAACAGCAATCCAACAAACAACAAGATACAATCCTCGCAAGCAAATACAATCAAAATACAAATCCCCAAACTTAGACAACACGTTGCCTTATTACCAAAAGCTTTAAGCTAAAACCATACTCAAATTCAAATGATGTCTTAGAATCTCCTCGCTCCAATGCTCCCACAATTCTCAATTTTCTGCAAAGAAGAATGGGAGCGTAAGAAAAGATATGCTTAGTGGTGTAACCCCCTCGACCCAGCCTGGCCGATAGACCGAACCGAACATATCACACGGGGAATATTGAAGTAAACCAGAAAGGTTTACCTCAATAAATGACCCTTTTTATCTTCTCTAAATGCAACTTAGGTTTCTATGTTCACGCACACAAGCAGCGGATGAAACAACATCATAATCGCCATATGATTTTAGCCAAATTAAGGTTTAGGGATCATTTTGTAAATTTGGCAAATTAGGAGAGTTATTACCAAATTCGAGTTATCAATCTTTAATTAGATTCATTACATTCTTCTCGGTGAAATATCAGCTCAAAACGACCTTTAGAACCCATCCAATTGCATACAAAGATAAAATGGACCAAGACGTAAGAATCAGAAACTTAGAATAATTCAAAAGCTACATTAACGGTCGGACGTTTCAGAACAGCGAGCCCCGTATCGGAACGACCATTTCAAAACACAGCTGACCGTTTCAATACGCGGGTTCGTTTTGAAGCCCCTCAGGCTCGTTTCGGAACGATGGTTCACAGACGCAAAATGTTTCGGAACAGGCCTCACCGTTTCGAAACACCAATGCCATTTCAAGCCACTGTTTCGAAACATGCAAGGGTGTTTCGAAACACCTGGGCCTGTAATGTTTTAAAATGTTGTTTAAAGTCAATTTAAATCATTCGACACCATCCCGACACATGCCCAACCATGATGACAACTCAATTATACATCAATGACAACTTATACGAAGCATAGGCAACATCATATCATCAATCTCAATAGCAAAGAGACTAAAGGCATGCTTCCTAAGAGTTAAAAGCACCAAAAGACCAAAATCCAAATTCAAGCATAAACCAAAACTTAGAGGCCATTTACATGTCCAAATATGCATCTCAAACTTGCACAAAACCAGAAAATACCAAACTAACAACATTCATAGCATTGGACACCCCCAATGCCTTTATTACACTAGCTCAAGAACACAACATACTTTTAAGGAGTGTCTTGGTAAGATCCCTTGAAGATTCTGCCTCCAAAAGCCTAATTATGTGCATTGATGAACTAAGAGAGCATAAGCATACGAGCTTACTGAGGATTTCTCAAAACAAAACACGTCATCAATGCACAAAACCACTTTTCAAAACCATCATGCTCTTCTTGACAAATCAAGCACTTTATCATAAAAATCATTGTATTAAACATCATGCAACATGACTCATAAACTTTCAGCAATTAAACCATTGCTACTCAAATTCCAAGCCTTCCAAGCATATCACCTTTATGCTAAGCTTAAACCAAAACATACATCTTTCAAAATGCGCATCAACAACGTTTTCCATAACATTCAAGTCCATTATATTGGCTCACAAGTGATAAACAACATTCTCAAAAACATATATCGGATACACGAATTACCAAGGGCTATCCCACACCCTTCATACACTCTATCGGCATCTCAAGGTTCACACACGAGAGCAACCCTCTATCGTTGTGACACTTGTGGTGGAGTATTCGGTACAATCACAACCCCTCAACACCACTCATCGATAGATGTATAACCCACTAACGAGAGACGGGACACACACAAGGTTCACACCTGGGAGCTACCCTCTACCGTTGCAACCTTAAACAATCCTCAATGGTTAAGGTACTTGGATGGAGTATTCGGTACAATCACAACCCCTCAACATCCAAAGCGACTTGTTTATAGTGCACTCAATCCTATAGCCGGCTAACTATATCCGATTTCATTTATAAAACACTTTATACAACATCACTTGCCAATATAATCCATAACACATGCATACCTCACTATTTTTACAAAGCATTCATGATAAACCAGAACTCAAGCATTAAACCATGCTTCAAACTTCATGCATCAACTCATGCATTCAAGGACCACTTACCTAGTGCATCCTTAAATCACATGGCATCATCATACATAATTTATATTCTCAAAACATGCTTTACAATAGTAGGTAAATGCAATTTAAAACCAAGTGCAACTAAAGGCTCAAACTAGAACAATCCGAGAGAGAAATTCACTTTACTTACTTCCGAACTTATTAAAGCATTTCAAGCTCTTGCTAAGTTCCTAAAACCTTTTCTAAAACGTTTCCACAGTGGAAAATCAAGTTTCACTAGCCGACTTGCGAAACTACGCTTGCCGACGCAACTATCGATCGTCCGAAGCCTCCAACATCACTTCGTTTGATTCCGGAATATTATCCCCTGTTTTCAACACATTAAAACAGAGGTTCAATGCATTAAAATGCATCCAAAACACCAGCACTCAAAAGAATTCTCGCAGCCCTACTCTAAAACACCAAATCACCCATCCGAAACAACCGAAAACTCAATCGATTGACCTCTAACCTCAGCCCAGCCATTACCCATCACCTCCAACAAATTTTAAGCATTAATCAACATCCAAAAACTACCTAAAACCATCCTCATACCTCCAGCAACTCGGATTCATCAAGAACACCCCAAAAACTCAACCAAAAACACTTCAAAAACCAAGGATCTCAAGGTTTTCGGGATCTTTATGATTAAGACTCCACTTCAACACCAAAAACCTTTCAAAACTCATTTCGAAACAATCTCAAACTAGCCAAATCAATCAAACTCCGAAAATCACATTTTAAATCACTTTTCTACCAAGATTTCAATATTTTATCAAACTAACAAAAAAACCTCAATCAAAATCATTAATAAAGAGTCAAATATCTTTGGAATTTCATTAAAGAACCTAGATTAGAGGGTTAACACGAAATTTACCTCCAATCCTTGCTTCTCCTCTAATTTGGCAAGATTAACTTGAAAGAACTTGAAGGAAAATGAGAGAAATCACAAAAATGAAATTGGAAATCAAGAGAGTATTTGAGAGTGAAGAAAATCTGGAGATTTGGGAGAGAATGGAGAGTGTTTGGCTGAGTGAAGAAGAGAAATGGAAATGATCGTGGAAAACTTCTTAACCGATTAACTACCTCTCTTAATTAATTAATTGAAAGCCTTTTTAATTATTTAATAACCATTTAAAACACATGTCAAATTAGGGAAAAGGCTTAATTGCCAAGTAGCTCCCTAAAGATTCTAATATTTTGACTCTTCTTGAAAAACATATTTTTCCCAACTTTTAAATCTTTACATTTTGGTCACTGCCCAAAATGTATACTTTCGAAAACATGTTTTGTAAAATTGACTTAATCAACCTCTCAAATATAATTTTATAGGATTTTGGAAATTTTTATCATATTTTTATCCTATCCCGAACCTTGATTTCTCTAAACCACCTTTTAACGGTTCAAACAACTAACACCGGTTCCACCGACCCAACCCGATTCGCCAAAACACCTAAGCCCAAAACTCGGGTGTTACAAGTGGTGCCACTCTTCCATATTCATCAATGTATAAAAAACATGAGTATATAGCTAAAACCTTTGAAACCCTTTTCAAAACATGGTATGCATAACGACCATGTGCAAAATATAGTTTTCCACTTGTTTCTCATATATTGGCAAATATAGTGACCATTAGATAAATCATTGTTTCATTAAAACCACAACAGATACACGAATAGACTCACCTATACTAAACCATACCTTGACGCGGATAGGCTCACCTCTATCCTACCTCAAGGTACACCATCAACTTGGGTTGCCTAGTTAAATCGCATACCACAAGTGATAACCCAACATCCCGAGTAGCCTAGTTAAACTGCTTTCCTCAAGGACCGTGGTGTGATCAAATTAACATATTATAGTGCACTTTAAACCCTAAGGCGTACGAACTATATCCGATACTTTATTTCCATTTGTCACATAGCCAATACACATTTTAAAATACATTTACTTACTATTTTCTATATGCATTTAACAAAACATTGCCCAAGGCAACAATTACATTCAATTTAGGAACCATTTTCCCAATGCATTAAGAATCCATATACTTGATAAATCATTGCATATCATTTAAAAGATGCATATAACAGTAAGTAATCCAAACCATGCATTTAAACCAAAAGATGCCAAACAAGTCGCATATTAAACCGATATTCAAAGGAAAAATTAGGGAAAATTTTCTTACGAGCTTAGTTAAGCTTGCTATGCTTAAACTAAACTCCCAACTCCTTATTCAAACCTTTAAGAGTGTCGTAAACACATATACAATCACTAATGCACAATAATTAGCTCGTTGTTGCGTTCCAAGCCTCTTAAACGAGCCGACTTCCACAAAATGAGCTATGCTTGATTCTCCCATGTTTTGGCAACACAAAAACATAGGAAAATGCATTAAAATACATTCTAACACCAGCCTACAATCATATCCTACAACCTCTACGAAATTGCACCCCAAAACCACCCGAAAACTAGTCCAATCAACAACCAAACGATATTCAGCCACAAACTAATGTTTCTAGCATCTTAACACCATCATAGATCATCCAAAACATATCTAACACATCCTTATACCTCCAGCAATTAAGATTCAACCAAAACAGCCCCTAAAACTACCTTAAACCACCATAAAAAATAGCAAATTAAATAATTTCAAGATTGATTACAAAAATCTCATCTCACATTGTTTTTAAACAAGGAAAATGTGATTTAAACCATCAAGAACCTCCAACAATTAACTCATAAATCAAGATTTTAGGCAAAATATCAAAAACACCAATTAAGATCATTCCCATGAATTAAATAGAAAAACTAAGATATTAAACATCAATTAGAAGTCAAACACTAGGGAATATCAATAAAGAACCTTAGTTTTAAGAGAGGAAAAGAAAATTACCGTTGATGTCTTTCCACCACAATTTGACGTAAACTTTCTTTGAAGAATAAAATGAAATTTAGAGAAATCTTTTAAGAATCTTTAACAAGGTTTTGAAAAGAAAAAAAAGAGGAATCTTTTAACATAATCCTCATTGAAAACAATCAATATTTCAGAAATCTAATGAAGATAAAATGGTGAGAAAATGAGAGAAAGTTTTGTAGGAAAATATTGGGAAAATAGAAAATGAGAGAAAATGCTTTTGTCAAAATAATTAACCGTCAACTTTTTTTGTTAATTATGGTGGAAAACCCAACTAATGTTTTTAGGAAAATTACCTCTCTAAGAATTCTTAGTATTGGACCCTTTTACAATTAAGTCATTAAAAATAGTTTTACATTTATTACATTTTGGTCACTAAATCTCAAAATGTCATCTCAATTGATTAAATCGATTTCCAATTTCGATCTAAAACGCTTAAAATAATGATTAAGCATTTTTAAAAGCTTTAACTGAATTTTATCCCCTTTGAAATTCCTATTTCAAATTATATATTTTCTCGAAACATATTTTAATTGCCAAACTCAATTCCCCGATCCGAACCTAAACTAACTAAACCGCCAAAACCCCTAAGCCCATTTTTGGGGCGTTAATGATTCTACCTCGTCTCACCTCAGTTCTCAAGAATGTAAGCTCAATCGGCCATGTGAAGAGCTTCAAATGGTTTAAAGATGATGAAGAATGATAATCTGGCTTGAGTGTGTTTCTCTCTCCCTAAAAATGTCATTTTTAAAAGCTTTAACCGAAATTTATCCCCTTTGAAATTCCTATTTCAAAATATTTATTTTCCCGAAACGTGTTTTAATTTCCAAACTCGATCCCCCGATCTGAACCTAAACTAACTAAACCGCCAAAACTCCTAAGCCCATTTTTGGGGAGTTAAAGATTCTACCTCGTCTCACCTCAGTTCTCAAGAATGTAAGCTCAAGCGGTCATGTGAGGAGATTCAAATGGTTTAAAGATGATGAAGAATGATAATCTGGCTTGAGTGTGTTTCTCTTTCCCCAAAAATGTCCTTTCTATAGGCCATTGTGATAAGGACACATGTCTTTCATGTGAATTGTGTGAAGGATTGTCGTACTTAATCTGGTATAACAGACTATACAACTGGCATCCTTATCCTTAGAGATTTAGATAGTTTAGGGCTGTAGTGACAAACCTGGCTGTAGTGAATAAACTTCTTTTTGCAGGGATATTAACACTACAACGACAAAATAGTAGAAAGGCAGAATTTTGCAAAAAACGAGCAAAGATGACTAGAGTTATAGAAATGAACTCAAAATACAGAAATGAATGCATGAAACACTAATGTGGGTACAAATTAATCCATAAATAAAGAGGAAAAACATGCTTTTAAGAGAGCTTTCAGCTCAACAACCGTAGCGTCTTCAGTGGTAAGGATTTTTTGTCCCATTGTATTTTTCGTCATCTTCAAATTTTCTTAAGTTGTTGGGTCACAGTTTATGCCTAACTTTGTTTTCTTTCCAACAATGTTTCGTCGTTGCGGTTGTCATGCATAAACAATCTAATACCACGAGGACACCATTTGGCTCATGGTGAGGCGGTTGCTTTCACACTAACGACCAATGGATTAGTGATGTAGTTCTTAGGGTAGCATCATTACTGAATCTTTCGGTTTGAAGTATGTCCACGCTCATCGCACCAATTGTTGATGCCAAAAAGATGTTAACACTAGACAAGGACGTGGACATGAGTTATTGTGACGATTTTGGGCAGTTCAACCCTAATAGTTTAGGCTTAGAGCCATTTTAAATGGCGATCTCGGTATTGTATGAGGATAGGAATGCCAGAAATAAAGGAAAAGTAGGCAAAGTCGATGGGCTATAGTTTATGCCAAGCTTTATTTTCTTTCCAACGTCGTTTTATCACTGCGGTTGTCGTTTGTAAACAATCTAATACCACGAGGACAACATTTGGCTCATTTTGGGTGGTTGCTTTCGCACTAACAATCAATGGACTGATGATGTACATCTTGGGGTAGCATCATTACCGATTCTTTCAGTTAGAAGTCTGTCCATGCTCATTGCACCAATTGTTGATGCCAAAAATATGTTAACACTAGACAAGGACGTGGACATGAGTTGTTGTGACAGTTTTGGGTAGTTCAACTCTAATGGTTTATGCGTAGAGCCATTGTAAACGATGATCTTGGTAAAAGTAGATAGTCAGAAGTTGGGAATGCCAGAGATATAAGCAAAGTCGATGGGCCACAGTTTATGCCAATCTTTGTTTTCTTTCCAATAGCGTTTGTCGATTTACTTGTCGTGTGTAAACAATATAACACCATGAGGATAACATTTGGCTCATAGTAGGGGTGGTTGCTTTCGCATTGACAATCAAGGGACTGATGATGTACGTCTTGGGGTAGCATCATTACCAATTCTTTCTGGTAAAAGTCTGTCCACGCTCATCGCACCAATTATTGATGCCAAAAAAAAATGTTAACGCTAGACAAGAACGTGGACATGAATTGTTGTGACAGTTTTGGACATTTTAACCCTAATGGTTTAGGCGTAGAGCCATTGTAAACAACGATCTTGGTAAAAAGAGATAGTTTAAGGATGGGAATGGCAGAGATATAGGCAAAGTAGGGATGTATGAGAGTGTACTCGGGTTTTACTTGGTATTTCTAGTCTATTCTTGGGGGTGTTTAAATAGGGGAACTGATACTCTTTATGGACAAGTGGCGAGGCTAGGTCTGACTAATTGACGCGTGAGTCTAGCTGGTATGTTAGTGTGTCAGGCGATAAACTTAACTAATGAGGCCGGTAGACTTGATGTTGGTCTTTTATCAGGATCATAATTGGTCGGAGGTGGTGTTGAGGTAGACTTTGGGAGATCCCTTGCGGTCTCCCGTATAAGTTTGGAGTCAGGGGAAATATGTCTTATGGACTCTTAGAGGTGAGGCTACAAGAACGTCCTCTTAGTAGAGGATTGAGTGGCGGAGATTATAGGGCATGTTATATCTTATTTTATTAGATTAATTACATATCCATTGTAAATATTTTTATTTATTTTTTCAAGGTTAGATTTGACGTCGCCTCGACTGATCAAGACGGCATTCGTTTGTTATTATGTTGATCTTCCATGCTTTGGACCATCAGATTGAATTTGAATATGCGATTTGCGTTCGTGTAAATATTTTTCACGACGCTCAGCTTTGACTTGCAGTTGTAGGTAGGGGTGGGAATCGGATGGGGCAGGGATGGTTTTACATTCCCCACTCTGTCTCCAACACTTGTAGTTATAGTTTTGGGGAATCCCCATTAAATGCTTCAGGGAATTTTTCGTCCCCATACCCCCTCCCCGTGCTCGGATCCCTGTAGTTTTCGGGGAATCCCCATTCCCAAAAAATTCAACAAAAATACTATTTTACTGACCAAAATAAATGGTGAATTCAATTCAAAATATAAATTTTGGATACTTCGATTGGAAGCGGTTACGAGAGATGATCAAGATTGAAAGGGTGTTGTGTGGGGGAAGATTTAGACAAGGGTTTTAGCTTATATCTAAAAACTAAGAAACATGTCGAGAATCTTGAGTGTGGCTAGGTTTGAGAGAAAGTTGAAGCGATAATAATATAGTTGGAGTTTTTTTTATTAAGATATATATTAGAGTTATATAGATAATTAAGTATATATATATATATATAATTTTAAAAATCTTGTAAAATATCGGGATTCTTGCAGATATTTTTTGGGGATCCCTACGGTTATTTATACGGTTACAGTTCGGTTATCCCCACGGTTCGGATATAGCAATCCTCATCCCCATCCTCATTTAAGCTTCGGTGATAAAACTTTTCCCGTTAACCGTTAGTTTCCATCTAATAGAAGTATATTTAGATCAAATTAAAACGTTGAAAAATTGTTTGCTTCCAAAGAAAATAATAGGGAGTCGAATGACAAATCTTTTGTCATTTTACCTAAATTAAGACTAAACGTGACTCAGTCCAATAATTAGGTACCATTTTATTGGGCTTCTTCAAAGCTCCAGCGTTGGCAAGGACATTGGAAACGGCGGAGCCGAAACAATGGCGTAGCCTTTGCCGGCCGCACCTATACTCCCAGTCAAATCTCTCAACTTAATTTATACAATTTTCTGTACATTTCCTTCTAACAAAAATTATATACGCTTTTTTTATTCTTTTATGTCTCAATAATAAAATTTTAAAATTTAAGCCTTAGTTTTAAATTTTAAATTTTATATTCTATAACTTTAAAAATATAACTTCTCTAAATTTTTTCAAACTTAACTTTAAATTTTAATTTTTACCTTAAACTACAAATCTAACTGTTTAGTATGGGCATAAATAAAGAAAAAAAATAGACTGATTTCTGCTTGTTTCCTTCTGCTGCGAAGTTATAAATTGCGATATTTGTATAAGACTTTTCAGCCGCCTTATTTAAACTTGCAAATCATTCCAAAATAATATATACATTTTTTGAATAAATAATATAAGCTTAAACAAAAAAAAACCCTCAAATTATATTTTTTTTTCTGTTTTAAGCCCCTAAACTATAATTTGGGCAAAATATGTTTAATGTATTTGATTAGAAGTATAATATAATGTCTAATTTAATATTTCATAATTTCATAAATTATTTGTATTACTTGGCTTAATATTTTTATTTTTTAGTATTCACTCTTCGTTAAGTTTTTGTAGTCGATAAATTATCAATTACTTAATATTTTTTTCAATTTTAGTACTTTATATATATGTGTGTGCGTGCGCGCGCGTATATACATTATATATGTATATCAATATGTAGGTGTATATGTATATATATCATATATGTATATCAATTTATGAAAGTTTTTAATTAATCAAGTCATAAATTTCGGGTAATATCAGTTCAGGTCAATAACATGTCGGGTTCAAAACAGGTCGAGTCCAAAACGGACCGGGTTCAAAACAGGTCGGGTAAAATCGGATCTCGGGTCAATTCAGTCGGGTAAAATCAGTTATTTGCCAGGTTGGCTTTAGGTTCGGGTTCGTTTCAGTCGGGCGCGGGTCGGGTTTCAGGTCAACAGTAACAGGTCCAATTCGGGTTCGGGTCGTTTTCAGTCGGACACAGGTCGGGTTTGGTCACTACAATAACAGGTCGAATTCAGGTTCGGGTCAATAACAGTCGGTTACAGATCGAGTTCGGGTCATTAAATTTTCAGGTCAAATCAGATTCTGACTCAAGCAGGTTACAGTCGGGTTTTCAGGTCGGGTCAGCTTTTTACATCCCTATTGACACATCACAAAGATTTTTTCAATCTTTGTGACAAATAGATAGTTTAGGGAATAAAAGGAAAAAATGACATATTTTAGTTACTTATTTTCACTAAAAAATAGTTTAGGGACTTAAAGTGACCAAAAATAATAATTTAGGGCGGGTTCATTTTGGTCACCGAACTTTTAAAAATTTCATTGAGCTAGGTCACTCAACTTTTAGTCTGCTTTCATTTTGCTCCCTCCCGTTAACTTCCGTTAAAAATACTGACGTGACACGTTATCTCTTTCTTCAACCTCTTTCTTTTTTTTCCCTATTTTCCCCTATTTTTTTCTACTACCAAAGTCGTTTGTTGAAAATAAAATTACTTCTTTTATCAAAGATGGAGATATTGTAGGTTATGTTGGTAATCCTGCAACAAATGAATGTATAATAAGGTTTAAACCTTAACGAATCACAAAAATACAAATGAAAGATATTTATAGTTTTCAACAAAACATGAAGCATATAAGATGGAACAGTCAAGCCTTATAACATAATTCCATTACAAAAAAGTACTGGTTCTCTTACACAAAGCCAGAACAAAGAAAGCGAAATCCTTAATAAATTTGTGAAAATGTTGAAAAGACTTTTGGCAATTACTAAACGGCCAACTCTCTAACAAGAGTAAGGATTAGCACTCGTAGAGCTGAAACCATTTTAGGACGGAATAACAAGCTTTCAAGTGTAGGTAAGGCATATGCAGCTGTCTGCATAAATGGAAATTTTAAAGCATTTTTTAGGACGGAATAACAATCAGAAAGAGATGAAGATCAAAAGAAATATAGTAACCGCACTCCCACATATATTAAGTAAAATGGAGAGCTGAATAGGGGTAGGCTTGGAGTAACCCAATGTTTCACAAGCCCGAAACAAAGGACGCGAGAGATTGAGCTCCATGAAACGAAGTTCCTTCGGATGGTGCAAAGAACGAATTACTGTCTCCTGCATTATTTGTTTCATCATCTTCATCTTCTGATCTAAAATAAACCTGATAAATGGAAAACAAAGAAGATTACTAATTTAAAACAAAAAAACAACAAACAACGATATTTAGAATTAGAATAACAGAGCAATAAGAAATAATTACTTGTTTGTCGGAGGTCTCGTCTTGCAGAGCTGGAGCATAGCTTTGTTGGAGGATTTTGGTGATTTTGAAATCAACGGAGGTGGTGCCACGGGGAGCGTGTTCCTCTGCCACAGATTCAGAGTAAGAAGCAATTTTGTTTCCAACAAAGTGACTTTGGTTGCAGAGAAAAAACAGGAGAAAAAAAAAGGTTGAAGAAGGAGATAGAGTGTTACCGGAAGTTAATGGGAGTGACCAAAATAAAAGCAGACTAAAAGTTGAGTGACCTTAATGAAATTTTTAAAAATTTGGTGATTAAAATGAACCCACCCTAAATATTCAATGACCATTGGTGTACTTTACCCTATTTTTTTGTCTAGATCTTTTCAACAACGAGTTCATGAATTTTCAATTGGCATCTATAACAGTTAAATAGCATATTTCATCTTCAATCGGATAAACTTACGAGAAAGTTTATCCATTTTTTTATTTATGTCTATATTAATAGTTAATTTTTTGATTGAGTAGTATCATAGGTTAATTGAACACCAATTCAATTGAGTAATTATCAAGTAACTTTTATTTGAGTATATAGTACATATTATTTTAAGGATGTTACTCTATTTTCCATTCTATTATATAATATTTATAAAAAAATTACTAAAAATTATTATTTGAGATTCAAACACAAGTCACTTTAGCATGACATTTGAAATATGCTTTTAAAAGTTTTGTCAGAAAATCATTTTGAAAAGTTAATAGTAAGATTTTGATGTTTGACATTGCTGTCAAAAAATTCTTATGAAAAGATAAAATGTCCATTTTAAAAATGATACTGTAAAGTAAAAATAAATGAACATGAACAGTGTTTAATTCATTATCATAAAATTTATTAATATTTTTATATATAAAATCAATCAACTTAAATAATAAAAATATAAAAACCATGACAATTCATTAGTAATTTTTTATAGATAAAATATAAATTTTAAGTATTTTTAAATAATTAATATAAAATTTTGAATTAAATATAAAAATTTAGCCTCTAAAATCTAAACTATATATATATATATATTATATTATTGTAGTATAACTAAATATTAATTTAATATATTAATAATTATTATACTTAATATTATTCTATAATATTAAAGTTTTTTATTATTTCTTTTTATTTAAAATATTAAATTTTTAATAATTATTATATTTAATAATTTTTATCTTTAATATGAAAATATTAGTTTAATATAATAATTATTATTACATTTAATATTATTTTAATATATTAGTATTAATAATAGTGTTAATAATTAAGGATAGAAAAGTAACTTCACACCTAAAAGTGATTTTTCACCCAAAAAGCTAGAAATCTTAGCTTTTAAGGTTGAGTGGAAAATTATTTTTTAAGTGATTTTTGTGTTTGGCATTGCTTATAAGTGAAAGTCACTTTTTTTAGCAAAAGTTTTTTTAAGCAACGCCAAAGGGGCCATAAATTTGAATACAAATATGTAAACACTTCATCTATAATCCTTGTTAATCTAATTTCTTAAATGTATTTTTATATAAAAATATTTTTTATTTGGGTAAACTACACAAATGGTTCCCCAACTATGCTCCAATTATCTTTTGCATCCTCCGACTATCAAAAAGTTATAAATTGGTCTCCCGACTTAAAAAAGTAACAAATTGGTCTAACGCTGTTAAATTTAACTGTTGATGCTATGGAAGTTAATATAAATTGATATAATTACATAATTAGCCCTCAAGTTCTACATTTATTTTAATTTGACCCTAATTCTAAAAAATTAACCCATATAATTTTAATAATCTATCAATTTAGTCCATCTTCTTTTTTATTTCTCCTCTCCTTTAATTCTCCAATTCATTCTCACCCCTAAAATCCATTTAAGAGCCCAAAAAATATAAATTATGCATCTTTTTCCATTGTTAATAAGAATCACCATTGCCTATTCCCATAGCCACGATAAGAGAGACTATCTTCCCTCCCTCCCTCCCTTCCTCTTACATCAAATTTTTGCTTTTTGTTTATCTGCCAATGGCGAGCAGATACTATGTGGTGTCTTTTCATGTTCACAACTCAGCCTCCACTCTTTAGAATAACTTACAAGATCAAATCTCCAAGCATTCCTTCGACACTTCTTTTTACTGAGTATCTTTTTTTTTTCATCTATTTATAAATCTCTCCCCGATTGGATCTGATTTTCTATTCCTTCTTTCTCTTTTCAATTGCAGTTCAATACACCTAATTTTCATGTCGAAAACTCTCGATTCCCTGCTTGCTCACAGTGACGATCTCTTGAAAGTAACCCCCACCTTTTTACTTCAACAACCCATTTCTTTTTTTGTCTTTCTTAGATATGCTCATTTTATTTATAGCAAAAATAAAAGAAATTAAGAGAATTTCTTGATTTGGTTTTGAGTTTTAATATTTTGTTGCCTTTTCAATGTGTTTCCAATCAGATGGCATAATCGAAAGTGTTTCTCACAAAATCAGGAGGCATATCGAGGAACTGGAGAGGGTATCTAGCTTGGAAACCAATGCTCTCACAGTTGATAGAGTGCATGTTGATTCTTATCTAACCAGGTAAAAAAATTGTTAACTTCAATTATGAATCTGATACGGTACTATTATGGACGATGGGAATAGGCAATGGTGATTCTTATTAACAAGGGGAAAAGATGCATAATTTATATTTCCGGGGGCTCTTAAATGGATTTTGGGTGGAAATAAATTGAAGAATTAAAGGAGAGGGGAAGTAGAAAAGGAGATGGACTAAATTGATAGATTATCAAAATTATGTAGGTTAATTTTTTAGAATTTGGGTCAAGATAAAATAAGTGTAGAACTTGAGGGCTAATTATGTAATTATATCAATTTATATTAACCGCTACATCATCAACCGTTAAATTTTTAACGGCATTTAACCAATTTGTTTCATTTTTTTAAGTCAGTGGACCAGTTTGTAACTTCTGATAGTTGAGGGACACAAAATATTTTGGAGCATAGTCGGGGTATCATTTATATAGTTTACCCTTTTCTAATGCGTTCGATTGATTTTGATGTTAATTAATTTAGTGACATCGACTCAATTAGGAAAGTAAAAATGAAAGTATAAATTTTTAAGATTGCAATAATAATTTAGTTTTTTTTATAAGAATATGAGCCTTATTAAAAACCACCCTCCTAATAGAATTTAATTGAGGTGTAACTCTAATAGCCGAAGGAGGAAAAGAGTGCCCGAGAGTTTTATTGAAATTAATAAAGAAACATATTTGGGTTTACATTACAACAAAAAAACCCTGTTGAATCCCAGAAATAATACTCACTATCTGATTTAACACTGCCTAGATCCAAAAATCACAGACCAGCCCTTACATGTCATCCAATCCCCTTTTTGGCAAGTAAATCAGTCTCCATATTACAACCTCTTGGGATGTGACGTAGAATAACGTTCTTAGTATGAATAACATCCACGATATCCCTAGACAATGCCACAAAACATGATGGACTGCTATCAGGGAAAAGAACCCAATCTATCGCCATCTTATTGTCATTTTCTGTTATGAGTCTTGAGGAATAGTCTCGTCTATGTTGAAAGAACATATCTGGTCCATATTTCGGGGCTAACAGTTAGGCCAGAATTAGAGGTCCTTGACCAATGGATTAAAAAAATTACTAGAATCGTCCCTTCACTGTTTCTAAAAATCTCTCCAATCCCTCTAGCTAGTCCACTACTTAGCATGAAACCGTTTACATTTAGTTTAATAAATCTTGTAGGGGGAGCCTTCTACGAGAGGACAATCAAAGATAGTTTATCAGCAATTAATGTGTTAGCTGCTAAATCCTCTAAGAATATATCAACCGATGGGTGATTGGCTTTGAACCATGTAGCCAGACAATATTTCACCAAGAAAAAGAGTTGTGGTATTTCCAATCGACCGTTTCTAAAAATTAAATAACTTCTAAACAATCACATTGTCCACAAGACGACAAAAGTAATTAAATTCCAAATAGAATCTGAGGAAATAAAAGAGTGTACCTCGTGCCAAGCAAGCAAAAAAGTTCATGGATCTTTAGGTAAGACAATGAAAATGCCCCAGAAAGAAATGAATTTCATCCAAATGGAACAAGATAACATGCAAGTAAACAAAAGGTGAGAGATCGTTTTTGGAACACTGTCACATAAAGGACATACATTATCCGAAATTGCAGAAACTCTCCTCTTTATCAATTCCACTCTAACAGGGATCCATTTGTGAATTACTAACCAAGTAAAAGTTTCTATTTTCAGATGAGCCAACTCAAGCCACACCACTTGGTTCTGCTTGAAATCCTCTTGATCACGTCGGTAAAATACTTTGCTTAATAATTTTACAGAGAAGTTCCCAACAAATCCGTTCTCTAGTGAGGTTATTAGGATGAAATTCTTGTAATGTCAACCAGAATTCGTTTCATTGTTTGCGCTCAATATCAAAAAGTTGTCTCCGAAGAATGAATCTCCATGACCAAGTCGTACCCTCTTTGGTCCCAGAATTTGCAATCACCCCCTCTTTGTTGCATAGATACGAGGAATTCAGTTCTTGAAGAAGTATCACCTAGCCACGGGTCCTACCAGAAAAGGATGGATTTTCCATTCACTACTTGTACTAGAAAATTGTTTTTAAAGCATGCAACGATAGCATCACCTTTGTAAAAGGATGTCACCACACCCTTCCAAACCCACGACATTCTATTTTGATTCAACATTGGGGGGGTAGAATGTTGCTTGGATCATAGTTGTACTTGCATCGGATCATACGCTCCCACAAATAGTCCTTATCGTTAGCGAATTTGCCCAGTAAAGCTCTGTTTTGGGATTCAAAATCATAAATACCTAGTCCACCTAGGTTCCTTGGGAGACATACACCCGACCATTTCACCCAATACATTTTTCTTTCTTTTTTCTACTGAGCTCCCACAAAAAGTTGAGCATCCTGAATAAAGCTTCTAAAAGACTTTATAATTTTCAGGTTCACGGTAAGGCCAACATTTTCTTCCAAATGAAGGAACGTGTTGAAATCCTCTCCCAAACACCAAGGGATATTGTGACTTCCAAGAACAATAGCAATTCCGCAAGGAAGGGACCTTTCTTTGAGTTCACCGAAGGCCCATACACATTAAGAAATCCGCACTGAAAATCATCTGACTTTATATGCCCAATAACCGCAGTAAACCTTTGCGACACAAAATGGTTTGAGGCGACAAAAAAATCTTCATCCCACAACATAATAGTCCTCCTGCCGAGCCTTTTGATGGAGAGAAAATCTTCCCAATATCTGGATTATTCCATAATTTACGGAAAATGGAAGGATGAATTTCTGCGAGTTTGGTTTCTTGGAGAAAAACCAGCTTTGATTTTTGTTGAGTAATAACCCTTCTTACGACCCTTTCCTTTTCAGATTTTCCTAGACATCTGATATTCCACGAAATGATGGAGAGATTCATCAGAATAATTGTAAAATATACCCATAGAGAACCCTTCATTCACCTGGTCTTTTGAACCTGCTTTTCATGTTCGTATACTTTATCAGTGACTGCCTTCTTACCCCTTTGAATGAAATTTCAAGTACCTTGCTCATCAATGTTGAGTTTCCCAAGACATAGAGTCATTTGAGTACCGTTCTTCGAGCATATGAATTGACTAATTATGTAATTACAAGATCATATATGTTCATTGATCATAGTCCTTTTAATAATACACGCAGACTATGCATATAAACTGTTTCAACCAATATTATATAGGGATATGTAGGGAAACGCCGGTACACCCCATGGTGCAAAGAAAAATTATCCGGCGAATTCCACAAGTGATCCATGTACGGGGAATGGATCTGGGGTGAAAATGATGAAACGTTACCTCGATTAAATCTAATAACTGTAGGGATGTAAGAAAATTCAATTCCTTCAGCACGATGTCGAATCCTAGTCATCACAAAATGCTCCGACCTCTATGTAGTCCACCCGAGCAAAATGAACAATATTTCATTTCTATAACTGTTAGAGAGGTTTTTAGCAATAGACAAATATTTGGTTGCTAAACCTTATGCCTTTATATAGCATTCAAACCCTAATCTTAATTAAATTCAAATTCAAATACATATAAACAACAAGGGTTAAAATTCAGTATCATGAACCTAACACATGAATCAAGACATAACTCAATCATTCACTTTCCATTTGAATAGATCAATGGTTCATGAGCTCAATCATACATTCTATACATGTTCAATAAGTATACTTCACATATCAAGCAATCAAGCACACTAACATGATCCTATAACATGATTCACTAGCACATATCAATCCACATATCAAGGCAGCAACCAAACATTAAACATCAAGACTTTCTAAGACATATTCCAAGCATATGAACAAGTTGTAGTCACCCTAGACAAGTAACCAACGCATGTATCCATCATTCAACACTTTCCAAGCTTTTAAGACATGAAAACATTACCATAGCAACCAACCATGATTATCTCATATCATCAAAAGATACCTAGATCAACTAGGCTACCAACCAAGTCATGTTATCAAGTTATACAAACCTCAACATCTCAAATATATACATAGCCAAACATAGGCTCAAAATGGACGGACTTACGATCTATATGCAAGACTATGGCCACCAACTAGGAGTCTACAAAAGAACATCATCATACTTGATGCTTTAGCTTGTCTTGCCTTGCCTCCAACTAGGATAACTTGCAATCTATCAACCTGTAGTTTGAGAATAATGAAACGAGAGTGATAAGTACGGTTAAGTACTTAGTGAGGTAGCAACCTAATCTAGGCAAACATACTCATTTAACAGGTGTATTTTAGATCAAGGAAGGCCTAGCTCGGTTCACAAGAATCATGCTTGTACAAGGCTTGAATTCAATTGATCATATTAGACATATTTTCATATCATTACATTTAAGTTATTCTAACATTTAAACATGGCAAATCGAGGTCACATGAGTACATATATCGATCTGATTTTTTCAACCAATCAACTACATGTTATCAACAAGACGTCAAATATATAACAATCAATCAAGTTTCATGGAATAGGATATCATGTAAGCAAGCATAAAAAGATCATTTCCATTTCATGTAAACACAAATTCATATCAGCAAGCTTTCTTATTCAATTTCAAGTTTAAGCCTTGGTTTATAGTCGAGTCTAGGTAATCGAGTTTCCAACCAACTGTCGCCAAAACAAATATCTGGTCATATCCCTCCTACTGTCACCAAAGACCATAACACACATCCCTCCTACTGTTTCCAAAATAAAGGGCCTTAGCCCGGTCCGTAGACCACCCAACACAAATGATCTCAAATCTCTATGGCATGTCATTGTACCTGTGACTCACTAGTTACCAAGGCATTATTTAATCATGTGATCAAGAATCAAGGATCATATAACAAGCTAGACAAGAATCATGGCATATTCAAGTGATCAATAACCATAGTTCAATTTCAAGAGAGATCATTTCATGTCATGTTTCATCAATGAACAAATCAAGACAATCAAGGCAACAAGCAAGTTCATGTTCAAACTCATTATAGCACAAGTAACACATCAATTTACTTATTTTATCACATGCTACCATTTGTAATTAATTTTATCCTTCCCTTATATATTTACCAAGTATACTTTAAAGTCAATTTCATGGCATCATTCAAGAACATTATAAACATAAGGGTAAACTACATAAATGACCACCTTACTATTGCAAAAGTTGCGACCAGACCACATTACTTTTTTTCGTCACAATTAAACCACGAAACTATTTAAATGGTATCAATGTGACCACCAGTCGTTAAAGGTCAATGGAAGGGTGACGTGGCAGTTAAAAAAATAAGGGTATAATTACACATTTAGTCCTTATTACTTATAAACTCTATCAATTTAGTCCTAATTTTAATTTAATAAAATAAATTAATTATTTAATTAGGTGTTGACACGTGTCAACACCTTATTGGAGGAATTTAATTATTTATATTTAATTAAATTATTTTATTTTTCTCCTCCAATCAGGAGGTGACACGTGTCACCACCATTTAGAGGAGAAAAATTCAATTTGCACAAACATGCCAATGGTGGGAATCGGACCCGCGTATGGGTGATTTAGAAGCAATGGCTTAGCCACTGCACCAAGCATGTATTTGTGTTAAAAATAACCCTTTTAAATATATGTTCTATTCAAATTCTGTTGGGAATGTTGTACGCCGACGCTATCCTCTTCAATTCCCATACGCGAGTTCAATTCCCATCGATGCATCCTCCGGCTCATTGCATCATGCTGCAACAGTGAGCCTTTGAAACTCTTTTAAACCTTTCATGGCACTATCTCTTACTTATCCTAATCTGTTAATCCCGTTTCTGGCTGTTCTTGCAGGTGACAAACTTGTGAGAGCCATTGAACTTGTGAAGCTTTTATCTGTTGAAAAATCAGTTAGAGGAGCAATGCAACTTGCCACTGCATTGAAGCTTCCTATATTGGCTGAGCGAATCAATGGAATACTGGAGGTTAGCCAGCCCTGAATATCTAATAAGCAAATCCAACTTCTAAAACTGCTTGTTTTAGATTAAGATAATTTTGTTTATACCCTTTTTATAAACATGAAAGGTGAGAAATAAAACTAGGGTTTCAAATGCTAGTCTTCTGAGTTCGAAACATGATCTTGCAGTCAGCAAGCCTTGTACTGCAACTGAAAGAAGCCAAACTTTGGAACCAACTGTTCCATCATCTTCAACTAAAGTTTCATCCCCTCTGTTTACAAAGAAAGTAAAACCTTTGGATCGAGTTAAATTTGGAAAGCAAAAAACATATATTGATCAAACTGCAAATCTAAAGGACAACAAGCAAGTTAAGGATATAGAGAAGAATGGTGTGAAGGAATCAAAGGCTCACAAGTTTGAATGATGGGAATTGAACCCGCGTATGGGAATTGAAGAGGATAGCGTCGGTGTACAACATTCCCAATAGAACTCGAATAGAACATATATTTAAAACGGTTATTTTTAGCACAAATACATGCTTGGTGCAGTGGCTAAGCCACTGATTCTAAATCACCCATACATGGGTTTGATTCTCACCATTGACATGTTTGTGCAAATTGAATTTTTCTCCTCTAAATGGTGGTAACACGTGTCACCTCCTGATTGGAGGAGAAAAATAAAATAATTTAATTAAATATAAATAATTAAGTTCCTCCAATAAGGTGTTGACACATGTCAACACCTAATTAAATAATTAATTTATTTTTTTAAATTAAAATTAGGACTAAATTCATAGAGTTTATAAGTAACGAAGACTAAATGTGTAATTATACCCTTATTTTTTTAACTGCCACGTCACCCTTCCGTTAACCTTTAACGGCTGGTGGTCACATTGATAGCATTTAAATAGTTTGGTGGTTTAATTGTGACGAAAAAAAGTAATGTGGTCAGATCGCAACTTTTGCAATAGTAAGGTGGTCATTTATGTAGCTTACCTTAAACATAAATAACTTGGTTAGCACCTAAGTCCTAACCCTAATGATAGCTACACTAACATCTTCAAGCTAGTCTTGTTCTTTAATAGTAATGCTCTTGTCCTTCCTATTTTGTTGCCCAACCCATGATTCCTCCAAAATTTATTCAAGTTCTTGATCTTCTTACTCACATAAAACATATATAAAACATAATAGAAGTCAATTCAAACAGATAAGCTCATTTACAAACCGCCAACATTAACATTCAAATCCGTTTTTCTTATTAACAGATTGAGTACTTGTTACTAATATATGCATATCATTTTACACACATATCAAAATTTCGATTACTTTACCATTTTAGAAATCTTATTCACACAGCTTTTCAACCATATATGATTCATATTTTTCTTATTTCTCAATTAATACAATTTATTATTTAAACATAAGTCATTTTTCAGTTCTGGGCAGTTTGTAACACCTCCACAATTTCGGTTCCAGATTTTCTATAGAGATCAAACTTTAGTGCCATTTGTTTCTAGTTTAAATAGACATTCCCAAGTATTTTCAATCAAAATTTCAGGTCTATATTCCATGTATTTTATTTTTGGTGAATTTTTGAAGGTCACTGTCCAGAACAGGGCAGTGCTGGGCAGATTACACTAATTTCTATCTTAAGCTCCTTATAACTTATTTTTTGGCTTCACAACCTAACCTTATTTTATCAGCTACTTCTACATTTTCTCATTACCATATTTAACACTTTCAAATATAAATTTCTAGGTTTATTATGGATCAATTTAGGCTTTGTCTTTTCAACTTCTCCAAAACAGTCCCTTAACTATCTTGTCTTTGCATGTGACCGATTCTTAATTTAATCTCAATTAAACATCAACCCAACAACAAACTAAGATTATCAACACCATATAAGCTCATAATTTCAAGAAATCTAACACAACAACAATCAAAACAAAGTATAAACTCAACTATGTTCATTCGATAAACGCAAGAACACTTACTTGAGCTTTATCTAAACATGCATGAACATAGCTTTGAATTTCCACTCTTTCTTTTTTATTAGAATTGCTTGAATTTTTTTTCAAGAATTTTGTGTGTTTGTTCGATGAAAGTAAGCAAGAAAGAATGAAGTGTGAAGAGAAAGCAAAACAGATGTTGGTTCTCTCCTTGAGTTAGTGGCCGATCCTTTCCCCTTCCAATGACACATGGTTTATCCTAAGTCATGTGTCATTTTCATTTACTTATATTCTTTAATTGATCATATAATTAGTGTGTATTATAATACTAACTTCCACTATCAATATGTGTTTTATAATTTTAATTAATTTCCTTTTACATACATCTATATTATATTATTACATTAGTCATAGAACGTAGCTTAGTTTTATTAACAATATAAGTTTCATTCTAATTTTTTGTTCAAATGTAAAAATGTTTACACTTTTCTAGGTAATTAATTTAGGGTTTTCAACTAGGGTATATTTGGGGTATTACAACTCCTCCCCCTTAAAATAAATTCGTCCTCGAATTTACCTAACGTAAATAGATGAGGGTACTGTTTCCTCATCATATCTTCGGGTTCCCACGTCGCTTCTTCGACTTTGTGATTTCTCCAAAGAACTTTCACGAGGGGAACCGTTTTGTTCCTATGCTTTCTGACTTCGTAATCAAGAATTCGAATTGGTTCTTCTTCGTAGGATAAATCATGATTTAACTCGACCTCTTCGGGTTCAAGAATGTGAGACGGATCAGATCGATACTTTCGAAGCATAGAAACATGAAAGACATTGTGAATATTATCGAACTCATTGAGGAGTGCAAGTCGATAAGCCACTGGACCTATCCTTTCAATGACTTCAGTCCGATAAAAACAAGGACTAAGCTTTCCTTTCTTCCCGAATCTGAAAACTTTCTTCTAAGGTGACACTTTGAGAAGGACTTTATCTCGAACGTTGTATTGGATGTCTCTCCTTTTCAAGTCAGCATACGCTTTTTTCCTATCAAAGAATTCTTTCAGTCGATTATGAATCAACCGAACTTGTTCTTCCGTCTCCCACAATAATTGAGGTCCTAACACTTTGTTTTCCCCCAGTTCAGACCAACACAAGGATGTTCTACATTTTCTCCCGTACAAGGCTTCATACGGGTCATTTGTATTGATGTTTGATAACTGTTGTTGTAGGCGAACTCTACGAGTGGTAAAGATTTCTCCCAATTCTTTACGAGGTCAATTACACTAGCACGCAACATATCTTCAAGTACTTGTATCACCCTTTCTGATTGTCCATCGATTTGTGGATGAAATGTCGTGCTCAAGTTCAATTTGGTTCCGAGAGCTTGTTGTAAAGATCTCCAAAACCGGTATGAAAATCTAGGATCTCTATCGGAGATTATCGAGGTTGGTACACCATGTAGCCGAATCACTTCTCTGATGTACAGCTCGGGTAGATTATCTAAACTCAGGTTCATTCGGACATGGAGAAAATGAGTCAATTTCATGAATCTATCAACGATCACCCACACAACATCATTCTTTCTTGGAGTACAAGGAAGACTGGTTACGAAATCCATAGTGACCCGATCCCACTTCTATTGCGGTAGTTCGATCGGTTGAAGCCATCCCGTAGGGACTTTATGCTCGGCTTTGACTCGTTGCCAAGTTAAACACTTGGACACAAATTTAGTGATAGCCTACTTCATACCTGGCCACCAATACAAGGATTTCAAGTCTTTATACATTTTAACCGAACCCGGGTGTATCGAGAACAAACTTTGATGAGCTTCTTGTAACATATCTTGTTTTTTATCGTCGTTATCATGAATACACTCTATCTCGGAAATAGAGGAGTTCATTCATCTTTAGGGAGAAGTTAGGCTTAGGCTCGGAATCAAGCTTTGAAATGATCTTTTGAAGTTCGGGATCAACTTGTTGCAATTCTTTGATTCTCGGGATTAAGCCGGATTGCACTTGTAGTTTGGATAAGAATCCCCGTTTCTTAATCATACGAAAATGTGCATTGATAGCCATGGAAGCTACAAAGGCGCGAACAAGATTATTTAGTGATGTTCGAATGATTACTTGTATTTCAAGGAAAATCTAATTCGAAAGAATTCACTAAGATTTAATTTCGAAGAGTTACCCGAGTATGATTTTTGACTAAGGGCGTCGGCAACCTCGTTTACTTTACCCGGATGGTAGTCGATAATCAAATCATAATCTTTGAGTAGTTCAAGCCATCTTCTTTGTCTCAAATTCAAGTCTTTTTGAGTCAGGATATATTTGAGACTTTTATGATAGGTAAACAATTTGCTCATTTCACTGTACAAGTAGTGTCTCTAAATTTTGAGCACGAATACAATGGCCGCTAATTTGAGATCATGTGTAGGATAATTCAGTTCATGAGGCTTCAATTATCGAGATGCGTACATGATCACTTTGCCTTCTTGCATCAAGACACACTCGAGGATCGAATGTGATGCATCACTGTACACAGTGAATTCTTTTCCTGATTCTGGTTGGACGAGAATCGAGGCATGAGTCAGGGCTTGTTTAAGTTGATCGAAACTTCGTTGCTGCTTTTCCGACCACTCAAATGCTACATCTTTTCTAAGAAGCTTGGTTAACGGTGCAACAATCACCGAGAACCCATTCACAAATCTTCGGTAGTACCCTACTAAACCGAGGAAACTTTGGACCTCGCTCACATTTCTCGGTGGTCTCCAATCTAAGATGGTTTGAACTTTCTTGGAGTCGACTTTGATTCCTTCGGCTGAGATAACAAGTCCGAGGAATGAAACTTTCGGTAGCCAAAATTCACACTTAATGAACTTGGTGAACAATTGACATTCTCGGAGTGTTTAGAGCACGATTTGGAAATGTTCGACATGTTCCTCCTTATTACGGGAATAGACAAGGATGTCATCTATGAAGATGACCACAAACTTGTCGATATAAGGTTGAAAACTTGATTCATCAGATCTATGAACGCATCAGGGGCATTCATTAACCCGAATGGCATCACAAGAAACTCGTAATGGCCGTAACGAGTTTGGAAGGCTGTTTTGGGTACATCTTCAATTTTCACCCTCATTTGATAATAACCCGATCGAAGGTCGACCTTGGAAAACACGGTAGCATTCTTGAGTTGATCGAACAAGTCTTTAATCATGGGCAAAGGATACTTGTTTTTTATCGTCAATTTATTCAATTGCTGGTAATCGATGCAAAGCTGCATCGTACCGTCTTTCTTTTTCATGAACAAGACTGGAGCACCCTAGGGAGATGTGCTAGGTTGGATGAATCATTTATCCTCTAATTCTTGAATTTGCTTCTTGAGTTCTTTCAATTCTACAGGTGCCATATGATAAGGCGTAATGGACACCAGATTTGTTTCAAGCTGAACTTCAATGCCAAATTCCACTTCTCGAGTTGGAGGAAGGCCAGGGAGTTCCTCAGGAAAAACATCGATGTATTCAGAAACAACAAGCATATTAGGTAGGCCGAAATCAAGTTCATCTTGTAAAGCCATAGCGGTGAAGATAGATGTCGGTTTCTTGTCTATTAACATGATTGATTTTTTTCCTAAACCCTGTAAGTATGGTCTCCTATTTTGGCAATCTAACCAGGCTTTATGTTTTCCCAACCAGTCTAACCCAGTACTAGATCAAATTCAGAGTTTGGTAGCACATAGAGATCAATAGGGAAAAGTATATTTTGTATAGTAATAGGGGTGTCTTTACAAACAAAGTTTATATTCATTAAGCCTCCTATTGGGTTCGATACTGCCAAATGATTTTCAATAGTTTTAGGATTCAAACTACCTTTCATCAACATAGCAGAACATACGAAGGAATGAGTAGATCCCGAATCAATCAAAGCACAAGCAGGAACTGAATTTAACTCGATTGTACCTGCGATTACATCATGAGCTTCTTCCTCCTCTTTTCCTCGGATATGATAAATACGATCAGGGGCTCGAGATTCCTAGTGTGTGGTGGCCGAGGATGGCCTTCTACCTTTTCCCTGATTTCCGAGTGAACAGGTTGATGAGCTTTATTTCGGGCATTTGTGCTGAACTAGTAACCACTGGAGATCGAATAGGAAGCTTGTTCGGGTTCTGCGACAATCCTTGTTGTAGTGATTGGATCCTCCACAAAGATAACACAGATTAGACTTGGTCCTACATTGACCCGAGTGATGTTTCTAACAGAATTTGCATGTAGGCACTTGTGAAGCTTTACCCGTATTATCAATAGACATTGTCGGGGTTGAAGACTTGATTACCGACTGAGGTTTCAGTATGTTGTTACTCTTTTGAGAGGGAGTATGACTCGAAAAATTTCCACATGAGTACTTAGACTTTTTAGATTGCCATTGGGGTCGACCATCTTGCCTCGGCCGCATGTCCTTCTGGGATTGATTGTGCTTGCGTTTTTTTGAAGCTTTCATCTTCACTTTAGTGGCAATAGCTCTATTGATGAGGCTTTGGAAATCCGTGATTTCAAGGGCCGTGAAAATAGGGCTGAGTTGATCGTTAAGGCCGTCAATGAACATCTGGCACTTGTCCACTTCGGTTTTGATATATTCGGACCCATATTTGCAGTACTTGCAAAAGTTGCTCACGTACTGTTTAATAGGTCTCCCGCTTGTTTTAAATACAAGAACCGCTTCCGACGCTCAGCGAGATATTGTTCACTAACGTACTTCTTCTTGAATTCATCAAGGAAGAATTTCAATGTGGCCTTTTCAGGAAGTACGATCAAAGTTGTGGTTTCCCACCAACTTAATGCTTCATCCGCAAGTAGTGCGACAACACACTCGAGCTTATGTTCATCTAAACAAGAAAGTTGTTTGGTCAGAATTCTAATAGTGGCCTCAAGATAATATTCGGCAACTTCGGGATTAGCCTCATCAGCACCGGTGAAAGTGTAAGCTCGGTGTTGAGCGAGCTCGTCGATAGGAGCTCTAGATGGTGTAGGAACAGGGGCTTGAACCGGGGAATCTCATTTTAAGGACATTATGAACTGATCAAACATTTCTTTCATGTTGTTAAAGCACTCTTGTTGCACCGGATTTGTAGTAGGGGTTACCGTTTCTGGTCCGTAATTCTTTGGTTCCTCTTGTATCTTTCCTTTTCCTTTTCTAGGGTTCGATGGTCTCTAAGTCACCTAAATACTCTTGCCCTCAATTGAGGACCCCTCGGGACTTTCATCGTCCCTCGCTAGTCTCGTTTCAGACATGAGTCAATATTGTTAAACAAGGAAGAATTGGTTAGGCAGGTGACAAGCTTAATTGGTTATATACAACTCCTAGATGGCCAATTTATTCCTACATGATGCAATAGACCCGATTTTGTCCGAGAATCGACTAAACTGAGGCTCTAATACCAATAAATGTAACACCCCTCACCCGGTTTAGTTGTAAACCGGCTAAGGAATATTACTCAAGCCATGAAAACACGGACAATCAAAAACTTTTACTTAACTTACCCTAATTGATAAGTTAGACTACTAAACAAATTAAGACAACCATCAAGTTTCATTTACATTGTTCATGTCACATTTAACTTAGAATAAGAGATCATTAAGATAACCTAATCAACATGGCATACACATTTAATTCATATGAACCATATATCAAGAGTACATAAATTTCTTTTTCCTAAACACTAAGCATTCGACTCAACATAGAAACATCATAATCATTTCCTACACAATTTGAAACATACTTATCTTCTAATTAAGATTTTTAAACACTTTACTTCATATTACATACATGTAATACACTTATAAAGCTCAAATAGAATTATACAAGTTAGGCATGCTCTATTCGAATAAGGTAACGACACATGTGATTAGCCTAACCTCTGATATCCATTCGAAAAGCATACATATAAACGACAAGGGTTAAAATTCAGTATCATGAACCTAACACATGAATCAAGACATAACTCAATCATTCACTTTCCATTCGAATAGATCAATGGTTTATGAGCTCATACATACATTCTATACATGTTCAATAAGTATACTTCACATATCAAGCAATCAAGCACAATGAAATGATCCTATAACATGATTCACTAGCACATATCAATCCACTTATCAAGGCAGCAACCAAACATTAAACATCAAGACTTTCTAAGACATGTTCCAAGCATATGAACAAGTTGTAGTCACCCTAGACAAGTAACCAACGCATGTATCCATCATTCAACACTTTCCAAGCTTTTAAGACATGAAAACATTACCATAGCAACCAACCATGATTATCTCATATCATCAAAAGATACCTAGATCAACTAGGCTACCAACCAAGTCATGTTATCAAGTTATACAAACCTCAACATCTCAAATATATACATAGCCAAACATAGGCTCAAAATGGACGGACTTACGATCTATATGCAAGACTATGGCCACCAACTAGGAGTCTACAAAAGAACATCATCATACTTGATGCTTTAGCTTGTCTTGCCTTGCCTCCAACTAGGATAACTTGCAATCTATCAACCTGTAGTTTGAGAATAATGAAACGAGAGTGATAAGTACGGTTAAGTACTTAGTGAGGTAGCAACCTAATCTAGGCAAACATACTCATTTAACAGGTGTATTTTAGATCAAGGAAGGCCTAGCTCGGTTCACAAGAATCATGCTTGTACAAGGCTTGAATTCAATTGATCATATTAGACATATTTTCATATCATTACATTTAAGTTATTCTAACATTTAAACATGGCAAATCGAGGTCACATGAGTACATATATCGATCTGATTTTTTCAACCAATCAACTACATGTTATCAACAAGACGTCAAATATATAACAATCAATCAAGTTTCATGGAATATGATATCATGTAAGCAACCATAAAAAGATCATTTCCATTTCATGTAAACACAAATTCCCATAAGCAAGCTTTCTTATTCAATTTCAAGTTTAAGCTTTGGTTTATAGTCGAGTCTAGGTAATCGAGTCGCCAACCAACCCTCGCCAAAACAAATATCTGGTCATATCCCTCTTACTGTCGCCAAAGACCATAACACATACATCTCATACTGTCTCCAAAACAAAGGGCCTTAGCCCGGTCTGTAGACCACCCAACACAAATGAGCTCAAGACTCTATGGCATGCCATCGTACCTCTGACTCACTAGTTACCAAAGCATTATTTAATCATGTGATCAAGAATCAAGGATCATATAACAAGCTAGACAAGAATCATGGCATATTCAAGTGATCAATAATCATGTATCAAGATCAAGAGCCCTTAGGCTAATGAACCATAGTTCAATTGTAACATCCGCTTTTCCGTCCTAGAATTCAACTCATTGAATTAGAGTATTAATTTATTCTTTGGAAGTAAATAAGTTCAAAATTAAACAATTAATTCAATTTAGTCCCTAAATTTCCTTCAGTTAGCAATTATTGTATTAACTCGAAATTTAAAGAAAATCGGGCATTCAAATTGAAGGATTGAGTTGAGTGAGTCAAGTTGATAACTTAGTTGAACACTAATTTCATTATAACATGATCAAAGTAATAGATTTGGTGAGTTAAAATAATTAGAATGGATATGAATCACTTAGTGAAAATCGGGCCAAATTGTAAGAAGAGAGAAATTCTACATGTTCATGATTAATGACCAAATTAAGAGGAATCAAAATATATAAATTGCATGCTAAATATTAGGATTCTTTGGGCTGCCCTTAGTCAAAACAAGATTAGAAGACAAGGGGAGGGTAATTGGGTAAATCAATAAAGCAACATAATCCCCAAATTAAGGAATGTGTCCACATTCTCCTATCTTTTCCCTTGTTGTGTCGTGAACCTAGAGAGAAAAAGGAGAGAAAGAAAGCTTGAGAGAATTCTGAAATTTTTGCTTTAATGGAGGAAGAAAATTCTGGCATGTTGATGAAATTGAGCTAGGAAGAAGTGTTATCTAGTGATTGCAAATTTAAGAAGTAAGTACCTTGTTCTTCTTCTCTTAGTTATTCGAATAGGAGCAAATTATGCATGTAAATTTTTAAGTTAATTTAAGCATGAATATAGTTAGAATTATGGTGATTAAAATGAGTTGAAATGATAGAATTTTTCGAATAGTTAGATGTAAATTAGTGAACCGGGTAACAAGGGACTGTTTTGAGGAAAAGTTAAGAGTTCTTGATTAAATTGAAAGTTTGAGATAGTTAGGGACCAAACTGAAAAATTTCCATTAGGAAAAAGTTGAAGAAAAATGAAAACTCTATAAGGAACAAGCCTTAGGTTGCTGGGGAAAAAATGAACTTGAATAGGAAACTTTGATTGGAATTAAAGCTGGACGTGTAGTATAATAAAATGGAATTAGGGACTGTTTTGATTAAAATCAATAAATTCAAGGACCTAAATTACATAAAATTTAGCACTTAACTTAGAGTTTAGAATCAGGGGATCATGTAAGGATAAGTATGGAGACTTTAATTGAACTTAAAATGGTCTAATTTGGTGAATTAAGGAAACTAGTCACTTGAAGCATGAGAATATGACTAATCTGGAATTTCATGAAATTTGAAGACCTATCTGTTAGTTATAGGAACTACTAAAGACTTAAAAATGATGTTAAAGGATAGCATGAATCATGCTATAAATGGTTTTGGGAATAAATTGAGGTAAATAGGTGAAATTAAAATTTAAAGTGTCTAAGGAGTAAGCTGTCCAGAAAATCTAAGTTTTGAGCTGTTACTTTGAAAATTCAACAAAAATAGGATATAATGTATTTTGAGCTGAAATTTTATGGTATAAATTTTAAAATTTCTATTATCATTGAGAGAAAATGGAATTGAATTCCAATATGTGAGTTAGAAGTTAAGCAGTACAAATTGTCCAAGTCTGTTAAAATGATTGAGTTTAAGTATTAAACTGTATTAACTTAGAAGAGATAAAAATATGAAGTTTATATGGTTAGAAAACTGGGTTTATTACCTTTCTAAAGGTGTATGATAAGTGGAATTTGGATTAGTGAGTAAGAAGTTATGATCAAAATGATAATTGGTCCTCCAACTAATTAAATGAAAAACAACTTTGAAGGTTAATGTTTGTACTTGTGTCAAAGGGTTAATGTGATTGAATTGTTCTCTGATATGGTTTGTACATGCTTTGTGTTTGAGTGTTAAGATCAAATTTGTGAAGAATCTTTGGAGGAGGCAAAGGTTGGTCAATCAAGGGGGAGAAACAAAGGCATTATAATCAAAGATCAAGCTTAAAGGAGTATTGTGAGTGTAATTGTTTTAAGGTTGGGACTAGTGTCCTAACCACTCTATTTTATTTATGTAATTGATATGTTATGCATGAAATTGACTTAATTCAAAGTTGGTAACTTGTTTAGTAAGGGAAGGAGGTTAATATGGAAATGGAAGCATGAAATGAGTCATTGCTAATGCTTGTTTGTATGAAAATGTGGACTGCCCTTGTGAGATATAATTGCTATGTTGTTATGAGCTTGTAATTACATGTAATGTTGTTGTTTATTAATGTCTTGACGTTGATCGAATGTGATATGAAATTATTGGCGTGACTTGTATGAGATGATGAAAATTTCATGTTATGATAAGTATGTATTTCGAATCATGCAATATGAATGTGATTAATTAATTAATGGATGATATAATTGAAGTGTATGATAAATTGGAAAGATTAATAAGCCTTTGGTCGATTAGAGGTCTTAGATATAAAGGCATACCTAGAGTCTGAGCTCCCCTGATTTGTTGCTTAGTGCAACCCCTGTTTAGTACCTAGTGTACTCTCCGAACTTGTTGATCGAATGAGATATTGCTTGGTGTCCAAGACACATTGATGCTATTGAGCATCCCCTGACTTGTTTGCTTAGGCAACCCCTGTTTGGTACTTGGTACCACTGTTGACTTGCTTATTTGATCCTTCTACTCTACCTAGGGCAATTAAATGAAATACACATGATTAATATAAGCTTATGAAGTGGGTAAATGAAAAAAAATTGAAATGGCATGATATGATTCATATTTGATAAATGAGCATTATGGACATTGGTCCTTTCGAATGAGATTACAATGCATGTGGTATGCTTGAAAGGTTCGATATATGAGCAATGTGGGCATTGGCCCTTTCGAATGAAATTGAAATGAAAAGTGATATGATTAAAATGTTTGATTCATGGACAATGGATAGTGATCCCATTCGAATGACATGACTAAAATGTTCTATGATTATGTTCATGAATGATTGATGATTCAATGATATGTGAATGACTCTGGCTTGTTTTGAATGTGAAGAATGGTGATAAACATGTGTAATTTGAAATGGTGTACGCCCTTATGCTATGAATGTTTGTTTATGAGATGTATGAGGTCAATTGAGTTTTGAATGTGCTAAGCTTAGTTAAGTGTTGCTTTGTATGCTAATAAGCCTAGCTAAGTAATTTAAAGAATGATCATAAGTTAATTAAAGAATGAATTAGTTTTAGTATTACCTCACTAAGTGCAATTTTGTACTTAACGCTCCTTTGTTTCCTTCTTCTCAAATAGCAGGATAGCTTGGGCTTAAAGCTAGCAATTTCGATCGGAGCAAATCACAAGTCAAGAAAATGTATGATCTAAGTCTTGTTTTTAGACTCCTAGATGGTGGCTTTGAAATCTGTTTAGATGTTCATCTCATTTTTTTGGTTTTAGTCTTAATCTACGTTGGTGTTTGAACTTATTGTATGCTCCTTGATTTCTAGTTTGAAGGCTAGTAACATGTTTTGTAATTAGTGTAAGCCTCATTCTTTTTGTTGTAAATATATAAGTCAAGCTTAGTGGTCTTGCAATGGTTCTTTTTGTTGTAAATGGTATGATAACTTAACATGGCTTAAGGATCATCTTGCTAGAATGGTATTTTGTAATTTAAGCAAGCTTAATGAATGGTTAATATGTTAGTACGTTTGATCAAGTATGGGTCGCATGTTAACGATGATTTTAAACTAGTGGCATGTTTCAAATAACCTAGAGTAAATGAGTAGGCTATTTGAATGGCATTGTAATTAAAAGACCTAGGTTGTTAGATAAGCTTAGAATAATTTCTCTAATTGAAATTAATTTGTAACCATAAGAATATGTCTAATAAAAGTTGATAATATGGATGGCTTAATGCTTTGAATGGATTAAGAGTGAATCTTTAAGTGGTAGTTGTAAGTAATCGAGTTTGATTAACAACAATATGGTATGGAAAGTTTAAAGTTGCATGTATTACGATGATAACGTTTAGTATGGTTGAATAATTGATTGAATTATGTTCTGTTAGAAAAAAAATTTGCTAGCCCACTTTCCGCATGCGCATTAATAAGGTTTGCTAATGTGAATTCAATCTTGTTTTGATTTTCTAAATAGTTTTTTGTTTTATTTTCCGTTTTCGGTAACGCTCCTCGCTCCTAACCCAAGCGAGGGGTGTTACATCAATTTCAAGAGAGATCCTTTCATGTCTTATTTCATCAATGAACAAATCAAGACAATCAAGGCAGCAAACAAGTTCATGTTCAAACTCATTATAGCACAAGTAACACATGAATTTACTTATTTTATCACATGCTACCATTTGTAATTAATATTATCCTTCCCTTATATATTTACCAAGCATACTTTAAAGTCAATTTCATGGCATCATTCAAGAACATTATAAAAATAAATAATTTGGTTAGGACCTAAGTCTTAACCCTAATGATAGCTACACTCACATCTCCAAGCTAGTCTTGTTCTTTAATAGTAACGCCCTTGTTCTTCCTATTTTGTTGCCCAACCCTTGATTTCTCCAAAATCTCTTCAAGTTCTTGATATTCTTATTCACATACAAACATATCTAAAACATAATAGAAGTCAATTCAAATAGATAAGCTCATTTACACAACCGCCAACATTAACATTCAAATTCGTTTTTCGTATTGGCAGATTGAGTACTTATTACTAATCTGGCCATTTCTTTTTACACACACATCCAAATTTCGATTACTTTATCATTCTAGAAAGATTATTCACACAGCTTTTCAACTATGTATGATTCATACTTTTCTTATTTCTCAATTAATAGAGTTTATTATTTAAACATAAGTCATTTTGCAGTTCTTGGCAGTTTGTAACACCTCCACAATTTCGGTTCCAGATATTTCTATAGAGATTAAATTTTAGTTTTGTTTGTTTCTAGTTAATATAGACATCCTCAAGTATGTTCTATCAAAATTTCAGGTATAAATTCTATGTATTTTATTTTTGGTGAATTTTTGAAGGTCATTGTCCAGAATAAGGCAATACTGAGCAAATTACACTGATTTCTATCTTAAGCTCCTTATAACTTATTTTCTTGGCTTCACCACCTAACTTTATTTTACAAGATACTTATACATTTTCTCATAACCATATAACACTTTCAAACATAAATTTCTAGGTTTATTATGGATCAATTTAGGCTTTGTCTTTTCAACTTCTCCAAAACAGTCCCTTAACTATCTCGTTTTTGCATGTGACCGATTCTTAACTTAATCTCAACTAAATACCAACCAAACAACAAACTAAGATTATCAACACCATATAAGCTCATAATTTCTAGAAATCTAACACAACAACAATCAAAACAAAGTATAAACTCAACTAAGTTCATTCGATAAACACAAGAACACTTACTTGAGCTTTATCTAAACATGCATGAACATAGCTTTGAATTTTTAGCCTTTCTTTCTTATTAGAATTGCTTGAATTTTTTTCCAAAATTTTCTCTCTTTGTTCTGTGAAAGTAAGCAAGAAAGAATGAAGAGTGAAGAGAAAGCAAAATATATTTTGGTTCTCTCCTTGAGTTAGTGGCTGATCCTTTCCCCTTCCAATGACACATGGTTTATCCTAAGCCATGTGTCATTTTTATTTAATTATATTCTTTAATTAATCATATAATTAGTGTGTATTATAATTCTAACTTCCACTATCTGTTTTATAATTTTAATTAATTTATTTTTACATATATCTATATTATATTATTACATCAGTCATAGAACGATAGCTTAGTTTAATTAACAATATAAGTTTCACTCTAATATTTTGTTCAAATGTAAAAATGTTTACACTTTCCTAGATAATTAATTTAGGGTTTTCAACTAGAGTATATTTCATGCATTACACTTTCGCAGCGTTTGTTTTACAAACGCAACTAAAGATAAAACTTAGCGGCGTTTGTTCAAAAAACGCCGCTGAAAGTGCCGTTAAAAACCTGTTTTGCTGTAATGAATGTTATTTTAGTAGAGCCATTGTATATAATTGAGATTGTGAAATTCAGTATTCGAATTTCACCTTTCACATGAGTTAGTATGTTTTGAGCCTTGCTAGGGCATTAACATCACCTTTCGAATTTAGCAGCGTTTGCTCTAGACTCACAAAAAATTCCAGGTCGAGTTTACGATGTTACAACACTTATTTTATTACACAAATTGAAAGAATGTGTAAGTAATAAGGACCAAATGTGTAATTATACCCTTATTTTTTTAACTGCCACGTCACCCTTCCGTTAACCTTTAACGGCTGGTGGTCACATTGATACCATTTAAATAGTTTGGTGGTTTAATTGAGTCAATTTTTTTAATGTGGTCATTTTAATACATTAACTAAAATATGGTGGTCAATGATATAGTTTACTCAAAAAAAAGAGTATGTAACATAAAAGAAACATGACTCTATCAGTCGAACTCCACTTCGCATTTTCCATCTCTTCTTCTTTACTGTCGCCACCTCTGTCACGGCATCACTGTCACTACATCACTGTCACGACAACTGTCATGGTAACTGTCACGACATCTGTCACGGCATCTGCCACGGCATCTGTCACGTCATCTGTCACGACAGTGATGTATGAGGCAGTTTTCTTCACTCCAGCTCTTATGTTCCCCTGCTGCCCTGTATGCTGCCATGACAGTTAGCTTTTGTTTCTCTGCTGCCCTGGATTCTGCCACGACAGTTAGCTTTTGTTCCTCTGTTGCCCTGGATTCTGCCACGAGAGTTAGCTTATGTTCCTCTACTGCCCTGGATTCTACCACGACAATTAGCTTCTATTCCTCTGGTGCCCTGGATTCTGCCACGACAGTTATCTTCTGTTTCTCTGCTGCCTTCGATGCTGCCACGGCAGATACCTGCAAAAGTGACCAATTTCAGCAACATCTGTGCATTTTATCTAAATGTGATGTAAATGCAAAAACTAGCCTAAAATGCAATTAAATGTGCTTGAGTGCAGCAAAATAAGGATAAATGAGGGGTAAAATATAGAACATTTATTCACTCAACACACCCCCAAACTCGAATTATTGCTTGTCCTCAAGCAAATGCAACCTAACTAACATGCATGCATATATATATATATATATATATATATATATATATATATATATATATATATATATATTATCTTTTTTGTTGGCTTAAGTCAGTGAACAATCCTTACCCACAACACCATCCCTATCATGTTTAGGACCTGTTCAAATATTTAAGGATCTACTTAGAGCAAAAGTATAATTCTCGTGCAGTTGTGTGCTTTTATTGTGAACATACATGAATATAGACTTCCCTAGCAACTAGAATATTATACTTCGCTTGTTTAGAGTTTTCCTTTGAGACTTAATTTCTTTTTTTTTTTTATTTTTTTACTAGAGCCAGTATCGGGCACCTCTAGTTGTTTTCCTTCTTTTTCTGAATTTTTCTCTTTTCTACTAGAGCCAGTATTTCAGGCACCTCTAGTTAACTATCTAGAGCTGGTGATAGACACCTCTAGAAGTTTTTCTCTGGTTATTTTCCTAGACCCAGTGATAGGCACCTCTAGGTTTCCTGAGTTTCTAGTCTCTTTCTACTCTAAGTGCTAAGTTTTCTATTCTAAGTATGCTAGAGAAAGTCTGTTATCAAGTAAGTCATAAAGTGTTTTAGTTTTTCAGAACTATACTAAGACTCTACTTACGTCCTAAAATATTTTTAAGGGGCTGTCACGACAGAGATGACAACAGCAGATAATAAAAGTTCAATAAATTAAGCCAATTTTTTTAGCATAAAAAAATAAATGCGACACAATTAAAACTAAATGCAATATTATATTAATAATTAGGAGGATTGCCTACCCCCAAACTCAAGGGTTGCATTGTCCTCAATGCATGACACAAGACATAAAAATGAAAAACAGAAAATAAAAATGACAAAAAATGAAACATCACAAAAAGATAATATATACAACAGTCGACAGAGAAAAAGAAAAAAAAGAAAACTTAAGTTGTTCGGCTGTCGCTGCTGCTGCTGGAGCTTTGGATGAGGAGCTGTCGGCGGGCAGTCACTTTGGAATTCATCTTAGGGAGTATGAGTGCTGTCGTGGCAGGGGTGGAGGCAGAGCTTCCTCGGGTTGCTTGTATCGTCATTGCAAGGGTTCTCTCCGTTTACCTAATAACACAAACAAACTAAAAAACCAATATCAAATTTCTAATTCCTAAAAAATAGAGAAAAATAAGATAAAAATAAAATTCAATAAAATAAATTAAGTTAAATTAGGAGTGCCTTGAGGAGAATCTCCTAAAGTAACCGCTCCTTGTTCTATTGATGCTTGAGGGATCGTTTCTGGTATTTCTTGAAGTCCATTCGTACCCTCCATCTGGTGATTATTCTCATGGTGGGGGCTCCTTTCTTTCTCTTCCCTTTGTAGTCCATGAACACCTCCCTTCTTGGTAATGTTTCTGAGGGCATGAATATATGATTAGAAAAAAATAAATTGACATTCGACCACAAACTTACCTTGTTTTTGTTGAATGTTGTTTTGGTTGAATGTAGCCCTTGCTGTCGTGTCTGCTGCTGCGACAGCTAGTTATTTTGACAGTCCGATGTCAGGTTGCTTTGCAGGTCAATGGGACATTGGTAAGTGCCATCACTCTCTATATCAAATTCAGTTGGCCACTCGTAGATCTCCATCAGTAGAGACTTCGATGATTCTGAGTCCACCAGCGTTGGTTCCTCTAATGCTTGCAATTGAATTGGTGAGTTTTTAAAGAATTCAACATGTTCGTTTACTACCTGCTCATATTACATTGGCGAGGCATTGTCATTGGGTAGCTCTTCTAGGTGGTCGTGCGAGTGCCATGACAGGGATGGATTTGTGCAATCTTGGTTGGGAATAATCGAGGTAGTGGGTTGAGAGTTTGCCTCGAATGTGGTTGCCGTAGTGACATTCTCTTGAATTTCACTCAGCGTTGTTGCGGTGTTGCTCCATTCCGGCTCCTCGATCATTGCCATGGCAAGTTGTTGCTCAGACTCATCATGTGTTGGGTATTCCTTCACATGGGCATCCTCGTCATCTTGCCTCAGGATTTTAGGTTCATCCGTGGCATGAATGAGGACCGGTCTGCTCAAGAGTGCATCCATCTTGGCGATGCTTTTGTCCATAGAAGCCGACAAATTCTTGAGTGAGTGCCAGGAAGGCTTGCAGTGTGTCTTCTAAGGATTTTGACTCCTCTTGAGGATGATGACATTGCCAGGGCATGTCGGGTTCTGCAGCACAATTGTTATGGTAAAAATTTTTTGCAGGTTTTGATCGTACCATAAAAATTTTTGCTGCTGCGGCATCGGCATCTGTTGTCCCTGTTGCTGTTGTGGTGGCATATATTGTTCTTGTTGGTTCCATTGTTGGTTGTCCATATATTCACCGAAAAAATAGGGACGACTTTCGAATGCATGATTACCTTTACGGTAATTGCAAGAACTTTCCCACATCAGCTCTCGAATGGTTTTTCATGTCATGTTGATGCTCCTTAAACCTGTATTTCACCAGAGTTTTTGATAAAAATAGAAAAATAAAAAAATAAAAATAACAATAAAGAGTAAAGAAAAGTGCAGAAGTTAACGGTAAGAGTATGTTGCCAGTCCCCGGCAACGGCGCCAAAAACTTGTTGCGTGTAAAAGAGTCTATCGCAATAGAGTGCAAGTGTACACGACGCAAGTAGTAAAGTGATACGTAAGTATCAGATATTGTCTCCACAGGGACTGGGCTAATAGCTCTAACCTTGGTTTTCTGCACGAGAGGAAAAAGAAAGAATTTAATTGTTTGTCACGAAATAATAAAGAAGATTGAAAATAAAAGAGTAAAGAAATCAGGATAGAGAGAATGGGTCGGTATTGATTTGCTCAGTAGTGTAGGTGTTGCAAAGTCTAGGAATCTCTGTTCTGTCATTGCGTCTGTCGCGGTAGCACTTGTCGCGCTAGTGGTCTGTTGTTGTCACGGCAGCGATCACACAACTTTGTACTTCAAGCTTGGCAAGAATCCCTGCTGTGCCTTGGCCTATCCCTAGGTCCAAGTCTGTCGATGAACACGTCTTTGATGATACCTCCCGGCTTGAATCGAAGGATGAACATCGATGTTGTTGAATTCTTCCTTAGCCACTTAACCTCGTCCTATCCCTAGGTCCGAGATAGTTCAACCATAAAATAGAGAACCCGTACTTATTCCTTTCATATACTTAACTCTCCCGATATTAAGTAAATGTATAATCTCACAATGCTCTCCCGATACTCTTGCAAGATGTTGAAAACCAGAATAAGCAAACTTGAAGTCTATTTTATTAAACATAAAAATTCCTAAAACAAATGCAATCCTTGCAACTACTTTACAGAATCAACCCTTAGCCCTAGGGGAAGTTTAGAACATGATGAGAAGGGGAAAAACGACTAGGGTTTAGGGGAAGACGGCTAGAGAATGAGAGATCTCCCTCTAGGTCGAATTACAAGCATATCTATAGGCCTTGGGTACAAGTTTTCTTAATGGCCAAGAATACTAGTTCGAATTAAAGTACAATTCATTAAAGACTAAATCTCTGAATAAACGTCCTTTAGTCCGCTCTATCTTCTTGTTTTGACTTTCTCCTCAAACTTTGGGCAAGGTCTTTCTTGTGCTTCTGGGCTCCAAAAATTATGGGAGTGGTCTCTAAAAATTAGGCCTTAAATCCTCTATCAGTCGAACTCCACTTCGCATTTTCCATCTCTTCTTCTTTACTGTCGCCACCTCTGTCACGGCATCACAGTCATGGCATCACTATCACAACAACTATCACGGCATCTGTCACGGCATCTGTCATGGCAACTGTCACAACATCTGTCACGGCATCTGCCACATCATCTGTCACGGCATCTGTCACGGCATCTGTCACGACAGTGATGTATGAGGCAGTTTTCTTCACTCCAGCTCTTATGTTCCTCTGCTGCCCTGGATGCTGCCATGACAGTTACCTTTTGTTTCTCTGCTGCCCTGGATTCTGCCATGACAGTTAGCTTCTGTTCCTCTGCTGCCCTGGATTCTGCCACGACAGGTAGCTTCTGTTCCTCTGCTGCCCTGGATTCTGCCACGACAGTTAGCTTCTGTTCCTCTGCTGCCCTGGATTCTGCCACGACAGTTAGCTTCTGTTCCTCTGCTGCCATAGATTCTTCCACGACAGTTATATTCTGCTCCTCTGCTGCCTTTGATGCTGCCACGGCAAATACCTGCAAAAGTGACCAATTTCAGCAGCATCTGTGCAGTTTAATCTAAATTTGATGTAAATGCAAAAACTAGCCTAAAATGCAATTAAATGTGCTTGAGTGCAGCAAAAATAAGGATAAATGAGGGGTAAAATATAGAATATTTATTCACTCAACAAATACACTCCCAAACCAACAATGAACCCTTATTGCAATTATTTATCTACATTGATGAGAGATAGAGCGTAAACATAAAAGCTTAGCGAGGTATGCTCGAATGAAACACTCTACAATGATTTTAAAATATTTGTTCCAAAACAAACATTCTATAATCGTGCCCAAAAACATCTCATGCCTCATTCTCCTTTTAAAACAAGTTGGATAAACCATTTTCTAAACATGTATCATTGATTTCTATCAATTTCAAAAGCAAACATCAATTTAAGCCTTCACATGCTTGTTCATATATAAGCAGAGCTTAAAGAGTATCCAATGTATAAACCACATTATACAAGTTCTATTCATGAATCAAGATACATTATTCCTCATATATTAGCATTCAAAGTCACCCAAAACAAAACCATTTTTATTTGCAAAACACATCGAATACAAAGATTTCCCAAGTGGAGTCTCTACCACTTTCTACATACATCCTCAAACCAGAGCATCAGAACAATTACCACCTCAACGATTATGATGTATAAATCGACTAGCGGGAGAAATCTAACACATTCTATCTCAACCGCTGCGGTTCCCATGGGGGAGTTACCTTTAACCCACATGAGGCAACTTATTATAATGCATTTTAAACCTTGTGGAATGACAACTATATCCGATAACATATAACCATTTGTCACTTGCCAATATATGGTTTCAAACTACATCACCTCACTATTCTTCATATGCATCAATCAAACCAATATCCAATATCTCATTTCAAATGCAATAAACCATGTACATAGCATTTTCTAAATCATTTTGCAAATTATTTTCTAAACTCATAAATCATCAACATATGAACATTTGCAATATCTTTCAATTCTAAAACATGCATATAACATTGAGTAATCAAATCTATTTCAAGAGCATGAGAATGTATTCAAATGAAATCGAAAACAAGAGCGAAATCTTCCAATACTTGCTTTTGATCTTAGTGAGCGTTTCAAGCTAAATCTAAACCCCAAAATCACTTTCAAACCTTTAGAAAACTGGAAACCATGTTTCCACCCACTAACAACGCCAAGCTCTACTTGCCGATCCAAAATCAAGCGTCCGAAGATATCGAAACCTCGCCAAACCATGAAGGATCAACCTCCCTTGTTTTATCCATATAAAAATAATGGATTAATGCATCGTTATGCATCTATAATCCCAGCAACATCAACTCCCCACCTCATTTAACTAAAAACCATCAATCACCTTAAAAAAACAACCAAAAAACATCACCAAAATCAAATTAAACATTTCCCAGCCATTACCCAATGATTTGATCATCACATCAACATCATTTAACATCTAAAAACATCCTCATAACCATCATATAACTCAAGCAACATTCTATTAACATAAATACCCCAAAATCCAACTATTCTCAACCTAGAAAATTAGCAATTCACCTAGTTTCGGGATTTCTTTTGAAAATCTCTTTTCATAACATTAAAACACACATTAGATTTGTTCTCCATCAATCAAGACCACAACCATTTCAACCCTTAAACAATCTCAATTTATTTCCTCATTAAAAACTCAATTAAAACAATATTCCACCATCACATAATCAAATCATCATTAAAAACAAAATCAAAAGAGTCAAGAAATTGAGAATTTTAGTAAATAACCATTGATTAGAGGAGAGAAATGAAAATCACCTCTAATGGTCTGCTTTCCCCTTAATTGGCATTGTTTCCATGAAATCTTCAAGAAATCAAGTGTAGAAATCCAAGAATCAATTAAGAAATCAAAAAGGAAATCAAAATGGATGATTCCCCTTCATTTTTGAGTGAAAAAGATAGTTTGCCTGCTGAGAAAAATAAAGAAAAAAGTTGAGAGAAATGTGGTTACGTAAGAAAATGATTTAATCTTTAAAACCCTTTTAACTAATCCCTTTTTATTTTTATTTAGTAAACCATTTAAAATAACCTAATTTAAGAGAAAAGTATGATTAAAAAAATTGATATATTAACTTCTTAAAGATTCGAAGTTTTGACCCTTTTTCAATTTAGTCAGAAAATAGTTTTGAAAACTTTATATTTTAGTCGCCAACTAAAAATGTCACTTAATCCTAATTTATTCTATCAAATTGAATTTACCAAAAACCTCAATATATTATTCAAATATTTTAGAATATTTTTCTTCGACCAAAAACCATTTATTTTAATTAATTCATGAAACTAGTCTGAACCGTGTAATCCAGTTTGCCCAAAGCATCTAGTCTATATGGCTAACTTTTAGGCCCAAATTTAGGGTGTTACATACTGTGCCATAAATCATATGACTCAAGCATATAAACATAAGTAGAAATATTTTTCTTGTTCATTGTTTTAGCTTTGATAGAGATGGTATTGAGTTTCCACATATTATTCAATTCATATCCTTTTCCCGCAAATATTACCCTTTCAACTTCTGGGATTCAAACACCATCCTAAAGCCATGCATACTTAGGAGGGTCCCATAAACAAGGTCTTTTTGTATGTCAGGTACATACAACACGGTTTGAAGCTTCAGCTATTTTTCCCGAAGTCATCTTCAAAACTACAGTTCCCTTCCCCTTGATCTTAGAAGTTGCATCATTTCCCATGTAGAGCTTCTCCTCATTCTCACTAGGAACCAACTCAACGAATGAGTCCTTGTTACTACAAATGTGACGTGTGGCACTAGTATCAAGCCACCATTCTTTTGGATTTGAGTTAACCATGTTAATTTTAGAAATCGCAACACATACATCCATATTGGATACTTGCTTGGAAATTTTTCCACGACATTGGCCTCGTTCGTTATGCCTCTTTTGAAGTCCTTATTGACTTCCATCATATTTTCCTTGACAATATTAGGGTTGACAACTTTGTCAAGCCTTTTTGATGTACCTCTATTATGACTCATAGTCAAAATGTTCACACGGTATACGAGAAATCTCAATAATGAACAATGCACTAGGTAGGTTAACATGAAATAGAGGAGGTGCACTAGACACGCTTAAATACCAAGTCATTCAAGAAACCAATCCTAAACATGCACTTTCAAACGACTTTTTAATTATCCGTTTAAGAGTGTTTCCAAGAATTGGCAATAATTCTATAATAACCAGAAAATTAATTCTTGATTATTTAGATTTTGTTATCCAACAAAATTATAATTCTGAAACAAAATCAGTAACCAATGTTACTTCCAATGACAATTTATGTTTAAACAAATTTGTCCACAACAACTTTGAATAAATAAATTGATTCAGATTGTTTCTTGTTTGAAAGAAAGATCACGTAAACACGTTAAAACAGTAGGAATTAAATCCTGAAACGAATTATTTATCAGATCTTATTTTCCAAAACGAATGTAGATTTCGCGTAAAAATCTCGTTCGTCTCTGTAAAATTTCTCAAAGGAAATTATTATTATGAGAATAAAAATCCTCTGTGTTTCCAAAACACAAAGGGAATTTTTTTTACCACATTTAAGGCCAAAAACTATACTCATGTGCAAGCATCATTCGCGGGTTCCTTAACTTCACACAATGTTTGTGCTCAAACGTTGGTTCCTAAACCAAGCTTATGAAAATTGTGGTAATAAACAATGGTAAATATGGTAATAATTTTTAAAGAAACAAAAATTAATAGTTGGTTGCTTGGTAAAAATAAGAATAATCAGACCCGTGTTCCATCGCGGTATTTGCATCAGTAGCAAATCACGACATACTCTTCAAAGCATATAGCACCACGTATACTGTAACGATCGATATATCATACTTCAAACACGATAATATGTTCGCCTTGGATTAAAACTTAAAACAAGAATATGTTTTAAGATTGTTAGAAAAGCGTTAATCCAAGAACAAAATAATAAACAATAAAACCAAATATTGATATTAGTATTAATCGAACAGAACATGAAAAATAGATACAACATATCTAAAACCAAACCGATTGAGAACAAGTTGAGGCATGTAGCTATATAGTTTCCTTAAGATAGATTTTCAGCCACTCATTGGTGCTTGGTTCTGGTTATTCTGGACTGGAGGATTCAATGCATTGTTTGGGTTACTCTAGGAAAATTTGGGGTCCTTCCTCCAATTCGGGTTGTAATTGTTGGAGTCATAACCTTTATTCTTGTTATAATTTCCAACGTACATTCCCGTCTCCAGCTGTAAGGGACACTCATCTGTACTATGGTTTCCGCTGCAAGTTTCACACATCTCCTCGGCAAAAAATACAACCTTAGATTCTTTTCGGTGCAGGTTTTCAACCACCTTGGTGATGTATGCTAACTGAGTTTTTACCTAATTGTCAGATTCGTACTCCTTGTCAGATACTCCTTGTCTTCCTCTTCTTCGAGCTGTGGGGAACTGTTCATCGTTCTTTGCTAACTTTTTCAACACCAGCATTGCATCTTCTGGTTCCTTGTCTAGTAACAAATCGTTCGCTGCTGAATCTATCCTCACCCGAGTGTGTGCATTGGCAGCATTATAGAATTTGACGACATAATTCCATACAGGGAATCCATGCATCAGGCAGTTTCGTAAGAGAGTTGTAAAGCGGTCCCATGCCTCATGCATTGGTTCATCATCTTTCTGTTGAAAAGTAGCAATCTCGTTACGTAATCTTTCAGTTAAAAGAGAATGATTAAAACGAGGGAGAAATTCACGACAAAGATCTGCCCAAGTTCTTATTGAACCCGGCGTTAATTTGTTCCACCAGGTTTTCAATCCATCCCTCAATGAATGAGGAAATAATCAAAGGCTCAGTACTTCCGGGCTTATTCCTGGTTGTCTGAATGATCCACAGATCTCTTGGAAGGTTTTCAGATGTTCACGTGTATCCTCTATAGCAGAACCACCAAATTGTCTAGCTTAATTTATCATGCTGAACATCACATGTTTAAGTTCAAAGTGTTCAGCTTCCACATCTGGCAGAGTAGTTTGCAGTTCAACGTGACCGTTGTCTATGTAATCTCGACAAGTCTGTCGAGTTGCTGGGGCAACAGGAGCTGGCCGATCGTTTTGGATATCAATAGGAGGATCAACATCAACCTTGGGGTTGTTGTTGTTGTTATCTGCCCCAATGTGTTGTCTTTCGTTCACCATTGCTTCAAGTCTTTCCTCACGATAGTTGTTTCTTTCTATCAAGAGTCGGGCTTGGTTCCTGAGATGGTATATCCGATCGATTTCTGGATCTAGTTCGTATGCAGGTTCTTTACCACATCTCGATCTGCGCAAAAGCAATAGGAGAACCTTGTGAAAAGCTCAGGGAAATAAAACAACTAAAAACAGAAAAGAAATAAAAACAAAAATAAAAAGGTGCAGTAATTAAAGGTAAAGATATATTGCCAGTCCCCGACAAATGGCGCCAAAAACCTTTTTCGTGTAAAAGAGTCTATCGCAATTGGGTGCAAGTATACACATCGCAAGTAATAAAGTGATACGAAGTATCGGATATCGTCTCCACAGGGACTGGAAATACGTCTATCCTTAAATCTCTGGACAAGAAAAGAAATAATATTAATAAAGTGATTTTGGAAGACTTGAAGATAAACTAAAGTAAAAGAGAAAATCAGATTAAGAGAATATGTTGTACTGAATTGCTCAGTAGTGCAGGTATTGCACTCTTCAAAGGAACTTATGTTGCTCCTGTCGTTGCGCCTGTCGCGGCAGCAGTCTGTTGTTGTCGCGGCAGTGGTTAACAACTCTGTACTTCAAGTTTGGCAAGAATCCCTATTGTGACTTGTCCTATCCCTAGGCCCAAGTTCTGTCGATGAACGCGTCTTGGATGATACCTCCTGGTGTGAATCAAAGGATGAACACCGATGTTTGTGAATTCTTCTTTAGCCACTTAACATTGTACCTATCCCTAGGCCAAGATGGTTTAATCATAAACTGGAAAACTCGTATTTACTCATTTCGTATACTTAACTCTCCTGATATTAAGTAAATGAATAACCTCACAATGCTCTCCCGAAACTCTTATGAGATGTTGAAACCAGAGTAAATAAACTTGAAGCTTTTATTAATTGAATAGAAAAAAATCCTAAGAAACGGTACAACCCTTACAACTACCTTACAAGATCAATCCTTAGCCCTAGGGGAAGTTTAGAACATGATGAAGAGAGAAAACGACTAGGGTTTTGAGGGAAGACGGCTAGGAGCTAGATATCCTTTGCCTTGTCGAATTACAATCATATATATAGGTCTTGGACTTAAGTTTTCTTAATGGACAAGAATACTAGTTTGAATTAAAGTACAACTTTATAAAAGACTAAATCTCTGAGTAGATGTCTTTTAATTCGCCCTATCTTCTTGCTTTGACTTTTTCCTCAAACTTTGGGCAAGGCGTTCCTTGTGCTTCTGGGATCCGATAGTTTTGCGAGTGGTCCACAAAAATCAAGCTTTAAATCTCTATCATTCGAACTCCACTTCGTATTTTCCATCACCATAGTCTTCATTGTCGCCTCTTCTGCCACGGCAAATGTCACGACAGTGTCATAATAGACAGTCTCCTTCAATCCCTCACTCCAGCTCTGATGTTATCTTCTGTTCCTCTGTTGCCCTGGATGCTGCCACGACAGGTACCTGCATGAATAGACCAAAATCATAAGTATCTATGCAATATTTTCCCTTTGTGATGTTTATGCAAAATCTATCCTAAAATGCAACTAAACATGCTTGAGTGAATCAATAATATGGGTAAATAAGGGTTAAAATATAGAACATTTATGCACTCAACACTCGTGTTTGTATATATTAACTCTCTCGAATATTAAGCCACAGATCAATAGTTAACAGGCCTCTCTTGATAGATCTTACAATTAACTAAGCATTAAGCACGTGAACAGAATAGATGAAGATGAAAACAACTAAAGCATTGAAATAATATAATCAAAACATATAATCATGAGACGCAATAATCCCAACTTAAAAAGTTTAACTCATGTCTGAGCGTAAATCAACCATAATTAAAAGTATATAGTACGAAAGTTTATCAAGCAAGTAAAGAAATAAGCCGAGCATCCTCGACAAAACTCCCTTTGTGCTTTCCAATTGTGTTGCAAGCCTCATCTCCGTCAGCCTCTCTCGATGGCTTCGTCCGATGAAGAGAATCGTCTAGCTTCACCCTGGTGGTTCTCCGCAAGCTCGGACTAGGACTATCGTCTAAATTATGCTCTATATCGATCGGGTTCTCCTTGAGTAGCGTCCAAGTCTTCCTTATATAGGCGGTGAAACTAGGGCTTCAGTACCCTAAAGTTGCGTGGCTTCATTAAAGAAGGTCAATTGTTTCCTGCTTCATTGAATGTTGTGTATCTAGAAGAAAGTCCACGTGGGAAAAGGTAGATTCATCTCCAACTCTTTATGCCTCGCCAGCTTTATCCATGCGATCTGCTCCAGTAATCCTTTAGCAGCCACCAGAATCCTACACATACACAACAAACACCACCTTCCCCGTGAAAAGAATCAATATATATGCCAATTTAAGTACATGCGGTGTAACTCCCTATCTACATAGAAATATGTACAACCTAACCTAAATGCAATCTATATGAGCTTGAAAAATGCAAAATTCAAGGAAAATGGGCACATAAAATAGAACAATGAAGCACTCATCATGGATCATTGAAAACAAACAAGCTGGAGGGAACCTTTCTGGATTTCAATTAGGGAGAAGATGCCCCATTATCAATCATTTGTTGTTTGTAGATGATTGCATCTTATTTAATAAAGTTGATGAAAAGACATGTGAAAATGTTAAGCAAATGATTGATATTTTCCAGAAATCTATTGGACAATCCATTAACTACAATAAATCTTCTGTCTACCTCTTCCCAAATAAGAGTCTCGGTATGAAACTACACTTGATTAATGTCTCAAGTTTCGAGATGATGGAAGAAGGGAGCAAATACTTAGGTCTCCCTTTGGTTTGGGAAAGGGGAAAAAACTTTGCGATATCTCTACGATCGAGTCAGAAACAAACTGCAAGGGTGGAAAAGTAAACTCTTCTCACAAGCAGGAAATGAAGTCCTCATTAAGGCAGTAACCATAACCATCCCGACATATGTGATGAAATATTTTGTCCTTCCAGGTACTTTTTGTAGTGAAATTAATTCTTCAATTGAGAGATTCAGGCAGGGTAGTTCTATAGAGCCCATAAGTGGTACTCATAGGATTAATTGGGGAAATATGTGTAAAATAAAAGATTTCAAGGGAATAGGATTTCGTGATCTCCAAACTTTCAAAAAAAGCTCTTATTACTAAAAAAGTATGGAGAATTCTAAAGAATCCCGACTCTCTTCTTTCTCAAATTATTAGAGAGCTTTATTTCCCAAATGGAAACATTTTTTAGCTCCTATATGTAAAAACCCTTTGTGTGCTTGGAATAGTTTAAAGAGTGGGATTCAAACAATCAAAGATGGATCCTCGTAGGGTTCTAATAATGGAAAAAATGTCTTAATCTGGGTTGACAAATGGATTCTTAGTCTTTCTGACCACTCTATCAACTCTGAAAAACCAGCCTATGGTGACGTTGCTCTTGTAACTCATCTGCCGATGATGATAGAAGAGAATGGAATGTTATTACCTCTTCAAATGTATTGTTTTAAATGCCAATCTTACAATTTTTTGCTTGTTTTTAGGTACATTAAGTTGCACTAGGATGTTAAAATCATGCATTTACATAAGGAGTTAGGAATTCTGTCTATACCAGTATGAAAGGTTGTTTTGTTGGTAATTTTGCAGGTTTGGCATAGTATTTGGCATAGAACAACAACACAGTTAGGATTGCCGAGGAGAATGCCAAGTGTTGTTGTCACAGAAGGACTAGACAGTGTCAAGCACCTGTAGGCAGAGAAGTGAACTTGATGCCACGCCAAGAGGTTGTTGAACCCCGAGAAAATAGGATAAGATCAGGCTCCTAAAAGATCGCAATTGGATCAATCTCCGAAAAATAGCGGATAAGGTGATGTCAAGTTTTGTCGGCAAAGACATACCAATCTTGGATGCCAAGGCAACATCGACATGATGATGTCAGCCCTAGCCTTATGAGCTTATCACTTGATCAGCTTATCACATTCAAATTCCGATAAGATCTCATCTCTTATCCCTTCCACATTTAAAATTCAAATGCAAAGGCTTATCCTATGGCTTCCTCGCATGCCAAGCTTTGTTGCCAAGGCAGCGTTGGCACGATGATGTCAGCTCTAATCCGATTAGCTTATCACACGTCTTGATCTACTTATCAAGGATAAGATGACTGCATCCTTATCCCTTAGACGTTCAAATTCAAATCAAAGACTTATCATAGCCCTCCTTGCACTCCTATTTAAACACCAAGCAAGCAACATTTGGAGAGAACAAATTGAAGAAGGAAAAAAGACGATGAAAAAGATGAAGGCTTGAACTTGAGAAGTAGTATGCAACAATGGAGAAGGAGGAACCGGAGACAACAAGATCAAAGGCTTGAAGATTCCATGAGACATCGGGAATTCATTGAAGGGCTGCATCGAGAGACCTCCTTTCTTGCTTTAATTTTTTTTGATCTTCTGTATTTCGTTCTTGTGTTTAAGAATGATTTCAAACCTATCTTTTTGTGTTTTATTTTTAGTTGTTAATAATTCAAACACCCTGGCATTGTTCGTTTATCTGGCATGCTTTACTGTTTTCCAAATGTCTTGCCAAGCGAGAGCTGGCATTACTATTTTTAAATATTTTGCCAAGTGAGAGCTGGCATTGTTGGCCTATTGCTCCTCAAAATCTTAATAGACTTGGGTTGCAATGATCAGTTGCTGGATACTAAGGCGAGATGCTTCGAGAGAAGATGTTCAAGTAGATGAACTTACTTCAATAGTGGGTCTACCGCTTAGAAGTATAGATTGTGACTTAATTAAATTGATTTATGAAAACCATCGCTATAAAGATATAAGAGTTTTTTCATGGTTAATTTCGGGCATTACCATCGAGACAGGCAATGCCAACTTTGAATCTGCTTGATAATTAATGCCAAGGCAGGACATTATTACTAGCAGGCATTGCTAGCATGAAATTCAGACATTCTTTACCAAAACTTTATTATCATTATTGCACCCATTGTTTGCCAGACTGTTATCAATTCATCACCGTAATCTTTACTTTACTTTAGCTTATTTTACTTCTAGTCTCTTACTTCATTTGTAGCCTCAATCTATCACAATCATCTTTTATCTTCTAGTTCACAAGTAATAATCGTGGCAATTATTTCCTAGGCAATCCCCGTGAAGACGATACTCAACTCACTACTATATTACTTGCTGATCGTGTATACTTGCACCTAAAAGATGTATTCTTGGCATTGTTTTTACTTGCATATTTACACTGAATACTTAATCTTTTGCCATGCAATATTACGTCAACAAATGTCACTATTTTAAAAAACAAATCTTTTATGAGGAGGAAGTAAACCATATTCTGAAGATTCCCTTAGGGGATCAATGGTGAATGATGAGCTTGTATAGTTTGATAACAAGTCTGTGAGTTATTTTGCTAATTCTGGTTACCACTTTCTTTTGAAATTGAAGAATGATAAGGATGTTCCCTCCGCTAGTAACGATCCTAGAAATGAGAAATCATTTTGGAGATCTATTTGGAACCTTAATATCCCCTCCAAAGTTAAAACTTTCTTATGGAAGGCAAGCCACAATGCACTTGCTTCCAATGGTAATTACCATAAGAGATTTATGTCCCCCTCTTCATGTTGCTTCTGATGTTTGGAGTCTCACGAAAGCGTTGAGCACATTCTTTCCTTTTACGCCTTTTCCAAAGCAAATTGTAGTGCTTCGTGTTTTAGCTATTAATCTTTACTAGAAGGATTCTCATGTTTCTCTAAATGGTGGGTATTCATGAGGGATACTCTTTGGAAGGCTGATTTTAAGGAAGAACCGACTCTCATTTCTTTTTTGTATTGACATCTCTAGAAATCGAGAAATCATTGCATTTTCAAGGGTTATGAAGTGAGTCCATTTGATGTAAGGTATGATGTTGAAAATGCATTCTCTGAATTTTTTAGGCATCAAGGGCTGCCTCACACCCTCGGCCTTTGGGATCCGACATTGTTGGACCTTAGGAGCTACCTATTTGTGGTTTTATTAAGATTAATTGTGATGCTTTCTTCGAGAAAGTGTCCAGAAAAGCTGGTGCTGCAGTTCTGTTTTAGAATTATTTGGGGAATTTTATTGACAAAAAAACAAAGTGTTTCTCGACTTTCTCGGCAAAAGCAACTAAATGTCACGGACTTATTCTTTCAAGCTCAAATCCGTGCGGCACTAGCACTCTCGGCACGATGCTAGTCAGCCTTAATGTCGCAACGCTATGGCAAACACAAGGAGCAAACGAGTTTACAAGGAAAGAACCTTGTATTACACAACGTAAGCTTTACAAGTGTTTGAGTGAATGACTACTTAGGTTATTTACAAATGAGAGGGGTGGCCCTATTTATAGGCATCCACCTCCTCAACGGACGGCTAGGATCGTTTTGATCCAACGGTTACAATGTTGCCTCCAAAAATATCTAAGGTGCCTAGACATATCTAGATAATTCTATACATATCTAGTTATATCCTAAATGGTCTAAAAGCTCTACCATATTCTAAGGTATTCTAGAATATTCTAGAGTTGTCCCTATAGATCTATACTTGTGTATAGTCTTCTAGAACGTTCCAGAGGTGTCCAGACTAGTCCCGAGCCTTCCGGAGTTGTCCTGATGCTTCCCCGAGCTTTCTAGGTCCTTCCGGGTGGGCCTAGATGGTTGTGGAGCGTCCTGGAACCTCCTAGAACCTTTTGGAGACGTTGAAAGAGAGTTGTAGGCCTCTCTGGGGCGTTCTAGAACCTTCCTTGGTTCATGCCTTGCCTTAAAACGCCCATGGGTGCATTGAGCACGCCCAAAACTCTTCTTTTGGCCTCGGTTGGCCTCGGTGCTTAAGGATGGGGCGTGACATCCTCCCCCACCCGATCTCGCGACGCCCTCGTCGCGTCTCGGTTGAGCTGTTGGGGTGTTGCTGGTGTGCATCCCTCGGCTCCTAGCTTCCCTCGTCTTCACCCACGGCTTGGCAGCTCGATCCTGGGTAATCATGTCTGGTTGTGCCTTGCCATCAACCCCCTTGATGTAGGCAACAAGTCACTTTCGTATTGGACATGACCTCATCACATGAGGTCCTTCACATAGGTAGCACTTCACCCTCGTGCTGGCCTTTGGTGCGGACTTAGCCTTAGTGACGCCACCTCGCTTACCCTGTGCAAGCTTGGTCTGTGACTTGGCCTTACCCTCGGCCTTCGGAGATGATGGGTCGCCCTTGTGCTCCACATCGAGCCCTGACCCTGGCTTAAGTCCTTCGTCGCAATGCCTCTTATGAGTGGAACTTCCCTCGTTCCTCTCGGTGTCGTCAATCGATCGGAGTGATGAAATCAGTTGCAAGGATCCCATTTGTGCACCCTCGTTGCCACTGTCGGAGTCACTACCTTCTCGGTGCTTGGCTAGGAGTGAGTTAAGGGCTTGGCGTTGTGGGCATTCACGTGTCCAATGGTCACCATCACAAATGAAGCAATTGCTCGGTGGTGACTTCCTCGCACCTTGGAACTCCTTGGACTTACCCTTGCCCTTGCTCTTCCAAGGGGACGAGTCTCGGTGCCTTGGTGAGTGGCCTTCCTGACGGCCCTCCTGGGGATAGCCCTTGTCTCCCCCACCTTTGGCATGACTGCCCTTCTCAACCCTCGGCTTAGGGGTGGTCTCCTTGTGGCTCGAGTAGTCGATAAGGCTCTCGGCCACGGCTATTGCATCGGCAAGGGTTTGGACTCCCCTTCGCCTTAACTCGATCTTGGCCCAACTTTGGAGACCATCTAAGAAGTAGAAGAGCGAGTCTTTCTCGGACAGGTCGGGGATCTCGAGCACCAAACTAGTGAACTCCCTCACGTAATCTTGGATGCTCCCCGACTGCTTCAACCTTCGAAGGCGAGCTCTTGCCTCATCCTCGGCATTCTCCGGATAGAATTGTCCTTTGTGCTCCCTTTTGAAATCATTGAAGGTAGAGATGGTGCACGTACCTCTCTCGACATCGAGACGCCTTCTCCTCCACCAAAGCATGATGGTGTCAGTGAGGTACAAGGTCGCGGTTTGGATCCTAGAGGCATCCTCCCTGATGCCAACGACTTCTAGGTATTGCTCCAAGCCATACAAGAAATTGTCTACTTCTTTGGCGTTGCGTGTCCCCGAAAAAGTTTGAGGCTTGGGCACCTCCACCCTTCTAGCCTCCACGGTAGTGCTTGGCCCGGCTGCCATAGCACGTTTGCACAAGGCAAGGTCGCCTTGCAATGCTTCTAGTTGATCATACACGTTGGTAAGTTCATGTTGGAATGACTCACGTACCTTTGTGAGTTCTCCCAAGAGTGCGTCGCGTACTTCACCCATTTCCACGCGCAGAGTCTCCTCTAGCTTGATCTTCATTGCTCTCACGGCTGTGTGGATCTCGGCATCCTCCGCCTTGAGGCCTTCAATCCGCTCTTGAAGGTCGTCCACTTGGGCACCCATGCCCGACACGCTTTCCTCCACGCGAGTCAAGCGCGGCTCCAAGCTAGAGAGTATGTCTTTGGATTTGGCACGAGGCCTTGTCTCGGCAGGGTCAGCCTTTACTTCTTGCCCACCTTGGTCATGTGTGACCTCGGTCTCGGATGGGCTAGCAACTTGGGTTTTGCTGGTCTTGGCCATGCTCCCGATCGATCGAAACTTGCTCTGATACAACCTGTCACGGACTTATTCTTTCAAGCTCAAATCCGTGCGGCACTAGCACTCTCGGCACGATGCTAGTCAGCCTTAATGTCGCAACGCTATGGCAAACACAAGGAGCAAACGAGTTTACAAGGAAAGAACCTTGTATTACACAACGTAAGCTTTACAAGTGTTTGAGTGAATGACTACTTAGGTTATTTACAAATGAGAGGGGTGGCCCTATTTATAGGCATCCACCTCCTCAACAGACGGCTAGGATCGTTTTGATCCAACGATTACAATGTTGCCTCCAAAAATATCTAAGGTGCCTAGACATATCTAGATAATTCTATACATATCTAGTTATATCCTAAATGGTCTAAAAGCTCTACCATATTCTAAGGTATTCTAGAATATTCTAGAGCTGTCCCTATAGATCTATACTTGTGTATAGTCTTCTAGAACGTTCCAGAGGTGTCCAGACTAGTCCCGAGCCTTCCAGAGTTGTCCTGATGCTTCCCCGAGCTTCCCGAGCTTTCTAGGTCCTTCCGGGTGGGCCTAGATGGTTGTGGAGCGTCCTGGAACCTCCTAGAACCTTTTTGGAGACATTGAAAGAGAGTTGTAAGCCTCTCTGGGGCGTTCTAGAACCTTCCTTGGTTCATGCCTTGCCTTAAAACGCCCATGGGTGCATTGAGCACGCCCAAAACTCTTCTTTTGGCCTCGGTTGGCCTCAGTGCTTAAGGATGGGGCGTGACATAAAGCTGAAGATATTTGGTTGGCCTTCGACTATGCTCGAAGGGGAGGATATAGGAATGTTATTGAATCTGATTGTGCAAGCCTCATTGAAATGCTTAAGGAAACGAATCAGAATTCTTGAGATTATGTTGTTATTGAGAAAATTATTTTAGTAATTATTCCTTCCTTTGACTCTTGTCCTTTTCCTTTATTAAAAGATCTTATAATCTCGTTGCTGACTGGGTGGCTAAGTTGTGTACTCTTGAAGAGTGTCCAGCTATTTGGTTTGAGTCTCCTTCCTTTGGTCTTGTGCATTTTTTGTAAGTCCTTGTTTGAAATGAAATGGATTATCGTTTTCTTGTTCCAAAAAAAAATTGTAATTAACAAGAGGATAATTGTTGAAATAACATGGTCAGAAAATGATATTTGTTGAAATGGTGTGCTCCATATATTATTCTCTTATCTAGGGATAAATCTATCTAATTAGTGGAATAACCAGTGGAGTTCCACTTGAGCATGCAACCAAGTACGAGTTTTATATCAAAGTCGATGTGCGGTGTTGACAATTACCCTTAGTACTGTAATAATCTCACTAGTTTAGAAAATATTTTTTGATGCACCCCATTTCAACAAAAGTTTATCAACATCAATTTCTAACCAAGAAAGCCTATATCAAGTGTTTTTCCCAGAGAATCCCTTTGAAAAAAATTCTTAGCAATACAAGTCCTATTGCTTTCAATATCTTACATTTCCAATTTCATGTTTCATGCTCTCAAATTTCATACGAGGATCCAAGATGTCCCAAGGATATGTCATTTTGAGTATTAAATTTGATAGTTAATTAAATTTTCAAACTATTTTTTAAGGGTTGGGTGCAATATGGCAGTAGACATTGTTCTCTTAGGGAGAGGACTTGGGTCCGAACTTTGGTGCCAACATTGTTGGGAGGGAAAGTCACAAATCTCGAACATAAATCATAAAATGAATATATATTTTATCGAAAAAATATTTTTTTGTAATTAAATTTTAGAGATGTTGAAAGGAACGAGACTGCTAACAATTTTCTAAAAGAAAATCTCTAAAAAAGATTTGGAACTATTTATAGATAGCTCTAATTTTTTTAACGTTGGAGGAATTGGGCTTCTTTGGTGAAATAATGCATTGGGGAAAATTATTTTCACAAGTATTGCACCCATGTTTCAGTTTTTAATCTATAGCATTTGTTACAGTGAAAGTGAAGTCGATGGGAATACATTCTGACTTCACTGTACCGAGTTCATTGTGCAACTTGTTTTTTTTATTAAAAAATGTTGAAGACGAGGTACTTACATTCTGACTTCACTGTACCGAGTTCACCTAACATGATTCCATTGGCTTCAATGTCACCAAACTTTGATTTTTTAATCGAAAAAAAACAATGAACAATGAAGTTGGATTGTATTCCCACCAACTTCACCTTGTACTCTTTAAAGTGGATTAGATTGAAAAATAAAAATACTAGTACAACTTTTGGGGGATTTTTTAATGCAATATTATAGCAATTTCCCTGAGGAATTGAGTTCTTATTTCACTACATTATTCCATGAATATTTTATGGAGTAGGATCGAGAATCGGATTCTCACTATTACATCTTGAAAATCGAATTAGTAGTTTGGGTTAGAAAATCGAGTTAATAGTGGGGGAGTCTAAAGAACGGCAAGTTAATGTACGACTAATAAACGGCGGGATGTTAGAGCCGTAAGATGGAAAAACTTATGATTTTGACCGTAAATTTAGATTCCCATAAAAAACACACAAAAATGGGAAGAGGTCGTTGTCGGTAAGTATCGAAACGTAGTAAGAAGTTTCACAACTATATGGGGAGAAAATTTGTGTTGCAACGTCAAAAGTCAAAATAACGCATTTGTTGCGGAACTATGAAATATTTACCAAAACCGGTAGTTAATAGTTTAAAATGAATTTGTTAGTGAAGTATCTGACAAGTAATGTTGACAGAAGATGTCTCGAAATTTGATATAGAGTAACGAAGCAGTCTTTTGTGAAAGTAACATTTAAGTGTTAACACGTAACAATTGACGTTTTTCTTCTGAAATTGGAACTTTTGTACATGTTTTGTAACTTGTAGAAAATGTGTAAACAAGAAATGTTTAATGTAACTTTAACAATACATGTTTGTATAGTAAGTTTCAGAACGTTTGTATAAATACTAAAACATGAAGGAAGTTATGTTGGATAGATAAAAGTAGACATAGAAACCGTAAAATTGAAGGAAATAGATAATATATTAGGTGGAATCGGAAAGTATCGGAATTTATCAACGAGTTTCACGACCTAAAGTTCAAGATGATAATATATTTGGTTTAACGATTCATATTTCTAGTGTTTTTGCATGTCTCGAAATGTATGTTTCCATTTTGCTACTCGTAGCGAATGAAACCCTTCGGTTCCTAGAATGAGAATCGAACCTTCAGTTGTTTAATAACATTTTAGGGTTAGTATTCATTTCCCCTATAAAATCTGGAGAACCCTCTAAAATTGAGAAAAAATTTTCATTCAGTTCAAATGATCGAAACCTGAACTTAGGTTTGCAACTGAACCTGTGCAACCGTCTTCATTGCGAAGGTAACAAGCAAAGCAAAATCCTAATTTTTTTGTTTATTTGCGAAATACTTGAAATCTACGCTTGTGTTTTGAAATTTTGGTATGGAATTCCATTTCTTGTTGGAGGAAATATGTTTAAACTGAAAATTTTGCCCTCTTTTAGTTTTTTAAATGCTACCCTTTCCATCAATTTGAACATAAAAAGGTTAAATTTGTTTGTAATTAGGATGTGTTTATTTATGAGTGAGTTGGTTTGTTTCTGCACTGATTCATGTAAAGATTTAATTCTTAGGTTGACTACTGCAAATCTGAATCCCGTTTTTGACGAAGTTGCTAATGATGTTGGTAAAGAAGTTGTTGATAAAGAATCTAATGCTAATGATGAAGTTGATAAAGAAGGTGCTGATGAAGTTGGCTTCTTTGCTAAGGAAGTTGTTGATAAAGATGGAAATGATGAAGTTCCTAAAGAAGTTGCTCATAAAGATGGTAATGATGAAGTTCTAAAGAAGTTGATGATAAAGATGGCAATGAAGTTGCTGATAACGAAGTTGCTAAGGACGCCGTACGAAAAAAAACATGTCCTCCCTTCATGCAGTTTTAGTAAGTTGATATTTACGTGTTCTTATTAAATTGAAATGCATAATGAATGAATGATTTAATGGATACCTTAGTTTTTTTCATGTTTTACAATAAAGGTGAATGTATAAGGATGTAGCAAACTGAGGAAAAAGTGACTCATGAGGTAGGTTTCAGTGGTTATGATGTCTAAATGTTAAATTCATTTGAAATTTGTCATTCCTAGGTTAGGAAAGAGTTAGGCAAGAAATTGAAGAAAATGTCAAAGGAAGACAAACAACCTTACATTGATGAAACTGAGAAGTAGAAGGCGGCATACAAAGATTCTAAATCAGGACAACCCAAGATGGTAATAGGGATTAACAATCTAAAGACATTCTTTGGTTTGATAGTGTATAATAATTTATATTGAGATTGACGTAGTTGTTATCTTATCCCCTACAGACATCTTTTGACACAAGGTGCAGTCAAAAGCTATTGCTCCATTTCATAAAGGAAATGAAAATAATGGGGATTGATCTTGTTTTTGATGAAATTGGTTTTTGGTCCTTAGTTTTTATAAAATCGTGCATTCTGCGCATGCACCTATGTGGGGAATTTATGGAAAGTTTTGATTTAGATAGAAGTGTTATTAAGTTTCAAGGACACAACATTATTGTATCAGTTGAAGATGTAGAAGCTATATTGGGTCTGAAGAATGAGGGTGTTGATGTTAATGAAGTGATGTGGAGGGACAATGGTAGAGAATTCGGTGAAAAGTATAACCTCATCATGTTAATAAATTTTGCTAAAATCAAGCGAGATGTATTGTTTGGTACTTTTGAAGGGATGCTTTGAAAGCAATGGTGTTGCTATACATTATTGGAGTTTTTCTGTGTCATGCTGCTGAGATACGCTCATGTCCAGATTTGTTGAAGATGTTGTGCGACAATTGCTTACAGGGAAAAATGAATTGGGCCAAGTATTTTTATGATACGCTTATTGACGTAATATGATTTATGCAGAGGTCGAGAAGGCACATTTACCTAAAAGGGTGTATTACAGTCTTAGAGGTAAAGTTAAATTAGCATTAGTCATGAGAAATTAGTGGAACTGAGTTTTTTTCACATTAATTAATGATGTGTTGTGAATGATATGGAATTCAGGTTAGGTTGTATGATTATTGGTCTGGATTTGATAGCATAGCCAGTGCAACTTCTAATGGTGGTGAGGCTCGCATTCTGCACTGGGTGTAGTCAGAGGTCGCGTGTGTTTATGACCGCTTGAAGAGCGCCCGTGCTATGAATATACCAAAGGTATCTGGTGGATTATTATTCGTCTATTATGTCAATTGCGGTCATAGTTAATTACTTATATACTTTCATGGTGAAGATTATTGCATTGAAGCAGACATTACATGAAACTGTTGAAGAACATAAAGATGTCGAAGTCATGGAAGAAACTAAAGGCATGAAAACTTCAAAGAGACGTAAGGTAATACGTAATGTGTCATAGTATTGATCATTTACTTTGTGTAAAGTGAAATTTTAATATTTATTTAATTTGTAAGGTTTCTTTCGCAGAGTACGATGTTGCAAAATACAACAATGGCGATGCGACGAGCGAAATGCTATTGAAGAAGCTTCAACAAATAATATCCATGGAGAATGAGGTAAAAGAGGCTGTAAATATGGGAATTGAGAATAAAATTAAATATGAGAAACAAATTAAAGGCGAGGAGAAATTGGACAGTAAGAGGGGGATTGATTATACGATGTTGGGAGAGAAATTAAGTAATCTTTCTAAAGATGTTGCGGAAGTGAGAGCCAACATGACTAGCTTGAAGAAGATCTTGGATGAGAAGATGAATAAAGTTGATGTCAAAACGAATATTTTTGAACTAAAAGTAAACGATTTTGAAGTCAAAATTGACTATGTTCACGTGTTTTTGAAAGAAATTGGGACAAAATGGAAGGTTCTTTGTAGCAGATGAAAGGAATATGGAGCTTGATAGGTCCTATACTATGAATGAAATCAATAGGGTTGTTAACTATAACTATATGTGGACGTCACCTGTGAGAGAGGATGGTCAGAGTCGTATTCCTACAGAGAAAGTAGAAACTGATACTCCTTCTAAATTCAAAACACCCCAAGGTTGAGTTAGTCGTGTTCCTATAACAAGCATGCTTAGCACTCAACATACATATAAATCCATTCCATAAGAGAAGCATCAATCAACAAGATAAGCATTTAGATAGGAACTTGCATACAAGCATGCATATTGAAACCATTTAGCCATCGGAAACATACATTCACTTAAGCAATGCATACCCAACACTTACATGCCTTCAAACATAAAAACTTAAGAAACTCATAAACACGTGGCTTACAACTCTAACACCAAGCATATGCATCTCAAGGAACATGGTTTACAATTCCATCAACACAAAACATTAGCAACATAAAGCCTACATAAAGGAGTCTAGATACACGCTCTTGAAACACGTAGCATTTCCCATTGTTAAACTACTACATTATTTAAATAACCATACTTGAGCAAACTACCACACGCTTGGACGCCCTTTTCTTGCTCCTTGCTAACTCCAAGATAATGATCTGCATTGTCGGAAAAGGAGAGCGTAAGCATAAAGCTTAGTGAGCGGAGCTCGAAAACATAACAACGACAATGCAGGGTTCAAAGCTTTCTTTAAAATAAAGGCCAACACATACAATCCATCCAACGACATAATCCTCTTACTAACATAAAAGTTCAAACACAAGTCAACAATATAGATATTTATCATGGCATCACACTTCATGGTATGGATAAAGGCATAACCCTAGATTTAAAGCAAGACCATTAAGAGGGAATGATATAGTGAGACACATACATGAACAACACATGGTATGTACAAGCATAACCAAAACACACACAGTGGGACCACACATCACCGTTCGACTAGTAGTTTTCCTGTAGGACCACACATCACCGTACTCTCCTACTAGTCACTACTGGTGGGACCACACATCAGCGTAGTCTTATACTAGCCACTACCGGTGGGACCACACATCACCGTAGTAACGACAACCATCACGTGAGGTTCGACACCAACAATGCAATACAATATACAAATCACCATTGTAACGCCCCAATTTTGGGCTTAGAAGTTTTGGGTTTGGACCGGTTCGGTCGGAGTGCGGTTCGAATATATAAGGGTGAATTTAGGAAAGCATAGTTCGGGTTGCATTAAAAATATGGAAAAATGTCTTAAAATCCTCTTTTCTTATATATAAGAGAATGGTGGAATCAATTTTACAAAATGAGGTTTGGAAGTGTGACATTTTGGGTTAGGACCAAAATGTAATTTTCGAAAACTGTGTGACTATTTTAAAAAGGATTGAAACTTTGAATCTTTAAGGAGCTATTTACCCAAAAGGAGTTTCTCCAGATTTTTCCTAAATATTAAAGGTTTAATTAATGGTTTTTAAATAAAAGAAAAAGGGAGGGAAGATATTTTGGCATTTTCCAACTAACTTTTCCTAAATTCCATTTTCATTTTCTCTCATCTTTTCTCTCAAACCAAACACTTTCTCCAGCATATTTTCCCTCTGATTTTTGTCATCTAAATAACACATTTCAATCCTCTTTTGATCTCTAATCATCTCTTCAACAAAACCTTTGCATTTGCTATTTGGATTTTCAAGAATCTTAGTTCCAAAAGGAAGAAACTCAAGTTTAGAGGTATGAACGTCCTTCTCCTCTAAATTCTCAGTTCTTTACTGAAATTCCCAAGTTCTCAATCCTTGATTTGTGTTTTATAAAAGGTTTTGTAGATGTGTTCTTGATCTTGGCTTTAAAATGCAAGATTTGGTTGATTTTTGATAAAATTCGTATGATCTGTTTGGGCAGTATTTTGAGGTGTCTTTTTGATGTTAATTGAATGTATAATTGATGAGAAATTGAGGTTTAATCAATGCAATTCCGGATAGGTTAATTTTCCTAAGTTTTGCTTGAGTTTTTGATGGTTTTTGGAGTGATCTTGATGATCTGTTATAGCTGGAGGTATAAGGACGTGGTTAGATCCTTTTTGGATGTTAATTGAGGTTTATGAATGTTTAGAATTGATGGATCATGGCTGGGTTGTGTTGTGGAGTTGTTTGAAGGTGATTACGGTTGTGTTTGGTAGCCGAAATGGGAGTGTTGATGAGAGCAGCGAGTTTAGGTGCTTTCATTGAAGATATTAATGCATGATGATGCATTAATCCTCTGCTTTGATGTGTTTAAAACAGGGGAGTCATCTTTGGATCCTAGTGGTGGTGATACGGAAGCTTGATTGGTGTTTCGGCAAGTGGCGAAACGGAATCGGTGAGTGGATTTTGGTTCTCAGCTTTGAAACCAATGTTTTGAAGGTTTGGGAGCTTAGTTTAAGTCTAAGCAACTTAGCTAAGCTCAAGAGTAAGTTTTCGGAAAAACTCTCTTGATGATGAACCATGGATTGGTTGTATGCAATGTGGTTTGTTTGCATGTTTTAAATCCTGTTTTGAAAGCATATTTAGCATGTTTATTTGCTGCGATTATAAGCCATGTATTGAAGGATGCTCAAGGTAAGAGATCCTTGTTTTTGAACATCGTTTTAATGTGGTTTGATGCTTAAGGATGCATGATGTTTATGGCTTTGTTAAATGCTTTAAAACAGTGGAATAATGTTGTTAATGATGCATATTGGCAAGTGATGGTTAAGGTCACAAAGGTGGTTAAAAGTCCTTGTGTGAGCCTTGTTTATTTAAGAACAACATGGTGGTTAAAAGTCCATGGTTGGTTCTTGGTTAAGGTTACAAAGGTGGTTAAAGTTCCTTGTGTAAGCCTTGTTTATTTAAGAACACCAAGGTGTTTAAAAGTCCTTGGGTGATTCTTGTTAAGGACACAAAGGTGTTTAAAAGTCCTTGTGTGAGCCTTGTGAATTGTAAGAACATCATGGTGTTTAAAAGTCCATGGATGATTCTTGTTAAGGACACAATGGTGTTTAAAAGTCCTTGTGTGGTCCTTGTGAATTGTAAGAACATCATGGTGTTTAAAAGTCCATGGATGATTCTTGTTAAGGACACAATGGTGTTTAAAAGTCCATGTGTGGTCCTTGGAAATTGTAAGATCACAATGGTGTTTAAAAGTCCATGTGTTGATCTTATGTTGATTGTATCACTTGTGGCCAATATGACATGTTATGAATTTGAAGCATGATATGCTTGTTTCAAATGCTTATGTGCATGAGTAAATGTTGCCTTGAGTTAAGGTTTATAAATGTGTTTTATGAATGCATTATTGAGTGGTTTTAATTGAGCATTCCTCATTAAGCTTTTGCTTACGCTCTCTCTCTCTTTTCTTAAACCAATAATGCAGAGCATTGAAGTGCATTTGGGGCAGCAAGGAAGCCAAGAATCCAAGTGAAGGTTCTAAGCTCATGTATGGTGAACATTTTCCTAAAACTATTAGCTTTTGGGCATTTGGCAATGGGGGACCTATGTTGTTGTTTTGGGAGATGTTTTGGACTCCCTAAGTTGGTTTTTGTTGATATTGATGTTGGTACATGTAATTGGCCTCTTGGTATGTGTTTTGGTGATTTTAGGATTTCATGGTTTGCTTTATAGGATGCTTGCCTATAGAATTGGGTATTTCTTAATTTGATGCCGTGATGATGTGTGGTTGATGCATTTGTGTTCCTTATGCATGTAATGGCTTGCTGGTATAATTTGGTGGCATTTGGAGCATGTTTGATGGGTCAATTGTGTGTTTATTCAGCTAATTTTCTACAATCTGGGCAGGCCGTATCGGAACGGGTGCTACCGTTTCGGAACAGGGGCCTGAAATGGCCTAGGCGTTCCGAAACGGGAGGAACCGTTTCGGAACGGAAACGCCACTTCCAAGCCATGTTTCGGAACGGTCCCGCGTTTCGGAACAGGTCCTCCCTGTTTCGGATCACTCGACCGTTGGGCTCTGAATTTGATGGTTATATGTTTTGAAATGTTTGCGTTTTGGTCCTGAATCTTGTTATTGCAATTGTATGAGTTTGAGATGTCCGTTTGAGCTGAAATTTGGCAGAGAAGCATGGAACATGAGTAATTTCATTTTGGTAACTTTTAATTGGGATAAGTCCTTGTAATTTTCAGAATTTGCAATTTGGTCCCTAAAGTTGTAATTTGTGCAATTGAGTCCCTGAATGTTCTCTGATTGTTATGATCTTTGAATATGATGATCTTGTGAATATATCTAGGGATAATGTGCATCTAGACAAGATTAAAAAGAAAAAAAAAGGGTCGTTAATCAAGGTTGACTTTCGGGTTGACTTTGGTTTTCCCCGTGTAAACTTCTTAATTCGGGTCAACCGTCTAGGCCGGGTTAAGGGGGTTACATTTGGTGGTATCAGAGCTGAGTTCTCGAGTAATTGGGAATGATTATGTGAGTGATTAAAGTATGTATGCTTTGTATGCTTGTTGAGTGGAAGCATGTTGAGTGAATTGTGATTATGTTGCAATTGTGGTGTATGATGTGGTGAAGCATGTTGTGGGTACCCATTGCCAAATCAAAGCTAATGTAACGATGTTGTTTTAAGTGGAAATGAGCTTGATTACTTGGATTGCTTACCTTGCTGAGCCTGACTTTGTTTTATTGCATTGTGATTGTATTGTTAGAGTATGGCTCCTCGTAGAGAAGTAAGGGTTAATACGCGAGCTATGGCTCAAAGTGAAAATGAAGAAAACGCTGAGAATGCTATGGATTTACCTCCTCCGCCTGGTGGTGGTGGTGGTGAGGGTGAAGGAGCTGGAGTTGCAGCTGGTGCTGGGGTCGCTGGACCTGAAGCTGGTCAGGGGCAAGCTATTCCTGACATGGCGATGTTAGTGCAAGCTATTGTTGGTGCTTTTCGAGCAGCGGTAGCTGGAGCTCAAGGAGCTGGGCATCAGGGAGATGTTGGAGTTAGACTACCCTTGGAACGTTTACGCAGTCTGGGAGGGACTGAGTTCAGGGGTTTGTCAGCTGAAGGTTCGGAGTCTTGGTTAGAGAGTACCAAGAGAATCTTGGGGCAGATGAGTTGCACTGATGTGCAGAAGCTGGGGTGTGTGGTATCATTGCTGCAAGATGATGCGTACACGTGGTGGACAACCACTATCTCCGGGATGGCAGAAGCTGATGTAACTTGGACGTTCTTCCAGAACGCGTTCAAGAGAAGGTATCTGGGTGTGAGGTACCTAGATGAGAAGAAGAGGGAGTTCATGTCTCTTACCCGGGGGAGCATGTCTGTAGCTGAGTATGAAGTTCAGTTTGTTCGACTCAGTCAATACGCACCTGAGCTTGTTCCGGATGAGCGGGAGAGGTGTGAAAGGTTCCGTTATGGTTTAGTGACGGATGTGAAGATGTACGTGCTGGCTACCGAGTATGATGATTTTGATGTGCTGGTGGGCCGAGCCAAGGATATTGAGATGAACTTGGGTTTATCGTCTAAAGGTGTTGGTTCTGGTGCTGGTAAGCGAGTAGCTGAATATAGTTCCGGTGGTGGACGGAACAAGAGGGGACGTGATCAGAAGTATCAGTCCTCAGCTAAGCGAGGTGGTGGTGCGCCTGCTCAGGGAGGCAAGGCAAGAGTTGATCCGAGCGCTTGTTGGACATGTGGATCGCGTGGCCATATGAAACGTGATTGTCCTCGAGCTGTGAGGGAGGTACAGGCTCCTGTTGTGGCAGCTGGTAATTCGTGCTGGAACTGTGGATCTACGGATCACTTGAGGAGAGAGTGTCCTATGTTGGCTGGTGGCCAAGTGCGTGCTCCTGTTGCTGTTGCACCACAGAGAGGTCGTGGGCGCGGCCGTGGTAACTTTCAGCAGAGAGAGGAAGGTGGTCGGGGTGTGGCCCATGTTGTGGCTATTCAGCCTGAGGGTGGCGGCCAAGCCAGGGTGTATGCTCAGCGGGAAGGGAGGAATGACGCGGATGTGATCGCAGGTACTTTTACTTTGCAATCCTTGTCATTACTTTCCTTGATTGATTCTGGATCTACGCACTCATACATATTGCGTGAGCATGCTGAATTGCTTGGTTTGCCTGTTGAGTCTTTGGATGTTGGTGTGCGTGTCACTAGTTCTTTTGGTGAGACTGTTGTGACTCGAAAGCTATACAGAAGATGCCCCTTGGTTGTGCAAGGTCATGTTTTTCCTGTTGATCTTATAGAGTTGCCTTTCTACGGTTTTGATGTAATCCTTGGTATGGATTGGCTTGCTGAGCATCGTGCTGTAGTGGATTGTGAGAATAAGCGAGTTTCGTTGAAGCTTGCGGATGATTATGAGGTAGTTGTGGTTGGTGAGAATGTGAAGTTTCTTGCCAATGTGGTGTCTACATTGGAGGCGAGCCGGATGCTGAGGCAAGGTTGTGAAGCTTACCTAGCTATTGTGATGAGTCCTAGTTCTAAGGAGTTGCGTGTGCAAGATATCAGGATTGTGAAAGAGTTTCCTGGTGTGTTTCCTGAGGAGTTGCCTGGATTACCTCCTAATCGCGAAGTGGAGTTTGGGATTGAGCTGTATGAGAATACAACTCCTGTGTCCATTACCCCTTATAGAATGGAACCTAAAGAGTTGAAGGAGCTGAAGACGTAGTTGCAAGAGTTGCTCGATCGTGGTTTCATCCGGCCGAGTGTGTCACCTTGGGGTGCACCGGTCTTGTTTGTGAAGAAGAAGGATGGCACTATGAGAATGTGCATTGATTACCGTCAGCTGAACAAGTTGACTATCAAGAATCGGTATCCTTTGCCGAGAATTGATGATCTCTTTGATCAATTTCGGGGAGCAGCTGTGTTCTCTAAGATTGACTTGAGGTCAGGGTATTATTAGTTGAAGGTAAAGGATGTGGATGTGCCTAAGACAGCTTTCAGGACGAGGTATGGGCATTATGAGTTCCTTGTGATGCCGTTTGGTCTGACAAATGCTCCTGCAGCTTTCATGGACATGATGAATCGTGTGTTTCATGAATACCTGGACAAATTTGTTGTGGTGTTCATTGATGATATTCTTGTGTACTCGCGTACTGAGGAGGAGCATGAAGAGCATTTGAGGATTGTGTTGCAAGCCTTGTTGGAGAATCAGCTTTATGCTAAGCTGAGCAAGTGTGAGTTCTGGTTAAGTGAGGTGGTGTTTCTTGGTCATGTGGTTTCTACTGAGGGGATTCGTGTTGATCCTCAGAAGATTGAGGCAGTGATGAATTGGAAGGTTCCTAAGTCTGTTCATGAGGTCCGTAGTTTCCTTGGTTTGGCGGGATACTACCGGAGGTTTGTGGATGGGTTTTCGAAGATTGCTGCACCTTTGACAAAGTTGTTGCAGAAGGATGTTAAGTATGAGTGGACGGAAGCGAGACAGCAGGCTTTTGAGAAGCTTAAGGCAGCTTTAACGCAAGCTCCGATCTTGGTTCAACCTGAATCAGGGAAAGAGTTTGTGGTTTATAGTGATGCGTCCTATGTTGGTTTGGGATGTGTGTTGATGCAAGATGGTAAGGTGGTGGCTTATGCATCGCGGCAGTATAAAGTGCATGAGCGCAATTATCCTACGCATGACATTGAATTGGCTGCGGTGGTTTTTGCTTTGAAGATCTAGAGACATCACCTGTATGGTGAGAAGTGTACTGTGTACACGGATCACAAGAGTTTGAAGTATCTGATGTCTCAGAAGGAGTTGAATCTTAGACAGCGACGTTGGGTGGAGTTGCTCAAGGATTATGATTTGACGATTGAGTATCACCCTGGAAAAGCCAATGTGGTAGCGGATGCCTTGAGTAGGAAGGTAGTTGTTGAGTTGAGGGCTATGTTTGCCAGTTTGAGTATTTCGCGCGATGGTGGTCTTGTGGCTGAGTTGCAAGTGAAACCATCTTTGGTTAAGTTGATCAAGGAAAAACAGTTGCTGGATGATTCCTTGGTACCGCATATTCAGGATATCGCGGAGGGTAGGCCTTCGGATTTCTGTTTTAATGATGATGGAGTGTTGTGTTTTGGGAGTAGGATAGTAGTGCCCAATGATGCTGAGTTGAGGCGTGCTATTCTGACTGAAGGTCATAGTAGTCCTTTTGCTATGCACCCTGGTAGTACTAAGATGTATCGAGATCTTCGTGATGAGTACTATTGGGTGGGTTTAAAGAAAGATGTTGCAAAGTTTGTGAGCAAGTGCATGGTGTGTCAGCGAGTTAAGGCTGAGCATCAGGTTCCTTCAGGGTTGTTGCAACCGTTGAGAATCCCTGAATGGAAGTGGGAAAGGATTACTATGGATTTTGTATCTGGTTTGCCCTTGTCACCATCGAAGAAGAATTCGGTGTGGGTGATTATGGATCGCCTGACGAAGTGTGCGCATTTCTTGCCTGTGCATACCACGTATTCTTTGGATAAGCTTGCGAAGCTGTACATAGCTGAGATTGTGCGGCTGCATGGTGTGCCTAATTCGATTGTGTCGGATAGGGATCCGAGGTTTACATCGCGTTTCTGGCAGTGTTTGCATCAAGCTTTGGGTACACGGTTGAATTTCAGTACATCTTATCATCCTCAGTCGGATGGTCAGTCCGAGCGTGTTATCCAGATTTTGGAGGATATGTTGAGGTGCTGCGTGATTGAGTTCCAGGGTTCTTGGGAGAAACATTTGCCTTTGGTGGAGTTTGCCTATAACAATAGTTATCAGGCAAGTATTCAAATGGCACCTTATGAAGCTTTGTACGGGAGGAAGTGTAGGACTCCTCTTTGTTGGGCTGAAATGGGTCAGAAGTTGGTTTCGATGCCGGCTTTGTTGAAAGGAACCACCGAGAAGGTGAAGCTCATTTGTGAGCGTTTGAAGGCAGCTTCTGATCGGCAAAAGTCTTACGCGGATTTGAAGCGTAAGGAGATTGAGTATACGGTGGGTGACCGTGTGTTTTTGAAGGTTTCGCCTTGGAAAAAGGTGATGAGGTTTGGCCGGAAGGATAAGTTGAGCCCTAGGTACATTGGACCATACGAGGTGATTGAGCGTGTGGGTCCTGTTGCGTACAAGTTGAGGTTACCTCAGGAGTTGGAGAAGATTCATGATGTGTTTCATGTTTCTATGCTTCGGAAGTATAGATCGGATCCTTCACATGTGATGCCTGTGGAAGAAGTGGAATTGAATCCGGATTTGACCTATGATGAGGAACCGGTGAAGGTTCTGGATTCGGATAGCAAGGTTCTTCGAGGCAAGACCATTGAGTTGGTAAAGGTGTTGTGGAAGCATCGTGGTGTTGAAGAAGCCACGTGGGAACGGAAGGATGACATGCTGAAGCAGTTTCCGTACCTCTTTCCTTCAGGTAAATTTCGAGGACGAAATTTCTTAAGGGGGAGAGTTGTAACGCCCCAATTTTGGGCTTAGAAGTTTTGGGTTTGGACCGCTTCGGTCGGAGTGCGGTTCGAATATATAAGGGTGAATTTAGGAAAGCCTAGTTCGGGTTGCATTAAAAATATGGAAAAATATCTTAAAATCCTCTTTTCTTATATATAAGAGAATGGTGGAATCAATTTTACAAAATGAGGTTTGGAAGTGTGACATTTTGGGTTAGTGACCAAAATGTAATTTTCGAAAACTGTGTGACTATTTTAAAAAGGATTGAAACTTTGAATCTTTAAGGAGCTATTTACCCAAAAGGAGTTTCTCCAGATTTTTCCTAAATATTAAAGGTTTAATTAATGGTTTTTAAATAAAAGAAAAAGGGAGGGAAGATATTTTGGCATTTTCCAACTAACTTTTCTTCCTAAATTCCATTTTCATTTTCTCTCATCTTTTCTCTCAAACCAAACACTTTCTCCAGCACATTTTCCCTCTGATTTTTGTCATCTAAATAACACATTTCAATCCTCTTTTGATCTCTAATCATCTCTTCAACAAAACCTTTGCATTTGCTATTTGGATTTTCAAGAATCTTGGTTCCAAAAGGGAGAAACTCAAGTTTAGAGGTATGAACGTCCTTCTCCTCTAAATTCTCAGTTCTTTACTGAAATTCCCAAGTTCTCAATCCTTGATTTGTGTTTTATAAAAGGTTTTGTAGATGTGTTATTGATCTTGGCTTTAAAATGCAAGATTTGGTTGATTTTTGATAAAATTCGTATGATCTGTTTGGGCAGTGTTTTGAGGTGTCTTTTTGATGTTAATTGAATGTATAATTGATGAGAAATTGAGGTTTAATCAATGCAATTCCGGATAGGTTAATTTTCCTAAGTTTTGCTTGAGTTTTTTATGGTTTTTGGAGTGATCTTGATGATCTGTTATAGCTGGAGGTATAAGGACGTGGTTAGATCCTTTTTGGATGTTAATTGAGGTTTATGAATGTTTAGAATTGATGGATCATGGCTGGGTTGTGTTGTGGAGTTGTTTGAAGGTGATTACGGTTGTGTTTGGTAGCCGAAATGGGAGTGTTGATGAGAGCAGCGAGTTTAGGTGCTTTCATTGAAGATATTAATGCATGATGATGCATTAATCCTCTGCTTTGATGTGTTTAAAACAGGGGAGTCATCTTTGGATCCTAGTGGTGGTGATCCGGAAGCTTGATTGGTGTTTCGGCAAGTGGCGAAACGGAATCGGTGAGTGGATTTTGGTTTTCAGCTTTGAAACCAATGTTTTGAAGGTTTGGGAGCTTAGTTTAAGTCTAAGCAACTTAGCTAAGCTCAAGAGTAAGTTTTCGGAAAAACTCTCTTGATGATGAACCATGGATTGGTTGTATGCAATGTGGTTTGTTTGCATGTTTTAAATCCTGTTTTGAAAGCATATTTAGCATGTTTATTTGCTGAGATTATAAGCCATGTATTGAAGGATGCTCAAGGTAAGAGATCCTTGTTTTTTAACATCGTTTTAATGTGGTTTGATGCTTAAGGATGCATGATGTTTATGGCTTTGTTAAATGCTTTAAAACAGTGGAATAATGTTGTTAATGATGCATATTGGCAAGTGATGGTTAAGGTCACAAAGGTGGTTAAAAGTCCTTGTGTGAGCCTTGTTTATTTAAGAACAACATGGTGGTTAAAAGTCCATGGTTGGTTCTTGGTTAAGGTTACAAAGGTGGTTAAAATTCCTTGTGTAAGCCTTGTTTATTTAAGAACACCAAGGTGTTTAAAAGTCCTTGGGTGATTCTTGTTAAGGACACAAAGGTGTTTAAAAGTCCTTGTGTGAGCCTTGTGAATTGTAAGAACATCATGGTGTTTAAAAGTCCATGGATGATTCTTGTTAAGGACACAATGGTGTTTAAAAGTCCTTGTGTGGTCCTTGTGAATTGTAAGAACATCATGGTGTTTAAAAGTCCATGGATGATTCTTGTTAAGGACACAATGGTGTTTAAAAGTCCATGTGTGGTCCTTGGAAATTGTAAGATCACAATGGTGTTTAAAAGTCCATGTGTGGATCTTATGTTGATTGTATCACTTGTGGCCAATATGACATGTTATGAATTTGAAGCATGATATGCTTGTTTCAAATGCTTATGTGCATGAGTAAATGTTGCCTTGAGTTAAGGTTTATAAATGTGTTTTATGAATGCATTATTGAGTGGTTTTAATTGAGCATTCCTCACTAAGCTTTTGCTTACGCTCTCTCTCTTTTCTTAAACCAATAATGCAGAGCATTGAAGTGCATTTGGGGCAGCAAGGAAGCCAAGAATCCAAGTGAAGGTTCTAAGCTCATGTATGGTGAACATTTTCCTAAAACTATTAGCTTTTGGGCATTTGGCAATGGGGGACCTATGTTGTTGTTTTGGGAGATGTTTTGGACTCCCTAAGTTGGTTTTTGTTGATATTGATGTTGGTACATGTAATTGGCCTCTTGGTATGTGTTTTGGTGATTTGAGGATTTCATGGTTTGCTTTATAGGATGCTTGCCTATAGAATTGGGTATTTCTTAATTTGATGCCATGATGATGTATGGTTGATGCATTTGTGTTCCTTATGCATGTAATGGCTTGCTGGTATAATTTGGTGGCATTTGGAGCATGTTTGATGGGTCAATTGTGTGTTTATTCAGCTAATTTTCTGCAATCTGGGCAGGCCGTATCAGAACGGGTGCTACCGTTTCGGAACAGGGGCCTGAAATGGCCTAGGCGTTCCGAAACGGGAGGAACCGTTCCGGAACGGAAATGGCACTGCCAAGCCATGTTTCGAAACCCGTTTCGGAACGGTCCCGCGTTTCGGAACAGGTCCTCCCTGTTTCGGAACACTCGACCGTTGGGCTCTGAATTTGATGGTTATATGTTTTGAAATGTTTGCGTTTTGGTCCTGAATCTTGTTATTGCAATTGTATGAGTTTGAGATGTCCGTTTGAGCTGAAATTTGGCAGAGAAGCATGAAACATGAGTAATTTCATTTTGGTAACTTTTAATCGGGATAAGTCCTTGTAATTTTCAGAATTTGCAATTTGGTCCCTAAAGTTGTAATTTGTGCAATTGAGTCCCTAAATGTTCTCTGATTGTTATGATCTTTAAATATGATGATCTTGTGAATATATCTAGGGATAATGTGCATCTAGACAAGATTAAAATAAAAGGGTCGTTAATCAAGGTTGACTTTCGGGTTGACTTTGGTTTTCCCCGTGTAAACTTCTTAATTCGGGTCAACCGTCTAGGCCGGGTTAAGGGGGTTACAACCATCATGCGACATGGATACACTATATCATGCACGACCAAAACAACTTGTAACAAAATCCACAATTATGCTCAAACTTACTACTTACAATCTTACCAACCGCAATTGGTCTTACTTACCATATCCGTGCACAACCTGCACCAACTTACATATATTTTACAAGGCATATCAACAACACCATTGATTTCATCATGCATGATCAACAACATAATAACAAACAACATGCTTCCTTCCAAAGTATTGGAATTTCATGCATAACAAATTATCACCACAAGTAATGAAAAACAAACGGTAAAAAGAGGAATTTAAAGAGGCGATACACATCAACTTACTCTTGAGTTTAGATTGACCTTTCAAGCTCAATCCAAACTCTTTCAAAACCATCTTTGAACCAAAATGTTGCTTAAAAACATTTCCACTCACCATTCGCACACCAATGCAAACCACAAAGTCGGTTCAATCTTCCAACTTCTCGGGACCGCGTCCGAACCGCCCAAGGCCAAATCCGTTGTTTCTAACCAATCAAAAACAATGTATTAACCTCTTAATCAACCAAAAATTTACTGTTACACATTAGCTCTCAATTCCCTAACATTTTCTCAACAATTCAAAGCCGAAATCCTCCCAAATAATCTCATTTTCGTACTCCAGCAAAACTCAGCCATTACCTATCAATTTAAACACTTAAAACACTCCAAAACATGTACAAAATATCACCCTAAGGCTGTACAACCATCAGCCCTTCAATTCCCCACATAAACATCTTAAAAACTCTCATTTTCCACTCCTAAAAATCACCTACAGCAGTAGCTTCGGGAATTCATCCAAACCAACACTATCACCACTTAAAAACCATCAAATAACATCTAAAAACACCTATCTAATGTCACTATAACATCAGCCCAACAATTTTTCACAAAACCACTCCAAAAGCACAAGTTTTGACACTTTTAAAATACCCCAAAAACCCATTTCGGGATTTTTGTTAAAATCCCACCATTTTAAGATATAAGGTGTCTTAGAGCAAGATTAGTTCAAATCTTAACTCTACAAATCAAAAACAAGTCAAGAAGCCCTTAAAGTTTCATACTTTTCTTCAAACTTTGAATACTTGAAAAACTAGAAAGGTGATGTTTTTGAATTCTAAAACCATGGAAAAGCTTGGAATAAGGAGGAGAAGTCAAAAAAGAAATTACCTTGAAAGGAGCTCTTGAAATGATGAAGAAAGGTGATGGAATAGTACCAAGGGTTTGGGAGGTTTTATGAATTGTGATTTTTAGTTTTGAAAGGGGAGGAAGATGATGAATAGCAAAAACCCCCTTTTTTCTCATCTTTTTCATAGTTGTAAAAATTTACAAGTTTGCCATTAATGAATTTCAAATCCTTTTTTTCTTTTTCTTTTTTTAACCAGAGTCTAATTTAATTAAACCGAGTCCAACGACTCGAACCCGACTCACATGCTCAACTTCTGACCCCGAAACCCGGGTGTTATATCAGATTTGTTTTACCTATTCTTCTCTTCATCTTTATTAGTATTTTTCGTTATATTCTTATTATTCATCTTTTAATCTTCCTTATTGTATTCTATTCTTTAAATTTCCAGCCTTGAATCTGAAATTTTCAAGAAAAGCCCTTCTCTTTCCTATTGATTTTTTATATCTGCCCATAGCTTTCTTGATTGAGTCTAGAGCTCCTAGTTATTGCAACAACTTGATGGAAGGCTTCCAAATCCACAATTGCGCTACTCTATCAGAAGGACTGAATCATCTCAATGTTAACCGTTTCCACGCGAACGCGCATAGCATCTAGACAAAGTATAAATATAGAGGTGCAAGTATTCTAATAATTTGCTTTAAGAAAATGAAGATCTTAAAAGATATTAACACGCAAATAACCACATAATATTCAAGATTATCGCGTTTGGGGGGAAAGATCTCAATATATGTATAATCAATACATGATGTTCTTACAAGATAATTAGCACGTAAATAAGCGTATAATATTCAAGATTATCGCTCTCGGGGGCAAGATTTTAATAAATACATCATACCATTACAAGATGTTGTAATTTTAAAATCTTTAATAAGAGCACTACAACTATAGAAAATCTTTTTTCTAATAAATTTACAAATATTTCGAGTATAAATTTCTTCACAAGGTCATTTTGGCCACAATTTAGTTGGTTTTCGTCTTAATGTTAGGCTAAAAACATGAAAATGGCAAACCCATCTCCATCTTCTGCTTCAGTGGATCAGCCCTGCGAACTCTTGCGACCAAATTGTTTGTTGTCCTGATGCACGCCAACGACACACACACAACTGACAAAGGAGCAGCCACCTTGATGTTGTATTTGAGAAGCGGCCACAAACCAAGCACACATCAACAACTTCAGATAAACTGCTTAGCAACGGCCGCCCCACAATGTAGTCACAAACAACAACAAGCAATAATATTTGAAAAACCTTGAGGGCAAGGTTTTCCAAATACTCTGTTTGTCCCCATTCATAGCTACAAATGGCTAATCATAGCCTTCCAAATGCCATTGTTTGTCAACATAAACAACCTCGGTAAATAAGCGGTACTCCCCCAGGATCTAGCAAGTGAAGCTGTGTATACTATCCATCACAACATGTAAATCCCTTCAAGGACAAAACACACAAAAGAAAGAATAAGATCACTTGGTAATCAAGTTATGAAAAGTCATCCCAAAATAGCACTATTTTAGCAGGAAAAAAGAGGAAAACACAGACCCGACAATTGAAGTTCAAATTTTAGAAACCGCTCAGACAAGCTGTTAATTTCAAGATTTTAAACCTTTAATAGACGCCTAAAATCACACAACATTGAAACCTCCAATCAGTAAATGTGCGGATACAAAGCGTACAATTACTATAACCTATCCTATTATTTCTCTCTCCTTACATGCTATCTCGAACCGTCCAATCACAAGGATAACGATACAACTACTCACTGCCAAACCAAAAAACTACCATACCGCTCTCAAAGGCTAATAAAATACCAAAGCACGAGAAACTTGATAAACGTCCATTCACCTACAGAGCTACACAAATACATTTAATGAAGTTCCATAAAAAACCAATCTTATAAGCTATGCAGCGAGCATTCATAAATGACGTATATTACTCCCTGAAAATAGGCACAAGAAAACAAGCGTCACAAAAAATACTACTTAATAGTCCACATCATGTGATTTTTTCCGCTTAATTTAAACTTAGTAGTCTGTGTTTCCAGGCTTGTGAAAGTCACTTTATAACCTTCCCTCGTATGGGGGGCTCCACGCAAACACCCAATCAACAAACCACCTGCGAACAACCAGCTATGACCCATCGTGAACTCGACATACGAACATAACCTTAGATCACGTGACAATGCACGTAGTCCACATCGACACCCGAGTCAGCAACTCAATTCACTAAGACACATGTCTTCCTTGACTGACAAGTGCTCACACCCTTTCTAATTCCTTATAAGAGACCATTCACCTCTAAAACGGGAAAGTGGGTTCTCGACATGACAGAGACACGCAAATCAATTGATCCTCCTTATCTTCACAAAAAACACTCTCTTTTACCCTCAGAATCATAGGACTCTTCCATCCGAGAGTGTTGCACACATTCGTGATCAACACAGCTAATTAGACAATCTTTATCCAAAAAACAAGAACCACACCTGGCATGAGAAAAACAATAGCCTCGAAGCAAAGCAATCCTTTCACACACAAAAAAATCTCAATTTTCAAAGCAAAGACTACTTGAAAACAAATCTCAATTCACAAAGAAAAACAAGAACCACACTTGGCATGAGAACAACAATAGTTTCGATATTGTCACGGACCGCCAGCCCGCGACCGAGACAAGCACCACATTGGTAGCCCAAGAATATCTTTGTATCATTTTGGGCTTGCTGAATGGCCCAGGAGCTGGCCTTTTACCTTGGTAAAATGCACAAAGGAGGATAATTACCATGGTAACTTGATAAGGCATCTCACTTATCATTTATGTGATTATTTGTAGAGATAATTCCCACTTTATCTCCCATTTGAATTTCAAAGTGTTGTAGATAGGATAGGCTCTCATCCTGACCATTGATCCTTTGTAATCTTGACCATTGATTGTACAGAGCTCTCACTATAAAAGGGGGCTCAACCTTGGCCATATTCATTCATCATTCATCTTTCACTTCAGTTTGTAAGCTTTTACCTCAGAGTAATACAACTCAAGTATTCACTCATTTCTCTTGTTCTTTGTGCCATTTTTCCTTTTTCCGTGACGCTTTGAAGTGTTCTAACTTAGAGAGTTTCTAGGTGACTTAGCCCAGTTTCCAGCCGAGAAAGTAGCTAAGGCCTCACAGTTGTTGAGCGAAAGTCTAGCCCCGTGACAAGTGGTATCAGAGCAAAGGTTTGCTGATTCGAGATGGCTCGTGATGGAGAAAGTACCGCAGTGAAGAAGAGTGTTGAGACTCAGGTTGAGAAAGCCAAGCAAGGGTTGTCGAAGGATGAGATCACATCGATCCAGGGTAAGATCACTAAGCTTTAGGATTCCATGGCGGAAGTCAAGGTGGTGATGGAAAAGCTGGAGCCTTTAGACCTGGAGAAGCTGGGTTTGTTGAATTTCGAATAGCTGGAGTCCTTGGAGGGAGTCAAGGATGATGTTCAGGTGGCTCTGAATGAGATGGATGTGAAGCTGACCTAGCGTGGTGATTCCTTAAAGGCCATAGTGGTAGCGCTAAGGAAGGAAGTTGATGAGCTCAAGGCGAGTTGCGACAGTACTGAACTAAAGAAGGAATTGGAGTTTCTCAAGACTGAGTTACTCGTGCTGAAGGCTACTATTGGGAATCACGTGGCCATGGCAACGCCAAAGGTTGGGGGCGATATCACCAAGCCAGAAAGGTTCAAAGGAACTAGGTCCGCCCAGGAAGTGGAGAATTTCCTTTGGGGGATGGAGCAATACTTTAAAGCAACCGACATTGAGTTGGATTCGAAAAAGGTAAGCTTTGCAAGTATTTACTTAACGGATCTTGCACAAACGTGGTGGCGACGTAGGTGCGAAGATATGAAGCGGGGGAGCCCTGCCATTGAGATTTGGAAAGAGTTCCAAGATGAGCTCAAGGAGCAGTTCTATCCTCAGTATGCTGAAGACAAGGCACGCTCAAAGTTGAGGCAACTTAGGCAGGAGGATGCCAAGTCCTTGAGGGACCATGTCAAGAAGTTCATGGAGTTGAGCCTCCAGGTTCCAAGTTTGAGTGAAGAGGATGGGTTCTTCACCTTCATAGATGGGTTGCAACTATGGGCGAAGATGGAGCTGCAGCGATGGGGAGTGACCAAACTCTCTACTACCCTCACTACCGCCGAGTCTGTCATTGAGATTGGGTGTAAGAAACCTAACTCCTCCAAACCAAAACCGAAGCACAAAGGTTATGGTGGAGACAAGGGGAAGTCAGACAAAGATTCGAGTGGCGCGAATAAGCCTTTAAATGGGAAGCATGGTGAACATAGGGACTGACAGTCCAACAAGTGCTTCCAATGCCATAGAGAGGGACATATTTCCAGAGATTGTCCTCAGAAAAACAAGATTGCTGCCATCATAGATCAAGCCGAGGGTGAAGGCAGCGAGACTCTGAAGCTTGGCTCCATCATTAGCACAATGGAGGTCAAGAAGGGTCGAAAGAAGAAGGGGTTGATGTTTGTCGACATCAGTGTTGCTGGCCAGAAGTTGAATGCACTAGTTGACACAGGTGCATCTGAGCTATTCATGTCCGAACAAATTGCCAAGAAGCTTGGTCTTACTATCGAGAAAGCCAGTGGTTCCACCAAGACAGTGAATTCCAAGGAAGTGTCGATTGCGGGAATTGCAAAGGGAGTTCAACTTGACATTGGGGGTTGGACCGGTAAGGAAGCCATCAAGGTAATCCCACTCGATGACTTTTATTTTATTCTTGGATTGAGTTTTCTAGACCGGATCAACGCTTTCCCTGTCCCTTTTACGAATTGTCTGTGTATCCCAGATCCAAAGCATCAGTGCATTGTTCCAGTTAGCCGAGGGTTCGGGGTAGGTGCCAAAGTTTTGTCCGCAATTTTGTTTTCTAAGGCGGCGCGCAAGGAGGAGCCGACCTATTTGGCAGCCTTGGTTTGCGATGGGCTGGTCGTAACCGAGGAAGTTCCGAGTGATGTGAAACATGTGTTGGCCGAGTTTGAGGACATGATGCCAGACGAGTTGCCAAAGAAATTGCCTCCAAAGAGGGAGGTTGATCACAAAGGCACCCGCCAAAGAAATTGCCTCCAAAGAGGAAGTTCCAGTTAGCCACCCGCTCGAGCCTCTTATTGGTTGGCCCCGCACGAGTTAGAGAAGATGTGCAAACAGTTGAAGGATCTCCTAGATGCTGGTTACATCCGCCCATCAAAGGCACCCTACGGTGCGCCAGTTCTGTTCCAGAAGAACCACGATGGGTCCCTTTGGACGTGCATCGATTACAGGGCTTTGAACAAGCTCAGTGTGAAGAAGAAGTATCTGATTCCTCTCATTGTGGATTTGTTCGACCAACTTGGTGGTAAAAGGTGGTTCACCAAGTTGGACTTGAGATCGAGCTAATACCAAGTCAGAATCACCAAGGGTGATGAGCCAAAGACAGCTTGTGTGACGAGGTATGGCTCTTTTGAGTACTTAGTGATGCCTTTCGGCCTCACAAATGCCCCTGCGACTTTTTGTACTCTCATGAATAAGGTGCTACAACCATTCCTTGACAAGTTTGTTGTAGTCTACCTCGATGACATTGTGATCTATAGTAAGACGTTGGGGGAGCATGTCGAACACTTGCGGAAGGTGTTCAGAGTCTTGCGGGATAATGAGTTGTATGTCAAGAGAGAGAAGTGCACATTCGCCCAGCAAGAGGTTCCTTTCCTTGGCAATATTGTTGGAGGAGGCATGATCCGAATGGACAAGGAGAAGGTTCGAGCCATTGATGAATGGGAAGCGCCGACTAAGGTAACCGGGTTGAGATCATTCCTGGGGTTGGCGAACTATTATCGGAGGTTTATCAAAAGCTACTCCAAAATCACTGCACCGTTGACTGACTTGCTAAAGAAGGACAAGGTTTGGGATTAGGGACCAGAGTGCCAGAAAGCCTTTGACGAGATCAAGCTCGCTATGGTGAGTCAGCATGTGTTGGTGTTGCCAGATTACACCAAGCCTTTCGAAGTTCACACCGATGCATCCGACATAGCCATTGGTGGGGTTCTTATGCAGGAGGGACATTCGGTTGCATATGAGAGCCGGAAGCTCAATAGGACTGAGTGGAGATACACGGTCCATGAGAAAGAGATGATCGCGGTGGTGCATTGTCTACGCACATGGAGACACTATGTGCTTGGGTCCAAGTTCGTGGTGTTCACGGACAATGTCGCCAAAAGTTACTTCTTGACTCAGAAGAAGTTGTCGCCAAAGCAAGCTCATTGGTAGGAGTTCCTTGCCAAAAGTTACCTTGGTGCACAAACCAGGGAAGGTGAATTCCGTGGCCGATGCTCTAAGCCGGAGGTTTACCATGGAGTTAACGAGTTTGCCAGAGGGACCGATGATTGAGCGCATCAATGAGGGGTTGTCACATGATCCCACAACCAAGTCATTGCTTGAACTTGCCAAGGAGGGCAAAACCCCGGAGGTTTTGGCTTGAGGGAGGTTTGTTATTTGCCCGGGGACACCGCCTCTATGTGCTACAGTTTGATGGAATCCGAAAGGAGCTCAGGAGGGAATGTCATGATTCCATGTGGGCGGGACATCCGGGGATGCACCGGACATTGGCCTTGATAGCGGAGCACTATTATTGGCCGCACATGGGTAGTGATGTTGTAGCCTATGTGAAGACTCGCCTTGTGTGCCAGCAAGACAAGATCGAGCAGAAGAGTCCAGCGGGGTTGTTGCAGCCATTGCCAATTTCGGAGAAACCATGGGTAAGTGTTTCCATGGATTTTATAGTCGGTTTGCCTGTTGTTGACGGAAAATCTAGCATTATGGTGGTAGTAGATCAATTTTCCAAGTATGCAGCGTTTATTCAAGCACCCAAGGTGTGCCCAGCCGAGGTGGCGACTAGGCTTTTTCTCACGCATGTGGTGAAGTATTGGGGCGTTCCGAAGTCTATCATCAGTGATCGGGACACGAGGTTTACGGGACGGTTTTGGATAGAGTTGTTCAAGTTGTTGGGCTCAGACTTGAACTTCTCAACGAGCGTCCACCCGTAGACCGATGGGCAGACCGAGATAGTGAATGCACTCGTTGAGATCTATTTGAGGCACTATGTGAGTGCTAATCAGAGGGACTGGCCGAAGCTGTTAGATGTGGCCCAGTTTTCATACAACTTGCAGTGGAGCGAAGCAGCAAATTAGAGTCCGTTCGAGATTGTAACCGGGCAGCAGCCGCTTACACCAGACGCGATTGTGACCGGGTACCGGGGGCCTAGTCGAGCAGCATACCATTTTGCCAAGGATTGGCAAGCACTTCACGACCTAGCCCGTGCATGCTTGCGCAAGGCGGGGAAGCGAACCAAGAAGTGGGCAGATCGTAAGCGGTGAAATGTGAACTTTGAGGTTGGTGATCTAGTCCTTGACAAGTTGACTTCGATCTTTCGCAACCCAAATCACAAGGGGCTTGTGCGACGATACGAGGGACCGTTACGGATCATGAAGAGGATAGGCACCATGGCCTATCAACTAGATTTGCCGTCGAGCATCAAGGCTCATCCGGTGTTACATGTGAGTTTGTTGAAGCCTTACCATCATGATGCGGATGATCCAGATCGGGGCAAGTCACACCGAGCGCCAGTCGGAGTAAGGGTCTCATACAAGCAAGAGGTAGAAGCAATTTTGTCCGAGAGAGCCGTTCGACAAGTGGGAAATCCACCAAGGCATGAGTACCTTGTTCAGTGGAAGGGTCTTCCCGAAAGCGAGACGAGTTGGGAACCCGCCGTTGCCTTGTGGCAGTTTCAGGAGCAGATTGACCAGTTCCGTTCTAGCCGCGCGACGAGGGCGTCGCTAGAACTAGTGGGGGAGAATGTCACGGACCGTCAGCCCGCGACCGAGACAAGCACCACATTGGCAGCCCAAGAGTATCTTTGTAGCATTTTAGGCTTGAAGAATGGCCTAGGAGCTGGCCTTTTACCTTGGTAAAATGCATAAAGGAAGATAATTACCATGGTAACTTGATAAGGCATCTCACTTATCATTTATGTGATTATTTGTAGAGATAATTCCCACTATCTCCCATTTGAATTTCAAAGTGTTGTAGATAGGATAGGCTCTCATCCTGACCATTGATCCTTTGTAATCTCGACCGTTGATTGTACAGAGCTCTCACTATAAAAGGAGGCTCAACCTTTGTCATATTCATTCATCATTCATCTTTTACTTCAGTTTGTAAGCTTTTACCTCAAAGTAATACAACTCAAGTATTTACTCATTTCTCTTGTTCTTTGTGCCATCTTTCCTTTTTCCGCGACGCTTATAAGTGTTCTAACTTACAGAATTTTTAGGTGACTTAGCCCAGTTTTCAGTCGAGAAAGCAGCTAAAGCCTCACGGTCGTTGAGCGAAAGTCTAGCCCCGTGACAATATTCAAATGGAGACTTTGATCACGGGAGATCTTATTGATGTTGGTTTTTCTGGGGGTTGGGCCTAGTGTGAGAATAAGCCGAAACATACAAGTTTCATGATTCTCCAGCCACCACTTGGTTCATAAAGATGAGCTTTTACCAGGTTGCTTAAAAAAACTACTTGAGCCAGTTTGTTGTTTCTCTAGATTTTGGTGAGAGAGATGAGGAGCATTGACTGCTTCCTATTTTGGGGTTGTTTTTCTCTCGCTCGTAGGATGCTCAATTTTGAGTGAAGGTCTCTAAAACCTGAAAGCGGTACTAGCGACAAATGCTAATAAATTCGGGAGTTGTGTTTGTGGGAATTATGCTCTCTTTTGAGACATTTTTGTATGATTTAGTAGAACAGAGGGAAAGCAGTCATATCAAGCTGAACGACGTAATTTTTGTAGACGCGAAAATGCATTAGGAGCCCAAGATTCATTTGAAACTTTAAGCAAGATGGTAAAATTGTTGGAATGAAGATTAAATGTACAAAAAGAAGAAAAAAAAATAAGGTGGATTACGCTTGCATCCGCGTCAGTAAACAACAGTCAACCACGAACAAATGGTAGTAGTTTACCTTTTATCCAAAAAAAAATCTAATAAAATATGAGGTCAAGCTCCAGCCAAGTTTGCAAATCGAGAGCGATTGTTGCTTCTGTCCTCTATTTAAATCTACTTTAAATTCATGTCTGCTTTCTAATTTCATCACAAATTTTAGCCTGGAATATCATATTTCCTTTGCTCCTAGAATGTTGCAGACAACTTACACCTTGTATACTTGGCTGCTTGATTTTAGCAAGAAGAAAGATGCACTCTTTGGAGCAGTTTTTTCATTTCTGATGGCCGTATCGGCAGTTTCACTCTGGCGCCTATGGACAGTTAGGAATTCTAAGAAGAGCGTTCGGTTGCCGCCGGGCCCTCGAGGGTTGCCCATTGTGGGATATCTTCCATTTCTTGGAACGGATAATCTTCACCTGGTCTTTACAGAACTGGCTGGAGTCTATGGTCCCATCTTCAAACTTTGGCTCGGGAACAAACTATGCATCGTAATTAGCTCACCGGCACTAGCTAAAGAAGTGGTTCGCGACCATGATGTAACATTCTCTGAGAGAGATCCACCCATTGCTGCACAAATTGCTAGCTTCGGCTGCAATGATATTGCATTCGATTCTTACAGCAGCCCCACCTGGAAAAACAAGCGCAAAGTTCTTGCAAGTGAGTTGCTTACCACGGCTAGACTTAATGCTTGTTATGGTCTACGAAGAGAACAAGTAATGAAAGCCATTGGGGACGTGTATAAAAACGCTGGGAAACCAATTGACATTGGCAAATTGACATTTTTAGTAGCAATCAATGCGACCATCAGCATGATTCTGGGAGGCAAATTCCGAGGACAGAAAGGGGATACCATTAAGGATCACTTCAAAGACATTTCTTCAGAACTAATGGAGTTAATGGGAAAACCGAACGTCTCTGATATTTTCCCCGCGATTGCACAGTTTGATATACAAGGTATTGAGAGGAGGTCCAAGGAAATCATTCAATCGTTCAATGAACTTTTGGAGTCTATAATTGAAGTGGCCACCGAGGAGGAAAAAAATGAACAAAAATTAGGCTTCCTACAATTGCTCTTGCATTTGGAAGGCAAGAAGAATGAAGACAACACATCAGCTCTTACAATGAATCAAGTCAAGGGCCTGCTCGGGGTAAGATTTTACTTTTCACCAGTGAATCAGAAACGATTAATTCAGAAAGACATTCATATAATATTAATACAAACCTTCATCTCTGCTTTCTAGTTTCCGTAACTAGTACTAATGTTTTTTTAACATAGGACATTGTGTTGGGTGGTACCGATACTACTACAACCATGGTTGAGTGGACAATGGCAGAGCTAATAAAGCATCCAGAAATATTGGAGAAAGCCAAGAAAGAGTTAGCTGATGTCGTTGGGCTAAACAATACCGTAGAAGAGTCTCACCTACATAATTTAAGGTATCTAAATGCAGTGACAAAGGAGATCTTCCGGTTGCATCCACCGCTGCCGCTTCTCATTCCCCGTTATTCGGCTGAATCTCTCCATCTCGGTGGCTATACCATACCAAAGGGCAGCAGGGTCTTCTTAAATATGTGGTCCATTCACAGTGATCCCCATGTTTGGGACAGTCCTCTAGAATTTAAACCCGAGAGGTTCTTGAATGACATTCCTGATAAGTTTGATTATTATGGAAATGATTTTCGGTTCATGCCATTTGGGTCTGGTAGGAGAAGGTGCCCAGGACTTCCCTTGGCGGAGAAGATGTTATATTTCATATTGGCCTCATGGCTGCATTCTTTTGAGTGGAAATTACCGCAAGGAACAGAGCTTGACATGTCCGGAAAATTTGGAATTGTTTTGAAGAAAAAGAAGCCTTTACTTCTTATTCCCACACCAAGGTTAACTAATCTTGAGCTCTACATTAAGTACTAGACTACTATTGTCTCTCTTATGTTATTTCATTGCTTTCTAGAAGATTTCTTATTTATGTCGTCTTAGTTCAATAAATCAATATGTAGACATCGAATTTGGTTCGAGAATTCCAATTTAAGTTTAGGCTGTTCGGCCTCTGCAGCCACCCCACCGTGCACTCTGTTTCACCACTACCACCAGCATGCCTTTGGCAGCACCAATAGAAAAAACACAAGAATCATATTTTCCATCCTCAGCTGAGCTAACTCAACAAAATAACCAAGTGTTGATCTTTGAAGCACAGTGACGGTTAATAACCAGCGTTTCAAGTACTCTATACGTCCCCAGTACGAGCACGGCTAATAACCAACGTTTTAAACCCAATATGTCTTTGGTATGGTGATGGCACGGGTACGGCCGGGGAACGTCCCATGATGATAGGGTACGATCAAAATTCATCGGGGACGTTTGTTGATTTTTCGTTGACGGCATGTGACCTACACATGTGACCCCAATGTTATTTTTAATCTTTTGACGTATAAAAATTAAAAATCTCTCAAGTTAAATCTAATTGTAGTTGACTGTTTTGTTCAATTTTTATTTCTTTTTTTTATCGACAGTCAGAAAGGACAAAGAAGCGACAAACACGTCACCAATCAAGGACAAAGATTTTAGTGCTGGCGAAAGGCTTACTTCGACGAATATAAATTTTAAGTTTAGGTATGTTTTCCCCTCTTTCTTTTCTTCATTTATTGTACAGTTTGCACTCCAACGTATCGTGGGTTTGTTTTGGTGAGAGCTAAATATATTTGACAATTGCTTGTTTAAGATTACATTTTTCTTTTCTTGAAATTTTTCTTAAGCTTTTGTTTGGTATTGTGATTTTACTATATTCTTTTGTAATTGCCTAATTGGGTTATTGAGTCTGCCCGTCTTTAATTAATAAATAAATATGTTGAGAAAAAAAAAAGAAACCATGTTAGTATATGTGAACATTTTTAATGGTTTCATTAAGGGTTCTAATATGATTCATAAATGCAACAAAAAGCTGCTGAAAGTTATATTTTATAAATATTCTACGGATTAAGGAAATTGACACTCGTTAATAGGCCAACATGGTAATATCTTGTTGCCCAAAATTTATATTTATTTGTTTCGAATCGTTGTGATGGTTTTTCTTAACTTAAAATGTGTGTAAAAAATAGTATATTAAGGTAACAATCGAGTTGATATAGTTTTATAGATTGTTTAATTCCATTTGATTGATGCATGATATTTGAACTCAATTGATTTATTTTTTTTAATGTAAACATATCAATTTAATTTAAATATGATATCTCAAAGTGGTAGTGGGACTGGAAGTGCTAGTGAGAGTGAGTCAATTTTATCATCCAAAAATGAGAATTTATATCCATTGTGTGAGTGGGTCAATTTACTTATGGATTTTATTTTTTTAATTTTCTATGAAATATGAACTTTATTTATGATTCTTTACATCTATTTATAATTTTAATTTTTTTTATATATTGTACCTTTGTCGTATTCGTACCCTATAATTTTAAAAATTGTCGTTATCCGCCTCCGTCCTCATATCTGTATCAGTGCAACATAAGTGTTGATACGAGCATATAATGAGGTTTAAACAATTTATTTTGGCAACCCATATCCAAAGGTCTATTTAAAATTTTTAAAAATTTTGAATAAATAAATTAAAATTTGAATAAACTACATTAAATATCACTAAATTATAAGCGTTATTTTATTTGTACTACTAAACTTTCAACTGCGTCTATTTTGACACTAAATTTATGTTTTAAGTTTAATTATATGATTGACCGCTAACATAATAACGGTGCGATGACATATTTACTTCTGTCAACGAAGACGACTCACCAAAATGATGTTATTTTGGTGCAATGTGTGTTGATGCCCAAAAATGTCCACAACTATGTGGTTTTGTTTGAGAACGAAAAAAAATGGTAACCGCAAGACTTAAGCCTAGGTCTTTGGTTAAGAAGGCTAAGTATCAAATCATGTAGACAACATAATAATTTATTATGATTTTAACAAAATTACTATACATGTTAGATTGCAGTTGAAATTAATTAATATGTTTAATGATATATTTATATAATATAATTTAATAAATATATATTTTTTATAAATAATATTTATATAATATAATTTTGTAAATATATAATTTTTATAAATAATATTTATAACATAATTTTATAATTAAATAATTTGACCGCAAACTAACATATATGTAATTAATTAAATCCTAAGAATAGAAATTTCATGTTTTTTTTGGTACACCTATTTATGCCACACACACAAAATTGAGTCTAAGGGTTATTGTTAAGGTTTAGGGGTTAGGATTTATGATTATGGTTTAGAGAATTAGGGATATGATGTATCTTCTAGTGTTTAGAGTTTAGAATTTAGGATTAAGGCTTAGAATTTAATTTTTTTAGTGTTGGGACATAAAAATAATACCGAAAAGAGGTTAAGGATTTTTGTTCAAATCCTAAGGGCCTAATTGCCAAATAAGTGCCAAAACTATACATTTTTTCCGTTAGATGCTTGAACTATCTTTTGGTCTAGATAGATAGTTGTCCAACGTTTACTTTTGTGACCCTTTTAAGGTTTTTCGTCAATGACTGCTAAAGAAATTAAAATTTCGTCATCCAATTAGAACATGACATGTGACATGTTTTTTTTTAAATTATGAATTTCTTTTAAATCTTAATTTCTTTAAACATATCAAAAGTTTAATTTCTTTCAATCAAACCTTCAAATCACATATCTGTCATCGTCTGACATCTCCAGACGTTGGTGGATCACCGCTCACCACCCAAGTATCGTGTACCTTAGCATTCGACATCCCCACCTTTTAGTCGTCAGTTAGAAACCCAATTAACTTCTTTTTTTTCATTGTTGGATGTTCGTCGACGGTGCAATCGATGGTTCATTCGTCTACTTTCGACGACGGGATGGTGAAATTTTTAGTCGTGGGGTCCGACGAAGGCAATGGTGACCGGCGATGATTAAATCGTTGGTCGTTTGGGAGAAATTTAGATATTTAGAATTTTTTATTTTTTAAATAAAAATTAAAAAAATAACATAAATAGACAATGTGTCGCGGTTTTATTAGATAATTAAATTTTTTTAGCATTTGTCACGTAAAACCCTTAGAAGGGTCAAAAATAAAACGTTAAATATTTATCTAGGCTAAAAAATAATTTGGATACCTAACCGAAAAAAAATAATATTGTTTAGAATTGACAGTTAAGTCAATCCTTAAAAGCGCATAGCACAATACAAATTAGAAAGTTGAGTTAACATTTATGTTATCACTTTTCGGGAAGTTAAAAAATACATATTGCTAAAATATTTGTTTCAAAAATCCCACCTTTTATTATGGGATTTTAATATCATTTAGGTTTTTAAAGGTCGGGTTTTCAGCGTTTTACTTGAATTAGTGATTTTGATTTTAAAAATACATTTCTAAATCCTTTTCTTTTTGGTGTTTTCTTCAAATGGGTGTTTATTTTTCTGAGATCAAAGTTTATAAATTTCATTCGTGGGTGCCTTAGCTAGTAATCACAAACGTGTTGGTGATGAATATGTCCGAGACACTGTTTGGAGCTCCAAGGCACCTGGTCCAGATGACTTTAGTCTTGATTTTTACAAGAAGGGTTGGGAGTTTGTGCACATGTATGTCACGTGTTTCTTGTGGAATTTTCATGCTACTGGTAAACTACCGATGGGAGCTAAGTGCTTATACCGAAGGTTGATTCGCCATTGACCTTAGATGACTTTCGGCTTATTAGTTTGGTGAATTTGATGTATAAAAATATTGACAAAATTGTTGGCATGTCGATTACAATGGGTATTAGATGGTCTTCTAAGTGACTCTCAAATGAGGTTTGTCAAAGGGCGTCAAATTGTGGACGATATTCTTTTAGCAAATGATGTGATTCATTTTCTTCGTCGCCCGGAGCGCATGGTGGTTTTATTCTTAAACTTGATTTTTCTAAGGCTTATGACTGCGTCTGTTGGGAAGTTCTTAATGATATCTTGCAGCGCATGAGTTTTAATTTGACTTGGCGTAATTGGATTTGGGAATGTGTCAATACTACTCAAATGTCCATCATATTCAATGGTTGTATGACCAAGGAGTTCGGTTTGGGACGGGGGCTCCGTCATGGTTGTCCTTTATCGCCTTTACTTTTTGTAATTGTGATAGAGATGTTACACCAAATGTTGCTAAAGGCATCGAATGTTGGGGTGATTCGTGGCATGGCTGTAACTGAAGGTTTCTTTTTTTTCGTATCTGCAATTTGCGGATGATACTATGTTGTTTTTTGAGGCCTTGATCGATTGTGCTCAGAATGTGCACTGCCTTTTACATTGCTTTCGAGTATGTTCGGGTTTGAAGATCAACTTTAAAAATCATCTTTGTTTGCATTTGGTGTAGATGACACCTCTTTTGATTTGGCTGCTGAGGTATTGGGTTGTTAGAAGGGGGAAATACAGTTTCTGTACCTTGGTATGCCTTTGGGCATGAACCCGAAGTGTAAGGCTATGTGGGAGCCGGTCATAACTAGTTTTCGAAAGAAATTGACTGGGTGATAGCGTGTGTCATTCTTTTTTGTTGCTCACATCACATTGGTGAACTCGACCTTATCTTCATTTCCAGTTTATTACATGAAAATTTTTTAGTACCGAAGAGTGTTATTGTTGCAATTGATAAAATTAGGAGAGCTTTTTTTTGGGGCAGTGTCGGATTACAATGTAAGATGAGCAGAGTCAGCTGGGATATTGTATGTCGTCCCCGACACCTTGAGGGCCTTGGTCTTTTAGATTTACATGTCTTAAATCTGGCGCTTTTATCTAAATGGTCTTGGCGGTATGCTACGACACCTCGTCGCTTTGGGAATTCCTAATTATTGTAAAATATGGTACGAATGTGCAATGGTGGTGTTTTAATACTACAAATAGAGTATCTATGTCGATTGCGTGGGGGGACGTTGAATTTTGTGTGGAAGCTTGGGGATGGTGAGAATATCATTTTCTGGTTTAATCTGTGGTGTTCAGATCATGCCCTAAAAGATACCTTTCAGCGTTTGTTCATGCTTGCGAGTAATAAATTAGCATTGGTTTGTGAGTATGTTGTAGATGGCTCACTAGATCATGATATGTAGCATTCATTTTTTCGGTGAAGTCTTCGTGTGTTCGAATCTCGACAGATTGTGACCTTGCAGATGTTGGTTGCTTCGTTAGTCATCCGGGATGGATATCGTGATACATTGATTTGGAAGTATGATTCTCATGGTAAGTTCTCGGTTCAGACTCTCTTTAATCTTTTAATGGTGGAAAAAGTGGGTGACAGTGACTTTGGAGGTTGCTTTTCTTGGAATGTGCTTGTCCCACCGAAGGTTCAAGCTTTTTTGTGGTTTATATGGTTACATAGGCTACCAAATTTTCACTTCTTGAGGGCTCGTGGCATTCCCCTTGGTGATGATCAAGGTGCATGTTTGTAGTGTGAGGTTGTCGATGAAGACATTCATCATCTATTATTCTCTTGTCCAATGTTGCGTGAGATATGGGGTTGGTTTTTTGTATTGTGGGGGATATACTTGCCGTTGCCGCATTCTCTTGTCGATGTTTTCATTCTCATATTCCATTTCTTGTTTGTGGGGGAGATGGGACAATGGTGGATATCGAATGTTTCTGCACTCTTTTGGTCATTATGGCTTGTGCAAAATGAGTGGATTTTTAACAAGAAAAAGATATTGTTTTCCGAGATATGTTTTTTTTATTAAACTACACGCATTTTATTGGGTGAAGGACGCGAAGGAGGTTCTAAATACAAGTGAGTTCAAGTGGTGTAATTTCCCTAGTCAATGCCTTGAGCCATTGGCTTCGAGTGCAGTGTGAGTTGAGATACATTGGGTACCTCCCGTTCATGAGGTTCTTAAGTTCAACGCCGATGGTTCAGCTAGGGGTAAGCTCGGGCCAGTTGGTTTTTAGCGGTGTTCTTCGAGATACGAATGGTCAGATTCTATCATTATTTTCGGGTCCCTTGGGGATCTTAGAGTCCAACGAAGCTGAGTTGTGTGGCATTGAGTTTGCTTTGGCTTTGTTTTTAAAATCGTAATGGGCGGATCATTGTTTACTGGTTGAATCGGACTCGAGCATTTGCACTGGTTGGGTGATACAAATGCACAGTTGGCCTTGGCATTTTTGGGAGGTGTTCGGGAATATTGATCGCTCTTGTCAATGTCTTCAGAATGTCTCTTTTCATCATATTTATCGTGAGGCAAATGGGCTTGCCGATGCACTAGCCAAGGAGAGGATGACTCAAGAGTTTCTTTTCCATGTCTTCTTGTGAACCTTTCGGACCATGGGCACACCCTGGTGGTATGTGTAATACGAGGGATTATAGTGTTTGTTCTTTGAGGTTTGGCAACGTATGCAACTTGAGTTTGGTGTGTATTGTTGTGTTTGTTTCTAGCTGAGTTTTTTCTAGGGTGGTTTGTTTTTCAGGTGTTGGTTCTCTCTTTTGTTTTTTCTCGGAGTATCCGAGTACTCTTTTCCTCCATCCTAGGCTTAGGAGCTTTTAACGAAGCTCGTGATATTCCCTTTGTGTATGATTTTCCTACATAATAAAATTATACATTGCTGATAAAAAAACAAATGTCCTCACTCAAATCTCATAGATTCTCATCTTTTAAAAAAAACCCATATTTTCTTTGATATATCGAATCCCAAAAAAATCAACCTCATCGTTGAACGACATCGTCTCAAGAATCTCCCGTTGGCCAGATGCTAAGCATAGTTTTCCTAGAGAGATTCAAGCTCCTGTTATACACTTTAATTTTTTGTTAACGGTTTCAAATTCAAATCACTATCAAGGGAATTTTTTAGTGAAAAATTAGGTGATGCCTTGAGGTACTTTAAGAAGAAAAAAGAAGTTATTAGTTTGGAGGAGAATAATGAAGATAAATAAAAAAAAGTTGTTTTCAAGTGATTACGATGTTGAAGTGGTTGAGGTTCTTGAAAATGGGAAAATAATGTGGAGGAAGAAGAGATGTTTTTTCAACATCATCTTCTTTTGGGGTTATTGGGTTGAATAATCAGGGATGAAGGGACATGGGCCTGTGAGGGGCCATGCCCATCAACTAAAAAACATTATTTATTTACCTTTATGATGTAGAATTTTTAAAAAATTGGATTATTTGCATATTTTCCCCACTCACTTTTGAAATATTTAAGTTTTCTCTCAACACCAAATCTCGACTTCGTCCTTGTGAATAATGCAATCTAACATATATATTCATTTTGTTTAAATCATAACAAATTGTTATGTTGGCTTAATGATTAGGCACTTAATTTTCTTACCCAAAGGTCCAAGTTAAAAGTTCATTGGAGAGCATTTGGTGTTTTTTGCAAGTTACTCCAACAAAACGACATAGTTTTGGCCTCTTTTGGGCATCAAAACATGCACACAAAAACGACATCGTTTTGGTGAGTCGTCTACATCAACCGTCGTCAACAATGACATCGCGTCGTTAGCAAGTTAACAGCTCAGTTGTATAATTAAATCTAAAACATAAGTTTAGTGTCAAAATTGGCGCAATTGAAAGTTCAGTGGTATAAATGATACATCGTCTATAGTTCAGTGGTATATGGTGTAGTTTACTCTGCCCCTGGATGTAGCCTATAAATAGAGAAGCATTGACAGCTTCTCAACTTACCAATTCACTCTCAAAAGCTCTCATAGCTTCTAAACTTTTGTAGTGATCAGAGGAGCAGTTCCACTACAGTTCACTCTGGTTTCTGGTGTACGATTTTCCAGAGCTACCGTGTTAACCTCGAGGGACAATTCGTCTATTACAACGATTACACACATCAGGGCGAATTTGTTTCTAAGGCAGTGGTTTCACCATGACACAGTTTCATTTTTGTTTGATTATTACTATTTTTATTCTTCCAGTCAGTGCTAACGGTGTGGTTTTGCAGTATCTAGTTCCAACAAAACTTACATGTATCCTCTATCAAGTGCAGTCGGTGGTCAATTCAGAAAAATTAGGTCGACTGGAATCAACATGGTGGGAATCCCTTTGGTTTTATGATTTTTATCTGCATACAGTTTCGCAGAGGGCAACCGTTGCTTGGGAGATGTCGCCTAAGGGAGTGTTGAAATTCAACGTGGATGGATCCGCAAGGGGGGATCCTGGAAAAAAGGGGTTGTGGTGGTGTCTTGCGAAATTAATATGGACATATTTTAGCCATGTTTTTTGGTCCGATAGGGATTGTGGGTTCGAATGAAGTTGAATTGCAGGCTTGAGGTAACGCGTGAGTCTAGTTGGTGCTTGACAATGTCTTTGGTGATTGAATCAGACTCGACAATGGCAGTGGTATGGGTGTTACATCATGAGAAACGTCTGTAGAAGTCTTGGCAGTGGTTTCGGCGAATTGATGTGGCATGTGCTGATTTGAATAATGTTTGTTTTCATCATTCAACTAACTCGTAACTCAAGAATTTGGGGTGACCTCGCCCATGGATCGCTTCCATGAGCAGCTCAACACTTAACTCGGCCCTCTCAGCCACGATCATAACCATCTTAACGTCGCAACATTGGGCCCACAATCTAGATTTCAGTCTTAAGGAGTACGAACATAATTTAAGGGATTGTATTCACTAGACATCTTACCATAAAATTTCCAACTTAGTTTAGCCCAAACCACATTCATTTTTATAAAATCCATTAAGTTCAATTATTCGACATAGACAAATAGTTAAAAACATTACATAAGAGCTCCAATTTAAATTTAAAACATTTGAATATTTGATTTGATTAATACAATTTCAAAATAAAGATTATAGACTCCAACACATAAGGTCTTATGAATACATAGCCTACTAAACACAAGTATTGTACTCCGGAGATCACCACATGTTAGAATCTCATACCAATAGTGCTCCTTGATCCAACGGTCAACCTACGCACAGAAACAACAATCCCAAGCATTGAGCTTACAAAGCTTAGTGGTACACATCTACTCTACTATACTACATGCTAATCATAAAAATAGCATGCACGCTAGTATGAGCAATAGAGAGAGATAAATAAACACGTGACGCTACCATTATTCGCCTAAACACATGCTCTCATCATAGCAATCATCATACATGGCACACAAGGCCCAACCATACTCATAACATGGCAATATAATATTATACAAATATGATAATACCTCTAGCCGCCAAATCTTATATCAACAGCAAGTTCAAAGTCTTCACATAGCATATAAGTATTATTCCACAATATAAGAGTGAGGCCCGCGACCATTAAGAATCGGATACATACACTCTGAGTGGAACCCACAACCACTAAGAATCGGAATATATACAATTTGAGTGAGACCCGTGACCACTAAGCATCGGGATACATACACCCATGCTCGGAATCTCTCATCGAGCATCTTCAGATGAATCTCGGTCCCACTAAGCCTCGGGTTCGTACATTCGGGAATTTCTAACCATGGCGTTGCAACACACTCTTTCTCACACTCAGTATCTAGATCCCACCAAACAATGGTAACTCAACCATCTAAGTGTCCATATCAGCACATAGCAAGGACACGTCTACCACACAGCACACAACATCACACGATCCACCAAAGATCCCTACAATTGCTATTACCATCAAGGCACCCAAAGTTTACCAAGTTATCAATTATTATGGAGGTGTACATTAATCGTCGTCATTAATTATCTTTATTAATCCATATTGCCTTATTAATATTCCACGTCAATTTCCATCTTTCTATTAGCATTATAATTTATCTCATTCAGTGGGTATCTGTACTCGAACACGAGTATCAATACAAAAATAACTTAATGGAATTCCTCAATTTCCACAAGTATTGGTTCGAGCTTTTGCCTATTCACAGTTTCATACCATTTAATCGAATTATGATATTGTCATGCTTTATTCGATCCCTAAAGCTTATGAAAGTCATTATGGTTTTTTACTAACACAATCATTCAATTATTATTAATTACTGGCTTCATAGTCATTTAATCGAGTATTTATCCATTAAGCATAATTCCCATCAATCATGTCAATATATTCAAACAAACATACAAAGCATCACAATTATCAACCAATCAATCAATCATCAAATAATCATATAGGCATCTCAAATGACCATAATCAGTCTCTAAAGCCTCTATTAGTCTCATCATATAGAACAATGGAAGCGTCCACAACACCGAATTAAGTAATTTTAGGCACGCAACAAATGAGAGTGAAACTCACTTGCATCCAGCCAGTTTATGAAGAAAAGAAGAAACAATCGGCCCCCACATTGCTTTGCCACATTGATTAACCCCCAACAACATCCCTAAGTAAGTAAATGGCAAATATCCCTCACAATAGCCCAAAACAACAACAAATTCTGACATCACCGCATCCTCCAATCTGAAAGCAAACAACTGAGACTTCGAAAATTTTTATTTCCAACCCCGAAAAAAGCTGAAAACTAGCTAACACCCTTCACACATTTAACACCATTTTAACGAATCCCTCAAAACATAGTATTGTGTCATTTTTTAATTTTAAATGAGAAAGACGAAAGTCGGCAGCCACACTAATGCCTTGAACCAAATGTGCCTCTTCCGCATTAACCAATATCAAATGCAAATCTTCTGACACAATAACAAACAACAGAGGCGACAAATAGTTACCTTGCCGCAAGCTATGACCCATTTCAACTTCACTTTATCAGTAGTCCTCTTAAGCAAATCTGGCATACGTAACAATTTATGTCCCGTTTCAGCCCAACAGATCGGAGTCCTACATCGCCTTCCATACAATGCCTCATAAGAAGCCATCTGGATACTAGCCTGGTAACTATTGTTGTAAGCAAACTCGACTAAGGGTAAATGCTTCTCCCAAGAACCCTGGAAGTCAATCACACAACAACGGAGCATATCCTCTAATACCTGTATCACTCGCTCTGACTGACCATCAGACTGTGGATGATATGAAGTACTAAAATGCAAACGGCTACCTAGGGCACTATGTAAACAACTCCAGAACCTCGCTGTGAATCTCGGATCTCTGTCTGATACAATAGACTTCGAAACTCCATGCAACCTCACAATCTCGCGGATGTACAAATCCGCCAACTTGTCTAAGGAATCTGTGGTGTTCACTGCTAAGAAATGAGCACACTTAGTGAATCTATCAACTATCACCCAAACAGAATTCTTCTTCGAAGGAGACAATGGTAACCCTGACACAAAGTCCATAGTGATTCTCTCCCATTTCCATTCCGGAATTTTCAAAGGCTATAACAAACCTGAAGGAACCTGATGTTCTGCCTTTACTCTCTAACAAACCATGCAACGACTCACATACTCGGCTACATCCTTCTTCAAACCAACCCAGAAATAATCAATCTTCAGATCTCGGTACATCTTAGTACTGCCCGGATGCATAGAAAAAGGACTCGAATGTGCTTCGCTCAGAATCATACGTCTCAACTCGACATCTTCAGGTACTACAACTCTGTCTCTGAAACACAACACATTCTCATCACTAAAAATGTACTTTGTCGGCCTACCTTCTGCAATGTCCTGAATATGTGAAGCTAAAAACACATCTTGCAACTGTTTCTCTCTGATCATTTGAATTAACAAAGGCTTCACTTGCAACTCTGTAATCAAACCACCATCTCCTGATACACTCAGTCTAGCAAACATAGCTCACAACTCAACTACAACTTTTCTGCTCAACGCATCGGCCACTACATTTGCCTTACCCGAATGTCACTCAATAGTCAAATCATAGTCTTTCAATAGTTCAAGCCACCTTCTCTATCTCAACTTCAGTTCTCTCTGAGTCATCAGATACTTCAAGCTTTTATGATCAGTGTAAACCGTGCACTTCTCACCATACAAGTAATGACGTCAAATCTTCAACGCAAACGCAACTACTGATAGCTCAATGTCGTACGCAGGGTAGTTCTTCTCGTGCACCTTCAATTGTCTCGAAACATAAGCAACAACTCTCTTTTCTTGCATCAGAACACAACCTAAACCTATGTAGGAAGCATCGCTATAGATCACGAACTGGTTTCTCATCAATCTCTGCAAAACAAGTCTCAAATGCTCATCATGTTCTTCTTTTGATCTCGAGTACACAAGGATGTCATCTATGAAAACAACTACAAACCGGTCTAGATAGTCTCGAAAAACTCTGTTTATCATGTCCATGAAAGCTGCTGGTGCATTCGTAAGCCCAAACGACATCACAAGGAACTCATAATGACCATATCTAGTCCTAAAAGCTGTCTTCGAAACATCACACTCCTTTACGTTCAACTGATAGTACCCTGATCTCAAATCTATCTTCAAAAATACTAAGGCACCCCTCAACTGATCAAACAAGTCATCTATACGAGGCAACAAATACTTGTTCTTCACTGTCAACTGCCTGTAGTCGATACACATCCTCATATTGCCATCATTCTTCTTCACGAACAACACGAGAGCACCCCAAGGTGAACTACTAGGCCTAATAAAACCTCGGTCTAACAACTCCTGAAGTTGACTTTTCAACTCTTTCAACTTTTTCGGAGCCATACGGTACGGAGCAATAGAAACTAGAGTAGACCCTGAAACAGTCTCAATCACAAACTCTACATCTCTGTCAGGAGGCAAACTTGGTAACTCTTCTGGAAACACATCCGGATAATCACAAACTGTCCTGATATCTTTTGGTCTAACCTCACTCGTATTCGGATTCATCACATACGCTAAATAAGCCCCACAACCGGAGTCCATCAACCTATGAGCCTCTAAAGCCGACACAATGTTCGACAAGAACTTAACGTTCTCGCCTACTACCACTACCTCGTAGTCATCAAAAAACTTCAACAAAGATCTCTTTGTCTCAAAATCTACACTAGCTTTGTGCTCAACCAACCAGTCCATACCCAAAATAATATCAAATATGTAGAACGGAAGCTCCATCATATCAACAAGAAAGACATGACCCTAAATATTCAGCGGACACCTCTTATACATCCGTCTAACTACAACTGTCTCACCGAATGAACTAGTCACATGCATCCCTACATCTAAAATCTCAACAAGTATGTCTAACTTCTTTGCATGCTCACTCAAGATATAAGAATATGTGGAACCCGAATCAACTAAGGAAAGCAAAGACATGGACTGTAACTCAAAATTACATGCTATCACATCTGTGTCATTCCCTACCTCTCTCTGTGTGTAGACTCTACCTGGTCCACCGGCCTCTGGCTGAACTACCACTGCATGAGCAAGATTCTTCGGTGCCTCTATCCTAGGTGCATCAGCCCTCGGCTGGAAGTAACCACGATCGCGCCCACAGCCTCTCTAATAGTCGATCGCTCTAGCAGGAGCTTGTGCCTGAATTAGTGCATGTGCCGCCTGATGCAGACACTCTCTCCTGAAGTGGTCTCTCGATCCACAGTTCCAGCAAGCATGAAAGTTCCCCCAACACTCTCATGAATGTTGTCTCCCACATCGGGTACACTCGGGCAAACACCTTCCAGCTCTCTGGCCCTGATGGCCCCTATCGTGGTGGCCACCGCCACGCCTATGATCAAACTGATGTCCACTGCCCCGATGCCTCTTGGCATCACCATGATCAAAGTTGTTGTGCCTCTTCCCTGAACTGGATCCTCCCGAACGCTTGGTCAGCCCCAAGCTATGCTCTATGTCCTTGTCCCTAGCGACCAAGACATCAAAATCAGAATAATCTGTAGCCAAGGTGTACCTCTTGAATTCCTTATGAAGTTCATACCTGAACCGATCACAATGGTCCCTCTTAGTAGGAACCAATTTCGGAGCATACTGACTCAGTCGGACAAAGCAGTTCTCATAATTTGTCACTGATGTGTCTCCCTGAACTAGAGCCATGAACTCCCTCTTCTTCTCATCTAAGTATCTCGGGCCCAAATACCTTTTTCTGAAAGCATTCTCAAAGAAATTCCAACTGATCTCGGCCTCAGGCACGCCGGTAGTAATGTTGACCCACCAGGTGTAGGCATCACCCTGAAGCAACGAAACAATACAACCCAACATACGAGCCCCAACACATCCCATCTGAGCCAAAATACGGACTGTCTTCTCTAACCACAACTATGATCTCTCAGGCGTAGATCCCCTGAACTCATCTGCTCCGAGGCTACAGAGCCTCTCTAAAGGTAAGCTAGCATCACCTCCTCTCAGTTGAGCTGCAGTCTGAGCTCTGGCAACTACAGCCTGAAACGCTCCCGCTATAGCTTGAACTAGCGGAGCCATATCTATCCCTGCAGGACCTTGGCAACCCTGGCCAACCTGAGGTCTTGCTCCCTCAGCTCCAGCCTCGTCTTCCACATCAGGCTGAGGATGTGGTGGTGGTGGTGGAGGAGCTCCAACTCCAACAGCAGGCTCTTCCACAGGAGCCTCCACTCCAACCATCGGCTCATTAACAGGAGCAGTAATACGGGGTTCCTGGCGAACCAACCGGGGTCTACCTCTAGGCCTCGACATAACAACTCACAGATAACAACTACAACAACAACATACAAAATAGGGTTAGCAAGGGCAAGGGTCCAAGTGGCTCAAGTATGTTTCCCTCACTTAAAAATCCTTTTTCTGATGTAATAGAAGCACTGAGACTCTACTCAACATGCTTCAAACAACATACATATACGATCAATTAAGCAAACACACTTACATGGCAAGCAAACACCGTGCAATTGCAATACAATAAATTAAATTACCACACTTACCTGCCCGAGGTCTCGAAACCTGAGGCTCTGATACCAACAAGTGTAACCCCCTCGTCCCAGTCCAGGCAGCTGACGGGTCTGAGTGGGCTACACGGGGAAAACCGAGGCGAAACCCATTAAGGTTCCACTTCGGTTAACGACCCTAGAAAAACTCCTTTTAGTTATTATCTTGTCTAGATGCTTTAATACATCCTATGTGAATCGACGACAGTAGAAGCAACAAGCGAGACGAAACAAACAAACATACAATTAAAATAGCCCATTTTAGATTAAACAACAGGTCATATCGATACACTAGAAGAGGGTATCGGTACACCTTGACTAGGTCAACAACCCAAGGTCAAAGCCAGGGAGACCATATTGATACACAGATTGACCGTACAGATACGCCCTCACTGGTCAACTTCTCACGGTCAACGATACAAGACCGTACCGATACGCCCTAGACCCGTACCGATACACCAAAATCTCGTCAATAACTCATATTTCTAGAGAGGTTTTGGCGTATCGATACACCCCCGTGTACCGGTACACTAAGCCAAATTTGAGTCCCAAGGTGTAGGACCGTATCGATACAGCCCTTGGGCGTACCGATACGCCTTGCACTGCAACGCTCAAATTTGCAGCCAAAGACACTAAAACTCAACTCTATATGCAATTTAAGACTCACCTAGCCACAAGCAAACATACATACAACATTTAGGGATCAAACATCAACATACGAGACATTTAACGAGCAAGGAGAAACAACAACACATTCATAACATACCATAAAAGAAGTCAAGAATTCAACCATGAAACATGTCATACAAGCACATAACTATGGGCCACATGGCCAACATACGTAGCATAAGCAAACCACAACTGAACCATCAACAAAATAAAGGAGTCTAGACAAGCTCTTAACACAAAACAACAAACAAATCCCCATTGCTTTACTATTACATCATTAGCTTAAAAGTTCATACTTGATGATAGCAAAAGCACACTTGGAGGCCTTCTCCTTGCACAAGCAACCCACGAACTAAGGATCTGCATTGCCGAACAAAGAGAGAGTAAGCATAAAGCTTAGTGAGGGTAAGCTAAAAAAACAAACATCGACAATGCATGGTCCAAGCACGAGCAACACAACCAAGGAAGAATGCACGATTTCTTACCTTCGAAGCCACAAGAGTTAAATATAAATGATGCATGAACATAATATCAAATTCCTTGCCATGCTCAACATGTCCATAAACTCAATCATATAGAAACACATTTAACATTACGTATTGGCACCTAGCTTTGACCCGAATACGCAGATAACAACCGTTGGAACTCACATCCAACAACTCAACCATTACCTTACGGTGAGATTACACTCATCTCTGTTTCACGCGGAGGGGATTACACTCATCCTCACGCCCCGTCGATGAGATTCCACTCATCACCGACTAACATATAAATGAAGATTTCTGGGTGTACCCGTACTCCATCTTGATAACTACCATCACCAAGACCACGCACGCATTTCGACTCTCGTGTGCACACTAGACATCCTAATGACCGATCATTTGTACCCAAGCATACTAGTGCCAATACTAACTCATCACAAGGTCATCACAATACAATATTCTTACCAATACCCCATGCCTAGCACGTATCCACCATGATTTACAATCATGCACAAACCACACTCCAACATCATGTGCATATCACAATGCATAAAACATCATGCCTCATCACACATGTATATCACAATATACATAACAACATTAATCATATAAATATAGAACAAGAGGCATAAACACACAATGCTCAAGTTCAACCATAGTCTTCTAACTAAAGCTTGAGATTAGACTACCAATCTAATCTCAACTCTAGGTGGGTTTACCAAGCCTGACCTAGGTCTATGTGCTCGAGCCGAAATGTTTGGAAACCATTTAAACCAAGTTGAGATCGTTAACCACTCACCGACTACTCCAAGCTCAACAACTCTAGCCGATCAATCCACCAAGCTGTCCGGATTCATTCCCGAGGCTTCACCAACACAATTCCTTTCTTCTAAACAATCCAACACAATCAAAACAACCACATTTTAGTCCACAAATCACTGTAGCAAACCCGAAATACAATTCAAGTTAATACTCGACCCAAAACACTCTCAAAACACCATTTCCGAGCAGCCCTTAAACTCAGCAAGGAACCAATGTTTCCAACACTTTTAACACACCTAATAACTTCCAAAACAACCCTTAAACATCATACAAACAACAACCCTCAATTTCCAACACAAAACAGCCCCAAAAGTCATCTTTAAACCCTTCTAACCCCCCCCCCCAACAAACCCATATCCGAAATTCTTAATAAAATCAAGTAAAAATGATATACGTTGGACCATTTGGGTTACTAATAACATAAATAATGATAAGGAATCAAAAGCTTTAACAATGGACAATAAAGTTTGGATTTTTAACTTAGAACTTGAAAAACTCAAAACTCAAAACAATGGGTTTTAATGAAAACTAAAGGTATAGACATGAAGAGGAAGGTGAGGACAAGTCAAAAACACAATTACCTTTCAAAAATCTTCAAAGGTGAAGAAGGATGGTGATGGAATAGTTAAGTCCAATGGAAGGAGAAGTTGTCGTGGAAATTTTGAAGGAGGGGGGAAGAAGATGAGTGAAAAGCAACTTTTTATTTGTTTATTTCTTTTAAAAAGACAAAGGTCCTTTTTACCCTTAATGAAATGGGATATTCACTATAGTATGAAATCCATGGCTATTTGGGGTTTAATTTTAAAATATGTCCAACACAACTAATTAATTTGAAAACAAAAACCTGGAACATTACTTTAATTATTTAATTCACTCGACCCCCAAACTCGGGTGTTACATGCCTTTGACACCTTCTAAGAAGAATTCTATTTGGGTAATTGTTGATCGTCTTACAAAATGTGCACATTTCTTGGTTGTTCATACTACTATACTTTAGATAAGTTGGTTGATTAGTACATCAGTGAGATTGTGAGATTGCACGGTGTACTTAAATCGATTGTGTCAGATAGAGATCCGAGGTTCACAGCTAGATTTTGGGAGATTTTACATAGTGCCTTAGGTACTTGGTTGAGTTTCAGCACTTCCTATCACCCTCAGACCGATGGTCAGTCAGAAAGAGACATACAAGTTTTAGAAGACAAGCTAAGATGTTGTATTTTTTATTATCAGGATTCATGGGAGAAGCATCTACTGTTGGTAGAGTTTGCCTATAACAATAGCTACCAAGCAAGTATTCAGATGACACCTTATGAAGCTTTGTATGGCAGAAAGTGTAGAACACATGTTTGTTAGGCCGAGGCGGGACAGAAGTTATTATCTTTGCCGGATATGCTTAAGGGTACTACCGAGAAAGTGAAGTTGATATGTGATAGTTTGAAGGCAGCTACGGATTGACAAAAGTCGTATGCAGATTTGAAACGTAGAGAAATAGAGTATGTCGTGGGCAACAAAGTGTTCTTGAAAGTTTTGCTATAGAAGAAGGTGATGAGATTTGGGAGGAAAGGCAAGTTGAGCCTGAGATTCATCGGACCTTATGAGATAGTTGAACGAGTTGGTCTCGTTGCTTATAGATTTAGATTGACATCCGATTTAGAGAAGATTCAGATGTATTCCATGTTTCGATGTTTCGGAGGTATAGATCGAATCCGTCACACATCATGCACGTTGAAGAGATTGAATTGAATCTGGATTTGACTTATGATGAAGAACCATTCGAGGTCTTGGCTTCGGACAAAAAAGTGTTGTGTGGTAGAACCATTGAGTTAGTCAAGGTTAAGTGGCGACAACGAGGTGTGGAGGAAGCCACTTGGGAGCGAAAGGATGACATGAGGAAACAATTTCCGCATCTTTTTCCGCCAGGTAAATTTCAAGGACGAAATTTCTTAAGTGTGGGAGAGTTGTAACGCCCCGAGTTTAGGGTCTGGAAGTTAGCCGGATTTGGTTGAAGGTTTGTTCGAGTTAGATTTACCGTTTAGACTAGTTACATGATTTATTTTTAAATAAAAGATCTTTGAAGGATTTGAATTATGAAAAAGTAGTTTTAAATCATTATACATATATACGATTGTTGGTGGAAACAATTTTGGAAAATTGTTTTTGGAAAGTACACATTTTAGTCTAGTGGCTAAAATGCAAAATTTCAAAACTGTTTTGGTGACTAGTTTGTAAAAGAATCAAAACGTTGATTCTTTAAGGAGCATTTAGCCAAGTCTAATTTCAGATTTTCCCCCTAAATATTTTGGTCTCTAAAATGTTAAAAAAGAATTTTAAATACAATAAAAGATATTTTCAAAAAGGTTATCATCTTTATGCTATTTGACGTTATATTTTTCTCTCAACATTTCTTTCAAAGAGCTTTCATCCCAACAACCATTTTCACTCAAGATTTCAAAGGTAAATCTTCATTTACATTGATTTTCATCATCAAACTTGTTTTCAATGATTCCTCTCTAAAACCCAATCATTTTCTTTTAGTTTTCTCAAGGCTTTTCATTGGGAAAAGGGGAAAATCCATCATTAGGGGTGAGCTACATTTTTCTACTATAATGTAAGTTCTTTATTGAAATTCTCATGTTATTGATTCTTTTATAGTGTTTATGTAAAGGCTTTATATTGGGTTTGGTGGAATATGCTTAATCAAGCTATTTAAATGTGGTTTTGTGAGATTTTCGTATGAGTTTTGTTTTGCTGGGTTTGTGGATGTTAATAAATGTGTTTTTAATGTTAGATAATGGTGAAATGATGGTTTGATAATATAAAACCCAAAACTAGTTGAGTTGATAGTGTTTAAGGTTGAAGTTCTTGAGTTTTTAGCTTGGTTTTGTGAAGAATCAGTGGCTGATGGGTTCTTACCTTTGGGTTGATGTTTTTAATTGTTAAAAGATGTGATTTTGATGATAATCTTTCTGGGTTTTAGCTGGAGTTTGTTTGGAATTGGTTTATTGATATTTTCGGTTGATTTCGAATATGAATTGATGGGCGATTTATGATAGATGCTGGGTTTTTGAGTTGCAGCAAGTTTAAAGGATTGAAATCACTCTAATGCTCTGTTTTGAATTGATTAGAAGTTGAGGAAACTGATTTTGGAACTTCAGACGCGATATCGAAAAATTCGAAAGGTTAATTTAGTTGTTCTACTAGCATTTGTATAGTGCTGGTGAGTGGAACTGTTTTATAAAGCCCTAACGTGGTTAAGAAAAAGATTTTGGGGGTTTAGATTGAGCTTGAAAAGCCAATCTAAGCTCGAGAGTAAGTTTGGTTTTTTCGCCTTTGTTTTCGGCTTCTTACCTTGATTTTGTGGAGCCTAAATACGCCTTGTTGCAAATGGTGATTTTTGCTATTTTCATATGTGTTGAGATGTTAAGATGATGTATCATGTAATCCCATGTTTTGATTTTTGTTATGAAGAGATATATGTTGTTGAGTACATGCTATGTATGGAAATGTGTATGAAAATGGGATGAGAAATGTTATGCTTGTGGCCTTGCAAAATAGTGGGTATGTGTTGGCCTTGGTGGGTATATTGACACTTGATGAGATTTTATTTCCGAATATAATTGGACGACCAATAGGATGAAAGTGCACTATAATGGTAAAATTCGCGTGTGTCCTTAAAGATGTTAGATTCCACTTAGGAGGAGTACGGTGATGGGCATTCCACCGGAAGCTTATATTTGCTAGACGTTGTGAGTACGGTGATGGGCATTCCACCGGAAATTGTCTAGTTGTCTTGATTACGGTGATGGGCATTCCATCGAACGTTATCTACATGTCCGAGTATGTTATGAAACTTTGAGATATATGATACATGTGATTATGGATGTTATGCCTTGGTTTGTGGTTTAAGCATGAGTTATAATGGACATGTTATGTTAGAAGTTTGCTTTTGAGAAATGATTTGTGGAAAGGCTTTGTTTTTAAAACAGGTAAAATGGCTTAAAACTGCATTGTTGTTGTTGTTTTTAGCACCGCTCACTAAGCATTCTTGCTTATGTTCTCTTTTCCAAATTCGTAGACCATTCGAGGCAACAAGGAAGCAAGGATTTTTTCAAAAGATTATATTTTGCTCAAGTATCATTTTTGGCGTCAAATAATAGTATATTAGCAATTGGATAGGACATTAATGCTTTGGGAGGTTTTGTTTTTAGACTCATGTGTTAAGACATGTTTATGATGCCTTTTTAGTTTTTTTTTGTGACCTTTATATGTTGGTTAATGGTTTGATTTTAAATTTGGCTTTTTATGTGGTTGCTTAAACATGTTGGATGCCTAAAGTTTTCCATATATGCTAAAAGTCTTCTTTTTATGATTTAATGCATTGTGGTTGGTTGTGTTAGGATCCTTTACCTATATAATGATTGCTTATAATGTTACCATGTTTGAATCATGTTTGAGTGTTTAATTTTGCTGCAGTGTGTCTGTTTTTGGCATGCGTTTCGAAACAGCTGCTACAATTTTGATACGATATACATATTTGGTCTAGATATTTCGAAACACATAAGGGTTGTTCCGAGACCTCAAGGCCATTTTAGGGCCTGTATCGAAACGCGGGGTCATTTCGATACGCCTATGTTGTATCTGAGGTAGGAGAATCGCCCTATACATATTGGTCTTGAAACAAGTGAGCCTTGTTTCGGTATGTTTTGCTAATGGAATTGGTAGTTCCGAAACAGGCTTGGTCTGTTTCGAAACGAGTGTTGTTTTGTTAGTTATGGAATGTTCTGAAGTTTTTTTTTGTGTTTTGGTCTCTAGTCGCTGTAAAGGCCAATTGGACTTCGAATTGATGTCCGATTGAAACGAAGTTTTAATCACTACTTGCATGTACATGTAGGATTAATGTGAAGCCTCTAAAAAAGATAAAAAGTTAAAAAATGTTGTTAAAGGGTTGGTAATCGAAGGAAAACCTTAGAGCGTTTTTCTTCGATTTTTCCCGTGTAGCTCACTTGGTTCGGTCTTGCGACTAGACCGAACTAAAGGGGTTACAATTTGACCTCTATATTTTTAATTGCAGCAATTAAACCACTGAACTATTAAATTGGACTCAATGTAACCACCAACCGTTAAAAGCAATAGATGGAGTGACGTGGCTGTTAATCAAAATTGATATAATTTCACATTTAATCCTCGCTATTTACACATTTTATCCATTTGGTCCTAATTTTATTTAATAAAATAATTTGATTATTTAATTAGGTAGCAGCACATGTCGCCACCTTATTGGAGGACTTTATCTATATTTTATTAAATATATATTTAATTTAATTAATTAATTTTCCTCCTTCAATCAGATGATGACACGTGTCACTTGATTGGAGAAGGAAAAATGAGATCAAAGAGCATGGCACTGGGAGGATTCGATCCAGAGCCTTTGGAAAAGGAAAAGTTATATTAAATTCATAGCGAATCCAAACTCACGAACAATTTTTTAATTTTAAACGTTTGATTTTAAATCGTGCACTAACTATAATTTAAAAATATATAAAATATTGTTAACTTTAATTTAATTATTAAATTTATTTAATTGGGTTAGATGTTTTTATACATCATAAATATGTCATGTTCGAATTCCTTAAAACCATATTTATTTTTTTTCATGCATTAACAACCATCTAACACATATATTAAATGTTGTAGTTTATAATACAGAAAAACACTTGGCCCACTGGTAAACACTTGCCACTTTCACACCAAAGGCCCTGGATTGAATCCCTTAGGTCATTTATGTAGTTTATCCATATATTTTTAGTGGGTTTAATTAGGGGTGAGCGTTCGATCGAGTCGAGAAAAAAATTTTGAATTATTCAAGTTGACGCGTCATATTTTACAACTCAAACTTTATTTGAAATTTTTTCGATTCGAGTCGAGTTTTCGAGTTCCTATACAAATTTAATAATAATTATTTATCATGTTATAATACAGTTGATTCCATTTTAAACGACTTTCTCTAATCATATAAGATATACATATATATTCCTTCATATTTTTTTATATATGGCATATATTTCTTTATATTTTTTATATCAATATATATACCAGAAAAAATTGAAGGATTTGACTCGAACTTAAAAATCAATCCAATAATTACTAAAAGTTTCGAATTATTCAAATTTTTATTTTACATCTCAAACTTTATTTGAAAATTTTTCGAGTCGATTTTATAAAATTTCGATTCGAATCAAGACGAGCCGAAATTTTTTACCTCAAGTCAAGACAAAATTTATTTTTTTAGAGTCGAGTTTTAATGAGGGGTTCAATAGTTAGAAACTGAGTTTCCGACGTCAATATTGAATATAACACACGGTTCCTTTTAAATTAAATTTTAATTATCAATGAACATTTCTAGTTCCTGATAAGAAGAATTAGGGCATGTTGTGTGGATAAATATTTCATATTTGACAAAATACAACATGATGTGGTATCCATGTTGAATGTTAAGGACTGTCCCTGCATTCAAGGGGCAAATTATCTAACCAAGAATCGTCCAATAGAGGGACCGAAGGATCTAATTCCGTAGGCCATTCCAAACTAACATCTATTTCATCAAACACGATGGGCTTACATTTCCCATCCCTACTTTGACAAATGGTTTGTAACCAAAGATTGCAATGCACAAACACCAAATCGTTGAGTTTCTCCAGCTCCGCTTTGTTTCGTTTCTTCGTATGTATGGTCTCGAAGGTACTCCAATTCCATCTGCACCAATGAAAACTACATGGTTGGCTTAGTATCCTTATGGCCACTCTTTGTAGTGTCGGAATCTCATAACCGTAGCTCGCCCACCAATCACCTACATTTATCAGATAGCAACTTTTTAAGTATAACTGCTGCAATTTTCAGCACGCTTATATATATATATATATATATAAACTCCAAGATAGCAAAATGATTTATGTTTCTTCTTTTTGGTTACAAATGCATCTTTCTCCTACCTGGAGCATTGAGGGTCCTCCCCATGATAGCAAAATCAGTCCCCAGAGCACCTTGTGCATTTATGTACACGGGATGTTCCTTTGTGATTTCTATTTTATCTTTCTCCGTCGTAGCCATCTTAAGCATTGCTTCTTGAAACCCATTCCTCATTCGTAAATCAATCTTAAAGTTAGGGTTATAGAATATTGAAGGATTCAGGAATGCTGCTGCAGCATGTAATGGTGAGTGAAGTTGCATATTCCATCTCCGATCAATTATATCCCAGATAGGCATGTATTTTTCTTCGATACCCTTATAATATGTCTTTATAGCACCTTTTGCTCTCTCTATTCCTTCATATATGTAACCCATAGCCGGCATGTCGCCATCAACAATCCGTAAGATCTTAACAAGTGACTCGGTCACGCTAACAGCTTCACGTGCAGACTTCCAAAATCTTTCTAAATACAGTAATGACTTAATAGTCTGAGCATCAGAACGTCTACTATAAATGGATGATAACCACTCCGAATGAGAGAACATGTGCTTTAAATTGTCCTCCTGAATCACAATGGACCTCAATGTAAGATAGTTGTCCACAAATCTAGTAATTTTTGGCCTCATTAGCTCCCTTCCGCCAGTGAACTTCCTAGTCATATTTAAAATCCATGCATGACTGTATATGTATCGTGCAATGCTCTTTGCCTCCTCCAACACAATGCCGACCCAGTCTTGTTTACTAATGTCCTCCAACATCTTATCTATGCAATAAGAAGCAGAAGGAGACCAAAACAATGAACTATACTTAGCCATGAGATGCCTTCCTGCACAAACATAACTGGTTGTACTATCTGTTATCACCTGAATTACATTTTCCAGACCAACTTCCAAGACAACCGATTCAAGCAATTCAAATAAGTAGCTAGCATCATCCTCATGACCCGAGACATCAACTGACTTCAAAAACAGTGTCCCTTTCGGACATGTGACTGAAAATATTACAAATGATCTTGCCTTACCATCGGACCAGCTATTACAAAACACAGTGCAACCAGTTTCTTTCCAATCTTCTCTATATTTCTTGTAACAATCAAGTATGTCACCCTTTACTTTTTCTAAAAGTTTAGATCTCAACTTTTCATAACTTGGGGCTTTGTAACCAACACCGCACTCTGCTATAGCATCCACCATTTCCTGATAACACATGGATTTGGCAGCACCAAAAGGAATGGAATTATGGAAGAAGAAAACAGCAATTTTTTTGTCAGCATCATCCTGCTTTTGCTTTGAAGCACCATCAACTGCATGCTGCTCACTAGGTGATGGACGCGGAAACAACAAAGATGGACAGGTGCTGCCATGCTGCCCACTAGATCCTTGGTTCGGATGGATGCCTCCACTACCAGAGGAACTATTCTGTGGGCCATTTGCTACCGTCTTATCCGTCTTCGGTTTCTTGGGAGTTTTTTGTTTCTTGGGAGTATTTAATATACTTTGTATATGGTCTCTCACATCATCAGGTACTTCAGAACAGGGAACTATATCTTTATTTTTTATTTGAGCTAGGTGAAACTTCATCCTGTAAACCCCTCCACTGAATTCCCGGTGACAATAATTACACCTCACTTTCTGTCTAGTTGCATCCACAAGTACACAATGCTCCCAACAGGCATCTCTACCACGAACCATTATCTTTAAAACAAAGCAACTACAGTGAAAAACACATAATAGCTCAAAATGAATACATGAAATATAATCCCTTCTAAACAGAAAAAAAATGTAGTAAAAAGGATAAACACAGCAAGATCAGATAAAAATACATTATGAAACCAGTTTGGCGATATAAAAATGACCCAAATGAAGATATTCACATAAGATAGAATTACAATGCACAATCTTAGTCCTATTACATTGCTTCTCCATAATCAACATGCAAATTATGAAATGAAATCAGACACAAGTTTGCATTTTTCTTTGGAATTGTGAAAATGGGTATCCAAATCCCTCTGTTTTTCGTAGTCTTGTTTCCTTTTTATGGTAATTCCCATCACACAGCAAGAGCTCTTAGCTGTTTTTAAGATGACAATGTTTACAGTAATTTACAGCCTTTCCCCCTCATAATGCAAGTAAAAGTCGGTTGAAAATTAAATTATCACTCATTTTCATCTAACAGATAATCTTTCTGAAAAAGAAAATAACGAACTGAATAAACACTGAATACTTAATACATTGAATAAGTTGAAAGAAACTCACGAAGAAAATGAAATAATGTAAGAAAAAAAAGTACCTGGAATTTTGAAGAGATCTAAGGGAATTTGGGGTGGACAAAGCAAAAAAATAGGGGTGGTCGGAATCTGGGAACGTTTGGATCGGCGATTTGGACGGATAAGGGAGGAGCGAAACGAGGAAATGGAAAACCGCGGCGATAAATCAATGGTCCTCGCGAGCGAGGAGTGGGCGTGGAAAACTGGAAATCGTTTGTCGATGCCTACTCACGTGCTCCCTACGTGACTCTCCACTTTGTGATGACGTGTTCCTAATCCTTTAACTTTGGTCTAATACTAGTTTTAGTGCCTATACTATGGTGAAATTAAATTTCATTCTCACTACTTGAGTTTGACATAATTTGATCATCTATTTTTATGTATTAGTAGGTCCAAATTGATAATCATTTTAAACACGGTTGACTTGATTAAATTCCAAGTGACTTAGATTGTTAGTTAAATAAATTAACATTATCAGTCTCGAGTAACATTGTCAATTTGAACTTAGGAATAATATTATAAAAATAACAAATAAAGGGATCAAATTATGCTTAACTAAAGTAAAGAGATTAAACATAAAATTTTATCATTGTAAAGGGACTAAAATCATTGTTAGACCTTTAACTTTAGCTTACCGTCTACTACGCCAATAGTAAAGACATCAAGCACGACATATATATATATATATATATATATAAAAGAAATAAAAGAGAATAAAACAGCTATACTTTGATATACTATATGTAAAAAATTTAGGGTAAACTACATTAATGACCACCATATTATTAGAAAAGTCGCGATTTGACCACTTTACTTTTTTTTCGAAGCAATTAAACCACTATACTATTAAATTGGATGCAATTTGACCACCATCCGTTAGAGGTTAACGGAAGGGTGACGTGGCAGTTAAAAAAACAAAGGTGTAATTACACATTTGGTCCTCATTACTTATATACTCTATTAATTTGGTCCTAATTTTAATTTAATAAAATAAATTAATTATTTGATGACACATGTCATCATCTTATTGGAGGACTTTAATTATTTTTATTTAATTTAATTAATTAATTCCCCCTCCAATCAGGTTGTGACACGTGTCACATGATTAGAGAAGGACAATTGAAATCAAAGAATTAGGGTTGGGGTGAATTGAACTTAGGTTGGAATGGTGGGAGGACACTGGCGTACCACTAGACCAAGCTTACTTTTGTGTTATAAAGTACCACATATAGTATATGTGGGAGACGTATAATATCACATATAGTATCACAAATACATTTTATGGATGGTCTGAGGGGGCTTTAAATTTTGCACCAACATACAAATATGAGTTAAATTCAGAGAAATACTACGGAGAAGATCCCAAGGTTGGGAGGCGTATTCCTGCATGGTATGGTTCAATAACATTATAAGATTTATGACCCATCCTTTGTTGTCTGTTTGACTGGTGATTTTTTTAATGCACATCTTCTTTCAGGTGCGATCGCATCCTTAAATACGGTAAAAGATTGAGGCAACTGAGTTATAGGAGGAGTGAGTTTACACTTTCTGATCATCGTCCTGTTACCGCCACATATATGGCAGAGGTTGAGGTATTTTGTCCAAAGAAACTACAGCGTGCTCTCATCTATACGAATGCTGAAATTGAAAACGAGGAAGATGAAGCAGAGGTTATTGATTACTGATGTGGAACGAGTCCCTTAGTCGGATCAGGTAAACGATCAATCACTTGACAAAGTGATGTTGGCTGCAGATAGTTATTAATTTATTGATGATGTAATGTGAGAGGATGAATGTTTGAAGTTGACAAGATCCTAGGAATATGGTAAGGAAAAAAGATTAAACATCGTTAAACGCAGTCCATGTTGCGGTAACGAGAATCTGTTTCTAGAAGAGCCATGAATTGGTATATATAGGTTGAATGGTGGTTAATATTTCCATCGAGAGTTTGTGTCTTATCCAATGTCTTAGGTCCAGGGTCTCTTCAGCAGTTACATATGCTTATATTTTCCCCCTTCCCTAAGCAAAAGGCTTTCTTTCTGTCTGATGCAGGATATGTTAATCGGGAGATCAAGATCGGATACTGATCTATTCCTGAGCCGTCGACGTCGAGGCTGGGGTGAGAGCTCCTATTACTCTTGATATTATTGCCTACACTAGATTCATTCATTTTTCATTTTTTGTTTTGCTGTGTAATTATAGTTTATGTTGCAATCATTGTATAAATGCATCAGTTTTAGCGGCTACACAAATATATTCAACATTCCCTAATTTTGTTACTTTCAATTTTCTAGGCACTAATAACAATATCAATATATACTATATGTGGTACTTAATAACACAAAAATAAGCTTGGCCTGGTGGCAAACTCGGTGTCTTCCCACCATTCCAACCCAGGTTTGATTCCCCCATCCCTAATTCTTTGATTTCAATTTTCCTTCTCCAATCATGTGACATGTGTCACAACCTGATTGGAAGGGGAATTAATTAAATTAAATTAAAATAATTAAAGTCCCCCAATAAGATGGTGACATGTGTCATTAAATAATTAATTTATTTTATTAAATTAAAATTAGAACCAAATTAATAGAGTGTATAAGTAACGAGGATCAACTGTGTAATTACACCTTTATTTTTTTAACTGCCATGTCACCCTTCCGTTAACCTCTAACGGCTGGTGGTCAAATTGCATCCAATTGAATAGTATGATGGTTTAATTGCTTCAAAAAAAAGTAAGGTGGTCAAATCGCGACTTTTCTAATAGTATGGTGGTCATTTATGTAATTTACCCAAAAATTTAAGGGTAAAGTATATCAATGGCCACCGAACTTTTAGAGCGCGTTTATTTTGGTCACCAAACTTTTTAAAATTTTATTTGGCTCACCCAACTTTTATATAAGTTTCATTTCAATCCCTCTCGTTAATTTTTGTTACAAAAGGATGACGTGGCCCATTAGTTCTTATTTTCTTATTAAAATAATATTATTTACTCATTTTCAGTTAATTATAATACTTGAAAAACATTCCTCCAATTTTTTTTGTTTAAAACCCTAAAAATCTAACACAGTGCTTGTTTTCTCCTATTTCATTCTATGTACAAAATGGAAGAAGAAAATTTTCTAACATGTTTTTGTGAAAGGAGAGTTGTCTTACGCACTGTTTGGACGAATAATAATACTGGAAGAATATTTTTTGAGTGTGTGAATCATGAGACTCGCTTTGAAAAAAGCTATAATTTTTTAGGTGGTATGACCCTTCTTTGAATCCACATTAAAGAGTTGTTATAGTTGGTTTATTAAAAAAGTTAGAGTCATGGAGAGGGGAAGAAGGTGTGAGCGAATCATTTGGCGTTTTATTTAGGGATTTTGTTGTACTTAATTTGGTTAAGTTATGTTATTTAGATTATATCGATTGAAATTTAAAGTTTAGGTTTGATGCAGGCGTCAGTGCTTAAGGTTTATTTTGGCAAGTTCAAATTTTGGTTTATCGTGGAATTTTAGATTAGGAAAAGCTTAGAATGATGAATTTAAATGTGAACTTTAATTTGCTTTTCTTCTCTATCAGTTTACTTTTCTTCTCAATATTAATTTGCATCCTTCGGATATAATGAATTTGCATCACGCGTATATGATTATTTAGAAAATAAATAGGTTATAATAAAAATGCAAAAAAATAAATTGTGTTGGAAATACAAGTAGACTAAGTCCATATGCTCAATTGAAAAAAAAAGAAATAAACTGTAATTTTATAATACTTTTATAAGAATACGCTAAATGAAAATAGATAAGCTATAATGAAAATGCAAATAATCTGCCAAATAACATAATAACTTTTTCTTTTATTGTCAATGATAATCAAAATGTAAAGTTTAATAATCAAAAGGTAGGTTTCAACCTTTTACTATTTCTCTTAAAGAGACCAAAATGTTTTCCAAAACAAAATATTATTTTTAACAATGACATCATAAACCTAAGTGCCACGACAAACACGACAAACAAAATAATAGTTGAAGGCATTCATACATATGGATCTGTTGATACAAAAAATTTGCACAAAAAATATTACTTAAAACCTAAATTCATCACTCCATCAATTGTTCTTTGATTTGAATCTGTCAGTTGATTCTTGTGAGTTTGAAAGCACATTTTTAGAGGAATTTGATTGCATTATCCATCTAATCACTTGTCGCGACCGTTTTTTAGACTCGTTTGTGAAAAAATAGCCCGACGATTTGGGTTTTAGAAATCGAGGTTTTTATTTTAATTTGATCTTGAAATTATGGGTTTTTCCATTTTTAATCAAATTTCCTTTATTTTCTTAAAAATCGTTTTGGAGTCGCCACCGGTCACTTTGGTAAACCGGTCACCATAAAAAGCGTACTAGAGATTCTTTCAGTAAAATTCGGGTTCAAAATCGGTTACGTGTAGGGAAGAGTTAGCACCCCTACAAATTCCCGTTATCGGTACCTTATTAATTTCACGTGAAATTTTAACATTTTGAACATTAATCTAAATTTAATTAAATCTTTAATTGTAAATTGGATTCCATTTCGAATGGGGATATCCTTTTGTAAGAAAATACATTTTGGACGAATATAAATTTTGAAACGTCCAAATACATTAGGACACTTCAATTTATATTCAAAATGTATCTCAACACAAAATGATTAATGCATGTCCAATTATTTTGTTGTCCATTTTAAGTAAACCCTAATTTAGGCTCCATTAATTTAATTAATTAAGATTCTATGAATATTATTATTTTTGAGCTTTTATGGTAACACCCAAATAATTGGACACTACACCCATTAGTCCCAAAAGTAACAATATTCCTAGTTTTGGTGTCACTAATTATTTAATCATATTTTCAATTTTATTTAAGCTAACTATGGGTGATTTTCATTTTCTATGTTTAAATGAAACATTGAATTTCTTACATAAATATTCCCTTGATTAACATCACATTACAATGTGATACTAGTCAACTTAGAATGTTTAAGCTTTATTCAATAATTCATTTATTTGTCTACAATATTCTCTCCTATTAAATTAATTAAATTTAATTAAAGCACTTAGTCCTAAAAGACTCTAATTTTATTATACTAGGTGAATTAAATCCTCCTAAGCAAGTATTCTATATGCATATTTAAAAAACATGCATACAAGATAGATTAAACAAATAAATTAAAATAATTAAACAATAACAATTAAACTGATTTTAGGACTCGATTGCATTAAATTGGAAATTGGAGAGTCAAAATACAAATGTTTGGTGACTAAATTGAAATAAGATACAAAGCTTGAGGATTAATATCAGGATTTGCCCAAAATAACAAAAGAAACGCGCAGATCCTATCGCCCGACCAGGCTTGTGCGCGCGGATCCTCTCATACTTGGGTCCCTAAACGACATCGTACAACCCTACCTATATAAGGCGCGAACCGAGTGTAACTCGATCATTTGGCCGAGTTGTACCCTCTCTCTACATTTCCCCCTCTCTCAACACTCTCTCTACCCAAACAGCCCGACCGTCGCTTCCAACTCCGTCCACCATCGCATCAACACTCCGAAAACCACGCTCCCCCGGCCGCCCGTCATAAGATGATTTCTGGCCGCCGGCCCGATCCCTAAAAATCTAAAAACATTAAATTTTCAAGCCTAAATCCCTAAATCTAACCCGGCTCGTCGGAGCTGCCCTCTTCCCCGGCCTAAAACTAAATTACCCGTTCCCGACGCTTACTTTTCGACTCCGACCACTCTTTTTCTTTTTCGATCTACTCTTCAAATCTGTTTTTTATTTGGATCTAACTTATTTATGTGTTTTTTGAAGGAATTAAAAGGATTGGAGGAGATATACCTCCGATGATGGAGACGATAAAGGTCCTACAACCTTGCATCAGCGTTTTTTCACGTTCTAACAGCGGCCTCTTCGGCTTCAGTGGTGATTTGCGACTCCAGTGTCTCGTCGGCTTCCCGATGGTGTCGCTTCAGTTACCCGGTGACGTTTCGGCTTTCCTCGACTGCAATCGAATCTTTACGGCGTCCCAGCGACAGCTAAAATGGCCGACGTCCTTTCGATCTCTGGCGATTCTTCCCTTTCTCGGTGTCGGTCCAGCTCCCAAGGTAAGCAATCTCTCTCTTTATTATTGTTAGTTAATAATAATTATTATTATTAATTGTGGAAAGTAATTATCAGGAGTTATTAATTCTAACAAAGCTTTCTCTCTCCTATTTATAGTGATGCACGAGAAGATGTCATCAAGGGGAGTTGATCCAAGTAAAGAATGAATGAACCAATGGTCGACTGCCACGTGTCCATAGAGTACCAGATTTAATCGGGAATTTTGTGTTTTCTTGGGCAAATTTGTGTTTCTTTGGTGAATATAGCTGTAAAATGGGCGAGAAATTAGCTGGATCCAATTGTAAAGACTTGGGCTTTGTAAAAACGGGCTTTATTGTAAGAATGGGTATTATGTAATGGACTTTGGACTATTTTTATGGACATTATTTATTTAATATGGACTTTTAATATCTATTTGTCTATTACCTATTTTTAGGTTTTATTTATAGAGAAAATATAGTATATATAAGGGTACCCGGATGAAATTCGGGTATTACAGCTGGCCCTCTTTGCTCATTGTTGTGGAACAGGAATAGGGCAAAGACTAAAAAGACACGAATTTTGTCTGAACCATTTGCTCATGGAATCTTGAAGTTGTTCTTCTGATTATGAAATTCTTCAATCCTCTATCAAACCATAGAGTTTGAAGCTGTTCTTCTCATTATGAAATTATTCATCTTCTAGGTTTTGGAATTAATCCTTGAAATTCTTCATTTTCCGAGGTCTGAAGTTGTTCTTCTTATTATGAAATTCTTCATTCCTCACTCTTTGCTGGTCCACATTTTTGTAAAGGCGTCGAATAAGCAAGCTCTTCTCATTATGAGCTTCCTCATTTTCAAAAGGGCGAACTCTTCTCGTTAGGAGTTCTTCATTATTCTAGGAAACATGGATTTGTCTCTCTGCAAAGGCGTCGAATAAGCAAGCTCTTCTCATTGGGAGCTTCCTCATTCTTCAAACAGCGAACTCTTCTCATTAGGAGTTTTGTCTTTGCTGAGTGAACTCTTTACATTTGGAATTCTATCTTTGTCAGGGTGGACTCTTCTCATTAGGAGTTTTGTCTTTGCTGAGTGAACTATTTACATTTGGAATTCTATCTTTGTCAGGGTGGACTCTTCTCATTAGGAATCTTTTCTTTGCTAGGAGAACTCTTCTCATTTTGAGTTCTTCTTTGCCAGGCGGATTCTTCTCATTATGAACCCTTCTTTGATGGGGCGAACTCTTCTCATTAGGAATCCTTCTTTGCTGGGGAGGATTCTTCTTATTAGGAACCCTTCTTTGTTGGGGCAGATTCTTCTCATTAGGAACCCTTTTTTGCTGGGCGAACTCTTCTCATTAGGAGCTCACCATTCCTGCAAAAAGAAATATCATCAATTAATAAGGATTATTCTTGGTGTAATATGAGATATCTTCAATTTTCCACTTGAAGCATTTGAGTCTTTAAAGTCACAGCTTTTCTGCTTATGGTGTCTTGATTTTTCAATTTGAAACTCGTGTTTGATCTCTTGTTGCATTCTCTGTTGGTCTATCTCTTTCTACACTCAGAAATTGCATGATCAGTTAAACTACTAATCTTCTTCATTTGATCTCAAAGTCGATCCATCTTGTTTTCCATTCTCTCTTTTTCTAATTGGTAACCCAAGAGGTTAAAATCTTTGTCGGGATCTACCTCTTCAAACGGATTGCTGAGATCCACTTCTTCAAATATGTTGAAATCTTTACCAAGATCCGTCTCTATAAACGAAATGTCTCTGCCTCTATAAACAGAGTGTGTTGAGATTTGTCTCTGCAAACGGTATAATTCTGCCCCTGTAAACGGAATAACATGGGATCCGTTTCTAGGAAAAAACTGAAACTTTCTGCCAAAGATATCTCCATCTTTCAATCTAAAACTCATATCAAGTCTCTTGTTTCTTTCTATATAAGTTCGTCTCTTTCTACTGCATGTGACCTGCACATGTCAAATCCATTATTATCTCTCCAACATTAACTATAGAGCAAATTTGCAACCTGAACTCTAAAATTTTGAATAGTTAAATTGTGCATCTTTCTCATTTGATCATAAGGTTGATCTTTCTCGTGCATCTTTCTTGGCAGCATGAACCATTTTGTTTTTTTCTCTCTCCCTTTTTTTTCTTATTTTAAACTAAGGCCCCAGAAAATCAATCTCTATATCAATACCATGCCGCAACTGTCTTACTGTGACGCCATCTAGAAAGTTCTCATCATTTCTGGAGATGTCTGGAAGATTTGAAATCACGCTGCCCGAAGGATTCAGAGTTGTAATACACTTCCTTTCATGCGCAAACAATCAACTATTTCTACAGAGATCTGCTTCTTCAATCGAATTGGAATCTTGCTAATATCCGCCTCTTCAAACGGATTGAAATCTTTGTTGTGATTCGCCTCTTGTAACGGGTTGAAATCTTTGCTTCACGAAAACGTGATTGGAATCTTCGCTAGTCTTTGCTGGATCAATTTCTTCAATCTCGAAGTTACAAATTGAAATCTTTATGTGTTCTTTATTGATTCTTGTAAATTCCACTTGGATGGATTCTAATCTTCTTTGCTTCTCCGTTAAGTTTATTCTTCAGTTGTAATGGTGCCTCATCTCTTAAGATTGTTCTTATCATGGCTTTCTTTGCTTGGTATTCTTGAGCTTGATCTGAAACTCTTGTTTTCTTCATGCCCCGACAAAATTTGCCCCAGAATCTTATTGTTGGGCTCTTATTCTTTTAGAGCAAATCTTGACTTCTTTAGTGATCGAATTCTCTTTAGGCTCTGCATTCTTCCTTTTTCATCTTGATATGCACTCTTTTGTACAATGATGCCCTAGTAATCCCTTTGTTTCTGATACGTAGAATTTGTCCATCTTTCATCATTTTAGGTGAGCAAATGCCTCAGGTCCCTGAACTTTCTTCCAATCCCCATACTTTCTCAAAGTCCCTGTACTTTCTTCAGGTTCATTCTTTAATCTTGATCAAAGCTCAAGGTAAGAACTTACTTCATGTCCCTAAACTTTCTAACATATGCATTATTTCCTTGATATATTAATGAAAACTGGTGCATGTACGAGCTTCCTTCTTTTGTAATGTCGATTCTGCAAAAATGAATAACATCAGTTAATAAAATTCTTCCTGGAGTAATGTGAAATATCTTCAATTTTCTGCTTGATGCTCCAAGATTTTTAGAATCACGACTCATTCTGACTAAAGTATCTCGATCTTTTAGTCTGAAACTCGTGTAAGGTCTCTTGCTTCTCTTCCTTTGTTGTTCGATCCATTCTACGCTTGGAGCATATATTACTGGGTCTAATCCTCTAGTCTTGAAGCCGAATGTTGAAATCTTTTCTTGTTTCTTGTTGGTCTTGGTAGATTCTTGCCAAAAAAATGCAAAAATGCTTTGAATGTATGAGTTAGCATGCTCCTATCTAATGGATGCCTAACTATATGATGCATGAATGTTGTTAATTGAGGACCATTTAGGTGAGCTTTCATCTTCAGGGAAGCTCAAAAATTTCTCGCTTCATTTTTCGAAAACTCTTTTGTTGCCAAGGTAACCTATCTCACACTCAGATTCAATCTTCACGATCTCTACTTTTTTGCTCTAAAGAGTCTTTTCAGGTTTTCACTTTGGTTTGATTTTTTCAAAGCGACTCTGCAGGTTTTCACTTTGTTTTTTTTCTTTTCTTCTTTTTCTCTCAAGGCCCCCTTTTGGATTTTCACCTTGGTTCTTTTTTCTTTCTTCCTTTTTTTCCATTCTTTTTTAACTCAAATTGATTTCATCAATATCTCAACAATTGACAATTCAAATTTCCTTTTCCAAAGAAGGAACGTGGGGCTGTAAATCTAAGAAGCTGATGATCAATATCTAAGAATCTGATTCACACTTCATAAACTATCCCAACTGAGATGCTGCCAAAAATAGCAAATAAGAGCGACGACAGGGATGACAATAGTGTTCCTTTGATACACATAGGACAGAGAATGGACAATTTCCTGCAGATCATCAGCCGAAAAGCCAACTTGATCCAAGAAGACATGATAATGTGTTGGCTTTGTGGTTTCGATCATCCCAACAGAGATAAAAATCATTGTTCTTCGGGTGACAAACTTTGTTGTAAATATCATTTCCAGGTTGCACATTGTATGGAGACCCATTTTTGTGTATTTGTTGGCGTGGGATTCAACTCTATGTTCACTTTATACTCTCTTCTTTACTATCTAGGAATCATGGTTCCTAACAGAGACCATCACCTTTGGAACATAACACATTCTTCTAGACTGCTCTTTGTAGTACTGCCCCGCTCTTGAATTCAACTGTCATCTTTCCTCACTTTAACATTCACAAAGCCTTCTTGTCTTGTAGTGCCTCAGGGGTAATGATATTTGCTTTTATGAATCTTTAACTGACTGAACTTGCTGTAGCTTTTGCACCCAATAATGGTCTACGCTCTCTCTTTGCCCCAAGGTCGTCTGTGTATCTTTCTTGTAGCTTTGTTTAAATATTTCTGACACTTAAAGTTGTGCCCTTTCCTCGTAATAATTTTTCATCATTAACCAAGTATCGAGGTCACCTCCTGTTCTGCCTGTACTTAAAGGATTAGTACATCATAATAATACCCATGAAATCCTTTGCTTTTCTTTAATCAATTTATATGCAGGATGCTTGTTGAAACGATAAGTGAAAGGCTCAAAATATTATCTCATTAAATCGGAAAAATTTGATAAGTCATGGCAAACAAAAGAAAAAAAAAACAAAATTAGGCCCTAGAATATTAAGTGCAAGAGTGCCCTCGAACCAAATTGACAAAGATCAACTCCAATGTGACCCTTCCACTTTATTCGACTTCCGAGAGAAACATTCCCATATTCCTAATTCTATCCCGTTTAAGTGGCACTCTTTGCCTCACTAACTCACCAACCCAATCCTTCCCTCTTTTATGATCTCAATCAAGCATTAGAAGTCTGAAAATCCTTGAAGAAATATTAACCCTGATAAGCGAGATGTATTTTGAAGACAAACTCCTCTTACTCCAATACCCGTATATGATCAAAATAGTCTTTTGAGGCTTGTAATGGGGCTATGGCTCACGGCTATGAAAGAAATGATATGTAGGCTCAAAAAATATTTAAGGGTAATGAAACCAAGGATCATTTCTTCCAAGTGAAATCTTATTTCTGTGCTCCTTGACCTGAACATGCTTGGATGAAATACTCTTTTTCTTTTCCTTTCCTTTCTTTTTTCTTTTTTTCTTTTTTGTGGATCGCTCTAGACTGCCAATTTCTAGGTTTTCACCCTAGAGTTCATTTCCTTTCGTTGAATTCAAAAGTGATCAATCCTCCACTTCTCCTTTAGATAGATATTTATTTGAATAGAAGATCTCACATTTTTCGCTTGCTTTTCTTGCACTTTTTCAACTTTGTGCTTTCTCTTTTCAACTGCTTCAATTTTTACGTCAACAATCTTCAACTTGATTTAGTTGATTCGTTGAACTTTCCACTGTTTTCTTTTTCTTTTCTTTCTTTTTTTCTTCTTCTTTCTCTTTCTCTTTTTCATTCTTTCTTTCTTTTTTTTTGACTTTCCTTTTTTTCTCTTTTTTTGACTTGATTCTGAATATTTGTCTTCATTCAATTTGCCTTTCTTTCTCTTGTACTCAAATCATCCATTTTTGTTTCTTGCCCCTGATTCTTAAGGCGTCACTATCATAGCATGATCAAGACCAAATATCTTTCACTTGCAGACAAACTTTCATCCTCTTTGCTCCTAGTGCAGAGGTGATCCTTGGTTTGGGTTGAATCGAAAGAAAATCATTAGGCTCAAAGGGGACAACAAATGATATTTTTCTTATTTTCTTTCTTTGTGAAGGGAGATGAAGGAATGCCAAATTTCCTCCCATATACAGATATCTTCGAAGAAAAGCAACCATCAAGTGGTAGAAGTTTTGGGTTATCACTTCATTCAAGGACCTTAGTCAACAACACCTAAGAGGAAAATTCACTCATATTTTATATTTGGGATTCTCCCGCGATTCCTAAACACTCATTAATGTCTTCTCGTTGGCCTAAATAACTTGGAAGAGAGCCACATTTCGAAATTGATCTCTGAATTTGATTCTTGGTCACTCTTGCCATTAATATTTAGGGACCTGATAAAAAATGATAAAGAAGATATATACATATATGTATGGGAGAACAAAAACTAACCCATAACAAAGAATAAATGAATTATTAAAAGAATCAAAGAATGTAAAAATGTTTGCCATTTGAGAAATATTATGTAGGAAACAAGCATCGTAAACAAATAAACTGATTAACCTCCCTTACAAAGGACCCCCAATGCTCGCGGGCAAAAGCGATTGGGATGGTTTAGGGTATTATTCTGCAACGGTCCTAAAAGTGCAGACATATCTCCTGCGGTCAAACTGTCAATCGTTGGTCAAGGAAAACCTAAGTGAATTTCAGCCACTTCAATTCTATCATCATTTCTTCATTTATATTCCTCTTCCAGCACAAAGACATCCCCTTTTTCTGCTCATGTTATGATATTATCATCGAATCTTGAAGTAAGACCATTCTGCTTATAAGTTTCCTTGTTTCTTCAATCAATTGCTCGATTTTTCCATGGAGTGTTCAATCATTTGCATGTGGAAATTGACAACTTCCCTTGGCCGGCGTTTTGATGAACTTTGCTTTTCAAGATGTTGACTGGATGTGTTGAAGCTTTTAATGGGCATGTCTCCTTAGGGTTTCTTCCTTGACGGCTACTAATTCTCAATTAGTTTCACCTTGCTTTTCCTTGTCTTTCTTTTCTTGATGCCTTTTCAGCATTCAATTTCCAGGCAACCCAATCACATTCGCTCCGATTAGGTGACTACATCTTGAATCTTAATGAACTAACCTTTCAATGTCGGCCTCCAAAACCCTTGGTTCAGAAAGTTTTGACCTTGTCCCTTGAAAGTGACACAGTCTTCAATATCATAGTCATGAACTCCATTATAATCTTGTCAAAGATTTCCGTTGATGTAACAGCTTGAATGGCAAGGCTCTGAAGATTTAAAATAATGCTGTGAAGCCTCAAGCAATTTGAAGTACAACTCACAACAAGAGACATGAATAAGATCTGGTTTAGTCTTCGATCGTCCACTAACACGAGCACCTTAAGCATTTGACTTTGGAGTATTCTTTAGTAAAGAAAAACTTTGAGGAGGTAAATGTTCAAACATAATTCTGATTCTTATTGAGCCTGAACTGTAGCAGATGAACTTCAGAAGCTCTTTTGGGTTCTGCCCTTCCATTTTTTATCTTAATTCTTCCAGCAGGTAATGGTCTTTTGTAGAATCAAGGTTCTTCGTTCTCAAATCATAAATGCTCATTTCTAATGAAATCACTAAAGATGTTTCATAATCATACCCTGAAAAGACTTGTAAAATTTCGGGGAACTGTCATCTACATGAGGTTGGGCATCAAATCTGAGTACGACATTGACACGTCATTTTTTTGACCTGACTTTATTGACCCGAGTATACTTCTTCTTTTTACCTTGATTTCTGCCATTTATTCCGTCTTCTTCTTTTTTGACCTTTTACTCTTTTTATTTTTTTCTCTCTTTTTTTTTCTAACTTTTTCTTTTTGATTTTCCTTTTTTTTCTTTCCAAAATTCGTCTTTTTTCCTCTTTTTTAGGAGGAATCATTTCAAACTGAACCCTTGTGTGATCCGTAATACTTGTTAGCTTTTCCACATCAGTACTTCTATCTCAAACACTTTTTTTCTACTTCCCTGGTTTCTCAAATTACAAATTGGTTATGAGACTTGCTACCCTAGCGATCCTCAACGACTTTCTAAGATTGCTCAAACTTTCAAGCATATTACCCATGTTTATAAAAATATTGGTTTTCAACTTTCACACTATTATTTAAAAATAATGCAATATAATCAAAATGTAATTATTATTATTATTATTTTAAAAAATGATGTTATTTGAAAAAATGCGATGAATGCAAACGATGCATGAATGCACGAGGTATCGATTTTAAGGACTAGTCTTTAGAACAACATCCATTAGCCAAAATGTCGAATACAAGAAATAGATAATTTGATTATAAAGATCACCTTGCCCTCATTCCTAGGTTAATCACTTCTTTCTGCTTCCGAGTCAGTGTCTGTCCTAGCTTGGTGCTGATGTCAAGGTGTTGTTACAGGCTCGTGGCTTCAATGGATAAAATCTGCATGAATTGAGCACGACTCCCCTCGCATGGCTTTTGAACTTGATCATTTGATGACTCTGCCTTTAAATAGTCTAGATGGCGATCTAAAATTTGCAATTCAGTTCATTGTCCTCCACTTGTAGTGCCCCTTGTAAACATGTTTTAAAAAATATTGTAGGGCACTTTGCAATTTTGTGACATTCCTTCTCAGCTCTTCACTTGCTAAATATTGACTCTTTCTCTTATCGCACCTTTTCAATAGCTTTCTCCAACTATGAGACTTGCGATGAAAACTTTAAATTCAAAGCTTACTCTTTTTCTGATGCATGTTTGATCCAGCTAATGAAAATAGTAGGTAATTAAAAACAAAACAATTAATTGAAATACTCACAAGGATTTTTGGTATTCTGTTAGCTAATAGTGCAGTGGATGGTGGTGCAAAAGTTGAAAACGATGGATGTGCTGGAGGTGCTGAAAGTACAGTAAATGGTGGTGCAGCAGTTGAAAATGGTGGGTGTGCTGGAGGTGCAGTGTATGGAGGTGCAACAGTTGAAAATGATGGTCTTGCTTGAGGTGTAGTGACTGGTGATGCAACAGTTGAGGATGATGGGTGTGTTTGAGGTGTTGTAATTGCAAAAGATCAATGTGTTTCAGCCATTGGTGTATTGAGCATGCTATTGCCTCTAACTTGACCTCTTCATGACCTTATATTATGCCCTAGTTTTTAAAATTTACTGCACTTAATTTCTAAAGTCCTCTGTCTCTTAATAGGACCATTGTCTTGCTCATCAACAGCCTTTCTTCTATTTTTAGGTCTACCAGTTGGCCTCCTTTGAATTGGGGGAAGGATTGGAAGTGATTCCATTTCTGGAATTTGTTCCCACTGATTTGCTCCTCTAATAGGGAAGATATAGTTGGATTAAAGGCTAATAAGAACTTTCCTATGGTAGCATGGGTCAACATAGTCCTTTGGCCTCAAAATTTAGTGATGATGGATGCTTTCTCAAGGGATACTATCAAGGTTACTTGTTGGATGTTGTGGGAATTGATGCAAATGATTGCATTTATCCCATAGCAGTGGTAGTTGTTGAAGCTGAGACCCGTGATCGTTGGTGTTTGTTCCTACATCTGTTTGTAAAAAAACTTGGGCATAGTCAACTCTTAAAAAATAAAGAAACAAAATATGAAACCAAAACAAAATAAACCAATAAAGTATAACAAAAAACACTTAAAAATTAATTTAGGAATAATAACTTACCGTTAATCACAGTAGACTTGCCCTTTGCTCGACTAGTTTCAACTATTTTTGTTCCAACAGTTGTAACACCCCTGTTTTGGGGTTAGGAGTTAGTCGTGTTAGTTGGTTCGAGTCGGTAAAATCAATTTTAATCAAATTGACCTTGGTTTTGATTTAAATGAGATTTAAATAAAAATGAGTGGCCATTTTGGTAATTTAGCCAAAACAAAAAGGTAGACAACCTTTTTGAAATCAAAAGAAAAAAAAGGCCATCATCTTTCCTCCCCTCTTTCATTTCACTGTGGGAATAAAAACTAAACCCTCCCAAACCCCTAACCACTATTCCATTCAATCTCCCCTTTGATTCAAAGGCATTTTCAAAGGTAATATCATATTTACACTCTCCTCATCATCCTCTTCATTTACCTAGTCTTAGAATTGAAAACTACAATCTTTTGAAATTTCAAGTTTAAAGAAAGTTTGAATTTTTAATGGGTTTTACATTTGATTTTGGTTTGTTAAGTTGGGTTTTAGTTTAATCTCATCATAATACACATAATATCTTGAAATGGTTGATTTTGGGTGAAAACTCGAAGTGGGTCTTTGGGACCATTTTTGAGGTGTCTAAAATTGAATTTTTGTTGAGTTTTAGGGTTGGGTTGAAGGGCTGATGGTTTAGGGATATTAGGGGAATGTTTTGGAACCTTTTAGATGTCTTTTGGGTGCTTGAAATCATGGTTTTCTGCTGGGTAATAAGGGATCACGAAAATTGGAAGTTTGGTGAGTGAATGGGTTTGAAATTGGTGAAGTTTGGCTTGTGTTGTGAGTGGGGTTTGTGACTGAAATTTAGCATTGATTTGTGAGTAATGGTTGTGTTTTGATTGGCTAGAAACAAGAGGAGACATCGTAGAAGCATCGGGACCGAACCCGGGAATTTAGGAGGCTTGCTTGCTTGCTTGGTTTGCTAAGGAAGGGTGGTGAGTAAAACTTTAAATTTGTTTTAAAGTTGGTTCAAGTGTGTGTAGTGGATGTGTTGGAATGAGCTTGGTAGGCCATTCCTAGGTGAGAGTTAAATTGGTAGTTTAACTCCTTGATTGTTATTGATGCTTATTATGCCATTGCCTATTTGATATTGTGAATTATGGATTGACTTGTATGTGTGTACCTTGCCATGTGTATGCGATGAAAATGTGATATAATTGGTGGATGTGTGATGTGGTTAAAGAAATTGGCACTAATTAACTAACCGGGTGTAAATGATCGATCATTAGGATTAGTGTGCACACAATTGAGTCAAAACGTGCGTGGCCTTGATGGCGTTGAGTCATCTAGGAGGAGTACGGTGATGTAATATTCCACCAGAAATTTATTTATATTCTACGTGGTGATGAGTGGAATCCCATCCGTAGGGCATGTGGTGATGAGTGGAATCCCGCCCATGCACGGTCCGGTGATGAGTGTAATCCCACCGAGGTAATGTTGTTGTTGAGAGTAAATTCGCACATCTGGGTAAACTAATAGTGGCCAATGAACATGCTCTTATAATTATGATGTTGTAATGTTGTGTTATATTGTTGAGCTTAGTATGATGTGAGATGCCATATTATGACTCTTGAAAGACTAGCTAGGTTGCCTTGTTGATACCTATATATGTTGTGTGTGATGTTAAGGATTTGCATGCTTGGACCCTACATTGTTGTTGTTTTTGATTTTAGAGCATCCTCACTAAGCTTCAAGCCTACGCTCTCATTTTCAACAATGCAGATCATTAGCGTGGTGTTAGCAAGGAGCAAAGCGAAGGGGATTTCCAAGTGTAGTTGCTCAAGTATGATTTAGTAATTAATGTGGTAGTTTAGCAATGGGGCTATTATGTGTTTTGTATGAGCATTGTTTGACTCATAAGTGTTGTTGAATGCCTATGTTTGGCTTGATTTTGTAAACCATATTATGCCTTGATGAATGCTTAAGTGGATGAAGCCATGCTTAGATGTTTAGGTTGCTTCGGTTGTATTTGCAAACCTCATATGTGATAACTTCTGCCTTATGGCTTTTTGAGCTCTTAAGTATGCCCTTTTTATGAAATATCGCCCTTTGTGTGAATGCCATGTATGGATGCCTCATCTTATGCCTTGTGTGATTTGGGTATGTTTTTCCATAGGATCCATGCCTCTAGAATATGCTTGTGAGTGAAGTATGTTTCGTGGAGTTGTTTAGTGCTTTTGGGATTGATTAGAGATGTTTAAAGATAGTTTTGGGAAATTGCAGACAGCTAGTGTTTCGAAACGGGCTAAGCTGTTTCGGAACGGGTATGGCTCCAGGGACTCCGTATCGGAACTCGTTTCGATACGGTTTGGCCACTGTGAACCCCTATTTCGAAACAAGTTTTGAAACACTTTGGCTACTGGAGGTGCCTGTTTCGAAACAAGTATCGAAACGCCTAGGCAGAATTAGGGCCCTGTTCCGAAACGGGGTGGATGCGTTTCGGTACGGGTACCTGGCTTTTTAAACTAGAGCCCGTGTTTCGAAACGGGTGACGACTGTTTCGAAACGGGTAGCTGGAAATGGGTTTTGGACATCTCTAATGGGTCTCAAAGGTTGGGCTTAGGCCCGATTTGTTGTAGGGCTTTTTGTGGGCCTCGTTTTCCGCTATCGTGATCACTTAGGTAATTAAGTGCCTCTAAACAAGACGTAAAATAAACAAAAACAAAATTAGGGTCGCTAACTAAGGTGGAACCTTCACGGGTTTCATGTCGATTTTCCCCGTGTAGCCTACTCGAACCGGTCAGCCGACCAGACCGAGGCGAGGTGGTTACATTTGTTGGTATCAGAGCATGAGGTTACCGAGACCTCGGGCAGGTAAGTGAGGTAAGCTCGGTGTGCTAAGTACTTGTATTGCTTGGTGTATGCTTTGCCATGAAATCTCGTTGTTTGATTATTTGTATGATGATTTGAAGCATGAATTGTTGAGTTAGGTGTTGAGTCGAGTGCCCATTGCTACTATTACTTAATTTAAAAAGGTTTTTGTAAATGAAGTACTTGAGCACTGTTGGACCCTTGCTTTTGCTAACGTAATCCTTATATGTTTGTTGTTGTAGTTATTATCTTGCTAGCTGTATCATGAGACCACGTGGGAGGCCTAGGATGGTTCGACCGGAACCAAGGGCAGCGGCTCCAGGAGTTGAGCCAGTAGTTAGAGTTGAGGCTCAAGTGGAGAGCCTGTGGTTGGAGTTGGAGTTCCTCCACCACCACCACCTCCTCCGCCAGGAGTAGGAGGCGAGGCCGGGGCCGAAAGAGAGGGACCTCAGGGAGGCCAAGGTGGCCAAGGTCCGGCTGGAATAGACTTAGCTCATTTGGTTCAGGCGATAGCCGGGGCTTTTCAGGCTGCAGTAGCTGGAGGTCAGGCAGCGGCACATCATCAAGGAGAGGGCACTGGTTTGCCGTTAGAAAGGTTCTGTGGTCTAGGGACTGAAGAGTTCAGAGGGTCTACCCCTGAGAGATCCGAGTTGTGGTTTGAGAAGACCGTCCGTATCCTCGCACAGATGGGATATACCGGAGAGCGCAAGCTAGGGTGTGTTGAGTCTTTGCTTCAGGGTGATGCCTACACTTGGTGGGTCACCATTACTGCGGGTATGGAATAGGCTGAGATCACTTCGGAGTTCTTCGAGTCAGCATTCCGTAAGAAGTATCTGGGTCTGCGATATCTCGATGAGAGGAAGAGGGAGTTTATGGCCTTACTTCAGGGGAGTATGTCTGTGACCGACTATGAGATTCGATTTGTTAGGCTAAGTCAGTATGCATCTGAGCTTGTTCCTAGTGAGGTGGAACGTTGTAACCGTTTCCGTTATGGGTTGAATGAAGAAATCAAGAGGTATACTCTAGCTTCAGACTACACTGATTTCGACGTCTTGGTCGCGAGGGCCAAGAACTTAGAGCATAGTTTGGGCTTGACCAAACGATCTAGTGGCTCTAGTTCCAGCAAGAGATCTAGTGACTTTGATAGAGGTGATGCCAAGAGGCATCGGGACAACCGGCACCATTATGACCATAGGCGTGGTGGAGGTAACCACGGTAGAGGCCAACAGGGCCAGAGGGCTGGTGGGAAGTTGCCCACATGTGCTACTTGCGGGAGGAACCACACCGGTGAGTGTTGGGGGGAATTTCCACTCGTGTTGGAGTTGTGGAGCTAGGGATCATATTAGGCGTGACTGTCCACATCAGGTGGGGCAGGCACCAGCTCAGGCTCCTGCTAGAGCCAAAGACTTTCAGAGAGGCCGTGGGCACGGTAGAGGTAACTTCCAGCCGAGAAATGATGGCCAGAGGAACATAGCACATGTAGTTGCAGTCCAGCCGGAGGGCGGAGGTCAGGCCATAGTTTACGCTCAGCGTGGGATCAGTATGACACAGATGTGATCGTAGGTAACTTCTCGATACAATCTTTGGGTTTGCTTTCTTTGATTGACTCCGGGTCTACGCATTCTTATATTCCGAGTGAGCATGCACAGTCGTTGAATTTGCCTTGTGAAATGTTAGAGGTAGGAGTTAGTGTTACTAGTTCCTTTGGGGACACCGTAGTAGTTAGAAAGATGTATAGAAGGTGTCCGTTGATGGTTCAGGGACATGTGTTTCCAGTGGATATGATGGAGCTACCTTTTTATGGTTTTGATGTAATTCTGGGAATGGACTGGCTCACTGAGCATAGAGCTAGGATAGACTTTGAAACTAAGAGTATTTCTTTGAGGCTCACAAATGATTATGAGATAGTAGTGGTGGGTGAGAACGTGAAGTTCTTGTCCAATGTAGTTTCAGTCTTAAAGGCTAAGAGATTAGTTGAGATGGGTTGCGAAGCCTACTTGGCCTATGTGATGAACCCTAACATGAGTGAGGTTAGATCTCAAGACATCCGGACAGTGTGTGACTTTCCTAGTGTGTTTCCGGAAGAGTTTCCAGGGTTACCACCGGATAGAGAGGTGGACTTCACTATTGAGACTTATTCTGATTCAGCTCCTGTTTCGATTGCTCCGTATCGCATGGCACCGAAAGAACTGAAAGAGTTGAAGACTCAGTTGCAAGAGTTGACAGATAGAGGCTTTATCCGACCTAGTTCTTCACCTTGGGGTGCACCGGTTTTGTTTGTAAAGAAGAAAGATGGAAACATGAGAATGTGTATAGATTACAGACAGTTGAATCAGTTAACAGTGAAGAATAAGTATCCATTGCCTAGAATCGATGATTTGTTTGACCAGTTGAGAGGGGTATCCATCTTTTCGAAGATTGACTTGAGATCAGGTTACTATCAACTAAAGGTGAGAGAGGTTGATGTACCGAAGACGGCCTTTAGAACTAGGTATGGTCACTATGAGTTTTTAGTCATGCCTTTTGGGTTGACTAACGCACCGGCTGCCTTCATGGATATGATGAATCGGATTTTTCATCAGTACCTAGATCAGTTTGTGGTTGTTTTTATAGATGACATCTTGGTGTATTCGCGGACTGAAGAAGACCTTGACCGACACTTGAGACTAGTTTTGAAGACTTTGCTGGATAATCAGTTGTATGCGAAGTTGAGCAAGTGTGAGTTCTGGATCCGAGAGGTAGTCTTCCTAGGGCACGTAGTGTCTGCTGGTGGGATTAGAGTTGATCCGAAGAAAATAGAGGCCATTGTTGAATGGAAGCAACCGAAGTCTGTAACAGAGGTACGTAGCTTTCTAGGCTTAGCTGGATACTATAGAAGATTCGTAGAAGGTTTCTCTAAGTTAGCCGCTCCATTAACACAGTTACTTCAGAAGAGTGTTCAGTTTGAGTGGACAGATGCAAGACAGAGAGCCTTTGAGAAATTGAAGGAAGCTTTGACCCAAGCACCGATCTTGATTCAGCCAGAGTCTGGGAAAGACTATGTAGTTTACAGTGATGCTTCCTATGTAGGCCTAGGTTGTGTTCTCATGCAAGACAAAAGAGTGGTGGCTTAAGCCTCAAGACAGTTGAAGACTCATGAGCGCAACTATCCGACCCATGACATAGAGCTAGCTGCAGTTGTGTTTGCCCTGAAGATTTGGAGATATTATTTGTACGGTGAGAGGTGCACATTGTACACGGATCACAAGAGTTTGAAGTACATCATGACTCAGCGAGATTTGAATCTCAAACAGCGTAGGTGGTTAGAGTTGCTAAAAGACTATGATCTTACCATTGAGTACCATCCGGGTAAGGCCAATGTAGTGGCTGATGCTTTGAGTAAAAGATAGCCGTAGACTTGAGAGCCATGTTTGCTAGATTGAGCTTGTCCGGAGATGGTGGCTTGGTAGCCGAGCTTCAGGTTAGACCTACCCTAGGTCAGTTGATTAGAGAGAAGCAGCTCTTAGATAGATCTTTGGCACCTCATGTGCAAGATATAGCCGAAGGTAGATCTTCATACTACAGTTTCAGTGCCGATGGGGTTTTGTGTTTCAAAAATAGGATAGTTGTACCAGAAGACAGTGACTTGAGACGTACGATTCTGACTGAAGCACGCAGTAGTCCATTTGCTATGCATCCTGGAAGTACGAAGATGTATCGCGATTTGAAGAATGAGTACTTTTGGGTTGGTTTGAAGAGAGATGTGGCTGACTACGTGAGTAAGTGTATGGTGTGTCAGAGAGTGAAGGCGGAACATCAGGTTCCCTCAGGTTTGTTGCAACCGTTGAGAATTCCGGAATGGAAATGGGAGAATATTACCATGGATTTTGTTTCGGGTTTGCCGTTGACTCCTACGAAGAAGAACTTAGTTTGAGTTATAATAGATCGTTTTACGAAGTGTGCTCACTTCTTGGCAGTCAATACCACTTATACTTTAGATAGATTAGCCGATTTGTACATTGGTGAGATTGTTAGACTGCATGGTGTGCCAAAGTCTATTGTGTCCGATAAAGATCTGAGGTTTACAGCTCAATTTTGGGAGTGTCTGCTTACACCTTTGGGTACCCGTTTGAATTTCAGCACGTCTTATCATCCTCAGTCAGATGGTCAGTCAGAGGGAGTTATACAGATCTTAGAGGATATGTTGCGTTGTTGCATCATTGATTTTCAGGGTACATGGGAGAAGCATTTGCCTCTAGTTGAGTTTGCTTACAATAATAGTTTTCAGTCGAGCATTCAGATGGCACCGTATGAGGCCTTGTATGGTAGGAAGTGTAGAACTCCAGTTTGTTGGGCCGAAGTGGGACATAAGTTGTTACCTATGCCGGATTTTCTCAAGGGGACAACTGACAAGGTGAAATTGATTTGCGATTGATTGAAGGCTGCTTCGGATAGGCAGAAGTCCTATGCCGACTTGAAGAGGAAGGAAGTTGAGTTCTCAGTGGGTGAGAAGGTATTCTTGAAAGTGTCTCTGTGGAAGAAAGTAAAGAGATTTGGCCGAAAGGGGAAGTTGAGTCCGAGGTACATAGGACCGTATGAGATTGTGAAGAGGGTTGGTCCAGTTGCTTATCAGTTGCGTTTGCCATCCGAGCTAGAGAAGATACACGATGTATTTCATGTTTCGATGCTCTCTTAGCTTCCTTGTTGCCCTCAAACACTTCAATTATCTGCATTATTTGTTCAAGAGAGAGAGCGTAAGCACATTTGCTTAGTGAGGCATGCTCTAAAGAAAACAACACAAAAATGCATTTTAGAAAACACTTTCAACAAAGCTTTCTATACACATGCTCAACTCTTTTCATGCAACCTTGCATAAATAACAAGCATCTCATGCTTCAATACAATCAATACAACATATTGGCTTTCAAGTGATAATTCACAACCATTTACAACTCAAAACACAATCGGATACGCGGATTACAAGCGTTGTCCCACACGCTTCATACACACTACCGAACAACATAAGGTGGAATTTAACGGTACAATCACAACCCCTCAACACCCGTGATGGAGTTTAACGGTACAATCACAACCCCTCCACATCACTCATCGGTAGTTGTATAATTCCACTAACGAGTACACGGGACACATAACACAAGATCCACACACGGACTTTTAACCACCGTTGTGATCTTACCTTACTCGTTAGTGTACTTGGATGGAGTTTACGGTACAATTACAACCCCTCAACATCCAAGTCGACTTTATTCACGGTGCACCCAATCCTATAGCCGGCTAACTATATCCGATTCAAGTACTTTAAAACCATTACATCACTTGCCAATATACACCATTTATCATCAACAATTCACTGCTTTAAAGCATTAATCAAAGCCATTTAACATCATGCATCACATTGCATCAAAACCATATTAATAATATGTCAAACCAAGGATCTCTTACCTTGAGCATCCTTCAACACATGGCTTTCAAAACCAGCATTAACCATGCTAAAAACATGCTTTCAAAACAGAATTTAAACATGCAAATATAATCAATGCATCGAACCACTTCATGGCTCATCCAAGGAAGTTTCTCCGAAAAATTACTCTTGAGCTTAGTTAAGTTGCTTAGACTTAAACTAAGCTCCCAAAACCTTCAAACATTTGTTTCAAAGTTGGAAACCCAACTTCACTCACCAATTCCGTTTCGCTAGCTTGCCGAAACGCCGATCAAGCCTCCGGATCAACTCCAAAGGTGTCCGAAGATGCCTCCCCTGTTTTAAACACATCAAAGCAGAGGATTAATGCATCGTCATGCATTGAAATCTTCAGCCAACACACTTAACCTCGCTGCTCTACCTAAAGCCAACATTTCGGCTACCAAACACAACCGAAAACACCTCCAAACTCTTCCAAAACTTAACCCAGCCAAGATCCATCACTTCTAACCATTTCTAAACATCAATCAACATCCAAAATAAACCTAAACTCGTCCTTATACCTCCATCTATAACAGAACACCAAGATCACCTCAAAAACCACCATTTTCGTAAGCAAAAACTTAGGAAACACAACCTATTCGGGATTGCATTGATAAAACCTCATTTACACATCATTAGACATCCAAAATACATTTAAGAATCATCTCAAAACAGAGCCCAAACAATAACAACGAAATTCTTCAAGATTTCTTCCAAATCTTGAGTTTTAAGCCAAAATCAAGTTCCTATCATTAAAAACATTTATAAAACTTAGATTAAGGATTGATAACTTGGGAATTTCAGTAAAGAACTGAGTATTTAGAGGAGAAGAACAATCTTACCGCTAAATGGTGATTTCTCCTTAATTTGAGCCAATTTCCTTTAAAATTCAATGAGGAAATCAAAAGGATTTGATGCAAGATTGATTAGGAACTAATTGATGATATAAATATCATCAATTGAAATGAAAATCAATTAAAAAGTTGCTAGAGAAAAGTGTTTGGATGATGGAATTTTGAGAGAAAAAGAAATGAGAAAATTTTAGGAAAAGATAGTTATGATTGTTCCAAAAGGTAGTTTCTCTTCTCTTCTAATTAATTAAAACATTAATTAATTCACTCAAATTAAGGAAAAATCTGGAGAAATCATTTTTGGGTAAATTAGCTCCTTAAAGATTCAAAGTTTCAATCCTTACAAAACAGTCACCACTAAACTTTTCAAAAATCGCATTTTAGTCACTACTCTAAAATGTAATATTTCCAAACATTATTTTGTAAAATTGATTTCACCACTATATTATATATATTAAAAGAGGATTTTTAGATATTTTTCCATATTTTTAAAGCATCCTGAACTAGGCTTTCCCTAAAACCTTCTTTTATATTCGAACCGAAAATCAGACCGGTCCGGTTCAGACTCTAAACTTCTAAGCCCAAAATTAGGGTGTTACAAGGTGGTTTATGGAGATTGAGGTTAAGGGAAGGATAAAAATTCCTAAAATCATCTAAAACGATGTTTAAGAGGTTGACGAAATCAATTTTACAAAACGGGCTTTGTAAAGTGTACATTTTGGGTAGTGACAAAAATGTAAAGATTTAAAAGTCAGAAAATGTGTTTTTCAAGAAGAGTCAAAATCTTAGAATCTCTAGGGAGCTACTTGGAAATTATGCATTTTCCCTAATATGGCATGTGTTTTAAATGTTTATAAAATAATTAAGAAGGTTTTATTTAATTAATTTTTTTTGATCGGCAACCGTATGCTTTTATTAATGTAATAAAGAAACATACAGTTTGACGGAATCGCACGCCTCGTTAAAAACCTCCCTAAACCTATTGGAGGAAAAGAGTACGATGCGATCCGTCGAGTACAAAAGTAAATAACAAGAACAAAACACCAATTCACAAACATGCCACAAATGTCGAAAGTCTATCCACTCCCTCTTTGGCTAATGCATCCGCGAATCCATTCGCCTCCCTCGGCACGTAACAGAATTGGATATCATACGTGACTTGACAAGCCTGATCAATTGCCAAAAAAACCTCCCATAATCGCCAAGGACGTTTTGCGGACTGAGTAACCCAACTTAACGCGACTTGAGAGTCCGACTCCACGATAACACAACCCTTTCGCCATTCCCTCTCCTGTACCATACCCAAGGCAAAAGCTATCGCTCGCACCTCTGCTTCGTTCGATTCCATCGCACCTAAAGGGCCTGAAAACAAACCCAAAATACGACTGTCTGTATCTCTCATTACGCCACCAATACCCGCCGGACCTGGTTTACCTCGCGCCGATCCATCCGTGTTAAATTTTAATACGCCACTTAAAGGAGGCTGCCAGCACCTTCCCACCCTCACCCGTTTTGGTTGTGCATTAACCTCAAATTTTGTAAGACAAGTCCACCAAACGGCTTCCGGTAACAACTCACCCCGCCTATCAGCTTTTATCCAGTAATATGATCGCAATTTTACCAAGAAACATAATTCAGCTAAGTTCCAACGTTTCCCACGGAAAATAAATTCGTTTCTTGCTATCCATAACGACCATAATAATGCAGCAACACTCGCTATCCACCACAAGTTCATGCATCCCGTAAAAACACTATAGAAACCAAGCACATAAAATGCATCAAAACTAACCGGTAAAATTGTGTCGATTCCCCACCATTGTCTCAACCATATCCAAGCTGATCGCGCAAAAGAACATTCGTACAGAATGTGAGCGATGCTCTCCTCTTCCGTCATACACCAAGGTCATCGACCTTGATCATCCGGTAATGGGATCCCACGAGCACGCAAGAAATCTACTGTGGGTAATCGCTGCATCCATGTGAACCATAGGAAAGCCTGAACCTTAGGCGGCACCAGCACTTTCCAAGCGAAACATTCGCCGAACTCCAACTCCCCCGCCTTATCGAACATGAGCAGTTTCGACAAGGTCCTGACTGAGAAATTTCTACGCTCGTCCGACTTCCAAATCAGCGTGTCTATATTGCCTTCCCATACACGAAAATTGGACACCATTTTAATTAAATCTCGTAATAGCCCAAGCTCAAAAACCCTCAATGGCCTCCTAAAGAAATCTGCCCATTGGTGATGCGGTAAACTGCCACCCAACATGTAATCACACACCCTCGCTAATTTATCAATTGCTAACGAGAATAAACGCGGGAACACATCCTTTAAGGCCAACTGTTCCACCCACGGATCAAACCAAAATAGTATTGATCTACCATTTCCGAGTTTCCATAAAAAACCGGACATGCCCATGTGTTTTTCTACCTGCTCGTCGCATGAAATTGCAACAATTTGTCGCCATACAATCGACATCGACGACATCTTCACTGTGTTGAAACGCCACCACTGCGGATGTTCACCATATTTCGCTACTATCAAACTACGCCAAAGGGAATCCTTATCGCGCGCATATCTCCACACCCATTTCAATAGCAAAGCCATGTTCTTAACCCGTAAATCCGCAACCCCCAAACCCCCAAGCTGTTTTGGACGACATACCACCTCCCACCCTACTCCACTCATACGTCGTTCCAATCCAACACCTCCCCATAGGAAGGCCCTTCGTATCCTATCAATCCTGTCAATTACCCCTTTAGGGGCAACAAATAAACCCATATAGAATATCGGTAGAGAGGAAAGAACCGAGTTTACCAAAACCACTCGAGCCGCAAATGACAAAGAGGATCTTTTCCAGCCTGCTAATTTGCGTCTAAAATTTGCTATTATCGGCTCCCAAGTAGCTATCAGTCTCGGACTTGCACCTATCGGAAAACCCAAATACACGAACGGGAAATCAGCTTTTCTACACCCCAGCACCTCGGCCACACTAGCGCCCAAATCATCCCCTATGCCAATCGAATATAATGAGCTTTTGCCGAAATTTATCGACAAACCCGAACAAACTTGGAAACAATGCAGAATCCGTTTCAAATTTTGCACGACTTCTGAAGATCCCTCAAAAAATAATAATGTGAGGTCAGCAAACTGCAGATGTGTCAAAAATATCCCAGACGCCACTTCCACCCCACGAATCAATCCCCCCCAATTCAGCCCTTCGCAACATCAAGTGCATCGCTTCCGCGACAATCACAAAAAGTAAAGGCGATAGTGGACAGCCTTGCCGCAAACCTCTACCCATTCAGAATTCTTTTGTGGCATTACCGTTGAGTAGCACCGATAACCTGGCAGAACTGATACATTCAGTAATCCATTGTCTCTATACGTCGCAAAAACCCATTTTCCTAGCACTTCATCCAAAAAAACGCCAACTAACGCAGTCATATGCCTTGGCAAAATCTAGTTTCAATAAAAAACCACAGGCTCCCCTTTGTCGCAAGGAATGCACAACCTCGATGGCCAGAAGTACCCCATCTACTAATTGACGACCTTTTATAAATGCTGACTGTGTGTCACTTATCAAATCACCCAAAACCAATTGTAGTCGATTCGCAAGGCCTTTGGCTAAAATTTTATACACCGAATTGACTAAGCAAATAGGCCTATATTCACCAAGTGTCTTAGGAGATGTTACCTTAGGTAATAGGACGATGAATGTTCAATTAGCATCCTTTGGTAACCGACCGCTCGCATGAAAGTTTTCAAAGAAGCGTAGGATATCGCCATTGATCACCTCCCACCCTTTCTTATAGAAATCCAAAGTAAAACCATCCGGACCCGGTGCTTTCGAACCATCACACCCCCTCACTACGCCATGAATCTCCTCCAAAGAAAATACCGCAATCAACTTCTCCCTAGCAATCGATGATAATTGTCGAAATTCCCCCTCGAATTGCCATACACATTCCCGCGTGTCACAAGAAAAATGTTTCCTGAAAAATTGTACAACATGTCATCGCATATGGAATGGTGTATTGATCCAGTTGTCGTTAATCAAGAAACCTGGAATAAAATTCCTTGCTGCTCGCAGCTTAGCGGATCGGTGAAAAAATGTTGTATTTCGGTCACCCAAACGTAGCCATGTCGCTCGTGATTTTTGTCTCCACATCGCCTCCTTATGTCTCATAGCTCTCCACGAAGCTTGTAACCATTGTCGCCTTTCCACCTCAACTCCCTCATCAATACTAATTGAATTTGCCGTTATGTTCGCTTGATCAAGCTTGTCTTGCATCTCGGATATTATCGCGTTCACATCCCCAAAGCTGTCACGGTTCCACTGTTTCAAGAATGCCTTCAAGTGTCGCAGTTTCACCATGATGTTTACTGTGCCAATATCCAAATCTGTCAGACGAATCCATTCCTCTATAATTTGCCGCATATGATACCTACCCTCCATCCAACAATTGAAAAACCTGAAAGGCCGAGGACCCCAATCGTTCTCATCACAACTCAACAACAAGGGCGTGTGATCCGATACGCCCCGCGCTAGAGCCTCTTACTGGATTGAGCTGAAAGCATCCATCCAACCTGCCGATATCAAGAATCTATCAATTCTGCTGCATCTATTTTTTGGGCCAAACCATGTGTAACGTTTCCCTAAGAGCGGCAAATCCATCAATCCTGCATGTAGAACAAAATCACCGAAATATTCCATCTCCATATTCTTGTCCGATACCCCAATTCTATCCGATTCATGTAGTATTGCATTGAAATCCCCCACAATGCACCACGGACCCTCTTGATTTCTGATTTTATTCAAAATTGCAGCCCAAACAACTTGTTGTCCGTCCAAGTCTGATGGGGCATATACCACGACAATTCCACAAACCAAGTCATCCTATAACCATCGTCCTCTCATTACAATAAAATTGTGTTCCACCTCGACATGTTCTAAGTTGAAATTACTTACCTCCCACATCACTAAGATACCACCAGAAGCACCAATTGATGGCGCGAACACTGATTCGAAGTTATCCGTTCCCCATAAGCTTGCTAGCCACGATTTCAGCCACTCCTCCAATTTTGTTTCTTGCAACATCGCCATATCCGCATCGTTCTTCCTTAATACATCACGAACAAACCGATGTTTAGCACTCCCTCCCAAGCCCCGAACATTCCAAGATATCAATTTCATGAGTCACAAACCCCGACGATCCCCGCTAATTACTCTTGATATGTCTCGGATAATCTCCTCTTCGCGGCCGTTAGAATTAACCCCAATCAAAGAACCCAATTTCACAGTTTCTATTGCTTCTGTTTCTATACTTTTATTTGAATACCCGTCGGTTGCACCCTCCCTTTCACCATTCGAATTTTCTTGCTGAGACCCACTCAATCGGTTGCTCCTCTTTTTTCGATAAACCCGACAGCCTTCTAAATTTCCTCCTAGGACCCGTCTAATTTTGCAATAGGCCCGACCCACCTGAAAAATTTTGGTACTGCCCAAACCTGGTTGTGTATTTGTCGAAAAGATAGGAGGATAATAATTTAATTCTGAATTATCCTCAGCTTGTACATTAGACTCATGTTCCTTGGAAACACTGGATTTGGAGTTTGCAATTCCCGCAATATCCAAACTCTTACATTTTTGAATGTCTCCTACCACCCCAAGACTTCTATCGCAACTGACTTTCTCCCCGCTCAGCCCTCCTCCCATTGCCACCATTGTCCGTGCCGGCAACCTCGCCGTTTGCCTGTCCGGCGATCGGTCAGAATTGTTTGATACCTCCTGTTCCTCGTTAGAATATAAAACCGAATCCTGTGCTTTATTAGTTTCTTCGGCTGAAACTCCCTGTTGTCCTTCCCACGCTTCGTTTGCTAGCCATAACACCGGTGCTGTAATCTCCATTTGATTTCCTACATCCTCTACGTTTTCTACTATCTTTGTAGTTATCGGTGATGTATTGTGGTCGCAACTCTCCTCACCGTCCGATGACTCTAATTCACCGCAATCACATTCAACCGCGGGAGATGTGCCATCCATCTCTAGCACACGGATCGGATATGAGTCTCCCTCAAATTGTACTTCAATGCGGTCTTCGATTCGATTAAAGAGGGTTGTTTCCACCATAATTCTACCACTATCGAATGAAGACGGTGTTTCCGTTGCATCATCCATACAAATAAAATCACCCCATATATTTGCAATGTTCATAAAAGTCTTTTTGTGCCATAGATGAATTGGGAGACCGATAATCGACAACCATACCCGGCGTGATTCCACCTTTATCGCTGGTGACCATTTTTCCACCTTCGCAAAGCACTCTTTCACTCGGTCAAGCTACAGAATTTTATCACGAATGTGTGCCGATGTGCACATTAGCAATATCATGGATCTGGATAATCGCATAATAGAGAATCCGTCATGTTTTTCTACCTCCAACCGTTCCGCCAATGTCTTTATGCTGCACGGATTCAAACACCAGCCCACCGCGCACCATTGTAAAATTGCCCATTTGTCTTCATCCACTATCCCTGGTATTTTCTTTCTATTTTCGTTCGCCTCTTCTCTCCCTATCGGATTCGAGGTATATGATGTCCTTGAGTCACCATTCTCCATCTTCCCACGCTTTTCTCCGCTTCTAGTTTCTCCCCCTTCTTTCGATACCAAACTGTTTTGCCCTTCCACGCCATAGTAACACTCATCCGGCCACCGTATATCCATTTTCCATGTAATCTCTCTATAACCCTGTTTGCATCTTCTTTTGATGCCATTCACACGAAGCCAAAACGCTGTCCATCTCTGGCCATTTTGTTCGAAATAAACGCATCTTTGACGACCCCATGTCTATCGCAAACCTGCCATAATCCTTTCCAGTGGATTGTTCGAGAGAGAACTCCGATGTATAGAGTCCATACTTGCTGATTTTCCTGATCTTGCTTTCCCGATTGGCCTCATTTACGTGATTCACGGTTCTCGTTGGTGGTGTTTTCCTGCTCCGCGGCAAGGCGTTTCCAAATTCCCGTGGAGGGCATTTTTTTACTAAACCAAAAGATGATTACTTTTGGAAAAGTTAGTTAATCGATTAATGAAATTTTTGACGAGCTTTTCATTTTCTCACTTTCACTTCAGTCAAACACTCTCCCTTTTCTCTGAATTAACCATAAATTCATTTCTCTCAAATCCTCTTTTGATTCCTATCATTTCTCCATTGATTTCTTCCATTTTCCTTCAAGTTTCTTCAAGCAAATCTTTCCAAATTAGAGGAGAAGCAAGGATTAGAGGTAATTTTCGTGCTATCCCTCTAATCTAAGTTCTTTTATTGAAATTCCAAAGATATTTGACTCTTTAATACTGATTTTGATTGAGGTTTTATTGGTAGAATATTAAATTCTTGAAATCTTGATGAAAATTGGTTTAAAATGTGATTGTCGGACTTTGATTTATTTGGCTTGTTTGAGATTGTTTCTAAATAAGCTTTGAAAGGTTTTTGGTGTTGAATTGGAGTCTTAATCATATAAATCCCGAAATCCTTGAGATTCTTAGTTTTTGAAGTGTTTTTGGGTGAGTTTTTGAGGTATTTTTGAGAAATTTGAGTTGCTGGAGGTATAAGATTGGTTTTATGTTGTTTTTGGATGTTGATCAATGCTTATAATGTGTTGGATGAGTTGGGTAATGGCTGGGCTGAGGTTTGAGGTCAATCGATTGAGTTTTTGGTTGTTTCGAATAGGTTTTTTGATGCTTAAGAGCAGGGTTGCGGGTTTTCTTGTGTGTGCTGGAGTTTTGGATGCATTTTTATGCATTGAACCTCTGTTTTGATGTGTTGAAAATAGGGGATAGTAATTCGGGAGCAAACGAGGTGGTTTTGGAGGCTCCGGGCGATCGGTAGTTACGTCGGCAAGCGTGGTTTCCCAAGTTGGTGAGTGGAATTTGGTTTTCTAGTGTGGAAACGTTTTAGAAAAGGATTTGTGAACTTAATAAGAGCTTGAAAATCTTTATTAAGTTCGGAAGTAAGCAAATCGAAATTTCTCCCTCGGTTGTGCTAGTTATGAGCCTTTGGTTGCACTTGATTTTAAATGTATTTACCTACTGTTTTGAAGCATGTTTTGAGAATATAAATTGTGTATGATGATGCCATGTGGTTTAAGGATGCACTAGGTAAGTGGTCCTTGTATGCATGTGTTGATGCATGAGGTTTTATGCATGGTTTAATGCTTGTTGATGGCTTATCGTGAATGCTTTGTAAAAAACAGTAAGTTATGCATGAGTTATTGGTTATATTGGCAAGTGATGTTGAATAAAATGTTTTGTAAGTGAAATCGGATATAGTTAGCCGGCTATAGAATTGAGTGCACTATAAACAAGTCGCCTTGGATGTTGAGAGGTTGTGATTGTACCGAATACTCCATCCAAGTATCCTAACGATTGAGGATTGTTTAAGGTTGCAACGGTTGAGGGTAGCTCCCGGGTGCGAACCTTGTGTGTGTCTCGTCTCTCATTAGTGGGTTATATATCTACCGATGAGTGGTGTTGAGGGGTTGTGATTGTACCGAATACTCCACCACCGGTGTCACAACGATGGAGGGTCGCTCTCGTGTGTAAACCTTGAGATGAAGGTAGAGTGTATGAAGGGTGTGGGACAACCCGTGGTAATCGTGTATCCGATACTTTGTTTTTGAGATTGTTGTTATCACTTGTGAGCCAATATAATGGATTTGTATAATGTGGATAATGTTGCTAAGGCATAGATTGAAAGATGCATGTTTTGGTTTAAGCTTAGCATAAAGGTGTTATTCTTGAAAAGCTTGGTAAATGAGTAGCAATGGTTTAATCGCTGGTTTTAATTGGATCATGTTGCATGATGTTTAAAACAATTGAATTGTTGTTAAAGTGCATGGTTTATTAAGAAAGACATGATGATTTTGAAAGAGTGGAAAACGATTTTCTGCATTGATGATGTTTGTGGTTTTGAGCAATCCTCACTAAGCTTGTATGCTTATGCTCTCTTTGTTTCATCAATGTAGATAATTAGAATTTCGGAGGCAGCATCTTCAAGGGAATCTTATCAAGACGCTTTATAAAAGTATGTTGCATACTTAAACTAGTGTAATAAGGGCAATGGGGGTGTCTGATGCATTGAATGTTAATGATTTGTAGATTTATAGTTTTGAGCAAGTTTGTGATGCATTTTTGGACTTGTAAATGGCCTTTGAGTTCTGGTATATGTTTGCTTTTGGATTTTAGCCTTTTGGTGCTTTTGACATCTAGGAAGCATGCCTTTAGTGCCATAGCTCGTGTGAAAGATGTTATGATGTTGCTCGTGCCTCGTATATGTGGTCATTAATGTGTATTTAAGTTGTATGTATGTCAGGGCATGTGTCGGGATGATCCTAGAGGTAAAAACTGATTAAACCCAGCTTTTTGGAAAGTTGCAGGCCCAGGCATTTCAGAACGCCCTTATCTGTTTCGGAACAGTGGCATGTAATGGCCTTGGTGTTTCGGAACGGTGAGGCTCATTCCGAAACCTTTTGCCTCTGTGAACCATCGTACTGAAACGTGTCTCTAGGGGTTTCGAAACAAACTCGCATAACGAAACAGTCAAAAACTGTTTCGAAACGGCCGTTCCGATACGAGGCATTCTGTTCCGAAACACTTGACCGTTGGGTATGTATTTGAATTGTCTTGAGTTTCGCTTCTTGCATTTTGGTCCTTGTTTTCCTTGCATGCAATTGAATGAGTTGTAAATTTCTTTTTGAGCTGGAATTTCACTGGGAAGTATGTAATGGATCTAATTAAAGGTTGGTAACCTGGATTCGGCAAAAGTCCTTATAATTTACCAAATATACAAAATGGTCCCTAAACCTTATTTGGCTATAATTAATTGGCGATTGTACTAATGTTTAATCCGCTGTTTGTGTACGTACACATAGGAATCTAAATTGCATCTAGACAAGATGAAAAGAGAAAAAAAGGTCATTTATTGAGGTAAACTTTGCCGGTTTACTTCGATATTCCCCGTGTGTTTCGTTCGGTTAAGTCTAGTGGCCAGGCCAGGTCGAGGGGGTTACATGCTATGTTCACCTGGCTCAGTCGGAACAATTTATGAAGATTGAAAATGCTTTCGAGACATCGTCGAGCCACGGTAGTATTACTACACCCAGAGCCATTGTTGTTTGTTAGCTTTCCAGATTGAACGAGAATGTTTACAGCTCCATGTCCTTCTGTTGAGAAAAAAATTGAATCGTTGTTGTCAGGCCTCGAATGTGATCAGCCTGATAAGGAAAAAAGAAAAGAAAAAAGCAAAAAGAAAAAAAGAAAGAAAAAGAGAAAAGAAAAGAAAAGGAAAGGAAAGAAAAAGAAAAAAGAAAAGCCGAGGTGAAAACCCGAAAGGGCGCCTTGAGAAAAAGAGAAAAGAAAATGAAAAACTGAGGTGAAAACCCGAAAGGGCGCCTTGAGAAAAAGAGGGAAAAAAGAAAAAAACCAAAGTGAAAACCCGGAAGGGCACTTTGAGAAAAGCAATCTAAAGTGAAAACCTAAAAAGGCGCTTTAGAGAAAATAATGCAGAGATCCTGAAGGTTGAACTTGAGTGTGAGATGGGTTGCATTGGTTGCAAAAGAGTTTTAATGAAAAATGAAGCAAGAAAATTTTGAGCTTCCTGAAAATGGAAGCTCACCCAAGTGGTCATCAATTGACAATATTCATACATCATTCATAGCTAGGCATCCATAAGATAGAGCATGCTAACTCATACATTTCAAGCATTTTACATTTTTGCAGGAATTTACAGAAATCAACAAGAAACAAGCCAGATTTCAATCTATAGCTTTAGGATTCAGAAAGAAGATCCAACAAAGAATTGCAAATATTTCAACCCATTTGAAGAGGCAGATCTCTACAGAGATATTAGATTGTTTGCACAGAAATGATGAGAACTTTCTGGATGGCGTTATAGTAAGACAGTTGGGGCATTGTATTGACAAGGATCTTTTGGGACCTTGGTATGTAAAAAAGGAAGAAAAAAGAAGCGAGAGAAGAGAAAGAAAAAACAAAATGGTTCATGCTATCAGAAGGGAAGCACGAGAAAGATCAACCTTAGGATCAAATAAGAAGGATGCGCAATATAATCGTTCAAAATTTCAGAGTTTCTCGTTGGAGCACTTAAAAAGTCATATACAGTGGAAAGAGATGGACTTATACAAAAGGAAACAAGAGACTTGATATGAGTTTCAAATTGAAAGATGGAAATGCCTTTGACAGAAAGCAGTGACTCTAAGGATCCCAGTGCTTCAATATGGGAATTGAAAATGTTTCATACTATTCCAACTTAAATTCTTAATAACAAATGATATTTCTTTTCGCAGGTTTTAGACTTTTTTTCCTAGAAACAAAGACATTCCGTTTACCGAGGCATATCTCAAAACATTTCGTTTACAGAGGCGGATCTCAAGACGTTCCGTTTACAGAGGCGGACCTCAAAACATTCCATTTACAGAGGTGGATTTCAAGACGTTTCGTTTACAGAGGCGAATCTCAAGACATTTTGTTTACAGAGGCCGATCTCAAGACATTTCGTTTACAGAGGCGGTTTTCAAAACATTCCATTTACAAAGGCAGATTTTAAAATGTTCTGTTTACAAAGGTGGATCTCAAAACATTCCGTTTACAGAGGCAGGTTTCAAGATGTTCTGTTTACAGAGGCGAATCTCAAGACATTCTGTTTACAAAGGCGAATTTCAAAACATTTCGTTTACAGAGGCGGATCTCAAGTCATTCCGTTTACAGAGGCAGATTTCAAGATATTCTGTTTATAGAGGCAAATCTCCGAAAAGATATCAATTTATTTGAAAAGGTCATACAAATTCCAGCTGTAGAAAGATATAGACCAATAAAGAAGGCAACAAGAGATCTGATGTGGGTTTTTAGATTAAAAGATCAAGACACCATATGCAGAAAAGCAGTGACCTTAAAGGTTTCAATGCTTAAAGCGGAAAATTGAAGATATCTCATATTACACCAATAAGAATCCTTATTAATTGATGATATTTCTTTTTGCAGGAATGGTGAGCTTCTGATGAGAAGAGTTCGTCCAGCAAAGAATCTAGAGTTCCAAATGAGAAGAACTCACTTGTTCAACACCTATATAGAGAGGTGGATAAGCATTTCGAAGGAATGAAGAGTGTAATGATTCCAAGCTTCGCCGCGTTTCAGAAGAATTGATAGTTTAGCTTTTTCAGACCTTGTCCAACATGTTCAACAAGAATGAGGAACTCCTAACGAGAACAGCTCGCCATTTGAAGAATGAGGAAATTACAAATGATAAGAGCTTGCTTATTCAATGCCATTGCAGAGAGGCAAATTCATGTTTTTCAGAAGATTGAAGAGCATTTAAGGTGAGGAGTTCATCCCCAGCAAAGATAGAACTCCTAATGTGAAGAGTTCGCTTGGCGATGATAGAATTCTCAATGAGAAGAGTTAATGTCAAGGTTCCAAATGAAAAGAAACTATCTCTGGAAAATGAGGAAGACCACGACGAAAAGAGTTTTTCAACGTCTTTATAGAGAGACAGACCAGCATATTGATGCAGTTCATAATCAAAAGAACGACTTCAGATGCCGATGACCAGACAGTTCGGACAAAATTCGTGTCCTCTTAGTCTTTGTCGTATTCCTGTTCCACAATAATGAGCAAAGAGGGGCAACTGTAGAACCCATACTTTGTCTGGATATACTTATATATAAATATATGTACTATATTTTTTATATAAGTAAAACCAAAAATAATAATAAATAATAAACAAAAAAAATCAATCCAAATTCCCTTAATATCCATTTTACACCATACAAAGCCCATTTACATGATGAAATCCTAAGGCCCAAACCCCACATATTATAGTCCCTCAAACAAACACAATTCTACCCAAAAAAACACAAAATTGGGTCTGAAACTTAATTTCCCGCCCAAAATCCAACCTCCAATCCAAAAACCCCCAAAAACTCAAGCAAAACTTAGGAAAATCAACCTATTCGAGATTGCATTGATTAAACCTCAATTTCACATCAATTATACATCCAAAAATCATCAAAAAGACATCTCAAAACAGTGCCCAATCATTTCATACGAATTTCATCAAAATTAACCCAAATCTTGCATTTTAAAGCCAAGATCAAGAACACAATTACAAAACCTTTAATAAAACACAAATCAAGGATTGAGAACTTGGGAATTTCAGTAAAGAACTGAGTATTTAGAGGAGAAGGACGTTCATACCTCTAAATGTGAGTTTCTCCCTTTTTGGAACCAAGATTCTTGAAAATTCAATAAGCAAATGCTAAGGTTTTGATGTAGAAATGATTAGAGATCAAATGAAGGTTGAAATCTCATCTTTAGATGTCAAAATCAGAGGGAAATGTGCTGGAGAAAAGTGTTTGGGTTGAGAGAAAAGTTGAGAGAAAAGAAATGGAAAATTCTTGAGAAAAGTTAGTTATGTGAACAAAATATCTTTTTTCCCTCCTTTTACCTTTGATTAAAAATCATTAATTAATTGTTTAATATTAAGAAAAATCTGGAGAAAATTCTTCTTGGGTAAATTAGCTCCTTAAAGATTCAAAGTTTCAATCCTTTTAAAACAGTCACCAAGTTTTCAAAAATTACATTTTAGTCACTAACCCAAAATGTCACACCTCCAACCCTCATTTTGTAAAATTGATTTCACCATTCTCTTATATATAATAAAAGAGGATTTTAAGATATTTTTCCATATTTTTAATGCATCCCGAACTAGGCTTTCCTAAAATCATCCTTTTATATTCGAACCGCAACCCGACCGACCCGGTCCAAACCCAAAACTTCTAAGCCCAAAATTGGGGTGTTACAGGAAGGCGAGACCTACGACAGTTATGCTACAACTTGCGGACAGATCTTATGTCCATCCAGAGGGAAAATCAAAGATATATTGGTAAGAATTGATAAATTTATTTTTCTCTTTGATTTCATTGTTTTGGATTGTGAAGCAGATGAGTTCACGCCCATAATTCTTGGGAGACCATTCCTAGCAACAAGAAGGACGTTGATTGATGTTGAAAGGGGAGAACTCACAATGTGGATGAATGACCAGCAAGTTAAGCTAAATGTGTTTCAAACCCTGAAGCAACCCGACGATCTAGAAGAATGTCAATTCATCCACGCTACACCCGAATTCGATTTGATGTGGAAGAGAATTTGCCTTGGAAATTGTTTTGTCGAATCAGAGGAACTTGTAGAGCCGATCGACGAAGAGCAAGATGAAGCAAACTAGATAGTAAGTCGACCGGGTAAATACTTTGAACCCTTGGATTACACAGGTAAGGAAGGTAAACTCAGAAAACCTTCTATTGAGCAACCTCCCAACCTCAAATTGAAACTATTGCTATGGCAATTAAAATATTCTTACTTGGGAACCAATAACACATTGCTCGTAATTATTTCTTCTAAGTTACAGCTTGAACAGGAAATGAGGTTGATTAACATGTTGATGTTGCACAAAAAGGCAATAGGTTGGACAATCGCAGACTTGAAGGGAATTAGTTTGGTGGCATGTACGCACAAAATCTTATTGGAGGACGATCATAAACCCTCAGTTGAGGCGTAAAGAAGACCTAACCCCGCAAAGAAGGAGGTCGTGATGAAAGAAATCATCAAATGGCTTGATGTTGGTATCATATATCCTATCTCCGAGAGTACATGGGTAAGTCTGGTACAATGTGTACCGAAAAAGGAAGGTATAACAATGGTAAGTAACGAAAACAATGAACTCATCCCAACTAGGACTGTTACCAGTTAGAGGGTTTGTATGGATTACCGTAAGTTAAATAAAGCTATTATGAAAGGTCATTTTCCCTTACCTTTTATTGACCAAATGCTTGACTGTCTTGCAGGTAAATCCTTTTATTGTTTTCTTGATGGTTACTCAGGTTATAACCATGTCACCATAGCACCAGAAGACTAGGAAAAGACCACTTTTACATGCCCATATGGTACATATGCATTTTGAAGGATGCTGTTTGGATTATGCAATTCTCCAGCAACCTTCCAAAGATGCTTGATGACAATTTTCTCTGACATGGTTGAAGATTTTCTTGAAATCTTCATGGACAATTTCTCGGTATTCGGAGATAGCTTTAACAATTGCCTCGGTAACTTGGAGAAGGTATTAGCGCGATGTGAAGAATCTGACCTAGTGCTCAACTGGGAGAAGTGCCATTTCATGGTGGATGAAGGTATCGTGCTCAGTTATAAGATCTCATCCAAGGGAATCGAAGTGGATAGATCCAAGGTGGATGTGATTGAAAGATTGCCTCCAGCAAATTCAGTCAAAGGAATCCGAAGCTTTCTTGGACATGCAGGTTTTTACAGAAGGTTTATTCATAATTTTTCTAAGATCACTAAAACCTTGTGTAACTTGCTTGAACAAGACCAAGCTTTTGATTTTGATGATTCTTGCACCCCAAGAATTTGAAGCTTTGAAGCAGCAACTTGCCACGACACCCGTTGTCGTTCCACCGCATTGGGCCTTACCTTTTGAACTCATGTGTAACGCAAAAGACTTTACGGTAGGAGTCATTTTAGGTCATCGAACAGGTAAAATTTATCCACGTGATATATTACGCTAGTAAAACTCTTAATGGTGCTCAAATGAATTACACCACAATGAAAAAAGAATTATTAGCAATGGTTTTCACATTTGACAAGTTTCGCTCTTATTTGATCGGTACTAAGGTAATTGTTCATACTGACCACTCGGCAATTAAGTACTTATTTGCTAAGAAAGTTGTCAAACCTCGTTTAATTCATTGGATATTACTTTTACAAGAGTTTGACACTAATATTAAGGACGGGAAGGGGTCAGAGAACCAAGTTGCTGACCATTTGTCACGACTAGAACGCGGCAATAAAGATGACACCAATATGGAGATCCATGATGCATTCCCAGATGAGCAGATGTTATTTCTTTCGACAATAGAATGGTATGCAGATCTAGTTAATTTCCTTGTTTGTGGTATCTTACCTTATGGCCTTACACACCAAGGAAATAAGCCAACATGATGCTAAGCATTATTATTGGGACGAGCCTCTTTTGTTTAAACAATGTGCAGATCTAGTGATACAATGATGTGTTTCGGAAGAGGAGTAACAAAACGTGTTGTGTTAATTCCATTCCTCACCCTATGGAGGCCATTTTGGAGAAACTAGTACATCGGCCAAAGTTCTGCAATCCGGTTTTTACTGGCCTACCCTTTACAAGGATGCCAACAATTTCTACAAGGGATGTGATCATTGTCAACGAACTGGAAACATAACAAGACGGTATGAGATGCCATTGCAGAACATACTCGAGGTGTTGTTCGATGTGTGGGGCATCGATTTCATGGGACCTTTCCCATCTTCCTTTGGTAACCTCTACATCTTACTCGTCGTAGACTATGTGTCTAAGTGGGTTGAGGTGGCTGCAGTTCCCAAGAACGATTCAAAGATAATGAAACAATTTTTGCAGAAGAATATATTCACATGGTTTGGTATGCCAAGGGAAGTTATCAACGATGAATGCAAGAATTTTGTCAAATAAACTTATTGCCAAGATGTTACAGCATTTTGGAGTGACCCATAAAGTTGTCACAGCATATCACCCACAGACTAATGGGCAAGCTGAAATTTGCAACCTTGAATTAAAGTCTATCATTGAGAAGGTTGTTAATCCTTCACGAAAGGATTGGTCTGCGAGAATTGATGATGCACTTTGGGCCTACCGAACAACATACAAGACGCATTTAGGCATGTCACCTTACAAACTTGTCTACGGTAAGACTTGCCACCTTCTGGTGGAGATCGAGCATAAGGCTTATTGGGCTATCAAAACCGTTAATATGGATTGGGAAAGTGCGGGGCTAAAGCGTCTATTGGACCTCAACGAGATAGAAGAATTATGTGTCGTGGCCTATGATAATGCCAAGATCTACAAAGAGAAAACAAAACGTTGGCATGACAAAAGGTTGTTGTTATGGTAATTTTTGCCAGGGCAACTGATACTACTTTTTAATTCTCGATTAAAGCTTTTTCCGGGAAAACTGAAATCAAGATGGTTTGGGCCTTTCGAAGTAATAAAACCTTTCTCCCATGGAGCTGTTATAATCAAGTCCATCGTCGATGGACATGAATTTAAAGTTAACAGACAGCAATTGAAGCATTATGTCGGCTCTCATGTTGAGCGCGACAAGGAAGTAGTTGCTTTAGGAGATGCATGAATATGCTCTTATTTAGTATTTATTTTCCGCATTATTTTTTTAATTCTAGACTTTTTCTTTTTCTTTTATTTTCAGATTTTAATTTTAGTTTTATCTTTTGTTTTTATTTAATTTTCATTCTTTAGGATATTTTATTTAGTTTTTATTGTTATCTCTTCTTATTATTTTTATTTAGTTTTTATCTCTCCGTCTTCATTATTTTATTTATTTCACATTTGTAATTTTTTTTGAATTTTAGGATGAGAGTTCAAAAAGAGGAGTTGGATTAAAGATAGAGTCTATCCTTTGGAGTGGATAATGGGTTGATTTTGAGGCATTGAAATACTCATTTAAAATGTTTGTTTTTACCCTCAATATTAACCATCAACCCTAGCCGTCCAAACATTTTACCTTCTCTCCAATCATCACTAGCCGCACACCACCTCCAATCTATTACTTTGCTTCTTTTCTTTCCCCTCATTAGTCGAATATCACCCATCATCTTTCCCGTATTTTCACTCCACCATTAAACCTCAACTCCATCTTTCTACCTTTACTCTTCCATCATCTTTGAACTCTCAAGAATTCTTTTCATCTTCTTTGTTTTCTTTTTCAATCACAACCAAAAACCCCAATGGCCAAGAACCTCAAAACAATGGCCAAACCAAGTTCTTCCAAAGAAGTTGAACCACAATTCCGCAAGTATGCAACTCAAATCGTTGAAGATCGATACAACTCCAAATTTTCAAGCCAGGAAGTGTGGGAAGAACAAGGTTTCGAGTATACAATTCGCAGCAAGACTCTCGGCCTCGATGAATCCATCTTTCATGTGATCGACCATCACAAATGGAAAATCTTTTGCCAACAACCAAAGTCCAGCAACGTTACTTGGGTAAGAGAATTTTATTTCCATTTTTCTAACCCTAACAAACCTTGCATCCATGTTCGTGGCAGGGCAATCCTCATTGATGTCAATACCAACAATGTAACCCCCTCAGCCCGGCCTAGCCACCAGACCGACCTAAGGTGATCACACGGGACTAACCGAAGAAAGACCCGAAGATTTCTCTTCGATTAGCAACCCTAAAAGAGGAACAAGCTTTTAAATTTATCTTTCTAGATGCTCTTATTAAAACTTAGGTGAGGAACACTCACAACGAGAGAAAACACGAAAAAACAAACCTCGAACCAGCAAATAAGAATACAGGGACCAAAATGCAATTCTAGCATAAAACAGGGACCTAATATGAAAGTAAGGTTACCAACTTGCAATTAGTCAGTTTTCATACACGTATGCCAAAATGTAGCACGAAACGACCACCCAAACTCATACAATTGATAAAGCATCACCTAATGACCAAAACGCAAGAAAACAGAACTTTGGAGATGCCCTCAACTAACTTAACAGCCAGGCATTTCGAAACACTACTGCCCGTTTCGGAACAGGGTTTCAAAACCAGATTTTCCAGAGGCAAACTATTCCAAAACACCAAGGGGCGTTTCAAAATAGCTAGGCAAATTTCATGCTCATTTCGATACGGTCGAGCCCGTTTCGGAACCCATGTGCACAGTTTGGTTCAAACCCGAAGCTTACCAAAACCATTCCAACAACATACCATCAGCAAAGGATCAACAGAACATGTATTTCACAGGCAAAGGAACTTAACAACATCAAACAAGAGCATTTCAACACATTTATTAAACAAGAACGAAACATACGAACCACATTTGCATAAGAGGTTAAAACACAAGTTAAGCTTAAAAACAGCGAAATCAAACTTCACACAACTTCAAAGGATCATAACAAACTTGTCTCAACAAAAAAAGAAGTCCAACACACGCTCCCAACACTCATAAAGGTCTAGCCCAATTGCTACTACACTACTATTGGAATAAACCATACTTGAGCTAAGATTTGGACTCTTGGACACCTCCCTTGCTCCCTTGCCGACCCGAAAGGTTTAGTGATCTGTATTGTTGGAAAAGAGGGCGTAAGCTAGAGAGCTTAGCGAACGGTGCTCAAAACCAAAGCAACAACAATGCAGTTTTTAAAACATATAATTTGTTCATAAAACCAAAACCTTCCTTCAAATCATTTCCTTGCAACAAAGACAATAAATAAGCTAGGATTACAACACAAGGCATATCCTTAAGTCAAAACTACAATACCTCAAATCATGCATTACCGATGCAAATCAACCATAGCTTACCAAACTCGTACAAACCATGCATTACCGATGCATGTCAAAACTCAACTTACCAACACATGATCAACACTATACCAAAACATAACATAAACATAATGAGATCAACACATGTATATTGGCCACAAGTGATATGGGATGCCACTACCCGCAGAGCCCTAGGTGATAGCACTACCCCTGTCACTCTCAAATCGGATATACGGACACCTTGATGGCACTACCCCCATCAAGTCACATGCATTACCGATGCATAAAACTCACTTCGGCCAGGATGTTACTACTTGCAGAGCCTGTTGGTGATAGCACTACCCCTACCACTCGCATCACAATAGCACTACCCCTATTGTGAAACCGAAGGATACCATACGCGCAAATTTTGTATTATAGAGCTCTCCACATCCTATTGATCGATCAACATATACGATATATATATATATATATATATATATATATATATATATATATATATATATAATCATCACTTGCCAATATACAATTTACCTCCAGAATCAAACATTATTTTCAAAGCATAAACATGATCACAACATCTCATTTCAAAGCATATACAATGCATGGCATTTCTCAACATAATTTCGTAACTTTGAAAACATGACATCAACTCATGGGATCTCATATAACAACATTTAAAACAACTCATTATGCATGAAAGCAGGAGGATTTAACATAATCATCTATGCATACTCATCATCATCACATTAAACCAAAACAATAAAAAATATGGTGAAAATAAAGGCGAAAACACACAAACTTATGCTTGAGCTTAGATTGGTCTTTTGGACACTATCCAAACCCTTTAAAACATGTCCTTAACCCCATTAAGGCTTTAAAATCATTTCCACTAACCAACAAACCACAAACACAAGAGGAAACGCCGATCTAAGCAGCCGGATAACCCAAAAATACGTCTGATGATTCCGAATCCAAAACCCATGTTTCTAACCATTAAAATAGAGCATTAGACTTTATTTCAACCCAAAACTTGCTGGAAAACAGAGACTCGTCATCTAGCAATAATCGACCATCAAAACATATCTGCAATAAGCCAAAAACATCGAAAAAATCAACCCAAACAATCTCCAGCCAAAACCCAGCAATATTAACATCATAAATACATCTAATGGCATCCAAAAACATTAACCCATCATCATATAATCACCAGCTACTGATTTCTCACAAATCCAAGCCAAAAACCCAAAAAATATCAATCTAAAACTTCATCAACTTAACCAAATTCAGGTTTCTTTTGATTAACCCATTATCTCAACATATTTCAACATCAAAAATATTACCCACAACAAACTAAAACCCAGTAAAACCTGATCCAACAATGAAACTCACTAAACAACCATTTTTAGCTTGATTTCTCACTTTTTCATAAATATATTTTCAAAACTTTTAATCTAAAACAATAAAAGAATCAATAACATGGGAATATCAATAAAGAACCTTAAATTAGAGGAGAAAAACGCAGCTCGCCTTAAATGGTAGAGTTTCCCCTTGACTTTGAAGAAAGTCATAAGAAATTTAAGAGAAAACAATTGGGTTTTAGAAGAAAATCATAAGAAAAGACTTTGATGATTAGTAATCAACTTAAAAGGAAGTTTACCTTTGAAAACTTGCTGCTAAAATGGTGTATGGTTGAAGAGAGAATGAAGAAAAACCTTTTGAAATTTTTAACGTCAAATCTTGAAATGTTATAAAACCCCTTTTAAAATATAAATAAAAACCCTTTTAAAATCACTTTTAGGAATAAAATAAATAAGGGAAAAATCTGAAATTAGACTTGGCTAATTAGCTCCTTAAAGATTCAATGTTTTGATTCTTTTACAAAACGGTCACTAAAATAGTTTTGAAAATTCGCATTTTAGTCGCTAGACAAAAATGTCATAATTTCGAGAATCATTTTCCAAAATTGATTTCGCACACATCATATATATAATATATAAGGATTTTAGAAATTATTTCCACATTTTTAAGAACACTCGAGGGCAATTTTCCCTGAACTCACCCCAAACTACTAGAACTCCAAAAACAGATTCGGCCAACTCTAAAACCATCATCAAAACTACTAAGCCCAAAATTGGGGCATTACAATCAACACTTATTTTGGGGTCTATGTTGTGCAAGATGAGCACAAGGCCTTTGTTGAGAACATCTCGACCAACAAAAAAAGGTGTTCAAGGACTTAATTGTTGAAGGAGCCGAGTGGAATCAAGGAGCCTTGAAGGGAACGGTAAACCGAATCTTGATAAAGCCTGAGGCAAAATTGTGGAACAATTTTATTAAGACAAGTTTAATGCTTACTACTCATCACACCACGATTTCTTATTCTTGTCTTCTATTACTACACTATATTTTGCACAAGCGATCCATTAACATTGGCAAGATTATTTTTTATGAACTCTATGCTTGTAGTAAAAAAGATGTAGGGGCACTATTCTTTCCAAGTTTGATCTCGTGATTGTGTGAGAAGGAGCACGTGCGGCTTGACCCAATGGGTGAGAAATTGATTGCAAAGAAAGGGTGGAATCGAATTAAATACCTACGAATAATGGGTGTCTAACTGGAAAAAGAATCAACTTCAGCACAAAAACCCCATTCTCCAACAATTGCTAGGGTAACTAAATATGCCATGGTAAGTTCTCATGCCCCAACAAACGAACCTACCTTGGCTAGTATGGACAAGATCGCCGAACTACTTCACCCTCTTTCGCAACGATTGGAGCAGATGGAGGCCTGGCAACTGATGTTGATGCAGTACATGAAAGACCGAGATATAGCTATCACGCGAATCATTTTGGAGAAATATCTCGATAGTAGCGTTCCTTTTTCAATTTTCCCTGTTGAACTCATTGCCCCAGCAACTGCATATGCCGCGACAATTGTTGCACCACCAAAAGGTAAATAACCTATGACTGAACCTACTCGTACTTAATCACTTCATGGATTTATAGATTCGAACGAGTCTCTTTCTACACCAATGAAATTGCCACCGACCGCACCATCAAAGTCAAAGCGTAAAGCTTCTAAACTCGAAGAGGTCGTATAGGAGGATGAACCGAGCGATAAGGTTTCAGAAGTACGAGTTTAGGTTGCACCACTAGCCACATGCCATTAACCACCGTGAGCCAGCAAACGGATCAAGCAAACGGCTTGAAGGAAACTCATCATTCGAGGTGATGACCTCTTCGAATAACTCATTTACCTTATGTTTCATTTTTGTTTTGTGTATTTGCATGCATTGAGGACAAATCTTCTCTTGAGTTTGGGGGGAGGGGTCTCGTTCTTATTGTTAGATTGTTACATTAGTTGCATATTTAATGTTAGGTTGTGCTAGTTTGCATTCATATCATATAATTTTGCATATAGTTGCATATATTATTTGTCATATCTTCTACTGTAACCCCCATAGCCCAGCCTAGATGGTTGACCCGAATTACGAAGATTACACGGGGAAAACCAAAGTCAACCCGAAAGTCAACCTTGATTAACGACCCTTTTTTTTTCTTTTTAAACTTGCCTAAATGCTCATTAACCCTAAGCGTATCCTTGACAAAAGCATACTTGAAAAACACAGCAATCGGAAAGCTACAAGGGACTCGATTGCACAACATACAAATTTAGGGACCAAATTGTAAATTCTGGAAATTAAGGGGACTTGACTAATTTTTAAGATACCATTATGAAATTAGTCATATTACATGCTTCTTTATCAAATTTCACCTCAAACGGACATCTCAAACTCAAACAATTGCATAAACAATATTCAGGACTAAAACGTAATGCTTGTATACCATAAAACCATTCAAATCAGTGCCCAACGGTCTAGTATTTCGGAACGGGGGTTGACCATTTCGAAACGCGGGTTCGTTTCGAGACCAGTTTCAAAACAGGGCTTGGCAGTGGCCAATTCGTTTCGGAACGGCCTCTACCCGTTTCAAAACACGAAGGCCATTACAGGCCCCCGTTTTGGAACGCGGGTACCCGTTCCGATACGGATTGCCCAGAATGTGCAGATTTTGCTGGTTTAACATACAATTAACCACTCTAACACATCCCCCTAATCCTATCAACATGTCATCATACATATAAGGTACACATTTGCATCATCAAAACTCATTCATGGCATCAATTAGGAAAAACCACAAGTCTATAGGCATGCATTCTAATATTGGAAATCAAGCAATCAACAAATCATCAAAGCAAACACCAAATGGCCATTTAAATGTCCAACTCATCATAGGCATCATGCCAAACATAAGGAGTCCAAAACATCTCCCAACAACTCAACCTAGGTTCCCATTGCCAAATATCAAAGACTATTAATGTTGTGAAAATACCACCATACATAAGCTTAGCTTTCCCTTGGATTACTTGACCTCCTTGCTGCCCTCAAACACCTCAATTATCTGCATTATTGGTTCAAGAAAGAGAGCGTAAGAACAATTGCTTAGTGAGGCATGCTCTAAAGAAACAACACAATAATGCATTTTATAAAACACCTTTCACAAGGCCTTTTCAACACATAACATCAATTCTCATGCAACAATGCATATACAACAAGCATCTCATGCTTAAATAACATCAACATGTCATATTAGCTTCCAAGTGATAACCATAACCATTTTCAACATAAAACACAATCGGATACGCGGATTACAAGCGTTGTCCCATACGCTTCATACACAATACCAAACACACAAGGTGGAGTTTACCGGTACAATCACAACCCCTCAACACCCGTGATGGAGTTTAACGGTACAATCACAACCCCTCCACATCACTCATTGGTAGTTGTATAACATCACTAACGAGAACACGGGACACTCAACACAAGATCCACACATGGACTTTTAAACACCATTGTGATCTTAAACATCTCGTTAGTGTACTTGGATGGAGTTTACGGTACAATTACAACCCCTCAACATCCAAGACGACTTTATTCACGGTGCACCCAATCCTATAGCCGGCTAACTATATCCGATTCAAATACTTTAAAACCACACATCACTTGCCAGTACATATCATTTATCATTAATAATCCACTGTTTTAAAGCATTAACCAAAGCCATTAAACCACCATGCATCAAACCACAATTATCAATATCAAACCAAGGATCTCTTACCTTGAGCATCCTTCAACACATGGCCTACAAAACCAGCATCAATCGTGCTAAAACATGCTTTTAAAATAGAATTTAAACATGCAAATTAAACACATTACATCAAACCATCTCATGGTTCATCAAAGAGAGAGTTTCTCCGAAAACTTACTCTTGAGCTTAGTTAAGTTGCTTAGACTTAAACTAAGCTCCCAAAACCTTCAAACATTGATTACGAAGCTGTAAACCCAACTTCACTCACCAATTCCGTTTCGCAAGCTTGCCGAAATGCCGCTCAAGCCTCTGGATCAACACCACAAGGATCCGAAGATGTCTCCCCTGTTTTAAACACATCAAAGCAGAGGATTAATGCATCATCGTGCATTAGAATCTTTAGCCATTACACCTAAACTCGCTGCTCTCACCAAATCTAACATTTCGGCTACCAAACACAACTGAAATCACATCCATACACTTCCACAACATTACCCAGCCAAGATTCATCACTTCTAAACATTCTTAAACATCAATTAACAACCAAAAAGAACCTAAACACGTCCTTATACCTCCAGCTATAACAGAACACCAAGATCACCCCAAAAACCACCATTTTCACCAATAAAAACTTAGGAAAATCAACCTATTCGGGATTGCATTGATTAAACCTCAATTACACATCATTAAACATCCAAAATACATTAAAAAGGCATCTCAAAACAGAGCCCAAACAATCACCACGAAATTCTTCAAGATTTAATCAAAATCTCAAGTTTTAAGCCGAAATCAAGATCACAACATTAAAACATTTAATAAAACTTAATTTAAGGATTAAGAACTTGGGAATTTCAGTAAAGAACTGAGTATTTAGAAGAGAAGGACATCCTTACCTCTAAATGTAGATTTCTCCTTGTTTAGAGCCAAAATCCTTGAAAATTCAATAAGCAAATGAAGAGGATTTGATGTAGAAAGGATTAGGAATCATTTGAGGATTGAAATCTCATCATTTAATGTGAAAATCAAAAGAAATGTTGTTGTGGAAATGTGTTTGGCTGAGGGAATTTTGAGAGAAAATGAGATGAGAAAGTTTTAGCCAAAGTTAGTTATGAAAAACTAAAATGTGATTTCTCTTCTTTCTTTTAATTAATTAAACATTAAATGAGTCATTAAAATTAAGAAAAATCTGGAGAAATCCTTCCTTGGGTAAATTAGCTCCTTAAAGATTCAAAGTTTCAATCCTTACAAAACAGTCACCACTGAACTTTTCAAAAATTACATTTTAGTCACTATTTCGAAATGTCACACTTCCAAACCTTATTTTGTAAAATTGATTTCACCACTCTCTTATATATATTAAAAGAGTATTTTTAGATATTTTTCCATATTTTTAATGCATCCCGAACTAGGCTTTCCCTAAAACCACCTTTTATACTCGAACCGAAAATTAGACCGGTCCGGTTCAGACCCTAAACTTTCAAGCCCAAAATTGGAGTGTTACAACTCTCCCCCCCCTTAAGAAATTTTGTCCTCAAAATTTACCTGGAGGAAAAAGGTATGGAAACTGCTTCTCCATGTCATCCCTCCTTTCCCACGTGGCTTCCTCAGCACCACGGTGCTTCCACAACACCTTTACCAACCCAATGGTCTTGCCTCGAAGTACTTTACTGTCCGTATCCAGAATTTCCACTGGTTCCTCATCATAGGTCAAATCTGGATTCAACTCCACTTCCTCCACAGGCATAACATGCGAAGGATCCGATCTATACCTTCGAAGCATAGAGACATGAAACACATCATGAATTTTTTCCAACTCTTGCGGTAACCTCAACTTGTACGCAACAGGACGCACACGCTCAATCACCTCGTATGGTCCAATGTACCTAGGGCTCAACTTACCCTTTCGGCCAAACCTCATCACCTTTTTCCAAGGCAACACTTTCAAAAACACACAGTCTCCTACCGCATACTCGATCTCCTTACGCTTCAAATCCGCATAAGACTTTTGCCGATCAGAAGCTGCCTTCAACCGCTCACAAATGAGCTTCACCTTCTCGGTGGTTCCCTTCAACAAAGCTGGCATTGAAACCAACTTCTGACCCGTTTCAGCCCAACAAAGAGGAGTCCTACACTTCCTCCCGTACAAGGCTTCATAAGGTGCCATTTGAATACTTGCTTGGTAGCTATTGTTATAAGCAAACTCCACCAACGGCAAATGCTTCTCCCAAGAACCCTGAAACTCAATCACACAGCACCTCAACATATCCTCCAGCACTTGGATAACACGCTCAGACTGTCCATCTGACTGTGGATGATAAGAAGTGCTGAAATTCAACCGTGTACCCAAAGTCTGATGCAAACATTCCCAGAAACGTGATGTAAACCTCGGATCTCTATCCGACACGATCGACTTTGGCACACCATGCAGCCGCACAATCTCAGCAATGTACAGCTCTGCAAGCTTGTCCAAGGTATACGTAATATGCACAGGCAAGAAATGCGCACACTTCGTCAGGCGATCCACAATCACCCACACCGAATTCTTCTTCGATGGCGACAAAGGTAAACCAGACACAAAGTCTATGGTAATCCTTTCCCACTTCCACTCAGGAATCCTCAACGGTTGCAACAACCCAGAAGGAAATTGATGCTCAGCTTTAACTCGCTGACAAACCATGCACTTGCTCACATACTCAGCCACATCTTTCTTCAAACCCACCCAATAGTACTCATCTCTAAGATAACGATACATCTTAGTACTAACAGGGTGCATAGCAAAAGGACTACTATGAGCTTCAGTCAGAATAGCATGCCTCAACTCAGCATCATTGGGCACTACTATTCGACTCCCAAAACATAAAACTCCATCATCATTAAAGCAAAATTCCGACGGCCTATCCTCAGCAATATCCTGAACATGTGGCACCAAAGAATCATCCAACAACTACTTATCCTTTATCAACTGAACCAAGGATGGTTTCACTTGCAACTCAGCCACAAGACCACCATCACGCGAAATGCTCAAACTGGCAAACATAGTCCTCAACTCCACTGCTACCTTCCTACTCAAAGCATCAGCTACAACATTAGCTTTTCCCGGATGATACTCGATCGTCATATCGTAATCTTTAAGCAACTCCACCCAACGTCGTTGCCTAAGATTCAAATCTTTCTGAGACATCAGATACTTCAAACTTTTGTGATCTGTGTACACAGTACACTTCTCACCATACAGGTAATGTCTCCAAATTTTCAAAGCAAAAACCACTGCAGCTAACTCAATGTCATGCGTAGGATAATTGCGCTCATGCACCTTCAACTGGCGCGATGCATAAGCCACCACCTTACCCTCTTGCATCAACACACAACCCAAACCAACGTAAGACGCGTCACTATACACCACAAACTCTTTCCCTGATTCAGGTTGAACCAAGATAGGAGCTTGCGTCAAAGTTGCCTTCAGCTTCTCAAAAGCATGCTGTCTCGCTTCCGTCCATTCAAACTTAACATCCTTCTGCAACAACTTCGTCAAAGGTGCAGCAATCTTTGAAAATCCATCCACGAACCTCCGATAGTATCCCGCCAAACCAAGGAAACTACAGACCTCATGAACAGACTTAGGAGGCTTCCAATTCATCACTGCCTCAACCTTCTGAGGATCAACACGAATCCCCTCAGCAGAAACCACATGACCAAGGAACACAACCTCCCTGAGCCAGAACTCACACTTACTCAGCTTAGCATAAAGATGATTCTCCAACAAAGCTTGCAACACAATCCTCAAATGTCCCTCATGCTCCTCCTCATTACGAGAGTACACGAGGATATCATCAATGAACACTACAACAAAATTGTCTAAATATTCATGGAACACCCTATTCATCATGTCCATAAAAGCTGCAGGAGCATTCGTCAACACAAACGGCATCACAAGGAACTCATAATGCCCATACCTCGTTATGAAGGCTGTCTTTGGCACATCCACATCCTTCACCTTCAACTGGTAATACCCTGACCTTAAGTCAATTTTAGAGAACACAGCCGCTCCCCGAAATTGATCAAAAAGATCATCAATCCTCGGCAATGGATACCGATTCTTGATAGTCAACTTGTTCAGCTGACGGTAATCGATGCACATTCTCATAGTGCCATCCTTTTTCTTCACAAACAAGACCGGTACACCCCAAGGTGACACACTCGGCCGAATGAAACCACGATCAAGAACTCCTGAAGTTGCGTCTTCAGCTCCTTCAACTCTTTAGGTGCCATTCGATAAGGAGTAATGGAAACTGGAGTTGTGTTTTCATACAGCACAATCCCAAACTCCACTTCTCGATTAGGAGGCAACCCAGGCAACTCCTCCGGAAACACACCAGGAAACTCTCGCACAGTCCTGATATCTTGCACTCGCAACTCCTTAGAGCTAGGATTCATCACAAAGGCTAGGTAGGCTTCACAACCTTGCCTCAGCATCCGACTCACCTCCAATGTAGACACCACATTGACAAGAAACTTCACATTCTCACCCACCACCACTACCTCATAATCATCCGCAAGCTTCAGCGAAACTCGCTTGTTCTCAAAATCCACCACAGCTCGATGTTCAACAAGCCAACCCATACCAAAGATTACATCAAAACCATAGAAAGGAAATTCCATAAGATCAACATGAAAAACATGGTTTTGCACAACCAAGGGACATCTTCTATAAAGCTTCTGTGCTACAACGGTCTTACCAAAAGAACTAGTTACACGTATACCAACATCCAAATACTCAACAGGCAAACCAAGCAATTGAGCATGTTCACGCAATATGTATGAGTGTGTAGACCCAGAATCAATCAAGGAAAGTAATGACAAGGATTGCAAAGTGAAGGTACCTGTGATCACATCCATGTCATTTCTCCCCTCCCGCTGCGCATACACTCGAGCCTGGCCTCCATCCTCAGGTTGGATAGCCACCACATGCGCCACATTCCTTCCACCATCCTCTCTACGCTGGAAGTTACCACGGCTGCGCCCACGACCTCTCTGTGGTGCAACAACTCCAGGAGCACGTCCCTGACCACCACCGGCCAACAAAGGACACTCCCTCCTCATGTGGTCTGTCGTACCACAATTCCAGCACGAATTACCAGTCACTACCACAGGGGCTTGCACCTCTCTCACTGCCCGAGGACAATCACGCCTCAAATGACCACGCGATCCACACGCCCAGCACGTGTTCTGATCAGCTCTCGCCCTGTCTCCCTAAACAGGCGCACCATGCCCTCCACCACCACGCCTAGAAGAAGACTGATACCTCCGATCACGTCCTCTCTTGTCCCGTCCACCACCGGAACTATACTCAGCAGCTCGCTTGCCCGAGCTAGAACCAGCACTCCTAGAGGACAAACCCAGATTCTGCTCAATATCTTTCGCCCTACTAACCAGCACATCAAAATCAGTGTACTCAGCCGCAAGCATATAGGTCTTTACATCCGTCACCAAACATTAACGGAAACGTTCACACCTCTCCTGCTCATCAAGGATAAGCTCTGGTGCGTACTGACTGAGACGGACAAACTGAATCTCGTACTCAGCTACTGTCATACTTCCTTGTGTCAGAGACACGAACTCTCTTTTCTTTTCATCCAGGTATCACACACCCAGATACCTACGCTTGAACGCGTTCAGAAAGAACATCCAAGTCACATCAGCATCCTCCATTCTGGAGATAGTGGTCGTCCACCAGGTATACGCATCATCATGCAACAGCGACACCACACAGCCTAGCTTCTGCACATCACTGCAGTTCATCTGTCCCAAAATCCTCTTGGTACTTTCCAACCAAGATTCGGAACCCTCATCAGACAAACCTCTGAACTCAGTCCCTCCCAGACTGCACAGACGTTCCAAAGGTAGTCTAGCATTAGCATCTCCCTGATGCCCAGCTCCATAAGCTCCAGCTACTGCCGCCTGAAAGGCTCCAGCAATAGCTTGAATCAACACTGTCATATCAGGAGCAGCTTGCCCCTGCCCAGCTTCAGGTCCAGCGACCCCAGCACCAGCACCAACACCAGCTCCATCACCTCCAGCACCACCACCACCGGGCGGTCCACCACCAGGAGGAGGAGGTAAATCCACTACATTATCAGCATTCTCTTCATTCTCGTTCTGAGCCATAGCTCGTGTATTAATCCTCGTCTCTCTACGAGGTCTCATTCACTAAACAATGCAATAACACAAATGCAATAAACATAATCAGGCTCAGCAAGGTAAGAAATCCAAGCACTCAAGCTCACTTTTCAAAAACAATTCATTTCATTAGTTTTGATATGGCAATGGGTCCCTCTAACATGCTTTAACACAGCATAGCATCACAATTGCAACATACTTTACAATTCACACATCACACTTTCATTCCAAAAAGGCACATCATGCAATCATACATACATCACCCACATAACCATTCCCGTTTACTCGAGAACTCAGCTCTGATACCACCAAATGTAACCCCCTTAGCCCGGCCTAGACGGTTGACCCGAACTATGAAGATTACACGGGGAAAACCAAAGTCAACCCGAAAGTCAACCTTGATTAACGACCCTTTATTTTCTTTTTAAACTTGTCTAAATGCTCATTAACCCTAAGCGTATCCTTGACAAAAGCATACTTGAAAAACACAGCAATTGGAAAGCTACAAGGGACTCGATTGCACAACATACAAATTTAGGGACCAAATTGTAAATTCTGGAAATTAAGGGGACTTGACTAATTTTTAAGATACCATTATGAAATTAGTCATATTACATGCTTCTCTATCAAATTTCACCTCAAACGGACATCTCAAACTCAAACAATTGCATAAACAATATTCAGGACTAAAACGTAATGCTTGTATACCATAAAACCATTCAAATCAGTGCCCAACGGTCTTGTGTTTCGGAACGGGGGTTGACCGTTCCGAAATGCGGGTTCGTTTCAAGACCAGTTTCGAAACAGGGCTTGGCAGTGGCCAATTCGTTCCGGAAAGGCCTCTACCCGTTTCAAAACACGAAGGTCATTACAGGCCCCCGTTCCGAAACGCGGGTACCCGTTCCGATACGGATTGCCCAGAATGTGCAGATTTTGCTGGTTTAACATACAATTAACCACTCTAACACATCCCTCAGACCCCCTAATCATGCCAACATGTCATCATACATATAAGATACACATTTGCATCATCAAAACTCATTCATGGCATCAATTAGGAAAAACCACAAGTCTATAGGCATGCATCCTAATATTGGAAATCAAGCAATCAACAAATCATCAAAGCAAACACCAAATGGCCATTTACATGTCCAAGTCATCATAGGCATCATGCCAAACATAGGGAGTCCAAAACATCTCCCAACAACTCAACCTAGGTTCCCATTGCCAAATATCAAAGACTATTAATGTTGTGAAAATACCACCATACACGAGCTTAGCTTTCCCTTGGATTACTTGGCCTCCTTGCTGCCCTCAAACACCTCAATTATCTGCATTATTGGTTCAAGAAAGAGAGCGTAAGCACAATTGCTTAGTGAGGCATGCTCTAAAGAAACAACACAATAATGCATTTTATAAAACACCTTTCACAAGGCCTTTTCAACACATAACATCAATTCTCATGCAACAATGCATATACAACAAGCATCTCATGCTTAAATAACATCAACATGTCATATTGGCTTCCAAGTGATAACCATAACAATTTTCAACATAAAACACAATCGGATACGCGGATTACAAGCGTTGTCCCATACGCTTCATACACACTACCAAACACACAAGGTGGAGTTTACCGGTACAATCACAACCCCTCAACACCCGTGATGGAGTTTAACAGTACAATCACAACCCCTCCACATCACTCATTGGTAGTTGTATAACATCACTAACGAGAACACGGGACACTCAACACAAGATCCACACATGGACTTTTAAACACCATTGTGATCTTAAACATCTCGTTGGTGTACTTGGGTGGAGTTTACGGTACAATTACAACCCCTCAACATCCAAGGAGACTTTATTCACGGTGCACCCAATCCTATAGCCGGCTAACCATATCCGATTCAAATACTTTAAAACCACACATCACTTGCCAATACACATCATTTATCATCAATAATCCACTGTTTTAAAGCATTAACCAAAGCCATTAAATAATCATGCATCACCATGCATCAAACCACAATTATCAATATCAAACCAAGGATCTCTTACCTTGAGCATCCTTCAACACATGGCTTACAAAACCAGCATCAATCATGCCAAAACATGCTTTTAAAACAGAATTTAAACATGCAAATTAAACACATTGCATCCAACCATCTCATGGTTCATCAAAGAGAGAGTTTCTCCGAAAACTTACTCTTGAGCTTAGTTAAGTTGCTTAGACTTAAACTAAGCTCCCAAAACCTTCAAACATTGATTACGAAGCTGTAAACCCAACTTCACTCACCAATTCCGTTTCGCAAGCTTGCCGAAACGCCGTTCAAGCCTCTGGATCAACACCACAAGGATCTGAAGATGTCTCCCCTATTTTAAACACATCAAATCAGAGGATTAATGCATCATCGTGCATTAGAATCTTTAGCCATTACACCTAAACTCGCTACTCTCACCAAATCTAACATTTCGGCTACCAAACACAATCGAAATCACATCCATACACTTCCACAACATTACCCAACCAAGATCCATCACTTCTAAACATTCTTAAACATCAGTTAACAACCAAAAAGAACCTAAACACGTCCTTATACCTCCAGCTATAACAGAACACCAAGATCACCCCCAAAAACCACCATTTTCACCAATAAAAACTTAGGAAAATCAACCTATTCGGGATTGCATTGATTAAACCTCAATTACACATCATTAAACATCCAAAATACATTAAAAAGGCATCTCAAAACAGAGCCCAAACAATCACCACGAAATTCTTCAAGATTTAATCAAAATCTCAAGTTTTAAGCCAAAATCAAGATCACAACATTAAAACATTTAATAAAACTTAATTTAAGGATTAAGAACTTGGGAATTTCAGTAAAGAACTGAATATTTAGAGGAGAAGGACATCCTTACCTCTAAATGTAGATTTCTCCTTGTTTAGAGCCAAAATCCTTGAAAATTCAATAAGCAAATGAAGAGGATTTGATGTAGAAAAGATTAGGAATCATTTGAGGATTGAAATCTCATCATTTAATGTGAAAGTTAAAAGAAATGTTGCTGTGGAAATGTGTTTGGCTGAGGGAATTTTGAGAGAAAATGAGACGAGAAAGTTTTAGCAAAAGTTAGTTATGAAAAACTAAAATGTGATTTCCCTTCTTTCTTTAATTAATTAAACATTAAATGAGTCATTAAAATTAAGAAAAATCTGGAGAAATATTTCCTTGGGTAAATTAGCTCCTTAAAGATTCAAAGTTTCAATCCTTACAAAACAGTCACCACTGAACTTTTCAAAAATTACATTTTAGTCACTATTTCGAAATGTCACACTTCCAAACCTTATTTTGTAAAATTGATTTCACCACTCTCTTATATATATTAAAATAGGATTTTTAGATATTTTTCCATATTTTTAATGCATCCCGAACTAGGCTTTCCCTAAAACCACCTTTTATACTCGAACCGAAAATTAGACCGGTCCGGTTCAGACCCTAAACTTCCAAGCCCAAAATTGGGGTGTTACATCTACCGGATTAGACTGTCTAGAACTTTTGAAAATCTGATGATGAAATTGCCATTGCACTTAATTGATAAAATCCTTCGATCTAGGATATGTATAGAAAGCACTTAGAATATTACTATGATGCTGAATTTTATCTGACACTATTGTGACTTGTCGATTACGGGGGACTTAGTGAACTTAGGTTGCTTAAAATTTGGGTAAAAATTGAACTTAAAAGTTTGAGCTAATGTTGTCTATCTGGCTCTAGCCTCAACTAAAATTGGATTAAAAACAACTTCTTGCTAGAGGTTTCCAAAACCGACTCTAGTTATCAAAAATTAGAAATCTCTAGAGGTGCCCGAAATTGGCTCTAGTTGATTATCATTAAAACAAGAAATTGTTTGCTTTGCTAGAGGTTCTCGAAATTGGCTCTAGTAAACTTAAAAAAACCCCTAAAGAATAAATTGACAAAACCTATTGTTCATATTTAGACCCTAGTAGCCGACTTGTGCACAACTCCACACACACACACATAGTCACGAGATTTATAGTCTGATTCCGGGTAATTTCTGTGCTATCCAAAAATTGAACATATCGTGTGCCTAGGTTCTGAGGATTGAAGATAGGTTCAAAGCATGTTTTTGATAGTAGAAGCCTTTGTAGGTAATTGTTAGTTTTGCATTTCTTGAGGACAAGCAATAGTTTGAGTTTGGAGGTGTGTTAAGTGTGTAAAAGTAATATATTTTTTACCCTTTTTCTCATAAATATTGTTAGATTTAGGCTCATATTAGTTGCATTTTAGACATTCATGCATAATTACATGGTTTCCTTTACAGACTTGCTTGATATCACCTTTTGGTTGGTTTTTGTGGGAAAGATACTGATGGTGCGTCTCAATTGGTTCAGGATAGAATTACCGTAGCAAGCAAGAAATTGTCGTAGCAATTGAGGGAAGATTGTGAAGAGCTTGTCGTGCTGATTTCCGTAGCAAACGATGACTGGATAAATCCACCTAATTCAAGATAAAGCACGAAGAGGTAAGGATAAAGCCCAAAGAACTGGATTTTCACGCAAAGAGTTCAATGTAGATTTCAACTTAGTTTTACGAGGAGTTTTTGGGGACAAAGATAAAAGAGATTTATTATTTATTTTATTCAATTTAATTCCAACTTAAACTTATCTTTATCAAATATGAAATAGATCAAATCATCCCCTACAAATAGAGACAAAATCGCAAGATCTAAGTGGAGACGAGAGAGAAAAAAAAGGGCTGATTGCAGAATTCATCTTCTTCCTCATTGTTTTAGTGCGATTCATGTTTGGGAATCTTTATTTTGTGTTATTTTTACACCCAGTTGTTGCGTGTAAATAAGGCTATCGCAATTGGGTGTAAGTGTACACGTCGCAAGTAATAAAGTGATACGGAGTATCGGATATCGTCTCCACAGGGACTGGAAATACTTCTATCTTTAAAAGCCTGCACAAGGAAAGAGATGAATTTAATAAAGAGTTTTAAGTAATATTGGAAATAAACTAAAATATATAGAGGAATCATATTGAAAAAATAGATTGGTATTGATTTGCTCAATAGTGCAGGTGTTGCACTGTTCAAAGACTTTCTGTTGCGTTTGTCGTCGAGCCTGTCGTTGCAGCACTTGTCGCGGCAGAGGTCTGTCGATGTCGCTGCAGCGAACAACAACTCTGTACTTCAAGTTCAGCAAGAATCTCTGTTGTGACTCGTCCTATCCCTAGGTCCAAGTTCTGTCGATGTTTGTGAATTCTTCATTAGCTGCTTAACCTTGTACCTATCCCTAGGCCAAGATAGTTTAACCATAAACTGGAAAACTCTTATTTACTCCTTTCGTATACTTAACTGTCCTGATATTAAGTAAATAGATAACCTCACAATGCTCTCCCGAAACTCTTATGAGATATGAAAACTAGAGTAAATAAACTTGAAGTTTTATTGAATTGAACAAAAAAATCCTAAGAAACAGTTAACCCTTACAACTACTTTACAAAATCAACCCTTAGCCCTGGGAAAGGTTTAGAACATAATGGAGAAGGGGGAAAACTAGGGTTTGTGATGGAAGACGGCTAGGAGCTAGGTTATCCCTCTCTAGGTCGAATTACAAGCATATATATAGGCCTTGGATACAAGTTTTCTAAATGGCCAAGAACACTAGTTCAAATTAAAGTACAATTCATTTAAAGACTAAATCTCTGAGTAGACTTCCTTTAATTCGTCATATCTTCTTGCTTTGACTTTCTCCTCAAACTTTGGGCAAGGTCTTCTTTGTGCTTTTGGACTCCCAAAAATAATGCAAGTGGTCTCTAAAAATTACGCTTGAAATCCTCTATCAGTCGAACTCCACTTTACATTTTTCCATCTCTTCTTCTTCACTGTCGTCACCTCTGCCACAACATATGTCACGATAGCAAGTATAAGGTAGTTTGCTTCGACCCTCTCGCTCCAGCTTTGCAGTTATCTACTATTCCTCTGCTACCCTGGATGCTACCACGACAGGTACCTGCAAGAATTAACTGAAATTAGCAACATTTGTGCAATAATTATTTATTTGTGATGTTTATGCAAAATCTATCCTAAAATGCAACTAAACATGCTTGATTGCATCAATAACATGGGTAAATGAGGGTTAAAATATAGAACATTTATGCACTCAACACTAGCCATGAACTAAATCTAATTGGCTTTGGTTATTGGGTTCTTGTGGTTGTGAAAATGTTTGGATTGTTTAGGTTTTAAGTTTACAATTTAATTCAAAGTTTGTTCATTCTTAGTTCTTCAATTGATTTTGGGTGAATTTGGAGAGGATTTCAAAAGATATTCATTTATCTAATATCGGGAGAGTTAGATTCACGAAACGAATGATCATGATCTTCACTTGACTAATCATTAGTGAAGGTTAATCCAACTTAGGGATAAGACTTGGATTTCAACGGCTAAGAGGAGCGCAAGATCGGTTGTTGTTCACCCAAGGTTAACGTAGGGATGTATCACCAAGGTGTGTATAATTGACTAGTTCTTCAGGTTAGAGATAATAAAGAGGCACTAAAGAACGCTCTTCCGAGCTTTGAAGGAAGGAACCCAGTTGCCACAACAATTGAACAATTGCCTTAGCAATCAAGTTGCCTCAGCAACTAATCGCCTAGACTATTCATTCAACCTTCACGCCTCAATTCTCGATAACCTAGTCTACTCTATTCTCCGATTACAATTTTCTTTTATTTACTTACGAGTTTATCATTCTTGTTCATCATAAATCTCCTATTATCATCATTTATGTTTCTTTTCAGTGCAAGAAATTAGAATCTGAAGTTACATGAATCCCTGTGGAAACGATATATTTCTATACTATAACTTGCGAGTTTACCTAGGGATGTAAATTGTTCGTCATAGGGATAAGTAGTTAAAATGTACACTATGAGTGCTCTCCATGGTTTCATTTGATCACATTGAACTTAGATAACTAAGTTGGGTATCCACTATAAATTCCTCAACCAATGGGCTTTAGACCCATCCCCCTCGACGAATCCAGAACCAATTTCTAACTCAACCCTTTGGTAAATTGATCAACTAGGTTCCTTTCTGATTTCACATACTCTAAAAAGAGTATTTTGTTCCTTATTAAGTGTCTCACCGATTCATGTCTTATGCGAATATGTCTCTTTTTACCATTGTAAGTTGGCTTTTAGCCACACATATCGCTGCTTGTTAATCACACAACAAGGATACCGGAGGAGTCAGTTTTCCCCACAAAGGAATTTCTGCTAACAAATTTCTAAGACATCCGACTTCTTGCCCAGCTAGGTCAAGAGCAATAAACTTTGGCTCCATGGTAGAGCGAGCAATACATGTGTGCTTAGTAGACTTCCATGAAATCACTGCACCACCTAAGGTAAAGACATACCCACTCGTGGAGCTTACTTCATCATTATCGGTAACTCAGTTGGTGTCACAATATCCCTCTAAGACCGAAAGAAAGCCAACAAAATCGAGTTGTCAATCAATAGTACCTTTAAGATATTTAAGTAAGTGTCTGAGTGCAATCCAGTGCTCACCGCTACGATTATGAGTATATCTGCTTAACCTACTCATTGCAAAATATCAGGCCGAGTATAGTTCATTTAGAGCATAAGGCTTCCAATAATTTTAGCATACTCTTCTTGGGAAACACTACTTCCTTTATTCTTAAAGAGTTGGATACTAGAGTTATAAGGAGATCGAACAAGGATAACATTAAAACTGTCAAATTTCTTTAACACCTTCTCAATATAGTGTGTCTGATTTAAAGAAAAACTCTTTTCTATTTTGGTAAATTTTACTCCTAAGATCACATCAACCTCACCCAAACCAGTCATCTCAAATTTAGTAGACAAGAAATTTTTCATTTTGTTAATGGATTCAATGTTAGTGCTGAATATCAAAATGTCATCCACATATAAGCTTATGATGACACAATCAGTCCCAAACATTTTCGAATACACGCATACATATGCTCCATTAAAAATAAAACCAAAACTCAAAATGGTTTTATGAAATTTCTCGTACGACGACTTTGGAGCTTGTTTAAGGCCATAAAGAGTCTTTTTTAAGTCTACACACTTTGCCTTCTATACTAGGTGTCTCAAAACCTGGTGGTTGTTCCCTATAAATCTCCTCGTCTAGATCTCCATTCAAAAATGCAGTCTTTACATCTATTTGATGTACATGCAACTTATGAATGGATGCGGTCGCAAAGAAGGCACGGATCATTGAGATTTTTGTCACACGAGAGTACGTATCAAAGAAGTCAATACCAAACTTCTGAGTGAACCCTTTGACTACTAATATTGCCTTATACTTCTGGATTGACCCATCTGGTTTAAGTTTCTTTCTAAAGACCCATTTATTACTGATAGGTTTAAATCCTCTAGGAAAGTCAACCAACTCTCAAGTGTGATTAGACATTATTGATTCTAGTTCATCATTAATAGCATTTCTCTAGAAACTAGCATCATTTGAACTTATAGCTTCATTATACGTCTTTGGATCCTATCTAATAGGAAAGATTGAGCTATAGGTTTAGTTATAGAGTCTAAATCACTAATTTTTGTAATAAAGGAAGTTATAAAATATGGTCCAAAGGTAGTAGCTACCTTTTGTCTTTTACTTCTTCTAGGCTCTACTTCAAACTCTCGAGTTTCCTTGGTAGGAATACTAGAAGAAGAATGGGTATGACTTTCTCGTTGTGTTTCAACATTTAATCTAAGTTTCTTAAGAGGAAATGAGTCATCAAAGAAACACCATCCCTAGATTCACAAATTGAGAAGTCATGTAAGGACATAAAACTATATGCGACACTATTTGTAGTATACCCTATAAACACCGCATCAACGGTTTTAGGATCGATATTGGTTTTTTTAAAGTAAGGCAAACCTACTTTTGCCAGGCACCCCCCACACTTTCAGGTAATGCAGATTTGGTGCATAACCTTTCCACTAGGGGTGCTCAAAAATACTTGACCCGACTACCCAAACATAAATAACCGAGTATTTACCCATAATTTTTTTACCCGGGTCACAAAATTAAAAATTTTCGGGTACCCGAATATATTTGAAATTAATATTTTTTATATTCAATATACATATTTTTTATTAAAGTGCTAAAAATCTTATTTTTTATATTTTTATATTTAATAAATGCATATTTTTATATTAAACTAATAAAATATTTTTATATCTGGGTACCCAAATACCTGAATCTTCAGGTACCGATAACATTTGGGTACTCGACTGATGGGTACCCGCAAAACCCGGGTCGCAACACGGGCCGCACTTTGAACTACTCGATGATCCGGGTACCCGAATACCTGGGTTCCCGGATTTGAGCACCCCTACTTTCCACAATTCATATATAGTACAACCTAATTTTTATGAGGTACTCAGTTGAATATGTGATTGGCCGAGAGAATGGCTTCCCCCCACAAGAACTTATTAACAAAGAGTTCATCATCTCTTTTAAAGTTCTGTTTTTTCTCTCGGCAATTTCATTCTATTGAGGAAAATATGGAGCAGAGGTCTCACGTATTATGTCATTCTTCTCACACACCTCTTTAAGGAAATTAGACCCATATTTACCACCCCTATCGGATCTAACACATTTTATTCTCCTATCAAGTTGATTCTCAAATTTTGCCTTATAAATAAGAAAGAAGTTCACAGCTTCATCTTTAGTTCTAAAGAGATAAACCTTTGTACATCTAGTGTAATCATTAACAAATGTGATGTAATAGTGTTCTCCTCCCTTAATCTCACAGTTTCAAAAGTTTGATAAATCAGTATGTATAAGTTCTAAAAGTTTAGATCTACGTTTAGAAATTGTCTTAAAAGAAGGCTTATTATGATTCGCTTCTACACAAATTTTACATTTGTCAAAGCTATTATCTTTTAGAATAGGTAGTAACTTCATTTTTATGAGTTTCTTTAGTGATTGTAAATTCGCATGTCCTAATCTAGCATGTCACATATCAAGAGTCTCAACAGTATAAGTAGAAGTAATGGCTTCATTCTTTTCATTAAACTTGGTTTTGATTACATATAAACCATTTTTGTAAAAAACCTTTCCCTACATAATCACTATTTTAGGAAAGTATTAGTTTATCTGCTTCGAAAACTAGTTTAACGCCCACCTTATTCAGTAATCCACCACGCAAGGCGGGTACATACAAGACAATTCAACGTTAAAGTTTTACCAGAGGTCAGCTTGAGCAAAACTTTCCCTTTGCCTAGCACGTCTGAGCTACTGGAGTTCCCCATGTAAACTTGCTCTCCCTTGTCTACAGTTTCGAACTCAGCGAACAGCTCTCGTTTGGCGCAGAAATGTCTTGAAGCACCAGTATCTACGACCCACTCAGTGTTGTTCTCCACTAGATTCACTTCTGAAACCACCGTTGCAATGACGTCACTAGCATTCTCTGCAACGTTGACTTTTGGACTGTTCTGGCGGTAATTCCATTGTTAACACTGGTAGGCTTTATGTCCAGGCTAGCCACATACATAGCAATTGACCACTTTGCCTTGGGCTTTATCTTTTCCTGGCTTTTGAAGTTGGTAGCCTTGTGGGTTTAATTTTCTTTTTCTGGTTTGCCTTTTTCTTAATTTCAAATTTAGAACCTGATGTAGCACCAGATTCAATCAGGATAGCTTTTAAAGAAAATTTACTAGAGTTGGAAACCTTATCTTTCAATCGGTTTGACTACTTTCCTCTATCTTCATGTAAGCCACCAACTCTTCTATTGGCATATCCCTCTTTTTGTGTTTGAGGGAATTGTGATAGCCGGACCAGGACTTGGGTAACTTCTCGATCATGATGTTGTGTAACACCCTGGTTTTGGGCCTAGATGTTTTAGACATCGGATCGGACTGGTCGAGAACGGTTCGATTTGCGTAAGGTGATTTAAGGAAATCAAGGATTGGGATAGGATAAAAATGTGGTAAAAATTGCTAAAATCCTCTAAGAAATATGTTTAAGTGGTTGGTCAAGTCAATTTTACAAAAAGAGTTTTGAAAATGGGACATTTTGAGTAGTGACCAAATTGTAAAGTTTCAAAACTATGGAAAATGTGATTTTTAAAGAAGAAGCCAAATTCTTAGAATCTATAGAGGGCTTTATGGCAATTTGGCCTTTCCTTATTATGACATGTGTTTTAAATGGTTTTTAATTAAATGGCTTTAATTGGTTTTATTTTAATTAATTAAATGAGTAGTTAATGTATCGATACACTTTTTGCTTAAGTTTCACTCAGAATTCCAGTGAGCAAAATTTGTATCGATACGGTCATTGTGTACCGATACGTCCCTTATTTTACACTATAACCATATCGATACGCCTTCTCGCGTATCGATACGTCCCTCTGAAATGTGCACAGCGACTCTTTCTTCTTTGAGATAGGTACTGATACGATGGGAAGCTGAAGAGCATTTATTGCGCCAAAAATGCAGCCCAACGACTAGATTAATGATCTCAACCACCCAAACAGCTAGAAATCAATGCAAGGGTATAAAAGCAAGCCTCCAAAGCCACTTCAATCACTATTGAATCTATTTGCAACATCCAAGCATATATCTAGACCCTTGAGCTTAAAGTGAAAAATTATTGTACCCCACTTGTTGTAATTTTAATTGTATTCATTTCTTTCAAGTTTGGGGAGAGTTTGTTTGTAACTTGGGAAACATATCAATCTTGTGAGAGATCATATTAAGCTTGCCATTTCTTCTTTGTAAAGCTAGTATCTTGGTTAATCTTTGGGTAGAAAGATTAATCGGTTTGTAAAGGCTACCTCTTAAGCCTAGAAAAGGGGAAGAATATCTAGTAGATATTGTTCAAAATCCTTAGTGGAAGCTAAGGTAGTGGATGTAGAGCTTGTTCGAAGCTTGAACCACTATAAATTGCCTTGTGTTCAATTTTTACATTTTTAATTTTCTCCTTTCCACTTTAAAAAGTCAATTCACCCCATCTAGGCCAATTTTGATTCGATTGATCCATTCAACATTTTTTTCTATTCGGGATGAGAGAGTTGTTTCAATCCCCTTTCTAAACTCAAAACTTTTTAAATTTAAATATCTTGGGTTTTTCCAACAATGGAATTTCATACATTTTTTAAGTTTGCCCTCGATTTTATATTGTAACCTTGTTTTTAATTTCTATTCTAATGCCCAGTGCATCCATGATCAAGTAAGGGAACATGTCATTGCTATTGAATCCTATCTCTTGGGAAATAAATTTTGAATTGACCAAATCATTTTATGCGAGGCTTTTGGTTTTGAAAATTTGGGGATTGATGATGAACACTCTTTCGAACATTCCCAACTTGGCTCCGTAACCGTTCTTGACACCCATGATCGTATCCTCGATCTTATCATATCTTGGTGACTTCGCCCTTCCAGTGGCTAATTTTCTACTATCCGCCAAATGGATGCCTTTTGGCTTCACTATTTCTGTGAGTGTAAGCGCCCAAACCTTTTTCAAATTATGTTTGTGAACTTGGTATATCTTGTTCAACACCGTCACACCAATCAAGTCAAGTCTTTCTTCTATTGCAAGGCATTGAGTCACTTGTTCCATTCCTTGGATATCGATTATTTGTATGATACCGTCGAGCCTTTTGGCAAACCGATCGATGAACACTCCCTTACTTGTGCTCACATTGAATTCATCAAAAATGAATGGGTTTGTGTTAATCGACCTCCTCCTTAAGAAGATCAACCTCCCCATGTAGCTCCACAAGGTCCACAATTCAACCTAGCTCAATCTTCCATGGACAGACTCATGGCATATCTAAAGCAGCAATTCACCTCCTTATGGACTAATATTGCTTCTTTAGATACAACCATGAATGCGGGATTTGCGGCCATTGATACACGTTTTACCTTGTTGGAAGATCGAGTCAAGGTCATTAAGCAACAACAAACCTCCATGGATGTCTCTCTCACCGCTTTCCATAGATCTTGGATCAACTCTCGGAACTCTCAAGCCAATCGCGATGGCGATGATGAAGAGGACGAGGACGAAGATGATGGGGACGAGTAGTCTTTGGGCATTTCATTCCATTTCATATCATTTAGGATTTCTATTTTATTACACACCTATGTTATTTTAAGAACCCTTTTCTTTGATTTATGTTTGTTTTTAGGATTTGAGTTTGGATTTTAAGTTTGAAGTTATTTGAACCTATGTTGCTTTAGATATTATTTTGAAGTTTAATGATATTATGTTGCTTTGATTATGCTTTACTTTGTGCTTTATTACTCTATATCTTGTAGTGTATCCTTTGTTAAATGCATTGATTTTGATCTAACAAAAAGGGGGAGAAGTGTAAAAACCTAAATTTTTACAAGCTTTTGAAAACCAATCTTAAATTTAGGGGAGTGAACTTTTCAAAAGTTTCAAAATAGTTAGAAATTTACTTTGGTTTTGTTATATCAAGAAGGAGGAGATTGTAAAACCTGATTTGATTTTGATATAACAAATTGCCTAAGGTCTTATTTGAAAATATAAATAATTTTTTAAGTATTTCAAAGTCTTACAATATTGACAAGATTTTGAACCAAAACAGCTTCAATGTCAAAATGTTTTAACCTACAAAATTTTTCTAAGTGTTTCTAAGCCAAACTATACATTTACGCCCTAGGTGTATCGATACGCATTAGTCGTATCGATACGACATTCATTATGGGCTTACTTTTATGCTTTAGCGTACTGATACAGTTGTCCCCGTATCGATACGGTTTGGTTTGATTCAGCAAATCTTTGCATTTAATGAAAATAGTTGTTGTTTCTTAGTTATGGGAATCATCAATTTTCAAACGGTCGTTGGACCGTATCGATACGCCCCTATAGCGTATCGATACACTTTTTGCTTAAGTTTCACTCAGGATTTTAGTGAGAAAAATTCGTATCGATACGGTCATTGTGTACCGATACGCCCCTTATTTTACACTATAACAGTATCGATACGCCTTCCCGCGTATCGATGCGCCCCTCTTAAATGTGCACAACGAGTCTTTCTTCTTTGAGACAAGTACTTATACGGTGATTCGAGTACCGATACAGTGGACAGCTGAAGAGCATTTATTACGCCAAAAATATAGCCCAACGACTAGATAATGATCTGAACCACCCAAACCTCTAGAATTCAATGCAAGTGTATAAAAGCAAGCCTTCAAAGCCACACCAATCACTATTGAACCTATTTGCATCATCCAAGCATATATCCAAACCCTTGAGCTTAAAGTAAAAAATTCTTGTACCCCACTTGTTGTAATTTTAATTGTATACATTTCTTTCAAGTTTGGGGAGAATTTGTTTGTAATTTGGGCAACATATCAATCTTGTGAGAGATAATCTTAAGTTTGTCATTTCTTCTTTGTGAAGAGAGTGTCTTGGTTAATCTTTGGGTAGAAAGATTAACTGGTTTATAAAGGTTGCCTCCTAAGCCTAGAAAAGGGGAAGAATATCTAGTGTATATTGTTCAAAATCTTTAGTGAGAGCTAAGGTAGTGGATGTAGAGCTTGTTTGAAGCTTGGACCACTATAAATTGACATGTCTTCAATTTTTACATTTTCAATTTGCTCCATTCCACTTTAAAAAGTCAATTCACCACCCTCTTGGCCATTTTTTATTCGATTGATCCACTCAATATAACTCATTCGTCGATTTGTGGCGTTGAAAGAGTGAGATAATCAATAATGGGGCTTCAGCGAAAAAAAGGATTGATGGGAGGTGGTTGGTTCAGTGGTGGTATAGGATAAATTTAAAGGTTTGAGGATTATGGGTTATGAAAAGAATGAGAATTTCAGAAATATTTTAGAAAATTTAAGTTTTTTATGATTTTTTTAAAAATTAAATGAAAATTAAAAAAATAAGTCATATGTCATGCATTCATTGGATGAAGAAAACTTTTAACTATAATTATCATATAAACTGTAAAATATAACGAAATGAAACTTTAGGCACTTATTTTTTGACAAAATAACTTTAGACGCGTATTTTGACATGTATCACATGTCACATTATAGTTTTTTCCGCCTAACATTTTCATAAATTTATCAATTTTTTTAATTTTTTATGATTTTAGTATTCTTTTAGATTTTTTCTTTAAAGTATTTATAAAAGTTACACGATAATAATATTTCAAAACATCTTTAAGACTTAAACAATAAAAATATTGTCAAATGGCTTAATTGATTTAATTTATTTATAAAATTGTCAAATAATTTACTTGGTTCAATTTCTCGATTTAATGTTTTAATTAATTCAATTTTTCAATTCGAGAGTTTAGTTAGATACACACAAAAAATAAAAAAATGATTTTTTTCTAAAAGTACAAAACTTCAAACACCATTGAACTTATTTATATTTATTATTTAAAATCCAAAATATTACTTAACCCATTACCCATAGGCCTAGCTCAACTCATTAAACATCTTTCCTTCCATTTTTGTTCGAAAAATTCTGTCAATTTAGCACTGGGTTGCAAAGGTGTTGATCGATGATGTATTTGATTTAGCTTTTAATCTGATTCTTATAGGTTGTCGTGTAATTTCCCCAACTTTTTTTTTCTTTTCCTTCTTCAAATTAAAGCTGATAATGATGTAGCCTATTTATGATTCTTATGGGTTGGAGTTGTAAGGATGCATACACTTATTATGGGTCGGGTCGGGCCTGGCCTGAATATCCGGTCCTATTATACGGCCAGGTCAAAACATTAGGCCTACTGTTGGGTTTTACAGTGCTCGATTCCTTCAACTATTCTTGCTTGCCAAGTGGTGGAGAAGTGGAATTTTGGGTGTAAATGGTGTGGAAGCTAAAAAGATTAAGGACACAATGATTTATAGTTGTTCAACCTTCTAACCAAGGTCTACATCTACATCCACTACCTTAGCTTCCCACTAAGGATTTCCAATCAATCCACTATTGATTCGTCCCCTTTTCTAGGCTTAGGAGGAAACCCTTATACACCGATCAATGTTTCTACCCAAAGCCTTGATCAAACCCTCTTTACAAAGAGAAAAGATAAGCAAACTCAAATCCCTCTAATAGGTATTTGTTTGCACAATTTAGCTCTCACCCAAAACCTAAAACATTTGAGCAAATCTAACAATTTTGACTCACTAGTGTTTGTCTATACAAAGAAATGAAAATTAAGCACGAAGACACTTTCTTGATCATATGTTGTTTTACAATTGAAGCATTAACCATTACTTGATGCTTGGAGGTCCCTTTTATACTCCTTAATGAGTTTGTAGCCGTTATTAGCCGTTGGGGTGGAATTGGAGCCGTTGGAGACTTTATTTCCCATCTTTAATGCTGTTCTGCAGTCTTCCGTATCAATATGCGTGGACCCGTATCGGTACGACCTTCATCAGAAACTAGTTGTTGGGCTCTTGCCAGTCTAGGCATATCGATACGCTTGAGGGCGTATCGGTACGGTATGACATTTAAAAGACCGTTGGGAAACTAGCCGTTGGGGTTGTTAAAATAGGGATCAGTACGCTTACCAGGTGTATCGAAACGATCCCTCATCGTATCGAAACGGCAAAGCCTGTTTCGATACGGGTTTTGGCAGTGACCAAACCTGGGTAAAAAGGTATCGATACGGGTTAGACCGTATCGGTACGGGCAACCTGAAAATTCAAGTTTGGCTATTTAAAATCAATAAAAACTTTGCCAAAAACCTTTTTAAATACCTCAAACACATATTCAAGTTGTTTGGACTTAAAAACAAGTTTTAAATTCTTTTCAAATTAGTCCAAAACATTTTTCAATTATTATATCAAAACATTATTTCTACAATCTCCCCCTTTTTGATATAATAAAACCAACTTGAAGAATTATTTGAGATTCTCCCCCTTTAAGTTTAAAAGTGTGAATAAGAGATGAAAATTTTGAAATTAATTAAAGCTCCCTTTATTCATTTGAAAATTCAATTTTTCAAACCATTTCTCCCCTTTTTTTGTTATATCAAAAAGAATTTAAAAGACAAGTTCAAAATAACTTAGGAGGTTTGAAAAGATGACAAAAATTTTGAATTTTTGGTTTTAAAAATGGCTCCCCCTTTCTCAAAGCATCATTAAAATGTTAGTCCAACATTTATGATCATCTAGTTGAAGTTAAAAAATAGATCAAATAAAAGCAAAAACAACTAGATATCTTCACACTTGAACCCAAGGGAGGATGTGAAGCCTTCCTTCTTCAAGTGTTCTTCCTTGTGTGCATGCAGCTCCCCCTTAATTTTTGACTTGTTGATCACTCTCCATCACACCTAGCAAAAGACAATCAAGTAATTTTTGGTATCCAAATTGCTTTGGATCCATAGACGTTAGTAGCACAAAATTTAGTCCCTTTAGGAATCCATTTTTCAATTTCATCCTTTTTAGTTGAAGTGGTTAGTCCTTTTGGGACCCAAACACTTCTAAAACATTTACCATTTACAAATCTAGGGGCCCTAGATTGTCTTACATAAAAGTTTGATTTTCCAAGATTATTTTTCTTTTCAAGATCTTTGGAAATCAAATCTTTTTCTTCTTGAACTTTTTGAAGCAAATTTTGTAAATCAAAACATTTTTGTTCAAACTCTTCGAGTTTTGCTTTAAGTTCAAGTTTGGTTTTAGAAATCAAATCATTTTGAGTTTTCAACTTTGAAATCATTTTATTGTTTTTCAAAATGTGATTTTTAAACTCTAAAACCAAATCATCATAGGCATCTTGTAATTCATCAAAGGAATATGAACATGAAGTAGATGAATTAGAAGTTACCCTTGAATCTTCTTCGATGGCCATAAGGCAAAGGTTGGCTTGTTCATCGTCGGTAGAGTCTTCATCACTCCAAGTAGCCACATATGCCTTCTTCTTATGACTTGAAGTGATTGCCCTCTTCTTTTTCATGGATTCTCGTTCAAGCTCTCTCTTGGCTTTCTTCATGAACGGGGCACACTTCTTGAAGAGATGAACTATCTCTTCTTCTTCATCCTCCTCTTCACTTGAATCAACATGATGACATGTGGAGGATTTAATAGCAATGGCATTAGTGTTGATGCCAAGCCCTTTGAGCTTCTTCTCCCCCATAGCTTTAATTTATTCCCTCTTCTTCTCATCTTCTTTGTTTTTCTTCATTATTTGATGAGTGAGAAGTGACCCCATGAGTTCATCAAGCTTCAAGGTCTTCAAATTCTTAGCTTCGATGATGGCGGTCCTCTTTGAGTCCCATGACTCGGGAAGTGAGTAGATGAGCTTTTGAACAAGCTTTTCTTCCAGGATGGCTTCTCCATAGCCTTTGAGACCATTGGTGATAGTGGAGAACCTATCAAACATCTTCTCGATGTTCTCTTTCGGATCCATCTTGAAGTTTTCATACATAAGATTGAGAAGGCTGATATTGGTCTCCTTTACTTCACCGGTTCCTTCGTATGTGACTTCAAGCTTGCCCCATACCTCCTTGGCACTCTCACAAGAAGACATGTTCTCATAGATGGTTGAGCCAAAAGTACAAAAGAGGATGTGCAAGGCTTTGCAATTAAGCTCCATCTTCTTGCGATCTTCGGTACTCCATTCTGCTTTGCTTCGTTGAGGCACGAACGGACCATCTTCTACTATGTCACATAGCTTGTAGTCCCTTGACTTTATGAAGAACTTCATCTTTGTCTTCCAATGGGCATAGTGAGTTTCGTCGAAGAAGGGCGATTTGTCGATGGATTGCGCCATTGAGCCAGTTGATTAAAATGATGATCGAGCTTGTCGGATCTTCTCAATAGGATATTAATCCTCTTCAATTGAGCCAAGCTCTGATACCAATTGTTGGGTTTTACGGTGCTCGATTCCTTCAACCGTTCTTGCTTGCCAAGTGGTGGAGAAGTGAATTTTGGGTGTAAGTAGTGTGGAAGCTAAAAAGATTAAGGACACAGCGATTTATAGTGGTTCAACCTTCTAACCAAGGTCTACATCTACTACCTTAGCTTCCCACTAAGGATTTCAAATCAATCCACTATTGATTCGTCCCCTTTTCTAGGCTTAGGAGGAAACCCTTATACATCGATCAAGCTTTCTACCCAAAGCCTTGATCAAACCCTCTTTACAAAGAGAAAAGATAAGCAAACTCAAATCCCTCTAATAGGTATTTGTTTGCACAATTTAGCTCTCACCCAAAACCTAAAACACTTGAGCAAATCTAACAATTTTGACTCACTAGTGTTTGTCTATACAAAGAAATGAAAATTAAGCACGAAGACACTTTCTTGATCATATGTTGTTTTACAATTGAAGCATTAACCATTACTTGATGCTTGGAGGTCCCTTTTATACTCCTTAATGAGTTTGTAGCCGTTACTAGCCGTTGGGGTGGAATTGGAGCCGTTGGAGACTTTATTTCCCATCTTTAATGCTGTTCTGTAGCCTTCCGTATCAATACGCGTGGACCCGTATCGGTACGGCCTTCATCAGAAACTAGCTGTTGGTCTCTTGCCAGCCTAGGCATATCGATACGCTTGAGGGTGTATCGGTACGGTATGACATTTAAAAGACCATTGGGAAACTAGCCGTTGGGGTTATTAAAATGGGGATCGGCACGCTTACCAGGTGTATCGAAACGATCCCTCATCGTATCGAAACAAAAAAGCCTATTTCGATATGGGTTTTGGCAGTGACCAAACCTGGGCAAAAAGGTATCGATACGGGTTAGACCGTATCGGTACGAGCAACCTGAAAATTCAAGTTTGGCTATTTAAAATCAATAAAAATTTTGCCAGAAACCTTTTTAAATACCTCAAACACATATTCAAGTTGTTTGGACTTAAAAACAAGTTTTAAATTCTTTTCAAATTAGTCCAAAACATTTTTCAATTATTATATCAAAACATTATTTCTACACCTACATTTCTGAGCTTTTTGAGATTTTTCATGAAATCAAAAATATTAAAATCCTTTGAAAAAATAATTTTTTGTGAGATATTTCTTTTTTTAAAATAGCTGGTATTATTAAGTAGGGTTAAAATCGATAAAGTTTACAAGAACTAAGATTGACAGTAACCAAACACTGTAACAGGTAACCCTAATTCTAGTAACCAGCAATATAGAACTAATGGACCGAAGTGCATATAAAAAATGTAGGTACAAATAGACTCCGAGGGACAGATCAAGTGTGACCCTTATATATTGCATTTAAAACACAAAAGAGAGGAGTAACCTCCATGAATCAACCCAGATTCTCCAGCTCTCGATTAACTATCACTGTAGTTTTTGGAGGCGCCTCTTCAATCCAATGGCATGACAATTTTTGTCCACGTCCTTCTTGTGCAAGAGTATGTGCGGCGTTGTTATTGCGTCGATGGACAAAACAGAACTTGATATACTCAAACTCCTTGGCTGCATGTTGATTGTCATGAATAATTGGACTGATTAAAAAACCATATGGTTTCGTGGAATTCACCTTGCGGGTCACTGTTAAGTTGTCTCCTTCAATCACTATTCTTCTAAACCTAAGCTTGTGAGCAGTCATTACTGTGTCCAGACATGCTAACGCCTCTGCAGCAAAAGCATTTGCCACATATGGATGGGGAATCACAAATGAAGCCATAATCATCCTTTTATCATTACAACCAAGAATTCCAGAAGTAGACAAGTTGTCGTTGGGATTGTAAGCCGCGTCAAAGTTAAATTTGATAATATTGGCTTCAGGTGGAATCCAAGTGCCTAATTGCAAATCTAATCTCGTGTTTGTTAATGGCACAAGTGTCTCTAGTTCTCAAATATATGTTGCGATAAGAGTTAATGTGCCGTGAATAGTTGGTACACCACCTTCATGGATAAGTTTATTGCGTGCATACCAAGTTGCCCATAATGTAACCATCATCACAACCTTTTGCTTTGAAGTTAGACTACAGAAAGTTGTAGCTAACCACTCCAGTCAGTTAGGAGTTGCAGGCCAGATGGTGAAGGTAATACCTTGACTGATAAAACAATTGTGACACAAAATCACAGTCCCGCATTATATGGGTAATACTTTCACCCGATGTACCGCAGAAAGGGAAATAATTATGTATATGTAGTCGACGTTGTTGTAGGTTGTCAAGTGTTGGAACAAAGCTGTGTGAAATTTGCCACATAGTAATTTTGATTTTTGCAAGGACTTTGCATTCACACAACTCATTGTAAAACCTACCAACAATGCTGGATCGGAAGGACTGATTTGTACCAATAGGGTTAGAAAGGTCATAACGCAGTAACTTGTAACCACTTTTAACAGAATAATTCCTCGAGCAATCAGGCCTCCAAATAATGATATCTGGTTTTCCGCTTTTGGGCATTGAGATTGAGGAAATCACTTGCACTTTTTCTTCATCAAACAAATTGGCCAACATATCGAATTTCCATGTTGCATTAGGAGCATGTATTAAATCCGAAACTCGAGTGTAATTGGTAGATATAAAATCCTTTCTAACCCTGCCATCACTTTGGCCTGGGATCCATGCATCATTCCAGATGTTCACCCTCTCTCCCGAACTAACTCTCCAGCCAATACCTTGCTCTATCAGCCCTCTTCCACTCCATAAACTCCTCCAAATGTATGAAGGAGAAGAGCCAATGCCTGCAAATAATAAATCACTGGTGTGATAATATCGAGCTTGTAAAACCTTTGCCATAAAAAAATCAGGCTTAGTAATGAGTCTCCAACACTGCTTAGCCAACAGTGCTATATTAAACTGTGACAAATCGCGAAATCCTAGCCCTCCATATGACTTAGGCTTAGCAAGATAAGACCAGGAACTCCAATGGATACCTTTCTGTGTGCCATTGTTCTTCCACCAGAACTTAGCCATTATTTTCTCCAAGTCATTGCATAGTGTGGTTGGCAAGAGGAAGCAATTCATGGAAAAAACAGGGATTTCCTGAAGAACACTTTGAATAAGGACTTGCTTTCCCCCATAGACAAGAATCATACCCCAAAAGTGTTTGTCTTTGCATTAAAACGATCACTATAAGCTCTAAAGGCAACCTTTTTGTTTTTTCCCACCATAGTAGGCAATTCGAGATATCTTTCAGGATTATTGGAGACACGTACACCTAATACATTGCCAATCCGATTTTGTAGACTGGGAGTAACATTTCGACTAAAATAAATCAATGATTTATCATAGTTCACTTGTTTCCCTGAAAAGTTCCCATAAGTGTCAAGGATATTCTTCATATTAGATGCTCCCATGATGGATGCCTCCCCAAACAAGATACTATCATCCGCGAATAGTAGGTGCCTAATTTCAAGCCTTTCATGTCCTATTGGTGCAAGTTTAATTATCTTCTTTGAGTTTGCATCATTCAAAAGCACAGATAAACCTTCGGCACAAACTAAAAACATGTACGGGCTTAGTGGATCGCCCTGTCTAAGTCCCATTGATGGTTTAAATTCCTCTCCAATGATACCATTTAAGCAAACTGAATATGAGACAGTTTGTAAGCAATGCATGATCAGCTGCACTCATCTTCCAGCAAAACCAAGTTTAAGTAGCATTCCTAGACAAAATTCCATTCACATCAATCCACCATCAAGGAAAAAGCTCCTTGCCTACCTACTCACTTGTTTTTCAATGCATTTAAAATCTCGTAAGAGATGGTAATATTGTCTGTTATGTGGCGATTAGGGCTAAAAGCACCATGTGCTTTATCAATACAAGCATCAAGAACTTTAGAGAACCGAGATGCCATTGCCTTTGAGATGATTTTGTATAAAACATTGCACAGGATTATTGGCCTGAACTGAGTCATATCTTGTGGTTGTTCAACTTTTGGAATTAGAAAAATCGTTGTTCGATTGATTGGAGTTAAGTCTGCATTACCATTCAAAAATGATAAACAAAAGGAGCTTACATCCACACCAATTATTGACTAGTATTTTTGGTAAAAAAGCGCAAGAAACCCATCTTCACCAGTAGCCGTCATTGGTGCCATGCTTCGCACTGCATTTCAAATATCATTTGTTGTGAATGGTTGTAGGAGCTAATCATTCATTGAAGAAGTAACCCTTGTTGGAACCTTTTCATAAATAACTGAAGTTGTATGTAGAGAAGTAGATTGGAATAAATCCGTAAAATAACTTCGTGCAACATCAAGCATATCAAAATTTTCGAGGAGCCAGTTACCAGAATTGTCATACAACCTTGTACTTTACTTTTCCTTTTCCGATACGTTGCATGGGCATGAAAATAAGGAGTGTTTTGATCACCATGTCGTAACTAGTTAGAACGAGAGCGTTGTTCCCAAAATAACTCCTCTTTATCTGCTTCCAGGTTCAAACCTATTTTAACTTCAATTAGCTCTGTCGGTGTGTCTTCATCTGGTTCATGTTGCATTAGCTCATGCAAACGACCATGTAGCGATCGTTTTGTAGCTGTTGATTGCAAGTTGTGGGTATGACTCCAGGCCATCAATTTTCGACCCAAGGCTACCAATTTGCTAGGGAGATCCAAGTTCACGTTCTGCCAACTATCCTTAATAACATCGAAAATGTTATCTTCTAAAATCCAGTTAGCATCAAATCTGAAAGTATCTAACCTTGGTATGGGAGACTTTCTGTCAGTATCTATTAATAAAGGGCAATGATCTGATATAGAATGAGTCGTGTGTGTAACCAAGTGATCAGAATGCATGTTCCACCAAGAAGAGTTGGCTATTGCCCTATCCAAGCGCTCCCTGACATTATTTGTAGGTAAATTGCCTCTTTCCCACGTATACCAAGGTCCTTTGAACCTAAGATCACTAAGATCACAGTCATATAGTACATCTCGAAACGCAGACATTCTTTACTCATCACGTAATCTGCCTCCTTGCTTTTCAAAAGAGAAAGAAATTTCGTTGAAATCCCCATCTATCATCCAAGGCAGAGATAGTTGGGAGTTTAAGTGTCTGAGTAAACTCCATGTGTCTGCTCGTTCCATTTCATTGGGATTTCCATAAATCCTATAAATCTCCATTGGAGAGAATCAGTCTCCTTGATTACAATATCAATATGGAATCTGGAATAGCTTTGCAGCATAACATCGAGTCATGGTTTCCAGCCTAGCGATAATCCTCCTCTCGAACCGTCAGCACCGACATCAATACCAAACAAATAACCACATCTACGCCTAGCTTTTTCCATTCTTCTCGTATCTAGTTTTGTTTCCATGAGAAACATAATCTGGGGATGAAAACGTCTCAGAGTATTCCTGAGTCGATTAACCGCTCGTAGCTTCCCCAATCCACGGATGTTTCAACTAACTAAATTCATTGCCTCTGGCTGCTCTAATCACCAGAGCCAGGCAATATCTCATTTGTTCCATAAGGTGTAGTAGAATCATTTGTTCCTGAAACCAACAACACCTCTCCAAGCACTCTTTGTCGTTTATTCCCATCTACAATTGGAAAAGAATGGTCTTCATTATCCGATCCTATGTCCATGTGACCAGTGAGTAGCGGTTCAATTCGTAGATTAGAAGGTTTCACAACAGATTTTTCACGTGAAGGTTGAGAAAAAGTATCCATGGCTACTGTTGTTCCACGTACCAAAATTTGCCCATACAAGTTGATAGCCATATGAATATCCATCAAATGAGCCCCAGACACTTCCTCCCTTAACCATTTACTTGGTGTTAAAGGCCCTCTCCTACTCAGTGCCCGTAATGATAGATCCCAACCAAATATCACTTCTCTCGGATCCATGGTTAGGCGTAAGGGGCAATAACTTTCTCCATGACCAATTTTACCACATATGAAGCAAAATAGACCGAGTTTTCCATATTGGAATAGTGCATAAGTGCTACGGTTGTTCCCCAGCAATATTTTCTTCTTTTGCTTCAAAGGTAGATTAACATTAATTAATACTTTGACTCGCATATATTGTTTTTTGCCAGTCAAGACAAGTTTTGAATCATACTCCTCAAATTGTCCAATAAAATTACCAAATTGGCGTGCTATAGTCTCGGACATTAGACCCGGGGGTAGATCATGGATTTGTACCTAGAAGACATCAGTATCAAGGGGCACCTGTGATGGATCATCGTCCTTCTGCATTTCATGCAATAAGAGTAGATGGTTATTGAAGAACTAGGGACTTCCTTCCAACACCCTACGTAAATCCACTTTATGATAAAAGTGAAAACATATACGCTTGTTCCCTATATTAGTGATGGAGATACCCCCTAAAGGATGCCAAAGATCAGCCATGGTATTACGCATTGATAGAAAGTGAACGACACTTGTAGTGAGGAAGCGACCAACCAAGCATAAATGATACTCGTCCTCCACTTCTGCAACATCATTTGGTAGAACAAGAGCCTCGTCTTCACCATCGTCAATGGATAATGAAGCCATAATATTTTCCATCGAGAATAATCTTCAATTAGATAGGACAACCAACGTGCAACAATGCAGACAAAATTCATGCAAAATTGCACCATCAAGAAATTCGTACAAGGTAACTACCTCAAAGAAAAAGTAACCGTTTTCTTACACCATGATTCCAATTTTTGTGAGATTTTTCTTAAATGTGTTGATATTCGAAATAGCATTTGTACTCTATGTTTTGTTGTATTTTCAAATTACGAAAATTAATATAATAAAATGGATGAGTTTATCACGCTCGACGAGCACCATTAGATTAATTTATAAAGATTAAAAATCTAAAAGACTCAATATATAATTATAACTTATTTAAATATATAATTATAAATTATTTAAAATAAAATATCAATTAAAGTATTTTCTATATATATATATAATATTTTTAAATTTTTTAAAATAATTAGATCAAATACCAATTTTAGTCAATTTAAAAAATTAAAAATCATAAACCCTAACAGTAAACCATAAACCCTAAACCCTAAATGTAAACAATAAACCTTAAACATGAAACATTGAGCCCTAAATAGTAAATCTTTAATCCTAAACACTAAACCCTAAATTCAAACATTGAGTTTAGGCTTTAAGGTTCATGGTTTATGAGTTAAGGTTTATGGTTTGAGTTTAGGGTTTACAATTAAGAGTTTCAAGTTTTGGGTTTACAACTAGTGTTTAAGGTTTCAGGTTTTGGGTTTTGGGTTTAGGCTTTAAGGTTTTTTTATTTTTTTTAATTGACTAAGGTTGATATTTTATCTAATTATTTAAAAAATTAAAAAGTACTATATATGGAAAATAATTTAATTAATATTTTATTTTAAATAATTTTGTAACTATATGTTTAAATAATTTATAATTATTGAGTTCTTTACTCATCGTTAATGGTGCTCAGCGGTACTTGTTTGGTAGAATTTTCCTAATATAAGACATAATTCTAAATAATCTGTTGGTTTCTAAAGGGTTATGTTGCTTAATCAGATAAACCTGATTGGTGGGTACATATTTTGAAGCTTCAAAGGCAAATCTATAAAATATGCGTGTGTTTGGGGTATATTCTTGCCAAAACATTCCAGCTTTGATTTCTTAGATTGGAGCTGTTATTGCTTAAAGCCAGCTATTTCCATCACACGTGTCCGATTGTCAGTGATCTGTTCTCCAAATCTACCACACCATTGTGTCACAGTGACAGCATGCCCCTCTAATCATATTTTGGTTTTGGAGTCTTAACATTTATCCATGTTTTTGATGGAATCAGAAAAGAATAAAAATGGAAATTTACAAGGGAGTGAGTCGGTCCCTCGTCGCGTGCACCTCGTTGATAAACTCAGTTACTGAGCTTTCGATTTCGGTTTAATTACTTTAACAACCATCGATTTTTGATTTGATTAATTTCGATTTTGATTTTTTTCTTCATATTAACATTAAATTTTGAAATTTATTTTTTATTTTGATAAAATAGTTTTATTTTAGGACTTTTAAACATTAAATGATAAGTTTTTAAATTGTTTTCATAAATATTTATTAAAAACTTATTTTTATTCTAAGTATAAAATATTATTTTTATACTATAAAAATAATTATAAATTAAATAAAAAAATAAATATGCTCTAATTCGATTCAACTCAGATAAACACATTATATAAACTTGTGAACCAAAAACCATCCCAACACTTCGATTCCGATTGATTTTCGATTTGTTTTTGTCAACTATGCTCAACCCTAGTATCAACGTAGCGTATCAAAGCTGTCAAGTCTCCAAGCAATACCCGTATTGCCACGTGTCCTTCGGTTTCAGAAAATTTTAGAAAACGGTGTCGTTGCATCCAAAGGCAATCCGTGAATTACAACACCTTAAGAATGCAAAAGTTCCTGGTTTAAATTACACAACAAGTCACTTAATTATAGATCTAGCAACAAACAAGTTATTTTTCTTACAAAATAAACAATTTGGTCACTAATTATAGTTTTTTGTTAACAAACATTTCACTTTAGCATTTAGTCATTTAATTAAGATTTCGTGACAAACATGCCTCTTTAATTATAGATTTGATAATAAACAAGTCACTTTTCTTCTAAAAATAGCATTTAATCACTCAATTAAAATTTCGTTACAAACATGCCACTTTAACTATAGATTTGGTAACAAACAAGTTATTCTTCATCTAAAAGTGAAAATTTAGTCATTTAATTAAAATTTTGTGACAATCAGGTCACCGTGCAGTTAAAAATGAAACAAATAACTTGGTATACTAACAATTTTAGTCCTCAAAACATATACATTATATTAACTTGATCATAATTCAATAAATTTAACCTTTCTTATTTAAAAATTCCATTACCGAAATGCTTATGTCTACTAGAAGGTGACATTAAGGTTCATAATGTGTATGTTTCATTAGTTTATCAGTTGTCAAGTAGTGAAGTGATTGTGTCTGTCGAGCTATCACATCTGTCAATTATTGAGTTGAGGGACAGTAGCATGGAGTGCAACAAGTGGTCAAAGGGTGCATTAGCACGGTACAATGTCAGATTTTTTAAATATGAAATGTTAAATTTATTGAATTATTGTTTTAATTAAGACCAAATTGATAGAATGTATACGTTTTAGGGACTAAAACTGCTATTATACCAATTCATATTTCAATTTCAACCACAAATGACCTGTTTATCACAATTTTTTTAAGTCTAAAGTGATTTATTTATTACTAAATCTATAACTAAAGGACTTGTAGTGTATTTTAACCAAGTTCCCAAATCTGTCCGGTGATAATTGACATTGACAAATTGAGAAATGAAAATAAATAAACGTTGGGGGTTTGGTTTTCTTTTAAATTAATCAAAGACCAGAAATCAAACGTTGCTTTGTTTTTTGATCAAAAAGAAAACGTTGCTTTGTTTAGGTTTGCTTGCTTTTGGTAATTTGATTCTCTTCTTTGCTTTCAATTCATCCACCCATCCACTTCTTCACCTTCTTCCCCACACATTTTCCTTCTCTAATTTTCTCTGGAACCAAACAGAAATTTAGGGTTATTGTTCTGAAAATTCAATGACTTTTTATAATGATAAAGATAATGATGAGGGGGAGGAGGTACCGGAGCTGAAGCTAAGAGTTGAGGATGATGATGATGTTAATGCAAAAAGAGTAACTTTGAGACAGAGATTGTTAGAAGAACGTGAAGCAGAAGAGGAGAATTCGTGGTTAAAGGAGCCAGCCTTTTCTTTTCTATGGAGAAGGTCTATTTGGGACTGGATCAAGTTGGGGATTTTTCTTATCATTGTGGGGTTACTGGTTGCTGTTTTCCTCAAATGGGTTGGCCCTTTTTTCATGGACAAGGTTGGCTCTTTTTATCTTTTGATCCGCTGTTTCATGCCTTTGCTGCACAATTGTTTTTTTAGTGTTTTATATCTATGCGGATTGTTAGTTTATCTGGGATCTCTTTCTTTTCTTCAAATTTTCCAAAGGATGATAGATAGTTACTATTTTTTTACTTGATTCTTGCCTTTTTTCCCCCTGGTGGGTATTAGTGATTGCATGATATTTAATTGTCGATTGAAGATGTGTTTCTTTCCATTTCTATTTTAAACTCGGGGTTTTCACCGTGGTTCAATTTGTTAAGTGCAATGCCTTTTGACTTTTAGGCTGATATTGGCTTTAGTGGTTCTTGTACATTTGTTGCTTATGACATTATTCTGTGATTTCTGCATCTTGTCTAATAAATAATCCTGTTTTCTATCCTAGTATGTTTTGTAGGTTAATAACGGTTTGTTCTTAAGATTGGCTCAAACCTTCTCCATTGGAGTAGCTAATGTTTTTCCTGACTGAGCACTTTATTTAGTCAGAGTATGTGGATTGTCAAGATTGCTATATTTCAAGTTAGATTTTTCAGTTTTCACTGCTTGCTGACAAAGAGCTGCATTATACTTCAGTCTATGTCGATACGAATCTCTTCTAACATTTGTCCTTTCTACTAGAATGCACTTTCATGTTCATTTTCTTCTTTAGCTTCAAAATGTCACACCCTATATGGCAATGGTTTATGGTTTGAGAAATTGAGAATAACTGAAATGTTTTTATCCCTAATCTGCTACCTGTTGATCAACTATCTATAACGGAATGAGCACTAGCTTTTACTTCCTAAGATACTTATCTAAGTGTGTAATCACCAATCATGGTCGCTTTGATTTCATTCATGTTTGAGATGCAGTGCTTGCGCAAAATTGTTGATGTTTTTGACGGTTTTGTATTTCTGTGATCTTTATGTAAACTTTGGTTAAAGTGATGATGGTCTTCCACATACTAGTGGAGTTAATTCATTTATCTCTAGGATATCCTTGCACTTTCTAACTGGACTTGACTAATGACATGATGACTGCAGGAGCTAATGCCTTTAATTAATTGGGAGATGGCAACCTTCAGTACTCCGATGCTGGCAGTTCTAGTCTTTGCTTCTGTGGCATTATTCCCTACAATACTTCTTCCATCATCACCATCTATGTGGCTGGCTGGGATGGCATTTGGTTATGGTTTTGGATTTCTGCTAATCATATCTGCAGCTGCTGTGGGTGTATCACTACCATTCTTTATCGGCTCTCTATTCCTTCACAGGATTCGAGTGCGTGCCTTATTCTAAGATTTTGTTGTTCGCCCTTTATTCAATGATCATCTCTGACAGTTGGTGCTTGTGTAGGCCTGTGTGCTATCACTGTGTTTTTCAAATTTTAACATTTTCAGATTTTTTGCAGGGCTGGTTAGAAAAATACCCTAAGAAAGCTGCCTTCCTGAGAGCAGCCGGTGAAGGAAATCGTTTTCATCAGTTTAAAGCTGTAACATTAATCAGGCTCTCTCCATTTCCATATTTGTTATATAATTACTGCGCGGTTGCAACACATGTTGAGTATGGGCCTTACATCTTGGGATCCTTGATAGGAATGGTGCCCGAAATTTTTGTTTCGATATACACGTAAGATCTCTCTCCCTTGTGTACTCTCTTTTTCTAACATTTTATTTTATATCTTGTATTTACATAACATAGGCATTTATTTTTGCGTGTGATCTTTCACAACATATGTGCATGCACATAGGTCAGCGTGTTTCAAATGTATGATATAATTCCTGACCATAACTGAAACAATAAGATATACCCACAAATATGATACACACAAAATGTATGAGCTGTGTTTTCGGGTAGGTACAAGTTCACAACTTTTAGGTTGTTCTGCCATCCATTCTTTTCTGTATGCTTATCATAGATGTTGCTTAATGGCAACATGCAAAGTTAATGGTGTTAAAGTACCCCACATTTGTTAGAGTTTGTATTACCATACCCCTAAACTTGTTACTAAAATATTGATTGTTGTAGTGGCACCCTCATACAAACCTTGGCAGATGCTTCACAAGAGCGACATGGGCTATCAGCCGTACAGATTTTGTTGAACGTTGGTGGTTTCCTTATAACATTGGTGGCAACAATTGTTTTCACAGTTTATGCAAAACGTCAGCTAAGAATATTGCAGATAGAAGAAGAATTGGTATAGCTGTAAGGTGTCGTTTTGGTTTACAGAAGAAGGAAAGTGTCGTCTCAATCCAAGCCTCGCGCTGGATGAAGCTTTTACTTACTGAACAGCTTCAGCCATTGAAGGAAAACATGTATCAGATTGTGGTCCTAGTTAACATTGTGAAAGAAGTGAACACAAGGGGAACCAAGACAAATCTAACATCCTACAGAGAGATTGCTTCTTTCCTACGTCTATTTGAAGAGTTCGATTCCTTGCTCTCTCTTGAAACACACACACGCGCATGTAATTGAGTCGAAGGAAACGTTGCTGACATTATGTACATAATTCAATGTCATTTTTTTTGTTCGAACATAATTCAATGTCATTATGTGGTTGACTATCTGTATATTATATTCTGCAAAATGGTGTTCAACTATTCATTAATCTAAATTATTGTATTTGATTCATATGAACGTGCTCCCTTTTTTTCCAAAAAAAGGTTGGTACCAAATAGGAGCAAAAATCTTTTACCTCTAAGCATGTTTTTTTTATGCACCTTACTAAAAAATTAAATTTTAAACTCTAACCATAAATTTCACATCTTAAACTCTGCACCTTAAAAATACACCCTACCTCCCTAAACTCTAACTATAAACCTTAAACTCATTTTTTTTAAAGTGGGGACACTAAGAGGGGCATAGTTAAGGGAAAACGATTTCCATCCCCTAATAGCACCATTAAAATAAAGTTAGGTACTCACTATTAAAAGAAGCATAAAGCCAAAGATTATCCTAAGATTCGATTGAATGATCACTTTGGTCCATATTTTTTTGAAGTATCTAATTGTATTTTATTAGATACATCATTTTGACCCAACCGAAACGTTGAAGGTTAAATTACTTTAAAAAATAGGACCAAAATAACTATTCAATCAAATGTTTAAATTTTTTTTTTGACATTACTTTTTTAAAAAATAAGTATATAATTGTATTTTATTAGATACAGCATTGAACATAAATTTACCCCTTCAAAATTTATGTTAAACTAACCCTTAGTCATTGAACTTGAAAACTGATAATTCACACAGTATGCGTTTACACCTTCCAGGTGTTGAAAACTTGTGTGCTGTGACATCTACCGGATTGTATTGATATGTTTATATGCAAAATAAATGACATACAGGTAGACTTGTGAGTTCTGAGAGAACATTTCTTATAAAAAAATTACAGAAATTAATTCTCAATTTTTTCCATAAAAATTATAATTATGGGTAATCTTCACCAGTGGTCACTTTCGTTTAGGGTGTGTTCTATTTTGGTCACCAAAATTCAAAAATGATTATTCTGGTCACTAACGTTTAAAATCGTTTCTATTTTGGTCCTTTGACCGTTAGTCTCCGTTACTTAAAAAAATTAGTTTCTAATTTAACCTCCAAACTTTCAAAATTTTAATTTTCACCATCTTCCCCAAAATTATAAAAATAAAACCTAAAAAATTAATTCAAAACCCTAACCTCTGCCTCCCCTCCTCTTAAAACACTTTCTAAGCCTTATCAACAGTCTCTTTATCAGGCTCAAAACCTTTAGGGTAGGCGTTTTGCTCCCTGGCCATTTGCTTCTCTGCCACGCCAGATCAACTTTGCTTCATCATTTTATAATTATTATTTCTTATCTGAATCCACTGCTTTTTCTATTCTCTGTCTGTTGGTAAAAGTCTGAAACGACTACAACCTTTTATTTAACACAAAAAAAATTCTTTAGGAGAGAATCCAAATGTCATTTCCCTTTGTTAACGTTTTGTTTGAATAATTTCAAAATTCAAATATCTTCTCTCTCAAATCATCGATTCTTTCTTTTTTAATTTTGAGATCTTAATATAGACATGCAGCAACGAATACAAGGAAATCAAGTGAAGTCTCAAATTCTCTTTTTACAATGCATGGTGATCTCAAAGATCGGTATTGTGAAAACTTTCTTGCCCTGTGCCGCCTGCAGGAGTTGCAGAGACAGAGAAAATTCCGACAACTTGAGGGTTATAATCGAGAGGTTGCTCTTCACCAACCACTTTGGGCCATTGAAGAGCTTGTCAATCATGTATCTGTTTCATGCCAACGCCACTTTAAAAAGTGGATTGATAAACCAGAATTCATTTTTGCTCTGGTATATAAAATTATACAGGATTATGTTGATTCAATGGACGAGGTATTGCAACCATTGGTATACCCCCTGCAGATCTCTCTAATTCTATTGATTATAAATCCCCTGCAGTTTCCAGCATCATTTTTAAGTGTTTATCATCTTTGATTGATCGATGTCGATCATTGCCTACAATTTCTTTGAGATCAAGGTTTTTGAGATTAACTGGTATACCAGTCGTAAAAATTATTTTTGCATTGCTTACTTCTCATATGCCAAGAAGCTGAAGGATTGACTGCCTTAACAGAGGATGATGCTCTAATCAAAGTTTCGAATTTCGTTAATGCGGCTCACTATTTTAAATCTGTTTTAAAAGAATGGTGTGAGGATGTCTTTTTCCTTGAGATGGGATTGGATCAAGGTGATCATCATGGAGAGTCTGTTGTCGAACGTGGTGGTAGTGAGGTTCCAATTGAAGAGTATGGAAATGGTATTTTCTATGAAGAGATTGTTTCATTCGAGGATTTCAAAACACAGTGGGTTGAGAAGCAAATGGCCAGGGAGCAAAACGCCTGCCCTAAAGGTTTTGAGCCTGATAAAGAGACTGTTGATAAGGCTCAGAAAGTGTTTTAAGGGGAGGGGAGGTAGAGGTTAGGGTTTTGAATTAATTTTTTAAGGTTTTAGTTTTATAATTTTTGGGGAAGATGGTGAAAATTAAAATTTTGAAAGTTTGAGGGTTAAATTAGAAGATTAATTTTTAAAGTAACGGAGACTAACGGCCAAGGGACCAAAATAGAAACGATTCTAAACGTTAGTGACCAGAATAATCATTTTTGAATTTTGGTGACCAAAATAAAACACACCCTAAACGAAAGGGACCGGTGAAGATTACCCTATAATTAATTATCAGATTTAAACATAACAAAGCTATCTAAGATCATAATATGACTTGGATAAGATATTCCTTGCTAATGGATTGATAATCAACACTGAATGAATCAATATTGATTATTGCCTGACTACATAAGGATAAAGGGTCAAAGGTTGGTAGATGTCGCAGGAAAGCAAAACATGAGCTTGTTGTCACATATGGTTGGAAGGTAATATTGACAAAGGAATCCAATGAAAATCCAGTGACAGACGAGACCAGCACAGCATTCAATGTTCACGTTACAGTACCCGTTGATATCAATGTACAGCATTTCATTTATTCAAAGTAATTGGAGGAGTTTAAAGAACCGAAAGTTAAGTTACAGTTAATAAACAACGGGTTCTTATAATCGTTGGATGAGTATTTTTCTTTAAAAAAAATTAATTTTGACTGTTTAATCAGGAACGAGAAGTGTGTAACCGGAAGTGTGTAAGTTAAAAAATACAGAACTTAAAATGTTACTCACCAACCTAAATGTTACCAAAAGATATAACATTTTAGGTAGGGAAGTTTCGACTTGTTCTATACTTGTTGTGAAACCTAAAATGTAACTACTATGGATAATACTCTAGGTTGAAATGATACAATCTTTTGTAAGTTTTGAAACTTTCGACTAAGTTTCAATACTTGTCGTGAAACCTAAAATGTAACTAGTATGTATAACATTTTAGGTTGGAATGACAATTTTTTTGCGAGTTCCGAAACTTCCGACTAAGTTTCGATACTTGTGGTGAAATCTAAAATGTAACTAGTATGTATAACATTTTAGGTTGGAATGACAAATTTTTTTGTGAGTTTCGAAACTTCCAACTAAGTTTCGATACTTGTCGTGTAACCTAAAATATAACAAATATGTATAATATTTTAGGTTGGAATGCCATTTTTTGTAAGTTTTGAAACATCCGACTACGTTTCGATACTTGTCGCGAAACCTAAAATGTAACTAGTATATATAACATTTTAGATTGGGATGACACAATTTTTTTGTGAGTTTCGAAACTTCCGACTAAGTTTAGATACTTGTCGTGAAACCTACAATGTAACCAATATGTGTAACATTTTATGTTGGAATGTCAATTTTTTTGTAACTTTCGAAACTTCCGGTTGCAACCTAAAATATTACCTAATATTTAGGTTGAAGTCTAGCCGAGTTTTAAGTTCTTTAACTCTTTAATGGTGATTTTGTTAATTTCGAATTAAAGCTAAAATTTTCTATTGGGTAATGAAGATTTCTTAGAGTATATGAGTAATCTAAACTTGATTTTAACAAATTAAACCCAGAATTAGGTATTTGAAGAAATAACTTATTTTCAAGTTCTTTAACTTTTTAATCGTGATTTTGTTAATTCCGAACTAAAGCTAAGATTTTATATTGGGTAATGTAGATTTCTTAGAGTATATGAGTAATCTAAACTTAATTTTAACAAATCAAACTCGGAATTAGGTAATTGATGAAAGAAATAGCTTATGTTCAAGTTCTTTAACTCTTTAATGGTGATTTTGTTAATTCCAACCTAAACCTAAGATTTTATATTGGGTAATGAAGATTTCTTAGAGTATATGAGTAATCTAAACTTAGAGCAAAATTTCGATAATTGTCGTAAAATATTTTCATTCTGGGACAATCAAATATCATATAACAATTTAGGTTGAAGTGAGTAAAATTTTAAGTTTCAACCTAAAATATTATACAATATCATAACAATTTAGGTTGCAATCTAAAATGTTATCAATTTAGGTTGCAACCTACAATATTACCAATACATATAACATTTTAGTTTAAAAACTTAATCCTGAAATGTTACCCAAAATCATAACAATTTAGGTTGCAACCAAAATTGTTAATAATATATATATATATATATAACAATTTAAGTTGCAATCTAAAATATTATCGATTTAGGTTGCAACCTAAAATGTTAACAATACATATAAAATTTAGTTTGGAAACTTAAACCTAAAATGTTACCTAAAATCATAACAATTTAGGTTGCAACTAAAATTTTACCAATGTATATAACATTTTAGATTGTTAACCGGGTAAAGGAAAGAAATGGTCACTGTAACGCCCTGATTTTGAGCTTAGGAGTTTCGGTGATGGTTTTAGAGTTGGCCTTATATGTTTTTAGAGTTCGGGTAGTTTGGGGCGAGTTTAGGGAAAACTGCCCTCGATTGTTTTTAAAAAAGTGGAAATAATTTCTAAAATCATTATATATATATATATTCTATATATATATATATATCGTGTGCGAAATCAATTTTGAAAAATGAGTTTCGGATTTAAGACATTTTGCTCTAGTGACTAATGCGAATTTTCAAAACTGTTTTAGTGATCGTTTCGTAAAAGAATCAAAACATTAAATCTTTAAGGAGCTAATTAGCCAAGTCTAATTTCAGACTTTTTCCTTATTTATTTTATTCCTAAAAGTGATTTTAAAAGGATTTTATAACAGTTCAAGATTTGACGTTAAAACTTCCAAAAAGGCTATTCTTCATTCTCTTTTCAGCCAAACAACATTTTAGCAGCAAGTTTTCAAAGGTAAACTTCTTTTTAAGTTGATTTCTAATAATCAAAGTATTTCCTTATGATTTTCTTCTAAAACCCAATTGTTTTCTCTTAGATTTCTTAAGCTTTTCTTAAAAATCAAGGGGAAACTCTACCATTAGAGGTGAGCTGCATTTTACTCCTCTAATGTAAGGTTCTTTATTGATATTCCCATGTTATTGATTCTTTTATTGTTTTAGATTAAAGGTTTTGTAAAGATATTTATGAAAAAGTGGGAAATCAAGCTAAAAATGGTTGTTTAGTGAGTTTTATTGTTGGATCAGGTTTTGCTGGGTTTTAGATTGTTGTGGGCAATGTTTTTGATGTTGAAATATGTTAATAGGTTAATCAAAAGAATCTCGGATATGGTTGAGTTGATAAAGTTTCAGATTGATATTTTTGCGTTTTTGGCTTGGATTTGTGAGAAAACAGTTGCTGGTGATTATTTGATGATGAGTTAATGTTTTTGGATGCTATTAGATGTTTTTATGATGATAATTTTGCTGGATTTTGGCTGGAGATCGTTTGGGTTGATTTATTCGATGTTTTCGGCTTATTTTGGATATGTTTTGATGGCCGATTGTTGTTAGATGACGAGTCTCTATTTTCCAGCAAGTTTTTGGGTTGAAATAAAGTCTAATGCTCTGTTTTGTAATGGTTAGAAATAGGGATTTTGGATTCGGAATCATTAGACGCATGTTTGGGTGATCTAGAGGCTTAAATCGGCATTTTGACTTGTGTTTGTGGTTTGCTGGTGAGTGGAAATGCTTTTAAAGCCTTAACATGGTTAAGGACAAGTTTTAAAGGGTTTGGATTGTGTCCGAAAGACCAATCTAAGCTCAAGCGTAAGTTTGAGTGTTTTCATCATTGTTTTTACTTTGTTTCCAATTGTTTTGGTTTAATGTGATGATAATGCGTATGCATAGATGATTATGATATATCCTATTGTTTTCATGCATAATGAGTTGTTTTAAATGTTTTTATATGAAATCCCATGAGTTGATGTAATGATTTCAAAGTTACGAAATTATGTTGAGAAATGCCATGCATTGTATATGCTTTGAAATGGGATGTTGTGATCATGTTTATGCTTTGAAAATAGTGAATGATCTTGGAGGTAAATTGTATATTGGCAAGTGATAATTATATATATATATATATCAGATATGTTGATCGATCAATAGGATGTGGAGAGTTTTATTATTACAAAATTCGTGCGTGTTGTATCCTTCGGTTTCACAATAGGGGTAGTGCTATTGTGATGCGAGTGATAGGGGTAGTGTTATCACCAACGGGCTCTTCGGGTAGTAGCATCCCGACTGAAGTGAATTTTATGCATCGGTAATGCATGTGACTTGGTGGGGGTAGTGCCATCAAGGTGTCCGTATATCCGATTTGAGAGTGATAGGGGTAGTGCTATCACCTTGGGCTCTGCGGGTAGTAGCGTCCTGGATTCACTTGTGGCCAATATACATGTGTTTATTCGTATTAAGTTTATACTATGTCTTGGTATAATGTTGATCATGTGTTGGTAAGTCGAGTTCTGACATGCATCGGTAATGCATGGTTTGAATGAGTTTGGTAAGTTATGGTTAATATGCATCGGTAATGCATGAACTGTGATATTGTGGTTTTGACTTGAGGATATGCCATGTGTTGTAATTCTAGCTTGTTTATTGTTTTGTTGTAAGGAAATGATTTGAAGGAATGTTTTGGTTTTATGAACAAATTATGTGTTTTAAAACTGCATTGTTGTTGCTTTGGTTTTGAGCACCGCTCACTAAGCTATCTAGCTTACGCTCTCTTTTCCAACAATGCAGATCGTTAGACCTTTTGGGGAAGCAAGGGAGCAAGGAAGGTGCCAAAGAGTCCCAATCTTAGCTCAAGTATGGTTTATCCCAATAGTAGTGTAGTAGCAATGGGCAAGACCTTTATGAGTGTTGAGAGTGTGTGTTGAACTCCTTTTTTGTTAATACAAGTTTGTTATGATCCTTTGAAGTTGTGTGAAGTTTGGTTTCGCTGTTTTTAAGTTTAACTTGTGTTTTGACCTCTTATGCAAATGTGGTTCTTTGTATGTTTCGTTCTTGTTTAATCAATGCGTTGAAATGCTCTTGTTTGATGTTGTTAAGTTCCTTTATCTGAGAAATGCATGTTTTGTTGATCCCTTTCTGTTGGTTAGTTGTTGGGATGGTTTCGATAAGCTTCGGAAATGCCTAAGACTAATTTTGAACCAAACTATGCATAGGGGTTCCGAAACGAGCTCGACCGTATCGAAACGAGCATGAATTATGCTTAGCTATTTCGAAACGCCCCTTGGTGTTTGGCAGAGATGCATGTAATTTGACTAATTAAAGGTTGGAAATTTAAAATCAAAGAAGTCCCTATAGTTTGGCAAAATTACAAAATGGTCCCTAAAATGTGTTTGCATGCAATTGAGTCACTAAACTTTGTCTGATTGAGTTACAAATCGTACCGCTGTGATGTTTATCATATAGGATAATAACAAGCATCTATACAAGATAAAATGAAGAAAAAATGGGTCGCTTGTTGAGGTAAACTTCTCAGTTTACTTCGATATTCCCCGTGTGACACGTTTGGTCTGGACTTTCGTCCAGGCCAAGTCGAGGGGGTTACAACTGATGTTGGGGAAACCTATGTTTCTATGCCGGATGTGTTGAAAAGCATGAATGAGAAGGTGAAACTTATTTATGATCGTTTGAAAGCGGCCTCAGATCGTAAAAAAACCTACGCATGTTTGAAGTGTAGGGAGATTGAGTATGCTATTGGTGATCGCGTATTCTTGAAGGTGACACCTTGGAAGAAGGTGATGCGGTTTGGGCATAAGGGTAAGCTCAGTACAAGATTCATTGGACCTGTAACGCCTCGATTTTGGGCCTATAAGAAATTAAGGTCAATTCGAGGTTCGTAGAGCGTAGACTAGAGGTCTGAGTTTTCGGTAGTGATTCAGGGAAATCGAGGTTCAAGTTAAGATAAAAATATGAGAAAATGCTTAAAAAACATTATTGATTATATAAATGATTTTGGTAAAATCATTTTTAAGAAAAGGATTTTGGAAGTGCGACATTTTGAGTTAGTGAACAAAATACGATTTTTACAAAGTTGTTTTAGTGACTGTTTTGTAAAGGGATTGAAACTTTGAATCTTTAAAGAGTTATTTGACTTGATTGTTTTTTATCAAATTTCTCTCTTAATTAGGAGCATTTTAAAAGGTTTTAATTAAAGATAAAAAGGGTTTAATAAAAGGAGAGTTGACTATTTCATTAAAAACACATTCTACATCATTTTCTCTCAAAGTTTTCCTTCAGCCAAACACTCTCAATTTTCAAGAAACTTGAGGAAATGCTCTTAATTTCCCGAGTTTTTGATTTCTTAAAGGATTCTTTAATCTTGATTTACAAAACCTTATTGTTTTCCTTTGATTTTCCAAGAAAAACACATCCAATTAAGAGAGATTTCATCCATTCGAGGTAAGCTTCGTTCTCCTCCTCTAATGATCAGTTCTTTACTGAAATTCTCAAGTTATCAATCCTTTCATATGTTTTCTAAGTTGTTTTGATGGATTAATTATGGAAATTTAGTTAAACTGAAGTTTATTGTTGAAATCTTGTGATTTTCGTAATGCTACTCTTTCCCTTAATTTAAGGCTGTTATTAATCAAGATGTGGATGTTAAATGATGTTGAAATAAAGGTTTGGATCTCTAGTTGTTAGATGGTTAGATTTGGGGTTTTTGTGAAGTTAATGTGGTTATGGTGTTGCTGGAGGTATAAGGATGAAATTAGATTGTTTTTAGATGTTAATTGATGTTTAAAATTGGATTGAAGTGTTAGGTTTTGGCTGAGTAGAGTTTGGAGAGTAATCGAAGGTGTTTTCGGTTATTTCCAATAGCCGTTTTGGTGTTTTTGGACAGAGCAGCAAGGTAGCTTTGATTGCTGGTGGTTTTAATGCATTGTGATGCATTAATCCTCTGTTCTTGTGTGTTATAAACAAGGGAGAATATATCGGACGAGATTGGTGAAGTTTTGGGAGCTCCGGAAGCTTGATTAGGCTTTGACAAAGCGAGCGTGGCGTTGTCGGTGAATGGAATTGGTTTGAAAAGCCTTTCAAAGACTTGAAAGCAAGATTTGGGGGTTTAGGTTGAGTTTAGAACACTAAACTAAATCCAGAAGTAAGTATGAGACAGTTTGCTCTCATTTCTCGATTATTATCCCATTGGTTTTATTACCATGCTCTTGTTTTGAAGATAGATTTACACCTATTGTTTTATGCATGTTTTGAGAAATGATATTATGATTTTAAAGATCCCCTGAGATAGAATTGATATTTCAATGAGATAGAACTATTTGAGAAAATGCTATGCATTTTATATGCTTTTGAAATGGGATGAGAATGATTTAGAATGGTGCATTGAAAAATAGTAGATAATGATGTTTAAAATGAGTATATATTGGCATGAGATGAGATTATTGTTACCGAATATAATTGGTCGACCAATAGGATGAGAAGTGCACTATAATATACAAAATCCGTACGTGCTCTTTGGTTTGGTCAATGGGGGTAGTGCCATCCCATTCCAAAGTGAGAGTGTGGTGATGAGAGATTCCACCACGATCGGTCTTGATGATGAGAGATTCCATCAAGCTTTGTGGTGATAGGAGATGCCGCCATGGGAGTCCGGTGATGTGAGATCCCACCGGGGTAGGACTTGACATTTAGTCAAGCTATCCGCATATCTGAGTAATGTTGCTAAATGCCAATGTATGAGATTCACATGTACCTTGTTTATAAATGAATTTATGCAGTGCGTTTTCCATATGAGAATATGATTTGAGAAATGTTTTATGAGATTTAAGCATGTGAGGCTATGCCTTGAGATTTTGCATTTGATGAATGCATGAGATATATGGTACATGTGGTTTAAATGATGTGGTTTTGCTTTGAAAATGGTTTCAAGCATGAGATAGAAAGAGCATGATGAGATAGAAATTTTTCTAAATGAGAAATGGTTTTAAAATGCATTGTTGTGTTGGTTTGTTTTGAGTATCCCTCACTAAGCAATTGTGCTTACGCTTTCTTTTTCCAACAATGCAGAGAATTAGCTTAATTGGGTAGCAAAGAGGGAAGAACGATTCCAAGAAGTGTGGTTAAGATCAAGTATGTTTTTACATTTGCTTATTAGTAATAATAGTAGGCAATGAGAGGATGCCTTTATGTTTTGGGAGATGTGTTTTGAAACTTCCTGGTTTGAGGCAAGTTTAGAATGCCTTTAATGACTTGTAAATGGCCTTTAATTGTTGGTTTATGCCTTGGTTTGTATTTTGACTCTTGAATGGCCTTTTTGCATAGGTTGCATGCCTATAGATTCCTTTGATGCATATGGATATGTTATGATGTTGTTTGTACCATGTATGATGGTGGTTTTATGTTTTAAATATGTTGTATGCATGTTGGAATGGTTTTGTATGGATTAAAGTGTGAAAAAACAGCAAAAAGTGTCATTATAAGTCCAGGTGTTTTGGTACACTGGAGACTGTACCGAAATGGTGAGCCTGAAATGGCCTAAGTGTTCCGAAATAGGAAGGTCTGTTCCGGTACGACTTGCTACTGGAAACCTCTGTTCCGAAACACCTTAAAGGTGTTTCGATACAGGCCTTTGTTTCGAGCCATGTGAACCTGTTTCGGTACGCCTATTTTGATACAGGGCAACCTGTACTGGAACATCAAGCTATTATTTTAGTTAATGGAATATTCTAAAGTTCTATTTCTTTACGTTTTAGTCCCTGAATGTTGTGGATGCAATTAAATGAGAATGTACAATTGTTTTGAGCTGAGATTTGACAGTGATGCATGTAATGTGACTAATTAAAGTTTGGCATCTTAAAAAGTGAATAAGTCCATGTAATTTGTATAATTTACAAAATGGTCCCTAAAGTGTAATTTATGCAATCGATGTCCGATCGAGTTAATATTTGTTCCACAGTGATGTTAAACACTTAGGATCATATTGAGCGTCTAGAAAAGATAAAAATGAAGAAAATAAGGTTGTTTATTGAGATAAACCTCCCAGTTTACTTCAATATTCCCCGTGTGATCCATTCGGTTCGGTCTTTCACCTAGATCGGGTCGAGGGGGTTATAAGACCATATGAGGATGTGGAGTGATTAGGTCATGTAGCTTATCGTTTAAGGTTACCTCCTGAGTTGGAGATGATTCATGATGTGTTTCATGTATCGATGTTGTAGAGGTACCGATCAGATCCGTCGCATGTAATGCATATGTAGGAAATTGAGTTATAGCCAGATTTGTCTTATGACGAGGAACCTGTAGAGATCCTTGATTCTAGTAGTAAGGTTCTTTTTGGCAAAATGATCAAGCTTGGGAAGGAGTTGTGGCGACACCGTGGAGTTTAGGAGGTCACGTGGGAAAGTAAGGTGGACATGATGAACAATTTCCGCATTTGTTTCCTTCAGGTAAATTTTCAGGACGAAATTTCCTATGTGGGGGAGAGTTATAACGCCCCAGTATTGGGCCTAGGTGTTTCTAGGTGGATTAGACAGTCTGGTGGACCGGGATTAGAGATTTGAGTTGGATTTGGGAATTAAAATTGGAATAAATATTTTTGAGAAAGATAAAAATATATATAAAAATATTCTAGAATCCTTATTTAATATATAGATATTTTTGGTAAAGTCAATTTCGGAAAATATATTTTTGAAATTGGATATTTTGGGCTAGTGACCAAAATGTAAAGAATGTAAAACTATTTTTAGTGACTTTTTGTAAAAAGGTCAAAACTTAGAATCTTTAATGAGCTAATTTACCAAAAGTTTTAATCTGATTTTCCCTCAATTTGGATTATTTTAAATGAGTTTTAATTAGTGAATTAAATGGGATTTAATAAAAATAGAGGTAGTTATTTCTAAAAACACTTTTGACGTAACTTTTCTCTCTAAGACTTTTCTCTCAAAATTCCTTCAGCCAAACACTATCTTTCTCATCAAAGATTTCAATTAATGTTCTTGATTTCTTAAGCTTTTGATTTCTAATGGATTCTTCAATCTTGTTTTCCAAAATCTTATTGTTTTCCCTTTGTTTTTCAAGGGTAAAACATCCAATTGAAAGAAAATCCTCTTATTAGGGGTAAGGTTCGTTCTTATCCTCTAATGAAAGGTTCTTTACTGAAATTCCCAATTTATTGATCCTTTACATATGTTTTCTAATGAGTTTTAATGATTTAATTATGGGAAATTGGTTAAATCAAGGTTAAATTGATGAGATTATGTGATTTTCGTTTTGGATCTGTGTTGCTGAGTTCTTGATTAGTTTTAATCATGATTTGGATGATTAATAATGTTAATAGGTTTGTTTTAAAATTGGAACCCCGAAGCTATGTGAATCTCTAATTTTCTAGGTTGTTGGTTATGAGTTTTTAGGAGTTGTGGGTGTTTAATGACTGCTGGAGGTATAAGGTTGATGTTAGGTTGTTTTTGGTTGTTAATTGAAGGTAACTGATGGGTTAAACCTTTAGGTTTTGGCCAGTTTAAGTTTGTAAGGTGATTGATGTTTATTCCGGTTGTTTTGGAAAGGTTTCAGTTAGTGTTTGAAGCGGATTGTTGTGAATTGATGTTGTTGGGTTTGTGAATGCATTTTGATGTATTAAATCCTCTGTTTTTGTGTGGTGAAAATAGGGGTGATTGATCCTCAATCTTGTGGCACCGTTTTAGATGTTTTAGAGGAGTAGTTCGCATCGAAGAACAAGGTTTTACGTAGTCGATGAGTGAGAACGTGGAATTCAGCTTTGAAATGGTTTAAAGATTATTTTGGGAGTTTAAATTAAGCTTTAAACACTAGTTTAAACTCAGAAGTAAGTATGACGAGATTTCTCCTTCGGTCTTGTTTTGGCGAAATTGGTTTTATGCACTAGTTTTTGAATTAAATGGTACCTACTGTTTAAGCATGTTTTGAGTATGTTTTATACTGATTTTGATCATATATTGATGATGAATGCATTTGGAAAATGGTTCATATAAGTATGAGGAATACTTGTTAATGCATGGTTTAATACATTGTTAATGCATGGTTTAAAAACAGTTGCTTTTAAGTATGAGGAATACTTGTTAATGTATGGTTTAATACATTGAAAATGGGGGTTATATGGTACCAAAAACTCCCGTTAGATGATTATGCATCTAACTGATGATTTTGTGATTGTACCCACCTGTGAATGTACCATAAATTCCGGTGAGATGGCATGAAGTGTTGAGAGGATACTTGTTGAATCCGTGTATCCGATGTAATATTTTGTAAAGTGGAACTTGGTTGATGACACTTGGAAGCCAATATAATTAATGATGTGTCATGTTGATGGATTATGTATATTATACATGTCTACTCTTTAATCTTTGCATATGGGTTGTTATGCATTGGAAAGCTTAAATTGAGGGTTAGCAAATGGGAATTTGATGTTGATCCATGATACAAGTTGCATATGGTTTAATATGTTGGTTTTCGGGAATGTTAAGTGCATGGTTTATAAGGCATGATGTTTTGAAACAAGTTTACAATGAGATTTTCAAGTGGTTCTGATAATCGGTTTGAAATGCATTGATGGTGTTTTTTTATTGAGCACTCTTCACTAAGACTAGTGTTCTTACGCTCTCTTTGTCTATCAATGTAGAGAATTAAAGGTTGGAGACAGAGCGCAAGTGAAGAGAAATTCTATGACTCGAACAATTTGAAAGTACTGTTTTTGAACTAGACTAGTAGTAATAAAGGCAATGGGGATCATTGTTGTTTGGGAGGGTTATTTGGTAAACTCGCTGTTTGTGCAAGTTTATATTGCTATTGTGGGTTTGTACTTGGCCTTACATTTTCAATAATGTTGTGGATTTACGTTTCGTGCTTTGGTTGGCTTGGTTTCTAGGAAGCATGCCTTTACACTTTGATTTTAAGCCTGATGCCTTGAATTGATCTTGATTCATGATGTTTTGACATGGATCGATCCTTAATATGTTTGTAATTATGATTGAAGCATGTTAGGTTGTGTATATATCCATAAAGGTATGAAAAACCAGGAAAAGTGGACATTTCAGGTCCAAGCGTATTGGTACATGAGTCTCTATACCGATACGTGTAAGTGTATTCTGAGGCTGGGTTTCAGTACACGGGGACCTATATCGGTACAACCTTTGTATTTTAGGCATAGCGTATCAATACTGAAAAGGTGTATCGACACGATTTTGAGCTACTTGAATATGGAATTTTGGAATTGTAATAGTGTAAGATACACTTGCTCGTATATTGGTACGAGCTACCGTTATTTCAATTAATATGTTATTGTGAGTTTCTGATTCTTTCATTTTAGTCCACGATCTTCGTGAATGCCATTGTATGAGTTTGGATGATCATTTTAAGCTGAAATTTGGAACGTAAGCATGAAACATGACTAATTGAGTTTTGGTAACTTCAAATCTAATTTAGTCCTTGTAATTTTCTACTTTTGAAATTTTGTCCTTAATCGATAACTATTTGCAATTGGATGTATTTCTGACGCTCATTTCAGTTTAAATTTCACCCGCTGCCAGCATGCTCACCTTAGGATATAATGTTGCATCTAGATAACATAAAAGAAAAAATGGCGTAATTCGTTTTAATTATTTACGGGTTTGTTTCGGCAAACCCAATATAGCTCACTCAATTCGGTCAAATGTCTAGGTCGGGTCGAGGGGGTTACAAGGAGGATCAACAAGTGTTAAAATATTATTGGTTGTCATTTCTCACTACTCTGCCTATATAAAGTGAAGTCCCTTCTACAAGAGAAGAGTTCTGTTTGGAGAGAGTTTTGAGAGCTCATTTTCCTGGCAAAATCCTTATTCTTCCTAAGAAAATGTCCAAAGACATGAAAGCTTAAGGAGCTTGGAGGTCTTGGTGTAGAAAGAAGCAACACGATGGCCGAAAGGCTGCTTGGATTGAAAATTGCAATAGTGGTCAGCGTAAGGCTCGAGCATCCGAGATGAGTAGAGTTCAAGAGCTCGAGAGGGGCTTGTTTCTTGCCACTCATCTTGTGTGATCTTAGAATATGGTGTTTTCTAAACTTATTTCATATCTTATGTCTTGTAAAACTTAACAATTTATTTAATACAATTACCCTTTGTTTATTGTTCTTTATTTAATGCATAGCTAAATTTAGCATGCCTTAACCGAATGATAAATGATTTAAGCATCATGAGTAACAAAAGTTATCATCTTGCTAATAGTGAGGAATGGTTGTATTGACACTTGAATGGATGGATGTGTCGACAAACTATGTTAAGTGATAGATTAGGGCTAGTCTAGGTGTGTCTACTTTTTGGCCTTGAAAGATCATTGCTGTAACACCCCCTTCCCGGCCTGGTAGAGAACCAGGTCAGAGAGCGTTACCGAAAACAATGCGATAAAATCTTTTAACTTCATACTTAAAAACTTTTATCAAAACTTAACTCCTGCACTTATCATTTAAGCCTTCAACAATATTTTATTCGAACAGAACGTTACCGAATTTACGTATTAATCCATTTTATTCCTATTAAAGCCTTAGGAAGATCAACCCCGTATCGAAACGCCCTGAGCCGTTTCGGTACGGCTTGACTAAGGTCATCTTATTGACTGTTCCTTTATAACCATATCGGTACGGCTTGACCCGTATCGGTACAGGTTGACTAACATTGACTCGTCTTTGACCCGTTTCGAAACCTGTATCGAAGCAGAGGCCTCTAGTAGCCAAAACATTTCAAAACGGAACTGCCCCGTTTCGGTATACCCTGCTTTCCGAGGTTCAAATTATGCTTACCCGTATCGAAACGCCATCACATGTTCCGGTACGGGTAGGCCTACAATGACAACTTCTAACTGTTTTTAATCCTTTTTAACCTAGCAGTAATGATCCAATTGCAACGAGACTTTTCCCACAACATTTTAAGGGTATAAAGCTATCGTCATGTCAAGTTTTAAATCCATTCGTATTCGTTTACACTGTTTTACCATTTTAGCGTAAAACATGAACTATAGGTCATGACATGTTACACGAAAAGCACTAACCAACCACTTACTTCTTAAACACTTAGACATAACATAGACATACCAAAATGGACATATCAAACTTATACATAGACCTTGCCACCATACTAGGAGTTCGAAGGATAAAACACCTTACTTGGACTTGGTTGTGACTTGTGCAACGTACCAACTTCTCCGATCTCGATCCCACTACTTGCTTATCCTGAAATGGATGCATGAAATGCATTAGGCATACTTTGCCTAGTGAGGCAGTCACATAACTATAAATATACATATCATGACTTATAACATGCTTTCTAAGAATCATAACATTAATCATGCAATATCATGGCATATTTCATATTCATAACAAAGCATATAACAATATCATAGTTCATGGCAATCATTATCTTGAGTTCATAATTTCCTTGGATCGATTCATGGTATATGGATACACGAATTCCACCTCCTCGCCAAAACACATAAATGGTCATCCCGCCGACATCACCGACATCACCAAAGACCAAACACAATACATCCCTCCGCCTCACCAAATCATATAGGCCGTAGCCCTAGGACCGTAGTCCACCCGTACACTGAGCTCATGAATTCTATGGCATGCCAATTGTATCCAATACTTCGAATCCAAGGTTCAACAACAATGATTCAACATTCATGATTCTTAAACAATATTTCATGGCAAATAAACAGTAACAATGATTCATGTCATACATATTACATGTCAATGCTTTCAATGATTTTCATAACAATAATAACCATGCCCACTATGAATCATGAAATTAATGCAATGCTTACCGTACACTTACCATACATGATCGATTTCGTAAAGCTTCTAACTCAAAGGTTAATATTAATAAATATAACAACATATTCGAGTAGGCCCTTGCCAAACTCGAGACGCTACTACACTCACCTCGATATTAAGGTTCTCGAATAACGACGCCTTTTTCTTTGGTTGGCGGTTGTCCTTTCCCGACTTCTTGAACTAGATTAAATAGGAATCGGTTAGGACTGACAGGACAATATCAAATAAATTATTTTATCGATACAAAATATTCGGTCATCGGAACCTAATTCCGACTAGACCGGTTTTCGGGGTGTTACAATTGCCCATAAACTATGTCAATACCGTAACAATAAAACATGAGTACAATTGTAACTGTATTAGATAGATCACAACTGTTGGTTGCTTCTTGATGTATCAAGGTCCCATCTTCCATTTATTTGAGTATCTCTTGAATTTCTCATTTACATTCTTGAACCTCATCGAACTTATTAAACTGTTACAACCAGCATCATATGATAAATTTTGCACATTCTCCATGGGATTCGATAACCTGACACACACCTCTTGTGTGTCAACTTTATTTCTTGTGTCGGTAGTGTATACTTGTAGTTTTGGTGGCATTACCGAGGAATGTCACAACAATATTCTTTTGTTATTGATTTATTTTTTGTTTTTATTTTATTTTATTTTGCAGGTGTATGACTCAAAGTTCTTCCAGAGAACTATTTCTAGCTCAAACATAACCGAAAAGATATTTTGGAAAAATGCAAAGAGGATTATGACAAGTTATGGAAACTCATAGTGAAAACGGTCAGAACAACCGAGAGATAACAATCACCCATACCACCACAACATTTAGATGACAATTTGTAAGATGCAAATGCATCAGATCGGTCCAAAAAGAATGGAAACAACAATTGTGTTGTGAATGAAATCGATAAGCCAATCAGAGATCCTGTTGTACCGAAACTAGAGGGTCCGAATTCAGGTATTGTCCGTCCAACTATCAATGCTGCATATTTTGAGCTTAAATATGTTATGATCCAAATGATACAAGCTATGAGTTAGTATTGTGGAACACATCATGAGAACCCTCGAGTTGATTTGACCTCGTTTATCGTGTTGTGTGACTCATGCATACAATAAGAAGTTCCACAAGAGGCACTTTGCCAGAAATTGTTCCCATAATTGCTTAAAGATAGAGCCAAGGAGTGTCCCAGTTCTCTTTATCTAGGGTTTGTATTGACATTGATCAAACTTGCTCACAAGTTTTGCTTTGCTTTAGCCCACCAATATTGAATACAAAGTTGAGGAGGGCATTACTTCTTTCAAGCAACAAGATGAAGAAAACCTCTATGACGTCTGGGAATGTTACAATTGTTTGTTCAGGAAATATCTTATGCATGGGTATCCATCATGGACTTAAATGGAGATCTTTTATGATGGCACAAATCTGCAATCAAGGATAGTTGTCAATGCACCCACTAATGAAACTCTATTGGATAAGAGCTATGGTGAAGCTGTTGATATTATTAAGTGGATAGTTGAAGTGGCTTGTCAATTTCTTACCTCGAGGGTTTCTTAAGGAAAAATGGTTGGAAGCATGACACATGATGATGATACCTTATTGGAACTTGTGAAGAAAGTGTCAACATTGATTGATATGGCGAAAAAGATTCAACAACCAAGACAAGTGTAAGCATTGCATACATTGATAGAAGCATGCATTTTCTATGACGGTACACACCCTTATGAAAAATTACTTCAAAACCTAGAATCTCTCTGTTGTGTGGATAATTCTAATCGCATGGACATCAATGCCTATAGAAATATATAAAATCCTAGTTGGAGGACACATCCAAACTTATCTTTTGGGAATGCTAATGTCATAGGACATAATAACTACAACCAACATCAGTCTAATCATCTTGCTTATCAACAACAATACTAAATTTTATGCTTATTTCATATTGCCTCTACTTGCCTTTAAGTACATTTAGCCTTAAATTTCATGTATTTGCATAAGGAGTTAGGAATTGTGTCTATGCCAGTGTGAAGGGTTGCTTTGTTGACATTATCGCAGGCTTGATAGGGTAGAGCAACATAGAAAGGAAGGAATGCCAGAGAGAATGCAGAGTTGTTGTTGGCAGCGATGGACCAAATATTGTCGATGCATCGGTTGGCAGAGAAGATGAGTTTGATGCCCGACCAAGTAGATGATGAACCTTGTACACATCAGCCCTAGGATTCAAATATAGGATAAGATGATCACATCATTTATCCCTTGCACATTCAAAATTCAAATTCAAGGTTTATCCTAGGTCACTCAGGCACGCTTATTTAAAGAACTAGAACAAGCACTTGAAAGAGAGGGGGGATTGATCAACGATTGAATTGGAGAGGCTGCACCGAGGAGACATGGTTCAACCCAAATTGACCGAGAGCCTGGACCTTGAAGGGCTACATCAACTCATTCTGTTTGTTTAGTTATTTTTATTTCAAAATGATGATGTTATTGAGAAACGATGAAGGTTTTATGCTTAGTTTTTAATAATAAAAATGCCTTGGCATTGTTTCCCCTATCTGGTTACAGTTTTCTAAATTCATTGCCAAGCAACCGTTGGCATTGTTTGCTTATTGCACCTTAGTATCTTAACAGACTTAAGGGGCAATGATATGTTGCCATATACCAAGGCGAGATGCTTCAACGGAAGATGTTCAAGTAGATGAACTTACTTCGAGAGTGAGTCTAACCCTTAGGAGTATAGATTTGAACTTAATCAATTGATTTATGAAAAACTTCAATAAAGATATATAAGGGTTTTTACATGGTTAATTTCGGGCATTGCCATCGACAGAGGCATTGCCAATCTTGAATCTACTTGGAAATAATATCAAGGCAGAACATTATTAAAGACTAGCATGAAACACGTGAAAACTAGGCATCCCTTGCCAAAAATCATCACCCATTTAAACACTCATTGTGCCAATGTTGTTTTCTTTCTACTTTGTTTTTTCTTATAATCACGGTTTTCAAACAACTTCAAATCAACCAACACTTTCCCCTTGAAAAGTAAACAAGCTAAGCAATCAGATTCTTGGCCAATCCTTGTGGGATCGATACTCAGCTTACTGATGTATTACTTGTAGACTGTGTATACTTGTATGCAAAAGACTTTTACTTTTCACTATTTTCATACATTTCCAATTTTTTTCCTACCCTTTTGCCAAGCACTCACACAGTTGACAAGGATTGCGATGGGATTTATTGTTTTTAATTTTTACTTGTCTTTCTTTTGTTTTTGCTTTTTATATTATTTCTTTGTTTTGACCGGTGTTTGACCAGAAACTGCCTTGTGGTGTAATATTGGCCATACGATCTGGAAATTGAAAGAACCCTACAAAGGATAAAGAAAAAAAATTGAGAGATGGCTCAACAAGGAAATGGAGGGAATGGTGTGTTAAACAATGCGGAAAATCCATCTAATGACAAATAGATACCACCAGCTCCTGTTGCGCCAACCACTAATGTAGAGGAAGAGAGACCTATTAGAGAACACTCGACACCAAACATTAACAATTTGATGTCAGGACTGATTGACCTTAAGGTAAATACACTGAATTTTGAACTGAAACCGATAATGATACAAAGGCTTTTGAATGCTTGACAATTTTATGGAGCACCTACTAGAGATCCGAGGCAACTCTTGAAGCAATTCATGGAGGTTTGCCGGCTATTTCAGCAGCCTGGAGTATCAGAGGATACATTGAAGCTAAAACTCTTTACATTTTCTTTGAGAGATAGAGAAAAATGTAGCTAAGTTCTTTGCCACCTGGTTCTGTCACCTCATGGAGAGATCTATGCCAAAAAATTTTGCTACGATTCCAGCCACCTAAACTCACTGCCAAGCTGAGGGGTGAGATCATCACATTTAGGCAGGCTGACGATCAGACTCTATATAATGCCTATGAGAGATACAAAGACCTGTTGAGGAGGTGTCCCATCCATGGACCCAAATGGAGACCTTTTACAATGGACTTAATGCACAAACCATAATAGTTGTTGATGCTTTGGCAAATGGCTCATTGCTTGAAAAAAACTATATAGAGGCAGTTGGCATCCTTGAGAGGATTTCAATCAATGATTTTGAATATCCTACTTCCAAACTTGGGACTGTCACTTAAACTGGTGGGAAATTACAGATAGATGAGCTCACGTCCATCAACGCTGAGATGTCCAATCTTTCTAGCATGGTGAGAACTTTGCAAAAGAGTAATGAAGCCCAAGAAGCTAAGGCACTAGCCCCATTCTGTAAAATATGTGGAGAGGATAATCACACGGAAGATTGCCCTCCCAACCCCGAGTCGGTAAATTTTGTTGGCAATTTCAATCGTAATTATAATCTGAATTCAAGTACTTACAATGTAGGATAGAGACAACATCCAAATTTAACTTGGAGAAATCAAGGAGGCAACCAATACAATGCCCAATGCATAAACAATGTCCAACAACAATACCCAGCGTCAGAACAATGCCATGCCAGAGGTCAACCATAATGCCATCCCACAAAGAGCACAAGACAATTTCTCTACGGGGCAAAGGAACAACCATGGGACTTTGACAGAATACATGGAGAGGAATGATGCAATTGTCCAGAGTTTGGGAGCATCTATGCGAAACTTGGAGGTACAAATTGGACATGTTGTCAGTGCACTCAACAATAGACCCTAAGGAGCCCTGCCGAGTGATACAGAGGATGCTAGACAAAACCGCAATGAACAATGCAAAGTTGTAACTCTTGGCAAACAATGTAAGGCTAAGACTTCTGTCAAACAACCAAATAGTTTCCAAAAGGAGAAGAAAAGACCAGTACATGAACCAAAAGATGCTGAGAAGAAAGAAGCAGACATAAGCAATGCCAGAGCGTAGACTGATGCCAGATTGCATAGTAATGCCAGACCACAATATCATGCCATACCTCAGTCTAATGCCAGAAAAACCTTGGAAAAACAAGCAGAGCCAGCTTATGCTTACCCACCTTCACCATTTCCACAAAGACTACAAAAGCACAAGAAAGATCAGTAATTTAAGCTTGTTAAGTGTGCAAAATTCCTATATTTATGCCCTAGTCTAGCTCAATTATTGTTGTTCTTAAGCATAATTCAGTTGCATTTATCAGGAAAACATACACAAAACTACATATATTAGATATTCTGCCTTATTGCCTGAACTTAATTGTTTATATATAAAAGATACTGCTCAAGTGTGTTTTGTCTTTGTGCGCAGGTACCCGCCCAGGCAGATGCCACCGAGGCAGTAGAAAGGGCAGAAGAGGAGAAGCTGGAAATTGATGGAGGAAGCTATTGGACCATATGTAGAGCTGATCGAGAGCTGACAAAGAGGAGAGGCCCAGAATGAAGAGTTGTACCAACCCATGCACACCAACAGACCTCTACTGAGACCAAAAATAGTATGCTACCGAGGCAGCAACTCAAGGAAGGGTTGAAATAAGCAAAGTGGTATGCGACTGAAAGAGCTCATCAAGCCCAATTTTTGGAGACCACTTGCACATGCATTGGAGCCCAGCAGAAAAAGAAAAGCTATGGTCAAAGTCAAGGTGGAAAAAGTCAAACAGGAATCTAGGAAGATTTAATGTTAGATTTTTTCTTTTATTGAGATGTAATTAGATTCTAACTAGGATTCCTGCCCTAAACCAACTTGAAAGAGCAAACAATAATTGAGATTAGAGAGTAAAATCCTTCTTGTCGAAACCCTTGTGTCGCCATCTCGATTATGTTCTAAACCTTCCCTAGGGCTAAAGGTTGGTTGCCTAGTAGTTGTGAGAGTTTTGCTTGTATTTGTTTAGGTTTCAGTTTTTACAATAAAATCAAGGTTTGTTTACTCTTGGTTCTTCATTATGTGCAATCTTTATCGAGAAAGAAGAGAGCATCATTCTATTTGTTCAACATCGGGAGAGTTGGACTCATGAAACGAGTAAACATGGTTTTATCCAACCATAGGATAAAGCTACTTCAGCTTAGGGTTAAGTTAGAAGTTCAGCGGCTAAGAGAGGCTTCATAATCGGTTGGTGTTCATCCTTAGATTCACGCCAAGAGGTATTATCCAAGTCGTGTTCGCCAATAGTACTTCAAGCTTAAGGATAAGAGGAAGTCATTGAAGGGAGCCTTGCCGAACCTTGAATAATCGCTTAACTACCCAGGCAATCACATTGGTCTCTGCCAAGGCGGGCTTCAGCCGAGGCATACTCGTGGGCGGCTATTGAAGTTGTTAAGTTGATATGTAAAACTGTACCGAGACAGTGCATCCAATCTCCACACTACGAAGCATTCCAACATTGGCCCATTCCCTCACTCTAATTTCTCAATTTATTTTAATTGCTTTAGTTTTAATTAGATCCAAACAACTTTTAATGCTTGTGTTTTTATTTTTATTTGTACAGAAAGGTGAATTCTGAAGGTTGTCACAATCCCTATGGAGACGATATCTTAAATACTATAACTTGGAACCGTGTATACTTGCACCCAATTTACACATCACTTTTTGCACGCAACAAGTTTTTGGCGTCGTTGTCGGGGATTGGCTTACAACTTTTTGTTTTTATTTTTTCTGCACTTTTTATTTTTTTGTTTAACTCCTTGGTTTTCTTTGGTTTTTGACCAGAGCGAACCAGGAATCACCCTTGCGAGACTACAATCCAGAGCTTGAACATACTGCACGTAGATTAAGACAAGCAAATAGAGAAGCTATGGGTGACCAAAAGAACATCCGAAACCAAAATCCACCACAACCCAGAATCGACAATGTCATGGAGGGCGATGTTAGGCAACCTCCTGCCGCACGACGGCTAGTTTGTGACTACTTGGAGGAGGATCTCGAAAGGCTGAACTCTGGCGTGGTTGATCCAGAAATACAAATAGACCACTTCAAACTCAAACAAGTCGTGTTTAACATGCTGAATACACTTGGACAGTTTGGAGGATCCGCCACTGAAGACGCCTGCCAGCAAATGAAATCCTTCCTAGATATCTGCAAATCCTTCAAAATCCATGGAGTTCACCCTATTGTGCTACGGCTCAAATTATTTCCCTATTCACTGAGGGATAAATCAAAAACTTTGTTCAACAGTATACCATCAGAGTCCATTGAATCATGGACAGAACTATGCCGAGATTTCTTAGCTCGATTTATTCCTATTAATTTAACTAATAAATTGCGGACTGACATTACTACTTTTCGACAGACAGATGATGAACTGATGTATGAGGCATGAGAGAGATATTACGAGTTGCTGAATAAATGCCCTCCCATAGATTTCGAGAATGGACACAAGTATCCATATTCTACAATGGTGTAAACACACCAACGAGGATGATGATGGATTCCTCTGCCAATGGTACATTCCTCGGTAAGGAGCTGGTCGAAGCAATTCAAATCTTGAACAGGATTGCCAAAAATGACTACCATTTCCTTAATTCCCGTTGTGGCGGTATAAGGAGACAGGCCACAACAAACAAGCTAGGAGCATCAGATGCAGTCGCAGCACAAATCGCACATTTGACAAGGATGGTAGAAGCTATGCAAAGGCAGAACAATACTCAGCAGGTTAAAGCTGTTGATGCCTTTTGTGAGCAATGTGGGGGAGACATGACTCGTCCGAGTGCCAACAAGGAATAGAAACCAAGTACTTTGTGGGAACTTCAACAAAAACAACAACCCTACATCGAACACCTACAATCCAGGCTGGAAGAGGAATCCTAATTTTCAAGGAGTAACCCTAACAATGCTCTGAATCCGACTAACCAGACAAACCAAACTCAAGGATTCTAGCAAACTATGCTGCGACAGCAACCGTCGCAGTAGCAACAAGAAGCACCCAGTTCTCTAGAGCAAACTCTAAATGCCTTCATGACTCAGACGTGTACCTATATGTCCAACATGGATTTATTTGTTAAGAAAATTGATGCTTTCATGGACAGGACAGAGATGAGAATGCAAAATCACGAGGCAACTTTAAAGTCACTAGAAACTCAGGTAGGGCAGTTTGCTCATCTACTGAATACTAGACACATTGGTGATACTGAAGTCGCAGGGAGATCCACTCATGAACATTGCAAGGAAATCACAACCAAAGGAGACAGAGCCAGCCGCCACGGCAGACCCTGATGCTACTGCCTCAGAAGAGTCAGAACCATCTATTCCGACTTCCGATTCTGCTGATATCTCAAACAAAACTAAAGAGAAAGCTGAAAAACTAGAACATATCACACTCCTTCAAATCAGATTCCAATGCAAGGAGGGTATTGAAAATATTCGGTCGCCTCCCTCATTCCCTCATCGGATGAAGCAGTAGAATCAAGAGTACCAATTTAAGAAATTCTTGGACAATCTCAAACAAGTACACATCAACATACCCTTCATCGAGGACATATAATAAGTACAAATTATGCAAAGTTCCTCAAGGACATGGTGTCAAGGCGAGAAAGGATAGGGGAATTCGAAATAGTGTCCACGATAGAAGGTTGCATGTTAATGTACCAAAACCGAGCGCCACCTAAACTAAGAGACCCAGGCAGCTTCCTCATTCCTTGCACCATTGTGAACCATTACAAAGAGAAAGCCTTATGTGATCTTGGGGAAAGCATTAACTTGTTTCCCAAATCGGTATTTGAAAAGCTGGGAATTGGGAAAGCTCAACCCACCACTGCCATGCTCCAGTTAGTCGAACGCTCTTACGTGCATCCGAAAGGAAAAATTGAAGACATCTTGGTAAGAGTAGATAGATTTATATTTTCCGGCTGATTTCCTCATTTTAGATTGTGAAGCAGATGAGCATGCACCAATCATACTTGGAAGACCATTCCTGGCAATGAGCAGAACTCTAATTGATATGGAGAAGGGAGAACTGACCATGAGGGTAAACGACTAGCACATAAAACTCAATGCACTTCAGACCCTCAAGAAAGCATATAGCAAAGAAGAGTGCCAGCTGATCCAGAAAAAAATAGAACTTCTTCTCGCATTGGATGCCCCTTGCCTTAATAGTCACTGCATGGGTAGAGATTCTGAACACTGCCGCGGAAGCTATTCAAATGATTGCCTCGACATCTACCTTGGTAGCCTGCCTGACGACTTCCTTGATGACACTGAAGAGGTAAACTGGACTGGTACTTGTCCAGGTAAGTACTTCGAACCTCTTAAATATATAACGAAAGAGATTACCATTGAAAAGCCATCTATTGAATAGCCGTCTAAACTGGAAACTAAACCCCTGCCCCAAATAGCTTAAATATGTTTACCTTGGACAGAACGATACCTTGCCCGTAATCATCTCTACCAAGTTAACGCAAGAACAGGAACGATAGTTAGTTACGATGCTCGGGCGGCATAAATAAGCCATTGGATGGACAATAACTGACTTGAAAGGAATCAATCCAGCAATTTGCATGCATAAGATCCTCTTAGAGGATGATCATAAGACGACAGTTGATGCCCAAAGCGACTAAATGAGTCCATGAAGGATGTGGTGAGAAAAGAAATAATCAAGTGGCTCGATGCTAGTATCATTTACGCCATATCCGATAGCAAGTGGGTGAGCCCCGTCCAATGTGTGCCCAAGAAATGAGGGATGTCAGTCATTACAAATGAAGATAATGAATTAATCCCAACCAGGACTGTGACCGGTTGGGGGGTCTATATGGACTATCGAAAGCTGAATAAAGCTACTCGAAAGGACCACTTCCTCTTACCTTTCTTAGACCAATTGTTAAATAGATTGGCTGGAAAACCTTACTACTGTTTTCTTTATGGCTAACGAGGTTACAACCAGATTGCTATTGCCCTGGAGGACCCATATAAAACAACCTTCACATGCCCATACAGAACATATGCCATTAGAAGAATGTCGTTCAGACTTTGCAACGCACCATCAACCTTTCAACAGTGTATGATGGCCATATTCTCAGACATGGTAGAGGATTTCCTGGAAATCTTTATGGACAATTTTTCAGTCTTTGGGGAAAGCTTCGACAGATGCCTCGTCAACCTGGAAAAAGTACTCGAAAGATGCGAAGAATCCAATCTGGTCTTAAACTGGAAAAAATGCCATTCTATGGTAGATGAGGGCATTGTCCTAGGCCATAAAATTTCCCACTGCAACATTGAAGTTGACAGAGCCAAAATAGATGTTATCGAAAAACTGCCGCCGCCCACCAATGTTAAAGGGATCATGAGTTTTCTAGGACACGCTGGTTTTTATCGACCCTTTATTCAAAAAATTTTGAAAATCACTAAACCATTGTGTTCTTTGCTTGAACAGGATAAACCCTTTAACTTCGATGATAAATGCACTAAGGCATTTGAGACATTAAAGCAGAAACTTGTAGTAGCTCCCATTGTAGCACCCCCGGATTGGACTATGCTTTTTGAAATAATGTGTGATGCCAGTGGCCACACTGTCGGGGCAGTGCTCGGGCAGAGCAAAAACAATGTCCTCCATGCCATATACTACGCCAGCAAGACGCTCAACGAGGCCAAACTGAACTACACTACCACGAAAAAGGAGGTGTTGGCAGTAATCTTTGCTTTTGATAAGTTCAAAGCATATCTCCTTAGGGAAAAGGTTATAGTGCACACAGATCACTCGGTCATCAAATACATTTTCTCAAAGAAAGACGCAAAACCAAGGTTGATACGATGGATCCTACTCCTGCAAGAATTCGATGTAGAAATTAAAGACAGAAAAGGGACAAAGAACCAAGTGGCTGATCACTTGTGACGACTAGAGGGGAGACCTACTGATGCAACCAAAATCCAGGAAAACTTCTTGGATGAGCAAATCCTAGTAACAGAAACAGTAGACCTCACAGCTGCCCAGGCAACATACGCCATAGACATCGCGGCAGACTCTCTGGCAGCCAAGATAGACTCCACCACACCATGGTACGCTGATATCGTAAAGTTTTTAGTTAGTGGCATTTATCCTTATGACATGAATTACCAAGAGAAAAAGAGGTTCCAAAATGATGCAAAACATTATTATTGGGACGAACTTCTCCTTTTTAAACAATGTGAAAACCATGTAATTCGGAGATGCATACCAGAGGAATAACAACATGAAATCGTCCAGCACTCCAATCAGGATTCTACTAGCCGACATTGTACAAGGATGCCCATGCATACTACAAACAGTGTGATAGATGCCAGCGAACAAGCAATATCTCAAGGAGAAACGAGATGCCATTACAAAATATCCTGGAAGTTAAACTGTTTGATGTATGGGGAATCGACTTCATGGGCCCATTCCCATCATTCTGTGGGAACCTATACATATTACTAGCAGTAGATTATGTGTCCAAGTGGGTGGAGGCCATTGCTACACCAAAGGATGACTCCAAGATCATGTTGAATTTTCTCCAAAAACACATCTTTACAAGGTTTGGAGTCCCCCAGAGCCATAATAAGTGATGAGGGGAAACACTTTGATAATAAACTGATTGCCAAGGCATTGACGAAATATGGTGTCACACATAAGCTTGCAATGGCATACCACCCTCAAACCAACGAGCAGGCCAAAATTTCAAATAAGGAACTGAAGAGCATTCTTGAAAAGGTGCTTAACCCATCTAGGAAAGTTTGGGCCCTTCGAATCCACGATGCATTATGGGCATATCAAACAGCCTTCAAAACCCCATTGGGCATGTCATCCTATAGGCTCATATATGGAAAAAGATGCCACTTACTAGTCGAGATTGAACACAAGGCATACTGGGCCATCAAGACAGTAAACTTAAATGGGAAAAAGCCGGGCAAAAAAGACTCCTGGACCTAAATGAAATTGAAAAATTCAGAGCTGCAGCGTACGACAACGTGAGGATATATAAGGAGAAAACTAAGAAATGGCACGACAAAATGTTGCTGCCGCGGTAGTTCATGCCTGTGCAGCAAGTTCTCCTTTTTAATTCTCGATTAAAACTATTTCTAGGAAAGTTAAAATCAAGATGGTCTGGACCTTTCGAGGTGGTCAAAGCATTCCCACATGGTGTAGTCACCATAAAATCCAACAAAGATGGCCATAAATTCATAGTGAATGGGCAACGGCTAAAGCAGTATACATGAACCCACACTACCAAAGACAAGGAAATGGTTATGTTAGGACACGCATACCAATGCAATCCTAGCATACCCTAAATTATTGTTATTTTTTAGTTGCTAATTTTATAATTTAGGAATTAGATTTATTTTTCTTTAATTTTATGTTATTAGGATGTAAATTTCTATTCAGAATTTATCCCATTATTTTTCTTTTATTTTTCAGGTTTGTTTTCAAGACTCTCTCACAACTCCACCTTCTCGCAAGCAGCCGCCGAGGGCGGCAAAGCTCTTCAAAGTCGCAGCTCGAAAGAGGATGATCCTAGACGATGAAACCTCCACCGAGACACCATCAATTTAAGCCTCTCTCCCCTTCTTCTATTTTATTTTTATCTAATCCATGCTAAATTTTGTGTATGTAGGCATGCATTGAGGATAATGCTCCTCTCGAGTTGGGGGGGGGATTAGTCCTCTAATTTTATCTTTTTATTTTTTTTCTATTTTTCTATTTTTTCCTGTTTTTCCTATTTTTATTTTATGTTTTGTTTTTTAGTAGTTGCATATAGGTTCTAATGTAACATGCCTTTATTTAAAATTTAATGAAATCTTAGTTTAAGAGAAATTCTTGAGTAGTTTTTACCTGCCGAGATATATTACGCGCCTGGGCGGCAACCTTAGCATGACTATGGATTTACTTAGAATCTTAGTATGATCTGAACTTAAAGAAATACTCTTTGTGACTAGTTTGATTTTAGGACTTCTAGGAAACTTAGGTATTTCACCTAGTAAACTTGAGTAGAACTTGGAAAAAAAAAAGAAGAAAAAATATATGTCCTAGAGGTGCCCGAAACTGGCTCTAGGATAAGCTAGAGGTGCCCGAAACCGGCTCTAGCAAAAAAAGGTGCTAAATAAAATCCTTAGAGGTTCCTGTAACCAACTCTAGTGGTTTAAATCATTTATTGAAAATAGAGGGAAACCCAATGGAATTAAGGTGCTTATTGGAGTTTACTTAGAAGCTGAAGAATCATTCTTATCAAATGGATCACATACACTCACGAGATACATAGTTCGGTTTCGGGTAAGTCCATTGTCATTCGAAAGGTTGCTATTAGGCTTAAATCTACACGGTATGTAAGGGTTGCTCAAGGTACTCTTTCGACTAAGTTTACATATGATTTTAAGTTTTTGCATGTTATTGTTAGATTTCATTTCTTGAGGACAAGCAATAGTTCGAGTTTGGTGGTGTGTTAAGTGTGCAAAAGTCCTATATTTATGCCCTAGTCTAGCTCGATTATTGTTGTTCTTAAGCATATTTCAGTTGCATTTATCAGGTAAACATACACAAAACTACATAGATTAGATATTCTACCTTATTTGATGAAATTAATTGTTTTTATATAAAAGATACTGCTTAGGTGTGTTTATTCTATGTGCGCAGGTACCCGCCCAGGCAGATCTCGCCGAGGTAACAAAAAGGACAGAAGAGGAGAAGCTGCAAATTGATGGAGGAAGATAGTGGACCATCTGGAGTGCTGATCGAGAAGTGAAAAAGAGGAGAGGCCCAGAATGAAGAGCTGTGCCAAACCCTGCACACCAACCCAGACCTCTGCCGAGGCAGACAACATTATGCCGCCGAGGTAGCAACTCGAGGAAGGGTGGAAATATGTAAAGTGGTATGCGACTAAAAGAGCTCATCAAGCCCGGTTTTTGGAGACCACTTTCAATATCAGGAGAGTTGGACTCACGAAACAAGTAAACGCGATTTTATCCAACCATAGGATAAAGCTACCTCGGCTTAGGGATAAGTTAGAAGTTTAGCGGCTAAGAGAGGCTTCATAATCAGTTGGTGTTCATTCTTAGATTTACGCCGGGAGGTATTATCCAAGACGTGTTCACCAATACTACTTCAAGCTTAGGGATAAGAGGAAGTCATTGAAGGGAGCCTTGTCGAACCTTGAATCTTCGCTTAACTGCCCAGGCAGTCACATTGGTCTCTGTCAAGGCAGGCTTCTGCCGAGGCATACTCTTGGGCGGCTGTTGAAGTCGTTAAGTTGATTTGCAAAACTGTACCGAGACAGTGCATCCAATATCCACACTATGAAGCATTCCAATACCAGCTCATTCTCTCACTCTGATTTCTCAATTTATTTTAATTGCTTTATTTTTAGTTTTAATTAAATCCAAACAACTTTTAATACTTGTATTTTTATTTTTAATTGTGCATAAAGATGAATTCCGAAGGTTCTCACAATCCCTGTGGAGACAATATCTTAAATATTATAACTTGGCACCGTGTATACTTGCACGCAATTTGCACATCACTTTTTGCACACAACAAAGCTCTTCTTAGAAGTACTTAAACAATTGCAAATCAATCTACCTTTGGTGGAAGCTTGCGAACAGATGTCTAATTATGTTAAATTCATGGAGGACATTTTGTCCAAAAAGAGGAAGCTGGGTGATTTCAAGACTGTAGCTCTCATTGAGGGATGTAGTGCCATGATCCTCATTTAGGAAGTTGGGTGATTTTAAGACTGTAGCTCTCCTTAATGTTTTGGGAGTGTATTGTGAAACTCCCTGTTTTGTGGTAAGTTTGTTATGCCTTTGATGACTTGTAAACGTCCTTTACTTGTTGGTTTTTCTTTGGTTTGTTTTTGGCTCTTGAGTGGTTGTTTTGCATAGGTAGCATGGCTATAGATTTCCTTAATGCCTGTTTCTATTCTATGATGTTGGAATTGCCATGTATGACTGAGGTTTATTGTTTAGATATGTTGTATGCATGTTAGAAAGTTGTTGGAATGGTTTAGATTGGATTAAAGTGTGAAAAACTAGCAAAATGTGTCATTACAAGCCCATGTGTTTCGGTACACCTAAGCCTGTACCGAAACAGTGCGCCTGAAATGGCTTAGGGGTTTCGAAACAACTAGGGTGGGTTTCGATACACTTTGCTATTGGAACCCCCTATTCCAAAACACCCTAGAGGCTGTTTCGATACGGGCTTGAGCTTCGAGATGCTCGAACCTATTCCGATACAAGCTTTCCGATACAGGGAAACTTGTACTGAAACACCCTGCTGTTAAGTTAGTTATTGGAATCTTTTGAAGTTCTGTTTCTTTATGTTTTGGTCCATGAATGTTGTGGATGCAATTAAATGAGCATGAATGGTTTTCTTGAGCTGAGATTTGACAGAGATGCATGTAATGTGACTAATAAAAGGTTGGTAACTTAAAAAAATGAAGAAACCCTTGTAATTTGGTAAAATTACAAAATGGTCCCTAAAATATATTTGTATGCAATTGAGTCCCTAAACGTTTTCTGATCGAGATGCAAATCGTTTCGCTGCGAGTTTATCACATAGGATAATAATGAGCATCTAAACAAGATAAAATGAAAAAATAGGGTTGTTTATTGAGGTAAACTTCTTGATTTACTATAATTTCCCCTATGTTATCTGCTCGGTTCTTTCTTTTGCCCGGACCAGGTCGAGGGGGTTACACAAACTGTATTGTGAAGCAAAATTAAAATATTGCCAACAGAAACCCTTGGCAGGAATTAAAGAAAAATAAAAAAATTCGGAGTTTAGATAGTAAATTTGATAAGGGGAGTAAAAGGATACTTGATGCATATTGCTCACACATCATGCACTCTTCATGTAACACCCCGGTTTTGGGCCTAAGTGTTTTGTGCGTCGGATCAGGCTAGTAGAACCGATATTTGGTTGCTCGAGGCGTTAAAGGTGGTTCAGAGAAATCAATGTTCGGGCTGGGATAAAAATATGGTAAAAATTTCTAAAATCCTATAAATTATATTTAAGAGGTCGGTAAAATCAATTTTGAAAAACAAGTTTTTGGAAGTGTACATTTTGGGTAGTGACCAAAATGTAAAGTTTTAAAACTGTGAAAAAGGGTGTTTTCAAAAAGTGTCAAAATATTATAATCTTTAGGGAGCTTAATGGCAATTAAGCCTTTTATCTAATTTGGCATGTGTTTAAAATGGTTTATTAAATATTTAAAGTGGTTTTTATTGACTTAATTAAAAGGTAGTTATTTTGGTTTAAAAAATTGACGATCATTTTCATTCTCTCCATTTCACATCAGCCAAACACTCTCTCATTTCTCTCATTTTCCAGATTTCTTTCACTTTCATTTTCTCTCTTAATTTTCAACTTCTCTCTTGTGATTTCTCTCAAATCTCTTCAAGATTCTTGAAAGCAAAACTTGCCAAATTAGAAGAGAAGTAAGGATTCGAGGTAATTTTTGTGCTAACCATCTAATCAAGGTTCTTTAATGAAATTCCAGAGATAATTGACTCTTGATTTATGTTTTTGATTGAAGTTTTATTGTGGTTTTGATAAAATTGTGAAACTTGATTTAAGGAGATAGTTTAATGAGATTTTCGGAGTTGTTTTGATTTGATTTGTTTGAGATGGTTTTTAATCAAGTTTTGGAAGGTTTATGATGTTGAAATAGAGTCTTAATCATATTAATCCTGAAATCCTTGAGATCTTTGTTTTTAAAGGTGTTTTTGGTTGGGTTTTTGGGTGCTATGTGAGATCTAAGTTGTTGGAGGTATAACGATGGTTTTAGGTTTTTTATGTTTATTTATGGTTAAAATGTGTTGGATGTGTTGGTTGATGCCTAGGCTGAGTTTAGAGATCAATTGATTGTGATTTCGGTTGTTTTGGATGGGTAATTTGATGCCTTAGAGCAGAGCAGCGGGTTTCCTTTTGAGTGCTGGTGTTTGGATGCATTATGGTGCATTCAAATCTCTGTTTTTAATATGTTGAAAACAAGGAATAGTGTTCTGGAATCGATTGAAGTGGTTTTGGAGGCTTTGGACGGTTGATTGTTACGTCGGCGAGTGTGGTTTCGTAAGGCGGTGAGTGGAAATGAGATTTCCAACATTGAAACTTCATAAAAGAGGTTTTGGGAACTTAGTGTAAGCTTGAAAACGCTTTACTAAGTTCGGAAGTTAGTAAAGTGTTTTTCTCCCTCGGATTGTGCTATTATGAGTTTTTGGATGCACTTGTTTTTAATTGTGATTACCTACTGTTTTAAACCATGATTTGAGTTTATTAAATGTGCATACAAGTCTATAGTGTCGGATAGAGATCTGAGGTTTACAACGAGGTTTTGGGAATGTTTACATCAAGCATTGGTTACGCGGTTGAATTTCAGCACTTCATATCATCCTCAGTCGGATGGGCAGTCGGAACGAGTTATCCAAATGCTTGAGGATATGTTGCGATGATGTGTAATTGATTTCTAAGGCTCTTGGAAGAAGCATATGCCGCTGGTTGAGTTTTCCTATAATAATAGCTTTCAGGCAAGTATTCAAATGGCACCGTATGAGGCCTTGTATGGGAGGAAGTGTAGAATGCCTCTATGTTGGGCTGAGGCGGGGCAAAAGTTGCTTTCCTTGTTGGATATGCTCAAGGGAACAACAGAGAAGGTGAAGCTCATCTTTGAGCGGTTGAAGACTGCATCGGGTCGCCAGAGTCTTACGCAGATTTAAAGCGTAAATAGGTTGAGTTCGCGGTTGGAGATCGTGTGTTCCTTAAGGTATCACCTTGGAAGAAGGTGATGAGGTTCAGACGTAAGGGAAAGCTTAGTCGAGGTTTATTGGGTCGTATGAGGTTGTGGAGTGAGTTGGTCTCGTGGCTTATCGGTTGAGGTTGCCTCCCGAGCTGGAAAAGATCCATGATGTGTTTCATGTATCTATGTTGCGGAGATATAGATCAGACCCTTCACATGTGATGCCGGTTGAGGAAATAGAGATGAATCCGGATTTGTCCTATGATGAGGAACCGTCGAGAATTTTGGATTCGAGTAGAAAAGTTCTTCGTGGCAAGACAATTGAGCTCGTTAAGGTGTTGTGGCGACACCGAGGAGTTGAGGAGGCCATGTGGGAAAGCAAGGCGGACATGCTGAGGCAGTTTCCACATCTTTTTCCTTCAGGTAAAATTTCGAGGACAAAATTTCCTAAGTGGGGGAGAGTTGTAATGCCTCGATTTTGGAATTAGACGTTTTGGCATTGTCGGGTTAGGCCGGTGGAACTGATGTTGATTGTTCTAACCGTTAAAAGGTGGTTTAGGGAGATCGGGGTTCGGGATAAGATAAAAATATGATAAAAATTTCTAAAATCCTCTAAAATGATGTTTAAGAGGTTGGTCAAATCAATTTGACAAAACGGGTTTTCAGAAGTATACATTTTGGGTACTAACCAAAATGTAAAGATTTAAAAGTTAGAAAAAATGGTTTTTCAAGAAGAGTCAAAATCTTAGAATCTTTAGGGAGCTACTTGGAAATTATGCCTTTTCCCTAATTTGGCATGTGATTTAAATGCTATTAAAAATTAAAAGGGCTTTTAATTTTGGTTAATTAAAGAAGTTAGTTAATTAGTTAATGAAATTTTTTTGAAGAGCTTTCATTTCACTCTTTCACTTCAGCCAAATACTTCTCATTTTCTCTCAAATCCTCTTTTGATTCCTATCATTTCTCCATTGATTTCTCTTATTTTTCATTCAAGTTTCTTCAAGCAAAACTTGCCAAATTAGAGGAGAAGCAAGGATTGGAGGTAATTTTTGTGTTATCCCTCTAATCTAAGTTTTTTAATGAAATTCCAAAGATCTTTGACTCTTTAATACTAATTTTGATAGTTATAATATTAAACTCTTGAAATCTTGATGAAAAATTGGTTTAAAATGTGATTTTCGGACTTTAATTGATTTGGCTATTTTGAGGTTGTTTCTAAATGAGTTTTGAAAGGTTTTTGCTGTTGAAGTGGAGTCTTAATCACATAGATCCCGAAATCCTTGAGATCCTTAGTTTTTGAAGTGTTCTTGGGTGAGTATTTGAGGTGTTTTTGAGGATTTCGAGTTGTTGGAGGTATAAGGATGGTTTTAGGTTGTTTTTGGATGTTGATTAATGCTTAGATTGTGTTGGATGAGTTGGGTAATGGCTGGGCTGAGGTTTGAGGTCAATCGATTGAGTTTTATGTTGTTTCGGATGGGTGTTTTGTTGCTTTAGAGCAGGGCTGCGGGATTTCTTGAGTGTGCTGGGGTTTTGGATGCTTTTTAATGTATTAAGCCTCTATTTTGATGTGTTGAAAATAGGGGATAGTAAATCCAGAAGCAAACGAGGTGTTTTTGGAAGCTTCGGAGGATCGTTAGTTGCGTCGGCAAGTGTGGTTTTGTGAATCGATGAGTGGAATTTGGTTTTCCAGCGTGGAAACATTTTAGAAAAGGTTTTGCGAACTTAATAAGAGCTTGAAACACTTTATTAAGTTCAGAAGTAAGTAAGTCGAAATTTCTCCCTCAGTTGTGCTAGTTAAAAGCCTTTGGTTGCACTTGATTTTAAATGCATTTACCTACTGTTTTAAAGCATGTTTTGAGAATATATATTGTGTATGATGATGCCATGTGGTTTAAGGATGCACTAGGCAAGTGGTCCTTGTATGCATGTGTTGATGCATGAGGTTTGAAGCATGGTTAAATGCTTAGTTTATAGCTTATCATGAATGCTTTGTAAAAGCAGTGAGTTATGCATGTGTTATGGACTATAGTGGCAAGTGATGTGGTTTAAATTGATTTATAAATGAAATAGGATATAATTAGCCGGCTATAGGATTGAGTGCACTATAAACAAGTCACCTTGGATGTTGAGGGGTTGTGATTATACCAAATACTCCATCCAAGTACCCTAACGATTGAGGATTGTTTAAGGTTACAACGGTTGAGGGTAGCTCCCAGGTGCGAACCTTGTGTTTTGTCTCATCTCTCGTTAGTGGATTATACACCTACCGATGAGTGGTGTTGAGGGGTTGTGATTGTACTAAATACTCCACCACGGGTGTCACAACGATGGAGGGTCACTGTCGTGTATGAACCTTGAGATGCCGGTAGGGAGTATGAAGGGTGTGGGACAACCCTTGGTAACCCGTGTATCCGATACTTTGATTTTGAGTTTGTTGTTATCACTTGTGAGCCAATATAATGGATTCGCATAAAGTGGAAAAAGTTGCAATTGCATGGTTTGAAAGATGCATGTTTTGGTTCAAGCTTAGCATAATGGTCTTTATGCTTGGAAGACTTGGTAAATGGGAAGCAATGGTTTAATTTCTGGTTTTGATTTGGTTCATGTTGCATGATGTTTAAATCAGTGAGTTTGATGAAAAAGTACATGGTTTATCAAGAAAGCCATGTTGATTTTGAAAAGAGTGAAAAATAGTTTTGTGCATTGATGATGTTTGTGGTTTTGAGCAACCCTCACTAAGCTTGTATGCTTATGCTCTCTTTGTTTCATCATACATATAATTAGTCTTTTGAAGGTAGCCTCTTCGAGGAATCATACCAAGACATTTTGTTAAAAGTATGTCGAGTTTTTGAACTAGGGTAATAAAGGGCAATGAGGGTGTCTGATGCATTGAATGTTATTGGCTTGCGATTGGTTTTCAGCCTTTTTGTGCTTTTGAAATCTACAAAGCATGCCTTTAGTATCATAGTTTGTGGGAATGATGATTTGATGATGCTTGTACGTCATATATGTGGTCTCTGATATGTATACAAGTTGTATGTATGTTGAGGTATGTGTCGGAACGGTCCCGCATTTCAGAACGGGCATTTATGTTTGAAACGGTTGTATTGAAACAGGGACTTCCTGTTCCGAAACACCAAACCGTTGGTTGCAGATTTTGAATAGTCCTGAGTTTCTACTTCTTACATTTTGGTCCCTATTTGTCTGGTATGCAATTGGACGAGTTCTAAATGTCTTTTTGAGCCGAGCTTTCACCATTAAGCATGTAACAAACTTAATTAAATGTTGGTAACTTGAATTTGACAAAAGTTCTGTAAATTTTCCAAATTTACAAAATGGTTCCTAAACCCTAATCGACTTTAATTAATTGACAATCGTGTTGATATTTTATCCGCTGCTGGTGTACGTACACATAGGAACCTAAGATGCATCTAGACAAGAAAAAAAGAAAAAAAAGGTCATTTATTGTTGTAAACCTTCCCAGTTTACTTCAATATTCCCTGTGTGATCCGTTCGGTTCGGTCTATCGACCAGGCTGGGTCGAGGGGGTTACATATCCTTTATCCGTTTACGGTCATGTGTTTCAGTTGATTTGGTGGACTTACCTTTCTATGGTTTTGATGTGATTCCTGGAATGGATTGGTTGTCTGAGCATCGAGCTGTAGTTGATTTTGATGTTAAGCGAGTTACCTTGAAACTTGCAGATGATTACGAAGTGGTAATCGTAGGCAAGAACGTGAAGTTCTTGTCCAATACAATTTCGGCTCTTGAAGCGAGTCGGATGATGGAGTTGGGTTGCGAAGCTTTCCTAGCTTATGTGATGAACCCTGGTACGAAGGAAGTGCGAGTGCAAGACATACAAACAATATGTGAGTTTTGGGTGTTTTTCCGAAAGAGTTCCCTGGTTTGCCACCAAACAGAGAAGTTGAGTTTGGCATTGAGTTGTATGAAAATATGACTCCAATGTCCATTGCTCCTTATTGAATGGAACCTAAAGAGTTGAAGGAGTTGAAAACGCAACTTCAAGAGTTGCTTGATCGAGGGTTCATAAGGCCAAGTGTTTCACCTTGGGGTGATTTGGTCTTGTTTGTGAAGAAGAAGGATGGTACGATGCATATGTGCATAGATTATCGGCAACTGAACAAGTTGACAATTAAAGGACAAGTACCCTTTTCCAAGGATTGATGATTTGTTTGATCAGTTTCGTGGTGCTTCAGTGTTTTCGAAGATTGATTTGAGTTCTGGGTATTATCAACTAAAGGTTAAGGATGTGGAAGTACCTAAGACAGATTTTTAGTTAAGGTATAGCCATTATGAGTTCTTGGTGATGTCGTTTGGGTTGACAAATGCACTGGCTGCCTTCACGGATATGATGAATCGGGTGTTCCATGAGTTCTTAGATCAGTTCGTGGTAGTGTTTATCGATAATATTCTCGTGTACTCGCGTACCGAGAAGGATCATGATAAGCATTTGAGGATTGTGTTCCAAGTGCTATGGGCGAATCACCTTTATGCTAAGCTGTGACGGAGGTGCGTACCTTAGGTTGACTGGATATTATCGAAGGTTTGTTGAAGGATTTTCTAAGATCGCTGCTCATTTGACCAAGTTGTTGCAAAAGAATATTCGCTTTGAATGGACGGATGTTAGGCAACAAGCTTTCGAGAAGTTGAAGGAATATTTGACGGAAGCTCCTGTCTTGATTCAACCAGAATCGGGTAAGGAGTTTATGGTTTATAGTGATGCATCATATGTGGGTTTGGGTTGCGTGTTGATGCAAGGTGGGAAGGTTGTAGCTTATGCGTCTAGAAAATTGAAGGTGCATGAGCGCAATTATCCTACTCATGATCTAGAGCTTGCTGCGGTGGTGTTTGCTTTGAGGATTTTGAGACATTATCTTTACGGTGAAAAGTGTGTGGTTTACACCGATCATAAAAGTTTAAAGTATCTCATGTCTCAAAGGGATTTGAATCTTAGGCAATGAAGATGGTGGGAGTTGCTTAAGGATTATGATCTGACGATTGAGTACCATCCTAGAAAAGACAATGTTGTGGATGATGTTTTGAGTAGGAAGGTAGCTATTGAGTTGAGAGCGATGTTTGCTCGATTGCTAGCCGAGTTGTAGGTAAATCCTTCCTTGATTCAGCTAATCAAGGAGAAGCAGTTGCTTGATGATTCGTTGGTGCCTCATGTTCAAGATATAGCTGATGGTAATACAACGGACTTCTGTTTCAATGATGATGGTGTTTTATGTTTCAAAAGTCGAATATTTGTGCCGGAAGATGTTGAGTTGAGGCGCACTATTTTGACTGAAGCTCATTACAGTCCTTTTGCTATGCACCCTGGTAGTACTAAAATGTATCAGGGGTTGAAGGATGAGTACTATTGGGTGTGGTTGAAAAAGGATGTCGATGATTTTGTAAGCAAGTCTATAGTTTGCCAGCGTGTGAAAGTTGAGCATCAGTTTCCTTCTGGTTTGTTACAGCCTTTAAGGATACCGCAATGGAAATGGGAAAGGATTACGATGGATTTTGTGTCCAGTCTACCTTTGACACCGTCTAAGAAGAACTCCATTTGGGTGATTGTAGATCGTCTTACGAAGTGTGCGCATTTTTTGGTTGTGCATACTACGTATACGTTGGAAAGGTTGGCAGAGTTGTATATTGTTGAGATTGTGCGTCTGCATGGTGTGCCTAAGTCTATAGTGTTAGATAGAGATCTGAATTTTACTGCAAGATTTTGGGAATGTTATACCATGTGTTGGGTACGCATTTCAATTTCAGCACTTCGTATCATCCTCGGATGTTTGGACAGTCAGAGCGAGTTATCCAGGTGCTAGAGGACATGTTGCGATGTTGTGTGATAGATTTTCAAGGTTTTTAGGAAAAATCAGTTGCCTTTGGCTGAGTTTGCCTATAATAATAGTTTTCAGGCGAGTGTACAAATGGCTGCGTATGAGGCCTTGTATGGGAGAAAGTGTAGAACGCCTCTTTGATGGGCGGAGGCAGGGCAAAAGTCAGTTTCCTTGTCGGATTTGTTTAAGGGAACAACTGAGAAAGTGAAGCTCATATGTGAGCGGTTGAAGGTTGTGTCAGATCTTCAAAAGTCTTACGCAGATTCAAAGCGTAAGGAGATTGAGTTGTGGTTGGAGATCGCATGTTCTTAAAGGTGTTGGCTTGGAAAAATGTGATGAGGTTTGGACATAAGGGTAAGCTTAGTCCAAGGTTTATTGGATCTTATGAGGTCGTAGAGCATGTTGGTTCTACTGCATATCAGTTGAGGTTACCTCCCGAATTGTAGAAAATTCGTGATGTGTTTCATGTTTTGATGTTGAGTAGGTATAGATCGTATTCGTCTCATGTTATGCATGTTGAGGGGATAGAGTTGAATCCAGATTTTTCCCATGATGAAGAACCAATGGGGATTTTTTATTCGAGTAGCAAAGTTCTTCGTGGTAAGACGATTGAACTTGTGAAGGTGTTGTGGCGACATCGGGGAGTTGAGGAGGCCACGTGGGAAAGCAAGGCGGACATGTTGAGACAGTTTCACACCTTTTTCCTTCAGGTAATATTTTGAGGACGAAATTTCCTAAGTGGGGGAGAGTTGTAACGCCCCGGTTTTGGGCCTAAGTGTTTTGTGCGTCGGGTCAGGCTACTGGAACCGGTATTTGGTTGTTTGAGGCGTTAAAGGTGGTTCAAGGAAATCAAGGTTCGGGATGGGATACAAATTTGGTAAAAAATTTAAAATCCTCTAAAATTATATTTAAGAGGTTGGTTAAATCAATTTTGCAAAACAAGTTTTGGGAAGTGTACATTTTGGGTAGTAACCAAAATGTAAAGTTTTAAAACTGTGAAAAAAGGGTGTTTTCAAAAAGAGTCAAAATCTTAGAATTTTTATGGAGCTTAATTGCAATTAAGCTTTTATTGATTTAATTAAAATGTTGTTATTTTGGTTAAACAAAATTGACAATCATTTTCATTCTCTCCATTTCACATCAGCCAAACACTCTCTCATTTCTCTCATTTTCCAGATTTCTTTCACTTTCATTTTCTCTCTTAATTTCTAACTTCTCTTTTGTGATTTCTCTCAAATCTCTTCAAGATTCTTGAAAGCAAAACTTGCCAAATTAGAAGAGCAGCAAGGATTGGAGGTAATTTTCGTGCTAAACCTCTAATCAAGATTCTTTAATGAAATTCCAAATATATTTGACTCTTGATTTATGTTTTTTATTGAAGTTTTATTGTGGTTTTGATAACATTGTGAAACTTGATTTAAGGAGATGATTTAATGTGATTTTCAGAGTTGTTTTGATTTGATTTGTTTGAGATGGTTTTTAATCAAGTTTTGGATGGTTTATGATGTTGAAATAGATTCTTAATCATATTAATCCCAAAATCCTTGAGATCTTTGTTTTTAAAGGTGTTTTTGGTTAGGTTTTTGGGGTGTTATGTGAGATCTGAGTTGCTGGAGGTATGAGGATGGTTTTAGGTTGTTTTTGGATGTTGATTTATGGTTAAAATGTGTTGGATGTGTTGGTTGATGGCTGGGATGAGTTTAGAGATCAATCAATTGTGATTTCAGTTGTTTTGGATGGGTAATTTGATGCCTTAGAGCTGGGCAACGGGTTTCCTTTTGATTGCTGGTGTTTGGATGAATTATGGTGCATTGAATCTCTTTTTTTAATGTGTTGAAAACATGGGATAGTGTTCTGGAATCGATTGAAGTGGTTTTGGAGGCTTCAGACGGTAAATTGTTGAGTCGGCGAGTGTGGTTTCGCAAAGCGATGAGTGGAAATGAGATTTCCAGCTTTGAAACTTTATAAAAGAGGTTTTGGGAACTTAGTGTAAGCTTGAAATGCTTTACTAAGTTCGGAAGTAAGTAAAGTGATTTTCTCCCTCGGATTGTGCTATTATGAGTTTTTGGATGCACTTGTTTTTATTTGTGAAGCATGATTTGAGTTTATTAAATGTGGTTGATGATGCCATATGGTTTAAGGATGCACTAGGTAAGTGATCCTTGTATGCATGTGTTTATGCATGGTTTTTGAAGCATGGTTTAATGCTTGGAATATGACTTTTTGTGTATGCTTTGGAAAACAGTGAGGTATGCATTAAATGTGGATTATATTGGCAAGTGATGTTGTGTAAAATGTTTTGTAAATGAAATCAGATATAATTAGCCGGCTATAGGATTGAGTGCACTATAAACAAGTCGCCTTGGATGTTGAGGGGTTGTGATTGTACCGAAAACTCCAGCCAAGTACCCTAATGATTGATGAATGTTTAAGGTTGCAACGGTGGAGGATAGCTCCCGTGTGCGAATCTTGTATTGTGTCTCGTCTCTCGTTAGTGGGCTATACATCTACCGATGAGTGGTGTTGATGGGTTGTGATTGTACCAAATACTCCACCACGGGTGTCACAACGGTGGAGGGTAGCTCCCGTGTGGGAGCCTTGAGGTGCCGGTATAGTGTATGAAGTGTTTGGGACAACACTTGGTAATTCGTGTATCCGATGTGGTATTTGGGAAATGATCTTGGTGTTAATCACTTGTAAGCCAATATGTGTAATGATGTTATTGGAAATGTGTTATGGTGCATAATATTGAAAATGCATATTTTTACTCTTTAAGCTTAGCATGTGTGGAAAATGCTTGGGAAGGCTTAAATTGAGTTTAGCAAATGGGATTTGTTGTTGGTTTGTTAACACATATTGCATGAGGTTTTCATGCTGATTTTGAATAAGAAAAGTGCATGGTTTTTGTTTGGCATGATGGATTTTTAAATGGCATTTGCGTTAATTGAAATGAGATATCAATGTAGTCTGGGAACCGGTTTAAATGCATTGATGAGATTTTGGTTTTCGAGCTTTCCTCACTAAGCTTTTTATGCTTACGCTCTTTGTGTCCATCGATGCAGTCAATTAAAGTTTTGGAGGCAGCACTTGCAAGGGATCGGTGAAAGACTTCGATTGAAGGTATGTTTGGTTATGGACTAGAGTAATAAAGGCAATGAGGGTGTTCAATGCTATGAATGTTAGTTGTTTTGGTATTTTTTGGTTTGGTACTAGTTTGGTATGCTTATTTTAGTTTGTAAATGGCCTCTAAATATTGGTTTATGCTTGGATTTGAGAATTGACCTTTTGATGCTTGATTTTCAAAGGAAGCATGCATCTAGAACTCAAAGTTGTTGATAGTGTTGCTTTGGTGATGTTATTGCCATGTATTCTTGATTGTTGAAGTGCATTTGAGTTGCAAGCATGCATAAATACATGTTGGAATGTTTTGGTAAGGTCTTATGAGTGTAAAACCAGCATTTTGGGCTAGTGTCGGCTGCAGAGTATCGATACACTTCATGATGTATCGATACGGCCTTCATAAATGGAAGGAGCGTACCGATGCACGGGGACGTATCGATACCCTCTTTAGTCACTAGATGAGGGTGTACCGGTACGGTGACCCAGCGTACCGGTATGGTTCATGTAATGCTAGGTTTGGGAGGCTGATCATCGGGGGCATATCGATACCCTCCCCAAGGGTACCGATACACTGTTAGTTAAATGGGTTGGTTGGCCTCTTGAATGTTCTTAATCTTTACGTTTTAGTCCCTAATTCTTATGGATGCAATTAAATGAGATTTAATGGTAAATTTGAGGTGAGTTTTGGTAGAGATGTATGAAATGAGATTAATTAAAGGTTGGTAAACCAAATTCGGTTTAAACTCTTGCAATTTGTTAAGTTTTCAAAATGGTCCCTAAAAGAGAACTTTGATAATAATTGATGAGCGTTTGAGTTGTTTGATCTGCTACTTGTTGAACACATAGGAACCTAACTTGCATCTAGACAAGATAAAAAAATAGGGTCATTTATTGAGGTAAACCTTCTCAGTTTACTTCAATATTCCCCGTGTGACCTATTCGGTTCGGTCTATCGGCTAGGCCGGTCGAAGGGGTTACACTTCATGCCCTTAGACTAGAGTTATATTGTTGCACTTTGATTTACTACCTGTTTGGCATCACTGCACTGAGATATCTTAGGACATAACTAGAGCTTAATTTTTCTTGCCAGCACTTGTTGGCATTCCACCCAAATTTTTGCCGAGGTACTATTTTCAAAATTCAAAATTGCTTTTTTATCTTACTTGCATTACTTGAGGACAAGCAATGAGCTAGGTTTCGGGGAGTGTTAACTCCTCAAAAGTACTAAATTTTATGCTTATTTCACTATGTCATAAAGTTAAAGAGGCTACGTGGGAACCGGAAGAAACCATGAGGAATCAATATCCACACCTCTTCAATTCAGGTAAAAATCAAGGATGAATTTTTCTTAACGGGGAGAGTTGAAACACCCCAAAATCGGGCTTAGTCAGAATTTAATTTCGACAACCGAAAAGTCAAAATTTTATATAATTGACCTTTGACCAAATGGTCAAATGTTGGATCCCAATCAAGCATCGATATTGTTTAAAGACCCCATTGTAAGCATTAAAATTATTTTAGCGACTTAATTATGGAAATTAAAACTTTTGGGGTAAAAGAGTAAGGATGTATTGATGAGGGAGTAACCTTGTGATTATCCCCTCCTAAGTCTTGTCGTTGCCCACGTGGGAGAAGGGAGTTCAATTCCTTCTGAAGAAAGAATGCTAAGGAGATTATATGAAAAGAATTGTGTCGATAGAAACTTGCCAGAAAAATGTCTTGAGCAAGCCTTACCATTCTCATCTTCTTTCTTTAGTTTTGAACAAACAAGCACCTCCTTTGGAGAGTGAACCAAGCTTTGAGTTTCTCAAGTTTCTTAATCATTGATTGTAGCTATCGATTGGGTAAGCTTTTCCCCTCAATTGGTTTACTTATTCCAAGGCCAAGATCATGTTTAATATCATGTTTAAGAATTGAGGAACCCTAGAAATTCTTTAGGGATATCATAGCTTAATTGTTATTGTTTTCATAGATATTGAGTTGCCATGAATCTATTATTAGTATTGAAATCCTTGTAAATCCCTTTTTCATTGTAGCTCAAGAAAATCAAGGTGAAGAATCATGAAATCCTTCCAATTCCACCAAGCCCAATAACAAAGGGGTTGTCATCCAGGAGCCTGAAAAGCCTTGAAAGTATCTATGAGTGTAGTCGGAGTCAAGGGATTGGCTAGGTGCCTTTCCCGAATTCGTTAATATTGAATTATTGCATCATTAGCATTGACCAGGGTATGTTTGCATTGGAACCTCATGAGAGGTGCTATCGGTAAGCTTGGGTAAGCTAATTACATTACAAAGTTGATTATCGAATCTTTATACGATCATTGATATAATTAAGTATTGAAAAAAGACTATATTGAACATGCCATATGACTATCACTATTGTTACCATATTGGTATTGCTATGTTTATTGTTATTGATAATGTCATTGGCATTGGTAAGCATTGAAATCCTTGGACACGAATGGATATGGGATACAATTGACATGTCATAGAATTCATGAGCTAATTAGTGTGGAGTGGACTATGGTCCTTGAGCTATGGCTCTATTTGGCGATGTGGGGGATGTGATTGTGTTTGTCTTATTGGCGATGTTGGAGGATGTTGACCATTCATTGTTGGGGATGTTGTTTGGGAATTAGCGTAACTACATTTCATGTCGATCCAAGGAAAATAAGTGAATAAGTATTGCAAGTATTGTTAAAATGTGATTTGAGATGCATTTACATTGATACACATGTCATCACTTCCTTTGATGTTCATATTATTTTTTATGACTACCTCACTAGGCTAAGGAAACCTAATGCATCTCATTTCCATGCATTTTCAGGTTAAAGGTTGTTTGGAACAAGGATCGAAGCAAGAAGTATTTTGAAGCAAGTATACCACCCATATTTAAAGTTAATCTAACCGTCAAACTCCTAGAAGGGTGGCATAGGGCATAGACATGTTAGTTTAGCCCCATTTTGTGTGTATATTATGCCCAATGTGTTGAAATGGTCATGTTCCAAGTTATGGTATGGTTGATGTTATTAAAAGTGACTAGAAATGCATATTTGGCCAAAATCAAAGAAAAACATAGTAAATGGATTCGTATGCTTATGAAAATTGACATGCTAGTAGATTATATTGTTATAAACTACCTGGTAAAGTTTCATTGAATTTGGACAACAGATGACATGTCAAGTTGGATAAAATCCAGATAAAACATGTTTTCTTGGTTACCAACCTATTTTCTGGATTACCAACATGTTCTTTTGGTTACCAACCTGTTTTCTGGATTACCAACAAGTTATCTTGGTCACCAACTTGTTTTCTTGGTTGCCAACCTGTTTTCTTGGGTATCAACTGGTTTTCGTGTTTATCAATTATTTTTCTTTTCATAACAGGTAACTCGAATAATAATTTGATATTAACTTCTGAGATGTTGTATATTGGCCACTGATTGTTAGTTGGCTTAATTGAATGAGAAGTTGAACTAGGACTAGCATGAAATTTTGCATGCATCTTCATCTCAGGTTGAATTTCTTAGTAGTAAGGATAATTCTAGAAAAGGCGTTTCAAATACTGAAATTAAAGATTAGTCCCCTAAACATTGTAAAAGTTTAAAATAGGCCCTAAATTGGCAATCATAGCTTCGCACAAAGTTACCGACCTGTCATTACTACATAGTAACGTAATGTGTTCTTGGTTGCTAATTAAATGTTGCTTCAATTCACTGTATTGTTCATCGGTAACATACTTTGACCTAGTTCCCTACCAGACTGGGAAGGGGGTGTTACACTTTGCCTAGTGAGGCAATTAGGGTTCTAGACATGCGTAATGGAGCGACCGAATATGGCCCTAAAAACGATGAGCCCAAAAAGAACAACCAAACATAAATTTAACATTTATAAATTTTTAAATTCGATAATTAACAACTTAAAGAAAACTTACATCATCCTTCAAATTAATTGTGAAATACGAATATTAATATCTCGAGTGGAGTCATTTAAATTTGAATATTTTTTGTATATTGTTGATCAAGCCATTATTTCTTTGGCTAAATTTGGACAATATCAATTATATGAGAATATTTTTGGCTTCTTGTTTAGTTCTTATAAAATATTTTCATTGGACGACATTAATCTCAAAACTCATTGTAATAATTTTGAAAATGCTCTTAAAAAAGGCGAGTTATTTGATGTTGATGGAAATGAATTTTTTTATTGAGTTGAAATTACTTAGAGAATTTTTACCTAAGGAAAAATGGGAGAAATGGATTTATTAATATTTTAAAAAGTTTTAACTACTTCTCAAATGTGACAATTGCTTATATAATCTCATTGGTTATTCTTATTATTGTTGCTTCTACAGAATGTAGTTTTTTAAAATTGAAGTTGTTGAAGTCATACTTACAGACGCAAGAAAGGTTAAATGGACTTGCTTAGATGGATATAATGTCTTGCATATCCGGCTAGTTAGCTTGCTTGATAGGACACAAACCAAGTGCAAATTTAAATCCATAAGAATGTTTGATAGAGTCTTGAAAAATGTGATATAAGAGAGTAGAAGTGTAACACTCCCTTCCCGACCTGGTAGGGAACCGGGTCGGAGAGCGTTACCGAAACAGACCGATAAGATCTTTTAACTTTACACTTAAAAACTTTTCCCAAAACTTAACTCTTGCACTTATTATTTAAGCCTTTAACAATATTTTATTTGAACATGACGTTACCAGATTTACGTATTAATCCATTTTATTCCAATTAAAGCCTTAGGAAGATCAACTCTGTATCGAAACACCTGAGCCGTTTCGGTACGGCATGACTAAGGTCAACTTATTGACTGTCCCTTTATAACCGTATCGATACGGTTTGACCCGTATCGGTACAGGTTGACTAACCTTGACTCGTCTTTGACCCGTTTCGAAACCAGTATCGAAACAGTGGTCTCCAGTAGCCAAAACGTTCCGCAACGGAACTACCCCGTTTCGGTACACCTTGCTTTCCGAGGTTCAAATTATGCTTACCCGTATCGAAACACCATCACCTGTTCCTGTACGGTTAGGCCTATAATGACAACTTCTAACTGTTTTTAATCCTTTTTAACCTAGCAGTCATGATCCAATTGCAACGAGGCTTTTCCCACAACATTTTAAGGGTATAAGCTATCGTCATGCCAAGTTTTAAAGTCATTCATATTCGTTTACACTGTTTTACCATTTTAGCGTAAAACATGAACTATAGGTCATGACATGTTACACGGAAAGAACTAACCAACCACTTACTTCATAAACATTTAGACATAACATAGACATACCAAAATAGACATATCAAACTTATACATAGACCTTGCCACCATACTAGGAGTTCGAAGGATAAAACACCTTACTTGGACTTGGTTGCGACTTGTGCAACGTACCAACTTCTCCGATCTCGATCCCAATACTTGCTTATCCTGAAATGGATGCATGAAATGCATTAGGCATACTTTGCCTAGTGAGGTAGTCACATAACTATAAATATACATATTATGACTTATAACATGCTTTCTAAGAATCATAAAATTAATCATGCAATATCATGGCATATTTCATATTCATAACATAGCATATAACAATATCATAGTTCATGGAAATCATTATCTTGAGTTCATAATTTCCTTGGATCGATTCATGGTATATGGATACACGAATTCCACCTCCTCGCCAAAACACATAAATAGCCATCCCGCCGACATCGCCAAAGACCAAACACAATACATCTCTCCGCCTCGCCAAATCATATATGTCGTAGCCTTAGGACCGTAGTCCACCCGTACACTGAGCTCATGAATTCTATGGCATGCCAATTGTATCCAATACTTCGAATCCAAGGTTCATATTTAAAAATAACAATTTCATTTTGTAATCACCTATTTTGCCCGGGGTGTCAAAACCCATTTTATTTTATATTCTTTAATAATGGGCTTTGTTACTTTCTTATATATGCATTATGAAAAAATAAAAATAAAAAAAAAACAAAAAAAAAACAGTGTATATATATACGTATATTGTTTATTAGGGTTGTTAGTATAAATATTGTCATTCTCATGTTATTATCTTATTACTATCATTATTACTATATTATCTATCATATTATTATTACTAGTATCATATTAATATTACTATCATATATCCTATATTGTTATCTATATATTATTATTACTATTTTTAATATTTATCACCATTTGTTTTACTATATCTACCATGTTATTCGTATATTACCTTTTCCTTATCAGATTATTATCATACCATATAGTAATATTACCATTAGTATTATATAGTTAGTTGCTTTGTATTGAGTCTGAAAATACTATATTAAATAAAGACTAATTCATATTACATAAATAAAAAACCCAGTTTATTAAATTAAAGTCCAATTTACATAAAAAAACCCAAAATATTATAGAGCCCAAAATATATATATACATAATAAAAAGATACATAGCCCAATTCGGGCCCGATTTAAGAAAACCCTAATGCCTCCCTTTTGATCTGTGCAGCCACCACCCCCTCTCCACTGTCAGATCTAATCTAGATCTGACGGTCCAGATCGCACCAGACGCGAGAAACCCTAGCCGGCCCCTTCCTCAAGCCTCAGCGCCGCTCAATCTCCACCGTTCGATCAGGAGCGCATTGGACGGCTGAGATCGAAGCTCGGAAGCTTCCAGAGCCCCACGCGCCGCACGCGCGACTCACCAGCAGCCCACGCGCGGCTCTTCAGTGCCAGACGCGCGCGTACATCTTACGCTGGCCCTTTCGAATGCCTCATCCGAATCCCATCCACGGTGCAACCGACCACGTCTCAGCCGAGCCCTGGTCCCCTCTCCTCACGGGTCACATACAACAAACAAAAACCAAATGTCAGAGCACCAAAACGCAACTGAAATGCAGAATCACAGGGAGGCAAACAGAAACTGCAGACAAATCGTACAAATCAACAGCAATTATCAGCATTTTCATATATTTAGAAAAGGGGAAAAACATGTAATATTGCGGCTATAAAAGCCGAAGCAACATTCAATGTAAAGGGGGGATTTTTTCAGAGAAAGAAAAATTGTAATAGAGGATTTTCAGGATTCAAAAATAACTCAGAGAGAAAGAGAGATTGTAATCAAGCTTCTTATATCAATACGAGCAGAATCCAGATTCACAGAGGTATATCGCATATTATTTTCGAAAGTAAAAAATAAAAAAAAGCAGAAAGGGTTTAGGGTTTACCCTCATCGTTCTTCTTCTTCTCCATTTCCCCGTTGCCGGCAACAAGCCTTCTGGCTCCCTCGGAAGTCACGCATGGTGAGCCGGCGACGCGAAGGGGTAAGGTTTTGTTTTTTTTTCGGTCTCGGGTTTTGGGTTTCCAAATAGAAACGGTAACGTTTTTTTGATTTTGGTTTCGGTTTCTCGAAAAAGAAGAGGTTTCGTTTTTGGGGGTTTGCCGGAAAATAAAAAAAAGAAAGGTTTTTAGGGTTCCGGCGCCGGAAACGACAACCGGAACCCCTTGGCGGCGCCGGAGGAAACAGAGCAAAAGGGGAGCTCTCTGGTTTTTAGGGTTTGTAAAATGGGAATAGAGGCTGAAATGAGTTTAAACCTGCATTATATATTGTTTTAATGTTTTAAAACCGGTTTAATAACGTTTTAAGCCCCTCCGTGTTACTCTAATTGCACAAAGAGGGGCTTCCGCATTTTGAAATTACGCCCGTGATCCCCTTAGGTTTTTGTGTCTTTTCAATTTCGTCCTGATTTTCATTCCAGTTGATTTCCGAGTGGGGTATTCGCCCATTTAGTCCCTGTGGCTTTTCAAGTCTTTTCAATCGAGTCCCGTTTTGCTTTTTCAATCAGTTTTCTTTTATGGTATTATTACCATTGTGGCCCCTGGCAGTTTGCTTTTGTTTACTTTGCATTTTTTATTTCGCATATTAAATGTTGCTAGTTATGTGTTTTCCCATTTTTAATATATGTTTGCATCGAATTCATGTTTGGCCATATTGTTATGTTAGTATGTACATATATGATTCATAATGTTGCATGCCTATTTGTTTTAATGTCATTCGAATATATATTTGTTGTATGCTTTTTTTAATGTCGTTCGAATATATTTGTGACATGCACTTTTATCGTCATTCATGTGACTTTTAACTTTTTTAAAATTAATTCATTTTTAATTATGAAACGGAGATACCTATTAATTTGCGTATTCGGGTCGACATGCCTAGCTTATTGGATGTCCCGCGAATATTCGGATTAATTCGAATCGTCTAAAGGTAAATCTGTAATTAAAATGAACAAGACCATAGCACCATATTTTATTTGTTTGCATCATGCATAAAGGTGACGTACGGGATTCGAACCCTAGACTAACACGGTAGTCAGTCTTATATGATGTCGGTTTAGTCTTTGGTCCGGTGTACCGTCATCCTTTTTAATTAAATGTTTAATTAAGTCGAAACCACCAGTTCGAAAAAGCTCGCATTATTAAAGTCCGATTTTCAATCAAGAACCACTAATTAAATTCATTTTAAATTCCGAATAATTTCCATCAATTAAAAGCAACAATTGTTTTGGTACCGATTTCCGGGCGTGATGGGGACGCTAACCCTACCCCACACGTAACCAACTCCCGAACCCTTTCAAATGAATCTCTGGTTTTGTGTTTTATGGTGTCTGGCCTACCTCAGTGGCCGGTGGCGACTCCAAACCGAAAAAAAAGATTTCTTTTAAAGGTTGTTTTCCCGAAACCCGAGCCAATTTTTAAATTCCCCCTTTTTAAATCAAATCGAACATATTTGTCAAAAGTAGCGGGAACTTGATTTGCGCGGAGAAAAAACCCCGTTACAGCTTGGCGACTCTGCTGGGGACAAATTTTGTTTTTCAAAACAAAAAGAGAGTTAGGCCAAAGAAATAATTGTTGCTTTTAATGATAGAAATTTTTGGAATTTAATTTGACTTTAACGAGATGGTTCTTCTTTGAAAATAAGACTTTAAGTACACGAGCTTTGATAATTGGTGGTCTTGAATTAATTTTTCATTTAATTTCAAAGGAATCACCGACATGTGTTGCATCACGCATTAGGTTTTATACCCGAGCTTCGTCCCTTAAGTGGGAGTGAAACGCCCATACCCACGTGAGTCTCCCTCCACGGGTCGGTAATTCACTTCCGGAATCCACGCCTTTGACATGTGAGCAGCCCTCCACGTCATTAGGTTGTGCTTTCCCTCGAACCGAAACCAATTCGCAAGCTTGTAATGGGCCAGAATTGGGGTTCTTGTTACCTTAGTAGGTGATAAGATAGGTTCGGGTACCCTTGTTAGAACCGAACCACATGTGTGAGAATTTAAGAAGCCTACCCCGATTAGAGCCATGCGGTTAACCGTAGAATTAGAATTCGTGCTATTAGGTCTTGTTTTGTTAACCTGCTTTGGTGTTTTCTGTTTATTTGTTCAAGTATTCATTCTCGGTGTTACTAACCCAGTTGCCTTTTTGTCTTATTTTGATTATTTTTGCATACTCATCGCATTTTCATACGAAGTGTTGATTCGAGAACAGTCTAAGTTGAAAACTTTCACAACGGGAGAAAGAGTCCACAGCAACGGAGGTTCCGGAACCCTAGTTTAAAGGAAAGGGGCAAAATTGTTAAAATCATAGCCTAGGTGTTTATTTTCTTACCGCGTTGTAAGAAGACTCGATCTCCGTCATGGAAAGTTGTTTGATAAGGATGTTCGTCGATTCAACATTCCCTTGCATTCGGTTTTGTTTTTTAATTTGTTGCATTTAGTCATATGTTTATGTTTTACATTTGACATATCATGCATTGCATCATTGATTCATGGAATCTAATTGTTCGGGGTCATGGCAGCATTTGTGATTACCGAAGATTCCACACCCACACTTTACTCGCCACCAAAGGACGCAAATGGAGGAGAGTTTTGCTAAGTTGGAAGATGATTTGAGAGGTCAGTTAGAGCAAGCCAAGCAAGAGTTGAGGGACACCATTATCAAGACCCAAAAAGATATGATGAACGAGTTATCTCAGTTGCTGCAAGGAAAGGGTCCTGTTGGAAACCCTAGTCAGGATAAAGGAGACCCCTCGTTTTCTCCCGGTTTTGTTACCAATAACCTTAAGTCCTCGCAAAAAATGGCTACTCAAGGAGATGAGGCAACATCGCATCAAGAGGAGGACAGAGCTCGAATGAGGGGGAGACTAGAGCCCCTAAGAAAGAAGACGAAAAGATGTATCCTACCCCGATCCCAATATCCTGCGCTGACTTGTACAAGGCAGAATTGGTTCGACCCTACCATATCACGGCCTCAAGCCGCAATCGGGAACGCTCAAGGCTCAAACCGAAGGGAGAATAGGACCCCCAGGAAGGAACGAGAGAGAATGACCTTCACCCTCCACCTATGCCGTACAAAGAGGTGTACAAGCACTTATACGAGGCTGATCTGGTTCGCCCGTATCGTGTTCTCCCCTTCCAGCCACCCTACCCTTCGTGGTACGATGAGAAGGCACATTGTGAGTATCACGGCGGAATACCGGGGCACACAATAGAAAATTGCACAGCGTTCAAGAAGCTAGTACAAAACATGATCAACACCGGGGCCCTCGACTTAGGGAAGCCCAATGTGACGACCAATCCGCTTCTGAGCCATGGAGGTCGAGGCGCGAATGCCCTCAAAGCTGTAGATGCGAAGAAAGTAAGGATGACAGTGTCAGAAATTAAAGCCCCTTTGAGGTGGGTGTACGAGCAGTTGTGTGCAATAGGCGTGATTGAGAAGGGTCCGAGTGGGGCATATGATGGCCATGAGTCATTTTGTGAGTACCATCAGACTGCGAGGCATCAGATTCAGAGTTGCCCGGAATTCAAGCAGTTGGTCCAGGACTTAATGGACAATCGGGAGGTTGAGTTCCTCGAGGAAGTTTGAGGGGTGGGATGGACGGCCAATTCAATCAAAAGTTTAATGCATCCAAGCTTGTTTGCTTTCATTTCATTGCATTTTAATTTTTCCCAGAAGTGATGTGTGGAATCCACTTTGCTACCCTTTGCCCGAAGGTGGCAAAGATTTTTGTAAGGGCCCAAGTTTGCATATTTTAAAATTTCAATGAAAGGATGCATTATGTTTCAATTGCCTTCTCATTTTGTGTATATACTTTTCTATTAAGTCCCCGTATATCAATTGCATAAGGGACATTGACTTTGACCCCAGTGGTTGACTTCGAGCCGCCTTTGTCTAGCGGAAATCGAAAGCTTTGAAGATGATGAATATGTGGCTTACACCCCCAAGTTAATTTGGTCACCTAATTAAAATTAATGCCTCCGGGAGAATAACCGGAAACCCCCCGTGCTGAGAGAAGAAAAGAGAAAGAAAAAAAGAAAAAAGAGAAAAGAAAAGGAGAAAAAAAAAGAAAAAGAAAAAGAAAAGGAAAGAAAAAAGAAAAGGAAAAAGAGAGAAATAAAAAGAAAAAGAAGAGAGACAAAAAAGAGAGAATAATAAAAACCTAACAAAAGCACTCCAATGTTCGAAGCCTGGTAATAGGCATCTTCGGATATGAGTGTGGAATTTTTGGGGCACTCCGCTGTAGCAAAAGACCAACAAGGTTGCTATGCACCATCCACTTTAGCTACATGAGTGATGGTAATATTTTCAAATCATGACAATGCCGAGTAGCTCGGGGTTTTGTTGTTTGCTCCATCATTTATTTCGAGCCAAAGGAATGTGATGAGTTGACTTCCCCAAAATTATAAAGAATTGATAAAGGCAAAGCCTACAGAAGATAAATCTAATTGATTAAAAGCCGAAATAACTTGGAGAGTATGTCACATTTTCAGACACCAGCTTAGCTTTCGAGGTCTCCTAGACACATGATGCTTGAGGCAATCATTGGTAAGCCATAACAGTGTCGTTCGTGCACTTGATATTCAGGGTATTTGATCTAGCTTGATATATCCACGATTTGAAAAGAAAATCTAGTTTTCGAAAATGCATCTTATTTTGAAATTAGAAGATGCAGTCTAAATCTTTTTGTGAACACAAATTAATTTCCCTTTGCTTCAGGGATAAAGTCTAGAATGCAATGCCATGAATACAAATGACGTCTTGTCGGTGGCCATAGTGAGGACGATAGTAAATTCCTACATACTACAGTTCAAGGACTTGAAGCGAATTTTTGTCAGAATGCTTCGATTGCTTCAGAAGATGAGAAGTTGACCTCAATGAACTTGAGAGAAAAGTTCAGGGGCGTGGGGGCATGTGCTTCCCCTATTGTTAAGAAAAGAGAAAAGTCGTCATGTTAAGACGAAGAGAATAGTTGAGCACCCAGATTGAGTAGGGGGCAATGTTTTGAGAGCGAGCACTACGAGAAGTGCTATGTCTAGTTTGACCAATGAAAGCCAGCGGTCATCTTTCAAAAAGAGACCAAGAAACGAGATTTGGCAGAAGTGAGGAAGCCCGAAGAAATTGAGAAAAAGAAGAAAAAAAGAAGAAGGTCGAGATTGACCAACTCGAAGAGTAGAAGCATCCGAGCATTTTGATGTCGTAATTCATGCATCACTTGTAGTTAGGCATCCCTAGGATTAGGGGGCATGCTAACTCACATCATCATACATTTTTTACCTACTTTCGACAGGTACTTTAAAGCTTTCCCCGTAAAAGGAAACTCGCCTATCCGGTCAGGCTCTTGGAGAATGGAACCCGCCTATCCGGTCAGGCTCTTAAAGAATGGAACACGCCTACACGTTCAGGCTCTTGGAGAAGGGAACCCGCCTGTACGTTCAGGCTCTTAAAGAATGAAACTCGTCTATCCGATCAGGCCCTTGGAGAATGGAACCCGCCTATCCGATCAGACTCTTGAAGAATGAAACCAGCCTATCTGATCAGGCCCTTGGAGAATGGAACCCGCCTATCCGGTCAGGCTCTTAAAGAATGGAACACGCCTACACGTTCAGGCTCTTGGAGAGTGGAACCCGCCTGTACGTTCAGGCTCTTAAAGAATGAAACCCGCCTATCTGATCAGGCCCTTGGAGAATGGAACCCGCCTATCCGATCAGGCTCTTGAAGAATGAAACCCGCCTATCCGATCAGGCCCTTGGAGAATGGAACCCGCCTATCCGATCAGGCTCTTGAAGAATGGAACTCGTCTATCCGATCAGGCCCTTGGAGAATGGAACCCGCCTATCCGGTCAGGCTCTTAAAGAATGGAACCCGCCTACACGTTCAGGCTCTTGGAGAAGGGAACCCGCCTGTACGCTCAGGCTCTCAGAGAATAGAACCCGCCTATCCGTTCGGGCATTTTCTCGTACTGACTTCCGAACCGCCAGTAGTTCAAGTGCATGGTGACTTGGAATCCAAACAGGGAAGTCGGACAAAATTGGTGCTTATGGCCTTTGCTTTATCCTTGTTTCACAAGTATAAGCAAAGGGGGGCAGCTGTAATCACCTATTTTGTCCGGGGTGTCAGAACCCATTTTATTTTATATTCTTTAATAACGGGCTTTGTTACTTTCTTATATATGCATTATGAAAAAATAAAAAAATAAAAAAAAAAAAAAACAGTGTATATATATACGTATATTGTTTATTAGGGTTGTTAGTATAAATATTGTCATTCTCATGTTATTATCTTATTACTATCATTATTACTATATTATCTATCATATTATTATTACTAGTATCATATTAATATTACTATCATATATCCTATATTGTTATCTATATATTATTATTACTATTTTTAATATTTATCACCATTTGTTTTACTATATCTACCATGTTATTCGTATATTACCTTTTCCTTATCAGATTATTATCATACCATATAGTAATATTACCATTAGTATTATATAGTTAGTTGCTTTGTATTGAGTCTGAAAATACTATATTAAATAAAGACTAATTCATATTACATAAATAAAAAGCCCAGTTTATTAAATTAAAGTCCAATTTACATAAAAAAAAACCCAAAATATTACAGAGCCCAAAATATATATATACATAATAAAAAGATACATAGCCCAATTCGGGCCCGATTTAAGAAAACCCTAATGCCTCCCTTTTGATCTGTGCAGCCGCCACCCCCTCTCCACCGTCAGATCTAATCTAGATCTGACGGTCCAGATCGCACCAGACGCGAGAAACCCTAGCCGGCCCCATCCTCAAGCCTCAGCGCCGCTCAATCTCCACCGTTCGATCAGGAGCGCATTGGACGGCTGAGATCGAAGCTCGGAAGCTTCCAGAGCCCCACGCGCCGCACGCGCGACTCACCAGCAGCCCAGCGCGGCTCTTCAGTGCCAGACGCGCGCGTACATCTTACGCTGGCCCTTTCGAATGCCTCATCCGAATCCCATCCACGGTGCAACCGGCCACGTTTCAGCCGAGCCCTGGTCCCCTCTCCTCACGGGTCACATACAACAAACAAAAACCAAATGTCAGAGCACCAAAACGCAACCGAAATGCAGAATCACAGGGAGGCAAACGGAAATTGCAGACAAATCGTACAAATCAACAGCAATTATCAGCATTTTCATATATTTAGAAAAGGGGAAAAACATGTAATATTGCGGCTATAAAAGCCGAAGCAACATTCAATGTAAAGGCGGGATTTTTTCAGAGAAAGAAAAATTGTAATAGAGGATTTTCAGGATTCAAAAAAAACTCAGAGAGAAAGAGAGATTGTAATCAAGCTTCTTATATCAATACGAGCAGAATCCAGATTCACAGAGGTATATCGCATCTTATTTTCGAAAGTAAAAAATAAAAAAAGCAGAAAGGGTTTAGGGTTTACCCTCATCGTTCTTCTTCTTCTCCATTTCCCCGTTGCCGGCAACAAGCCTTCTGGCTCCCTCGGAAGTCACGCATGGTGAGCCGGCGACGCGAAGGGGTAAGGTTTTGTTTTTTTTTCGGTCTCGGGTTTTGGGTTTCCAAATAGAAACGGTAACGTTTTTTTGATTTTGGTTTCGGTTTCTCGAAAAAGAAGAGGTTTCGTTTTTGGGGGTTTGCCGGAAAATAAAAAAAAAGAAAGGTTTTTAGGGTTCCGGCGCCGGAAACGACAACCGGAACCCCTTGGCGGCGCCGGAGGAAACAGAGCAAAGGGGGAGCTCTCTGGTTTTTAGGGTTTGTAAAATGGGAATAGAGGCTGAAATGAGTTTAAACCTGCATTATATATTGTTTTAATGTTTTAAAACCGGTTTAATAACGTTTTAAGCCCCTCCGTGTTACTCTAATTGCACGAAGAGGGGCTTCCGCATTTTGAAATTACGCCCGTCGTCCTGATTTTCATTCCAGTTGATTTCCGAGTGGGGTATTCGCCCATTTAGTCCCTGTGGCTTTTCAAGTCTTTCCAATCGAGTCCCGTTTTGCTTTTTCAATCAGTTTTCTTTTATGGTATTATTACCATTGTGGCCCCTGGCAGTTTGCTTTTGTTTACTTTGCATTTTTTATTTCGCATATTAAATGTTGTTAGTTATGTGTTTTCCCATTTTTAATATATGTTTGCATCGAATTCATGTTTGGCCATATTGTTATGTTAGTATGTACATATATGATTCATAATGTTGCATGCCTATTTGTTTTAATGTCATTCGAATATATATTTGTTGTATGCTTTTTTTAATGTCGTTCGAATATATTTGTGACATGCACTTTTATCGTCATTCATGTGACTTTTAGCTTTTTTAAAATTAATTCATTTTTAATTATGAAACGGAGATACCTATTAATTTGCGTATTCGGGTCGACATGCCTAGCTTATTGGATGTCCCGCGAATATTCGGATTAATTCGAATCGTCTAAAGGTAAATCTGTAATTAAAATGAACAAGACCATAGCACCATATTTTATTTGTTTGCATCATGCATAAAGGTGACGTACGGGATTCGAACCCTAGACTAACACGGCAGTCAGTCTTATATGATGTCGGTTTAGTCTTTGGTCCGGTGTACCGTCATCCTTTTTAATTAAATGTTTAATTAAGTCGAAACCACCAGTTCGAAAAAGCTCGCATTATTAAAGTCCGATTTTCAATCAAGAACCACTAATTAAATTTATTTTAAATTCCGAATAATTTCCATCAATTAAAAGCAACAATTATTTTGGTACCGATTTCCGGGCGTGATGGGGACGCTAACCCTACCCCACACGTAACCAACTCCCGAACCCTTTCAAATGAATCTCTGGTTTTGTGTTTTATGGTGTCTGGCCTACCTCAGTGACCGGTGGCGACTCCAAACCGAGAAAAAGATTTCTTTTAAAGGTTCTTCTTTCCAAACCTGAACCGAATTAATTTTTAAAATTCCCCCTTGTTTTAAATTAAATGCTTCTTTTCAAAAAAAGTAGCGAGGGTGCGAAAACCCCCGTTACACATTTATGCATATCATACTTATCACATGTAAATGCTTGCAATGAATTTCATAATTAACATGCTTAAAAATCATGGAATCAACGAAATGCTTACCATACACTTACCAACATATGATCAATGATGAAAGCCTCTAACTCAAAGGTTAGTATTGACATTTATAACAACAAATTGAGTAGGCCCTTGCCAAACTCGAGACGCTACTACACTCACCTCGATATTAAGGTTCTCGAATAACGACGCCTTTTCCCTTGGTTAGCGGTTGTCCTTTCCCGATTTTTTGAACTAGACTAAATAGGAATCGGTTAGGACTGACAGGACAATATCAAATAAATATATAAAAATATTAATCAGACTCAATACAGAAACTTAGACCAACCAAGGATTTGAGCTTACCCCGACATCGGCAGAAATTCGATATTACTATATCGAATTTATCAGATCACCAATCGAACACAGGACCACCTAAATATTTTTCTATCTTTCCTGCACTAAAATTTAATCGAATTTGCTCCTCCCTTTTTGCTATTTCCTTATGCACATTTTCTTACTTTGTTGCGCACATCCTCCCCCTTTTTATACCCAATTATGCCGGCCTTCAATGGCTTCCACATGCTCCACGTTGCTTGGAGATGTGGCAAATTTTTTGGCTTAAATTTGGCCACCCATGGCCACGTGGTGGGGAGCAAAAGGTGGCCTTATGGCCCTGTGCCACGTCACTAGCAAAGGTGGTGGATGCACAGCTATTTCCTTCAATTTGAAGGAAATGTCGTGGGTCTTAATATATATACACACACAATGACCGGCTTTGGCTCCCTTAAATCATCTCTAATTTCCACGTAGAAGTGGAGTTTCATAATCATCTTTCAATGGCCACGTATATTGGTGATTGCCACCCTTTGTTCTCATTTGGCCGAGTGGCCATTTAACGTGGAGGTTCCTTAGGAAATTCCTTCAAAATGAAGGAATTGCTCACGATAATTACTCTTTTTAATAATAATAATAATAATAATAATAATAATAATAATAATAAACCATAAATTAACTCGAATAATCTAAATAAGATCGAATAAATTATTTTATCGATACAAAATATTCGGTCATCGAAACCTGATTCCGGCTAGACCGATTTTCGGGGTGTTACAAGAAGCAATATATCAGTCGAGAGGGAAAATAGTAGTAAATGAATAATAGGAGTCAAAGGTTAACTTTTCCCAGTATTTAAAAGGAATGATGAGAAGCGGAATTGAACTGATATGTCATTTTATTGGTCCATGTGTCGTTATATCTGCATATTTATTCTAATTAAATGCTTCAACGGTAATAAAGTTTTACTGTCGTTACAATTGTTAGAAATATGGTCCATGTGCCCTTGAATCTGTTAGAAATTAACCCTTTAATTTCTTGTCAGTACACCATAGACATTATACCAACACCCTTAAGGTCTAAATATTCTTGTATGACTTAGAAAAACAATATGGTGTACAAAAACTAACTATAGGTCAAAGGAAATTACCAGGCCAAAGTGTCAGATCTCATTAGGACAAATGCCTATTTTCTTGAAGCACATTGTATCATGTGCACATCTAGGTCTTGCATCATCGAGATACAATTGATATATGCTCATTCTTCAGTCATGTGACACTTGCATTGAATTATTCATGAATTAGAACATCCATGTTATCCTTAGTAAATATTCGAACGTGTCGACATGAGTTACTTTGTTGACAAAAACTACCAAAAGTTGCTTCTTTGAACAATCATTAGGGGTTCATGATTTCCCCCAAACCCAGGTTGAACAATTTTTTCAACTCCTTTTTCAAAGGGAAAATCTTTCCCTAGATCAACATCTTTGTTTGTGTCAGTACAAAGGTAAAGCTTGTCCTGAACATTGCTATCCTGACTAGCCATAGCTTGTACTTGCTTGTGTCGACACCTTTAATGAATCCACACATGTTGAAGTTTAAACTCTTATCCTCCATCCTCATGTTAACTCGCCCTTTTCCACATCAAACAGGGCTCTCCCGGTCGCTAGAAACGGTCGCCCAGAATGATGGGTATATCTTCATCAACTTCACAATCAAGCGTTATAAAGTCAGTTGGGAAGACAAATGTCTCGACATGGATTAGGACATCTTCAATATTCCCTCAAGTGCGGACGATTGATCAATTAGCAAACTGAAGCGTATTTGTGGTTGGTCTAGCTTCACCAACCCCAAGTGTTTTGAAAATTGACAAAGACATTAAATTAATAGAAGCACCTAAGTCATATTGGGCCATACCAATGTATATATTCCCAATAGAATAGGGAATAGTAACTCCCTAGATCTTTAAACTTTGGTGGAAATTTGCTCGATTTTCTGAATAATATAGCGTTGCACCCTTTAGTAACTGTAATCGTTTTAAATTCTTCGAACAACCTCTTCTTTGACAAGAATTCCTTCAAGAACTGGAAGTAATTTGAGTTATGCTCGAAAGCTTTGACCAACAAGATGTTGATATGGAGTTATTTGAAAATATCCATGAATTTATTGCAATAGATGATTGATGACTATTATTGTAAGCAAACTCAATCAGAGGTAGGGATCGCTCCCAAGTTCCTTCAAAATCAATGACACATGAACGGAGAATGTCTTTCAATATCTGAATTACTCATTCTGATTGGCCATCAAATTGAGGGTGAAAAGCTATACTAAGATTGATTCAAGTTCCCAATGCCCCAAGCAAAGCTCTCTCCAAAATCGTGAAGCAAACTTGGATCTCGATCAGAAATAATCAATTTCGGTAGTCCGTGGAGTATGATCACTTCTTTAATGTACAAGTTAGCTAATTTAGGGAGACCATAGTCCATTCTGACATGTAAGAAATGGGTCAAATTGGTAAAACGGTAAAAAGTGATCCAAATAGCATCATGCTTAGCTGGGGTCAACGGTAAACAACTGAAAAAGTCCATGGTTATCTTTTCCCATTTCCATTGAGAAAGTTCAATAGGTTGCAACAATCCTGTAGGAACATGATGCTCAGCTTTAACCCGTTGGCATGTAACACATTGATACGAATTCTGTAATAGCCTTCTTCGTGCTAGGCCACCAGTATAATTCACGTAGGTCTTTATACATTTTCATTGTCCCCGAGAGAACTAAAAAAGAGCTACAATGGGCATCCTTGAGGATGTCATCACATAGGGACACATCATTGGGTATACATATTCTATCATGGAAGCACAAGAGTCCTTCAGGATTAATCCTAAAGTCGGAGTCAGGATTATTCTGAAGTCTAGAAATAATGGCTTGTAATTCAAGATCTTGGTCTTGTAAGGACTTGATTCTTAGCACAATGGTAGACTGAACTTGAAGTTCAGCTACTAAAGGTCGATATTTCTGCAACTTGAAATGAGCATTTATAGCTCGAGGAGCAGGCAAATGTTTGCGACTGAGTGCATCGGCTACTACGTTAGCCTTGCCTGGGTGATAGCCAATAACAAGGTCGCAGTCCTTGAGAAGTTCCATCCATCTCCTTTGACGAAGATTAAGCTCTTTCTGTGTCAACAGATACTTAAGGCTCTTATGATCAATGTATAGGTAACATTTTTCTCCGTAGAGACAATGCCTTCAGATCTTTAATGCAAAGACAACTGCGACCAATTCAAGATCATAAGTAGGGTAGTTCATTTCATGTGGCTTAAGTTGTCTCGATGCATAAGCAAGAACCTTGCCTTCTTGCATCAAAATGCACCCTAACCCCTAGTGTGAAGCATCACTATACACTATGTAGTCATCTCTAGACTTAGGTTGGGTCAGGACCATTGCATGGGTCAGCACTTGCTTGAGTTGGTCGAAACTTCTTTCTTGCTTCATGGTCCACTCAAATAGAACATCTTTCTGTCAAAGTTCAGTTAACAATGTTGTTATTATAGAAAGCTCTTTAACGAATCTCCTATAATAACCAACAAGACCGAGAAAACTACAAATTTCACCGACATTCTTTGATGGTCTCCACTCAACTATAGCTTGAATCTTTTTCGTGTCTATTTGAATACCTTCAGCATAAATTACATGTCCCAAAAATGGGACTTGGGTGAGCCACAACTCACACTTACTAAACTTGGCATACAATTGCTTTTCCCGGATGGTCTGAAGCATAATATGAAGATGGTCACGATGTTCAGTTTGATTCTTCGAATAAATCAATATATCATATATGAAAACCACTACAAACTTATCAAGATAGAGTCTAAAAACCTGGTTCATGAGATCCATGAAGGCGGACAGTGCATTTGTAGTGGCCATATCTTGTACGGAAAGTTGTCTTGGGCATATCACATTCTTTAACTTTCATTTGGTAGTATCCAGACCTTAGATCAATCTTAGAAAAGTCGATTTCATCTTTAAGTTGATCAAACAAGTCATATATCCTTGATAAAGGATATTTATTCTTAATGGTAGGCTTGTTCAATTGTCGATAATCAATACAAAGATGCATTGATCCGTCTTTCTTTTTGACAAAAAGGACCGGAGCTCCCCTGGGTGAGGAATTCAGTCGAATGAAACCCTTGTCTAACAAATCTTGGAGTTGCATTTTAAGCTTAGTGAGTTCTACTGGTGCCATCCGATAGGGTGCAATGGAAACCGAAGTGGTTCCAAGTTGCACTTCAATTACAACACTATCCCTTAAAGGATTGGTCACGGTGAGTTTAGAGGCTATAGGCTCAGACGCACACCTAAATCTCCTTACAAGTACAATACTTATGAAGTAGTAAGTGGATCCATGATCAACAAATGCATAAACAGAAAGAGAATACAATTCAAGGTACCTGCAATAATATCTAAGTCCTCATCCTCTTCCCTGCTCCTCACATGGTAAACTTGAGTTGAAGCTTTAGACTTTCGTTGGTTAGGAGTTCTTGCAGAGCCACCAGATCTTCCAGAAGCTCCCAATACATCTTGTTTCTGACCTTTACCCTTGAAAGATTGAGCAGGGAACGTATGAACCACCTCTACAAAAGACTTAGAAACATTCATTGGGAAATCCTTAATGTAGTGGCCTTGCTTCCCACAAAAGAAACACGCTCCGGATTACCTGCGGCACTGTTCCGTAGGGTGTCTTCTCTGACAGAAATTACAAACAAGGTATTGTGATTCCCGTCCAGATCCTCCAGTATTCTCAATGGAAGTGGTTCTTGTGACATATTGGGACATGGCTTGTGGCTTGGAAAAAATACCTGATCATGAATATTGTTGAAGGTACAGTTGCTTATTCCCATGTTGTTGTTTACCCTTCTTATACGGTAAAGGGGTCAAGAGTCATCCCGAGGCCTTTTCTCGAATTGGTTCGACCCACCAAACCTATGCGACCTCTGAGCAGCTTCACAAGCTCCTGGAAATCTTTAATCCCCAGAGTGGTAAACAAAGGCTGAAGTTCATCACTCAGGCCTGCGATAAACATTCTACATTTCTCTTTTTTCTTCTTAATATACTCTACCCCATACTTGCAGTATTTGTAGAAGTCGTGGATATACTACTCCACAAGCCTTCCGCCTTGCCTCAAATGTATGAAAAATATCTTGCCTTTTAGCTAAATAATGTTCACTAATGTATTTCTTTTTTAACTCACGCAAGAAGAACTCCCAGGTTATTGCTTCCTCGGGAGCGGTAGGTTTATGCTCGTCTGAGCAATGTAATTGCTTGGTCAAAATTCTCATTGTATTGTCTAACCAGTGTTCTACTGCTTCGAGATCCTCATTGGCCTTACCCGAGAAAGTGGTGGCTCGGTGTTGAGCTAACATATTGATAGGGGCTCGATCCACAGAGGTGGGAGCTATAAAGGGTTATTGTTGAGTGGATCGAAAGATCGATATGAGCCAAGAGGGGGGTGAATTGGATTTTTAAAGTTTGTGTGGTGGAAATTGCAAATTAAAAGGATTGACAAGGGATTTTAGCACAAATTGTAGCCCAATTACAAGCACTCAACCCAATTGAAGAAGATATGAATGAAAATTACAATTGGGGTTTCTAGACAATATGGGATTTTAGCACAAATGCTTGGATTTGATGTATGGATATTTGCTTTTGGATCAATAGTTGTTGCTGGAGCTTTTAGAGGTCCCTTTTATACCTTCTCATTGATTTCTAGCCGTTGTGGTTGTTGCATTCATCAATAGAGCCGTTGGGGATGTTATCTCACCTCCATAAATGTAGTCTGCAACAACCCGTTTCGGAACGCGGGGTACCTGTTTCGAAACGGGCCAAAATAGAAATAATCGTTGGGGTGCATTTAAGATCCCGTTTCTAAACATTTTAAAGCCGTTTCAAAACACTTTTGCCACTGTCAAGGGTCGTTTCGAAACAGCCTGAGCCCGTTTCGAAACACCCTAACTGTTTCCAAAAAATCAGTTAAAAACATTTGTAACGGTCATATTTTAAAATCTAAATGAAGAACAGTTTCGAAACGCTTGAAGTCGTTTCGATACGGGTTCATGTGTTCTAAAGCTGTTTCGATACGCGTTTCGGAACAGGGGTTGGCAGTGATGAAAACGTTTCAAAACGCCTTAGGCCGTTTTGAAACAGGGGCTTGAAAATCACTATTTCGGCTTTAAACACTTAGAAAAATATTTGAAAACTTTGTTTTTAACTTTGGCATAATCTTAAAATCATATGGGGATGTTTGAGGACTTAAAAATTTGTTTTGACATTTTCAATTTAGTCCTTATGGTTTTAGTTATATCAAAATTAAAATATTGGTTTCACAATCTCCCCCTTTTTGATATAACAAAACCAAAGTTAGAATTTTTAAGAGTTTTGAAAATTTTGAACATATTCTAACTCCCCCTTAATTTAAGATAGGTTTTTAAAGTTTTAAAAATGTTTAACTTTGAAAATGTTTAACTTTGAAATTCAAGTTTTAAAACTTAAAAACACTTTAAACATTTAAAACGAATTTTTATTTTTGGCTCTTAAATTTCTTCTCCCCCTTTTTGTTAGATCAAAAAGAATAAATAAGGCTCATAGAGAAGACAAAGGATTAGTACCAATAAGCATTAACTAATAAGCAACAATAATATTAATTCATAAAATTAAAATATCCAAAACATAAATCAACATTAAGTTCAAAATAAAATCCCAAACAAAAGATCAAAAGCATAGGTTCCTAAAACATAATGAAACATAAAGATGCAATCTTAAACCTAAAATGCATAAATAATATGATATGATATGATATGATATGAAAGTCCTAGGCCTCGTCATTACCATCATCATCATCGGAAGTCTCATCATCGCTCTTGACTTAAGAACGGTGAAACTTCGTCCATTGGCCATAAAGAGTAGAGAAGGACAAATCCAAGTTTGAGTGGGAAGTCTCAAGAGATAGGAGGCGATCCTCAACATTTTGCAAGCGAGTGTCGATGGCACCAAAACCCGAAGCAATGCGAGTATCCAAAGCATTGAACTGCTCGGTAATGAGAGCCGTAAAAGCTTCATTGTTTCCAACTTGAACTTGCGGTGGAGGTGCAACGGGAGGAAGAGGAGCTTCTCTATCAACACGTTCCCAAACATCATTCACATATCGAAACCCGGACTTGCGAAGAGAGGACTCACCAATCTTGCACTTGTGAGGTTCCGGGGAGTCATAGGTGCAATTGAGACCGATGTGGCTAAAGATGTGGCTCAAGATCGTGCCATAAGTAAAATATTTCAACTCACTGGTGTCAATAAGCTTAATATTATTGACCATCTCGGCAAAAATGATCTTAGCAACATTAGGGCGCTCGTCTCTACGGAATCATTCAAGCCAAAAGTGATCAACTTGACGGATATGAGAGTATTTACCTCCGGAAGGGCGAAGGAACCATGATACCATCAAGTGAAGAAAATGGTCGTGCGCATCCAAAGTAAGTGTCGGACTGGTGAAAGTACCAAAGTGACGTTCATCCTCAATTCCTTCATCTTTAAGGGAAAAAATGGAGTCCAAGAGAGCAATATTAACAACAAACTTTTTCCCTAATATGAAAGATTCAATCCCTACAACCTCAGTTTTGGTTTCATCATGAATAAGACGAGCATTAGAGTAAAAGATGAGTACCATATGTTTGTAGCGAATATCCGGGATGCTCAACAAAGGAAGAAGTTCCCATTCACTCAAACGCTCAAGGTAACGGAATATGAATCGCTCGGAGTTGAGGAAATCAAGATCAATGACACGTTCACGACGAACTTCAAAATCCTTGACATATGTGAAACGAGCTCGCATCTCGGTAGTTCGAAGGGATTTCTGAAAAAGCAAAGCTAGATTCGGACGTATGCTCGAATCACCAGTTTGAACGGACTTACGCTTTTTGTTAGCTTGATCTGACATCCTAAAAACATTAAGCAAGCATGTTTTAAAAATTAAGTATGCATAGATTTTTAAATTCAATCCAATAATAAATCCCACTTAGGTTTTAAAAAAAATTAAAACAAAGAAAATTTTTAAAAAACATTAAAGAAAATACGACTGAAAAATTTTATATTCGAATCAAAAAATTTGAGATTTTGAAATTTTTTTACAAGATATGGAAAACCCAAGCATGAAAACATATAATTTATACAAAAATAAAATTTTCTAACCTAAGATTCGAACATAAATTGAAAGAAAAAGAAAAAGGGAAAAATACCTTAGTTTGGGATTTTGGATGATTTGATGAAAATCCTTGCACAATGTTGATGAAACTTGCTTAGACTTGAGTTTTAGAGAAAAAACCCTCAAGATTTGGTGAAAAACAAAGAAGTTTAGAGGGTTTTTATAGGGAGAATGCCGGTTTAGGGTTTTTAAGAGTTTGATGTAAAAGTGGATTTTAACATTAAAAGCCCTAAATAAAGCTATCCGTGATACCGTTTCGGAACGGTCTGGACCGTTTCGAAACGAGAGCACGAGGGTTGACCGTTTTGAGACTTTCAGCTGACCATTTCGATACGGTGTTGACCGTATCGAAGCCCTGTTGACCCGTATCGAAACACGTTTCGATACACCCCTTGGCAGTAGCAAAAACGTTTCGAAACCCTTTGGAGGCGTTTCGAAACGCCCTTCTCTCAGACATTAATTTAAGGTATCCGTATCGAAACAGGTTCACTCGTTTCGATACACCTGGGCCTGGAAGTGCAGATGAGGCTCTAAAAGTGCAGAAAAATGATTTTTTCTTAGGCCTAACATGCATAAATGACATGAATGAGCAGGCAAAACATATGCAAACATAAACATACTCCCCCTAGCTATAAGTATGGATGAAATTAGGAGTCTAAACACATAAACATGACATTTCACAAGATCAAGCAAATTTAAGCACAAAAGAGGTCCTGAAAGGTCAAGATAGGCTAGCTAGACCTAGCTCTCTCCTAAGGGACCAAAAATGCTCTTTGTCTAAAGGTTTTGTAAATATGTCCGCTAATTGATTTAAGGTGTCTACATACTCTATAACCACATCTTCTATAAGGACATGATCTCTAATGAAATGATGCCTTATTTCTATGTGTTTGGTTCTAGAGTGTTGGATGGGATTTTTTGTTAGACATATTGCACTAGTGTTGTCACACTTTAGGGGTATGGTTTCAACTTTAATTCCATAATCTAATAGTTGTTGCTTCATCCAAAGGACTTGAGCACAACAACTCCCTAAGGATATGTACTCGGCTTCGGTGGTAGATAAGGCTACACTATTTTGTTTCTTAGAGAACCAATATATGAGCATACTACCTAGGAATTGACAAGTTCCCGAAGTACTTTTCCTATCGATTTTGCAACCCCCATAATCCGCATCCGAATAAGCATGAAGGTTGAAGGTTGAGTCTCTAGGGTACCAAAGACCTAAACAATGAGTATCTCTAAGGTACCTAAAGATTCTCTTAACGGCTATAAGGTGAGACTCTCTAGGACTAGCTTGAAACCTAGCACACAAGCAAACACTAAACAAGATATTCGGTCTACTTGCGGTAAGGTAAAGCAATGATCCAATCATAGAACGGTAAAGCTTAGAGTCAACACACTTACCTCCTTCATCTTTGTCAAGCTTTGTAGATGAGCTCATAGGTGTGGCTTGAGGCTTTGCATTCTCCAAGCCAAACTTCTTGAGCATATCCTTTATGTACTTTGCTTGATTGATGAAGGTGCCATCCTTCTTTTGCTTGATTTGGAGTCTCAAAAAGAATGAGAGCTCCCCCATCATGCTCATCTCGAATTCACCTTGCATTAACTTAGCAAACTCTTGACAATGACATTCATTAGTAGAACCAAAAATGATATCATCAACATAAATTTGAACTACTAAGATGTCATTTTTATACATTTTTATAAAAAGTGTAGTGTCCACCTTACCTTTTTCAAATCCTTTTTCAATTAAAAAGTTTGAAAGTCTTTCATACCAAGCTCTAGGAGCTTGTTTTAAACCATAAAGAGCTTTGGTGTAACCCCCTTAGCCCGGCCTAGACGGTTGACCCGGACTACGAAGATTACACGGGGAAAACCAAAGTCAACCCGAAAGTCAACCTTGGTTAACGACCCATTTTTTTCTTTTTAATCTTGTCTAAATGCATATTAATCCTAAGTGTACTCTTGAGATGAGCATACTCAAAAAACCACAGCAATTGGAACACAAATAGGGACTCAATTGCACAACATACGAATTTAGGGACCAATTTGTAAATTCTAACAATTATAAGGACTTAACCAGATTTTGAGTTACCATTATGAAATTAATCATGTTTCATGCTTCTCTGCCAAGTTTCAACTCAAACGGGCATCCCAAACTCATTCAATTGCATTTACAAACATTGGGACTAAAACGCAAGGATTTCAAAACATATAACCATCAGATTCAGTGCCCAACGGTCGAGTGTTCCGAAACAGGGAAGGACCGCTCCGAAACGCGGGACCGTTCCGAAACTCGTTGCGGAACAGGGCTTGACAGTGGCAAATCCGTTTCGAAACAGCTCTACCTGTTTCGAAACGCCAAGGCCATTTCAGGCCACCTGTTTCGAAACAGTAGCACCCGTTCCGATACGGGTTACCCAGAATTGCAGAATTTTGCTGGTTAAACACACTTCCAACCCATCAAACACATCCATATGACTTCCAAATCATACCAGCAGGTCATCAAACAATAAGGGATCATATTAGCATCATCAAACAACAGTCATGGCATCTTTTGAGATAAACTCCAAATCTATAGGCATGCATCCTATAACGAAAGTCATGCAATCATCAAATCACCAAATTCAAATACCAAATGGCCATTTACATATCCAACATCATTATAGGTATTAACCAAACTTAGGGAGTCCAAAACATCTCCCAAAATAAACACCTAGGTTCCCATTGCCAAATGCCAAAAGCTAAAAATGTTGTGAAAATAGTCACCATACATGAGCTTAAGCTTTCACTTAGATCCTTGACCTCCTTGATGCCCTTTAAGCACTTTAATGCTCTGCATTATTGGTTTAAGAAAGAGAGAGCATAAGCAAACATGCTTAGTGAGGAATGCTCAATTAAAACATCACAATAATGCATTTGTAAAAACACCTTTACAAGGCCTTTAGTTTCAAAACAACATTTATCATGCATTTATGCACACAAACCAAGCATTTCATGCTACAAATTATCAACATGTTATATTGGCTTTCAAGTGATAATCCATAACCATTTTACAACTCAAAACGCAATCGGATACGCGGATTACAAGCGTTGTCCCATACGCTTCATACACACTACCAATATCAAGGTGGAGTTTATGGTACAATCACAACCCCTCAACACCCGTGATGGAGTATACGGTACAATCACAACCCCTCCACATCACTCATTGGTAGTTGTATAACATCACTAACGAGAACACGGGACACACAACACAAGATCCACACATGGACTTTTAACCACCATTGTGATCTTAACACAAGATCCACACATGGACTTTTAACCACCATGGTGATCTTAACCATCTCGTTAGTGTACTTGGATGGAGTTTACGGTACAATCACAACCCCTCGACATCCAAGGCGACTTTATTCACGGTGCACCCAATCCTATAGCCGGCTAACTATATCCGATTCAAGTACTTTTAAACTAACACATCACTTGCCAATATACATCATTTAACAACATTAATCCACTGTTTTTAAGCATTTAACAAAGCCATTAATCATCATGCATCACTATGCATCAAAACCACATTTATCAATGTTCAAAACAAGGACCTCTTACCTTGAGCATCCTTCAACACATGGCTTATAAAACCAGCATTACACATGCCAAAATATGCTTTCAAAACAGAATTTAAACATGCAAATAAAACACCTTGCATTCAACCATCTCATGGTTCATCAAAAAGAGAGTTTCACCGAAAACTTACTCTTGAGCTTAGCTAAGTTGTTTAGACTTAAACTAAGCTCCCATAACCTTCAACATTGGTTTCAAGCTGAAAACCAAACTTCACTCACCGATTCCGTTTCGCAAGCTTGCCGAAACACCAATCAAGCTTCCGGATCAACACCACAAGGATCCAAAGATGTCTCCCCTGTTTTAAACACATCAAAGCAGAGGATTAATGCATCATCATGCATTAATATCATCAACCAAGACACCTAAACTCGCTGCTCTCATCAACACTCTCATTTCGACTACCAAACACAACCGAAATCACATCCAAACACCTCTACAACATCACCCAGCCAAAATCCATCAATTCCAATCATTCTTAAACATCAATTAACATCCAAAAAGAACCTATTCACGTCCTTATACCTCCAGCTATAGCAGAACATCAAAATCACCCCAAAAACCACCATTAACTCAAGCAAAACTTAGGAAAATCAACCTATTCGGGATTGCATTGATTAAACCTCAATTACACATCATTTATACATCCAATATACAATAAAAAGACATCTCAAAACAGAGCCCAATCATTTAATATGAATTAAATCAAAATTAAATCCAAATCTTGCATTTAAAGCCAAAATCAAGATCATAACAACAAAACCTTTAATAAAACTCAAATCAAGGATTGAGAACTTGGGAATTTCAGTAAAGAACTGAGTATTTAGAGGAGAAGGACGTTCATACCTCTAAATGTGAGTTTCTCCTTGTTTAGAGCCAAAATTCTTAAAAATTCAATAAGCAAATGATGATGATTTGGTGTAGGAATGATTAGAAATCAATTAGAGATTGTAATCTCAACTTTAGATGTGAAAATCAGAGGAAAAGTGGCTGGGGAAATGTGTTTGGCTGAGAGAAAATTGAGAGAAAAAGAAATGGGAAAATTTTGAGAAAAGTTGGTTATAAAATCAAAAATATATATTTCCCCCTTTTTCCTTTTATTAAATATCATTTAATAAATCTTTAATATTAAGAAAAATCTGGAGAAACTTCTTCTTGGGTAAATTAGCTCCTTAAAGATTCAAAGTTTCAATCCTTTTAAAACAGTCACCAACTTTTCAAAAATTACATTTTAGTCACTAACTTGAAATGTCACCTTTCCAAACCTCATTTTGTAAAATTGATTCCACCACTCTCTTATATATAATAAAAGAGGATTTTTAGATATTTTTCCATATTTTTAATGCATCCCAAACTAGGCTTTCCCTAAAAACCACCTTTATATTCGAACCGAAAATCCGACCGGTCCAATTCAACCCAAAACTTCTAAGCCCAAAATTGGGGTGTTACATTTGGTAAGTTTGAAAACATGATTTGGAAATTTTGAGTCTTCAATACCCGGTGGTTGTTCCACCTACACTTCTTCATTTATAAAACCATTTAAAAATGCGCTTTTAACATCCATTTGAAAAATTTTGAAATTATGATAACATGCATATGCAAGCAACATCCTAATGGCTTCCATTCTAGCTACGGGTGCATAGGTTTTATCAAAATCTATTCCCTCTTCTTGAGTGTAACCTTGAGCTACTAGTCTAGCTTTATTTCTTACAATGTTACCACTCTCATCTAGTTTGTTCCTAAAGACCCATTTAGTTCCTATGGTAGATTGATTACTAGGCCTATCAACTAATGTCCAAATGTTACTTCTCTCAAATTGATTTAACTCTTCTTGCATAGCCATAATCCAAAAGTCATCTTTCAATGCTTCTTTAATATTCTTAGGCTCTATGCATGAGATAAATGCAACATGATTCATTAATCTAAGAGAAGATCGAGTGGTTACCCCCTTGGATGGATCACCCAAGATTTCACCATCTTTGACATAGTTTAACTCCCTTGGGTAGCTCACTTCCTTTTCCTCAAGAGCCACGTCCTTCGAGGCTTCAAGAGGTGGATCTTGTGTGTCCTCTTCTTTCGTGGGAATCTCATCCTCCTTTGAAGTTTGTCCTCCATCAAAGGCATTTATGATTCCTACATCATCATCATCACAAGAATCCTTCCTAGGAAGGAGGTTATCATTGAATACAACATGAATAGATTCTTCTACTACTAAAGCTCTTTTGTTAAATACTCGATAGGCTTTAGAGGTTAAAGAGTAACCTATGAAAATAGCTTCATCACTTTTTGCATCAAATTTACCTAAGTTATCTTTTCCATTATTTAAAACAAAACACTTGCAACCAAAAGGGTGAAAATAGCTAATGTTAGGCTTTTTAGATTTTAAAATCTCATAAGGTGTTTTCTTTAAAATTGGCCTAATCATTACTCGATTTACAATATAGCAAGCAGTGTTTGTGGCTTCCGCCCAAAAATATTTAGGTAAATTGTTTTCACAAAGCATTGTTCTAGCCATTTCTTGCAAAGTTCTATTTTTCCTCTCAACTGCCCCATTTTGTTGAGGAGTTCGAGGAGTCGAAAAATTATGGCTAATATCATTTTCATTTAAAAAATCTTCAAACCCTAAATTTCAAAACTCGGTTCCATGATCACTTCTAATATGTGAAATTTTAAGTTCAAGATCATTTTGGGTTAGTTTTGAAAATGTGATGAATTTTTCCAAAGCCTCATCTTTAGTACTTAAAAATAGAACCCAAGTAAATCTAGAAAAATCATCAACAAGTACAAAAGCATAAGACTTACCACCCAAGCTCATAGTCCTAATTGGCCCAAATAAATCCATATGGATAAGTTGTAAACATCTACTAGTAGAAACATCATTAATGGATTTAAAGGAAGACTTATGTTGTTTACCCTTAGAGCATGCATCACAAATTTTATCATTTGAAAATTTTATCTTGGGTAAACCTCTAACTAGATTAAGGGAGACTAGTTTTTCTAAAACACTTATGCTAGCATGTCCTAGTTTCCTATGCCACAACCAAGCATCATTTTCATTTTCTGCAACTATGCATGCATGAGATGTATGAATGTCATCTAGATGCACCATGTATATGTTCCCTATGCGATGACCTATGAGCATAATATTATTAGATTTAATGTCTACAATTTTGCATCCATTTTTATCAAATAAAACATTAAATCCTTTATCACACAATTGACTTATGCTCAATAAATTGTGTTTAAGACCATCGGCATACAAGACATTTTCAATGAGAATGGTAGAGTGATTACCTATGGAGCCAATACCTTTAAATGTGGCCTTTGGAGTTGTCACCAAATGTCACTACTCCTCCACTTTTTGGCTTTAGATCCATGAATCTACTCTTGTCCCCGGTCATATGCCTTGAGCATCCACTATCAAGGTACCATGGGTTTTGACTTTGTGCTTTGGCCTTGTAGCAATGCTCCCCCTACAAACAAAGATAATAAGCTTTTATTTTTGGTACCCAAATCATTTTGGGTCCATGAGTGTTAGCTCCCAAAACCTTGGTTCCCTTAGGAACCCATACACTTCTAATTCTTTTAGCTCTGCTGTGTCTAGGAAAGCTACCTTGTTTGTAGTAGTTAGTCTTTTTCTTAGGTTGGTTTGTTCTTGAGGATTCACCTATTTCATGCTTGACACTACCAACATTTTTAAAAGAGTTTTTGAGCTCATTTAGCTCATCCAACACCTTTTGGTGTTTACTATTACATTGAGACAAAAGATTATTAAGGTCAACATTTTCATCTTGAAAGAATTTTAGTTCATCTTTTAACCCTAATATCTTTTTCTCAAATTTTGAATTAGCTTGAGTGAGTGAGTCATTTTTCTCATTTAGTTCCAAAATGATTTTCTTGTTTCTAATGACCGACTCTTTATATTTCTCAACTAATTCATCATAGACCTCTTGTAACTCATCATATGCATCATTCAATTCATCATATGTAAAATCTAAAGTTGATGAGTTAGAGGTTACCATGGAGGAATCTTCCTCAAGAGCCATGAGGCAAAGGTTAGCCACTTCTTGTTCGTCATCCTCAAATGACTCCTCATCACTCCAACTAGCAAGCTTGGCTTTGAGCTTCTTCTTCTTCTCAAAGCCCTTCTTCTTGAGTTGAGGGCACTCCAAACGTATGTGGTCGGGTTGTTTGCACTCAAAGCAAATGATTTGATCTCTTGCTTCTTCTTTGTTCTTGCTTTTGAAGTCCATTTTTCTTTGGATTTTTCTTCCCCGGTTGGACCTCATAAAGCGTGAGAATCGTTTGGCTATCATAGCCAATTCTTCTAGCTCATCCTCCTCACTAGAAGAGCTCTCTTCATGTAGTGAAGCTTTGAGAGCTATTCCCATCTTCTTCTTCTTCTCAACCTCTAGCTCTTTTACTCTTTTCTCTTCTTTCTTCTTCTCTTCTTCCTTTCCTTGCTTCATAATCTCATGAGTAAGGAGAGAACCCACAAGCTCATCAAGCTTTAAAGTCTTCAAGTTTTTAGCTTCAATGATGGCGGTTCTCTTCCCATCCCAAGATTCGGGAAGTGAATAGAGTAGCTTCCGGACAAGTTTGTCTTCCGGTATGATCTCTCCAAAACCTTTGAGCCCATTGACTATAGTGGAGAACCGATCAAACATTTTGGACACCATCTCATCGGGCTCCATCTTGAAATTTTCATAACTAAGATTGAGAATAGATGTCCCACACTTCTTTGGCACTCTCAATGGATGACACTTTAGAATAGATGTCCGGACTGAATGAACAAAAGAGCATGTGGAGAGCTTTGTCATTTACTTGAATCTTTTTCCTTTCTTCTTCACTCATCTCCACCTTTTTCTTCAAGACCATCTTGCCTTCACCATCTTGCTTCAATGGAATGTAAGGGTCATCTTCAATGACATCCCACACTAAGTAGTCATTTGACTTGCTGAAGAGACGCATTCTATTCTTCCAAAAAGAATAGTTATCACCATTGAAGAAGGGAGGCTTTGTAGTGGATTGAGACTCATACATGCCCGGACCGGAGGTTGAAGCCATCTCTTGATATATGATGATCACACTCTTCCAAGGAACTCCTCTTGTGGTTGTTAATTCTCAAAGAGGTAGGCTCTGATACCAATTGTTGAGTGGATCGAAAGATCGATATGAACCAAGAGGGGGTGAATTGGATTTTTAAAGTTTGTGTGGTTGAAATTGAAAATTAAAAGGATTGACAAGGAATTTTAGAGTGGTTCAAGTTCCAAATGAACTCTACATCCACTACCTTAGCTTCACTAAGGATTTGCAACAATTCCACTAATTGCTCTTCCCCTTTTCTAGGCTAAGGAGACAATCCTTACAATTTTCGGTTAAATTTTCTACCCAAAATTTAACCCAATCCTCACACAAAGGTAACAAAGAATTTGATGGCTAAGATAGTATCTCTCAATACAATTTGTAGCCCAATTACAAGAACTCAACCCAATTGAAAAAGATAAGAATGAAAATTACAATTGGGGTTTTTAGACAATATGAGATTTTAGCACAAATGCTTGGATTTGATGTATGGATATTTGCTTTTGGATCAATAGTTGTTGTTGGAGCTTTTAGAGGTCCCTTTTATACCTTCTCATTGATTTCTAGCCGTTGTGGTTGTTGCATTCATCAATAGAGCCGTTGGGGATGTTATCTCACCTCCATAAATACAGTCTGCAACAACCCGTTTCGGAATGCGGGGTACCTGTTTTGAAACGGACCAAAATAGAAAGAGCCGTTGGGGTGCATTTAAGATCCCGTTTCAAAACGTTTTAAAGCTGTTTCGAAACACTTTTGCCACTGTCAAGGGTCGTTTCGAAACAGCCTGAGCCCGTTTCGAAACACCCTAACGGTTTCCAAAAAAATCAGTTAAAAACATTTGTAACGGTCATATTTTCAAATCTAAATGAAGAACAGTTTCGAAACGCTTGAAGCCGTTTCAATACAAGTTCATGTGTTCTAAAGCCGTTTCAATACGCGTTTCGGAACAACGGTTGGCAGTGATGAAAACGTTTCGAAACGCCTTAGGCCGTTTCGAAACATGGGCTTGAAAATCACTGTTTCGGCTTTAAACACTTAGAAAAATATTTGAAAACTTTGTTTTTAACTTTGGCATAATCTTCTAATCATATGGGGATGTTTGAGGACTTAAAAATTCGTTTTGACATTTTCAATTTAGTCCTTAGGTATTTAGTTATATCAAAATTAAAATATTAGTTTCACAATTATGCGGACTGCTCAGATTTAAGGGTAGCCATAAAGAAGTTTGAACATCTCGTTCATGTTCTTATAACATTCGAATTGAGCAATTTGCAACACAGGTTCAAGATTCAACGGTTCTTGCGGAGGTACTTAAGGATTAGGTGAGTTCTCCCTTATTTTCTCCTCGTTATTAGTCGAGGAGCCGATAGTGTGCTCAACTTCTTCGTGAGATTTGTCGAAGTTATACATCTTATACTATTAAAGGAAGAAGGGTCGAATTAGTCGCAAGTCACAATTTAACAAAATAAACTCCTATATGGCATATGCAATGCAATAACTATAAAATAGCTTCGGTTTTGTCCTAGAATCGACTAAACTCTAGCTCTAATACAACAAATATAACACCCCCTTCCCGGCCTGGTAGGGAACTGGGTCGAAGTATGTTACTGATTAACAATGCAGTGAATTGAAACAACTTTTAATCAGCAACCTAGAACACATTACGTTACTATGCAGTAAGGACAGGTCGGTAACTCTATGCGAAGCTATGATTGCCAATTTAGAGCCTATTTTAAAATTTTACAATATTTAGGGGACTATATGTAATTTCAATATTTTAAAGGCCCTTTTATAGAATTATCCTTACTACCAAGAAATTAAATATAAGATGAAGAGGCATGCAAAATTTCATATCAATCTTAGTTCAACTACTCATTCAATTAAGCCAATTAATAATTAGTGGTCGATATTCAACATCTCAGAAGTTAATATCAAATTATTATTCAAGTTACATGTTATGAAAAGAAAAACATTTGATAAACATGAAAACCAATTGGTAACCACGAAACCAGGTTGGTAACCAAGAAAACACGTTGGTGGCCAAGATAACATGTTGGTAATCCAAAAAACAGGTTGGTAACCAAGAGAACTGGTTGGTAATCCAGAAAATAGGTTGGTAACCAAGAAAACAGGTTGGTAATCCAGAAAATAGGTTGATAACCCAGAAAATATGTTGGTAACCAAAAAACAGTTTTTATCCAACTTGACTTGTCATATGTTGTCCGAATTCAATGAAACTATAATCTACTAGCATGTCAATTTTCATAAGCATAGAAATCCATTTACCATGTTTTTTTTCTGATTTAGGCCAAATATGCATTTTAGTCACTTTTAATAACTTTAGCCATACCATAACTTGGAACATGACCATTTCAACACATTGGGCATAATATATACACAAAATGGGGCTAAACTAACATGTTTATGACCTATGCCACCCTTGTAGTAGTTCAAAGGTTAGATTAACTTTACATATGCATGGTGTGACTTGCTTCAGAATACTTCTTGCTCCGATCCTTGTTCCAAACAACCTTTAACCTGAAAATGCATGGAAATGAGATGCCTTAGGCTTACTTAGCCTAGTGAGGTAATCATAAACAATAATATGAACATCAATGGAAGCGATGTCATGTGTATTAATGTAAATGCATCTCAAATCACAATTTAACAACACTTGCAACACTTATTCCCTTATTTTCATTGGATCGGCATGTAATGTGGTAACGTGAATTCCCAACCAACATCGCCAACAATGAATGGTCAATATCCTCCAACATTGCCAATAAGACCAACACACTCACATCCTGCCAACATCGCCAAATAGAGCCTTAGCTCAAGGACCATAGTCTAGTCCACACTAATGAGATCATGAATTCTATGGCATGTCAATTGTATCCCATGACCATTTGTATCCAAGGATTTCAATGCTTACCAATGCCAATGACATTATCAATAACAATAACGGTAGCAATAATAATATGGTAACAATAACAATAGTCATATGGCATGTTCAATATAGCCTTTTTCAATACTTAATTATATCAATGGTCGTATAAAGATTTGATATCAACTTGGTAATGTAATGAGCTTACCCAAGGTTACCGTTAGCACTTCTCATGAGGCTTCGATGCAAACATACCTTGGTCAATGTTGATGATGCAATAATTCAATATTAACAAATTTAGAAAAGGCACCAAGCCAATTCCTTGACTTCGACTGCACTCACCGATACTTTCGAGGCTTTCAAGGCTCCTGGATGACAACCCCTTTGATCTTGGGCCTAGTGGAATTGGAAGGATTTTATTATTCTTCACCTTGATTTTCTTGAGCTCCAATGAAACAAGGATTCCAATATCGATAATTGATTCATAGCAACTCAATAGCTATGAAAACAATAACAATTAAGCTATGATATCCCTAAAAAATTTCTAGGGTTCCTCGATTCTTAAACTTGATATTAAACATGATCTTGGCCTTGGAATCAATAAACCAATTGAGGTGAAAAGCTTACCCAATTGATAGCTACAATCTTGGTTTAAGAAACTTGAGAAACTCAAAGCTTGGTTCACTCTCCAAACGAAGGTGCTTGCTTGTTCAAAACTAAAGGAAGAAGATGAGAATGGTAAGTTTTGCTCAAGACGTTTTTCTAGCAAGTTTCTATCCATACACATCTTTTCATATAATCTCATTAACATTCATTCTCCATAAGGAATTGAACTCCCTTCTCCCACGTGGGCAATGACAAGACTTAAGAGGGGCTACTCACAAGGTTAGTCCCTCGTCAATACATCCTTACTCTTTTACCCCAAAAGTTTAATTTCCACAATAAAGTCGCTAAAACAATTTTAAAGCTTACAATGGGGTCATTAAACAATATCGATGCTTAACTGGGATCCAATAATTGACCACTTGGTCAAAGGTCAATTATATAAAATTTTGACTTTCTAGTGCAAGTTTTCCGGTTGCCGAAATTAACTTCTGACTAAGCCCAGTTTTGGAGTGTTACAACTCTCCCCCTTAAGAAAAATCCATCCTTGAATTTTACCTGAATCGAAGAGGTGTGGATATCGATTCCTCATGGTTTCTTCTATTTCCCACATAGCCTCTTCAACTTTATGACTTCTTCACAATACTTTGACTAATATGACACTCTTGTTTCGAAGTTTCTTGAATTCCCTTGCTATTATTTGCACAAGTTCCTCTCCATATGTTAGATTGGGCTGGAGTTCCACAGATTAAGGCTCAATAACATGAGATGGGTCAGATCTATACTTACGGAGCATCAAAACTTGGAATGCATCGTGAATCTTACTCAATTTCAGGGGCAAAGCTAATTGATAAGCCATAAGGCCAACTCTTTCAGTCACCTTGAAAGGCCCAATGAATCGAGGACTCAATTTCCCTTTTTTGCCAAATCAAAGGATTTTCTTCCACAGGGAGACTTTTACAAATGCTCTTTCACCAACATCAAACTATATGTCTCTTCTCTTGAGGTCAACATAAACTTGATCTCGATTAAAGGCGACCTTTAGACGGTCATGGATGATGGTAACTCGTTCTTCAGTTTCTCGAAGTAGGTCAGGGCCCAACATCTTCCCTTTACCAACTTCAGACTAACATAACGGTGTTCTACATTTCCTGCCATACAATTCTTCATATGGTGCCATACGAATAGATGATTGATGACTATTATTGTAGGCGAACTCAATAAGAGGTAGGAATCTCTCCCAAGTTCCTTCAAAATCAATGACACATGCACGAAACATGTCTTCTATCATCTGAATTACCCTTTCGGATTGGCCATCAGATTGAGGGTGAAAAGTTGTACTAAGATTGACTCAAGTTCCCAATGCTCCTTGAAAAGATCTCCAAAATCGTGATGCAAAATGTGGATCTTGATCAGAAATAATCAATTTCAGTACTCCGTGGATTCTGATCGCTTCTTTAATGTACAAATTAGTTAGTTTAGGCAGCCCATAGTCCAATCTGGCAGGTAAGAAATTGACCGACATGGTAAAACGGTCAACAATGACCCAAATAACATCATGGTTAGCTGGGGTCAACGATACACCACTGACAAAGTCCATGGTTATCTTTTCACATTTCCATTAAGTAAGTTCAATGGGTTGAAACAATTCCGTAGGAACACGATTGTAACGCCCTGATTTTGGGCCTAGGAGTATTTGAGGTTGACTCGAGGTTCAATGGGCTTAGACTAGAGATCCGAGTTTTGGGGAGCGGTTCAGGGAAAACAAGGTTTGAGTTATGATAAAAATATGAGAAAATGCTTAAAATCATTATTAATTATATAAATGATTTTGGTAAAAATCAATTTTAAAAAAAAGGACTTTGGAAGTGGGACATTGTGAGTTAGTGACCAAAACGCGATTTTTGCAAAGTTGTTTTAGTGACTGTTTTGTAAAGGGGTTGAAACTTTGAATCTTTAAGGAGCTATTTGACCTACTTGTTTTTATTAATTTTTTCTCTCAATTAGAATCATTTGAAAATGATTTAATAAAGGGAGGGTTGGTTATTTCATTAAATTCATTTTACGTCATTTTTCCTCATTCTATTTTCTCTCAAAGTTTTTCTCTCAGCTAAACACTCTTCATTTCCAAGAAACTTGAGGTAAAGCTCTTGATTTACTAAGCTTTTTATTGCTAAAGGATTCTTTAATCTTGAGTTATAAAACCTTATTGTTTTTCTTTGATTTTTCTAGAAAAACACATCCAATTGAGAGAGATTTCATCCATTAGAGGTAAGGTTCGTTCTTCTCCTCTAATGATCAGTTCTTTACTGAAATTCCCAAGTTATCAATCCTTTACATATGTTTTCTAAGTTGTTTTGATGAGTTAATCATGGAAATTTTGTTGAATTGAGGATTATTGATTGGTATCTTATGATTTTCGTAAAGCTACTATTTTGATTGATTTAAGAATGGTTTAATCATGATTTGAATGTTTAATGATGTTGAAATAAAGGTTTTATCATAATAATCCTGAAATAGAATGAATCTCTAGTTGATAGATGGTTAGATTTGGGGGTTTTGTGAAGATAATGTGGTTCTGGTGTTGCCGGAGGTATAAGGATGAAATTAGATTCTTTTGGATGTTAATTGATGATTAAAATTGGATGGAAGTGTTAGGTTATTTCAGATAGGTGTTTTGGTGTTTTTGGGCAGAGCAGTGAGGCGGCTTTGATTGGTAGTGGTTTTAATGCATTGAGATGCATTAATCCTTTGTTTTTGTGTGTTTTAAATAGGAAAGAATGTATCGAAAGAGATTAGGGAAGTTTCGGGAGCTCCGGAAGCTTGATTACGCTTGAGCAAGCGTGGCGTTGTCAGTGAGTGGAATTAGTTTTAAAAGCATTTCAAAGACTTGAAATCAAGGTTTGGAGTCTAGGTTGAGTTTGAAACACTAACCTAAATCTGTAAGTAAGTTTGAGATGTTTTGCTCTCGTTTCTCGATTTTTATCTCATTGGTTTTATGATCATACTCTAGTTTTGAAGATAGAACTACACCTACGGTTTTATGCATGTTTTGAGAAATGATATTGTAACCCCCTTAGCCCGACCTACACGTCCGACCCAAACTAAGAAGATTGCACGGGCAAAACCGAAGTCGACTCGTTAAAGTCAACCTCAGTTAAGGACCCTTTTTATGTTATCTTCTCTAGATGCATATTATTACCTTATATGTTCAGCAAAGCGATTAGGCGAAAATGGCACAGGGATCGGAGTTCAATTAGGGGTTCAATTGCATACATTTGACTTTTAGAGACAAAATTGTAATTTCCATAAAATAAAGGGACTCTCAAGATTTTAAAGTTACCAATCTTCAATTAGTCATGTAACATGCCTGCATGCCAAATTTCAGCTCAAACGGATCATCCAAACACATTCAATTGCATACACAACATTCAGGGACCAAAATGCAACATTTCCAAACTTAAAAAGATTCTTTTAACTGAATTTCAACTACAAGTATCGATACGCCTTAGCTCGTATCGATACGCAAAATGGCAGTAGCCAAAGTTGAGAAAGGGTATCGATACACTTCCCTCGTGTATCGATACACCCTACCAAAATTGCGCAAGTGTATCAATACACCTAATGCCCGTATCAATACACTTATACCATTTTAGCTTAAGGGTATCGATACACCCTTTAAAGTTTGCAGAGGCGTATTAATACACCTGATACCCGTATCAATACACCTGCACCATTTTAGCTTAAGGGTATCGATACACATGCCCAAGTATCGATACCCATACCAGAAATGCTCAAGAAAAAGCACCGAAAACACTTTTAACATCATCTAATCATGTCTTAATCATTCATAGATACAATAATCATCATACCAACACTTATGTATCAATAAACATCCACCACATAAACAACATGCATGGCAATTCATGGAGAGTCACTAACTATTCAAGCATGCTTTTAAAACATAAACCGTAGCATATCCAAAATGAAAAATGAGGACCCAAAGACCACATGATGGCCATTTACAAGTCCCAAACCATAAACCAAACTTGTTCAAGGTGTCGCATAACACCAAGCAACACATGAGTGGAAATCCCTCCCATTGCCTCTTATTACACTAAAGTAAAACCACATACATTGTTTAGCCAAAAACTCTTGGAATCCCCTTGCTCATGGGCTGCCTTGATTGCTCAATTTTCGGCATTGATGAAACAAATGAGCATAATCATAAAGCTTAGTGAGGTCCGCTATAAAATCAAACATTCATCAAAGCATTTTAAAACCAAAATATCATCCTTTGTAAACATATGCCTTCCTTTAAAACATGCACTTAAAAACAACACTTCCTCTTTCAAATCCACATGCTCATAACATCATTAATTACAACAGCAAAAACCATGCTCACGCTTAAACCAAGAATCTCATGCATTCTAGCATAATTCTCAAGCATCACATGCTTTCCATTATATTAACATCTTTATATTGGCTCGCAAAAGGCCAACAACAAAACATTTACCAAACCACCACACAATTCAATACAATTGGATACGCAGATTACAAGCGTTGTCCCACATGCTTCATACAAACTACCGGCTTCACAAGGTGGAGTTCAATGGCAAAATCACAACGCATCAACACTCGTGGTGGAGTTAATGGCACAGTCACAACCCCTCAACACCCGTGGTGGAGTCAATGGCACAATCACAACCCCTCAACATCACTCATCGGTAGTTGTATAACCCACTAGCGAGACTCGGGCCACAAAACAAGGCTTACACATGGGAGCCACCTCAACCATTGTAATCACCTTAACCAAGCTCACACACGGGAGCATTCCTCCACCGTAGTGACACTTAACTAAGTCTACACACGAGAGCCATCCTCCATCGTTATGACGCTAATTCCTCAATCGCTAGGGTACTTGGATGGAGATTAGGGCACAATCACAACCCCTCGACATCCAAGGCGACTTTATTCACGGTGCACCCAATCCTATAGCCGGCTAACTATATCCGATTAAAATAACCAAGACCATTTACCATCACTTGCCAATATAATCATCAATCATCATTAATTCATTGTTTTACAAGCATAAACCACAATGCCACTTTCACAAGCATTAACATGCTTAAAAGCAATTGCATAAATCATATAAACTCAAGGATCACTTACCATGTGCATCCTTAACAAAATGGCATTTAAAACCAGCAACATCATTGCTCATAACATGCTTTAAAACAGTAATCAAAACACATTTAAATCAAGTGCATTTTAAACCAAAACATAGTACAATCCGAGAGAGACTTTCGATTTACTTACTCTTGAGCTTAGCTAAGTGTTTCAAACTTACACTAAGCCCCCAAAACCACGTTCAAAACGTTTCAAAGCTGGAAAACTCTTTTCCACTCACCGATACACGAAACTTTGCTCGCCGACGCGAAGATCACTCTTCCGAAGCCTCCAACAATGCTTTGTTTGCTTCGGGATCAAGATCCCCTGTTTTCACATCATCAAAACAGAGATCCAAATGCATTAAAATGCATTTCAACACCAGCAACCAATCACAAACTCGTTGCTCACCCAAACGACACCAATTTACCCATTCGAAACAACCGAAAACCAATCGGTTACTTCCTAAACCAAGCCCAACCAACACACATCACTTCCAATCAATTATAAACATCAAAACACATCTAAAATCAACCCAAACCCTTCCTTATACCTCCAACAAGCATTAGTCCAACATTTCACCTCAAAAACCCAACTAGAACTACCAAGAAACTCAAGGATCTCAAGGATTTCGGGATTTATATCAACAAAACCTCTTTTCAACATATTAACCATCTCAAAACTCAATTAAAATCAACCCAAAATAGAGCTTAATAAAACAAGTCCGAAAATCAAGAGTTTCATCATACTTTTGCAAGATTTCAATCTCAAATCAAAACTATATTGAAAACTCAACCAAAAACATTAATTAGAAGCCAAAGATCTTGGGAATTTCAATAAAGAACGTAGATTGAAGGTTGAGAACGGGATTTACCTCCAATCATTTCTTTCCTCAATAAATGACAAGTTTTCTTTAGCAAAAATCTTGAAGAACTTGAAAGAACTCTCGTAGTTTGTTTAGAAAATGATGAGAGAGTGTTTGGTAGAAAAGGATTCTGGAGAAAATGAATTAAAATGGTGTTTGGCTGAAATAAGAAGAGAAAAAGTAGTTACGTCAAGTGAAATCTCATTTTTTCTAATTTATTAATTTTATTTAAATAAAAATCCTTTTATTAAATCACTTTAAAATCCCTTTTAAAACACGGGTCATATTAAGGAAAGGCTAAATTTCCATAATGCTCCCTAAAGATTCTAAGATTTTGGCTCCTCCTTTAAAATCATATTTTCCATAGTTTTGAAACTTTACATTTTGGTCACTACCCAAAATGTACCTCTTCCGAAACTCATTTTGTAAAATTGATTTGACCAACCTCTTAAACATAATTTTAGAGGATTTTAACAATTTTTACCATATTTTTATCCTTTCCCGATCCTTGATTTCCTTAAATCACCAAACTCAATTCGAACTGTTCCCGACCGGTCCGATCCGATGTTTAAAACATCTAGGCCCAAAACCAGGGCGTTACAACTCTCCCCACTTATGAAATTTCGTCCTCGAAATATTACCTGAAGGAAAAAGGTGTGGAAACTGTTTCAGCATGTCTGCCTTGCTTTCCTACGTGGCCTCCTCAACTCCTCGGTGTCGCTACAACACCTTCACTAGCTCTATCGTCTTCCCACGAAGAACTTTACTGCTCACATCCAGAACCCTCATTGGTTCCTCATCATATGACAGGTCCGGATTAAATTCTATCTCCTCAACATGCATCACATGTGACGCAACATTGAGACATGAAACACATCATGTATCTTTTCCAACTCCGAAGGCAATCTCAATCGATATGCCACGGGACCAATACGCTCCACAACCTCATAAGGTCCAATGAACCTTGGGCTAAGCTTACCCTTACGCCCAAATCTCATCACCTTTTTCCAAGGTGATACTTTCAAAAACACACGTTCACCAACCGCAAACTCAATCTCTTTACGCTTCAAATCCGCGTAAGAATTTTGCCGATCCGATGTTGCCTTCAGACGCTCACAAACGAGCTTCACCTTCCCCGTGGTTCCTTTCGACATATCCAACATCGAACCAACTCTTGCCCTGTTTCCACCCAACAAAGTGGCATTCTACACTTTCTCCCATACAAAGCCTCGTATGGAGCCATTTGAATACTTGCCCGATAACTAATGTTACAAGCAATCTCAACCAAGGGCAAATGCCTTTCCGAAAAACCTTGGAAATCTATACACAGCATCTCAACATATCCTCAAGCACCTGGATAACAAGCTCCGACTGCCCATTCGTCAGATGATGATAAGAAGTACCGAAACCCAACCGCGTACCCCGAGCTTGACTCAACCATTCCCAAAACCTTGATTTGAACCTCGAATCTCTACCCGATACAACAAACTTCAGCACTCCATGCAACCGCACAATCTAAACAACATACAACTCGGCCAACTTATCCAACATATACATAGTATGCACTGCCAAGAAGTGTGCATACTTCGCAAGACGGTCAACAACCACCCAAATAAAAATCCCTCTTTGACAGTGTCAAAGGTAATCCCAACACGAATCCACGGTAATCTTCCCCTATTTCCCACTCTTGGATCCCCAACGGTTACTACACCTAGAAGGAAACCAAAGCTCAGCTTCCACCCGCTAGCAAACCAAACATTTTCTTACAAACTTGTCAACACCCTTTTTCACTTTATCCGACATCACCCACTCCCAAACCACGATACACCTTCGTACTACCAGGGTACACTACGAAAGAACAACTAAAGCTTCATCCAGAATAGAGCACCTCAACTCATCATCATTTGGTACCACTATTCAATTCCCAAAGCTCAAAACACCAACATCATTAAAACCAAAATCCTAAGGCTTTCCATCCATGATATCTTGACACACGGTACAAGAGAACCGTCAAGCAACTGCTTATCCTTGATCAACTGGTTTAGGGATGGTTTCACCCGCAATTCGGCAACAAGACCACCATCTCGTGATACACTCAAGCGAGCAAACATTGCCCTCAACTCCACAGCCACTTTCCTACTCAAAGCATTGGCCACAACGTTGGCCTTCCCAACATGATACCTCATCATCAGACCATACTTCTTAATCAACTCCAACCATCTTCATTTCCTAAGATTCAACTCTTTTTGAAACACTAGATACTTTAACCCTTCTGATCCATGAACCCTACACTTCTCAACACGAAAACCCAAAATACGCCCACTCACCAACCGAAAATCCTCATCACGAGACTCTAACATCGTCTCCAACTGTTACTTCACTTACATCAACTATCTCAATAAGGTTTACTTACACTCAGCCAACATACCACCCTCTCACGAGAACCCAGCCAAAACAACATGGCTTTTGAGCTTACATACCCACGCATAAAGCTCATTCTCCATGCACTTGCATTCTACTAAATACATACGCTACAATCTTCCCAACCTGCTTAACCACTCTTCCTACAACACCCCACGGCTACTTCAAAATGCTTTTAACTACACACCAAATGACCTCGGCTGCATTCTAACCTAAACGAACTCATCTTCACCACCTAGCCGCCAAGGCCCTTAAAACATCTAGAAACTTTTCTTCCGACCAGCCAAGCTAGACCACACTCACTCCTAACGGTAAACTTATTCATTTCCTAAACTCACACCCACTCTTCAACTAGCACCAAAACAAAACTTTAAACCCACAAACTACCCTAATCATAACTCATCACTATCAAGTCTAATTAGCTATTAGTAAGTGTGAACATTCATATGCATGATTGCTTACATGCCCTTACGAATGCCTATGCACATGTATGCATACTTCTAATGTCATGCCAAATGTATGCATGTACCAATATATGTAATATATGTATACAAATGATTTTAATTGTGCATGTATGTCTATTCACACTAACTAATAACGTCCTCGAACCAAACCAGAAACAACCTCTTATCCTAATCTCAACTTTTCCTGCTTCACCATTCTTACAACTCATTACAGTAAACTACTCTAACTATTATACTTTCGTCACCAATGTTGTTCTCAAAACAACACCGATTACTAACAAAAACTTCACTAACAATAGGGCCTTAACCGCCACACAAAAAGATGAAAAACCAAAACTAAGCAAAGAACCATGAATGCACTCGCGATCACAAGGAGCTTCAACAAACAGCCCACCTTGACAACCCCGAGCTAACACTGGACAATCTCGCCTCAAATGTCCAGCAGACCCATAATTCCAACAAAACTCAACCATCGCACGCCTCACGCCTCTCTGCCCTTCTTGTCACCTCCGAACCCTATCTCGGCCGCGCTCACAACCTCTCTGAGGTGCAGCCACAGCGGGTGCACGACCCTGGCCTCCACCAGCCAATCAGAGGACACTCACGCCTTATATGATCTACTGAACCACAATTCCAACAAGAATTCCCCGTCACTACAACAGGAGCATGTACTTTTCCAGTCGCACAAGGACAGTCCCTCCTTAAGTGCTTTCGAGAACCACACGTCCAACACGTGTGCTGCTTCGCCCTCATTCTGTTTCCCTGAACTAATGCACCATGTCCAAGGTTACCTCGCCTAGCAGCATGCTGATACCTCCTATCTCGGCCTTTCTTGGCATGTCCACTTCCAAAACCAAATTCAGCAGCTCTCTTACCAGAGCTAGAACCACCACCATGAGATGTCAGACCCAAGTTTTGCTCATCAACATAAACTAAAGTCATACTCTCGTACTTCTGGTTATGCAGAGACTTATCTTCAAGATATCTCCTCATAAAGGCGGCTAAAAAAAGAACTCCCAATCCACATCATGGATGTTCGATGCAACCGACACAAATGTCCACCAAACACAAGCATCTTCCAGCATTAACGAGACAACACTTCCAAACTTACAGGTGTTGTCACACCCTTTCTGATCCAGGATTGGAATATTACTAGCTAACCAAGCCTCGAATGCCTCAGGCATCGACCCATGATACTCAACAGCTCCCAAATCATGTAGACGTTGTTTTGACAAACTAACTTGTCCAACAGCCGGAACATGCACAGGCTTTTCATTCACCATGGCCTGAGATGCTCCAGGCATCTTCTGAATCACGGATGATAAAACATTCATCACAGGGCCAGCAATCTCATGATGCCCTATCACCTCAACTCCAGATAAGAACGCTCAAACATGCACATTCTCAATAGACGGAACATTGTTCCCTTGATTACCCTACTCACCCGCGGGTACGACCGTATTCGATCTCAACTCTCTTATCAGACTTATTGTGCTATTTTTAACAAGACATAATAACAAAAACAATTCAAACCATGATTTAGGCCAGCCTCAAGCAAGGATCCAAGTTTACAAATCCAATTTAAAACATTTATCTAGTGTAATAAGGCAATGGGCACCCCAATTTCCCTCAAGAATAACATTACATACGATAGCATATCATTATCATCATGCTTTACATCATCCTCAATCAACACACATCTTCAACACATCATCATTGTACAATCATATTTTACTCACATATGATTCATAACATCCAAGCATGGCATAAACACCAATATTCAACAAAAAATATACTTTCTTCAAACAACATGGCATTCAACATTGAATCAAACATCAAAACATACCAATTTCACTTACCATCATCCCCAATTCTTTCGTAACCTAGCTTTGATACCAACAAATGTAACCCCCTTAGCCCGGCCTAGACGCCCGACTCAAACTAAGAAGATTACACGGGAAAAACCGAAGTCGACAAGTTAAAGTCAACCTCGATTAATGACCCTTTTTTCTTTTTATCTTCTCTAGATGCACATTATTACCCTATATGTTCAGCAAAGCGATTAGGCGAAAGCGGCATAGCGATCGGAGTTCAATTAGGGGTTCAATTGCATACATTTAACTTTTAGACACTAAACTGTAATTTCCATAAAATACAATGACTCTACATGTTTTTAAAGTTACCAATCTTCAATTAGTCATGTGACATGCCTACATGCCAAATTTCAGCTCAAACGGATCATCCAAACTCATTCAATTGCATACACAACATTCAGGGACCAAAATGCAACATTTCCAAACTTAAAAAGATTCTTTTAACTGAATTTCAACTACCCGTATCGGTACGCCTTAGCCCGTATCGATACGCAAAATGGCAGTAGCCAAAGTTGAGAAAGGGTATCGATACACTTCCCTCGTGTATCGATACGCCCTACAAAAATTGCACAGGTATATCAATACACCTAATGCCCGTATGAATACACTTATACCATTTTAGCTTACGAGTATTGATACGCTTCCCAAGTGTATTGATACACCCTTCAAAGTTTGCACAGGTGTATCAATACACCTGATACCCGTATCAATACACCTGCACCATTTTAGCTTAAGGGTATCAATACACTTGCCCAAGTATCGATACCCATACCAGAAATGCTCAAGAAAAAGCCCCGAAAACACTTTTAACATGATCTAATCATGTCTTAATCATTTATAGATACAATAATCATCATAACAACACTTATGTATCAATAAAAATCCACCATATAAACAACAAGCATGGCAATTCATGGAGAGTCACTAACTATTCAAGCATGCTTTTAAAACGTAAACCATAGTATATCCAAAATGCAAAATGAGGACCCCAAAGACCACATGATGGCCATTTACAAGTCCCAAACCATAAACCAAACTTGTTGAAGGTGTCGCATAACACCAAGCAACACATGAGTGGAAATCCCTCCCATTGCCTCTTATTACACTAAAGTAAAACCATATACATTGTTTAGCCAAAAACTCTTGAATCCCCTAGCTCTTGGGCTGCCTCGATTGCTCAATTTTCTGCATTGATGAAACAAATGAGCATAAGCATAAAGCTTAGTGAGGTCCGCTATAAAACCAAACATTCATCAATGCATTTTAAAACCAAAACATCATCCTTTGTAAACATATGCCTTCCTTTAAAACATGCACTTAAAAACAACACTTCCTCTTTCAAATCCACATGCTCATAACATCATTAATTACAACAGAAAAAACAATGCTCATGCTTAAACCCACTAGCGAGAGTCGGGACACAAAACAAGGCTTACACATGGGAGCTACCTCAACCATTGTAATTACCTTAACCAAGCTCACACACGAAAGCATTCCTCCACCGTAGTGACGCTTAACTAAGTCTACCCACGAGAGCCATCCTCAATCATGGTGACGTTAATTCCTCAATCGCTAGGGTACTTGGATGGAGATTACGGCACAATTACAACCCCTCGACATCCAAGTTGACTTTATTCACAATGCACCCAATCCTATAGCCGGCTAACTATATCCGATTAAAATAACCAAGACCATTTACCATCACTTGCTAATATAATCATCAATCATCATTAATTCATTGTTTTACAAGCATAAACCACAATGCCACTTTCACAAGCATTAACATACCTAAAACAATTGCATAAATCATATAGACTCAAGGATCACATACCATGTGCATCCTTAACAAAATGGCATTTAAAACCAACAACATCATTGCTCAAAACATGCTTTAAAACATTAATCAAAACACATTTAAATCAAGTGCATTTTAAACCAAAACATAGCACAATCCGAGAGAGACTTTCGATTTACCTACTCTTGAGCTTAGCTAAGTGTTTCAAACTTACACTAAGCCCCCAAAACCACGTTCAAAACGTTTCAAAGCTAGAAAACTCTTTTCCACTCACCGATACACGAAACCTTGCTCGCCGACGCGAAGATCACCCTTCCGAAGCCTCCAACAATGCTTTGTTTGCTTCCGGATCAAGATCCCATGTTTTCACATCATCAAAACAGAGATCCAAATGCATTAAAATGTATTTCAACACCAGCAACCAATCACAAACTCGTTGCTCACCCAAACGACACCAATTTACCCATTCGAAACAACCGAAAACTCAATCGATTGCTTCCTAAACCAAGTCCAGCCAACACACATCACTTCCAATAAATTATAAACATCAAAACACATCTAAAATCAATCTAAATCCTTCCTTATACCTCCATCAAGCATTACTCCAACATTTCACCTCAAAAACCCAACTAGAACTACCAAGAAACTCAAGGATCTCGAGGATTTCAGGATTTATATCAACAAAACTTCTTTTCAACATATTAACCATCTCAAAACTCAATTAAAATCAACCCAAAATAGAGCTTAACAAAACAAGTCCGAAAATCAAGAGTTTCATCATACTTTTGCAAGATTTCAATCTCAAATCAAAATTATATTGAAAACTCAACCAAAAACATTAATTAGAAGCCAAAGATCTTGGGAATTTCAATAAAGAACGTAGATTGAAGGTTGAGAACGGGATTTACCTCCAATCCTTGCTTTCCTCAATGAATGACAAGTTTTCTTTAGCAAAACTCTTGAAAAACTTGAAAGAACTCTCGTAGTTTGTTTAGAAAATGATGAGAGAGTGTTTAGTAGAAAAGGACTCTAGAGAAAATGAATTAAAATGGTTTTTGGCTGAAATGAGAAGAGAAAAAGTAGTTACGTGAAGTGAAATCTTTTTTTCTAATTTATTAATTTATTTAAATAAAAATCCTTTTATTAAATCACTTTAAAATCCCTTTTAAAACACATGTCATAGGAAAGGATAAATTGCCATAAATCTCCCTAAAGATTCTAAGATTTTGGCTCCTCCTTTAAAATCATATTTTTGCACAGTTTTGAAACTTTACATTTTGGTCACTACCCAAAATGTACCTCTTCCGAAACGCTTTTTGTAAAATTGATTTGACCAACCTCTTAAACATAGGTTTATAGGATTTTAGAAATTTTTAACATATTTTTATCCTATTCCGGTCCTTGATTTCCTTAAATCACCAAACTCGATTCGAATCGTTCCCGACCGGTCTGATCCGATGTCTAAAACATATAGGCCCAAAACCAGGGCGTTACAACTATATTGAAAACTCAACCAAAAACATTAATTAGAAGCCAAAGATCTTGGGAATTTCAATAAAGAACGTAGGTTGAAGGTTGAGAACGAGATTTACCTCCAATCCTTCCTTTCCTCAATGAATGACAAGTTTCTTTAGCAAAAATCTTGAAGAACTTGAAAGAACTCTCGTAGTTTGTTTAGAAAATGATGAGAGAGTGTTTGGTAGAAAAGGATTCTGGAGAAAATGAATTAAAATGGTGTTTGGCTGAAATGAGAAGAGAAAAAATAGTTACGTCAAGTGAAATCTCATTTTTCTAATTTATTAATTTTATTTTAATAAAAATCCTTTTATTAAATCGCTTTAAAATCCCTTTTAAAACACATGTCATATTAAGGAAAGGCTAAATTGCCATAAAGCTCCCTAAAGATTCTAAGATTTTGGCTCCTCCTTTAAAATCATATTTTTCCATAATTTTGAAACTTTACATTTTGGTCACTACCCAAAATGTACCTCTTCCGAAACTCTTTTTTTTAAAATTGATTTGACCAAACTCTTAAATATAATTTTAGAGGATTTTAACAATTTTTATCATATTTTTATTCTATCCCGATCCTTGATTTCCTAAAATCACCAAACTCGATTCGAACTATTTCCGACCGGTCCGATCCGATGTCTAAAACATCTAGGCCCAAAACCAGGGCGTTACAGATATGATGATATACATGATCCCATGAGATTGATTTGTTATTTTGAAGAGATCGAACTTATTGTGAAAATGCTATGCATTGATTATGTTTTTGAAATGGGATGAGAATGATTTATAATGATTTATTGCAAACAGTAGGTAATGATGTTTAAAATGAGTATATTGGCATGATATGAGATTAGTGTTACCAAATTTAATTGGTCGACCAATAGGATGAGAAGTGCACTATAATATACAAAATCCGTACATACTCTTTGGTTTGGGCAATAGGGGTAGTGCCATCTCGTTCCAAAGTGAGAGTGTGGTGATGAGAGATTCCACCACGGTTGGTCTTGATGATGAGAGATTCCATCAAGCGTTGTAGCGATGACAGATGCCGCCATGAGAGTCCGGTGATGTGAGATTCCATTGGGGTAGGACTTGACAATTACGTCAAGCTATCTGCATATCTGAGTAATGTTGCTAAAATCCCAATATATGAGATTCACATGTACCTTGTTTGTAAATGATTTAAATGAAATGAGATTGCATATGAGATTACGTTTTGAGATATGCTTTATAAGATTTAAGCATGTAACTCTTTGCCTTGAGACTTTGCATTTTGATGAATGCATGAGATAGATGGTAGGTGTGGTTTAAATGATGTGGTTTTACTTTGAAAATGATTTCAGACATGAGATAAAAAGAGCATGATGAGGTAGAAATTTCTAAATGAGAAATGGTTTTAAAATGAATTGTTGTGGTTGGTTTGATTTGAGCATCCGTCAGTAAGCATTTGTGCTTACGCTCTCTTTTTCCAACAATGCAGAGAATTAGCATATTTGGGCAGCAAAGAGGCAAGAAGGATTCCGAGGAGTGGGATTAAGCAAAATGGTTTTAAAACTCCCTGTTTTGTGGCACGTATGTTTTGCCTCTAATGACTTGTAAATGGCCTTTACTTATTGATTTATGCCTTGCTTTGTGTTTTGACTCTTAAGTGGCTATTTTGCATAGGCTGCATTCTTATAGACTCATTTGATGTATATGGACATACTATGATGTTGTTTCTATCATGTGCGATTGTGGTTCGAAGTTTTAAATATGTTGTATGCATGTTGGATGCATGTTAGAATGGTTTTGTATAGATTAAAGTGTGAAAAACCAGCAAAAAGTGTCATTACAAGCCCAAGTGTTTTGGTAAACTTGAGCATGTACCGAAACAGTGAGCCTGAAATGGCTTATGGGTTTTGAAACGGGGAGGTATATTCCGATACGAATTGCTACTGGAAATCACTATTCTAAAACACCTCAGAGGGTGCTTCGATACGATCCTGAGCTTCGAGACGTTCGAACCCATTTCGATACGGTTGTTTCGATACAAGGCAACCTGTACCAAAACGGCAAGCTGTTAAGTTAGTTATCGGAATCTTTTGAAGTTCTGTTTCTTTACGTTTTAGTCCCTAAATGTTGTGGATGCAATTAAATGATCGTGGATGAGTATTTTGAGCTCAGATTTGATAGAGGTGCATGTAATGTGACTAATTAAAGGTTGGTAAATTAAGAACTTAATAAGTCGTTGTATTTTGTTAAAATTAAAAATTGGTCCCTAAAATGTGTTCGTATGCAATTGAGTCCCAAATCGTTGTTCGATCAAATTGTAAATTGTTCCCCTACGATGTTAATCACTTAGGATCATAATGAGCATCTTGACAAGATAAAATGAAAAAAGAGGGTCCTTTATTGAGGTAAACTGCCTGGTTTACTTTAATATTCCCCGTGTGATCCGTTCGGTTCGGTCTTTCACCCAGACCGGGTTGAGAAGGGTTACATTTGGTGGTATCAGAGCCAGGTTACGAAATAATTGGGAGGTAAGATCAATGTGATATTGTTGCTTGGTTGATTTAATGATGAATGATATGTACGGTGTTTGAGTATGTCATGTTTTGTTCATTGTTTGATCTATGTGAGATGCACAGTGTTTGATAACATGAATTATGATTTGTATATGATGTTGGGGAAGAGGTTAAGGGTACCCATTGCCATATTATTACTAATGAATAGAGAATTTTGGTTTTGAAAAGTAAAACTTGAGCACCTTGGATTCTTGCTTTGGTTGGCCTGATTGTTTTTATTGTTGCATTCTTTTTAGCTATATCGTTTTGGTAATGGGACCGAGACGAGAGATTAGAGGCAATGTGTGTAATATGGCTGAGAATGAGATTAATGACAATGTTAAGAATTTGTCGCCCTTCCTCCTCCTGGTGGTGATGGAGCTAGAGCGGAAGCTGGTGCTGGAGGTGTTGGACCTCAAGCAGCGCAAGGGCAAGCTGTTGTTGATATGACACTATTGATTCATGCTATATTTAGGGCTTTTCGGGAAGGGATAGCGGGTATCCATGTGGCCACACCTGAGCCTGGTGCTAATGCTAGTTTACCTTTGGAGCGTTTGCGCATTTTGGGTGGAACTGAGTTCTGAGGTCTATCTTTTGAGGGTTCTGAGGCTTGGTTTGAAAGAACCTGAAGGATTCTTGGTTAAATGAGTTGCAATGATGTGCAAAAGTTGGGTTGTGTTGTCTCTTTGCTTCACGGAGATGCTTATACGTGGTGGGTGACCATCATTGCTGGTAAGGAACCTGTCGATGTTACTTGGGAGTTCTTTGGAAATGCTTTCAAGAGAAAGTATTAGGGTGTTCACTATCTTGATGAGAAGAAGCGAGAGTTTATATCTTTAGTATAAGGAAACATGACTGTTTTTTAATATGAGGTTCAGTTTGTTCGGTTGAGCCAATATGCTCCTAAGCTGGTTCCTGATGAACAAAAGAGATGTGATTGTTCTGGAAAGAGGACGACTGAGTTTGATGGTGGTAAGGATCATTACAAGAAGCATAAGGATCGGAGGTATCAACCTGATCCTAGACGGGGTGGTGGTAACCCTGGTCGTGGTTATCAAGGCCAGAATGCCTTCAGTCGTACTCTAGAGTGTAAGTGGTGCGGTAGGAGGCACTCGAGAGAGTGTTGGGGTAATCTGGGTACGTGTTGGAATTGTGGATTACGAGGACATATGAATCATGATTGCCCACAATCGGTTAGAGATGGACAAGCTCTGGTGTGAGCTGTTGAACCACAAAGAGGTCGTGGGCGCGGTCGTGGTAATTTTTAGCGTAGAAAAGATGGGTAGAGGAATGTTGCTCATGTTGTTGTTGTTCTGCCTGAGGGAGGTGGAATGGCGAGGGTGTATACACACCGAGAGGGGAGGAATGACACGGATGTGATCGCAAGTACCTTACTTTGCAATCGTTGTCATTACTTTCTTTGATTGATTATGGTTCAACTCATTCATACATTTTGTGGGAGTATGCACAAGTGCTTGGTTTGCATGTTGAGTTGTTAGATGTTGGTATGCGTCTAACATGTTCTTTTGGTGAAATGATTGTTACGAGGAAGTTGTATAGGAGGTGTCCTTTGTCTGTTAAAGCTCATGTGTTTGAGGTTGATCTTATGGAGTTCCCTTTCTATGGTTTTGATGTAATTATTGGTATGGATTGGTTATCTGAGCATAGGTTTGGTTATCTGATGATTATGAGGTGGTGGTTGTAGGTGAGAATATGAAATTCTTATCTATTGTGGTTTCGGCTCTTGAAGTGAGTCAGTTGATGTGTTCGGGATGTGAAGCTTTCTTGGCTTATGTGATGAATCCAAGTACAGGGAAGGTAAGCACAGGGGTGAAGGGCTACCTATGTGATGGACCTCATGTGATGAGGCCATGTCCCAAAAGAAGACTACTTGTTACCATCATCAAGGGAGTTGATGGGAGAAGAAGGCTTGACAAAGGTGTCGGTCAAGCCAAACCATCCAAGGGGTCGTATGAGCTCAAGAGGAGCAAGACTACTCGGCCTAACAAGACGGTGCCAAGTCCTACCAAGGTCAAGGGTGACCATGGGCAAGAAGGGGTGATCGTGACTGAGAAGGCTATTAGAGAGATCCCCAAGCATGTTTGTGGGAAGAACATGGCCTTGAAGACCACCAAGGGACGGAGGTTAAAGGGAAAGCCTTCTAATGATGCGGTCAAGTCGAGGGTAAAGGTGAAGCAAGCTAGGAGTCAAAGGAGGCACTCCAACAACACCCCAGTGAGGCGAAGACGTGACGAGGGCATCGCGAGCAAAGGTGGGGGAGAATGTCACGCCGCACCAAAGTGCCCCAAGGCCAACCGAGGCAAAATGAGGACCCTTGGGCGTTTTAAGGCGAAACATGCTCAAGGGAAGCATCTAGAATAGCCTAGAGAGAACTACAACCCTCTCTAAACGTTTCCAACACGTTCTAGGAGGTTCCAGGATGTTCCACACTCATCTAGGCTCAACCGGGAGGACTTAGAAGACTTTGGAAGGCTCGAGACAGCTCGAGACTAATCTGGACATCTCCGAGACGTTTTAGAAGTCTTTATATAGTAGTAGACTTAAGTAGAACTATGGGGGGTTCTCTAGAATACTCTCTACCCTTGTATATGCTTGTAGATATTTTTGGAGGCGAAATATTAGCCGTAGGATCAAGTCAATCTCCACTGTCCATTGAGGAGGTGGGAGCCTATAAATAGGCAAGTCCTTAGTCATTTGTATCCATCCTATAAATCCTATAAAAGTTTAGCTCTCTTGTAAAGTCTTCTCAAGTTCAATACAAGGTTCCTTTCCTTGTAAGTGTTCTTGCCTTCTCCATACTTGTGTGTGTTAGCCATCGCATTGCGTGGGAAAGGCTTGTTAGTATTGTGCCAAGAGTGCTAACGCTGCACGGATCATCGAGAGAAAGATAAGTCCATGACATTACGCTCTCTTTTTCCAATAATGCAGAGAATTAGCATATTTGGGCAGCAAAGAGGAAAGAAGGATTCCAAGGAGTGGGATTAATCTCAAGTATGATTTTACATTTACCTATTAGTAATAAGAGTTGGCAATGGGAGGATGTCTTTATGTTATAGGAGATGTGTTTCGAAACTCCCTGTTTTGTGGCAAGTTTTTTTGCCTTTAATGACTTGTAAATGGCCTTTACTTGTTGGTTTATGCCTTGGTTTGTGTTTTGACTCTTAAGTGGCTATTTTGCATATGTTGCATGCCTATAGACTCCTTTGATGTATATGGACATGCTATGATGTTGTTTCTGTCACATATGATTGTGGTTTGATGATTTAAATATGTTGTATGCATGTTGAAATCGTGTTGGAATGATTTTGTATGGATTAAAGTGTGAAAAAATAGCAAAAAGTGTCATTACAGGCCCAGGTGTTTCGGTACACTCGAGCCTGTACCGAAACAGTGAGCCTAAAATGGCTTATGGGTTTCGAAACGGGGAGGTCTGTTCCGGTACAAATTGCCACTGGAAACCTCTGTTTCGAAACACCTCAAATGGTGTTTCAATACGGCTGTTTCGATAAAGGGCAACTTGTACCGAAATGGCAAGCTGTTTAGTTAGTTATTGTAATCTTCTGAAGTTCTATTTCTTTACGTTTTAGTCCCTGAATGTTGTTGATGCAACTAAATGATCATGGATGAGTATTTTTGAGCTGAGATTTGACAGAGATGCATGTAATGTGACTAGTTAAAAGTTGGTAAATTAAAAAGTGAATAAGTCCCTATATTTTGTTAAATTTACAAATCGGTCCCTAAAGTGTGTTTGTATGCAATTGAGTCCCAAATCATTGTTTCATCGAATTATAAATAGTTCCGATGTGATGTTAATCACTTAGGATCATAATGAGCATCTAGACAAGATAAAATGAAAAAATAGGGTCGTTTATTGAGGTAAACTTCTTGGTTTACTTCAATATTCCCCGTGTGATCAGTTTTGTTCAGTCTTTCACCCAGACCGGGTCGAGGGGTTACAATGATGCTCAGCTTTGACCAGTTGGAATGTAAGACATCTTGATACGAATTCTGTAATAGCCTTCTTCATGCTAGGCCACCAATATAATTCACGTAGGTCTTTACACATTTTCACTAACCCCGAGTGAACTAAAAAAGAGCTACAATAGGCTTCCTTGAGGATGTCTTCATGGAGGGACTCATCATTTGGTATACATATTCTATCATGGAAGCACAAGAGTCCTACAGGATTAGTCCTAAAGTCAGCGTCAGGATTATTTTGAAGTCTAGAAACAATGGCTTGTAATTCAGTATCTTGGTCTTGTAAGGACTTGATTCTTAACATGATGGTAGACTCAACTTGAAGTTCAGCTACTAAAGGTTGATATTTCTGCAACTTGAAATGAGCGTTGATAGCTCGAGGAGCAGGCGAAGGTTTGAGACTGGGTGCATCGGCTACAACGTTAGCCTTTCTTGGGTGATAATCAATAACAAGGTTGTAGTCCTTTAAAAGTTCCATCCATCTCCTTTGTCGAGGATTAAACTCTTTCTATGTCAACAGATACTTAAGGCTCTTATGATCAGTGTATAGGTAACATTTTTCTCCGTAGAGACAATGCCTCTGGATCTTTAATGCAAAGGCAAATGCGGGCAATTCAAGATCATGAGTAGAGCAGTTCATTTCATGTGGCTTAAGTTGTCTCGATGCATAAGAAATAACCTTGCCTTCTTGCATCAAAATGCACCCTAACACCTAGCACGAAGCATCACTATACACAGTGTAGACCTTTCCAGATTCAGGTTGGGTCAGGATTGGTGCATGGGTCAACACTTGCTTGAGTTGGTCAAAACTTCTTTGTTGCTTCTCGGTCTAATCAAAAAGAACATCTTTCCATAGAAGTTTAGTTAACGGTGCTGCTATTATAGAAAACCCTTTAACGAATCTCCTATAATAACCAACAAGACCGGGAAAACTACGAACTTCACCCACATTCTTCGGTGGTCTCTACTCAACTATAGCTTGAATCTTTTTCAGATCTACTCGAATACCTTCAACATAAATTACATGTCCCAAAAATGAGAGTTGGGTGAGCCAAAACTCACACTTAATAAACTTGGCATACAATTGCATTTCTTGAATGGTCTGAAGCACAATACGAAGATGGTCACCATGCTTAGTTTAATTCTTCGAATAAATCAATATATCATCTACGAAAACCACTGCAAACTTATCAAGATAGGGTCTAAAAACCCGGTTCATGAGATCCATAAAGGTGGTTGGTGCTTTGGTCAACCCGAAGGGCATAACCAAGAATTCGTAGTGGCCATATCTTGTACAAAAAATTGTCTTGGGAACATCATGTTCTTTAACTTTCATTTGTTAGTATCCAGACCTTAGATCAATCTTAGAAAATTCGGTTTCATATTTAAGTTGATCAAATAAGTCATATATTCTCGATAAAGGATATTTATTCTTGATGGTAAGCTTGTTCTATTGTCGATAATCAATACAAAGACGCATTGATCCGTCTTTCTTTTTAACAAAAAGGACTGGATCTCCCCAGGGTGAGGAATTCAGTCGAATGAAACCCTTGTCTAACAAATCTTGAAGTTGCACTTTAAGCTTAGTGAGTTCCACCAGTGCCATCTGATAGGGTGCAATGGAAACCGGAGTGGTTTCAGGTTGCACTTCAATTCCAAATTCAACTTCATGGGTGGGTGGTAAGCCCGGAAGTTCATCAGGAAACACATCGGGGAATTCTTGCACGATATCTACATCTTGCAATTGTGATTCTTCCTTTTTTTACGGTAGCATACAACAATGATCTTCTACCCTTAGAATCCATAAGAGTCACACTCTCCTTTCAAAGACCCCTAAGGTACAATTTCCTTTTGGAACAATCCACCCAAGCTTGATGCTCTCCGAGCCAATCAATCCCCAAAATAACATCAAACTCATATATAGGGAGGGCCATGAGGTTAGCTGGAAAAGGTATCTCTTGTATCACAATGGGACAATTCTTGCATACTAGTTCAATTACAACACTATCCCCTAAAGGATTAGTCATGGTGAGTTTAGAGGCTATAAGCTCGGACGCCAACCTAAATCTCCTTACCAGTACAGTACTTATAAAGGAGTGCGTGGATCCATGCATAAACATAATGAGTATACAATTCAACGGTGCCTGCAATAATATCTAGGTCATCATCCTTTACCCTGCTCCTCACATGGTAAACTTGAGCTGAAGCTTTTGACTCTTGTCGGTTAGAAGTTCTTGCAGAGCCACCAGATATCCCGAAAGCTCCCAATACATCTTGTTTCTGACCCTTACCCTTGAAAGATTGAGCAGAGGATGTAGGAACCACCGGTACAAAAGACTTAGAATATAACCCCCTCGACCTAGCCTAGCCGATAGACCGAACCGAACGGGTCACACGGGGAATATTGAAGTAAACCGGGAAGGTTTACCTTACTAAACGAACCTATTTTTTTTCTGTTTATCTTGTCTAGATGCAAGTTAGGTTCCTATGTGTTCAACAAGCAACGGATTAAACAACTACTCGAACGCTCATCGATTATTACCAATTTCAGTTTAGGGACCATTTTGTAAACTTAACAAATTACAAGGGTTTTTCCCAATTTTGGTTTACCAACCTTTAATTAAACTCATTTCATGCATCTCTGTAAAAACGCGGCTCAAATTAACCATTAAAACTCATTTAATTGCATCCATAAGATTAGGGACTAAAACGTAAAGATTCATAACATTCAAAGATGTCATCCAACCAATTTTAATTAGCAGCGTATCGGTACCCTTAGGAAGGCTATCGATACGCCCCCGACGATCAACCTCCCAAGCCCAGCATTACAAGGACCGTATCGGTACGCTAGGACACCGTATCGATACACCTTCGACCAGTGGCTAAAATGGGTATTGATACGTCCCGTGTATCGGTACGCCTCTTTATTTCATGAAGGTTGTATCGATACACTCCAGAGTGTACTGATACCATGCAGCCTGCAATTGCCCAAAATATTGGTTTAAAGCTCCTAAAACCATTCTAACACATTCTAACATGTATTTAAACATGCTTGCAACTCAAATACACTTCAACTATCAAGATCACATGGCAACAACAACATCAAAGCATCTCTATCATCAACAATGAATTTAGATGCATGCTTCTTATGAAATCAAACACCAAAAGTCAAATTTCAAATCCAAGCATAAACCAACAATTAAAGGCCATTTACAACCCAAAATAAGCATACCAAACTTGTATCAAACCAGAGAATACCTAAATAACTAACATTCATAGCATTGGACACCCATATTGCCTTTATTACACTAGTACAAAACCAAGACATACATTCAATGAAGTCTCTTGGAAATCCTTAGAAAGTTGCTGCCTCCAATCACTTAATTATCTGCATTGATGAGCAAAGAGAGCATAAGCATACAAGCTTAGTAAGGAATGCTCAAAACCAAAAACACCATCAATGCTCAAAACCATTTCACTCCTTTGAAAACCATCATGCCCTCTTTGAAAAAATCCATGCACTTCATCATTAAAATCAGCATGTTAAACATCATGCAACAAGTATCACATACTTCACAACAATTAAACCATTGCTAAACAAAAATCAAGTCTTCCAAGCATATTCACCAATATGCAAAGCTTACGGTAAAACATGCACTTTCCATATCATCATCAACATTTCCATAACATTTCAATCCATTATATTGACTTACAAGTGATTAACAACATTCTCATTCTCAAAAATCGGATACACGGATTACTAAGTGTTGTCCCAAGCACTTCATACACTCTACTGGCATCTCAAGGCTCACACAAGGGAGCAACCCTCCACCATTGTGACACCCGTGGTGGAGTTTTCGGTACGATCACAACCCCTCAACACCGCTGATCGGTATATGTATAGCCCACTAACGAGAGACGGGACACATACAAGGTTCACACACGAGAGCTAACCTCCATTGTTGCAACCTTAAACATTCCTCAATCATTAGGGTACTTGGATGGAGTTTTCGGTACAATCACAACCCCTCAACATCCAAGGTGACTTGTTTATAGTGCACTCAATCCTATAGCTGGCTAACTATATCCGATTTCATTTACAAAACACTTTTTATAACATTACTTGCCAATATAATCCACATTTCATGCATACCTCACTGTTTTTCCAAAGCATCCATAATAAGCCACATTTCAAGCATTAAATCATGCTTCAAAAATCATGCATCAACACATTCATACAAGGATCACTTACCTAGTGCATCCTTAATCCATATGGCATCATCAACCACATTTTATAAACTCAAAACATGCTTTAAAACAGTAGGTGAACGCAATAAAAACAAGTGAATCCAAAGGCTCATAATAGCACAATCCAAGGGAGAAAATCACTTCACTTACTTCCGAACTTAGTAAAGCATTTCAAGCTTACACTAACTTGCCAAAACCTCTTTTATGAAGTTTCAAAGCTAGAAATCTCATTTCTACTCACCGACTTGTGAAACCTCACTTGCTGACGCAACAATCAACCGTCTGAAGCCTCTAAAACCACTTCGATCGATTTCGGGACACTATCCCTTGTTTTCAACACATTAAAAATAGAGATTCAATACACCATAATGCATCCAAACACCATCACTTAATTAGAAACCCGTTGCCCTGCTCTAAAGCATCAAAATACCCATCCAAAACAACCGAAATCACAATCGATTGATCTCTAAACTCTACCCAACCATCAACCAACACATCCAATACATTTTAACCATAAATCAAAATCCAAAAACAACCTAAAACCATCCGTATACCTCCAGCAACTCATATCTCACATAACACCTCAAAAACCCAACCAAAAACACCTTTAAAAACAAAGATCTCAAGGATTTCGGGATTAATATGATTAAGACTCTACTTCAACATCAATAACCTTCCAAAACTTGATTAGAAACCATCTCAAACAAATCAAATCAAAACAACTCTGAAAATCACATTAAATCATCTTTTCTATCAAACTTTCACCATTTTATCAAAACCACAATGAAACTTTAATCAAAAACATAAATCAAGAGTCAAATATCTTTGGAATTTCATTAAAGAACCTTGATTAGAGAGTTAGCACAAAAATTACCTCCAATCCTTGCTTCTCTTCTAATTTGGCAAGTTTTGCTTTCAAGAATCTTGAAGAAATTTGAGAGAAATCACAAGGGAGAAGTTGAAAATCAAGAGAGAAAATGAAAGTGAAAGAAATCCAGAAAAAGAGAGAAAATAGAGAGTGTTTGGCTAAAGTGAAATGAGGAAATTGAAAATAATTGTCAAATTTTACTTAACTAACTTAACCACTTTTCTTTAATTTAATAAAAGCCTATTTTAATATTTAATAAATCATTTAAAACGCATGCCAAATTAGAGAAAAGGCTTAATTGCCATTAAGCTCCCTAAAGATTCTAAGAATTTGACTATTTTTGAAAAAACACTTTTTTTCTCAATTTTAAAACTTTACATTTTGGTTACTGCCCAAAATGTAAACTTCCCAAAATTCGTTTTGCAAAATTGATTTAACCAACCTCCTAAATATAATTTTGGAGGATTTTAGAAATTTTTACCACATTTTTATCCCATCCCGAACCTTGATTTCTCTGAACCACCTTTAACGTCTCGAACAACCGATTATCGGTTCCACTAGCCTGACCCGTCACATAAAACACCTAGGCCCAAAACCAGGGTGTTACATAGAAACATTCATCGGGCAATCCTTAATGTAGTGGCCTTGCTCCCCATAAAAGAAACATGTTCCCGATTGCTTGTGGCATTGTCCCGTAGGGTGTCTTCTCTAACAGAAATTACAAACATGGTATTGTGATTCCCGTCCAGATCCTCTGTTATTCTCAATGGAAGTGGTTCTTGTGACAGATTGGGACATGGCTTGTGGCTTGGCATGGTTGCTTATTCCCATGTTGTCGTTTACCCTTCTTATACGGTAGAGTGGGTCGAGAGTCATCCTAGGGCCTTTTCTCGAATCGGTTTAGCCCACCAAACCTATGTGACCTTTAAGCAGCTTCAATAAAGATTACCCGATTCACAAGCTCCTGGAAATCCTTAATCCCCAGAGCGGTAAACAAAGGTCGAAGTTCATCACTCAGGCCTACGATAAACATTCTAAATTTCTCTTCTTCTTTCTTAATATACCCTGCCCCTTGTAGTATTTGCAGAAGTCGTGGATATACTGCTCCACCGGCCTTCCACCTTGCCTCAAGTGTAGGAAAATGTCTCCCATTTCTGCTAAATAATGTTCACTGATGTATTTCTTTTTGAACTCACGCAAGAAGAACTCCCGGGTTACTACTTCCTCGAGAGTGGTAAGTGTTGTGGTTTCCCACCAACTCAAGGCCTCTTCTATCAACAAGGCTAAGGCACACTCAAGTTTATGCTCGTTTGAGCATTGTAATTGCTTGGTCAGAATTCTCATTGTATTGTCTAACTAGTGTTCTGGTACTTCAGGATCCTCATCGGCCTTACCCGAGAAGGTGGTGGCTCGGCGTTGAGCTAACTTATCGATAGGGGCTCGATTCACATAAGTGGAGGCTATAGAGGATTGTGCGGACTACTCAGATTTGAGGGTAGCTATAAATTGTTTGAACATCTCAGTCATGTTCTTATAACATTCGAATTGAGCAGTTTGCAACACAAGTTCAAGATTCAACGGTTCTTGCAGAGGTACTTGTGGATTATGAGGGTTCTCCCCCGTTTTATCCTCGTCATTAGTCGATGAGCTGTCAGTATGCTCAACTTCTTCGTGAGCTTTGTCGGAGTCAGACATCTTATACTATAAAAGGAAGAAGGATCAAATTAGTCTCAATTCAGAATTTAACAAAATAAACTCCTAGGTGGCATATGTAATGCAATAACTATACAATAGGCTTTGGTTAGTCCTAGAATAGACTAAACTCTAACTTTGATACTACAAATGTAACACCTCCTTCCCGGCCTGGAAGGGAACCAGGTCGGAGTATGATACTGATTAACAATACAGTGAATTGAAGCAACTTTTAATCAGCAACCAAGAACACATTACGTTACTATGCAGTAAGGACATGTCGGTAACTCTATGCGAAGCTATGATTACTAATTTAGGGCCTATTTTAAACGTTTACAATGTTTAGGGGACTAATCTGTAATTTCAATATTTTAAAGGCCTTTTTCTAGAATTATCCTTACTACCAAGAAATTAAACCTGAGATGAAGAGGCATGTAAAATTTCATGTTAGTTCTAGTTCAACTACTCATTCAATTAAGCCAATTAACAATCATTGGCAGATATGCAATATCTTAGAAGTTAATATCCAGAAAACCAGTTGCTAACCAAGAAAATAGGTTGGTTTCCGAGATAACATGTTTGTAATCAAGAAAATAGGTTGGTAACCAAGAGAACATGTTGGTAATCCAGAAATTTGGTTGGTAATCCAGAAAACAGGTTGGTAACCCAGAAAACATGTTGGTAACCAAGAAAACAGGTTTTATCTGGTTTTTATCCAACTTGACCTGTCATATATTATCCGAATTAAATGAAACTTTACCAACTAGTTTATAACAATATAATCTAATAGCATGTCAATTTTCATAAGCATACAAATCCATTTACCATGTTTTTTTCCTGATTTAGGCTAAATATGCATTTTAGTCACTTTTAATAACTTCAACCATACCATAACTTGGAACATGACCATTTCAACACTTTGGGCATCATATACACACAAAATGGAGTTAAACTAACATGTCTATGTTGATGATCATATAAAGATTCGATAATCAACTTGGTAATGTAATGAGCTTACCCAAACTTACCGATAGCACCTATCATGAGGCTTCGATGCAAACATACCTTGGTCAATGTTGATGATGCAATAAATCCATATTAATGAATTTAGGAAAGGCACCTATCCAATCCCTTGACTCTGACTACACTCACCGGTACTTCCGAGGCTTTCCAGGCTTCCGGATGACAACCCCTTTGTTCTTGGGCTTGGTGGAATTGGAAGGATTTCGTGATTCTTCACCTTGATTTTCTTGAGCTACAATGAAAAAGGATTTACAAGGATTTCAATACCGATAATAGATTCATAGGAAACTCAATATCTATGAAAACAATAACAATTAAGCTATGGTATCCCTAAAGAATTTATAAGGTTCCTCGATTCTTAAACTTGGTATTAAACATGATCTTGGCCTCGGAATCAATAAACCAATTGAGGGGAAAAGCTTACCCAATCGATAGCTACAATCTATGTGTAGAACTAATGTTTTGATATAATAATTGAAAAATGTTTTGGATAAAGTTAAAAAGAATTCAAAACCATTTCTAAGTCCAAACAACTTGAAACTATGGTTATGGGATATTTCAAAAAGGTTTTATGTGTTTTCAAAGCCAAATTTAACAAAACCATCCAGGCGTTTCGAAACGCCTCTAGGTGTTTCGATACGGGACTTCACAATGGCAAAACGTTTTGATACAACCTTGTCTGTTTCGAAACTGGGCTTGATCTGGGTGAGAATTTTGCCTAGCATTTCAATACGGCCACTGCCATTTCGATACGCCTATGTGGCACGACCTCAACAGTCATAAACCCCCCAACGGCTATTTCCCAACCATCTTTTAAATTGTAGGGCGTTTCGATACGGGAACAAGCGTTTTGATATGACCGTTTCAATACGGCCAAGAGTGTTCCGAAACAGATACTGCATCAGACTGTAATGGCTCTTTCTATTTCAAGACTGTTTCGAAACAGGGTCGGGTGTTTTGAAACGGGGAGTTGCAGAACTGCATTTATGGTGGAAAATAAAGTCTCCAATGGCTCCAATTCAACCCCAATGACTAGTAACAGCTACAAACTCAATTAGGAGTATAAAAGGGATCTCCAAGCATCAAGTAATGGTTAATGCTTCAATTGTAATACAACATATGATCAAAATGTGTCTTAGTGCCTAATTGTCAATTCCTTGTATAGACAAACACTAGTGAGCCAAAATTGTTATATTTGTTCAAGTGTTTTAGGATTGGGTGAGAGCTTAATTGTGCAAACAAATACCTATTAGAGGGATTTGAGTTTGCTTATTTTTATCTCTTTGTTAAGAGGGTTTGATCAAAGCTTTGGGTAGAAAGCTTGATTGGTTTTGTAAGGGTTTCCTCCTAAGCCTAGAAAAGGGGACGAATCAATAGTGGATTGATTAGAAATCCTTAGTGGGAAGCTAAGGTAGTGGATGTAGACCTTGGTTAGAAGGTTGAACCACTATAAATCATCTTGTCTTTATTCTGTTTAGCTTCCGCACCTCTATCACCCAAAATTCCACTTCTCCACCACTTGGTGAGCAAGAATGGTTGAAGGAATCGGGCACCTAAAAACTCAACACTAAGATTAAGAAACTCAAAGCTTGGTTCACTCTCTAATGGAGGTGCTTGCTTGTTCAAAACTAAAGGAAAAAGATGAGAATGGTAAGGCTTGCTCAAGACGTTTTTCTGGCAAGTTTCTATCCACACACTTCTTTTCATATAATTTCCTTAGCATTCTTTCTCTAGAAAGAATTGAACTCCCTTCTCCCACGTAGGCAATGACAAGACTTTGGAGGGGCTAATCACCAGGTTAGTCCCTCATCAATACATCCTTACTCTTTTACCCCAGGAGTTTTAATTTCTATAATTAAGTCGCTAAAATAATTTTAAAGCTTACAATGAGATTTTTAAACAATATCAATGCTTAATTGGGATCCAACAATTGACCACTTGGTCAAAGGTCAATTATATAAAAATTTTACTTTTCGGCGCAAGTTTTTCGGTTGCTGAAATTAAATTCTGACTAAGCCTGTTTTGGGGGTGTTACACAAAGTGTTCGCAAATTGAAACACTCTAAACACTATTTACAAGAGAAAATAAAATAAATGACCATTGAAAAAATTCTACACACACGCGTGCGCGTTAGGATCCACATACAATATTTAAAACTCAATTACTTCTGCACATTTTTTTAATCGTTGGATGAGGGTAATATTTCCTTATCTTTTTTTCCTATGATGATCTTCACATTTTTTACTGTTAATCTCTCTCTCTGTGTGTGTGTGTGTGTGTGCATGCGTGTGTGTGTGCGTTCATTAATCTTGTAACACCCCCAACCCGGGCCGGGAGCCGGGAGCGTTACCGGAGATCGGAAGACAAGAATCAGAATATCGGAAATGAGAAAAACCATTCTTAATTAATAACTTACACATTTTAATGTGCACGCGGAAAATGGGCTAACAAAAACTTTTCTTAACTTCTTATGCTTATACACAAACTTAGACACAATTTATTTTATTCTTGTTACCAAATTTCAGGACAATTTAAAACTTTATTATCATTATCAAATTACCATTACAATGAGGTCAAACATGTCGAATGCTTAACTATTCAAGTCCATGTCATTCGAAAACTTAATTAAATGGTCTAGGTGACTTTCGAATTAAACCAATTTACCAAATAATTATTCAAGTCAATTTTCATATAAGACATAATAGATTTCCAATTCCATAGCATTCAATTTCCTTCACTTAGAACATTACAAAATATCATGATTTATATGCCCCTAAACATGTCAAGCTGTCGACTATGGACAACAAAAAGAATCGACACAACCACTAGCTTGACTTACATTTTGTACAACAAAATAATAAGGCTACCTACTTAGGTACAAAACATGATTCTAGCCTCCTAACCAAGCATCACGGAGCATATAATTTCAAACACCATTTCAAACTTAAGTTACGACCGAATAAAACAAAACGGATCCTGAGACAGACTTCAAAGCCACCATCTAGGAGTCTAAAGATAAGACTTAGATCGTACATATTTCAGAACTTGTGAACTTGAGGACTTGATAACTTGAACCAAACGAATGGTAGCTTTAGGGTCCGAGCGGTCCTGCTAAGGTTGGGAAGAAGAAAACAACGGAGCGATAAGTACAAAAAGTACTTAGCGAGGTAATGCTAAATCTAATTCATTCTTAAGCTTTTAATGTGATCAAGCAATGAGATTACTTAGCTAGGTATATTAACAATCAAATTGCACCCAACTAAGCTCATGAAAAATTCATACGCATAGCATCATTCATATCATATCAACATTCATATCACATGCTCGATTATATAACATACCACAATAATTTATCATATGCTTGCATATAATTCAATCAATAACATAATTCAATTCAATTTCAGCATACTCAATCTCATGCTTAACAATTGAATTAATCAAGATCTCATGCTTAGCAATTTAATTAATCAAAATTCCATGCTAATCCATACATAGCATTAATAACTTATCAGAACGAAATCACAAATTCATCGTAAGCATGTTATTCGAATAATCTCAAAACATCATCCAAAAATCAGAATTTTCCAATTCTTATTTCCATGTTTTCGGATAGGGTCAATACCCAATTTTCACATAGTCGGACTTATAAGCAATTCATATGCTTCAAATCATAATCGGAAAGGACCAATGTCCACATAGCATAGCATTTCATATCACATCATAGCATGCTAAGTCACACAATCTTTTATCCACTTCATAAGCTTATTTAACTTAGCAAGTTCCATTTAATTCATGTAATTCATGTCACATTGTAATTCATTTCATTCTTTTTTATTTAATTTCATAGCCCAAGCATTTTATTTAATTTCTTTGCCCAAGGTAAAATAGTCGTAACGGATATTCAAGCCATTGGAAGGGTAACATGTAACGCATATAGTTGCCCGAGGCAACATCAAGTATTGCACAAAGCAACATCAAAAGGGATGCCCATAGCATCATGTGTCTCGAACAACAATCAAGAACACATATCTTATCAAGAGTACACAAAGTACTATCAAAGATTGCACAAAGCAATATCAAACGGTGAGCTCAGACTCTAGGCATGTCGTTCCTATCCAAAAACTTCTATACGACCAAGGGCGTATTCTTGTTATTTAATTAATTCGTTATTTCATTTAACATGTGAATTTTTCAGAATTTACTTTGCATGCTCATTCGATCATATCATCATACATGGCAGCATCTTCATACATACATAATCACATGTATTCAAAGCATAGCATACATATATCATAGGGCAGTCCACATTTTCATTTTATCAAGGATTATCAAGAATCTAATGCACACTTAATCAATCATATAAATACTCACAAGGGTAGTCCACATTTGTACGTACTCACACATTACCAAAATCCGAATCGAACATACAATTCATGGCAACTAACATCATATAAAACAGCTCACATATTGCACACAATCAAACATAAATCACAAATTTCAAATCATGCATCCAATTTCCCTTTTATCTCCTTCCCTTACTAAGCACATTACCGAATATTAATTAGTCCAATTTCATGCTTCGAAATCATAAATTACAAATAATAAGGTGGTTCGAACACTAGTCCCAACCCTAATACAAATCACACTCACAAAATTACACTCACAACTCTTTTAAGCTTGATCTCGAATTGAGATGCTTTTGTTTCTCCCTTTCGCGTGATCGATTCTAGCTTCCTCCGAAATTTTTTCGCAATTCCGATCTTAACTCTCAACATTAAACAAATACACACTATATTAGGAAGCAATTCAATCATAATTACTTCTCAATTTCAAGCAAGAACTTATATTTTCAAATCTGACTTTTCATTAAACTAGTTGGAGGACTAGTTAGTGTTTTGATCATATCTTTTTAATTACTAACCCAAAATTAACTTATCATATACCGTTGGAAAGGTATTAAACTCAATTTTACAGTCACGTGAACCTCATATTTTTATCTTATTCGAATCAATACAGTTTATTGCTTAATTACACTCTTTTCGGTGAATTTGGACAGTCTGTACTGCCCAACTTTAAAAATTCATATCTCTTAATTTACATACTGAAACTGAGTTCCGTTTTCTTTCAATGATTCTAGACATATCAAAGTTTATACAGTTAGAATTTCAGCTTGAAATACTTTATATCCAATTTTTGGTGAATTTCCAAAGTTACTGTTTTTACATTGTACACCACTGGACAGCTTTCTTAAATTACACTTTAACCTAAAAATACACTTAATCACACACTTGAATCTAAAAATCCATTCATGGTATGACTTATACTATTTTTTCATGACATTTTACAGTCCATATAAACTTCAAATTTCAACACTTAAGTATTCAATTTACCGATTTCTCCAAATCAGTCTCTAATCTCCATAACTTTCGATTACATGACCATTTTTGGTTCTAATCAAAATATCATCTTTTTAACTCATTTTTTCCAGCAACCAAAAATCATTTATAACCAAATATTCATTTCTTCACAACTTTCTCCTTGTGAGAATTTTCAGATTTTAATCCCTAAGAAATTTTCCAAATATTCAAGATTTTACATTTTCTTTCAAAACAACCCCTTTTTGACTCTATTCATATCTTCTTAAGAAGTTTTCACATATTTTAATATTTCATCTTATTATTTCCTTCAAGATTCATGTAGTTTCATGTTCATACAAGTTTTAGGTTTGCATGCATGGTTTTAAACTCAACCGAATAACTACAAGGAGTAGGAAACTTACTTTTTTAATTTCTTGACAACACTAGCTATCTTCTTCAATTTCCTAGCTTAATCCTCCACCATGCAACCAAAAATCTCATCATCTTTAGCTCTCAAATTTTCAGACTTTAGAACTTCTCTCCCCCCTTATTTTTCTCTTTACTTCATGGCAAAGGAGAGGAAATGATGAAGGAAGACAAGCTTCCTTAATCTAGGTGATTTGATGGCTTACTAAATTACCCAAGAGCCCTTTTGTCTATCTCTTTTATTTTTAATTTACTAAGGGCAGCCCCAAGGATATTTTATCCTTAACATGCAATTTTTACTATTTATAAACATTTTAATTTGGTCATCAAATTCCCTTGCTACATGCTTTATTTAATTTTCTTAATTTCATCCGATTTTTCAAGGAAATGTAATTTTATTTAATTTCTTTTTAATACCATACCATCGATCTTGTTATCACTAACTCAAATTCACTAATTTACCAATCGGCTAAACTACTTAATTCAAATCTAATTTTCTTTCTAATCCGAATTGGTGCACTAATTGCCCAATTAAGAACTTTGGGGACCAAATTGCATAATTCACTAAATTTGCAAACTCAATTGCTTCTAAGAATAAATAAAATAATTTAACTTTTACGGCTTTAAATTCTAGGACGTAAATGTGGGTGTTACAAATCTTCACTTCACACACACGCGCACACATACACGCACACACACGCACGCGCACACACACACATATGAGTTAGGATCCACTTACATAGTGTAAAACTCAATTATTTTTACACATTTTTGGACCGTTGGATGATGGTAATAAATGGCAAAAATTATTTCTTTTTTTCAAGTGATAATCTTCACATTTTCTACTGTTAATCTCATCCACACACACACGCACGCACGCACGCACACACACATAATGGGTTCGAAACTCGGTATGAGAATGTTATACCTCTCTATTTAATCAAAAAAGACAATCGTGACTTTGATCTAGTGCTTGAGCATGCTAATAAAACCTCAAACACGCAAGTTTGAATCTTAAAAAAATAGAATTAAATTGATAAAATGTCAAAAAAACCAAATTTATTATTTTTTAAATTAAGACTAAATTAATTGAATGTATAAATATAAAAAGTTATATGTATTATTATGCCATTTTTTGTTATTACCATGTATCGTCATTGACTTTTTAACGACATTGATCCAATTTATTATTTCTTTTAAAGTCGACCGACTAAATTTTCACTCAACACAAAAACGTCCCATAGTCGAGGAGATTAAAAAAAACTATAGTCAAAATACTATTTATATAGTTTACCCTCTATTTTTTAAGTATCTTCCAGAATGCACAAATTCAAATTTCGGACAATTATTGTTCAAAAATAATTCGGATCATTATAAAACCTCGGCGCTATAAAACAAAAATTTATTTTGATTTGAATGTCACAGTGAACTTGGCTCAAGCGTAGTCATCGCCGTTGAGGACTCAACCTCGCCGTTTCCTATATTTATATGTTAAGGGAAAATTGATTTCATATTGACGGCGGAGTTTAGTTCTTGGTGGTTCAGGTGAAGGTAGAGCGGCATTGTTGAGAGAGAGGGAGTGAGTTTTGGACGGAGAGAGAGGGAGAGGGAGAGAGAGCTATGGAAGAGGAGATGGAGATAGAACCAGTGTTCGAGGTGAGGGAGATTGACCTGGATTACGAGTTTGATGCCGCTCAGTTCTTCGATTTCACGGTCGAGGAGTCGCCGTCGGAGGCTAGAGATGCTGAGCTTTGGTTCGAGTCGGTGCCGAGTTATCCCCCCTCTCGTAAGTTTCTTTAACTTAATATTGTTTGCTTAAAGCATTTTTATCATCTTCTTGTTTGATTGGAGTAGTATAAGCTGTAAAGATGATTTTACGTTCTCTCTTTGAGTTATTATCAAGGATAGCCTTTTCTTTTCATTTCTAAATTTTGGAGTCGTTAATAAAATGTTCTTTTGTGTTCCGGTATATTAATTTTTTTTTAGGCAAACATATTACAAGCTTTAACCTTTTTGTTGTTGTTGTTGTTGTAGCTTTTGTGAGGAAGTTAGTATTAGGAGAGGACAATCTCCTGGAAAATGTGACTACACCTGCAAAATATAAAGAAGCGGATCACATTAGCATATTACAAGAAGATGATTCTGAAAATGTGATGACGGCCTTGGAATTTTCATCTATGAATGCCACCAAGCGAGGTACAATTTAGACATCGTTAGCAAATTATATACGGTGCTTTTATTTCATTGAACTTACCTTGTGTGTAAATTTTAAGGCCGAATTCTATTATTTAGTTGAATTCTAAGAGCCCAGGAGCTTGCTTCTGGATTTAAGGGAATCTTTGAGGCAAGCTTGTGTTCCTCTGCTGGCAATTATATGAAGCTTGAGCTTGAGTGGTGTTGGCTGAACCTTTGAGTAAAAGGGATAGATCACCCTGAAGAATGAATAGAAAAGAAGGACCATGATTTTCTTTGAAAAGTTTGAAAATCGTGATGAACTGGTATAACTTTTTTAAATAAAAAATTATTTTGTGCCATGAAGGATCGAATAGAGGGATCTTCACCAGCATACAGAAAGTTTTACAAAAGGTTCTGAATCAACCATTTCAATTAACTACAGGTGATCTGTACACTTATGCAAAATGGTTTTGATTTATATTTCCTTTTCTTGTCTCTGCCTCCAATGACGTAGCTTTCTTAATTTTATTATTTTTGCCTTCTCTCAAGTATGTCTGGTTATAACCACAACTATAGCTTGAAGTGTATGTACTTACCCATTGATTTGCTTAATTTTAGTCGCTATAAATTTATAGTGCTCATATTTTTTCCATTGTCTCTGTCAGGCTTGGCAACCAGCAACCATAAATCCATGGATGAACCAAAGGCTAAATCTAAGCGCACAAAACTGTTTATGCCAAGGAGCTCGACCCTTATGAAACCTACTGCAAGTCAGTTAGCTAAACAAAACCACCCCACTCAAGTTGCTACATCCAGGTAATTCATAAAAAATGCTATATTGAGTTTCTTTTCTATTCTAGTCTCGCATCTAGTGTTTTCAAAGAGACAGGAAATCTTACTTCCCACAAATGGTTCTTCAGTTTCAACAATCTTTAAGTTCATATATCTTGTAATATGAAAGCATCTCAGTTTTAATAAGAGGAATAATATATCCTTAAGAGCTCCTATACTAAAATCTTGCAGTTTTGCTCTGTTCTGATCCTTATTTTTCTTTTTCTCTATTGTAGAATTAAGAAGTTACAGGTTCCAAACAGTGACAGAAGCTTAGGCCATGCTTCTGTGGTTGAAAGTCAAGCTGCCAAGAGGCAGAAGCTAGAGGGAGGTTTCACTTGTAAGGTACATCAGCTTAAAAAGTTTCCCATGCTTCCATGATGGTTGCTCATTCTTTGGAGAATTTCTCATACTAGCTGATTGTATTGAACATGCTGGGTTTTTTTAAGTGCCATAGAGAAGTGGTTTTTATATTGTTGAAAGAACCATTGCTTTTAATGTTCATAAATTGGAAACTAATTAGTATATGAGTGCATGCCTTCTCAGGGTGCTCTATATTGTATGTTTTCCCATAGGAACCTATAAAACTGAGAGTTGAGATCTTGAATAGTTAAGTTCTTCTAATTTCCCTTTGACTTCACTTTTCCTTCTGCACATTAGACTCGAGACTTAGTTATTACTAGACTTACCATTAATTTTGGATTATTAGTGGTCGAGTGACATTAAATTAAGCTTCTGGTTTGGGCTCAACTTTTATTCTCTGAGTCAGGTTGATGAGGTGAAGCAGCAACTTACCTTGGTCCACAAGGCACCTAAAAAGGTACATCCTTATTATATCATGATTTTAAATTGCTTTTGGATCATATTCTGCATTACATCTGAAACTCGAGTTTTTTCTTTTGTGCATATGCAGGATGGAACGGTACATAGAAACACTATCAATATCAAGCCAAAGCTTACCGTTCCAAGGGAACCTGAGCTTCGAACAGCCCACAGGGCTCAAAGAACACTGTTAGTTTCTTCTGGTCTCTACTTTATCTTATTTTGAGATGAGCAGAAGTATTGTCAATGAGTTGTTGGTGTAATAATGGTTTCATTTCAGGCCTAAGAATGGTGCAGAACAAGGGGATGTTACATCTGCCATGCATAAATTCAAAGCACGCCCATTGAATAGAAAAGTTGGTACATATGATGTGACTTATTGGAATTTCTCAAAAGTTGGTTATTTTCTACTTCTCTCCTCACAAATAAGTAAATGATCTGCAGATTCTTGAGGCTCCAGCATTGCCTCTTCCAAAGAAGAGTGTTCCAAAGTTGCCAGAATTTAAAGTGAGTAAAGGACTGTACTTTCTTGTTTGTTGCTGCATTAATGTCATCTTGTTAAAGTATCATGACAAGCAATAAGTTCAATCAAAATAGGGTTTTTTTGCATCCAAATTGTAGCGCTGATTCCTGTCGCGTTGCTTAGGAATTTCACCTGAAGACTTCAGAAAGGGCCGTGCAAATGTCATCAGCTGTATCATCCTCCACATTCCGAACAGATGATTCTGATAAGGTTACCCATTGATATATATGTATCATCTTACTTGGAGCTTATTGCAAATCCACTTTGTTATTTATTGAGAACTTATGTTGTTTCAGGGGTCTGTGAAACCTTGTGCAAATTCTGCTAATTGCAATGGAACTAGAGAAGACAGAAGGTAAATGTTTTATGTTTTAATTATTGTGAGTGTCATAACTGACTTATATTTTAACAATCCAGAGAATGTATTTTTCTGCAGAACATATAGGTATTCAAGCGTGCATTTATTAGAGTAATTCATCTGCATATGGGAACCTTGGTGTTTATTAGTATTTCTGAGAATAATTACTTTGGATTATTTTCCTGCATTGCTTTGACACAACTGCCGTGGATGCCACTAGGTTGCATGCATGTGACACAAATTACAACATCAAAACTCATCCTTTGAATAAGAAGGTAAACAAATAACAAACTAAATCAATGAATAGTTTGCTTCCTTGGGCCAGTAGGTAACAGTGATTCCTAACTAAGGAGCATCTAATTCCCTGTTTATTGGTGTTTTCCGGAGCATCAAGAGGGAAACCACAGTCCCAATGGTACAGGATGGAAGATCTTTAGTGTCTCCATATAACAGATTGATTGTTGGCCGACTTATCTGATATGAATGTTGTGCTTTGTCTGCCAATTAGAAATTTAATATCCACATAGAAAGGAGGCTTCCGCAAAATCCACCCACTGAACTTTTTAGTAAGGTAAACCTTAATATGTATCAGTTATGCTGTCAGACTCAGTCATCTTCGTCTTTATATTTTCCAATTGGCATTATATTTCATCTTAATACTGTAATTCAAGTATTTCATGTTCTTAGATCTTATTGTTTGCATGGTATATTTTTGTTAATGTACTCTCTTTTTTCTTATGTTGTATGCTAGCTGTCTCTTACGTCTACAACCAAGTAACGGATCTCAAATGAAGTTGCCTTGCCCTACTCCTTATCTACAAAGGTTATCCTAGTATTTTAACTCTATATTTTTTGTGATTATCAATTTCGAAATTTTGATTTCTCTCAAGTGTGCGGTTGATGTAGTTGTTATTTGGTACAAGGGCTTAGAAGAAAATAGATTGATCTCTTTCTGCTGGGTTATGACTATAAGGCTCCATTTCTGCATTTTGTAGTAGATGATGCATTTGGCAGGCGAGAAACCACTTGTATTTGGCTGAAAGAAGATTTGATTTCCGGTTGCATGACAAAAGTTGTGACTAAAATGCGTATCAGGTATGTTAGGGGGTAGCTTCTTGCCTTCTTTTACCTTTCCTTTGTAATTGTAAATATTCAAGAATGAACTTTATGCAGGAGCAGCAACTGACAATTGCACAAATCTCATCTGCATAGGTTTTTTTTGTTGCTAAATGCAGAATTTGTGCAAGGTTTTTTCCCCAGAAACTTTCCCTTACTATACAATGTAGTGACCATTAGTTCAGAAACGCAGATTATTATACAATTAAAAACATTACAAATTGTACAGCCGAACAGGACTCTATACATCCTTTTACTTCAGTTTTGCAGCATTTTCTTCAGAAACTTTCCCTTGCTGCTCTTTACAAATTATGTATATATATGTATATATGTAAGTTTTAGTATGTATATGTATATATGTATGTGTATTAGGGTTTAAGGTTTAGTATGTATTAATACATACATATATGTATGTATGTATGTATTAGGGTTTAGTATGTATTAATATGTATTAGGGTTTAGGGTTTAGTATGTATATGTATATATGTAATAGGGTTTAAGGTTTACAATGTATGTATTAGGGTTTATGTTTTACAATGTATGTATTAGGGTTTAAGGTTTACAAGTTATGCATATGTATATATATGTTAGGGTTTAGGGTTTACAATATATATGTAGATATATACAGTAAAACCTCTATAAATTAATATTTTTTAAATTAATAAACTCTATTAAATAATAAATTTCTCCGGTCCCGACTTGGACTAATGTAAAAAATCATCAAATTCGATAAGATAATAATATATTAACTTTTTGGAGATCCCCTTTATAAATATAAATATCCCATCAAAACTATAAATTAATAATTTATAAATATTACAATTGCTACTTTAGTAATTTGCTAAAATATGAATTTATTGTAATTTGTTTCTTTTTAAAATTCAAATCTAATTCAATTTCATCTATAACTTTTGTTCACTTATTATTGTAGTTTCAATGAATTCGTAAATTCATGAATACAATATTGAATTGAAACAATGAATTATTAAGTACATGCATTAGTCCAGTTAGATATAAATAATTTGATAGATGAATATATTTAATAACATATACATGAATTTACTTATTTTTAATTAATTAGAATATTATGTACAATTTATAATTTATTTGCACACAATATCTTTATCAAAATTATATTTGCTGAATTGAGATTTTCTTTTAATTAATAAATTATTAACTTATCGATATATTAATATCTCTCTAAATTAATAAAATTTCATGGTCCTAAGGTATTAATTTATAGAGGTTTTATTGTATGTATATTAGTATATAATATATATTAGAGTTTAAGGTTTAATATGTATTAATAGGTATTAGGGTTTAGAGTTTAATATTTAGTATGTATTAATACATATATATATATATGTATTAGGGTTTATGGTTTAGTATGTATTAACACATATTAGGGTTTACAATGTATGTATTAGGGTTTATGGCAGAGGCGGGACGTTTAAGAGACTAGTGGGGGCCATGGCCCCCTCAAATTTTGCGAAATTCGAATTTTGCCTTTTAAATTTTTAAAAATTTTAATTTGGCCTCATATTGAGTTTCAAAATTTTGAATATTTTTAATTAAATTCACTCACATAGATTTTAAAAAAAAATCATTAAATATCTTAAAATTATTAAAAATTTTGGGTAAACCATCAAATTTTTTTAAAATTTTTTGTTTAAGCATTTAAATTTTTAAAAAATTTAAGTTGGCCCCCTCAAACTTTTACTGCAAGTCCCACCACTAGTTTAGGGCTTATAATGTATGTATGTATTAGGGTTTACAATATATGTATATGTATATGTATACGTATACATGTTAAGGTTTAGGGTTTACAATATATATATAGATATATATGTATATTAGTATATATAATATGTGTATACATATGTATATATACTAATATATAGTATATATGTATATATACATTAATACATTAATAAATATATATATATACATTAATAATTTAATACATTAATACATATATATGTATATACATATATATACACACACACATATATATATATATATATATATTGTAACCCCCTATTTTGACCTAAGAGGTTTGCTCGAATTGAATTTGTCGTTTTAGGAAACTTGCCCTTCAAGAAAGATCACTTATAAAAAAAACGTGTCGAAACTTATTATTCAATTGTAAAAGTCCTTTAAGTTTTGTCATAAAACAATGCATGCGGAAAGTAATTCATCAATCTCAAAATAAAAGTTCAAAATCCAAATTATAACCAAGTCTGAAATACATAAATAATAAAAAAAATCTTGAAATAATCCATACTGATTAATAGTATCAAATTCGTTCGAATGAGGTCCTCCAAGTACCGAATCTTAAGTTTGGAAATCTGAAACAAATACTAAGGGGGAGTCAGCTATAAAGCTCAGTGTGTCTCTAAAGTGCATAACAGAAGTATAACCAACAGTTCATCAACAAATCAAGATTAAACAATTATTCAGAAGTATTACAAGTAAGGCATATTGATTGCATAATATGACATGCACCCGTCTACATCACCGTCCGAAGAGTGAGGTTCCCCTGAACCACTCTACACCGCAACACCATGTCCGAAGCAGAACTCATCCCGAAAGATGGAACTACTAATCCGAAGCGAAGTTCAACCCGAAGGATGAAGTCGCTGAGCTTCCCCCATACGTATCCCAACCCAATAATATGACATGTTATCCGATTTCTGAGTCCGAATGCAATCTTGTTAAACAACTAAGATGCATGTACAAAATAGTCTGATTCCGATATGTGTCACATGACATGATCACAATAATCGAGTCATAAAATATTTATCAAACAACAGAGCAGGATAGCACATAAACATATCTCATACAGATTAGGCAATCACACAAACACATACATGTAGCACATATAGAGAACACACCTTAGGCAACTAAACTGTCAACATCGGTAGTGACGTCTCCCACGCTCAGTTCTAACGGAAAGTCGAATAGAATCAGCTTCTAAAACACATAACACTATATAAGATTCCTACTATGCCATATTCGAATAAGCTATGCTAACAGAAATCTTACTAGCAGATCTCGAAGACTGTGCCACCGGAGGTCTGCCTGGCGGAGAAGGAGGTAAAGTCTCGGGGTCAGAGTCCACGTCACCTCAACACATAAATAACCGAGTCAAACTCTGATGCAACACTTAACAAAATTCTGAGTTCAAACATATAAACTTGATCCAAAAAGCTATTTCAGGTTTGAATTTGAAGAAACGGACAACGAAAACGGAACCAGAACATCGAAAAATATATAGATGAACCCGACCGAAAAAGTCAACCCAAAAGTCAACAGTGACGTCATCATTGACCATTATGAAGTCATCGTTAACGCCAGCCTGCATCACCATTACAACAGCAAATGACATCACTACTGACATCATTCGACTTGGTCAAAGCTGTTCGGTTCAGTTCACCAACCCGGTTCGGTTCAACAACCCAAACCTAAAACAAATCAAAACCCTAATCCCCAAATTAACTAGTCCCACCTTAACCGAACCCTAGATCTAGATCCCGACGGCACCCAACCACCACGGCGCGACCAGCGAGCCCAATGACGGCCACGGCTTATACCGGCCACAACCAACACGCCCCAACCACCACGACGCTTACCCAGCGGTTCTAGACGCGGCTAGACGGGGAAGACGATGACGGCGAGAGTTCCCGAAAGAAACTCGACTGTTTCTGGTGAAGACGGCGGCGAAAAGACGAAAGGTCGAAGCTTTTGGCCTCTCTGTTCCGACGACAAAAGGCGACGAACGGACAACCTTAACTTGGGTTTTGGTCGGACGGCCACGAGGAAGCCACTGATGGCCGCGGATCGACGAACGACCACCAAAAGCTCCTTGGCCGGAGCTTCAACGTCAACGAAAAAGAGGAAGGCTCGATTTACTTTTGAGAGAAGAGGGAGAAGAGATAAGCGGCACATAAAAATGAAAATCAGAACAAAAGGGTGTTTACCCTACTCAAATGGGTAAATTACAGAAGAAGGGTCCAAACTTTAGCCCGTCTAACAAATTGCCCACCAATTTTTAACTTTATTCAATTAGGTCCCGAATTCGAATTAGGTTAAAATCTGAGATTTTCCCCAAATTCTAGGGTTTTCAATTGAGAATTTTCACAATTAGAGTTTACAATTTGGGCTAAATTGGGGTGTTACAACTCTTCCCCCGTAAAAAGAATTTTCGGCCTCGAAATTTACCTGGAGCAAACAAATGCGAATACTAAGCTTTGATGACAGCTTTGGGCTCCCAAGTAGCCTCATCATGACTGCGACCACACCACAAGACTTTGACCATCTTAATAGTCTTCCTTCTGAATGATCGGTATCGGTACCCCATGAAGTCGAACAATCTCAGAAATATAAAGCCGAGCCAACTTACTCAAAGGATAGTTGACTCGAACCGGAAAGAAATGTGCAGACTTAGTCAAACGGTCCACTATAACCTAGATGGAGTCCTTCTTAGACGGAGTCATCGGAAGACCACTAATAAAATCCATAGTCACACGCTCCCACTTCCACTAAGGAATCTCGATGTGCTGAAGCAACCTAGATGGATGCTGATGCTCTGCCTTGACTCTCTGACAAGTCATACACTTAGACACAAATCCGACAACATCCCGTTTAATACCTCTCCACCAGTACCTCTGACGAAGGTTCTTATACATCTTATCACTACCAGGATGCATAGAATAGGGGTTGTCATGTGCCTCGCGAAGAATAACCTGTTTTAACCCAGAATTTCTCGGAATGCAATACCGGCCTCGGAAACACAAAACACCATCCTGATCAATAGTAAAATCCTCAGATGTACCCTCAGAAACCTCTCTGATACGGTGCATAAGAAAATGATCAGTAGACTGCTCACCTCGAATATCAGATATCAACGTAGGAATAACCTAAAGTTCTACCATCAAACAACCATCCTCAAACAAACTCATCCGAGCAAACAAGGTCCTCAAATTCAAAATGGCGTTACGACTCAAGGCGTCGGCAACCACGTTCGCCTCCCCCGAGTGATACTCTATCTCACAATCGTAATCATTGAGAAGTTCCAACCAGCGACGCTGTCTCAGATTCAACTCTTTCTGCGTAAGGAGGCACTTCAAACTTTTGTGATCGGTGAAGATATAACACCTCTCTCCGTAGAGATAATGTCTCCAGATTTTCAGAGCAAAAATCACAGCAGCAAGCTCCAAATCATGGGTAGGGTAGTTGCACTCATGCGCTTTCAACTGACGAGACACATAGGCCGCTACCTTCCCCTCCTACATCAGAACACATCCCAATCTCGTGTGTGAGGCATCACTGTATACCGTATAAGCCTTCCCATGCTCATGTTGAACCAGAACCGGTGCTTCAGTCAACACAGTCTTAAGCTTCTCAAAACCGGTCTGCTGAGCCTCAATCCATACAAAAGGAATATCCTTTCTCAGAAGTTTAGTCAAAGGAGCTGCAATAATCGAGAAACCCTCTACAAACCTCCGATAATAGCCAGCTAAACTCAAGAAGCTTCGAATCTCAGGAACATTCTTGGGCTGTTTCCAGCTCAAAATAGCCTCAATCTTCTTTGGATCAACCTGAATACCATTAATAGAAACCACGTGTCCCAAGAACGTAACCTCGGTCAACTAAAATCACATTTACTGAACTTTGCATACAACTGCTTCTCTCGCAAAGTTTGTAGGACAATCCGGAGATGTTCCTCATGTTCTGCCTCCGATTTAGAATAAACCAGTATGTCATCAATGAAAACCACCACGAACTGATCCATGTAGGGTTGAAACACCCTATTCATCATATCCATAAATGTTGCAGAGGCATTAGTCAATCTAAACGGTATCACCAAAAACTCGTAATGACCATAACGAGTCCGAAAAGCGATCTTGAACACATCAGAATCCTTAACCTTGAGTTGGTAATAACCCAATCTCAGGTCTATCTTAGAAAATACCGAAGCTCCCTAGAACTAGTTGAACAAGTCATCAATACGAGGAAGGGGATACTTTCTTAATCATTAGCTTATTTAGCCTCCGATAGTCAATACAAAGCCGAAGTGATCCATCCTTCTTCTTTACAAATAAAATAGGGGCTCCCCAAGGAGAAACACTAGGTCAGATAAAACCCATATTTAGCAGTTCCTGCAACTGAATCATCAATTCTTTAAGCTCTTTCGGAGCCATCCTGTAATGAGCCATAGAGACAGGGGTTGTACCCGGATAAACATCTATGCCAAACTCAATATCATCATGTTTTGGCGGTACCCCCAGCAATTCCTCCGGAAAAACATCTGGAAAATCCCTAGCCACTCGGACTTACCCAAACCAGAATCTGACTGCCTCGAGTCAAGAATATATGCAAGATAGACAGTAGCCCCATGTCGAATCATCTTTTCCGCTTTGAGAGCCGAAACAACACTGGACATGAAACCTCTACGCTCTCCCACAAGAATCACCTCGCAGCCATCTGAGGTTTTTAGAGTTGCCCTTTTCTTTTCACAATCCAAACTGACTCGATGAGCGGATAACCAATCCATTTCGAGAATAAGGTCAAACTCTCTAAAAGGTAACTCCATCAAATCAGCAGAAAATATTTTCCCTTGAATCTCCAAAGGGCAATTCTTGTACACCTTAGTAACCTCGACATGGTCACCCACTGGACTATAAACTGAAACCGCATTCAAAGTATTCTCAACCAGAATTTCAAGTCCCCCAGATACTGAACTCGCAATATACGAATGAGTAGAACCAATTTCCAATAATGCAAAATACGAGATCGAGTGGATAGAAAAGGTACCAGCAATAACATCTGGTTCATCACGATCGTCATGTCTCTTGGTAGCATAAACCAACCCTGGCTGTCTCACCCCGGATCCAGCTGATCCTCCACTCTGAGCTGACCTACCTCTACCAGCAGAAACTGTAGTATCAGGTCTACCTCGACCTCTACCTCTAGCAAGAGTCTGTACTGATGCTTGTGACTAACTCGTCATATGAGCTGACGGAGGTGCAAGCGGACAATCTCTGAAAAGATGATCGAATGACCCACAACGAAAACAAGCCCCAGACTATCTCCTACACTCTCCTGAATGCCATTTCTTGCAGAAAGAACATTGTGGTACCCCTCGTGTGCTAGTCGATCCTCCAACACTAGAAGTCAGAACAACAATGGTCACAGGTTTGGCTCTGGAATAACTCTGATGATCAGTCTCATCTCTTGCCCTCTTCCTGGTTTGATTACTCTAACTATACTAAACTAACGCGGTCGACTGACTCTTACCCCGATCCATACCCTGAGACTCAACTTGCCTCAACTCTGCCTCATTGCGTTCAGCAGTCCTAGCTCGCAAGGTAATATCCTTGTACTCTTTGTCCAAATGCAAAGCACCGCTAGCCTTGATCGAAGGTCGCAGACCTCTCAGAAACTAGTCACACTTCTCTTTCTTTGTAGTAACTAACCCATGGACGTAATGTATCAGCCTCAAAAACTCAATCTCATACTCATTCACAGTCATGTCATTTTGCTTCAGATTCATAAAGTCCTCTTGACACTTGGCTAGATACTCTGCCCCAACATATTTATCTCGGAAAGCCTGACGAAAATGATCCCATGTGACCCAACTAGCAGAAATAACAGTCTCCTTAGCCTCCCAACAGTTCTCGGCTTCACCCTTCAATAATGATACAGCCGCTCTTAATTTTCTGTCAATAGGATAGTCCATCTCATCAAATAACTACTGTAATTTCTTCAGCCAATACTCTGCATCAGTCGGATCTGCAGTCGTCTTACCAACAAACATCGACATCCCAACAGACAGAAATTCAACAGATATGGGTCTCCTAGAACCCTGTCGAAGATACTCGAGTAACTATAAATGCACTGCAGCAACATCAACTCCAGCAGTCTCATTGTTACCGACTATACGGGGACCTCCGCTCTGAGTCTGCTGACCAGGGTGATCGGTTTGTTGATCACTCGTATGAACCTCCGGTTGCTCCTCAGCATGCTCATGCTTTGGGTCCTCCTGATGCTGTGGCGAATGCTCAGGAGGAGTAACGCCACTCGTATCCACAGCGGTACGACCTTGTCCAAAGCCTCGAACTCGGCCAGCCGTACCTCTAGTACTCCTATGGGGTGACATAGTAGTCTATCTACAAAAAGAAGAATCCTAAAGCTAGAATTGGTACTTGGAGTCTCTAATTAAAACATATATTACTTCTTTAAAATTCAGAAATTTATCTGAAAATCTCGTAGTTCCCAAAAACATTTATTATGCATGCAAAATTTTGAAACATTAAAATTTAATTTTGTCGAGCCTCACAGGCCGAGGGGTGTAATCTGGCTCTGATACCACTAAATATAACCCCCTATTTTGACTTAAGAGGTTTGCTCAAATTGAATTTGTCGTTTTAGGAAACTTACCCTTCAAGAAAGATCACTTATAAAAAACGTGTCGAAATTTATTATTCAATTATAAAAGTCCTTTAAGTTTCATCATAAAACAATGCATGCGGAAAGTAATTCATCAATCCCAAAATAAAAGCCAAAGTCCAAATTATAACCAAGTCTGAAATACATAAATAATAAAAAGAATCTTGAAATAATCCATACTGATTAATAATATCAAATCCGTTCGAATGAGGACTTCCAAGTACCGAATCCTAAGTCTGGAAATTTGAAACAGATACTAAAGGGGAGTCAGCTATGAAGCTCAGTGTGTCTCTAAAGTGCATAACAGAAGTATAACCAACATTCCATCAACAAATCAAGATTAAACAATTATTTCGAAGTATTACAAGCAAGGCATATTGATTGCATAACATGACATGCACCCGTCTACATCACCGTCCGAAGAGTGAGGTTCCCCTAAACCACTCTACACCGCAACACAATGTCCGAAGCAGAACTCATCCCGAAAGATGGAACTACTAATCCGAAGTGAAGTTCAACCCGAAGGATGAAGTCGTTGAGCTTCCCCCATACAGTATCCCAACCCAATGATATGACATGTTATCCGATTTCTGAGTCCGAATGCAATCTTGTTAAACAACTAAGATGCATGAACAAAATAGTCTGATTCAGACATGTGTTACATGACATGATCACAATAATCGAGTCATAAAATATTTATCAAACAACAGCGCATGATAACACATAAACATATCTCATACAGATCAGGCAATCACACAAACACATACATGTAGCACAGACAGAGAACACACCTTAGGCAGCTAAACTGTCAACGTCGGTAGTGACGTCTCCCACTCTTAGTTCTAGCGGAAGGTCGAACAGAATCAGCTCTTAAAACAAAGAACACTATATAAGATTCCTACTATGCCACTTTCGAATAAGCTATGCTAACAAAAATCTTACTAGCAGATCTCGATGTCTGTGCCACCGGAGGTCTGCCTGGCGGAGAAGGAGGTAAAGTCTCGGGGTCAGAGTCCACGTCACCTGAACACATAAATATATGAGTCAAACTCTGATACAACACTTAACAAAATTTTGAGTTCAAGCATATAAACTTGATCCAAAAAGGTATTTCGGGTTTGAATTTGAAGAAACAGACAGCAGAAACGGAACCATAACATCGAAAAACATACAGGTGAACCTGGTCGAAAAAGTCAATGTTGACGCCATCATTGACCATGATGACGGCATCGTTGACACCAGCCTGCAACACCATTACAACAGCAAATGACGTCACTGCTGACGTCATCCGACTTGGTCAAAGCTGTTCGGTTCAGTTCACCAACCCGGTTCGGTTCAACAACCCAAACCCAAAATAAATCAAAACCCTAGTCCCCAAATTAACCAGCCCCACCCTTAACAAAACCCTAGATCTAGATCCCGGCGACACCCAACCACCACGGTGCGACCAGCGAGCCCAACAATGGCCATGGCTTATACCAGCCACGACCAACACGCCCCAACCACCACGGCGCTTACCTAGCGGTTCTAGATGCGGCTAGTTGGAGAAGAAGATAACGGCGAGAGTTCCCGAAGGAAACTCGACTGTTTCTGGTGAAGACAACGGTGAAAAAACGAAAGGTCGAAGCTTTCGTCCTCTCTGTTCCAATGACAAAAGGCGGCATACGGACAACCCTAACTCGGGTTTTGGTCGGACGGCCACGAAGAAGCCACTGATGGCCGCGGATCGACGAACGGCCGCCAAAAGCTCCTTGGCCGGAGCTTCAACGTCAACGAAAAAGGGGGAAGCTCGATTTACTTTTGAGAGAAGAGAGAGAAGAGATAAGCGGTGCACAAAAATGAAAATTAGAACAAAAGGGTGTTTACCCTACTCAAATGGGTAAATTATAGAAGAAGGGTCCAAACTGTAGCCCGCCTAACAAATTACCCACCAATTTTTAACTTTATTCAATTAGGTCCCGAATTTAAATTAGGTTAAAATATGAGATTTCCCTCAAATTCTAGAGTTTTCAATTGGGAATTTTCACGATTAGGGCTTACAATTAGGGGCTAAATTGGGGTGTTACATATATATATATACATTAATACATATATGTACTAATAATATATACTAATAATACATTAATACATATATATGTACAAACATATACATTAATAGGTATATATACATTAATAATACGTATATATATACATTAATACATATATATATATATATATATATATATATATTACATTAATACATATTTAATTAATTACATGTACATATATTTAATTTAAACCAAATAACTAAATAAGGACCAAATCGAAAATAAAACAAACTTTTAAGCTCAATTTCACAAAAATCAGGACCAAATTGAAACAAATTAAAATATGCGTGCTTGCGGGGCAAGACCCGTGTAAGATTGTGTGACCCGTATAAGATTGCGCGGATCTTTTCACCCGGCCTAAGGCCTATATATACCCCATGCCCTTCAACCATTTCACACTTTTCTCACTTTCTTTACCGAAACTCTGCCAAAATTTCCTCTTTTATTCTCTATCTAAGAAAAACTCAAAATTCCCAGAATTTCTCTCCATTTTCAATCAAAACCTTGATTTTTAACCAAGTTCTTCTTTGTTCTTCGACCAAACCTTTCTAGATCATATACAAACATCCAAATCCACCCCAAACTTGTTTATGCTCGATCAAAACCTAACTTTTCTCAAGAACAACCTCGTGTTCTTCCACTTTCCCCTTTTCAATCTTTCAAAACCTTAATCCCCAACTCAATTATGTTTTAGCTTAATCCCTAAATCAATCATTCCAAACCCTAATCCTCTTTTCTATTTATTCAAACCATAATCCCTAAATCAATCCTTCCAAACCCTAATCCACTTTTTAATTATTCCAAACCCTAATCCCCAAATCCGTTCGTATTTTCCTTTAACCTCTTTAGATTCTTTAACCCTTCAGTTTCCAGATACATTAATCTTCTCTTCTCTTCCTTTTCACCTCCGACTTTTCCATTCATTTCTGGGTTTTGATCTAAAGCTCTCAGCCTCTCAGTTAGTTTCGGTAAGTTCTAATTAGTTCATTTTTAGATTTCTGCTAACTGAGTTATCTCTCATTTTTACATTAATCAGTTGTTTAATTGCTTAATATGTGATATTTGCTAACTGTGTTCTCTCTCATTTCTCAGGAACATTTTTAATCTCTCCCAGTCTGTTAATTTTCCGTGTGTGGGTTTGTTTCATTGTTTCTATATTTGCTAACTCTGTTCTGTTGCAATGTATGTAGGTCATGTTTAATATGTGATATTATATTTGTATATGTGATATTTACTAATATGTGTATGGTTTCTGTTTGTATATGTGTATGATTTCTGTTTGTATATATTATGTTTGTATATGTGAAATTTTCTTAATATGTGTATGGTTTCTGTTTGTATATATGGGTTCTGATGCAATGTATGTATGTTTTGGGTTCTGTTGCAATGTAAGTATGTATGTATGTGTTCTTTTTGTATATGCGGGTTTTGTTATAATGTATGTTAAGCATGTATATATGGTTTAATCCGAGTATATATGCTGGAAACCCGTTCTACGATGCTACTGGTGTCAAAGGAGGTTCTTTTTAAAGGACCTTGGGGACTGGTGTAACAATGCCACGCACGATGATTAAATCATTGTATGTTCTGTATGTATACATGTTCTTTTTTTTACTGTTCTGTTGTCTATTATGTTTGTATATATGTTGCAATGTATGTATGTATGTATGGTTTCTGTTTGTATATATGGGTTCAAGTAGCATTTTTCTAGATTTGTTATAGGTTAACTACTGGAATAGTCACTTATGTTTCCCTCCAGTGCAGAGTTGGTCACCGATTTTGAAAAAGACCAATAAGGTCTCTCGGCCGTTTGTTGCCGTTAAACATTGACGGTTTGCTGACCTGGCAGCGAAAAAATAAGGGTAAACTATTGCAATGGCCACTAAAGTTTATCCCATGTACATTTATGCTTCCCAATTTTTAAAAATAAACATTATGGTCACTACTGAAAAGGTTTCTTTATAATTTCACCCTTAAATTTTTAAAAGTTCATTTTCAACCCTAAAACTTTACAATTAATTAGTACAATAGTATTATAAAGGCTTAAATGAAAAATAGGTGTTCAAAATATACCCCTTTTTAAATTTTAGGTGCCCAAATTGCTTCTATTTAATAACTAAACTTTCAAATTGCTCATATTTTTTCACTCTAGATTATTTTATTATTATTATAACATTACATGTCATTTTTTATTATTGTTAAAATTAAAAATAATTTAAAAATAAAATAAAATAATTTTTATTATTATTAAATTTAAAATATTTAAAAAATATTACTTCTTAGAATAATTTAGGTGTCTAAAGTATTTTTTTTGTAAAAATAGGTGCCCAAAGTTTCCATAGTTACAATTTTAGGTGTCGGTTGTTAAATAGGTGTTAAAATTGTCAATCAAACAATGCTTGACACGTGACATTAATTTTATTTTAAAAAAATTAATGAAAAATAGTCAATTTTTTCAAATTTTTTTTAAAATCTCAAAATTTTACAAGCTTCACAAAACAGTCCCTAAATCCCTAAAAATTCCAAAATTTCCACCGACGATTGTCGCCGGTCGCCGTCGCTGACCACACCCACTTGGTCGCTGTACCAAGGCGACCATTCACTACACTAAGTTTGGCATATAGCGGCGCTTTTCATGGCGTTTTTAGTTTAAACGTCGTTAAATTTTTATAAATCACGGTATTTAAGAGGCAAACGCCACAAAACGACAAATATTACGGTGTTTTTATTACAAATGCCGCTAATAAATGGTATATAGTGGCGTTTTTGCGTAAAATGTCGCAAAATAAGCATTTTAGTGGCGTTTGGTTTGAAAAACGCTGCAAATTATCCCACTGTATCGGCGTTTTAGATTTAAAACGCCAATGAAGGAAGTCATTTAATCCCTTTTATTCCTTTAACCCTAGTTTCCCAAATATTTCCCATCCCTCGTTCCCTCTCCTCTCCGCCTCTACTCGAGGTGACTCAGGCTGCTCACGAAGACGTGGAACAGCTTGAGCGGCTGATAGTGAAGGACCTGCAAAATGATCCGCCTACCGCCAAAGACCGATTATATCGAAGCCACCGTGTCCGTAATACTATCGACACTATTATCTCCACCACTGAGAAGCTGGTAATTCCTTCCTATCTTATGCAAATTTGAGTTATGATTAAAGCTTTATTTTATTTTTTTGTATTTATTTTTTGATTGACTTCAGGTTTAGATATATGAGGATAAAGATAATGCGAGGAAAGATGAAATCGCGACTCTCGGAGGTCAAATGGCTACGGGAATTAATGTCTTTAGCACTTTTTATGATAGATTGAAGGAGGTACTTTCGTTTTCTTAACCCTGAATCGAAAATGCTAACTAAAATTTTACCCAAATCCCGCCCCTTCTCTTTGCAGCATGAATAAATCTGAGTGATTTTGATCTTTGCAATTATTATTTTAGCAAAAGAAGATAAATTTAATCCAAAATTGGTGTTTAGTGAAGTGATTGTTACGTAAATGCAGATTCGTGAGTACCATAGAAAGCACCATGTTGCTTGAGTCGTTGATGCTAATGAAGAGTATGAGGCTTTACTTAAGGAAGATATATTATTATGTTGGTTATGTATGTATATAGGAGATATATTATTGTAGGTAATGTATGTATTATGTATATATGTATATATGTATGAATTTGAATTTCCATTGATAAAGATATGTATATAGAAATTGAACAGCCCTTGGTGTTGGTAAGTTGCGTTTAGAATTGAATTTAGAATGCATTTGCTTGTTAGACAGTTTTGAAGACTGGTTTCTTTGAACCTTGATCATTTGAAGATCCAATGAAAATACTTTCTCGTGCTTTGATAATCTTATGGAGAAAGCTTCAATTTCCAGCTGTTTAGGTGTATCTCATAGGACAACAATTACTGGATATTTGATATTAGAATTTGATTTCATAAGTGGAGCTAGATTTTTCTCCTAATTGCTTGTAATCTTTATTTTGTGAAGGTATTTTTATATTTGGAGCCTTCAGTCTGTTGAATGGTTCATCGCCAGGTAATTTTGATTATTTATAAAAGGCTAAGAGCGCTCTCAAATGTAGTGCTTTGTGGGATTTTTAGCTTTACTTATTTTTCCAAATTGGCTGAAGATAAGACCTTCAACACTCTTCTCAACAGCCTAGCACTTTCATTGTCTTTAATTATTAATATCTGCGAGTTGTATCACCTACTTCATTATGTATTCCTGTGATTCTATGAAAAATAAGTTGATGGTTTTCGAGGCAGTTAAAACCCATTTAACTTAAGGCATAATGTTGTGCCTGTAATGCTTTACAATACAATTGGTTTTAAATTGCTTGTGTGAGGTCTTCTAAATAAACTAATGCTTGTGGTTATCAGCCAACTATTTTATCCATTTAAGGATGATATTAAGAAACAATGAGGGTATACTTTCCCTATCTTATTTAGTACTAAATCTGATTATGATTAATTTGGATTCGATCAACATTGAATTACTGAAGCTCTTTGTGTTGATGCAATGTTGATCTCCTCAGTTTAATAAGATAAGGTTTGTCTTGGCATGTAGGTTGCAACAATTGCATGGTTTCAAGCAGACTCAGTTTTTGGAAGCCACTCGGTTGCAATTCCACTAGTGCTTGTTATTCCTTATATTTGGCGGCTACTGCAATGTCTGCGTCAGTATAAAGACACAAAAGAGAAGCCAACCATTTTTAATGGTAACACATTTAGGATCTTGATGCTTAATATTTTCGTATTAAGTTACATCTGTTCTGAATGGATATGGATCTCTGAACTGGTAAAGTATACAATATAATGCCTTAAGAAAATTCTTAAACTCTATGGACCTTGTTCATTTGTCTATTGTAAAGCCCTTAGTCATCCGAAAAATTGACATCCGAAAGATGAACATGCTTAAATTACTATGCTTAAAGTATACAATGTAATGCCTTAAGAAAATTCTTAAACTCTATGGATCTCTATGGTTCTACTTTTATGTATATGCTTTCTTTGAACCTTGATCATTTGTGTATAGTAAAACCCTTAGTCATCCGAAAGATGAACATAGTATATATGAGAATAAATGCAAGATTAAGGGACTATTTGGTAATATAATTAAGAATTGTTTTGTAAGAAAACTTTTAGAATTGATTTGTGTAATTGAAGAATCTTCAAGCACTGTTTTGATAAAAGAAAAATTGACAGATTTCTCAATTTTAAAACAGGGGCGTTTTGAGTTGACGGTAACCAAATTTGTTTGATTAGAAGACTTAAGAATTGTTTGGTGAATAATAAGAAAGTTATTCTCTTGGCTGCCTCTTACCTTGATCTGGTACTTTGATTACAGGTTGTTTTGCCTGAGGGTTCTAGTGACATATCTGTAGCAGCTCCATTTCACGTGGAGCAGTGGCAAGAGGTATTAACTGGCTTAAGAATTGTATTTTTTATTTGACCACATGTATGACAAAAGGTCATATCCGTTCTGAACTTTGAGTTTGATCTATGTGTCAATCTTTTATATGTAATGTATTTATGGTTGTATGCAGACCAAGATCTCCCACTAGGATATTGATGGTAGACATGTAGTCGTTCTTAAAAAGACTAATGTTGTGCCTGAGCACAATCAATATTTTTACGTATTCTTTCTTTGTCCTTGAAGAATCTTCAAGGACTATTTGGTAATACAATATATTTTCTGCTCTTCATCTTTTGACTTACTTGTTCTTTTAATTATTTCATGACAATAAATGCTCCAACTCCCTAAATTGGCACAAGGAAAGAACAAAGGAACTAGAAACTAAGCTGACATCTCTACAAGAGATTTTATTTGCCTTTTAAATTGTTATTCCTATCAATCTCTAGTATCCAGTTGACAATGACCCAAAGCTTTTTGTAACTTGTGAAGGAATTGTGCTCATGAAAAGAGGTTGCTACATCCAACAAGGAAAGATTCTATGGTGAACGAGCTGAAAGAAGAAAAGAGGCAAGCGAGCATGTTGTCATTCTGAAACTTTTTTTATTTCTTTAGTTTAAGGATGGACTTTAATGTGCCTATTCTTTTTTTCATAAAATGTTATTAGTTCTTAATGAAATTGGAAGAGAAATTTATGGACCACATTCAAGGGATCACATTTTTCTCTTTTAGTTTAAGGATGGACTTTAATGTAATGTATTTTAAATTACTATACAATATGTATGCTTTATTTGAATTTTTTTGAAACATGGTGTTATTCGCAACGTTTGTAAAAAAAAAATGCCACTATAGAACATGTTCTTGCGGCGTTTGAGTTTACAAATGCACTAAAGAACAGATTTTCGCAGTGTTTGATTTTACAAACGCCACTAAAGAACAATTATTCACGGCGTTTGTAAACACAAACGCCGCTATAAAACTTGACTTTTTGTGGCGTTTTTACCTAAAAACACCGCGAACTATTGCGGCGCTGCTTTAAGCGGCATTTCTTGCGGTGCTTTTTTAAGCCCTTGGAAAGTTTTTAGCGACGCTAAAAACGCCGTTATAGGGTCAAAAAACGCCGCTAAAGAACTATTTTGTTGTAGTGATTTCCCCTAACACGACGTCATCGGAAACGCCCAACGACGTGCAGCCAAACGTCAAACACGAACATCGATTTCGTTGGGCGTTTCTGGCAATGCCATGTTAGGGGAAATGGTCACCTTGGTCTGGCGACCAAGTGGGTGTGGTCAGCGACGGTGACCGGCGGTAGAAGCGGCGGCAATCGACAGTGGAACTTTAAGAATTTTTAGGGATTTAGGGACTATTTTGTGAAGCTTGTAAATTTTTTTGATTTTATAAAAAATTGAAAAATTCGAGTATTTTCCATTAAAAAACTTTTAAAAAATAAAATTAATGCCACGTGTCAAGCACCGATTGGTTGACAATTTTTTTAACACCCATTTAACAGCCAGCCACCTAAAATTGTAACTATGGAAACTTTGGGCACCTATTTTTGCAAAAAATACTTTAGTCACCTAAATTATTTTAAGAAGTAATATTTTTTTAATATTTTAAATTTAATAATAATAAAAATGGTTTTATTTTATTTTTAAATTATTTTTTATTTAACAATAATAAAAAATGACATGTTATGTTATAATAATAATAATAAAATAATTCATAGTGAAAAAATCGGAGCAATTTGAAAGTTTAGTTATTAAATAGGAGCAATTTGAGCATCTAAAATTTAAAAAAGGGTATATTTTGGACATCTATTTTTTATTTAAGCCTTTATAATATTATTGTATTAATTGATTGTAAAGTTTTAGGGTTGAAAAATAAATTTTTAAAAATTGGGGAGCAGAAATGTACATGGAATAAACTTTAGTGGCCATTGCAGTAGTTTACCCTTATTTTTTCGATGCCAGGTCAGCAATCCGTCAATGTTTAACGGTAACAAATAGCTGAGTGACTAAAAGTTTACACCCCGAAAATATAAGTGACCTTACTGGTCGTTTTTCAAAATTGGTGACCAACTCTGTACTGGAGGGAAACATAAGTGACTATTCCAGTAGTTAACCCCTTTGTTATTTGTATATATGGGTTCTAATGCAATGTTTGTATGTTCTTTTTTTACTGTTCTGGTATATATTATGTTTGTATAGATGTTATGTGTTATGTTGCAATGTATATAGGTTCTGTTTAATATATGATATTATGTTTGTATATGTGATATATAGGTTCTAGATTTGTTATATGTTTAAATGTTTTGTTGCAATGTATATAGGTTCTAGATTTGCTATTTGTATATATGGGTTCTGATGCAATGTATGTATGTTCTGGGTTCTGTTGCGATGTAAGTATGTGTGTGTTCTTTTTTATATGCGGGTTCTGTTGTAATGTATGTTAAGTATGTATATATGGTTTAATTCGAGTATATATGTTGGAAACCTGTTTTGCGATGCTATTGGTGCCAAAGGAGGTCTTTTTAAAGGACCTTGGGGACTGGTGTAACAATGCCACGTACGAGGATTAAGTCATTGTCTGTTATGTTTGTATTAATGTTCTTCTTTTTTTACTATTCTGTTGTCTATTATATTTGTATATATGTTGTCTATTCTAGTTTCTGGGTTCTGTGTCTTTAGATGTTCTCTGTTCTGTTTCAGTTGTTTAATCCGAGTATATATCCTTTGTATATATGGGTTTTGTTGCTCTGCTTTGTTTGGTTCTTTGTCATTTTCAGTCTCTAACAACAAAGCACACTGTTTTCATTTCAGTATTTAGCACAACCATGGATGATGTTTCTTATGAGTTGGACTATCCTGGTGGAAGTGGTATATTCCTCTCATTTTTTTAATTACTGAATTATATTTGTATTATTTTTTCACACTAATACATGTTTGTTTGTTTGAAGGGGATGCAAATGATCAACTGTCTGAAATAGCTCGTACCTCTAAGAGGAGGGCTACAACTGCAAATTTAGGGGACTTTGGGAGAAGAACTTCTCCTTTTTGGGATCATTACACCTTCATTAAGCGTCTTGAAGGTTTTTTTGCGCAATGTAAGTATTGCAAAACCAGAAGTTATAAAGAAAATTATTATGTTGGTACATCTAACCCTAAAAGACATATTAAAAAATGCCAAGCTTACAAAGACTTTCTTGTTACTAATCCCAATAGTAGTACAAAAAGTTCTTTTGATCAGAAAAAATACTGTGATTTTTTGTTGAAGCTATTGTGTGTCATGGTTATGCTTTAAGTGTGACTGAGCATGAAAAACTTAGGGTTTTGCATCAATATGTAAATCCTAATGTGAAGGATATTTCGAGGTATACTATTACTAAGCAATGCATGTTAAAGCTTGAGAAGCATAAAAAATTGCTACTTGATTCAATGCATTCTGTTTCAAGTCGTATTTGTTTTACATGTGGTGGATGGTCTGCTTGCACTTCACGTTCATATTTTGCTATGAATGCACATTATGTTGATAATAACTGAAAATTTCTGTCTAAAATACTAAATTTTCGTCGTTTTCTCCCACCCCATGATGGTGAGTCTATTTATAAGTTTGTGAAAAAATGTTATGTGAGTGAGGTCTTGAGAAAAAGCTTTTACTATAACTGTTGATAATGCTTCTGCAAATGAGAGAATGGTTAAGCGACCCAAGAATGATTTGCATGCCATTTTCCCCTTCCATGCAATGGTAAGTACTTTCATATAAGGTGTGTTGCCCATATTTTGAACTTGATAGTTCAAAAAGGTTTAAATGTAACATACTCTTCTGTTATTAAATTGCGTGAAATAGTTAAGTTTATTGGATGCTTCTGATGCTAGACTTTGTGCTTTTGAATCTGCTGTTAATGATTGTGGTTCTGCCTTTTCTAGTAAGTTAATATTGGATGTTCCTACTCGATGTAACTCTACTTACTCGATGCTTCGTAGGGCAATTGATACTAAGTTAGCTATCAACTTGTTTGTTAATAGGGAAAATGAGTTGGATATAATTAGTGAGGTTGATTGAAAAACTGCTCAATTAATCTGTGATTTCCTTAAGCCAGTTTTTGAAATTACTACTATGTTTTTAGGATCTAAGTATCACACTTCTAACTTGTACTTGGCTAATGTTGTTGCCATTAAGAAGCTGTTGTGTGATGCTCACAATGATCCTTGTGAGGGTATTTCGGCAATGGTAGGACCTATGCTTGAATTGTATAAGAAATATTGGTCTGATCACTCAACGATTCTCTCATTTGTTATTTTACTTGATCCTCGATATAAATTACAACTTCTGAAGGAGTTGTATGGTGTCCTCTATGTTGAGGATGAGGTTGAAAGAAGGTAAGTGTTGTTTACAATGAGTTTGTTAATTTGTATATATATTATTCCAAAGTCGTATTTTGTTCTTCTTCTAATTCTTCTGTCCAAAGTAACTCCTCTCAAAGTTCAAGTGTGTTCAGTTCCGGCCGACCTCAAACATTTAAAAAATCCAATTTATTTTAGGTTAGTCTTTATTTTCTTAAAGTTCAATTAGGCTTCTGTTTTTTCATTTAATTATTTTTTGTTTCAATTACAGTTTACTGACTAACTCTATCTTCTTTAATGTTAGAACTTTGATGCCAATTTAGACGCTTCTAAGAGTGAAAAATCTAATGTTGACTCCTACATTACTTTGCCCCTTATCCCTCGTACTGAAGATGCTGAGTTTGATATTTTAGAGTATTAGAAAGCACAATCGGTTTTTTTATCTCGTACTTTCACACATGGCTAGAGATGTTTTAGCCATTCCAATCGCTTTAGTTGTTTCTAAATCTTCATTTAGCATGAGGGTCGAATTTTAAACAAGTTGAGGGCTAAACTCTTGCTTACAAATGTTGAGATATTTGTGACAACTCGTAATTGGTTGTATGATTTTGAACCTGAGGAAAAGGGATGAAGATCATCTTACTATTGTGAAAGATTCTTCAATCTCTAATCTTGGTGAAGATTCACTTCCTGATTAAAGTAAAGCATGTTTATGCTTTCTTTTGTTATTCTGTTTTGTTTTTCAAATTTGTTTCTGATTCTGTTTTCTTTTGCAGGTTTCCTTCAAACCAAGCAAGCCCATTGATGCTTAGGGGTCAACTAAGTAGTGAAATGTGATGTAAAGACATGTATTCTTCGTGATTGGTTGTTTTTTTTGTTTATCTATGTAAATGATTAAATATTTGATTATGTTAGTGTTTTTAATAATATTCACTATTTTCCAATTTAGCTGCTGTTAATGACTTAGTATTACTATTGTTGTTGGTGGTTACTGGTGTTGTCTCTTGCTGGTTGATGTTGCTGGTTGCTGATTGCTGATTGCTAGTTTACTTGGTAGTGTTTTTCCTTATCTAATTAGTTGCCCTTGTTTTAATTATGCTGGTTTCTTTGATATGCAAGTTACCCATAATTAACTTTGCTAGTAACATTAGACATTTTGATTGCTCGATGATAAAATTTCTAGTATCAAAGTCGAGCTTTTAGTCTCGTAAAACTTTGCTATAAGATCTGAGAGCTTAAATTTTTACCCAACAAACTTGTGTTTAAAGTTTGTAGTTCTGTAAGTTTAAATTTTACTAAGTTATACAATTTTATGTTGTAATAAACATGTTTTATTCAATTATAATTTTACTTACATTTGGTGGCTTATACTTTTATACGTTTTAAGTTTACTTATTTTATTTTTATCAACTCAAGTAATAAACAATGATTGTAAAAATGTACAAAGATTTGAACAGTTTTCAATCTTATCCAATAAAATTTGGTCAAATTAAATTATGGTGTAATTTACTTAAAAGATAATTTGACAAATTTGTTAATTAGTCTACAAGAATAGAATTTTAAGTTTTTACAAGTTTCTTCTACAAGATTAGAAGAATAAGTTAAAGTTAATATTTGTTAATTTAGTAATTTTTTTGTATTGAATGACTTGGTAAATATATATTGAATTTTTACTAAGTTAACTAAAAATAAATATATTTTGTTTATTTAATTTTTACTAACTACTAAGTGTATATTAAATTTTTATTAAGTTAATTATAAATGAATATCTTTTATCTATTTAGTATTTACTAGGTATATATTGATTTTTTACTTAGAATTAACTTAATTGATTATATAATATATAAAAATATAAATTTAATCTTAATTTTTACTAAGCATCTACTAGTTAGTGTCAAAAGAACTTATTATATTTAACATTTTAAATTAATTTAAAAATAATAGTTTATATTTATCAACACTTAACACTTTACATTTGTCAAAACTTTGAACTCATCAAATCATAGACTTCTTCAAATGTCAAGAAAATATCATTATCAACTATCAAGTCAGGTCAATATTAGGTCAGGTTCAAAACAGGTCGAGTAATATCAGTTATCTTCCAGGTCGGCCTCGGGTCCGGGTTCATTTCAGTCGGGTGCAGGTCGAGTTTCGGGTCCACAGTAACAGGTCCAATTCAGGTTCGGGTCGTTTTCGGTCGGATGCAGGTCGGGTTTAGTTACTACAGTAACATGTCCAACTTGGGTTTGGATCAACAACAGTCGGTTACAGATTGTGTTCAGGTCATCCAATCCTCGGGTCAAACTAAATTCTGACTCAAGTAGGTTTCAATTAAGTTTTCAGGTCGAGTTAGCTTTTTACATCCCTAGATTTGGGCATCTCTACCCTTATATCCGGGGCAAGAAACACTGCTCCTCTCCTGAGCTAATTTAACTTTTTTTAACATACGAGCCAATGGAACTTATGCAAACCTGTCAGAAAAAAAAATCTCTCACTCTTTACCATTGATATCTTTTTTTGTATTCAAACAATTTTATTTTTAAATATAAAATAACCAAACGGAAATATTAATTGTTATATAATAAATATTATAGTAAATTATAACGGAGGTCACTCAATTATGGGTAAGGTTACATTTGGGTAACCTAATTATTAAAAGTTACATTTGGGTCACTCAATTATAGGTAATGTTACATTTGGGTCACTCAATTATAGGTAAGGTTACGTTTGAGTCACCCTTCATATTTAAAAAAGTACATCAATTTAGTCATTTTCTTCTTCCAAATCACTTGTAAACCCTCATTGACATTAGAGTACTTCATTTGAAATCATTAATTAATCTAATACACAAATTGATATACTTTTTGTCAATACAAAGGGTGACCCAAACATAACTTTACCCATAATTGAGTGACCTAAATGTAACCTTTAATAAATTGGTGATCCAAATGCAACCTTACCTATAATTGAGTAATCCAAATGTAACTTTTAATAATTAGGTGACCCAAATGTAACCTTACTCATAATTGAGTGACCTCCGTTGTAGTTTACCCTAAATATTAAAATAATCAACAAACAAACAATAAACGAGTTTATAAACAAATTAATAAGTGTGCTTATAAATAAGTTTCTTCTTGATTATATTGAATTAATATATATATATTTTTAACTTTTTTAACAAATAAATATAAAAATTATTTATATTCATTTATTTAACTTAATAAACAAACATAAACGAGTGATTGAAGAATTCATTAAATGTTCTAGTCATTTGGTCTGGGTCACTGCTTACTCATTGTCTGGTTTGTCTCGGCTTTTAGGCAACATTTATGCGATGTCCTCTGATTTTTTGATGTTTTTACGACTTTACAACCTTGTTTAGCCCTTTGAGAAAAAGGAACGATCAAGTCATCAACTGATACAATTTGGTATGGCTTTTGAAAAGTGTTGTGAAATATTATTTTTAATTTAAATTTTTTGTGTTTGATATCGTTGTCGATAAGTGCTTTTAAAAAGATAAAATGTTTATTTAGACATGATGTTGTAAAATTTAATATATATTAATTTAAATTATATTTAAATTCATTAATATTAAGGAGAAATTATATTGTGGGTCATTCTCGCCACGTCATCTGTGGGACCAACTAATAAAAATCACATATCTCATTAAGTTTTTCTAAGTCATATGAATCTTCACTCATATTTGTTGTAAATTAATTTTGAAAAAAGTTTTTACCAAGTTAAGATTCACTTGGTAAAAATATGACAAGGAAAAAATTAATGAAATGAGTGATTTTTATTGGTTATCCTATAGATGACGCGACCAAAATGACTTATGGTATAATTTTGAGCTTTTGTGGTTGGAAAATAATGTTTGAAAAGCAATTTTTGATCCAAATGAGAATGTTATAATTTTGAGCTTTTGTGGTTGAAAAGTTCGGTTGCCATGGAATTTTTTTATTTAACCCTCTCTCCAATGATACTTTGTGCACTCTGATTTTCTTCATCTCAATTTTTTAGTAGATGTTCATGGGACAGAGAAAAGAGAGAAAAAATCGCTGAAAATCAGATCTAGTAAAAGAAGAAACAAAAATTTGTTTAGAGATTTTAGTCAAAGAGTTGTTTTCGGATTGAAAACCTCAAGGATAAAAACAAGCCATGGAACTAAAGAGAAGAAATCATAGCAGTTGGATCATTTAAAAACAAAAGGAATATAATGTTAATTAAAAATCAACACCGTCCAATTAAAAAGAGTAACATCTCAATCGTCAGAATTAAATATTTAATTAATATAAAAAAGTAGACTACATGTTGTCTCTCACAAATAAGATCGGATTAAAAAACCATGATAATCATTTACTAAAAGATTAAAAAATATACTCCCTCCGTCCCACTTAAAATGTCTCTTTTGTGTTTTAAAATTGTCCCACTTAAAATGTCTTATTGAAAAAATCAACTACTTTTACAATGTATATTTCCCTTCCTATCCTCTTTTTAGTTTTCCAACAAAATAAAATTCAACTTTTCAAGGGTAAAATTGTCTTTTCAATTATTTTACATCACATCTCTTACACAAATTTTTTTTTCCTAAAACTACGTGAAAAATCAACAATGGACACCTTAAATGGGACGGAGGGAGTATTTATCATATAAAAAACAAACGTTTTTGGTTAAAAATATTTTTTTATTAAATTAAGTAATTTGTATTTTCTTAAAATATTTTATATTTTATATATTCTTTTTTAAAAAATATTTTATATATAAAAAATTAATAACAATTTATTATAAATTATTTTTTATATTTTTTAATTGGTATATTTCATATATCATAATATTGAGAAATTATATCGTGGGTCATTTCCACCACGTCATTTATGAGACCAATCAATAAAAATCACACATCTCATTAATTTTTCTGTGTCATATTTTTACCAAGTGAATCTTCACTCATATTTGATGTAAATCAATTTTAAAAAAGATTTTACCAAGTGAAGATTCACTTGGTAAAAATATGACAAGGAAAAAATTAATGAGATGAATGATTTTTATTGGTTGTCCCATAGATAACGCGACGAGAATTGTAACCCCTCGTCCCGATCTAGCCGACAGACTGGTCCGAACGGGTTACACGGGGAAAATCGGGGCGAAACCCGCTAATGCCTCACTCCGATTAGCAACCCAAAATTTTTTCATTTAATTATCTTGTCTAAATATCACATTTAATCCTATGTGCGAAGACGGAAACAGAAGACGATAACGAAACAATCCAAGCAAAACATAAGGCAACTTAAATTTATCAAGTAACTTGTTAGTCCAATTTCATGCGCACGAAGCAAAACCATTCATAAAAGATACATATGAACTCAACAAGGAAACAAACAAGCATTAGGGACTAAAACGTAACGTCCAAGAACCTTTGAAGATGCCAATTCGCCAATTTACTTGCCTGCGTTTCGAAACTGGCTTGCCCGTTCCGAAACGCGGGCTCCATTTTAAAAGCAAGACCAAGCCGTTCCGATACGGTCAATTTTGTTCCGGAACGAGGGTCTACAGTGACAAAACGTATCAGAACTGGTTCCAAAACAGGGGCTCACAGTAGCAAACCGTATCGAAATGCGTTCCGAAACGGGAGCTCACAGTGTCAAATCATATCGAAACGACACCACCTCCATTCCGATACGAGTATCCCTTGAGCTACAACCGTTCTGAAACCCTGTCGAGCGTTTCGAAACGCCTGCACACATAGTGGCCCCAAAACAGGTTTTAGCATCCTCAAACATCTTCAAACTTGCCCCGAAACAACCAAGATCACAAGAAACAATCATACAAACAAACTAGAGGCAACACATCCTACAAATGAGCATGTTTAAACATACAAACATGCATACGATTCTATTTAGCTATAAGAAACATGTAGCAACTTAAGCATAACATAAAACAAGGTTTACATCCCTTCACACAAAAACATGAACATTCAACAACATGAAAACCAAATATAGGAGTCTAACATACGCTCCTACAACACTTAGCATCCCCATTGCCATCTATCACATTATTCAAGAAAAACCATACTTGAGCAGCAACACACACTCTTGGGTGCCCCTTCCTTGCTCCTTGCTAACTTTCACACTAATGATCTGCATTGTCGGAAATGAGAGCGTAAACTTGAAAGCTTAGTGAGGGAGCTTTAAAACAAATATCGATAATGCATGGTCCAAAGCATGGTATCCATAAATCATCAACAAGGCATGCATTAACACCAACATAACAACATAGCCAACCGCTACAAGAATGCATGAACATGGCATCTTACCTCATGTTATGCTTAGCATGGATGTAACAGAACATCTTACCACATCAACCACACATAAACAAGGTATATTGACAACTATATAACTTACTCGGATATGCGGATAACTTTCGTTGAGATTTTCGCCCAATGTACTCAATAACAACAATATTACCTTCCGGTGGGATTTCACTCATCACCGTTTCTTTTACGAATGGGATTCCACTCATCATCACTCATATATACTTTCCAGTGGAATATTACTTCACCGTACTCCACCTTGGTGACTTCACACCACCAAGGCAACGCGCGAATTTGACTCTTACCGTGTGTACACTCATCCTAATGATCGATCATTTATATTCGGTAACATAACTAGTGCCAACATACTAAGCGAGAACTCACCATGATTTCACAAATCATGCAATACAACATACATATCACCATCACGCAACATAAATATATTGCAACACGCATAATTGGACAGTTATCACACAATACCACATTTATGCACATTTAGCAAGAAATACATAAAGTTGAACAAGAGATTAAGCTACCAACTTAACCCCACATTAGATTGGCCTACCAAGCACAATCTAGCACCCAATAACATACTTTGAACCAATTTAAAATCAAACACCCCCAAATACAAGCCAAGAACGTCGATCAAGCCTCCAAGTTCCCCGGAATTGAGCCCGAAGCTTCTCCAACATTTTCCCTTGCTTTTAATCAACCAAAACAGTGCATTACACATCAAAACATCCACAAAATCACTGCCACAAATCAGATTACAACTCAAGACCATTTCACTGCATTTCCAAGCCAAGAACTAACACAAACTCTTCATTTTCGGACTTGAACACAACCCAGCAATTACCCATCAATTTCATCATCCAAATCATCACTAAACATGCTCAAAACAGCCCCCAAGTATAACCATACCATCAACCCAACTTTCCCTCACATAACTACCTTAAAAACTTAAGATTTCCACTTCTAAACTCACCCACAAATATCCATTTCGTAATTTCATTAAAACCTCACCAATTTCACATATGTTAAACTTAAAAGCAAGACTATAACATATATAAACTTTACAAATCAATAGCACAATGAAAAACCAAGAAAGTTTCCACATTTGATTTAAAATTTGAACACTTGGAGCAACTAAAAAATGGAGTTTATGAAAATCTAAAACCATGGAAATGTTAAGGATGAAAAGGAGAAGTCAAAAACATCATTACCTTGATAAAAACTCTTGAAAACGCTGAGGAAGATGATGGAACAGTGTTTGGGTTGGGGAGAGGGGTTTTGTCGTGGGTTTTAGTTTGAAGGAAGAAGATGATGACTTTCAAAACATTTCTTTTACTTGTTTTATTTCATTTATTAGAAAATCCCCCTTTTACCATTAATGAAAACACAGGGCCTTTTTAATTCAAAACCAAGCCCAAAGACCCGAACCTAATTTACTCACCTAACACCCGACCCCTCTAAACTCAGGTGTTACAACTCTTCCCCACTTAAGGAAATTTCGTCCCCGAAATTTCCTGATGGAAAGAGATACAGAAACTGCCTCTCCATATCCTCCTTTCTCTCCCAAGTGGCCTTTTTTACACCTCGGCGTTGCCACTTCACTTTAACCAACTCAATCGATCTACCACGCAACACTTTGCTATCTGATGCCAAGATCTCAACTGGTTCTTCATCATACGTCAACTCTGGGTTCAACTCAATCTCTTCCACCGGCATAACGTGCGACATATCTGTCTATACTTTCGAAGCATCGAAACATGGAACTCATTGTGAATCTTCTCTAACTCAGATGGCAAACGTAACTGATAAGCAACCATACCGATTCGCTTCACAATCTCATACAGCCCAATGTATCTCGGACTCAATTTCCCTTTTCTGCCAAACCTCATAACTTTCTTCCACGAAGAGACTTTCAAGAACACTCTACCTCCCACGACATACTCAACTTCTTTCCTCTTCAAATCGGCATAGGATTTATGTCTATCCGAAGCTGCCTTTAAACGATCACAGATTAACTTCACCTTAACGGTAGTCCTCTTAAGTATATTCGACATTGGTAACAACTTCTGACCTGCTTCGTCCCAACAAATCGGAGTTCTACATTTTCTACCATGTAGCCTCATACGGAGCCATCTGAATGCTCGACTGATAACTGTTATTGTATGCGAACTCGACCAACGGCAAGTGTTTCTCCCAAGTACCCTGAAAGTCAATAATGCAACAACGCAACATGTCCTCCAAAATCTGTATAACCCTCTCTGACTGACCATCTGACTGAGGATGATACGACATACTGAAATTCAATCGGGTACCCAAAGCACTATACAAACACTCCCAAAATCTGACTGTAAATCTCGGATCTCTGTCAGACACAATCGACTTCGGCACACCATGCAATCTCACTGATGTATAAATCGGCCAACTTATCTAAGGAGTAAGTCGTATGAACAGCTATAAAGTGAGCACACTTTGTGAAGCGGTCAACTATAACCCAAACTGAGTTCTTCTTCGAAGGAGTCAAAGGAAAACCTGAAACGAAGTCCATGGTGATATTTTCCCACTTCTATTTTGGAGTCCTCAACGGTTGCAACAAACCTGATGGAACTTGATGTTCTGCCTTAACTCTCTGGCATACCATACACTTACTCACGAAATCGGGTACGTCTTTCTTCAAACCAACCCAGTAGTATTCATTCTTCAGATCACGATACATCTTCGTACTACCATGGTGCATAGCGAATGGGCTGCTGTGTGCTTCGGTCATGATAGTACGTCTCAAGTCACTGTCATCCGACACAACTATTCTGTCTCTGAAACACAAGACCCCATCAACACTGAAACTGTAGTCTGATGGTTTACCTTCGGCTATATCTTGCACGTGAGGTGCCAAAGATCTATCTAACAACATTTTTTCTCTAATCAAATGGCCTAAGGTAGGTATAACCTGAAGCTCGGCCACTAGACCACCATCACCGAACATGCTCAAACTAGAAAACAAGGCTCTCAACTCAACAACTACCTTCCTACTCAAAGCATCTGCCACTACATTGGCTTTACCCGGATGGTACTCAATCGTGAGGTCGTACTCAATCGGATGATATAATTTCTCCATAAGATGGATGATATCTAACAATCTCTAATGATTTATATCGATGACTAAAATCAAAACTCATTAACCACAATAGTACAAAATCAATATGTTTCCTAGATTCTAATAGGTAAAGAAAGTAACTTATATTCCCTAGATTATAATCTCTATTGATTTAAAGAAAGTATGTTCATATGAAGTGTTCACATAAGAGTAGATGAATAATCTCTTCAAGAACTTCTTGGCAACTTGTAGAGCATGTGACTCGAACTCGTGGTCCGTGACATTTTAGAAAAGCTAAAAATTTTAACTTCTAAAAAATACTTTTTTAAATCAAGTTGAAAATACTTTGACCTGAAAACAACATATTCTACTTGGCAAATTCGTCCATATTCCCGTTAAGGGAATTATCTGAAAAAATACCCCCCAACGAGGAACATTTGGAAAAATATCCCCCATTTGGCCCACGCAAGGCAAAATTGCGTCCTGCAAGGCACGAGATCCAAAATCGCGTTTTACACTACGCGACTTCAGTCTGATGTGGATTATATTATTCGGTATTTATTATTTTTAAAAATATAATGAAGTCGCGTTCTGTAGGACGCGACTTCCTCGAGAATTTCAAAAAACTCGTCGCGATAAGATGAAGTCGTGTTGTGTAAGACGTGATTTTCGCGTTAGTAAATTGGAATGGTTGAAAATTAAATTAACGCGATATGGTTATGAAAAATTCGCCTATGTAAGACACGATTTCAAAAATCGCGTTGTACAGGACGCGATTTTCTTTCAGTAATCGCACCCTAACCGACACGATATCCACTATAAATTGTCATCACCATTCCTTCTACCCCACACCCAAAAAATTAACCTTCTCAAGTCTTCTTTCTTGGTTGATTACTCATGTTTGATATAATTGCGGGATTGATAAGGTTAGATCACAAGCACGTGTTTGATTATCATCGAAGATATGTAATTTTATCTCGTTTTATTTTTGATTATTTTATTATATATTGTTAATAGTATATACGTATTTTTGATATTTTTTATATAGTTTAATTTATACCTATGCGTTTATTTTTTTTAGAGTATGGAACGACATTTGGAGGTTTCTTACAACCGGATGACGACATTACCGGATGTTGCGTGTAAAATAGTCTATCGCAATGGTAGTGCAAGTATACACGACGCAAGTAGTAAAGTGATACGAAGTATCGGATATCGTCTCCACAGGGATTGGGCTAATAGCTTCACCTTAATTCACTGCACGAAAGTAAAGAAAATAATTGAGAGTTGTCACGAAAATATTGAAGAAAACGTAAATAAAAGAGTAGAGATATCAAGATAGAGAGAATGAGCTGGTATTGAATTGCTCAGTAGTGCAGGTATTGTAGAGTTTAGGAAATCCAATTCTGTCGTCGTCACCCGTCGCGGAAGCACCTGTCACGACGACAGTCCGTTGATCGTCGCGGCAGCAAACGCTCAACTCAGCACTTTCAAGTTTGGCAAGAATCCCAGATCTGCCTTGGCCTATCCCTAGGTCCAAGTCTGTCGATGATCACGTCTTGATGATACCTCCCGGCGTGAATCGAAGGATGAACACCGATGTGAATGAATTCTTCTTTAGCCACTTAACCTCGCCCTATCCCTAGGCACGAGATAGTTCAACTATAAACTAGAGAACTTGCTCTTATTTCTTTCGTATACTTAACTCTCCTGATGCTAAGTAAATAGATAACCTCACAATGCTCTCCCGATGCTCTTGCAAGATATTAATAACCAAAATAAGAGAACTTGAAGTTTATTTTATTGAACTGAAAATTCCTAAAACAAAACAACCCTTGCAACTACTTTACAAATCAACTCGTGGCCCTAGGGGGAATTTAGAACATGTCGGCGGCGGGTAAACGGCTAGGGGTTTTGGTTATCGGTTATGGGGTATGAGATATGCCCTAGGTTAAAATACATGCCCTTATATAAGCTTTGGGCTCAAGTTATCTAATTTAGCAAGGATTACAACTTTAATTAAAAGTATGATTCTAATAAAGACTAAATCTTCAAGGAATCTACTTTCCAGCTGTCTTCCTTGTTTCTTGGGATTTTCTCTCCTTGAGCTTTGGGCTTGACATATCTTTTGATCTGGGGCTTGGAAAAATATAAGGTTTTCACACGACAGACGAGCTGAATTTTCTCTATCTGTCGAGGTCCACTTTGCTTTTTTTTCTCCACTAAACTGCTGTCGTCCTCTGCTGTCATGGCAGCACCATGGCAGCATCGTCCTCTTTATCTGCTTGTCCAGTTCAGCTTTTCTGCTTCTCTGCCCTGCACCTGCCCTCTCTGTTTGCTATGGCAGCAACCTGCAAAAACAGCCATTCTTAGTAGAATATGTGCCTTCAATATATTTGTGATGTTTTGCTGTAAACTAACCTAAATGCAATGAATAATGCTTGAATGCAGCAGAAATATGGGTTAAAAAGGGTGTAAATAATAGAACTTTTACACACTCAACACACCCCAAACTCAAGTTTTTGCTTGCCCTCAAGCAACTAAGACCTAAAAGAAAAAAATGAAATATTTTTGTTTTGGCTTTCAAACAGTGAACTTTCCCTTACCCGTCGTTCGTTTCCTGTGACGGCAGCAACCTGTCAGATAATTTAGGATCTGTCCGGAATCTCACTATAGTCCTCGTGCAGTGTGTCCATGCTTGTGAACAGTTATATGCCAAGATTCTCTTAGTTTCACTAGAATATTCAACTCTTAACTTGAATTTTTATGCCAAAGTTTATCTTTTTGAAGGCACATTTCCATGCTTCTTTGATTTCTTTGTTTTGACTCGAATTCTCTAAAGTTTTACTAGAGCCAGTTTTAGGCACCTCTAGTTAGCTTCCTAGTGCCAGTTTCGGGCACCTCTAGGATTTTTGAGTCTCTTTTGCTAAACTTCTTTCCTAGAGCCAGTGTTAGGCACCTCTAGGGGCTATTCAAGTGCTAAGCTTCCTATTCTAGTTTGGCTAAAAGAAGTCTAGGCAGTATAACAGTCACAATGGTGTTTAAGTTTTCAGAACTATAGAATGACTCTAAACTTTTCCTTAAACTATCCTAAAGATGCTGCCACGACAGAGCTGTCACGACAGGCAAGTTCAATTCACAGTTTTAAGCCAAAATTTTTAGTTTTTTTAAGAGAAAAAATAAATAAGTAAAAGACACAACAATTAACTAAGATGTACTTGGACTCCATTAAAATGGAGGGTTGCCACCCCCAAACTCGAGGGTTGCATTGCCCTCAATGCAAATGACAAAATGGAAATAAATGAAAGCAGTACATCACAAAATATATAAATAGCAGGCAGCAATAAGAAAATAAGGAACTTAAATTTTAAGCACTGTCTTCACTGCTGCTGCTGAGGCGGATTTGGCGGCGGATTCTGGCTCTTGGGGCAGGTTGGGTTGGTTGCTCTACAACCTGAATGTCAGAGCTGCTGCCGCTGCCGCTGCTGGTGCTGGCCTTTGGCAGAGTTTTCTTGTTGGCCATTCTTTTCTGCCTCTTGACCGGTGTAAATTCTTTCGACAAGTTCCTCCGAATAGAGGGTTCAACGTCGCTGTCTGCCCAGATAGATGAGGAAGAGAACCTAGCTACAAAGGCAGCAATGTCATCCGAGGGTACCAGTCGTTTTGTACCTCGGGCGGATGTTTCGGCATGAGGGCTGCCGGCTGCCGTCGGGGCAGGTGATGGAATGGAGGCAACATATGGTGTATGTGGTGTGGCAGCAGGTGTAGGTGTATGGGCAGGGGTGGTAACAATGAAGTAGTGGGCAGGGAAGGTGGGAAAAACAACATCAGGGAAATTTAAAGTATTGTGAATAAAATTTACCGTGGATGCGGCAAAGTCTTTGATGAATGTCATGAGGCCCAGCTGTCTGTCCTCCATCCTTTGAATAGCAGCAAGGATTTGAATGGATGGGTCTGTCGGAGCAGCTGCTACGGCGGCAGGTTCAGGGTTTGGCTGCTCTGACGATTCAGCTAGGGCGGCAGCAGGGTTGAAGGAGGAGAGGGGGGTTGCTACTGTCAGCTCCCTGAGGCTGATGATATTTTTGTCTGTCCAGCCCTGTCCTTTCACTATGCGATCGGTGTCGGCTTCCGACACGTCATAACAGCGGCAGAGGGACGTGATGAGGTAGGGGAGGCAGAGGAGGGTCGTCGGTCTATGGGCACTTTCCAAGATACTCTCTCCCATATATCTCCCAACATTAATGGATCGTTTATTTAGAATGGAGTGTATCAGGGCTAACCTCTGCTGGTCAACGGTGGTGTGATGTGATGACGACATGATCCTCTTCTTGATGAAGGCATTCCACAGTTTTGCCTCCGGCAACAGCTGCCCCCTCTTCACTGTGTGGGGATTTTTGAGGCTTGTGTTCCGTTCAGTCCCTTCTTCCGTTACTTCTGCCATGACAGCGTCATAGGCAGCTTCATCCAAAGTGTCAAGGAACTGCTGATGAGCATCATCGTTGGGGCCGAAGTAGAGGCCATACATAGAGTTTATGCGCTCGGCTGTGAACTGCACCTCTTTCCCTCGGACAGTCACTGCTGTTGCCGTCTTGCTGTCGATGGCAGCATAGAATTCCCTCACCCACGTCTCGTTCATCTCTGCTGGTTGCTTCGCAAATGATTCCCATAAGAGAGCTTTAATCGTCCTTGCGATGAAAGGCTTGAGGCTCATATTAACTGCCCTTGAAGTGTAAATAAAGCCTCGTTCTTCTCATAGATCCCTAGTTGCGAAGGACTGTAGGGTAGGTGCTGCCGGTGAAGAGGTTGAAGCAGCACTGCGGCGGGTTCTTCTGGAAGACATGTTAGTGCAAGGGTTGTTGAAAGTAAAATAAAGCAAATGAAAACTAAAGGGGAGAGCAAGTGAGAAAAGCATAAGTGAATGAAAATGAAACGAGGTTTTATAGAAGAGGGGTTTCTGCCCGTTGAAGCTGTAACGGCAGGCGTGAATAACGGGGCGACTGTTGAGCTTTAGCGTGTCTGACGCGTCTGACACGCATTTCTGCGTCTGTTACGCGTCTGGCACACGTTTCCGCGTTTGTCGTGACAGTCTGGTGACAACCTATCTTTTCCGTGTCTGCCGCGACAGCTGGAACGACATGCTTCAATATTGGGCTTTGTTGGGCTGATGGATGGATGGTGGGCTGAGTTCACTTCTCCTGTTCTTCTTGACTCCTTTATTTCCTAAAAACAGTAAATATAAAAACATTATTCGAATAAAATAAACCTTATTTCCTAATAATAAATAATAATAAAACAAATAAAAATAAAATTTAGGTTAAGTTAGGGATGCCATGTGGGGCATCTCCTAAGGTAACCACTTCCTGCATTCCTGGGGCTTCAGTCCCCTGATAATGCTTGAGGCGCTGTCCGTTGACTTTGAATTGGTGCCCATCTTTTAATGATTGGATTGTGATGAAACCATGGGGAAAACTTGTACGACTTGGAATGGGCCATACCATCTAGATTTCAGTTTTCCTGGGAAAAGTTTCAGTCTAGAATTGAACAACAATACAAGCTGCCCTGGGCAGAACTGTCGTGGCAGCAACTTCCTGTCATGCCACTTCTTAGTTTTCTCTTTGTAGATTCTTGCATTGTCGTAGGCCATTGTCCGTATTTCTTCAATCTCGTTCAGATCTAACAGCCTTTTCTGGCCTGCCTTGTCCAAGTCCATATTCACTGCCTTGATCGCCCAATATGCTCTGTGCTCTATCTTGACAGACAGATGACAGGTTTTTCCATAAATCAATCGGTATGGAGACATGCCCAATGGAGTCTTAAAAGTTGTCCTTTATGCCCATAATGCATCATTGAGGAGTAAAGACCAATCTTTCCTAGTTGGCTTAACCATCTTTTCAAGAATGTTCTTAACTTCCCTATTAGATATTTCAGCTTGTCCATTGGTCTGTGGGTGGTATGCTGTCGCGATCCGATGCTTGACACCATATTTCTTCAAGGCGGCAACAATTACCCTATTGTCAAAATGTCTCCCTTCATCACTGATAATCGCCTTAGGGATGCCAAACCTAGAAAAAATGTTTTTGTGTAGAAACTTTTGGACTGTCTTGGCATCATTCTTTTGAGTGGCGATAGCTTCAACCCACTTAGAGACATAATCTACTGCTAAGAGGATGTATAAATTTCCACATGAAGATGGAAAAGGTCCCATAAAATCAATCCCCCAAACGTCGAAGATCTCGACTTCTAGAATGTTCTGCAGTGGCATCTCATTTCTCCTAGAGATGTTTCCTGTCCTTTGGCACCTGTCACAGTTCTTGTAGAAGATTTGTGCATATTTATATAGTGACGTCCAATAAAACCCTGACTGCAACACCTTAGCAGCAGTTTTGTTGCCTCCTAAGTGACCTCCATACTGTGAAGTATGGCAGTGATGAAGTATGTCTTCTTGCTCTTCTTGTGGTACACACCTCCTTATAACCTGATCTGCACATAGTTTGAAAAGAAGAGGTTCGTCCCAATAATAATGTTTGACATCATTTTGGAATCTCTTTCTGGCTTGGTAATTAAGATCAGAAGGAATTATTCAGCTAACTATAAAATTAACGAAATCAGCATACCAGGGGAGTTCAGAAGACTTACCTGCCGCCATGGCTGTCGCGGCAGTGATTGCGGCAGCAAAGAGCTGCTCGTCTGGGAAGGTCTCCAGTATGTTTGTCTCATCTGGTGGTAGACTCTGTCCCTTCTCCAACCTTGACAAGTGATCTGCCACTTGATTTTATGTTCCTTTTTTGTCCTTGATTTCAAGGTCGAATTCTTGCAATAGCAGGATCCACCGTATCAACCTAGGCTTTGCATCCTTTTTCGCGAACAAATACTTCAGAGCAGAATGGTCTGTGTGCACTATTACCTTCGTCCCAAGTATGTAAAAACGAAACTTGTCAATGGAGAACACCACAGCTAATAACTCATTTTCTGTGGTGGTGTAGTTTACTTGGGCGTCATTCAATGTCTTGCTGGCATAATATATGACATGAAATAACTTATCTTTCCGCTGCCCAAGTGCTGCCCCGACAGCATAGTCACAAGCATTTGATCAATAAAGGGTAAAGGAAAGTGGTCATTTCGGGTAGCTTTGTTAAGCTTCTGATAGTCCATACAAACCCTCCAACCGGTCACAGTCCTGGTTGGGATTAACTCATTGTTTTCATTGGTCACCACGGTTATTCCTCCTTTCTTGGGAACACATTGCACCGGCTCACCCATTTGCTGTCAGAGATGGCGTAAATAATACCAGCATCTAACCATTTGATTATTTCTTTACGCACCACCTCTTTCATCGCATGGTTTAGCCGCCTTTGGGCATCAATAGTCGGCTTATGATCTTCCTCTAAAAGGATTTTGTGCATGCATAACGCCGGACTAATGCCTTGAATATCGGCTATCGTCCATCCAATTGCCTTCTTGTGCTGCCGCAACATCCCTATTAGCTGTCGTTCCTGTTCCTGTGGCAGCTTAGAAGAGATGATTACGGGCAAGGTATCATTTGAACCAAGAAAAGCATATTTTAGCTGCCCTGGCAGGGGCTTCAGTTCTAAGGCAGGTGGTTCAACAGTAGATGGCTTTTGGGTTAAATGGTTATCCGAAGTATAATTTAAAGGTTCGAATAACTTACCTGGACGATCGCCTATCCAGTTTACCTCCTCCTGATCTTCAGTATCAGATGTATCGGAGTCAGAGGAGTTGCTGTCGTCGGTGCTGTCGTGACAGTCCTGTAGGTGGCTGCCGCGGCAGTGACCAATTTTTATGTCGTGACAGCCCGACCTAATGCAGGGTTGATCAAAGGTAACTTCAGTGATAGCCTTGCATTCCTCGTCTGCATCAGCATGCTTCATCGCTTGGAGAACATTCAACTTAATCTCTTGATCATTCACTCTCATGGTGAGTTCTCCTTTCTCCACATCAATCAATGATCTTCCCGTGGCTAAGAAGGGTCGCCCAAGGATGATTGGTGCGTTTTCGTCTGCCTCACAATCCAAAACAAGAAAGTCAGCAGGAAAAATAAATTTATCCACTCTTACCAGAATATCTTCAATTTTTCCTTCCGGATGAACATAAGAGCGGTCTGCCAGCTGCAGAGTGACTGTCGTGGGTCGCGCCTTTCCAATACCTAATTTCTGAAAAACAGATTTTGGCATTAAATTAACACTAGCACCAAGATCACAAAGTGCCTTACCCACATATTTATTTCCGATTACACAAGGTATGATGAAGCTCCCTGGATCCTTCTATTTCTGGGGTGGCTGCCGATGAAGAATACTCATGCAACCTTCTGTCATCTTTACCGTTTCAAATTCCCCAAGTTTAGATTTCTTTGACATGACATCATTGAGAAATTTAGCATAACCGGGCATTTCCCTAACAACATCTAACAGCGGAATATTAATATGAACCTGCTTAAAAATATCATAAATCTTTTTGAGTTGAGATTCTTGCTTAGCTTGCTGTATCCGTTGGGGAAAAAGAGGTGGGGGACGGTAATCAACAATACGTCCTTCCCACTGCATACGAATCTGAGGAGGTTTAGGTTCATCAATTTTCTCCTCTGTCGCTTCTGCTGTCGTGACAGGCTCATCGGCAGCAGTCTGTTTGTTACCTGTCGGGGCAGTTTCCTCGGCAGGTTTATCTAAGGCTGGTTTCCTTACTGTTTCAGCTTCTTTTTCCGGCCCTGGTAGTTTCTTCCCACTCCTAGTTGTAATAGCTTTACACTGCTCATGTGTGGGCTGCCTAGCATTTTCAGTATTACTAGGGAATCCTCCAGTCTGCCTCGGCTTAATATGTTGGGAAACCTGACCCATTTGTGTTTCCAGAGATTTCAGAGTAGCTTCATGATTCGTCATCCGCATCTCTGTTTTATCCATGAAATTCTCTGTCTTCTTGACAAACTGATTCATATTCTCAATATAAGTACCTGTCTGAGACATAAAAGTGGCCAGAGTCTGTTCCAGTATACTGCTGCGGCAGTTGCGGCAGCAGTTGCTGCGGCAGTTGCTGTCGCGTCAGAAATCTAGGTCCTCCCTGATTCTGATTGTGTGCTTGAGGATTTAGGGCATTATTAGGATTACTCCAAGAAAATTTGGGATCCTTCCTCCAATTGGGATTATAGTTGTTGGAATTGTAATTTGGCTTGTAGTTTCCAACATATTTTCCCTCTTCTAACTGTATAGGACACTCATCCGAACTATGATTTCCCTCACAGATTTCACATACCTCCTCAACAGCAAATCCATGTTGTGAATCATCATTCAATAATCTTTTCATTGCTTTAGTAAGGAATGCTACCTGTGATTTCATTGTGCTATCGGCCTCATAATCCTTGACAGCTAGTACCCGTTTACCCTCTCTTCTTGCTGTCGGAAACTGCTCCTCATTCTTAGCTAGATTTTTCAATACTTGCATTGCCTCGTCCGGATATTTATCCAATAATAGTCCATTTGCTGCTGAATCAATTCGAATACGAGTTTGTAAGTTGGCAGCATTATAAAACTTTGTTACCTGATTCCAGACGGGGAATCCATGCATTGGGCAGTTCCGCAGAAGAGTAGTAAATCTGTCCCAGGCCTCGTGCATCGGCTCGTCATCTTCTTGTTGAAAAGTAGCAATTTCATTACGTAATCGCTCAGATAAATGCGAAGGATTAAAACGAGATAGAAATTCACGAGATAAATCTGCCCAAGTTCTAATTGAACCCAGCGTAAGTTTATTCCACCAAGTCTTTGCTCTGTCCCTCAATGAATGGGGAAATAACTGAAGCCTCAGTATCTCCGGATTAACTCCTAGCAGTCTAAACGAACCACAGATCTCCTGGAACGTTTTGAGATGCTCCCTAGCATCCTCTGTAACAGCACCACTAAACTGCCCGACATTGTTAATCATACTAAACATGACAGGTTTCAGCTCGAAGTTGTCAACATCAATATCCGGCAGCGTGGTCTCCAATTCTACATGATCGTTCAACATGTAGTCACGACAGGACCGTCGTCCGGCGGCGACAGGGTTACCGACAGGCGGTATAATATCGCCGACAGGCGGGTCGTCTCCATTGTGGGCCATCTTCTCTAGCTGTTCCTCAAGGTACTCGTTTCTGGCTAGAAGGTGACGAAGTTGTTTCTTGAGATTGAAGGAACGTTCGATTTCCGGATCTAATTGATATTCAGGATCTTTACCTCGATTCGATCTGCGCATAAACAAGAAAACCTTGTGAAAAGCAAGAGTTGAATGCACCAACGAAAAAACAGAAAAATAAAAATAAAATAAAAATAAAAACAAAAAGTGTAATAAAAGAAAAGGTAGAGTTATGTTGCCAATCCCCGGCAACGGCGCCAAAAACTTGTTGCGTGTAAAATAGTCTATCGCAATGGTAGTGCAAGTATACACGACGCAAGTAGTAAAGTGATACGAAGTATCGAATATCGTCGCCACAGGGATTGGGCTAATAGCTTCACCTTAATTCACTGCACGAAAGTAAAGAAAATAATTGAGAGTTGTCATGAAAATATTGAAGAAAACGTAAATAAAAGAGTAGAGATATCAAGATAGAGAGAATGGGCTGGTATTGAATTGATCAGTAGTGCAGGTATTGCAGAGTTTAGGAAATCCAGTTCTGTCGTCGTCACCCGTCGCGGCAACACCTATCACGGCGGCAGCCCGTTGATCGTCGCGGTAGCAAACACTCAACTCAGTACTTTCAAGTTTGGCAAGAATCCCAGATCTGCCTTGGCCTATCCCTAGGTCCAAGTCTGTCGATGATCACGTCTTGATGATACCTCCCGGCGTGAATCGAAGGATGAACACCGATGTGAATGAATTCTTCTTTAGCCACTTAACCTCGCCCTATCCCTAGGCACGAGATAGTTCAACTATAAACTAGAGAACTTGCTCTTATTTCTTTCGTATACTTAACTCTCCTGATGCTAAGTAAATAGATAACCTCACAATGCTCTCCCGATGCTCTTGCAAGATATTAATAACCAAAATAAGAGAACTTGAAGTTTATTTTATTGAACTGAAAATTCCTAAAACAAAACAACCCTTGCAACTACTTTACAAATCAACCCGTGGCCCTAGGGGGAATTTAGAACATGTCGGCGGCGGGTAAACGGCTAGGGGTTTTGGTTATCGGTTATGGGGTATGGGATATGCCCTAGGTTAAAATACATGCCCTTATATAAGCTTTGGGCTCAAGTTATCTAATTTAGCAAGGATTACAACTTTAATTAAAAGTATGATTCTAATAAAGACTAAATCTTCAAGGAATCTACTTTCCATCCGTCTTCCTTTTTTCTTGGGATTTTCTCTCCTTGAGCTTTGGGCTTGACATATCTTTTGATCTGGGGCTTGGAAAAATATAAGGTTTTCACACGACAGACGAGCTGAATTTTCTCTATCTGTCGAGGTCCACTTTGCTTTTTTTTCTCCACTAAACTGCTGTCATCCTCTGCTGTCACGGCAGCACCATGGCAGCATCGTCCTCTTTATCTGCTTGTCCAGTTCAGCTTTTTTGCTTCTCTGCCCTGCACCTGCCCTCTCCGTCTGCTATGGCAGCAACCTGCAAAAACAGCCATTCTTAGTAGAATCTATGCCTTTAATATATTTGTGATGTTTTGCTGTAAACTAACCTAAATGTAATGAATAATGCTTGAATGCAGCAGAAATATGGGTTAAAAAGGGTGTAAATAATAGAACTTTTACACACTCAACACCGGACCTTCTGATAGAACCGTACTTAGAGCAGGCTAGGGTTTTAAACGCATCCAAAATTGTTGGAGGTGCAAAAATAGACGTTGATTTGGTAAACGCTCTTTTGGAGATGTGGAGACTAGAGACACACACATTCCACCTTCGTTGCAGCGAAGTGACGATTACCCTAGAGGATGTGTCGCATATCCTAGGTTTGTCTGTTGATGGAAAGGCTATCAGTGATCCCGATTCTGATGTTTAGTCGGACTTATGTTTGAGTGGGCTAGGGGATGTGCCAGAGCATTTTTACGGCAGAAAAATACAACTAGAGTGGCTGGGGAATAATTTTGGTAACGTACCCATTGACACGAGTGAAGAAGGTAAAAATATTTTTTTAGTGAATATTATTGAAATAATAAATTTTTTAACCTATGGTAATATATATATATATGTTCGTATTGTAGGCATATGCTCGCGCTTATATTTTACAGATGATCGGCGGGGTATTGATGCCTGACAAAACCCGGGACAAGGTTCACACGATCTGGTTGCATCGTTAGCAGAATTTTGAAGAAGCCGGTAATCTGAGCTGGGGATCCGCAGTTTTGGCCACTCTGTTTAGGGAGCTATGCAAGAACATCAATCTTGATAAGTGCCAAATTGGAGGTTGTTTGGTGTTGTTTCAGTCATGAGCGTGGTGGAGAATGCCGTTTTTTTACGCCCTAAGCATCTGCAGCCTACTCCATATGTTTCTCCGCTAGCCCGGAGGTAAGGAAAGAGTTGTTAATTTTTTAATAGACGTATTATTATAATTAATTTAAATTATCTTCTTATTTTGTAGGTGAAACGCTCCTTTAACCCTTTTTATGGACGTCGTACTCTCATACGGACTTGCAGCTTTGCATCGCGATATTTTCGAACGAGACGAGGCTTGTTTGGACAACCACTGTACCACTCATATGCTATGCAACATTTGAGTGGCATCCGACCGACCACGTCCTACGGCAATTTGGTTGTTTCCAAGGTATCCCAATCGAGCCTCCAACTTTGGATGAGTTGTACAAACTCACTCGACAAGAGAAGCCCGAGGTAATAAATAGTTGTATACTTACCGCATTCTTTTATTAATTTGAACGTAATTTATATGTAAAAAGAATAAATTAACTGTTTAATTGTCTTGTAGGTTGATTGGTCGGTGCACCACCAGTCTTATATCGCTCACTATAGGGATAGGTTCAATCAGTGCTGGCAACCTCGGACTGATTATCGTATGTTTGATACGATGGTGAGCGATGATTACGATGAGTGGTTTAGGGCGAATGGGAAGCCGTCTATTTTGACTCTAGAGGAGACAACGGTCGTGTATCGACATCAGCAACACAACCGCCCACGGTATCAACGTTCGAGGGGGAGAGGAGCACGGAACACCTCCGGTGCTGACCCTTCATCCGCAGCACCGCCATCATCAGATGCTACCCCACCACCGATGCGGCCATAGTTGACTCAAAGTCCAAGCCAAAGTTATTTAATGCCTTCTTCTATGTCAGACCACTTTGCTCAACTTTCAACGATGATGAATGATGCCTCTAGCTATCCCGCGAGCTATATGCCCTATGTGTTCTTGATGTCGTTCCCCCCGATGTCAGCCGCATTTGGAACTGCGATTATCCAACAAACACCACCAGAGTCGATTTTCTACCTAAGTGGGCCTGGTGAAACGAGTAGTTCTGCAGCTGCTGGAACCGGAGATGGTGATGATGATGGTGGTGTTGATGGTGGTGACAACGCTCAACCACGACACAATCCAAAACGACATCGTCATGCACCGTCTTGTGGTATCGGTGGACATAGGCGTCATTAGTTTTTTTAGTTATTTATTTTATTTGAAAATATTGAACTCGATATTTTTTGTTTTTTAATTACTATATATTTTAGTTTAATCATGATTTTTATTTTATTTGGGTTTGTATAATTAATTAGTATATATTTTTAAATTTGCATTTTTATTCTTTAATTAGTTTATATTTTATTCGATCGTCGTGAACAAGAGTACGAAATAGTTAACATCTAATGAACATAGATATGCAACTACAAATAACAACAAATCCAAATATCCGAAAAATCAATTTTCGAATAAATTTTTGCAACACTTCACTGGGCAAAGACGCGTTCTATAAGACACGATTTATCTGAGACGTTAGGGCAAAGTTGTGTTCTGTACGACGCGATTTTTATGCTATATATGCCCTCCCTCCCTTACAAACCTTACTGGCAAATTCACATTTGTATTGTGAGTTGTGGGTATATGCAGTTATGGCTAGATACCAATTGTTGTGGTGCGATGTTTGTTCCGTGCATTTGGTTAAGATGATCGGCAAATCACAATATCCGAAAAGGCATGGTTGGGTGCCACGCAAATGATCGGTACCATGAATTCACAATAGCAGGAACTTTATTTGTCTTGTCCAGGGTTATAGCTTTTAGGGGTACCAATTACATTTGATAGCACGAGTTAAAGCTGTTACCATTGTCGATATTTTCGAAGCTATTTTAAGACCCGCACATGTAACGTTGTTGTTGACAACTCTCGTTTACCATTTATCTACAACAACGACACATCTCTCGTCAGCCATACAAATGGGACAAACTATTGCACTTCTCGTCTATATCAATTCATATGTAAATTATTTTAGTCTGCATACTTAGGGGTGCAATTGACCACGTGTTTAAGGGTACAAATATAATTTATATATGTAAATCGGAAGTAATATTTTACTTGTATCAATGCATGTCTTCTATTAAGAACAATAATTTACAATTTAAAATAAAAGGGGAAATGATGAATATAAAATAAAAGAACAAATATTAATGAACTTACTACTTTTTAGCATTTATTGTACAATATTTACAATATCTAATGAACATAGATATTAAGAACCGTGCATGTAACATTGTTGTATCAATGCATGTCTTTTATTAAGAACAACAATTTATAATTTACCACGTGTTTAGGGGTACAAATTATAATTTTTTCAATGCATGTCTTCAAGCTCAGTGGTTGGGTCTTTGCCTCTGGTTGGATACGGGGTCCTGGGCAGTTGAACAGTTGAACGAACGTAATAATGGTGAACTATATGTTGTGATGGTCTTCATGACTAAAAAACTTGCGGAGACTGCCATCAAGCATTACAACATACGCAACTCAGTTACGTCCACCCTGCATAAAACTGAAGCGGATAAATATATTGTTGAATGCCCCCACAAGAATTCTGGATGTAAATGGAGGGTCCGTGTATCACGTTTGAAGAGGATGAACAACCTCTCGCAGATAACAAAATACGAAGGACACCATACATGCACCGTGGGAAGCCTGAATCAAGACCATCCTAACTTGGATGTGCACGTGCTCTCTGAGCATATCCGTCCACTCGTGAAAGCAAATCCACGCGTATCTGTGTCGGTATGTATAGCATCGATCCTTTCTTGTTACAAGCATATTTTTAGTTACGATAAGGCATGGTATGCAAGATATTGTGCCATCCAACAACTGTATGGGCAGTGGGAGGAATCCTACAACGAGTTGCGAACGTGGTTCAACTGTATGCAGAAATACAACCCAAGAACCGTTGTTGAACTTGAAACAGTGCCAAGATACGAAAGGGATCGTGTCGTACTCGGGGAGCACAGTTTTTTTTGCCTATTTTGGACATTTTCGCAATGCGTTAAAGCATTCTGCCACTGCAAGCCGATGCTGCAGATCGATGGTACATTCTTGTACGACAGATACACCCAGATCTTACTAGTGGCAATTGCACAAGACGTCAACAGAAAATGCATTTCGGTAGTGTTCGCCATTGTTGAAAAGCAAGATATCCCTTTGTGGATGTTTTTCCTTACCAACCTGCGAACCCATGTCTTTCGCCGAGTACTACGGGCAAGACCTGCCGAAATATGTATTATTTCAGACAGAGGCGTAGGGATCTAGGGATCAATCCAATGTTTGGGATAGTCTTGGGAACCTTCATATATTCATCATCGGTACTGTCTACGACACATTGCTGCAAATTACTATAAGAGGTTTAAGAACAATGATGAGCGTGTAATGGTTCTTCATATGGGTACGCCTTTCACTCTCAAAATTATCAATTATATTGCCAATTATTATTATTTCTCGTTAATTATTATGTCTATTGAATAGGCAACACACGCCGAGTAGAGCAGGTTCAGGAGCTGCTACAAGAGTTGAGAGATAGAAATCAATTTGGATATGATTATCTTTTTGATATCCCGAGGGAAAAATGGTTGCGATGTTATGATGGAGGTCGTCGATATGGTCACATGACGACGAACTTGGATGAGGCGATCAATTTGTCTTTGAAGGGAACATGTCATTTACCTATCACATCAGTTGTGAAGGCAACATATTATCGACTGACTACCCTTTTTACAACCCTCGGAAAAACAAGCTATGAACAGGTTCCATCCAGATCTCCAACAAAAAATTCAGATATACCGTGCGCAAGCAAACACGATGGGTGCCACATGCTTCTCACGTCACCAACGTAAGTTTACGGTTACTGAATTTTCACGACCACTTGAAGGAATTATACACCACAACTACGTTGTTAATCTACAAGAGCGAACATGTGATTATGGAGTCTTTTAGACATTCAAGTACCCGTGTGCTCACGTCTTCGTTGCATGTGCATCTGTTCATCTCGACGCAATGACACTCGTTGATCTTGTATACAAACTTGAAAACGTTTTCAAGGTATATCGATCCGAGTTTCCTCCGATCGGAAATGAACGTTATCCTGATGTGGTTCAAAATGAACCTAAGATTCGACCAAATGAATCCCTGCAACGCAACAAAAAAGGTCGCTCGAAGTCAACTAGAATTCATTGTGCCGAGGATATGGTTCCTCAAGGACCGACCGACCAACCTAAGTTGTGTGGAAGTTGTAGGAACCCTAGACATGACATCAGAAAATGTCCTTTTAAGAGCCGACCTCAAATCAACTAATTGTAATTTGTAACTCTAATGTTTTAATCCTAAATAACATGTGTTCTCGTAAGATTTTAAACATGTATTTTCGTATTACCACGTGAAAGTTATATAACAAAAAAAGCCACGAACATACACTAAAACAACAAAATCGACTAAAACATGAATGTTGACCCATGTTTTCATTTTATTAATGCAAAGAAATATATCAAAATAACATTTTTAACACAATTTCTACACTCTTTAGGATGCCTTTTTTTACGCGTCAATTTTTGCACCATTGTAAACATGTGTTCCCATACTGCGACGTCAAAGTTAAATAACAAAAAAAAAAACATAAAATTCTCATGCAAATCAACCCTAAACAACCCTACCAACCCATGCTCTCATTTTCTTCAATCAAAGAAACATAGCAAGGTAGCGTTTTTAACACGATTTAAACATCATTTCCGATGCTTTATATACGCCGATTTTACACCGTTTTGAAAAGAAACATCACTACTATGAGATAAAACATTTAAATCATAAAAAATTATCCCCCAAGACCATGAAAATTAACCCTAAACAACCCTACCAACTCATGTTCCCATTTTCTTCAATCAAGGAAACATGACAAGGTAGCGTTTTTAATGCGATTTAAACAACGTTTTCGATGCTTTATATACGCCGATTTTTACACCCATTTAAAGAGAAACATCACTACTATGAGGTAAAACATTAAAATCATGAAAAATTATCCTCAAGACCATGTAAATTTACCCTAAACAACCATATCCAAAATTGTATAAACAATAGAAATACGCAAAAGTCGCATTCTGCAAAACGCGACTTCTACATATCACTCGTTAAATTCGCGACGAGTCGTTTGAACGCGACTTCAATATTTTTTAAATAAAAGTTCAAAACCGAATAATATAATCTACATCGGACTAAAGTCGCGCCGTGTAAAACGCAATTTTAAATCTCATGTCTTGCAGGACGCAATTTTGCCAGACGTTGGCCAAATAGGGGTATTTTCCAAATGTTTGCCATTGGGAGTATTTTTCGACGAATTTGCCATTCTACTTTACCTTTGGCTCCAAAAATGCTTTTGATGTCGAAACCGGCTAGGTTTGCTAAATATGACAAATGGACGGCATTTGCCTTTTTGTATTTTTTTTCAACACGAATAGTTGATTACAACTATAAGTGCAAGATGTCACATCTTGCTGTATTTTTATTCAAAGCTAAATGGGGAACAAAACTGATTTGGTGTGTTAATTTTTTATTTGATTTACAAGGCAGGCCTTGTTTTTGTGAAATGCCAACTCCATGGCCTTAATAGGTCGTTTTCAAGCTGAAGCAGATAAACAGGCAACTATATGAAGCTCCAAATGTTGATTTGGTGAACATTAAACGAACATGTTCACAAACACTCGTAAATCAAATAAACAGACGAACACAATTTCAAAATTCTTAACAAATACAAATCGAACATGAACAAACTTAAACAATGGCTTGTTCATCACTGTTCATTTCAATACTAACATCAAGTAGGGATCAATAAAATACCTGAAGTTTTATTCTCTCCTATTTTTAACAAAGATTCTAAAGTTCTTCACACACTTCTCTTATAAATAACAAAAATGAATGGTCAATAATCTCAAAGCTTAAAAAAATGCCCCGGGCTGACTCATTGCCCCATTAACTTGAATTGAAGTAATCCCTTTTGTTTTCTACATCATATTTACTACAGAAAATGACAACCATGATGAGAAAGAGATGTGAACAATTGACAAATTTATCATTGGATGGGGAAAAAACCACATTATAGATCATAAAGATGAACTCTCAAATAGTGTACAGAAGAAAATTCAATGCAGATTCTCAGGGACACCTGAATAATGCACCAAGATTTCATTCTCAAGCTGTTGCATGACTGAATAATGCACCGAGATTTCATTCTCAAATTGTTACATCATGCAAAAACATGTTTCCTTCTAAAATCTAAACTCAAATCAAAATTTTTCTAAACTCAGAAACAAGACCAAAGTTGTCAATCATGCAATACATTTTTAAACTGCAAATAGAACAGTTGAAAATTGCAAGATTCAACAGCACATCAGATATGTGGAAAATTTAGTAGTGGAAATCTTTATCTCTCAAACATAACACATAAAAATGAATATTTGAATTGTCTTCTTTCTGCCCATTTTAATGAAGCAAAATCATATGATAAGATTACAAACAGGGGAAAATTCTCTCAGATAACCACAATTTCTTCCTATACAATCCAATAACAATTTTATCCAAATTTTCTTCTTTGATTCTTTCCCTCAATTAAATCTAATGAGAAAACAAGAAATTTATAGTAAATGATAGAGAACAATAAGAAAAAAGGGCCGCACCAGTGTTTGTGGCAACCAAAAGGAATCCCATTCTTTGCTTTCAACTTATAGTCAATGTGCTGTGATCTTGGATCTCTTCTTTGCCTCACTGTAAAGAACAACTCCCATAACTGTAACGGCGAATCCACTTATCCCCATCACGGTCACCGGATTCCTGAAGACCAAAACAGACACGAAGGCAGCCAACGCAGCTTTGGCATTGCCCAAAACCTGCAAAGTAAGGGCACTTGTATGCTTTGTAACCAAGAAATTCGTCAAATTCACCAAATAGGCTACCGTAGCATTCCCAATCAATAAGAAAATAATAAATGAATCACTCCTGGCTTTCTCAGCTGTGACCCTTGCAACATTCCCTTCAATATAAAGAGAAAATGGTAACAAAATCAATGCCGCCATAGGTGCCATGTACAACAACAAGTTCATGGAATGCAGCTTCTCAGATTCATTAGTTAACAATATCCCCTGGACCACAGATTTCAAAGCACGACCAGATGTGGAACCAATGCAAACCAAGAACCCAAACAAGTTAAACAAAGGCTCACTGTTGGTAGCCAAAACAATCCCGAAAACCACAGGCAAAAGTGCGAAATAAACCTCAGCAGATTCCTTCTTGCAAGTGATTAGGAAAGCGAAGATGGCAGTGAAAAAAGGGGTTGTTGCGCCAATAGCTTGGTTAAACGACACAGGAATGTACCCCAAAGAAGTGTTCCCACACACCACGGAGAAACAGAAGATGACACACAAAGCCAAGATCTTGAAGAACTGCTTCCTCGACAGAATGTGTTGCCTTGGGACTATTTCAAGGAAGTTTATGGCCACGTAACTGTAAGAAGCGCATGAGAGCATGTGAAGCATGGTGAGGAAGATTGGATAGCGGTAGCCATAAAAGCTGAGGAGATACTTGTTGAGCAAAAGGACCCCGATGTTGGACATGAACCATGAGGCGATGATCAGTGCCGTTACAAGGTTAGGGGAGAGACGGGATCCAACGGCGTAGGTGCTGTTTTTAAGTTCAGCGGTTGGGGTTGCCGGAATGTCCAAAACCTGGTCGTCGGCGGAGACGGTTGAGTCCAATCTTGGATTGCTCATCCTCCTTGTCCATGTTTGCGCTTCCACCATTTGGGTCTTTTGGGATCACAGTGAAGATACCAACTTTGAGCTCAAAGACTCAATTTTTTTCCCTCTGGGTTTTCTTCTCTCTCCAAGAATAAAGAAACGGGAGAGAAGATGAAGAAGAAAAAGGATTTTCCCCCTTGTGTGGCTGGTTAGATCTAAGGGAGTGAAGGAGGAAGATATGATCAGTGGGGTGATCTGATCCGAGGGTGGAGATTCAGATTTGAGAAAATGGAGAAATGGGAACCTTTGGATTGGAAAAAAGGGTTATTAACTAGAGTTCTCCTGAAAGGAGCTTAGAATATAGAAGCAGGGGAAATGTCGGTGATGGATTCAGTAACAAGACACCTTTGGTGGTCTGAATCTGACCAATATTTATTCCTTTATTTTTTCCCTTCTAAGCCAACCAATGAAAAATTATATACTTTATACATTTAAACTTTGAGAGAAAAAAATTGAACGAGAAAATGCTTTTATCAATACATGCAACTGCGATTTTTACTAAAATACATTTAACTTTTAAATAAATAAATAAATATAAAGTTAAGGAGGTTTCTTTTTTTTCACTGCTTGCGTAGCACGGTAGTTTTCTCTACTCTTAGTGGCAAGTTTTCTGTTCCACTGACAGTGTTTTGAGCTTCTTGGTTGTTTGTTTATCTGATGGCCAGTGTTGAGGCATCGTTGTTGAACCTTGTGATAGGTAGGGTTGTAAAAACAAGTCAGGAACTGAAAAACCTGCCTGAAACCTGCTCAAGTCAGAATCTGATTTGACCGGAAAATTTGATGATCCGAACCCGAACTGTAACTGACTGTTGCTGACCCAACCCGAGTTGAACATGTTACTGTAGCAACCGAACCCGATCTGCGTCCGACTGAAAACGACCCGAACCGGAATCTGACCTGTTAATTTTGACCTGAAACCCGACCTGCATCCGACTGAAACGAACCCGAACCCGAGACCGACCTGGCAAATTACCTGATATTATCCGACTGAATCGACCCGAGATCTGATTTTACCCGACCTGTTTTGAACCTGAACTGTTGTTGACCTGAACTAATGTAGACCTGGCTAAAAATGTTAAATAATTTAAAGTGTAAACTCTTCATTATAAACTTAATATTTTTTTAGTAAATTATGTTAATTTCATTATTTAAGAAAATTTTATCTTCCATTATACTTAGAAATTTGTCTTAATTTATAACTACATTATGTATAATAAAATTATATACTTAGAAATTTGTTTAAGTATAAAAATATATATTACGTATAATAAAATTATATACTTAAAAGATTTGTCATAATTTTTACTAAGTATATAATATATTAGTAATATATAGATAATATAATATATTAAACTTATTATGTTTTATTATATAATATATATTATATTAACTTTATTATGTTCATAAAATTTATTATGTTCATAAAATTAAAATAAATACAAAATATAAGTTAGTATTATCTTTAACATAAAGTTAACGTTATTATACTTATATAACATGTGAAACAATTGTCTTTCAATTATATAATGTATTTTAGATGGGCCCCTAAAACCTATAATGTATAAATAATATATATATATATATATATATATATATATATATATATATAAACTTATAAGTTATGAGTTATAAGTTATATAATGTATTTATAATATAATAAATAATAATAAATAATAATTAGTAATAGTTTGGGCCTTAGGCCTTTGGGCTCATATCCCACCACCCATTTATTTGAGATGGGCCCCTAAAACCTATAATGTATAAATATAATATATATATATATATATATATATATATATATATATATATATATATAAACTTATAGCTTATAATTTATATAATGTATTTATAATATAATAATTAATAATAAATAATAATTAGTAATAGTTTGGGCCTTGGGCCTTTGGGCTCATATCTCACCACCCATTTATTTGAGATGGGCCCCTAAAACCTATAATGTATATATATATATATAAACTTATAACTTATAAGTTATATAATGTATTTATAATATAATAATTAATAATAAATAATAATTAGTAATAGTTTGGGCCTTGGGCCTTTGGGCTCATATCCCACCACCCATTTATTTGAGATGGCCCCCTAAAACCTATAATGTATAAATATAATATATATATATATATATATTATATAAACTTATAAGTTATAAGTTATATAATGTATTTATAATATAATAATTAATAATAAATAATAGTTAGTAATAGTTTGGGCCTTGGGCCTTTGGGCTCATATCCCACCACCCATTTATTTGAGATGGGCCCCTAAAACCTATAATGTATAAATATAATATATATATATATATATATATATATATATATAAACTTATAACTTATAATTTATATAATGTATTTATAATATAATAATTAGTAATAGTTTGGGCCTTGGGCCTTTGGGCTCATATCCCACCACCCATTTATTTGAGATGGGCCCCTAAAACCTATAATGTATAAATATAATATATATATATAAACTTTTAACTTATAATTTATATAATGTATTTACAATATAATAATTAATAATAAATAATAATTAGTAATAGTTTGGGCCTTGGGCCTTTGGGCTCATATCCTTCCAGACCATTTATTTTAGATGGGCCCCTAAAACCTATAATGTATAAATATAATATATATATATATATATAAACTTATAACTTATAATTTATATAATAATTAATAATAAATATTAATTAGTAATAGTTTGGGCCTTGGGCCATTGGGCTCTTATCCCACCACCCATTTATTTTAGATGAGCCCCTAAAACCTATAATGTATAAATATAATATATATATATATATATATATATATATATATATATATATAAACTTATAACTTATAATTTATATAATGAATTTATAATATAATAAATAATAATTAGTAATAGTTTGGGCCTTGGGCCTTTAGGCTCATGTCCCACCAACCATTTATTTTAGAAGGGCCCCTAAAACCTATAATGTATAAATATATAATATATATATATATAAACTTATAACTTATAATTTATATAATGTATTTATAATATAATAAATAATAATTAGTAATAGTTTGGGCCTTGGGCCTTTAGGCTCATATCCCACCATCCATTTATTTTAGATGGGCCCCTAAAACCTATAATGTATAAATATAATATATATATATATATATATATATATATATATATATATATATATATATATATATATAAACTTATAACTTATAAGTTATATAATGTATTTATAATATAATAATAAATAATAATTAGTAATAGTTTGGGCCTTGGGCCTTTGTGCTCATATCCCACCACTAGGGATGGCAAATGGGCGGGGCGGGTGCGGATACCCCATCCCCATACCCACCTAAAATTTTCATATCCACCACCTACCCACTACCCACGGCGGGTATAATTTTCAAATCCACACCCGCCCACGTGGGTATATTCTTAAATCCATCCCCACACCTACCACCCAATTGGATACCCATTACCCATCTCGTACCCGCATGTACCTGCCTATACCCGCCTACCCGCCCCGGTGTAAATCAGTTCTTTAATTTACTAAACAATCAACACTGTTTTACACCGGTGTAAAACAGTTCTTTAATTTACTAACAATCAACACTGTTTTACACCAGTGTAAATCAGTTCTTTAATTTACTAAACAATCAACATTGTCTTACACCGGTGTAAATCAGTTCGGCCACCGACTGAATTAACCGTTTGAACACCCCTAGCAGCAACCATGTCACATAAAACATAAATTCAAGAACAACCATAATTCATAAACATAAATTCAAGTTCGATCATAAAATACCATAAAACTAGCACACGAATCTTGAATCCGATGTGATAAAAAGAAACAAATACGTACAATAAACTTTCGAAATTATACCTCTGCCAAGAGAAGAAGATTTGATGAACAAATCCTTTCTTTTCCCGAGTTGAACAGATCTTTATTTTGGTTTTTTTTGTTTCTTATTTGGTTTTGATCTCACCAGCGAAGGAAGATCTAGAATGAGAAACTGATATCCTAAATTTTATTTGAGTATAATTTTTCTTTTCCTGAGTTGAACGACACTACGACATTAATGGGGTAAAGATTATTTTTACCTAAATTTTGGTTAAATTACAAGTAATATCCTATAAAATCTTAGGATTTATAAAATAGTTTGTGAAATTACATCTAAGTTCATAATGGTCCAAATTTTAATATGGCGGGTAGTGTGCGGGGCGGACGGGTGCGGGGCGGGCGGGTGCTGGGCGGGTAAGGTCTTAAATCCACCACCTACCCACTACCCGCGGCGGGTATGACTTTTTACATCCACACCCGCCTATTACCCACCAAACCCATACCCATCCCCACCCCAACTGGGGCGGGTGCGGTGCAGAATCCGCAAAACTGTACCCGTCTGCCATCCCTACCCACCACCCATTTATTTGAGATGGACCCCTAAAACCTATAATATATATATATATATATATATATATATATATATATATATATATATAAACTTATAACTTATAAGTTATATAATGTATTTATAATATAATAATTAATAATAAATAATAATTAGTAATAGTTTGGGCCTTGGGCCTTTGGGCTCATATCCCACCACCCATTTATTTTAGATGGCCTTTAAAACCTATAATGTATAAATATATATATATATATAAACTTATAACTTATAACTTATATAATGCATTTATAATATAATAGTTATTAATAAATAATAATTAGTAATAGTTTGGGCCTTGGGCCTTTGGGCTCATATCCCACCACCCATTTATAATAATTAATAATATCAATAATAAATAATAATTATTAATTGTTGGGCTTTGGACTAAAAATTTTAGATGGGCTAAATATAATAATTAATAATAATTATTAATTGTTGGGCTTTGGGCTAAAAATTTTAGATGGGCTAAATATTTTGTAGCCCTTTGAATTTAGATGGGCTAAATATTTTGTGGCCCTTTAAATTTTAGATGTTTTTCATTTAAGTCCTTTAAGTTTTAGTTCAATTCAATTGAGTTCAATTCAATTTATGTTTTTAAATACATATATAAATACATATATTTTATAATTTTATAAATACATATATTTATATATATACATATATTTTATATGTATATTTATGTATTTATATACATATATACACACACACACATATATATACATGTACATTATATATTATATATTAACATACATATATTTGTATAATATGTATTCATTATTATGTATGATATGTTATATGTATAATGTATTAATAATTTAATATATACATATATTTGTATATATATATATATACACACACGCATGTATATATATATGTATGTTGTTAGTATCATAGTATGTATTATGTATATACATATACATGTATTTATGTATAATAAATTACATATACATAAATACATACATGTTTGTATAATATATAATTATATATTGTAATTTATATACATGTGAATACATAAAAATACATATATATACACATAATCACATATATTTATACTTATAAAGTTATTATAATAATTAATAAGTTATATTATATTATAATAATTAACAAATAATATTATATTATAATATATATGGGTGGGAAAATTTATTTTAAAACCGCCCAATTCTTAAATTGAATTTCAATTTGGTATAAATTATAAACAAAGCCCTTTATATTATATAAATTTTTTATTCAAGTCCTTTAAGTTTTAATTCAATTCAATTGAGTCCTTAAAACTTTATTTTTACTTCAAATTAACTCTTATTTATTATTTTTTTTACTATAGTCCATAAAACTTTATTTTTATTCAAAATTGAGCCTATTATAGTCCATAAAACTTTATTTCAGTCCAAATTAGCTCTTATTTATTTATTATTTTTTTCACTATAGTCCATAAAGCTTTGTTTTAATTCAAAATTGTTCATTTCTGGTGAACCTGAATTAACCCGAACTGAAATGAACCTGACGACCTGAAATTACCCGACCTGAAATGAAACCGACCTGAAATGAACCCGAACTGAAATGAACCCGACCTGAAATTTACCCGACCTGCAATTTACCTGCCAATTAACTGATTTTACCCGACCTGTTTTTACCCGATCTGCAACGAGTTTGAACTGAAATGGACCCGACCTGAAAATTGACCCGACCTGAAATGGACCCGACCTGCAAATTACCCGACTGCAATGGACCCGCACCCGACCCGAGTCGAGTCAAATTTTTTTTTACCTAAAATGACCTGTATCCGATTTTACCCGACCTGACAGAACCCGACCTGAAACCTGTCCGATTACCTGTTTTTACATCCCTAGTGATAGGGGAGGGTGAGGATGAAGTGTTGGTTGTGCATGAGGAGGAGGATTCTTCGCCGGCGGTTTTTTTAGCATTATTTTGTAGGGTCCTTTTTCATTGCAAGCATGGTTCATTTCCAATGTTTGGCACCAAATAAGGGGAATCTCTATCTCTTATTTGGGAGAGAACAAATTCTTGTTCCGTCTCTACAATGGCGTGGACGCGGATCGGATTGAGATGGAGGGGGCATAGAATTTTAACTTGCAACCTCTGGTTCTGCACAGGATGTTCCCGGGAGAAGATCTGATGATCGTGCCTCTTTCTTTTGTGAGTTTTTGGGTCCTCATCAATGATGTTCCTCATGGTTTTATGACATCACATGTGGTGAAGTAAATTGGGAACTTTATCGGTGATTTTTTGGAATATGATACAAAAGCAACCAATCTTCGATACAAGGGTATCATGCGTGTTAAGGTGTAGATTGATATTCACAAACCTCTAAAATTTAGAAAGAGGATTGTAGTAAAGATTGGATTAGAGGTCTATGTGAGTTTTCAGTATGAGAAACGTTCTGCCCTCACCGAGTCCTCCAAGATAAACAAAATTTGGTGTTAGCATGGGATACATCCTTGTGGGCCCGCTGCAACGTGGTTATCCGACCAGTCGGTGGCTGATTGAAAATGGAATTTTGGAGATTTTAAGGACCATAACTTCTTGCCTAGAAAATAAGGGGATGGGTAAGTTGGTTACCCAATCTTATCCCACTGCCGTGAAAAACCTACCTCACTCTATTTCCATTGCCCCCTCACCGAGAATGTAGTGGCTGACAAACAATTGACCTTAGTCAAAGGGAAAGAAAAAGGTTGTAGGCTCTACACACCCATTTAAAAATTGTTCGATTGGGCCAGTTAGCAGACTTAGCACGGGCCAAGTGACTCATAGTCTACATGAGAATTATTATGTGATTATGGGAGTTGAGGAAGATACACTAATTCAGCAAATAGAGGGGTATAAGTTGGAACCAGGAGGATTCGAATGACGACACCATGAATATTTCGGCAGGCCTAGTGAACCAGGCTGGCCGGCTCCAATGAAGATGATAAGTTGGAATGTCTGGGGATTTAGGCAGCTGTAGAGTGTCCACGAGTTCTATATTTTGTACACATTCCTGCCCTTATTATTGATATTCTTAAGTTCATTTAGGCATATTTAGGTGCATTGCATGCACTAAAACAATATTCTCTCTTTTACCATGCTTTTATTAAATATTTTATGTTTGGTTGAGAAAAGATATTGTTTTAGTTTAGTTTTTATTTTCAGGTGTTGTAGCAAGGAGAGGAGAGGAGAGGACAAGACATGACTGGAAAGCTGGAACAAAAGGAGCTGTACTGAAGCAGTTTCAGATGCCGCCGAGGACGCTGTCGAAGCAGTAGTGCCGCCAAGTGCCGCCCGGGCAGGAGTTACACCGACTTAGTCAAGATGGGTCGCAATTGAAAGAGGACAATTTCCTAAGCCCAATGAGCCCAATCTTGTGATCTTCTGAAGCCTGTAGCAGCCGGTAGAGCTGATTCAAGATCGATAAGTAAGAACACTTATCCTTACTTGCGGAACAAGGAAACGTCCAAAGAGTCCACATTTAAGTAAAAGAGGAGTCTGTATTTAATGTAAATATACTTTAAGAACTTCTACTTCTAGGAGGACTAAAACTTAGGCCATGAGCCCTATATATACCCAATGTTTGTAAGGGTATAAGGGCATATCTCGGATGACAAGGGTGAGGGGATGCGAGCTTGAATAGCCGCACATCGGAGATGTAGCTGATAGGTTGGAGTTGTTGGGGGTCGCGACCCAACTCTCCTAGGGTTTAGGCGTGTGTATATAAAGTAGTTTGTGAGAAACGATTGTAATAGCTTTGAGTTGTTTTCAATAAAATTCCAAAGTTTGCTTAATCCATTGCTCTTCATTCTTTCGATTAGTCTACACCAGTCAGTTGAGAGAATCCATTTGTCGGACACGAAAGTGTAAGGCTCACGAAAGGGTTAAGCACAGTCACAACATGTTGAGGCGGGACTAACTTGGTTCCACACCAGTCCACAAGTTTCAGCGGCTAAAAGGGATCACCAATCGAATGGACTTGCCTGTGTTAGGTTTACGCTGAGATTGTTAAGTATTGCCTACATCATGTGAGTGTTTGAGCATCTTTACCTAGAAATAGGGAGGATCACTGTCGACTATCTTGCCGAACTTGGAATGTTTGCCAGACTTGCCGCCATGACCTAATTCTGTTCCACCTGTCGAGACAGTACACTCCTGCAGTGGTAGTGACCCTCTGCGGCCGCGTGACAGGGTCGTACTGCCTCCTGCCATACCCGCCGAGGCAACAATTCATGGCAGCGCTAAACATACTCAGACTTTACAACGCAGTCCACATGCTACTGAGCTGCATTTGTCTTACCCAATCTATCGCCCAAATCTCTCCCTATCATTCCTCTCATCACTATCATTATTTTATTTGTGTTTTTATATTTCCATAATGTGAGATTTAATTGCGCATTTGCCAAATCTTTGTGCAGGAAACTATTCATAGGAGCTACTCCAATCCCTATGGGAGACGATATCTTTTATACTATAAGTTGACAAGAGTGTGCACTTGCGCTCATAAATAGAGAACACCTAGACGCTCTACAAGTTTTTGGCGTCGTTGTCGGTGATTGGCAACAACAACTACGTTTGAATTTTTGCACTTCTATTTTAGTTTTTTCACATTAAATCTCTATTTATTTTATTTTGCTTTAAAAAATGCCTCTTTGGTGTATGTCCCGCCAGGGCGGCAAAGATGGCAGCAACATCCACCTGAGGAGGGGAAGGACATGCCCAGATGAAAAGCCAAACACAAAGCCCTCATTAAGTGGTTATGCTTGGGAAAAGCGCATCCCGACATAACCTAATTTTAATTTTAATTTTTATTTTTAATTTATTTTTATGTATTATGATTAGATTTAATTTTTATTTAAGTATTTTATTTAATTCATTCCAGGTTAGGAATGAAGGAAAGATCAAGAAAGATGAAAGAATAAAGGAGAAGCCCAACTAGCGGCCAAGGCAGGCCAAGGCATATGAGCATAATGGCTAGTGGCTTCATAACGGCTAGCCGCAATGGCTATATTTGCCGCATCGAGCAGAACGAATATCTGTGTAACGGCTAAAATCTCTCTATTCGCGCCGCAATAATTGTTGTTCGTTGACAGCGTGCTCGCCAAGGCAGCAGAGAGAAGCGGCTATATAAGGCCAACTATTCTCTCCCCGTTCTTCACTTCACTTCGCTTTCTTCTTTACTCTGAATTCTTTATGCAATCTTTGCTTTCAAGATTTCCCTTGCTTTGCTTTCTTTCACGTTCTTTTTCATTCTTTAGGAAAAACAACCATCTCACATCTATGGCCACATCACAACAACCCACCGCCACCTCCAAACCTCTTTTCAAAAGGTTCTTGAACCCAACTTTCGAGGCAACCTACAAGGAGTACTACAAAGAGCGGCAACTATGGGAGGAAATGGGTTTCCAATACACCCAACCTGACGGGGATTTTGGCCTCGAACCCTCCCTATTCGAAAGGATCTACAACATGGGCTAGGATAGATCAACACCGGAAAGTCCTTTCGTTTATGTCTGCGGAGAAGGTGTCAAATTTACAGCGGACGTGATCAACATCTTCTACAGCATAGAAGTCTGTGGCAACCCGCATGAAGAATGTGAGTCCTACCTAATGGCGGCTGACTACAACAAGATCAAGAAAGAGATCTGTAAGCCAAACACCAAGTGGCTAACAGGAAAAAACAAGGGGTCAGTCAACCGTCGCGACTTGCTTCCGGAGGCAGCCCTTTGGAGTTACTTCGTCCAACGTTGCCTGATGCCCACCACGCATGGATCAACAGTTAACATGTCGCGACTTGCCCTCATCCACAACATTATGATGGGGCGGCAAATCAATGCTGGCGATGTAATCATAAAGGAGATCTATGCCCACGCAGAGAAGCCAAACGCCAAGGGACCCCTCTTCTTTCCTGCACTCATCACGGGCCTATGCGCCAATTTCCGCGTACCGCCACACCCCAAGGACAAAATTCTTCCTGCCAAGGAAGGATGGACAAGAAGGGTACGCCAGCAGATGATGCAGTACTCGGAGCCAGACACACCTACCACCGCCCAGTCGTCGTCCCAAGCTGCTGCCACCCCAACCGCAGCGGGCAGTACTGAAGCTGCCCTTCTGTCCGTCGTGATCCCCCTGCTGCGCAGCCTAGTTGAAAGCTGCCAACGAATCAAGCACAAACAAGTGATCTTCACCAAATACGTCGCGGACGTGTAAGAAGCCTTTGTGGCCTACTTGCTTGATATATACCAAGACGGTGGCCCACAGTTGCCCGCCTTTCCCATGAAGTTAGCAGCCTCCAAGCCAATCCATATCACTCTAAGACCAACTGGTGCTCCTACCGCCGACGACAAAGAGAGGCCTTACTACCGCCTTAGGAGAAGAACCTCTCCAACTTCCATCCAGCCATATGACCTCACCTTCTCATCCGAATCAGAGAAGGAGGAAGAGACCACCGTTGCCTCCCCAATAGCAAAAGGGGCAGCTGCCAAAGACGCCGCCGACTAAGATAGGGAGGTCTTAGACTCCCTTGATGACGAACCGACATAGGCAGTAAGAAAAAGAAAGCGGCCAACAACAGAGCGCCAGGGTGGAGGAGCTGAAAGACAATCTAAGAAACCTACCCCCAGCCGCATCTAGCCGCCGCGTAGCAAGAAGAAGAGCCCAACAGACAGACCATCTTCTACGCGTCGCCTAGTCCTGCCCACCTCCTCAGCATCCTCCTCTGACGTAGCAGCAACTGAGGGGAACTCCCCTAGTTTATAACACCATTTCTTTTCTTTTCTTTTGAATTTTTATGTTTTATTTTCTTTTTCTATTTTTCTTTTTATGTTTTATTTTTCTATTTTTCTATTTTTGTTGTGTTTTATTTTCGGTTTTTAATTTTTGTTTTGTGTAGAGGCATTGATGACAATGTCAACCCCTAGTTTGGAGGGGATAGCCCTCTTTGTTTTTAGATTCATTTAGTAGCATATAGAATCATATGTAAATTCTACCCCCTAGCACTTAATGAAGTAGAAATTTTTAGTTTAAAACTTGTGCCTATGATAGATTAGCCGATTACTTATATTCGCACCATACTAAAAATTTTAACCTAACTATGGGAAGAAGCATGAAAAATACTTAGAAATTTTTATGCCAATTATCTTTACATTTGTCTGTTAAATGTCATATTTTGCTTGAGTTTTAAGTCTAACACTGTCTGCCTTACTTAATAAATATTTCTTGATTAGATACAAGTTTGCCGCCACGGCAGCACATGGCAGCAAAAAAAGATGATGAAAAAACCCTAGAGGTGCCCGAAACAGGCTCTAGGCAGAAAATTCAAATACCATAGAGGTGCCCAAAACAGGCTTTAGGAAGGATCATAAGCAAGGACACTCCGCTGCTATCAAAGTTCACGTATCTAAATCAAGCGACGAACAAATTAGCAAGAGTGAATGAAAGCCTTCACGGGATGACTCTATTCAAAGGGTTCTGGGTTTCGTAGAGTGCACCTATCTTAGCTTCAGACCTAGAGAATAGTTGTGATGAGCTGAAGCTCTTAAAGCCATGATCAGAAAAAGAAGAAGGAAGTGCCCAACTATGCTGCCAAGGTAGCAACTCGTATCCTTTTTAGTAATTAAATTAATTTAGCCATTCTTTGTTAACTTAGTTATCTCGGCATGTTTAGCATGAACACAGACTTGCACACACTGCACTAGCATTAAGAAAATTAAACCTAAGTTATTTCATGTCATTCCCTATCACTAACATTAATAGGTGTCACGGCCTTGAGGTAAGAAATCAAGTTAAAGGCTAAAGTTCTACTAATTTTGTGCAAAGGGCAGATTTACTAGCTAGGTTGCATTGCTTGAGGACAAGCAATAGTTCGAGTTTGGGAGTGTGTAGAGTGTCCACTAGTTCTATATTTTGTACACATTCCTACCCCTATTATTGCTATTCTTAAGTTCATTTAGGCATATTTAGGTGCATCGTATGCACTAAAACAATATTCTCTCTTTTACCATGCTTTTATAGAATATTTTATGTTTGGTTGAGAAAAGATACTGTTTTAGTTTAGTTTTTATTTTCAGGTGTTGTAGCAAGGAGAGGAGAGGAGAGGAGTAACAAGACAAGACTGGAAAGCTGGAACAAAAAGAGCTATACTGAAGCTGTTCCAAATGCCGCCGAGGACACTGTCGAAGCAGCAGTGTCGCCAAGTACCACCCAGGTAGGAGTTACACCGACTTAGTCAAGATGGGTCGCAATTGAAAGAGGACAATTTCCTAAGCCCAATGAGCCCAATCTTGAGATCTTCTGAAGCCTGTAGCAGCCGGTAAAGTTGATTCAAGATTGATAAGTAGGAACACTTATCCTTACTTGCGGAAAAAGGCAACGTCCAAAGAGTCCACATTTAAGTAAAAAAGGAGTCTGTATTTAATGTAAATATACTTTAAGAACTTTTACTTCAAGGAGGACTCAAACTTAGGCCATAACCCTACATATACCCAATGTATGTAAAGGTATAGGGGCATATCTCGAATGATGAGGGTGAGAGGATACAAGCTTGAATAGTCGCACAACGAAGATGTAGCTGATAGGTTGGAGTTGTTGGGGTCGCGGCCCAACTCTCCTAGGGCTTAGGCGCGTGTATGTAAAGTAGTTTGTGAGAAACAATTGTAATAGCTTTGAGTTGTTTTCAACAAAATTCCAAAGTTTGCTTAATCCATTGCTCTTCATTCTTTCGATTAGTCTACACCAGTCAGTTGAGAGAATCCATTTGTCAGACACGAAAGTGTAAGGCTCACGAAAGGGTTAAGCACGGTCACAACATGTTGGGGCGTGACTAACTTGGTTCCACACCAGTCCACAAGTTTCAACGGCTAAAAGGGATCACCAATCGAATGGACTTGCCTGTGTTAGGTTTACGCTGAGATTTCTTGTAACACCCATATTTTGGGGTTCGAAGTTAGCCGAGTTTATAGTTCGAGTCAATAAAATTTAATTAAAACAATTCAACCTAAAATGTGGTGTAATTGAGTTTTAATAAAAATGGAGGGACCTACATTGCAATTTTACCCAAAACTTTTAAAAAGCAAGACAACTTTATAGAAAAGTTGTCTTCTCTTTCCCATTCCCCTTTTCCAAACGTTGGAAACCCTCCCCACCATCTTCAAAACCTCTTCAAACTTTGGTTACTATTCCATTCGATTTCAACTTCATTTCAAGGTGTTTTTGAAAGGTAAACATGTTTTCTTACTCTCCTCTTTATCCTCTATCCACCCATTGTCTTAGATTTCAAAGTTTTGGAGTTTTGAAAATTAGGGTTTGTATGAAAGTTTGGGTTTTTAAAGGGTTTTTCATTTTGTCTTACCAAATTGAGTTGGGGCTTTGTTTATTCTTGTTAAAAGATACAACATATATTAATTTGGTTGAATTTTAATGAAAATCCGTAGTAGGGTCTTAGGGCCAAATTTAAGGTGTTAAAACTTGGGTTTTTGGGAGGTTTAAGGTTGAAATTGAAGGGCTGTTGTTTAGGGATATTAGGAAGGTGTTTTGGGATCATTTGAGAGTCATTTGGGTGCTTGAAAGTAGAGTTTTCAACAAGGTTATTGGGGAGCACGAAAATTGGTATTTTGGGGATTATGTGGATTGGAAATTGGTGGAAAATTGGCTTGTGTTTGTAAAGTAAGTAAATGGTTGGGTTTTAGCATTGAATTGTGAAGTAATGTATGTGTTTTGCTTGGCTAGAAACAAGAGGAGTCGTTGAAGAAGCTTTGGGACCGAATCCGGGTTCGTAGGAGTTTCGCTTGGTAACTAAGGAAGGGCGGTGAGTGGTTTTCAAACTTGTTTTAAAGTTTGGTTCGAGTGTGTGTAGAGTGGGTGTGTGGAATGTGCTTGGTAGGCCATTTCCTTATTTTAAGTTGTTAATTCTAGCCTTTGACTTCATTGTATGCTATTGTGTATTTGCCTATCTACACTCTTGTGGATTGTGGTTAAATTGATGCATGTATATCATGAAATGTATATATGTGATGAGTATGGAATGTGGTTGATGATGCATATGATGTTGTGTGATAATTGGCACTAAATAAATTACCGGTTGTAAATGATCGATCATTAGGATTAGTGTGCACACAAATTGAGTCAAAACGTACGTGGCCTTGATGGCGTTAAGTCATCAAGGAGGAGTACGGTGATGTAATATTCCACCGGAAGCTTTTATTTATTTCTACGGGATGATGAGTGGAATCCTATATGTAGGGCATGTGGCGATGAGTGGAATCCCGCACATGCAAGGTCCGGTGATGAGTGTAATCCCACCGAGGTAAAGTGTTGTTGAGGTTTAAATCCGCACAATCGGGGTAATTTAAAGTGGCCAATTAACTTGTTCATATATTGTGATATGTGATGATGATTTACTATTGTTGATAATTGATGCTTAGTATGAAGTAAGATGCCATACTATGCCACTTGAAAGACTAGCTAAGTCTACTTGATTATATGACAATGTTTGATGTATGTGAGATTAGGATTTACATGCTTGAACCCTGCACTGTTGATGCTTTTCGTTTTAGAGCACCCTCACTAAGCTTATAGCTTACGCTCTCAATTTTCAACAATGCAGATCATTAGCGTGGTGTTAGCTCGAGGCAAGGCAAGAAGTGCTTCCAAGTTTGTGACTCAAGTACGGTGGTTGATTTTGTATTAGTTAGCAATGTGGCAAGGGTTGTGTATGAGCTTGTATGACTCATTTACATGTGTTGATGTTGGTTAGACTATGGTTTGTAAGCATGATATGCTATGATGAATGTTGTGCGTGTTAGCATGTCTCTTAGTGTTTAGGTTGCCTTGATGTGGGTGTAAACCTCTTATATGCTTATCTTGTGCCTTTAAGGCTTTGAGTTCCTTGTATGCCTAGTTGCCTTTGTTGGAATGCCAAGTATGCATGCCTTGTTCCATGTTTATATGCCAAGTTGCTTGTATGATTGAATCATCACCTTGTGTTGAAATGTGTCTTGGGTTTCAAGTTTAAGCATGCCTATACTCTTGGTTTGTCATAGGATACATGATAGTGTGTTGGTTGAAGTTTGAGAAGGATTTAGGGGCCTCCTTGTACCTTAAATCGGCTCGAACCTGTATTTTCGTAGCAGGGGTATCGATACGGTTGGTCCCGTATCTATACGGCCTTCTTGTTTCAGGCCTCGTGTATCGATACGCGAGGGGGCATATCGATACCATTTTGGTCACTGAAGCCACTGTCCATTTCGGTATCGATACGGGCCTCTGGTGTATCGATACCGTCATCTTAGCGTTGACCTTGGGAAGTCAACCGTTGGGGAGGGCATCGATACACTCCTTGGGTGTATCGATACGGTCTCCACGGGTTGACTTTGACCAGTTGACCTAGTCAAGGGGTATCGATACACCCCTTAGGGGTATCGATACCGCCTGTAGTTTAAGCTAAAAATTGGGCTGTAAGATGTTAGGTTGAGTTCGTTTTTTTGTCTCGTGAATGTTGTTCCACTATATGATCACATAGGGTTAAATACTCATCTAGACAAGATTTAAAATGAAAAAAATAGGGTTGCTAACCGAGGGGGAATCCTCAAGGGGTTTTCACTCGGTTTTCCCCGTGTAGCTCACTTGGACCGGTCATCCGGCCAGACCGGGACGAGGGGTTACATTTGTTGGTATTAGAGCCTGAGGTTACCGAGACCTCGGGCAGGTAAGTGGGGTAAGCTTAATGCATTAAATGATTGTGTTGTTCGATGCATGTCTTGCCATGAATTCTTGAATATTTGATTGTTCGTATGATGTTTTGAAGCATAAATTGTCGTGTCTGGTGTAGAGTGTGTGCCCATTGCTACTATTACTTAATTTAAAAAGATTTTTGGAAAGAGGAGTACTTGAGCACTATTGGACCCTTGCTTTGACTAACATAAATCCTTATCTGTTTCTTGTTGTAGTTTATACCTTGCTAGCTGTAGCATGAGACCACGTGGGAGGCCTAGGATGGTTCGACCGGAACCACGGGCAGCGGCTCCAGGAGTTGAGCCAGTAGTGAGAGTTGATGCTCAAGTGGGAGAGCCCATGGTTGGAGTTGGAGCTCCTCCACCACCTCCACCGGGAGTGGGAGGTGAGGTCGGGGCCGAAGGAGAGGGACCACAAGGAGGTCAAGGTGGCCAAGGTGGCCAAGGACCGGCCGGGATAGACTTAGCTCCGTTGGTTCAGGCGATAGTCGGGGCGTTTCAGGCTGCAGTAGCTGGAGGTCAGGCAGCTCATCATCAGGGTGAGGGCACTGGATTGCCTTTAGAGAGACTTCGGGGCCTTGGGGCCGAAGAGTTTAGAGGGGCTACTCCAGAGAGATCAGAGTTGTGGTTTGAGAAGACGGTCCGTATCCTTGCTCAGATGGGGTGCACTAGTGAGCGCAAGTTGGGATGTGTTGAGTCCTTGCTTCAGGGTGATGCCTACACTTGGTGGGTCACCATTACTACGGGTATGGATGAGGCCGAGATCACTTGGGAGTTCTTTGAGACAGCTTTCCGTAAGAAGTATCTGGGTCCGCGATACCTCGATGAGAGGAAGAGGGAGTTTATGGCATTGCTTCAGGGGAGTATGTCCGTGACCGATTATGAGATCCGGTTTGTCAGATTGAGTCAGTATGCACCTGAGCTTGTACCTACTGAGGTGGAGCGTTGTAACCGCTTCCGTTACGGACTGAGTGAAAAGATCAAGACGTATACACTAGCTTCAGATTACATTGATTTTGATGTCTTGGTCGCGAGGGCCAAGGACTTAGAGCACAGTTTGAGTTTGACCAGGCGGTCAGGTGGATCTAGTTCGGGTAAGAGGTCCAGCAACTTTGATAGAGGTGATGCCAAGAGGCATCGGGACAACAGGCATCAGTATGATCATAGGCGTGGTGGCGGTAACCACGGTAGGGGCCATCAGGGTCAGAGAGCTGGTGGGAAGTTGCCCACATGTGCTACTTGCGGGAGGAACCACACCGGTGAGTGTTGGGGAAATTATCATTCTTGTTGGAGTTGTGGTGCTAGAGACCACATTAGGCGTGACTGTCCACATCAGGTGGGACAGGCACCAGCTCAGGCTCCTGCTAGAGCCAATGACTTTCAGAGAGGCCGCGAGCGCGGTAGGGGTAACTTCCAGCCGAGGAACGATGGTCAGAGGAACATAGCACATGTAGTTGCAGTTCAGCCAGAGGGAGGAGGTCAGGCCAGAGTTTATGCTCAGCGTGGGGATCAGCATGACACCGATGTGATCGCAGGTAACTTCTCGATACAGTCTTTGGGTTTGCTTTCTTTGATTGACTCTGGGTCTACACATTCCTACATATTGAGTGAGCATGCACAGTCTTTGAATTTGCCTTGTGAAATGTTAGAGGTAGGTGTCAGTGTTACTAGTTCCTTTGGGGATACGGTAGTGGTTAGGAAGATGTACCGAAGGTGTCCGTTGATGGTTCAGGGGCATGTGTTTCCAGTGGATATGATGGAACTTCCCTTCTATGGTTTCGATGTGATTCTGGGTATGGATTGGCTCACGGAGCATAGAGCTAGGATAGATTTTAAAACTAAGCGAATTTCTTTGAAGCTCTTAGATGACTATGAGATTGTAGTGGTGGGTGAGAACGTGAAGTTCTTGTCCAATGTGGTTTCAGTGTTAGAGGCTAAGAGATTAGTTGAGTTGGGGTGTAAAGCATACTTAGCGTATGTGATGAACCCTAACATGAGTGAGGTTAGACCTCAGGACATCCGGACAGTATGTGACTTTCCTAGTGTGTTTCCAGAAGAATTGCCAGGGTTACCACCGGACAGAGAGGTTGAGTTCAGCATTGAGACTTATTCTGATTCATCTCCTATTTTGATTGCTCCGTATCGCATGGCACCGAAAGAATTGAAAGAGTTGAAGACTCAGTTGCAAGAATTGACAGATAGAGGTTTTATTAGGCCTAGTTCTTCACCTTGGGGTGGACCAGTGTTGTTTGTGAAGAAGAAAGATGGAAGCATGAGAATGTGTATAGACTACAGACAGTTAAATCATGTGACAGTGAAGAATAAATATCCGTTGCCTAGAATTGATGACTTGTTTGATCAGTTGAGGGGAGCGTCGGTCTTTTCGAAGATTGATTTGAGATCAGGTTACTACCAGCTAAAGGTAAGAGAGGTTGATATACCGAAGACGGCCTTTAGGACTAGATATGGCCATTATGAGTTTTTAGTCATGCCATTTGGGTTGACTAATGCACCGGCTGCTTTCATGGACATGATGAATAGGATTTTTCATCAGTATCTAGATCAGTTTGTAGTTGTGTTTATTGATGACATTTTGGTGTACTCGCGAACTGAAGAAGACCATGACCGACACTTGAGACTTGTTTTGAAGACTTTGCTAGATCACCAGATGTTTGCGAAGCTCAGCAAGTGTGAATTCTGGATACGTGAGGTAGTCTTCTTAGGACATGTAGTGTCAGCCGATGGGATCAGAGTTGATCCGAAGAAGATTGAAGCCATTGTTGAGTGGAAGCAACCGAAGTCTGTGACAGAGGTACGTAGCTTCCTAGGCTTAGTCGGATACTATAGGAGATTTGTAGAGGGTTTCTCTAAGTTAGCCGCTCCATTGACACAGTTACTTCAGAAGAGTGTTCAGTTTGAGTGGACAGATGCAAGACAGAGAGCCTTTGAGAAATTGAAAGAAGCTTTGACCCAAGCACCGATCTTGATACAGCCTGAGTCCGGGAAGGACTATGTAGTCTACAGTGATGCTTCATATGTAGGGCTAGGATGTGTTCTAATGCAAGACAAGAGAGTAGTGACTTACGCCTCAAGACAGTTGAAGACCCATGAGCGCAACTATCCGACTCATGACATAGAGTTAGCTGCAGTTGTGTTTGCTCTGAAGATTTGGAGGCACTATTTGTACGGTGAGAGATGCACCGTGTACACCGATCACAAGAGTTTGAAATACATTATGACTCAGCGAGATTTAAATCTCAGACAGCGTAGATGGTTAGAGTTGCTAAAAGACTATGATCTTACTATTGAGTACCATCCGGGTAAGACCAATGTAGTGGCCGATGCATTGAGTAGGAAGATGGTTGTGGACTTGAGAGCTATGTTTGCTAGATTGAGTTTGTCCGGAGATGGTGGCTTGATAGCCGAGCTTCAGGTTAGACCTACTCTAGGTCAGTTGATTAGAGAGAAACAGCTCTTAGATAGATCTTTGGCACCTCACGTGCAAGATATAGCCGAGGGTAGATCTTCAGACTACAGTTTCAGTACTGATGGGGTTTTGTGTTTCAAAGACAGAATTGTTGTGCCAGAAGACAATGATTTGAGACGTACGATCTTGATTGAAGCCCACAGTAGTCCGTTTGCTATGCATCCTTGAAGTACGAAGATGTATCGTGACTTGAAGAATGAGTACTATTGGGTTGGCTTGAAGAGAGATGTGGTCGACTTTGTGAGTAAGTGCTTAGTGTGTCAGAGAGTGAAGGCGGAACATCAGGTTCCCTCAGGTTTGTTACAGCCGTTGAGAATTTCGGAATGGAAATGGGAGAACATCACCATGGATTTCGTTTCGGGTTTGCCTTTGACTCCTACAAAGAAGAACTCAGTTTGGGTGATAGTAGATCGTTTTACGAAGTGTGCTCACTTCTTGGCAGTCAACACTACTTACACTTTAGATAGATTGGCCGATTTGTACATTGGTGAGATTGTGAGACTACATGGTGTGCCGAAGTCCATTGTATCAGATAGAGATCCGCGGTTTACTTCTAGATTTTGGGAGTGTCTGCATACAGCTTTGGGTACCCGTTTGAACTTCAGCACTTCTTATCATCCTCAGTCAGATGGTTAGTCAGAGAGGGTTATTCAGATCTTAGAGGATATGTTGCGATGTTGTTTCATTGACTTTCAGGGTACATGGGAGAAGCATTTGCCTTTAGTAGAGTTTGCGTACAATAACAGCTTTCAGTCGAGCATTCAGATGGCTCCGTATGAGGCCTTGTATGGCCGAAAGTGTAGAACTCCAGTGTGTTGGGCCGAGGTAGGACAGAAATTGTTACCTATGCCGGATTTGCTCAAGGGGACAACCGACAAGGTAAAGTTGATTTGTGATCGCTTGAAGGCTGCTTCGGATAGGCAGAAGTCCTATGCCGATTTGAAGAGGAAGGAAGTTGAGTTTTCAGTGGGTGAGAAAGTATTCTTGAAGGTATCTCCGTGGAAGAAAGTGATGAGATTTGGCCGAAAGGGGAAGTTGAGTCCGAGGTACATAGGGTCGTATGAGATTGTGAAGAGGGTTGGTCCGGTTGCTTATCAGTTACGTTTGCCTTCCGAGTTAGAGAAGATACACGATGTGTTCCATGTATCGATGCTTCGTAAGTATAGGTCCGATCCATCACATGTTATGCCCGTGGAAGAGATCGAATTGAATCCGGATTTGACTTATGAGGAAGAGCCCGTTGAGATCTTAGCTTCTGACAGTAAGGTGTTGAGGGGTAGATCGATTGAGTTAGTGAAGGTGCGGTGGCAACGTAGAGGTGTGGACGAGGCCACTTGGGAGAGGAAGGAGGATATGGAAAAGCAGTTTCTGTATCTCTTTCAGTCAGGTAATTTTGGGGACGAAATTTCTTAAGTGGGAGAGAGTTGTAACACCCGTATTTTGGGGTTAGGAGTTAGCCGAGTTTATAGTTCGAGTCAATAAAATTTAATTAAAACAATTCAACCTAAAATGTAGTGTAATTGAGCTTTAATAAAAATGGAGGGACCTACATTGCAATTTTACACAAAACTTTTAAAAAGCAAAACAACTTTATAGAAAAGTTGTCTTCTCTTTCCCATTCCCCTTTTCCAAACGTTGGAAACCCTCCCCACCATCTTCAAAACCTCTTCAAACTTTGGTTACTATTCCATTCGATTTCAACTTCATTTCAAGGTGTTTTTGAAAGGTAAACATGTTTTCTTACTCTCCTCTTTATCCCCTATCCACCCATTGTCTTAGATTTCAAAGTTTTGGAGTTTTGAAAATTAGGGTTTGTATCAAAGTTTGAGTTTTTAAAGGTTTTTCATTTTGTCTTACCAAATTGAGTTGGGGCTTTGTTTATTCTTGTTAAAAGATACAACATATATTAATTTGGTTGAATTTTAATGAAAATCCGTAGTAGGGTCTTAGGGCCAATTTTAAGGTGTTAAAACTTGGGTTTTTGGGAGGTTTAAGGTTGAAATTGAAGGGCTGTTGGTTTAGGGATATTAGGAAGGTGTTTTGGGATCATTTGAGAGTCATTTGGGTGCTTGAAAGTAGAGTTTTCAGCAAGGTTATTGGGGAGCACGAAAATTAGTATTTTGGGGATTATGTGGATTGGAAATTGGTGGAAAATTGGCTTGTGTTTGTAAAGTAAGTAAATGGTTGGGTTTTAGCATTGAATTGTGAAGTAATGTATGTGTTTTGCTTGGCTAGAAACAAGAGGAGTCGTTGAAGAAGCTTTGGGACCGAATCCGGGTTCGTAGGAGTTTCGCTTGGTAGCTAAGGAAGGGCGGTGAGTGGTTTTCAAACTTGTTTTAAAGTTTGGTTCGAGTGTGTGTAGAGTGGGTGTGTGGAATGTGCTTGGTAGGCCATTTCCTTATTTTAAGTTGTTAATTCTAGCCTTTGACTTCATTGTATGCTATTGTGTATTTGCCTATCTACACTCTTGTGGATTGTGGTTAAATTGATGCATGTATATCATGAAATGTATATATGTGATGAGTATGGAATGTGGTTGATGATGCATATGATGTGGTGTGATAATTGGCACTAAATAAATTACCGATTGTAAATTATCGATCATTAGGATTAGTGTGCACACAAATTGAGTCAAAACGTACGTGGCCTTGATGGCGTTAAGTCATCAAGGAGGAGTACGGTGATGTAATATTCCACCGGAAGCTTTTATTTATTTCTACGGGATGATGAGTGGAATCCCATCCGTAGGGCATGTGGCGATGAGTGGAATCCCGCACATACAAGGTCCGGTGATGAGTGTAATCCCACCGAGGTAAAGTGTTGTTGAGGTTTAAATCCGCACAATCGGGGTAATTTAAAGTGGCCAATTAACTTGTTCATATATTGTGATATGTGATGATGATTTACTATTGTTGATAATTGATGCTTAGTATGAAGTAAGATGCCATACTATGCCACTTGAAAGACTAGCTAAGTCTACTTGATTATATGACAATGTTTGATGTATGTGAGATTAGGATTTACATGCTTGAACCCTGCATTGTTGATGCTTTTCGTTTTAGAGCACCCTCACTAAGCTTATAGCTTACGCTCTCAATGTTCAACAATGCAGATCATTAGCGTGGTGTTAGCTCGAGGCAAGGCAAGAAGGGCTTCCAAGTTTGTGACTCAAGTACGGTGGTTGATTTTGTATTAGTTAGCAATGTGGCAAGGGTTGTGTATGAGCTTGTATGACTCATTTACATGTGTTGATGTTTGTTAGACTATGGTTTGTAAGCATGATATGCTATGATGAATGTTGTGTGTGTTAGCATGTCTCTTAGTGTTTAAGTTGCCTTGATGTGGGTGTAAACCTCTTATATGCTTATCTTGTGCCTTTAAGGCTTTGAGTTCCTTGTATGCCTAGTTGCCTTTGTTGGAATGCCAAGTATGCATGCCTTGTTCCATGTTTATATGCCAAGTTGCTTGTATGATTGAATCGTCACCTTGTGTTGAAATGTGTCTTGGGTTTCAAGTTTAAGCATGCCTATACTCTTGGTTTGTCATAGGATACATGATAGTGTGTTGGTTGAAGTTTGAGAAGGATTTAGGGGCCTCCTTGTACCTTAAATCGGCTCAAACCTGTATTTTCGTAGCAGGGGTATCGATACGGTTGGTCCCGTATCGATACGGCCTTCTTGTTTCAGGCCTCGTGTATCGATACGCGAGGGGGCGTATCGATACCATTTTGGTCACTGAAGCCATTGTCCATTTCGGTATCGATACGGGCCTCTGGTGTATCGATACCGTCATCTTAGCGTTGACCGTGGGAAGTCAACCGTTGGGGAGGGTATCGATACACTCCTTGGGTGTATCGATACGGTCTCCACGGGTGACTTTGACCAGTTGACCTAGTCAAGGGGTATCGATACACCCCTTAGGGGTATCGATACCGCCTGCAGTTTAAGCTAAAAATTGGGCTGTAAGATGTTAGGTTGAGTTCGTTTGTTTGTCTCGTGAATGTTGTTCCGTTGTTTGATCACATAGGGTTAAATACTCATCTAGACAAGATTTAAAATGAAAAAAAATAGGGTTGCTAACCGAGGGGGAATCCTCAAGGGGTTTTCACTCGGTTTTCCCCGTGTAGCTCACTCGGACCGGTCATCCGGCCAGACCGGGACGAGGGGGTTACATTGCTAGGTATTGCCTACATCACATGAGTGTTCGAGTATCCTTGCCTAGAAATAGGGAGGATCACTGTCGACTATCCTGTCGAACTTGGAATGTCTGCCAGACTTGCCGCCAGGACCTAATTCCGTTCCATCCTCCAAGACAATACACTCCTACAGTGGTAGTGACCCGTAGCGGCCGCGTGATAGGGTCATAGCCTGCCTCCCGCCATACCTGTCGAGACAGCAATTCATGGCAGCGCTAAACATACTCAGACTTTACAACGCAGTCCACATGCTAATGAGCTGCATTTGTCTTACCCAATCTATCGCCCAAATCTCTCCCTATCATTCATCTCATCACTATCTTTATTTTATTTGTGTTTTTATATTTCCACAATGTGAGATTTAATTGCGCATTTACTAAATCTTTGTGCAGGAAACCATTCATAGGAGCTGCTCCAATCTCTGTGGGAGATGATATCTTTTATACTATAACTTGACAAGAGTGTGCACTTGCTCTCATAAATAGAGAACACCTAGACGCTCTACAGCAGCCTCGGGTCATTCGGCGTCTCCAGCATGTGCTAAGAGATTTGTGCCCATCAGTAGTGTTCTTTATTGAAATGGAGCTACCAGAGCAGCGGATGGCTGCGATTAGAAGGCGATGTGGTTTTCTGAACGATATTGATGTTGGGTCTGTGGGTTGGAGTGGTGGATTATCTATCGGATGGAAGGATAATGTGAAAGTTGCCCTACAACCTTTCTTTGATTGATATATCGATGTGATTATTAAAGATGATTCAGATGGTCATTGTTGGTGATGTACATGTTTTTACGGGGCCTTGGAAGAAACATATAGAGAGAACGCTTGGAATATTTTGTGCCACCTACACTCACGGATGGATATCCCTTGGATTGTTATTGGGGATTTTAATAAGCTCCTATATTCTTTTGAAAAGCAAGGGGGCTTGTTGCGCAGTTGTAAAGTGCTCATAAGTCTTATATTTTGTATGAATTCCATCTCATATTATTGCCATTCTTAAGTGCATTTTCGGCATATTTAGGTACATGCATGCATTATTTACAATATTCTTTACTTTACCATGTTTCTATTGAATATCTTTGATTTGGTAAGAAAAAGATATTATTTTAGTTTAGTTTTAGTTTCAGATGGTAGAAGCAGTCAGAAGGAGGAGAAATTAGAGGAGCGTATGCTGAGGCAGCAAACCAAGGAGTTGTACTGAAGCAATTCAACACAGAGAGAGATGCTGTCGAGTAGCTGTCGCCGCCATATCTACCGCACAGGGCAGCAACTTGAGGAATTGGTGAATTGGAGTGCAATCGGTACAACATAATTTGCTGAGTCCATTAAGCCCATCCACTCAATTTATTGATGCCAGAAATAGCGTATAGAGCCGCCAAAGGAGAAGATCAAGGCTTGCTTGTGGCACAAGGCAACGACAAGAGAAGTCCTAATTAAAGTCAAAGAAGTCAAATTTAAAGGTTGCATTTAATGCAAAAGCTATTTTATCATGAGGAAGACTTCTACTCCAAGGAGGACTTAACCTAGGCCATGCCCTATATATAATTGATCATATTTTGTATTTTAGACATCTTAGAATAGCATAGTCGGCATAACTTAGTCTCTTTTGTGCTTCCTTGCCGCCGCTATGTTCTAAATTCTCTAGGGTTTGGGTTGTGTTGTAAAGGATTTGTGAGAGCGATTGTTTAGGTTCAAGTTTGTTATTGCAATAAATTCAAGGTTTCCTTATTTGATGTTCTTCATTGTTTTCAATTGAGTTCGAAAGATCGATTGTGAGCAATCCATTTGTTTGGCATCGAGAGAGTCAAACTCACGAAATAAGTAAGCACGACCTCATCCATACCAGGTGTTGATCAATCCAGCCTAGACATAGGTTAGGGTTTAAAGCAGCTAAAAGAGGACGAACCAAAGGTTGCTGTTCATTGCAAGATTCACGCTGACGAGTATTATCTGCAGCTGGCATCAACTGTATTCTAGCTTAGACATAAGTAGAATCATTCTCGAAACATTTTGCCGAGCCTTGAAGGCCTGCCGAGTTTTCTGCGGAGCCACTTATCCGTTCCACCTGCCGAGGTAGCAAAAGTTGTTGAAGCACCAATCTGCCATTTTCTGCCGAGGCAGCAAAGTCTGGCAGCGCAATACAACTTGACTTATTCAACGCAGTTTCACACTACGAAGCAACATAACCTGGTCCATTCTATCAACCTGATCTCTTCCTTAAATTACTTGTGTTTATTTCCTTTTTTAAAACAAACTGAAATTTACTTGTGCATTTAAATATTCTCTTTGCAGGGATTTACATTCGAATTTGGTTGTCCAATCCTCGTGGGGGATGATATCTTTTATACTATAACTTGACAAGAGTGTGCACTTGCACTCATAATTGGAGAACACCCAAACGCTGTACAAGTTTTTGGCGTCGTTGCTGGGGATTGACAACATTAAATTTGTCTTTATTTTTCTGCACTTTTATTCGAATTTTTTTTCTTCAGGTGCAATACAAGTCAAGGGCATCAACATTTCAAGAAAAACCACTCGAGAGTTGATGTTAGAAAATTCTTGAAATTTTTCTAAAAGAAATCATGAGTTTGAAAATTGCCTTCATCTTTTCGGTGAATACATGGACGAACCGAGATGGGGCCAACAACAAGGTTACTCATGGTACGACCAACAAGCTCAAAACTTTTCCTACCATGAAAATTTTATCGTCGTAGCAACAGACACGCCCTGACAATGTAGTCCTTCTCAAGAGCAATCAAAATCCTTGGAAGACACGCTTCAAGCCTTCATTGCATTAACTGAAGAAGTGTCAGCTTCTATGGACACAAGCATCACCAAGGTGGACGCACTTTTGAGCAATTCGATCCTCATTAATGCCATGGATGAACCTGAACATGATGCCTCGCCAACCTCTGCCTTGGCAACCATTGATCACCAACAAATACGTCCCATGGACTCTAACATCCCAAGGAAAGAAGGCGTGGAGCAATACGAAGAACACATTGATGAGCCTGAGCAACAAATTGCCTCGGCAAAAATTAAGGATCCTAAACAGAGCAATGTCGCAACAACACTTAGCGAGGTTGAGAAAAGTATTGAGAATGCTGCGGCAACCACTGCCGAGGCAGCAATGACTGATGAGGCAGCAACCTCTGTCGAGGCGGCAACCACACTCTCAAAATTGCACGACCACATGCAAGAGTAACAAGATGACAATACTTCGCTAATGTAATATGAGCAGGTAATAACTGAACCTTTTAAATTCTTTGAAAACTCACCTATTCCATTGTAGGTATTTGAGGACCCAACGCCGGTGAATTTGGAACCATCGAGATCTCTACTGATGGAGATACTTGAGAGGCCTCAACAAAACGACAGGTGGATTCATGAAGCTTTCCAGACAATTGGGTTTTCCCTTGACTTGCACCGCATTATGAAAGAAGATTGATATAACAATTGGTTGCCACAGCAGTTGCCTCGGCAACAAAGCCTACTTTCCACCATAACAAACTTCGACGAGAATAAGGTAAGTACATGGTTGGATATTGGTATGATTTTTTTCTAATCACATATTCATGTCTCTAGGAAAAACAACAAGGTGGAAGGTACACATGGACTACAAAGGAACAAGGAAGAATGGAACCTCTACCATGATAATACAAAAGCAAGTAGTTGTAAACACATCGGTCCATCCTTTTATGGGCAAAATAGTCACTCGATGGAAGATGTGGGTGGATTACAAGAAGTGTCGGAAATGACCCTCTCAAGTTCGAACAGACAATGGAGTAGTTACTTTAGAAGATGCATGCCAATGTACTCCTAGAGTGACATAATTTTTATTTTTCCACATCGTTATTGTTTTATCCATTTAGGAGTAGATTTTAAGTACTTAGGACTAGATTTTATTTTTAGCTGTATTGTTACAATTTATTCCCGTCTCACAACTATTTATCCAGATTCAGACATTAAAGAATCAAGCCGCCGCGCACAACAGAGGGCAGCACTGCTCAGCCAGCTGCCACAACCCGCAATTGACGACATAGCAAATAACTCCTCCGAATCATCTCCACCGTCTGAGAGCAACTATGTCTAAGTTTTCTTTCCCTGTCTCATGTTTATTTTTCAGTTTAGTTCTAATTTTTATTCTGTGCATTGAGGGCAATGCCCATCTCGAATTTGGGGGAGGATTAGCACTCAGTTATTGTTTAGGAATACTTAGATCATATAGTTGCATATGTACTTGCCTTTAAGTTAATCAAAAGAGAAAATTTGTTAGAACTTGTACCTATGATAGGATAGCCGATTTTAAATTTTTCGCACCATAAAAAATGAACTTAATTTTGGGGAAAGCATGAAGAAAACTTAGATTCTTTCTATAATTGCCAAAAATCATAAACACTACTGTCACTTGCTAAATTTGAGTGAATTTATGATAAACACTGTCTGCTTGAATTATTTGTAAAATTCTAACATGGTTGCAGGTAGCTGTCGCGATAGAAAATAAACAGAAAAAAGCACTGCCACGTAAGGAAAAAAGAAAGATATGTTGTTTTACCCTAGAGGTGCCCGAAATAGGCTCTAGGAAGAATCATGTGCCAATGACACTCTGCTGCTACCAAAGTCCATGTATCTAAAATTTTTGAAGTGACGAACAAATTAACATGAGTTAATGAAAGTCTTCACTGGATGACTCTACTCAATGGGTTCCGGGTTTTGTATTTGCTCCTATCTTAATTTCAGACCTAAAAAGTAGTTGTGATGAGTTGAAGCCCTTACTGCTATGATTGAAAATTGTGCTTAACTGTGCTGCCTCGACAACAACCTTATATTACCTTGATAGCATCTTTGTTTACTTGGAATATTCTTCAGATTCAGCCTGTACACAGTTTCTGCACACACTGCACTGGCATTATAGTCTAATTCTAAGGTAATTCATGTTATTTTCCTTTCACTAATCTAATGATAAGTGTCACAACCTTGAGGTGCGGAATCAAGTATAAAATAGGTTTTTCTTTCTGATTAGTGCAAGGGAAACTACGTTTAGGATTGCATTGCTTGAGGACAAGCAATAGTTTGAGTTTGGGGTGTGTAAAGTGCTCATAAGTCTTATATTGTGTATGCATTTCATCTCATATTATTGCTATTCTTAAGTGCATTTTAGGCATATTTAGGTACATGCATGCATTATTTACAGTATTTTTTACTTTATCATGTTTCTATTGAATATCTTTGATTTGGTAAGAAAAGATACTATTTTAGTTTAGTTTTAGATGCTAGAAGCTATCAGGAGGAGGAGAAATCAGAGGACTAGATTCTGAGGCAGCAAACCAAGGAGCTGTACTAAAGCAATTCAACACAGTGAGAGATGTTTTCGAGTAGCTGTCGCCGCCATATCTGCCGCCTAGGGAACCAACTTGAGGAATTGGTGAATTAGAGTGCGATCGGTAGAGCATAATTTGCTGAGTCCATTAAGCCCATCCACTCAATTTACTGATGCCAGATACAACGGACATAGCCGCCAAAGGAGAAGATCAAGGCTTGCTTGTGGCATAAGGCAACGACAAGAAAAGTCCAAATTAAAGTAAAAAAAGTAAGATTTAAAGGTTGCATTTAATGCAAAAGCTACTTTATCACGAGGAAGACTTCTACTCTATGGAGGACTTAACCTAGGTCATGCCCTATATATACTTGATCATATTTTGTATTTTAGACATCTTAGAATATCATATTCGGCATAGCTTAGTTTCTCTTGTGCTTCCTTGCCGCCGCTATGTTCTAAATTCTCTAGGTTTTGGGTTGTGTTGTAAAGTAGTTGTGAGAACGGTTGTTTAGGTTCAAGTTTGTTATTGCAATAAATTCAAGGTTTGCTTATTTCATGTTCTTCATTGTTTTCAATTGAGTTCGAAAGATTGATTGTGAGCAATCCATTTGTTTGGCATCGAGAGAGTCAAACTCACGAAAGAAGTAAGCACGATCTCATCCATACCAAGTGTTGATCAATCTAGCCTAGACATAGGTTAGGGTTTAAAGCAGCTAAAAGAGGACGAACCAAGCGTTGATGTTCATTGCAAGATTCACGCCAACGGGTATTATCTGCAGCAAGCATCAACAATATTCTAGCTTAGACATAAGTAGAATCATCCTCAAAACGTTCTGCCGAGCCTTGAAGGTCTGCAGAGTATTTCACCGAGCCACTTATCAGTTCCACCTGCCGAGGCATCGAAAGTTGTTGAAGCACCAATCCACCATCTTCCGCTGAGGTAACAAAGTCTGGCAGCGCAATACAACTTAACTTATTCAACGCAGCTTCACATTACGAAGCAGCATAACCTGGCCCATTGTATCAACCTGATCTCTTCCTTCAATTACTTATGTTTATTTACTTTTCTTTTAAACAAACTGAAATTTACTTGTGCATTTAAATATTCTCTGTGCAGGGATTTACATTCGAATTTGGTTGTCCAATTCTCGTGGGAGACGATATCTTTTATACTATAACTTGATGAGAGTGTGCACTTGCGCTCATAATTGGAGAACTCCCAAACGCTCTACAGCAGTGAACGACAGATGGCAGGATTTCGCAGGGTTCTTACTGATTGCTCGCTAGCAGATCTTGGGTATTCTGGCCAATGGTTTACATAGGAGAAGGGTCGTTTTGCGAGTACTAATATCAAGGAGCGTCTAGATAGGGGTGTGGAGAAAGTAGCTTGGAAGATGATGTTTCTAAACTATAAGTTGGAGCATTTGCCAAAGGCTTTCTAGGACCACTACCCCATTTTGGTCACAACAGACACTCAGTTTGGGAGACGCAATACAAGGCCTTTCCGTTTTGAGGTTGCATGGCTGCTCGAGGAAACATGTGAAGCTGAGGTTCTACGTATTTGGAATTCTAGTCAAGGTCTGGTTCCGGATAAATTGCAACATTTAACATATGGGCTGATCTCTTGGGCCAAGAATCTTCGTAAGTCCCGAAAGGAGATTGAAACCGAGTTAAATTCACGATTACAACTACTTAATGACCTAAAAGTTACTGATGAAATTCTAGGAGAGATCCTTGATGTAAAATTGGTTCTGAATCTGGAGGGTGATAAAGAGGAGATTTTTTGGCAGCAACGTGCGAGGGCCAATAGGATGGAATAGGGCGATCGAAACACATCCTTCTTTCATCACCATGCCTTTCATCGTAGAAAGATAAATCACATTAGCAGTTTGGTAGATGATGCTGGAAACACTGTTACATATGAGGATGACTTATTAATCATGATTGTATCTTAATTCTCTACTTTGTTATCCTCGCAAGGTAATGGTTGTGCTGATCTGATTCTAGAAGGTATATCCCATTGTATTTCCCTCGATATGAATGATATGCTTGATAATGATTTTACTAAGGAGGAGATTTTTAATGCCCTTAAAGACATGCATTCGTTAAAGGCTTCAGGTGCAGATGATTTTGATGCTGTCTTTTTTCAAAGATTCTGGCACATTGTTGGGAAAGAAGTGTCGCGCTACTGTATTGAATTAATCTAGGGTATTCACCCTATGGAAGCAGTTAAAGACACTCGTATAGTCCTAATTGTGAAGAAGAAGATCCCCTCCCGAATGATTGATTTTCGACCCATAAGCATATGCAATATCATCTATAAAATTGCTGCAAAGGCTTTGGCAAACAAATTTTAGTCTTGCCTGCAGGTATGCATTGATGAAACACAGAGTGCGTTCGTGCTAGGGGGGTTAATCACGACAATGTTCTAGATGCTTATAAGATTTTGCATAGTTTTAAGAATAGAAGATCGGGTCATACATGATCATTTGCATTAAAGTTGGATATGAGCAAGGAATAGAATCGAGTGGAGTGCGATTTTTTAACCGTTATAATGAGGAAAATGGGTTTGTCAGAGAACTAGATTTTGACTCTGATGAGGTGTGTCAAATCGGTGTCTTATTATGTCGTTCTGAATGGGCACATGAGTGAGACTTTGTTCCGTCAAGAAGTCTCAAACAAGGAGACCCTCTCTGTCCGTATCTTTTCTTAATATGCAGGGAATGACTCTTTTCTCTTCTTCGCTTGAGAGCTACCTTGGGAGGTATTTTAGGGACGAAGATCGCAAGAGGGGCTCTGATGGTCACCCATCTCCTTTTATGGACGACTATTTGGTTTTTGGTGAGGCCACGACAGTTGGGGCTAATGTTATTCGAGAGGTGCTCTTTGAATATGCTGCTTGCTCTAGGAAAGTGTTTAATTTTGATAAGTTCAGAGTACTTTTTTTAGTTCCAACGTAATTGTGAGAAATAAACAAGAGGTATTTCGTGTGTTGGGGGTTCAAAGTACAGACTGCCATGCATGGTACTTAGGCCTACTAGCTATAGTGGGCCGTAATAAGAATCAAGCTTTCACGGACCTTCAAGGTAGATTTGATAAACGAAGTCAAAGCTGGAATACTAGGCTTCTCTCGATGGGGGGCAAAGAGGTATTCATTGAGTTTGTTCTCCAGTCTCTTCCTATGTACACCATGTCATGCTTTTTGCTACCAAGCTCTTTCTATAAGCATCTAGAGAGTACCATGGCTCGTCTTTGGTGGAAACATTCAACACAGAAGAAAGGCATCCACTGGTACAGTTGAACGGAGTTAACTAAACTGAAGGAGGATGTGGGGATGGGGTTTAGAGAAATGGGGAAGTTTAGTATAGATTTGCTATCGAAACAAGGTTGGCGTTTTCATCAATCACCAGACTCTTTGGTTGCTAGACTGTATCGTTCCAAGTACTACCCTATTGGTTTGTTTCTCGCAGGGGGCTTGGGGTCTAATCCATCCCTTACATGGCGAAGCATATGGTCTACAAAGGGACTCCTCCTCTCGGGCTTATATTGGCAAATAGGGTCGAGCACGTGTAACACCCCAAAATCCGGTCTAGTTAGAATTGGGTTCCGGTGATCAGAAATTTTGCATCGATAAAATCTAAATATAGAATTGGCTAGCTAATAATTGATATTGGACTCTAATTGAGTTAAATCATTGTTATTGGACCCTATCAAATAATATCAAAACCTAATATGGGACTAAATTGAGGAAAATGCAAATGGGAGGGTAAAACCATAGTATAATGGGGAGTTGAGGGACTAATCTTGCGATTAGCCCATCCTTAAGTAAAATCTCACCAACGTGGGATAGTCAGAGAGATTTCCTTCATATGAAGGAAAGCTAAATAGCCTTAAAGATATATAAAACAAGAAATAAGCAAATGAAAGAACTTACCTGAGACTTTAGTTAGCAAGCACCTCTCTTTTTCATCTTCATCACCTTCCTCCAAGATAGCACCTCCATTGGAGAGCAAGCTTTAGTTTAGCTTTTCTTCGATTTATTGATATCGAATCGTTGCTATCGTTCGGGTAAGCAATATTTCTCAATCAATCGTTCGATTCCATGGATGTGTCAAGCTTAATCTCAAGATAGGGTTTTGACCATCCATGGATATTTCATCGTTGTTGTTTATATTGAATTCGGATATCGATTTTGATATCTTTGTATTGATTTTGATACCGTATTATCGATCTTAATAGTCTCCCTATTGATTTTCTAGCTCAAGACAACGAAAAGGAGCATCCATCAAATTCACCGAAGGCTAGGAACAAGGGATTTGTCATTCGAGAGCCGTAGGAGCATCGAATTAGTAAGGTGAGTGTATTCGGAGTCTCGGGATTAGGCGAAGAGCCTTCCCGAATCTTTTATTGTTGTTTTCGACCATATCACTAACATTATCATTTAAGAAGTTGCATTAGATTGTTAATCGGATTCATTGGTAAGTGTCGATAAGTTGTTATTGAATATCAGACATAGTTATTGGCATCGTTATCATACATTGTTATCGATATGATTAGTGTTATTGAAATATTGTAAAGAAATCATCAGATATTGATATTGATATTGACATTGAAACATGGCATATTGATAATGAAACATGTTTGCTATTGATAGTATTGAAGTCATTGGTCATTGAAATTCTCATTGAACATTGAATATGGATACATACATTGAAACCTTGGATTTGAATGGACAATGGATACAATTGGCATGCCATAGAATTCATGAGCTTAATGTACGGGTGAACTACGGTCCTAAGGCTACGACCTATATTGATTTGGCGAGGCGGAGGGATGTGTATTGATATTGGTCATATTGGCAAGACGGAGGGATTAGACCATTCATTGATTTGGCGAGGTGTAGGAATTCGCGTATCCACTATCTTGATTCAATCCAAGGGTTAATGATAAAATTACTATGTTAAACATTGTATTTGGATGCATAAGTATTGACATTGATGAGCATGATATCATATATAATTATATACTTCATACATTGATGTTCATGTTGTTCATGACTACCTCACTAGGCAATGTATGGCTAATGTGTCTCATCTCATGCATTTTAGGTTGAAAGGCCATTACATTTGAAGATCGGATAGTCGAGGCAAGACAAGTCACTACAAGCCTAAAGTAATGTATTTTGACCTTACGAACTTCTAGGAAGGTGGCAAAGTAGATGAACTAGTCTTTTGTGCCCATTTTGTTATGTTTGTAATGTGCATATATTATAAGTTGGTTAAAGGCCCTAAAATGTCTTTTGGTTTGGCTAAAAATAGCATATTTTGCTCACATAGGTCAAAAACTAGTAAACGTATTCGAATGATGATGAATTTTGGCATGACAGTAGTTTATAGCATTGGAATGTTGTGTGTAAAGTTTCATTGCATTTGAATATCGTTTGGTAGGTCAATTCGATTAAAAACCAACAAAAATCTGTCATTACAGGTCAGGCCGTATCGATACTGGTAATGGTGTATCGATACGGTTAAGAAAAATTGGACTCTAAGAACAGGGCGTATCAATACGGTTTGAGGCCGTATCCGAACATTTTGCTACTGGAATTCATTGTTTCGATACGGGTCTATAGCGTATCGAAACGGGTCAAAGTCAAAGGAAGTCAACCCGTACCGATACATGACTTGCCCGTATCAAATATGGTTTAAAGGGAAAATTCAACTTAGGTTGACCATCGTACACCCGTTTCGAAACAGCCTTAAGTTGTTTCGATACAAGGTTAGTTAAAGGAATAATTTGACAGTTTGCAATGTTCACAAATTAGTCACTGAATTTAGGACGAGTTAATTGAATGAGTAAATGAACTTCGAATTGTATGAAACTTTGCAGGCCTATTAATATAATATTTAATTTCATTGTTGTATAACTAATTGTATCGAATGACCTCTAATTTACCAAATTTACAGTTTGGTCCCTAAAACTTGTAATAGTTAAAAATTAGTCTTAAATGATTAATTGTTGTTTTATAAGGATTAATTGGACTAAGATGCATTGTGGTAATATATTATTGTATATCATTGTTTTAAATGTTGAGTATAAAAATATAATTTTATTGTACCATATACTGTATTTGTTCATCGATATCACCTTCCGACCTGGTTCTCGACCAAACCGGGAAGGGAGTGTACAACACGCCAGTGTACATCTGGAACGATTTTTGCTGCCAAATATGCCTCGTCGTCTCCTCCATACAACACCCATACTAGGTTTATCAAGGGTGTCAGATTTGATGGTAGACAACCCAAAGAGATGGAACTATGCCCTAATTGAAAACTGTTTTGATGCTGAGGATGCTAATGCTATTAAGTCTATCTCGATCCTTAATTTTGAGCAGAATGATATGATGGTGTGGAGTGGTGATATTCAGTTTGCAGCGGACACAGAGCCTTGCTAGATGCTCTAAATCTTTCAAATGAAGACATACACGTTTTTAAACAACTTCGGTTGTCCTTCTAAGGTTCGCATTATGACCTGGAGATTTATGAGAAACTATGTCCCTGCTATGAATAATCTATATATGAGATATATTGCAACAAACGACCTATGCCCTAGATGTAAAGTATATTTAGAAACTATTGAGCATATTGTTAGGGACTATTCTTATGCACATGAAGTTTGTGTGCTAGCAGGTTTTCAATGGCCTTTGAATGTGTCTCAGCTTCCTTTCTTCGATTGCCTTCAGTGGCTATTCAACAATCTTGCTAATGATAAATGTATGGAACTAATTACAATCATTTGGGCACTATGGTCGTCAAGGAATAAGTTTGTGCACGAAGGGGTAAATCAAAAGGAACTACATGTTGTTACATTTTGCAGGAGTTATGTGCGAGAGACTGAGGTTCTGGTATCCTCATCAAGGCGAAGCAATCGAGCTGTGGCGTCCACCCACTGATCCCGTTGTGAAGGTGAATGTGAACGCTCATTTCCATTCTAGATTGGGGGAATCGTGCTCAGGAGTAGTTGTTCGTGACTCTAAAGGACAAATCCTCGGTTCCTGTGCAAAGCCCCATAATCAGGTTCCCTCGAGCTTTGCTGCGGAAGCTCTCGCAGTGGTCCATGGCCTTTTCTTCGCCCGCGACCTGGTTTTCAAAAATGTAATAATGGAGAGCGATTCCTTAATATCAATTTCAAAATTGAAAAAAGGGAGGATGACCTTTCTATTCTTCGACCGTTCATCTCCGATGCAAAAGCCTTAGCTGCATGTCAGTTTAGCTTAATTCCCCGCGCCGGAAACGCAGCTGCCCATGAAATGGCCAAGATTGGGAGAGATTTCACAGCCGATCGTTTTTGGGTGGAGGAGGCACCTCTACAAGTAACCAGTGTGGCGACATTGGACAGACGATGAGTAGATCCTCCTTAGCTTCAGCTCCTGGTGTGTGGTCATGGGGTTCGTCTGCTCCTTCTCACCCCATGATTTTTGCTTGTTATCTCCCTGTTGATCGGAGGGCTCCAGAGATCCCTTTGCTCGGTGGATGTGCTTTAAGTTATCCTATCTTTTAGCTTTTGTCTTTGCTTTCCAGTTTCGCTGTATTTGGATTCTTTCTTTCCTTTAGTTTTTCAATAATTATTCCACCCGGGCTTATTTCAAAAAAAAAAGATTATATAGTTAGATTTATGACAAAAAAAAGTATAGTTAGATTGTAGGCTTAATACATGATTTGTCCCTAAACTATATATTTTTCTTACTTTATTCGTTTTCTTTTTTTCCTAGACCAGAACCAAACCTTATTTTTTTTGTCAGAGTACTCTCGATGGTTACTAATGTTGTTAACAAATGATTGACACATGACACTTATTAGAACGTGCAAAGTGGTACCTCCGGTCAAAGGCAAAATGACCAGAGTGAAAAAAATTGAGTATAGTTTAAAGACCAAATCATGAATTAAACCTTAAAAATATATAAACGAATAAATGAATAAAAATAATTAAATATATTAAAAATCACCCTTTGACTTTGATCTACATTGGTCAAAATTTTAATTTGATGTTAGAAATTTGTATGCAGAAAAATAATTAAAGCGATATAAACATAAAATAAAGCACAAATAAAAGACGAGATTTAACGTGGTTTGATATTCACGAATGAGAGAAATAAATAATCCACTAAAATATAGAGATCACAAAGAATACAAGTATATGATATCATGTGTATTTTTTAACCCGATGTATTCCAAACATTCTTCCAACACCTCTACAAAATACATCTATACAACATAGCTATTGTCGAAACAATTCTTAAGTTCGACGTGTTTTAAAAATGCATTTGGTTTATATTTTATTGAAAACCTAATTTTTAATGAAAAATGAGTCATTATCAATCATTCGGGGCTAGGTATGCTCGAACGCATATAAAACTACCTATTAAAAAGACTGATTTTAGAAAACCACTTTAAAAAGATAACTTTCAATTTCACACTTTAAAACTAGAGAAAATATGTGAGAACAGGTTCAAAAGTTGGTTAAACGTGAAGAAGAGTGCTAACTCCACGACGCTCAAAATTGGTACTTGTATGGTTACACGTTGTCTTAATAACAAAAGTTACAAGTTTGAAGTTTGTCTTTGGGTTGCCTTTGACTCCTACATGTAAATATTCTATATAAGTGGTTGTGGATCGATTGACTAAGATTGTGCATTTCTTTGCCAGTGCATACTTCATTTACTTTGCAAAAGTTAGCCGAGCTTTATGTAGCCGAAATAGTGAGGTTGCATAGGGTTTCGAAGTTGATCATTTTTTATAGAGATTCTCGTTTTACATCTAGATTCTAGAAGAGTATATAAGAAGCTTTGGGCTCAATGTTTAATTTTAGTACGACTTGTTATCCCAAAAAACCGATGGTCAGTCTGAACGAGTGATCCAGATAATTGAGGATATGTTGCGTAGTTGTACTATTGTGTTTGAGGGTTCATGGAAGCGACATTTACCTCTTGTAGAGTTTGTATATAATAATAGTTTTCAGTCGAGTATTCTAATGGTTCTATCCAAGGTTTTGTATGGTCAGAAATGTAGACATCGCTTTGTTGGGCAGAGTCAGGTGAAAAACATGTAATAGTTGTTTAATATTTTCGCAAGAGAATGAATGGAAAGTGAAAGTTATATGTGATCGTTTTGAAAACGACATCCGATAGATAGAAGTCATATGCTGATTTGAAAACGACATCTGATAGATAGAAGTCATATGCGCTCTGATACCACTAAATTTAACCCCCTAAACCTGACCTATAAGAAAAGGTCGAATTTAGAAAGTCATAATTGAAAACTTTACCCTCAAGAAACCAATTCGAATTATGATATATTACAATATCGTAAAATAAATTATTTATGATAATAATATAAAATATCTCAATAATTAAAAAACCTGAACGTTAAAATAATAATCATATAATTTAAATAAAACATTCAAATTTAAGTCTAAAAATGCATGTAAAAATACTAAGTCTCAAATCCGAAATTACATTAAAATCTTAAAATAATCTTAATAATAAAATACTCCCGAAAGTAAAGTATATCCATAGTGAAGATAAAATAGATTCGATATGATAAAGAGATTGTAAAGTGTCCAAAAGTCCTATATTTCATGCACTTTCCAACTCTTATTATTACTGTTTTAAGCTCATTTTAGGCATAAGTAGGTTCATGCATAGCATTTTACAGTATTTCATTGTTCTACCTTGCTTTTATAACTTATCATTCATTTGGTGAACACGAGATATTGTTTTAGAGTATTCTTGCATGTAGGTACTAACAGTTGAATGAGGGAACTGGGGAACGAAGGACACAATGCTGAGGAGCAAACCCAGGAGTTGTACTGAAGCAGTTCCAACTAAAGATAAGTTGCTGCCGAGCGCCTGCCGAGTAGAGTTGCCGCCGACCTTGCTGCCCGCGGCAGCTGACTATGGAAGTTAGGTGACCGGGGCGCAATCTGTAGAGCTAAAACTCTTGAGTCTATCATCGGTGGTCATGTGATTTTTTTACGTCTGTAGCGGCGGCTAGGGATGCCGAAGCGAATTTCTCAAGCTTACTTGCGGGCTAAGGCAAACGAGGAAGAGTCCATATTCCAAGCAAAGAAGTCAGCATTTAAAGCTACATTAAAGAAGGAAATCTACTTTAGAAAACTTCCAATTTGAGGAGAACTTAACCTAGTTTTGAGTCTATAAATACCCATTGTACTTCTAGTTTAGATCATTCTAGGTTTTCTATAGACTTTTCTTGTGTTCTTCACTGCCGCCATGTTCTAAATTCTTTTTGGGTTAGGGTTATGTTGTAACTAGAGTGAAACAGTTGTTTTAGGTTTTTGAGTTACTTCTTCAATAAAATATTCCAAGTTTACTTAATCCATTGTTCTTCATTCTTTCAATCTTTCTACACCAGTCGTTTGAGAGAATCTATTTGTCAGGCACGAAAGTGCAAGGCTCACAAAAGGGTTAAGTACGATCACAACGGGAGGCGTGACTAACTTGGTTCCACACTAGTCCACAAGTTTCATCGGCTAAAAGGGATCACTAACAGAGTTGACAGACTTGGTTCCACACTAGTCCTCAAGTTATCAATCTCGAGCATCCTAACCTAGAAATAGGAGGGATCACTGTCGACTATCCTGCCGAACATGGAGTATCTGCCAGACTTGTCGCCAGAACATCTTTCCATCCCACCTGCCGAGACAGTACACACCCCTGCAGTGGCAGTGACCTGTTGAGGCCGCGTGACAGGGTCGTAGTTTGCCGCCCGCCGTACCCGCCGAGGCAGCATATCGTGGCAGCAAAGGATAACCCATACCTATTACAACGTAGTTTTCACACTAAGTGGCAGCATAACCCTGCCTGCTCTATCAACCTAATTCACCTCTTCTCTTTTACTTGTGTTTTTATTTACTCTAAGGTCCTACGAATACGTCTCGGTCTGAGCACTTATTTCTTTAATCAATCTTTTGAGCCTTGGTCCTACCTTCCCTATCGGTCTGACGTGGGGGCGAAGAAATGTAGCTTCTTGACGCCACCTACTTAGCTACATCTTCAATATATGATGTGATGCTTATATCGAACTCGTCTCGCTCCTAGGTCCTTTTGACGTTCCCCCTAAGTTGAGTAGACCAATGATCATCTTCAAATTTCGCTTGGTTGGGTCGTCAAAGTGGTCCCATAACACTTGCGACTTACGGTATTCCGCTTGGCGCTAATGTGAGCATACTTCGATGTTTCCTTTACGTTATTACTCGTTAAATTCTCAATTATTTCTGGTGGGCCTCAGATTAGTGGCGCACATCTGCATTGTCTTCTTCTTTTAGGTACCTTCCATCCATGGCGAAAGCTTTTCTAATTGAGCAACATGCTTTAGAATCGACCCCCTCTAAATATGGAATGCATGCAACAAATAAATATGCCACAAAACAAAGCACACAAAAAAGGTTAGTACTATTTTTTAATAAAAAACAGAAATAAAACCTAAATTTAATTGCATAATAATTCTGGGTAGCCATTCCAACATTCCAGGACATGTCTCCACGGATTATTCTTGCGACTTTGACTAGACTCAACACCTTAGGATTTCCGCATAGCTCTATTGGGGTAGGCTCTAGATTCTCAAACTTGGTTCGGTTCTAAAAGGGTACCCAAGTTGTCCTTGCTATCCCCTACTAAGGGTAGCAAGACCCTAGATTCTCACCCATCACAGGCTTCAAACGAATCGAGTTCAACTCAGGAGGACTCACCACCGATGCCTACTCGAAGAATCAATATTCTTACGAAGACAAAGGGAATGAGTCCCGAAGGTACTTGCTAGGCTCATATGAAGAATCAATATTCTTACATGAGAAAAGCATGTTCCCCCCACTTAACGGAACGGGACAAAGCTTGGGTATAGAGCTTGGAATTAATTCTTAAATGCATAAAATAGAATTATATTCATTCAAACGAACAAATAAATTAAACCTTTTATGAACTTGCAAATTTCATTAGTTTTTTAGAAACATTTTTGAAAACCATTTAAAATCAATTTGTGGCCTGACCCTCTTTTGTTTTTATTTTAAAAACAAAAACACGTACCCAGCGGAGTTGCCAAGCTGTCGCAACCCCTTTTTAGGAGCTTCGACATTTTGGAAAACTTTAAAAACACAGAGTCACCACCAATCTTTTTTGAAAAGTGTGTTTGGATTACTTTAAATCAGTGTTATTTTAATAAAACGTTTTATTTTAATAAAACAACGGTTTTAGTCTATGAAAACCAGAAAAAAAAGGTTCAGAGGTCGGTCACGCGTGGGGAAGGGTTATCACCCCCACAACGCCCAAAATTGGTACCTAATTGATTTCAAAATCATTTTCAAAACTGGAATTTGCAAGTTCACGAAGGTTCGATTTTATTTATCCTTTTTTATGAATATTAATATATTTTAATGTTCTTATCCCCATGAGATGAACTTTAATCACCGCAAACATTTTTGGTGTTAACCCGTCATTTCCGTTTGATAAGACAGCGCATTAAATTAGTTTCACTTTTCAAATAACATGGAAGTTCAATGTGTTGAGCATTTTTTATTCATCCTGGGTTTGATTATTTTAAATCCTACAATGGTCTAAGTCTTTTATTCCTAATTGAGAGTTCGAGTTTGTTTAAGCGTGTTTTATTTTTTTTTGTGAAGAAAATCTTTCTACAAACACGTCTCTATCTAAGCTTTTAAAACCTAGTCCTAAGTTTTGACCTATTTCTAATGAACAAACAAGAAACTTGAATTATTCTTTTGTGTTTTACTTTTTTATTGTTTCCTTTAAAAAACATTTTATTCTTTTTTTTTTAACTTTAAAACTTAAACCCTTCTTTTTGACATTTTCACTTTTTAGTCGTACGAATTTTCTACATTTTTAATTTTTTCCCTTCATTTTCCAAACCTTTTAGTTAAACAATTTTTAGGAAAAATGATTTTTAAATGTTTTCAAACTTTTATTCTCTAAAATTCTAAAATTTTATTAAAACCTTTTTTTAATTTTTTTTATTTGACAAAACTTATTTTTCAAACACCTTTATTTATATCTTTTTTCTAAATAAACTTCCTTTAAATTACCTAAGAACCTTTTATTATTAAAACCTAATTTCAAAACCCATTTTATTTTTTAATAAATTAAGACTCATTTTTATTTTTTTCATCCATGATTTATCATCTTTTATTAAACCCCTTGATTTTAGTTTTTTTTTTCTAAAAAAAACATTAATTCCTTTTTATTCCTAAATTCAAAAGGATCAAAACCTCTTTTAATGTCAATTATTTCATTTTCAAGATCAAAATTTTAAAAACAACATTTTTACTTATGTAAGAATTTAAAAGATTAAATCAAAAACTCAACAAAATTTTAAAACGAAATTATTACCGAATTCAAGAATCAATCTTCCAACTCCAACAAACGCAACCTAAAACAACATAAACGAATACAACACACAAAAAATAAGATTCAACCAAGGACAAGTATGAAATTCACTAAATAAATTTAAAAGAAAAGAAAGGATTTTTACCGGAAATGAAGAACTCGCGTATGATTCCTTCTCAATTTGCTTCCAAACGCCTCCGGAAAATGACCAAAATCTCGAACTCCACTCCAAGTGTTTTCCAGGAATTTCAAAGAAATTTTCAAGAAATTTCGGATTTTTTTGAAGCTTTTGCAGGTGTTGAATTGGTGAAGAACAAGGATGTCCAAAGGGTTTTTTATACTAGAACCTAGGCTTGCCAATCAAGGCAAATTCAGGATTCAATCCCAAAATTGATGCCTTTATCCGACCAAGAACTTAATGCTCGGTAAAACCCCTTAAAAATTATTCGATTTGGTTTTGATTTGAGGATGAATTTCTCCCTTGATTCGAGCCCTATTTTTAACCATTTTCTTATGTTTTTTTGCAAATTTCGGCGGCTGCCGTGGACGGCGGTGAGCGGCATTGGTAGCGTTGGAACGAGGACGTTGAGGCGGACCGATCAGTACCTCCAGCGGCAGCGGCCGTGGCCCAGGGACGGCAGGCTGGCGTTCGACAGCCGCCCAGCCTGGGGGTTTTGGTTCCCCAATTGGGCGCGTGCAGCGCACGCGCTGAGCGTATGGATGTGCGTGTCCCGCCTTTTTTTTTTACTATTTTAACTTTTTTCTATTTTAATTAGTTGTTTTTTCCTTGGCCCTTGATTTATTATCCCTAATCTAATGACCTATTTTAATCTTTAAAACAAATGGGTTTTTGGGTCTCTAAAACTGGGCTCATTTATTATATTTTTAGGTGGGTTTTTACATCATATGAAATAGTGGGCTTTAATATTAGTAGGCAATTATTTAATTTAGATGGGCTCTTTTTGCAATTTTTGGGTTTTAAATAATAATAATAATAATAATAATAATAATAATAATAATAATAATAATAATAATAATAATAATAATAAATAAATAAATAAAAAATTAAATAAATAAATAAAAGAGGGTGTAAATTCAGTGACAACAGTTGCCCCTCTTTGCTCATCTCTGTGAAACATGGATAGAGCAAAGACCAAAAGATACTGATTTTCACTGATTTACTGCTTGGTTCCATTCTCCTGATGCCCGAACGGATAGGCATGTTCTATTCTCCAGACGCCAGAATAGATGAGCGGATTCCATTCTCCAAATGCCCGAACGAATAGGTGGGTTCTATTCTCCAAATGCCCGAATAGCTGAGCTAAGTTCTATTCTCCAAACACCTGAATAGTAGAGCTGGGTTCTATTCTTCAAATACCCGAATAGATGAGATGGGTTCTATTCTCCAAATGCCGGAATAGATGGCAGAATTCCCGAAACTTCACTGATTTATTTCGATGTATTCTCCCTTGTTTATACCACACAAGAAAATATGATTAATGCATCATAATGCATCAAAATCACCAGCAACTTAAACAATCCCGCTGCTCTGCCCAAAACACCAAAATACCTATCCGAAAAGAACCGACATCAACTTCGATTGCTCTCTAAACTCATCTCAACCATAATCTAATACTTCCACAAGAATTTAATCATCAATCAACATCTAAAAACAACTTAGCAACATCCTTATACCTCCAGCAACTCAGATTTCACAATAACACCTCAAAAACCCAAAATCTAACAATCTAATAATTAGGGATTCATCCTATTCCGGGGTTATTATTACAAAACATTTTTTCTCACATCATCTAAAATCCAACTCCAGTTTAAAATTATTCACAAATCAATCAAAACAATGCCCAAATGAATTACTTAGAAATTCACCAAGAAAAGCTAGATTAATCAATTTTCCATTAATCAAAACATGAAACTTAGTTAATAAACATATTTAGGAAGCCAAAGAATTGGGAATTTCATTAAAGAACTCTGATTAGAGGAGCTGAAGGAAATCTTACCTCTAACATTGCCTCTTCCATTCAAATGACAAGATTTTGAAGAAGTCTTTCAAGATAGCTTAAGAAAAATTGAAAGGAAACTCAAAGAAATTATTGGCTAACCAAAAAGATTTGAGAAAATGGAACTCTCTGAAATTTTATTGAAGAAGAAAAGTTTTTGGCTGATTGGTAAATGAGAGAAGACCTAGTTATGTGAAATCCCTTTTATCTATTAAAATTTCTTTTTTATTTTAAAATCCCTTTTAAAATCCTTTTTAATAAAATAATTAAAATGGTCAATTTGAGGGAAAAGGTTCACAAAAATAGATATAAGCTCCCTAAAGATTCTAAGTCTTGGCCTCTTTTTAATTTAGTCCTTAAAAACCAATTTTACACTTTTACAAAATAGTCACCAAACTGAAATCTTAACTTCCCAAAACTCATTTTCCAAAATTGGCTTTACCAAACCTTTCTACTCATTTTTAGAAGATTTTATAGATTTTTCTCATAATTTTATCATATATCGAATTATGTTTTCCCTGAACCGTTCCCGAAAGCTCAAATCTCTAGTTTATACTCTACTAACTCCGAACCAATGCTAAAAGCTACTAGGCCCAAAATCTGGGCATTACAGTATCTCAGTTCATATCTTTTAGAATATTTTCCTTGGATCGCATTTGGACATATTTAGCATTGGTCTAAGATTCACTTAGCACAAAGCACAAAGCAATGGCTAATTTATAGCATAACAAATCTAGTTTCTTTTCTCTAGCCATCCAATTGTCGCCAATCTCCTTTCCAACTCTCCGTTACCTCCAACTATCACCAATATATCACATATTTAGGGGTTGTCACCCCTGAGCCATAGTTAGTGGTTCGTAGTCCCAAATTATACCTTTGCACCTTGCCAAAGTGTCGAAGGACTTCCATTGTTTAGGCAACTTAAGTGTTTTATGCTTTGAAGTTAGGAGGGGTATCTTATATCATAAGGTAAGCTTACTGCTCTTTATAGCCTAAGAATTTATGAGCTTATAACAATGAGATTGAATTCTTTTATTAAAATCTTATGGTATTATATGGTTTACCCGATTTATAGAAATTTAGCACTAAAGCTTGAGTTCCATTATTTGGTGTCTAATGGCAATAGTGAGTTTAATGTTTATTACAAGATCAACTCAAGGCTTATATACCTTAATACAACAACCTCAAGCATTATAACAAGGCATTCAATGCATTCAATGCAATTCTCAACAATGAAGCCCAACACTTGTGATGTCATGAATGTGATCAGTCTCAAGTGCTCTATGTGAGCCAGTGCTTATATGAACATGAATTTGAACATAACATTTCAGGAAAACAAAGTCTAAAATGACATTGTGTCACCTGAGAAAAATACAACTACACTCACCTTCTATCCCGAAGTTACGGGATATCCTGAATCCACAAAATTCAACTTGAACCCAATTGATTTCCTAGTCATCCTTTTGTTAGCATCCTTTATAACTTGTAGGTACCTCAAATAAGATCATTCAATTTATTAGTATCTACCAAAAATTTATTTAATCAAGTCAGGATGCATTACATTAGTTCACAAACAACACTAAACATCAATACTTTGCTTATCAATCGTTGAAACCAAGCTACCTAAAAACACCTTATTAGGCTACCACCATTTGATTAGAGGAGGAAAATAAATTTATTAAATTAAATAAAAACTAAAGTCTTCCAATAAGGTGGGTGACACATGTCATCACCTAATTGAATAATTTATTTATTTTTTATTAAATTAAAATTATGACCAAATTGATAGATTGTGTAAATAACGGGGACCAAATGTATAATTATACCAATTTTTTTAACAGCTCTATCAAACTTCCTTTTTTAACTGCATGTGGCTAAATTGGAATCACGTTAATAGTTATGTGATATATTTTCCAAAATTGAAAGTATAGTGGTCAAATTAACATCAACCACATAGTTAAGTGGTCATATGTGTAGTTTACCCTATTTTTATCTTTGATAAGACACATACCTTTTATATATAAATGCTCGAACTCATATCTCCTTGTTGGATAATGAAAATAAAATATAGATAATCTTATTTATTTTAAAAAAGATTTTATTTTCTAAATATAGTAAATATTAGAGAGGCGGTTGAGATTTTTACTATAATCGATTCCTTCTTATTTGCTTATTTGCCCCTACTTTTACCTTATAAATAGAGATCGCAAATCATTGTTTTATACACTGACACATTTGATCTTCGTGTTTTCTTCAAAGAGAGCAACACCAAGCGAGTTCCACTTCCTCACTTTGGGTGTACGATGTTTGGAAGGTTGTGTTAACATTGTAGGGCAACATCTATTATCGTGATTACAACATCCGAGCAAAATTGCTTCTAAGGTAGTGACTTTAACCACCACACAGTAATCCAATTTATTTTATGTGTAGTTTTCTATTTATTTTACTTGACAATACTAACTTCCTATTTTGCAGCACTAACTTTTCGTACAATTTAGAAGCAATCTTTACTGCTGAGAGATGCACTTGGTGATTTGAGCTTTCCATTTCGATTAAAGACGCAAATCATGGAACCAAAGTGCAGCCCACGCTTCTTGGAGAAACGTTTCGATTAAATGAGTATGTGGGTCAGCTGGGTTGCTTTGAGAAATAGTTCGTTGGTTCCTAAGGTTTGGGGTAGTGTTTGATATTATTGAAGGCAACTATTACACTCTTTGGTCGAAGTATAGAATTGAAGAGATGGGTGGCTTCAAATGTCTCGTATAAAGTGGATCGACGAGGGCGGTAGGAATACAAAGTTCTTCCACCTATCAGCGTCAATTAGAAATAAAGCTAACCACATTGAGGTCATTCGTGTTGGCAATGTTACGCTAACTGATCCAAAATAGATCTTTCCACTTTTGAGAATTATTATCGTGAAACTTTTAGTGAGATTTCTACTATTCATGTTAGTAATTTCAAAGGAAATTTTAGACTTTTGAGTCTTGTTTCAATTAGTATGCTTGAAGTTCCCATCTCATAGGAGGAAGTCTGGTCGGCAATTCAGCTCTCGGATGGAAATCGCGCTCTGAGGCCCGACAGTTTCAATCTGATTTTTTTAAGAAGTACTAGAAGTCCATAAAAATGGGAAGTGATGCAGTTTTTCGAAGCTTTTCACAAAGGCAAACCGATGGACAAATTCATTAATCACTCATTTCTAACATTAATTCCTAAGAATTCAGATCCAACAGAAGTCGAGGATTATAAACCAATCTCTTTGGTTAGAAGCCTTTATAAGGTTCTAGCTCGAGTATTATCCAGAAGACTATCAAATTGTATTGGTGAAGTGGTGGAAGAATCCCCGTTCGCTTTCACTCCTGGAAAACTATTAGAATATTAATTAATGTGTAAGGGTTTTTTAGTCAAAGGACAATTAGTTAGTTTGTTATGATCTTTATTTTCTTTTATATTTTCTTTAGTGTTATATATATGTATTTCTGGATATTGTATAATTAATTTTTGGTTATTAATAAAAATAAAACTTTTCTCTCACCTTAAGCCATTCTCTCTTCCAAATTCTCAAATCGTTCAAGCAAACCCTAAGACCTTTCTCCTTCTCTTCTTCACGAGATGTCAGTTTCAACATGGTATCAGTTGACGACACCTCTGATTTTTGATCTCGATCCGCTAACATTTCTCGAAATCTCTTCAAAAGTGACGATCCCTGTGATCCTTATTACATCTATCCGAGTGAAAATCCTTCACTGGTTCTTTCATCTTCACTTCTTGATGGCAAGAATTATCACCCGTGGGCGCGTTCAATCTGTTTGGATTTGTTGATGGGTCTATCAAAGAACCCAAGTCTGATGATCCCTGTTTCTCCGCCTGGGTGAAGTGTAACAATCTAATCTTGTAATGGGTCCAAAGGGTGCTGAATCCAGAAATCGCGCAGAGTGTACTATGGATTGACACTGCGGCTGATCTTTGGGTTGATCTTTTCGACCGTTTCAGCCAGGGTGATTTGCTGCTAATCTCTGATTTGTTTTAGGAATTTTTTAGTCTGAGTCAAGGTAATATCATTGTTTCTGCCTATTTCACTCAATTAAAAATTGTTTGGGATGAGATTTGTATGTTAAGGCCATTGAAATCTTGTTCTTGTTCTGCTTCGGTCTATAGAAAACAGGATCTAGTGTTGCCTTTTCTTCGTGGTTTGAATGAGAATTTTAGTGTTCCCAAAACTCAGATCTTAATGCGTAAACCCTTACCTGATATTAATGAGGTGTTTTCCCTTGTTACCTAACATGAAAGAACTCTTTTCTCTACTATTAATTTTGATAATGAGTCCCATGTCATGTTGGCTGGTCGTTCTTCTGATTCGGGTAGACAAAACCCTAAGGATTATATTCCTAGAAAATTTTTCAGTGCATCTAAGAGGCCCTTGTGTGTCCACTATGGTTTATATGGTCATACAATAGACAGATGTTATAAAAAATATGGCTATTCCCCTGGGTATAGGAACAGTCCTTAGATTAGTAAAATGAATCAAGTGGGTTATGGTTCTGCTCATGATGCTTCTCGGGTTGATTCTTTTTCTAAAGAAGATAGTTCTGGTTCTCTTACTTTTACCAAGGATCAATATGATGCCCTGATTAATTTGCTTAATGAGAAAGGACATTCTATACCATCTGGTTCTAGTCCTACTGTGAATAGTGTATCCAATGTTAATGTTCTTGCTTCTGCCTTTGATGCTTCATGTGATGCTCCAGGTATTGTTCTTTCTTGCTCTAATTCTAATAATGTGCCATGGATTATTGATAGTGGTGCAACTGATCACATTTGTTGTTCATTAGATATATTTTCTAGTTACTCTAAGGCTGTTAATAAGTTCGTAAAACTTCCTAATAATTAGTTAGTTTAAGTAACTCATATAGGAAGTGTTACTATTTTTCAAAATCTTGTTCTCAAAGATGTATTTCATATATCAGGTTTCAGTTTTAATTTAGTTTCTGTAAGTCTGTTAACTAAAGATCATTCTATTTCTGTGATTTTTAATTTTGAAACTTGTTTTATGCACGATGTGCATCATTAGATGACAATTGGTACAGCTAGTGAGACCAATGGTTTGTACAAACTAAATACCTGTTCTGAAATTGATTTTGATTCTTGCTGCTATTCTACTTTTTCTGGAAATGATTATGTTTCTTCTTTCAATTCTACTTCAAGTCTTTGGCATTTTAGACTAGGACATCCTTCAAGCAAAAGGATGCATTTTTTATTGCATAATAAAATACTTGTTGTGGATTCTATGGATTGTACTACTTGCCATCTGGCTAAACATACGAGACCTTCTTTCTCTTCTAGCAATTCTGTTTTTGAGTCAAATTTTAATCTTATTCACGCTGATGTTTGGGGACCTTTTTCCATTAAGAGCTTATATGGTCATGTTTTTTTTACCATAGTAGATGATAAATCTCGTTTTGTTTAGATTTTTCTCATGAAAGTTAAATCTAAAGTATCCAAGTTAATTGCTGACTTTTATGAATTAATTCTTACTCAATTTAATACAAAAATAAAATGCATACGTACAGATAATGCTAGGGAGTTTGAAATGTTAGAATTTTATAAAACCAAAAGTGTTATGCATCAAAATAGTTGTACTTACACTCCTCAGCAGAACATCATTGTTGAACGCAAGCATCAACATCTTCTTGTTGTTGCTAGGTGTGTGCGTATTCAAGCTTCTTTACCTTTAGATTTTTGGTTGGACTGTGTCCTTCATTCTGCCTATCTAATTAATATGACACTCACTCCACTTCTTTCTAACAAAACACCTTTTGAAATGCTTTATCAAACTAAACCTACCTTTGACAACTTAAAAGTCTTTGGATGCCTAGCTTATGCTTCTGTTTTGCCTAAACCTCAAACTAAATTACACCCTAGAGCAATTCAATGTGTTTTTCTTGGCTTTCCAAAACATGTCAAAAGATACAGGTTATTTGACATTCAAAACAGGAATATTTTTGTTTTCAGAGATGTTTTCTTCTCTGAATCTATTTTTCCTTTTCACAAAGGTAAACTTCATTCCTCTTCTCAAATTATTTTTCTTACTATTGAATCTAACTCTTTTGTTGAAAATTTTTCTAGTTTAGATTATATTGATCATCAAAATTTACAGCCACAGTCCAAAAAATTTTCAGCAATTACAGAGAAATTTTCAAGAATTTTTGAATTTTTTTTTTGAAATTTTTTCAAGCGGTGAATTGGTGAAGAATAAGGATATGCAAATGAGTTTTTATACTAGAACCTAGGGTTGACAATCAAGGCAAATTCGAGATTCAATCCCAAAATTGATTTCTTTATCCAATCAAGAACTTAATCCTCGGTAAAACCCCTCAAAAATTATCCGATTTGGTTTGGATTTGAGGATGAATTTCTCCCTTGATTCGAGCCCTAACTTTAACCCCTTTTCCTCTATTTTTTGCAGGTTTCGGCAGCTACAGTAGACGGTGGCGAGCGGCATCGGTGACGTTGGGTCGGCGACGGCAAGACGCGTCGACCGACACCAACGACGTCGACAGCCGTGGCCGAAGGGCGGCAGACGGATACCCGACAGACGGACAGGATGTATATTTGGAGCTCCCAGCTCGAGTGCATGCGGCACACGCGCTAGGCGCATGGCCGCGCGCGTTTTTCCCTTTTTTTACTGTTCTTTTATTTTTTTTCTTTTTTTATTTTTTTATATTTTTTATTGGGCTATCTTCTTAATAATTTTTTTAATGGGCTTTTTTTAAAATAAATGAGTTTATTATTTTATTTTAAGAATTAGCTTTTATTTGATTTTTTTAAATGAGTTTTTATTGAAATGAACTTTTTGTTTTTTAAAAAAAAGGTTTTTTTATTTTGAAATAAGCTTTTATTTGAAATAGGTCTTTTTATAAAAAAAAATTATTACTTATTTTTAAAATAATGAGTGAAAATTTAGTAACAACAAACACCAAGCGAATTTCGTGTGTCTGAAAGACTTTGTTAACTTTGGAGACAATGTTCATTATCGTGATTATACCATCCAGTCATAACTACTTTTAAAGCAGTAATTTTTATCACGATACAATATACTGATTTATTTTCTGTGTACTTTTCTATTTATTTTACTTAACATTATTAACGTGTCCTATTTTGCAGCATTAGTTTTTCCTACACTCTCGGATAAACACAATGTACTCAAAAACAATATCGCTATTTTTCTGTATTGTGAGTTGAATATCGATACTTACTCCTACAATATCGAGGCATCGAAGCTAAAGGTTACTCCTACACAATGTGCCAAACTGATTTTTTATTAACTTGGAGCGGTTTTATTTCATCAAAATTTAATTAAATTTAGTTTATAATAAAAACTGGATAATTATTCACAACTAAACAAAATGAATAATATAAATATTTTAGTTCAGACGCGCGGCTCATGTTTTAAACGTTTTTGTATTTACATCTTTTCTTTCACCACAAACAAAACAGTAGGTAATACTAATTACATATCAACCGTCCATTAATTGATTACTGAGTCAATCTACGGTATTCAGATCTGGTGCAGCCTGGGTCCCATATTCTTCATTTTTCATGGGGGTGCTTTGGTGACCATGGTATCAAGCTCATTGGTGGGAAACAACAATTACAGTTATCTTGGCATGTCTGAGGCCATTCCCACTTGCTTCCAAAAATGTCATGTTTTTCCTCTTCTTGGCTCCCATCACAACCGTCATCTCCGCCGCTAGAAGGTACGGCGGCTTCCACCAGCGGACCCCAGCACTCCACCCTGTTGAATTCTGGAACGTTGGAGTGAAAATAAACCCAAACCAATGACTCCTGCAATTCTGGGTAGTTTTTCAGCAGATTCCCATCTCCATGGACAAACGCCTTCAGTACCTGTTTCAATAATAGGAAGACGTTAACATTTCTTTCCAAATATTATAGGTGAACAAAGGATATTATTCTGGTGGTTTTGGTTGTAGTCCCTCTACTATTATAAAATTAAATATTTAATCCCTCTAATCTTATATCAACTATTATAAAATTAAATATTTAATCCTCTAAATCTAATCTTATATCAATTAGTATTACCACAGGGAGTTCTTTGCAGAAAATGAAGTATCGAAGCCTAGCACACAAGTCTAATAGGAAATGGCCGCCACTTATGTGGCAGTGAACGTGCAAAGACATCTTTCCCTTCACTTTTTTCCATTCCGCCACCACTTCGTCTCTGTATATCTTGTTTGCCCATCCCTGCAGCTGCAACCAAACCAAACTTTATTCACTCACCCATACTTTTCCCTTTTTCTTTTCTTCGATTAAATCATTCTTTAGCAGACTATAAATAATAAATCCCCTGTTTCCCCTGTTTTGGAAAAAAAAAAGGGATTTACCTGAGAGTTATTAATGGTTTGGGAGATGGCTAAGGTGAGTTTAGAGGTTATATCACTGTGTGTAAGGGTATAAGCCCTGGGTAGCTTCCCTGGGTGCTTCTTTTCATCCACTCCCAAGAACAAAACCTTTAGCTTCGATGCCTCGAATATAGCTGGCCCGAACAACCTTGCTACCTGATCCGATCAGTTTAATCTTAAGTTAATTCAACAGAAACAATAATAATAATAATGAAAGGGGAGAAAGAAAAAATTACAGGGACAATAGCTTGGTTCTTCTTCTTGGGTTTTCTTCTGGAAACACAAAGGGATCCATTGTGTTCAAACACCGACAGTCTTGGGTTTGCAGGGAAAACATGAGCAAAAGTCAAAGTTATCATTTTTAATATATTCAAGCTCCAACTTTGATGGAGAGAAACACCCAAATAAAAAAAGCAAAAACAAAGATTTTTGAAGCTTGGAGGAGGAGGAGACTTGAAAGTTTGGCAACTTCTGTTTCCTTGAAGGCAGTGTTGCTTTTGGTTTGAATCGCAAGTGGCTTAGCTTAAAGATTAGCCCTTTGCCTTTGCTTGTTTGCTGAGGCAAAGTTGAAAACGTTAAGAGAGCAGTTACTCAGGGGTTGCGTTTAGGGTTAGAATGGGATGCGTGTGGGGGATGACAGCTTTTGAGTAAGCGGCAAAACAGAGAAGAAGAAAGAAAACAAAAATTGACACATGGTTAGGTATGTTATTAACACGTTGAACTTGTTTGCCTCCTAATGTCTTTTGACATACATACCCCTCTTGGTGTCATCTTTTTATTCACTCACCCTCCTACTTTTTATATACAAACACACCTAAGCAGAACACGATTTACCTTGTCAATTGAGGATTATTTACGTAAACTACTTGTAATTTGCAGGCTAAATTACAAATTTTTTATCACTCAACTTTTTTTCACTCTTATTTTAGTCATTTAAGTCTAAAAATTTTCAATTTAATCACTAAACTTTTGATTTGTTCTTATTTCAATAGCTCGTGCGTTAAATCAAAAAAGAAAATGTGACATGCCAGCCACATGTTCTGATGTGGACTACTTTTTGCTAACATGGTAGACAAATATCATCCACATCATTCCCTTTTTTTACTTTATTTATTTTGATTTTATTTTCTCCCCAAATATAAAAGTTTTACAGTTTTTACTTATTCTATTATAAGTAAATAAAAAAATAAAGGTTTCTGAAAAATCTGGAAAAAAATTAAACTAAGAATAGAAATTTTCTACGAACGAGTTCTAAAATTGTTATTATTTTGACACAACAAAAAATATGTAAAATTTATTTTCTTGTGTTGAAGGCTAAGAAGACGAAGAATACTCCTTGTAATTATTTGTTCCCCTCATTTATCCTTCATTTTGATTCTCCGCTTACTTATCTTTTGTTTAGTATCTAATCAAATTGAATTTAGAAAACAAAACTCATTCTGTGACATTTAAATCTAAACCTATTATGTGACATTTAACTTTGACAACGGGAATCTAATTACACCCCTTTGTCGCTCGACGTTCAAATAACTAGTTTTTGACGTTTTCTCTGACCACTCAAGACACCAACAAACAAACTTGTCTCACCGTCTCCTACCTCTCTATCAGCTTAAAATTTCCCAAAATCACTTTAAAACTCGCAAAACTCCAAACTACTCTGATCTACAATATCCATTGCTCGATCAACATGGAATCATAAAATAGTGCTCTCTTCTTTCTTCTCCACTTCCCCACTGTTGAAATTTGAAAGAAGATACTTCATCGTTGAGAAATCAAAGAAAATCTAAAATAATAGGGTTTTTCACAACATATAAAAATGTTTTGGGGTCGCTGTTAAGTATTTAATGAAAGAGTGACCAAAATATGAGCGAATTGAAAGTTTTGTAATTAAATTAAAAGAAATTAAACATGATTGACAAAAATAAGAGACAGAAAAAATCAAGTGACGAAATTTGCAATTTACCTTAATTTTCAAGTATGCAGGGTTGAAGGGTCACCGCAAGAGAGTTTTATCATTTACTGACAAATTGACAATACGAGTATACTAAGTAACAAAAAAAAATGACAATACGAGCATACTCGATTGATTTTCTTTGTTAACTCTCATGTTTGGTAAAGAGTTGTTTGAGCTAAAATTAAAAGTTTGAGCTAAAATTATAAGTTTGATCGGTCAAATCAGTTAATTTAAATTTAAGATAAAACTTCTAATTTTAACAAAGTTGCTAATAGGAGTTTTTTGAAATTAGAGATTTTGACATAAGAGTTATAAAGACACGTTACCCTTAACAATTATAAAAAATCTCCAAATAACTTAAATTTAACCGTTCTTATTTTAATTCTCCAACCCCACATTTACATTGTGACATTTGTAAACTAATATTTTTTTCTTTTTTTCTCTCTTTATTCTCACACATTTATATTTGTATTTAAGCTTAATAATTAATTAAATTGTATTAAAAAATAATTATATAAATAATGAATTAATATATAGATCCTTCAAATATGCTTAGTAATGTTATATTAAAAATTAGTTTTTATAATCTAATTAATATTAATAGATACAAAATATTGATAACTAATAAACTATTCAAATAAGTATCGAATATAATCATGTCCTTATATGTCATTTTGTTTGTTTAAATAATCAAACAACTATCAGTTAATTTTCCAAACACTTTTATACAATCAACTAATACGATCCGATAATCAAATCAACTAATGCAATAAGTTATCAGCTATCAGTTAATATAATTCGTTATCAGCTATCTGCTAATTACAAAACATAATTTAAAAAAAACGTAATAAAATAAACAAACATGAACAAAGAAGATAAAAATTTCTTTACACGGTTTAAATCAAAACCCTACCTCATTACAACATTACTTATACAATACAAGAGACGATTTAAACTCAATTGCTTAACATGTTAAATGTCGTTACCCTCTTATACAATATAATTTTGTTATTATCTCTTCAAGTATTTATGTTTTTGGTTGTGTTCTACAACTTAAAACGGACGTTTGTTTTAAATTTTCTCGCCAAACAGGTGGTGGTTTGATCTCCAACGTACATTTTTTCATTATTTTCTTTCTTCAAACGGCCGTTTACCTACAATTAAATTTTTTAACTTTTGGCAATTTGCGTTCAGCCCCGACGGCTATTTGCCCATAGTAGCAAAAAAAACAGAGCCTTGATTTTTGAAAAAAAATTAAGATTTACAATTTTATTTCATCCAAAAAGCAGAAGAATGTTACAGGCAAAGAAAACTCTATAAATGTATGCCCCAATCTGTAGTATCGACAGCAGCAACATTGTCCATTCTCCCCTATATTTAGCCAGTACAATTTCATTAGTAAATCACAAAATATCGACAGCAGCAACATTGTCCATTCTCCCCTATATTTAGCCAGTACAATTATATAGTGATATTAAGATTAGGGGTGATCAAAATTCGATTAGACTCGAGAAAATTGAATTATACACGTTTTTAACTCACTCGTAATGTCATAAACTCGTTTTAATTCAACTCGAAAAAAAATTCAAATAATGTTTGAGTTATAAAATACAAATTTGGATAACTCGAAATTTTTAGTAATTAGTTTATCAGTTTTCAAGTTCGAGTCGAGTCTCTCAATTCTGTCTAATATATTATGTATACCACATATGAAAATATGAAAAAAAAATATATATGCATATCGCATATGGATATAGAAAATCGTTTAAACTGGAATCAATATATATTATAACATTATAAGTAATTACAATTAAATTTGTACAAAAACTTGTAAACCAACTCGACTCGAATTTTATAAACTCCAATTAATTCAAAAAAAAGTCAAATAAAGTTTAAATAGTAAAATAGGACTCGTAATCTCAACTAACTCATTTTTTAAGGGAAAACTACATCGGTGGTCCCCAAACTATTACTGTTTTCTTATTTTGATCCCTAAACTATGTTTTCGGGCAAAACCGTCCATTCTGTTACATAGTTCTCATGTTTTGGTCCCCCGACGTTAAATAGCTAACGGTTTTGCTGACGTGGTATTTTTTAAATATTTTTTAATCATTTCTCTCCCCTCTTAAAAAAATGTCACGTCAGCAAAACCGTTAGCTATTTAACGTCGGACCAAAACAGGATAACTATGTAATAGAACTATAGAAGGGACGATTTTGCCAAAAAAACATAATTTGAGGACCAAAATAGGAAAATGGTAATAGTTTGGGGACCACCGATGTAGTTTTCCCTTTTTTAATTGGACTCAATTACGCTCAATCAACTTGGGATAATATAAAATTTATCCTTTCTTTATTTTAACATACTATAATTTATCCTTTCTTTCGTTCCTTTTCGTTCATAACATATTTTGTCCTTTCGATAAATTATTATATACCCAACATATGTAGTCTGTCCTTTCAAATTTCAATATATTGCTAAAACACATGTACTTTGTCTTTCCAATCGTTTTATTGTGGGTGGGTCTCGGGTACTGCGGATTTTTGTGCGGCTAAACGATGACAAATTTTAAAATTTGTTTAAGAATTTAAAATATTAAGATTTTTTTATAATATTTTAGGTTAAATTTTTCGTATTTTTTTGACAAATTTCGATACTTATTTGTATATATTGATATTTAGTTTTTTTATAATATTTTAAGTTTTTGGACAAGTATCAACACTTACAAAATAAGTTTCGATACTTGTAAAAAAAACTAACCTAAAATATTATAAAAAAAATCTTGTTGTGAATAATGTGAAAACAAGAACAAGAAGAAATAGGAACAAAATAGGATGAGAGAAAAGAAAGAGATTTGTATTATTCTGAATATTGACTTGTGTACAATGCCTTCAGTAAATCATCTATTTATAGGCATAAGAAGTACATATTACATTAAACTCTAATTAATGTAGATAATAATCCTAATGATAAAATAATTCAAATCTCCTTTGATAAAGTCCTTATCATGATAGACATCCACATAGATAAATATTCATAACACTCCCCCTTGGATGTCTATGAAGACAGTGTGCCTCGTTAAAACTTTACTAAGGTAAAAATCCCGTAAAAAAAAATCTTTAGTAAAGGAAAAGAGTACACACATCTTTAATACGCATAACATGTTGCCTCATTAAAAACCTTTCCAGGAAAACCCAATGGGACAAAACCATGGATAAGGAAAAGAGTACAACGCGTATTTTGCTCCCCCTCATAAATACATCATATAAGATCTTTGACACGACGCAATCCGATATTATAAATTAACTTCTCAAATGGAGCAGTAGGGAGTGCCTTGGTAAATAAATTTGCCAAGTTATCACATGAACGAATCTGTTGGACATCAATGTCTCCATTCTTTTGTAGATCGTGAGTGAAGAAGAATTTTGGGGAGATGTGTTTTGTTCTATCACCCTTTATGTATCCTTCCTTAAGTTGGGCAATACATGCCGTATTATCCTCATATAAGACCGCTGGAGCTACTTTTCCAGAATGTAAACCACAATTTTCGCGAATATGATTGGTTACAGACCTTAGCCACACACATTCACGACTAGCCTCATGTATAGCCAAAATCTCAGCATGATTAGAGGAAGTAGCAGTAATTGTTTGTTTCATTGAGCGCCAAGAAATTGCTGTACCACCATATGTAAAAACATAACCAGTCTGTGATCGAGCATTATGAGGATCAGATAAGTATCCTGCATCCGCAAAACCAACCAATTCTGTTTTGGATAGATTAGAGAAAAATAATCCCATATCTTTCGTACCTTGAAGATAACGAAATATGTGTTTGACCCCATTCCAATGTCTTCGGGTTGGGTATGAACTAAATCTTGCCAACAAATTGACAGCAAACGATATGTCAGGTCGTGTGTGACTAGAAAGATACATTAATGCACCAATAGCACTTAAGTATGGCACTTCTGGACCAAGAATATCTTCATCCATCTCTCGAGGACGGAATGGATCTTTGTTAACATCAAGTGACCTAACAACCATAGGAGTGCTCAATGGATGTGCATTATGCATGTAAAATTTCTTTAACATTTTTTCTATGTATGTTGATTGATGCACAAGGATTCCATCCTTTAAGTGCTCAATATGTAATCCAAGACAGAACCTTGTTTTCCCAAGATCTTTCATTTCAAATTCTTTCTTTAAACATTCTACTGTCAATGAGATCTCTTCAGGAGTCCCAATAATATTCAAATCATCAACATACACAACAATAATAACAAATCCAGAGCTAAATCTCTTAATAAAAATACATGGAGAAATTGGATCATTCTTATAGCCTTCTGCTAATAAGTATTCACTGAGGCGATTATACCACATGCGCCCAGATTGTTTTAATCCATAAAGGGATCTGTTCAATTTGATTGAATAATATTCTCGAGAACTTGAATTAACTGCTTCAGGCAGTTTGAAACCTTCCGGAAGTTTCATATAAATATTATTATCAAGAGGCCCATACAAATAGGCTGTAACAACATCCATTAAGCGGAAATTAAGTCTCTCTTTTATTGCCAGACTAATCAAAAATCTAAAAGTGGTTGCATCCACCACTGGGGAGTATGTTTCTTCATAATCAATTCCCGGTCTTTGTGAGAATCCTTGTGCAACCAAACGAGCTTTATATCTCGCAATTTCTCCTTTTTCATTTCTCTTTCTCATAAAAACCCATTTATACCCCACAGGTTTTACACCTTCCGGTGTACGGACTACAAGCCCGAATACTTCTCTTTTTGATAGAGATTTTAGTTCCACTTCAATTGCCTCTTTCCATTTTGGCCAATCATCTCTTTGCTTACATTGTTCAATTGACAATGGTTCACGATCCACATTATCATTCAAAATCTCTAGTGCTATATTGCATGCAAAAGTATTATCGACGTCGATTTTGTTTCGGTTCCACTTGTTACCAGACATGACATAGTTTATTGAGATCTCATCATTATCAGGTACCTGATTCATGTCTAATGTCTCTTTTGGAGACCTTTTAATCTCTTCTCGAGATTTTTCATAATCCATCGATTCCTCGATTAGACCATCACATGATATAGCTTCTTTTCTTTTTCGAGGATTTTTATCTTTGGAACCTACTGGTCTACCACGCTTCAGGCGTGCGTTTGACTCATTAGCAACTAGAGTTTGTCCTTCTGGGACATCAATCTTAATCGGAGCATTCACAGCTGGTATATGTGACTTAGTCACTTTTTTAGGGTCATCAAAAGCATCTGGCAATTGATTTGCTAAGTTTTGCAAATGAATTATCCTTTGAACTTCTAGTTCACATTGTTGGGTACGTGGATCAAAATGAGATAACGATAATTCATTCCAACTTATTTCTTTTCCCAGCTGTTTATTTTCTCCCCCTAATGTTGGGAAAACTGACTCATTAAAATGACAATCGGCAAATCGAGCTGTAAATAAATTCCCCGTCATAGGCTCAAGATATTTAACTATCGAAGGGGATTCAAAACCGACATATATTCCCAACCTCCTTTGAGGACCCATCTTTGTGCGTTGTGGTGGAGCAATCGGAACATATACCGCACATCCAAAAATTCTAAGATGAGAGATATTTGGTTCCTGACCAAAAACCATTTGTAATGGGGAGATATTATGATAACTTACAGGCCTGATGCGAATCAATGATGCTGCATGTAAAATGGCATGTCCCCATGCAGAAATCGGTAGTTTTGACTTCATTAGTAACGGTCTTGCAATTAATTGAAGTCGTTTGATAAAGGACTCTGCAAGACCATTTTGTGTATGAACATGCGCTACAGGGTGTTCAACACTTATTCCAATCGACATGCAAAAATCATCAAAACTCTGAGAAGTAAATTCACCAGCATTATCAAGACGAATTGTCTTTATAGGGGAATCTGGAAAATGTGCTCGTAATTTTATCAACTGAGCAAGTAACCTCGCAAATGCCAAGTTGCGGGTTGATAGCAAGGATACATGTGACCATCTAGTTGATGCATCAATTAAAACTAGAAAACATCTAAATGGTCCACAAGAAGGGTGTATAGGCCCACATATATCACCATGTATCCGTTCCAGAAAATTGATAGACTCATAATTTACTTTAGCTGGTGATGGTCGAATAATTAGTTTGCCTTGAGAACAAGCATCACATGAAAAGGCATTACTTTGAAGAATCTGTTGGTTCTTCAATGAGTGACCACATGAATTGTCGATAATTTTTCGCATCATAATCGAACCGGGATGGCCTAACCGGTCATGCCAAATAATAAAGTTATCGGTAAACTTATAGTTTACAATAGCATGTGCTTCAATTGCACTAATTCTTGTGTAGTACAATCCGGATGACAGTGCATGTAATTTTTCTAAAACTTTCTTATTGCCTTGAGTTATACTTGTAATATAGAGATATTCAGTATCTCCTTGACAATTACTCTCAATATGATATCCATTATTGCGAATATCTTTAAAACTTAATAAGTTTTTTTGCGACTTTGGAGAGTATAGCGCATTATGAATATGGAATAGAGTTCCATTTGGCAATAACATATTTGCTCTTCCGGAGCCTTCTATAATATTAGCACTTCCGGATATAGTACTCACATTATTCCCTTGCATTGTTAAATGGGAAAAAAATTTCTTGTGCTTAAGTATAGTATGAGTACTTGCATTGTCCGCTAAGCATAAATCGTCACCATTTTTGGCGGATTGTATTTGAGACGGAACCATATTCTTCAAAGAAAAATAAAATAAATATTACAAAAATATTCAAAATATAAACAAAATAAATAACATCCATGAATTTTATTCTTATATATATAATTCCTAATAAAATATTATATCTTTCTAACAAACTTTTCCTAAAATAATAATAAACATAAACAAAACAAAAATAAATAAAAATCAAATATTCTTCTCAGGGGAAATAAGGAAATCATTAACATCTATATCTGTAAAGCCATAATCGCCATTGCTAGTGCCAGTAATGCCATAATCATCTTTGCCAAGGCCATAATCATCTTTTTCATTGATATAAGCAAAATTTGTTTCAACTTTCTTTCCTTTACCATTGATTGACTGTTGGTAAAGATCCACAAGATGCTTTGGCACACGGCAAGCACGGGCCCAATGATTTAAGCTGCCACATCGATGACACATAGATTCCTCTTTCTTGGATTGATCTTTTGCACTATTGTCATCTTTATTGTTCCACTTACGGTGGGTATAGTTATTTTTAAAACGACCACCTCGCCTATGTCCTCGACCGTGACTACGACCACGACCACGCCCATAGTTATGACCACGATGGTTGGTGTAACCTTTATTTCTTCCGCTATAAAATGTCGCATTCGCTTCAGGGAATGGAGCGGAGCCAGTTGGGCGATATTCATGATTCTTCATCAATAGCTCATTGTTTTACTCAGCCACAAGAAGGCAAGAAATTAACTCAGAATACTTCTTAAAGCCTTTTTCTCGATATTGTGTCTGAAGGACAACATTATTTGCATGAAAAGTGGAGTATGTTTTCTCTAACATATCCTCATCAGTAATAATTTGACCACATAACTTCAATTGTGAAGTAATACGAAACATAGCAGAGTTATACTCGCTTACTGATTTAAAATCTTGCAATCTCAGATGCAACCAGTCATATCGAGCTTTAGGCAGAATAACAATTTTCTGGTGGTCATATCGTTCCTTTAGATTATTCCAAAGAATAAGAGGATCTTTCACCGTTAAATATTCTAATTTCAACCCCTCATGGAGGTGACGGCGAAGAAGTATCATGGCTTTGGCCTTATTTTGGGCAGATTCTGCATTCCCCTCTTTAATGGTATTTCCCAGACCATTAGCATCAAGGTGTATTTCGGCATCTAAGATCCAGGATAAATAATTCTTTCCGGAAATATCAAGAGCCACAAACTCAATCTTTGCAAGATTTGCCATTGATGTACTATAAAAGATAAACAATCAAATTAGATTAATTATAAATTAATATATATAATCAAAAACAACATAAAGAAGATTTAATCCTCATACGTGGCATTGTTATACCTGTCCACAAGGTCATTTAAAAACCTCCTTTGAGACCAGTAGCCTCGCAGAACGGGATGTCCAACCAATTATACTCGGATTAAACCATTAAAACAAATATCATATAAATTCATTGTATATAGGCATGGTATGAATTAAAACAAACAAACATATAATTTATAATAACCAAACATGGCAAATTAAAACAAATTATTAAACAAAATAAATAACAACAATTGGATTAATTAAGTAAATATTATTATTTGTTATATAATAGAAGTCATAAATACCAACAGACGGATGATAACATACAGATGATAACAGACAGATAATTAAGTAAATATTAAACAAAAATGATTACTCTCCTTTAATACCAGCAAACAACAATTTTATCATTATAGGTATGACTTTGTTAGCTTATATTAATTAAATTGATTAATAAAATATTAAACAAAATAAATAACAACACATGGATGATAATATAAGCAAGGAATTAATTATATATTGTTTTAATTTATTATTGTATATATATTATTTTATAAATTGAAATATATAAGATGGAAAAAGAATATACCAGATAAATCTTTGGAGAAGCTTGATTTGTAACTGAAATCTTCTGAGCAAACTCGTGCTGATAACGTGTTGTGAATAATGTGAAAACAAGAACAAGAAGAAATAGGAACAAAATAGGATGAGAGAAAAGAAAGAGATTTGTATTATTCTGAATATTGACTTGTGTACAATGCCTTCAGTAAATCATCTATTTATAGGCATAAGAAGTACATATTACATTAAACTCTAATTAATGTATATAATAATCCTAATGATAAAATAATTCAAATCTCCTTTGATAAAGTCCTTATCATGATAGACATCCACATAGATAAATATTCATAACAAATCTAACATTTTAAGTTTTTGGATAAATATAAAAATGTACCGTTTTTAGACAGTAACCTAAAACATATTATACATTAGACTCATCCTTTTATTTTTGGAGTTCTTTACTGACAAAGAATGACTGAGAAGACAATAAACATTTAATAAACATGCTCTTTAGATGTGTCGGCATACTTGTTGTAAAATATCGCATGTCAGCAGATATATATTTGAGGACCGCAATTTAATAAATTTTAAATGATTTCTAGAGCAATAAGCCAAGGTGGCTTCTGAGTCCTTGGCCCCATTCTTGGGTTTGAACCGACTTAATTTGATCCAAAAAGTTTGACTTACAATTAAAAATATTGGTAAGAAAACTCTAAAAATATAAAAGTAATTAATTATGTGCTAATGAAAAATTACAACCATATTTGGTAAATAATGTTTGGAGTTAAAATTAGGAGTTTAAACAATTTTTAAAAGTTTGATTAGTCAAATTCAATACTTTGATTGTTTGGTAAATATAAAATTGTAGCAACAGTTCGAGAAAAGTGCGCTAAAATGAGCTTTTAAGGTTGGAGAATTTCACATAAAAATTGTAAAGATTCTTTTATCCTTAACAATTTCAAAAAGTATCCAAATAACATAAATTTACATTGTGACATTTGTAAGCTAATGCATATTGTTTTATATTTTCTTTTTTATTCTCACACTTTATATTCTATTTGAATAACTCACATATGCTCTTAAAGTAAAACATATTCTTATATATAATTTAAATAATTATTTAACATTCAAATATATAAAATTAAAATATATGCTTCGAATATCATTTAAATTTAATAATTCATTAAATTCTATAGATAATAATATTAATAGGAAATTACTATTAATAAATCTTTAAATATACTTAGTATTGATATATGAACAATTAATTTTCATAATCTAATCAATTAACTAAGCTTATAAATTGTATTAGATAACACATGTCATTGATGAGGATTTAATTGATTTTTCTATTAAAAAGCTTAGTTAATTGTTTTCTATGATACTACGAGTTTCATTGCGTACAAATTATAAAAGTTTTCAAAAAACTCATTAAAAAATTACAAAGAATATAAGAAAAATATTTAAAGAAGTTATATAAAACTATAAAATAGATTAAAATAATATATAATTAAAAGGCAATTTTTAATGAATAATCCTTTTTAAATTATTATTTGGGAAAATGACTCCCAAAAAATATTATTTGGCAAAATGACCCCAAACTTGCCACGTCGGTGGACCTCGCGTTGTGTAGGACGCGAGGTCTGATATCGCGTTCTACACAACGCGATTTCAGTCTACGTGGCCTTGTTGTTTGTGTTAACGGTATTACAGTACCTCGCGTTCTGCAGAACGCGAGGTCCACGAGAATTTGAAAGGGCGATTGAATATATCGCACAGACCTCGCGTTCTGCAGGACGCGAGTTCTGTGCAATTCTGGGTTGAAGAACAAGGGAAAAACAAGTGTGGGTAGGCATGTTTGAGCCCAATTTCGGGCGTGTAAATTGTATATTTTTAGCGATCATCGAGTTTGGGGTCGTAGTACTGGAAATTTTATATCGTATGATACCAACATGGTTAATTTTCGTCCATTCTACAATGGTTTAAAATGGATTCGAAAACCCTATGCTATCATCTTTTTTTTAATGAAGTTGCATTTGAACAAATGTCGATAGGCATGTTTGAGCAGAATTTCATACGTAGAAATTTTAAATTTTTAGGTAACATCGAGTTTGGGGTCGTAGTACTGGAAATTCTCTATCGTATGACACTGACACGGTCAATTTACGTCCATTCTACAATAACTTAAAGTTGCTTCGAAAATACTATCATAACATATTTTTTGAATGATTGAAAATATAAGATGGCGTACTATATAAATCGAAGTAGACTGACTTTATTGATTCGATTGTCAAGGGCGAACTCGCATATACAAATTAAAAATAATTAATTAAGACGAGGGGCTGAGCGATTAGGACACTTAGGAGCTGTGTGTCCAGGATTTTTACATACACTACAATGCTTCCTTTGTCCGGTTTTTTCTCGATGTTCGACCATATCCTCGGCACAGTGTATTCTTGTAGAACGTGGACGTCCTTTGGCTCGTAGTAGTGTTGGATCTGGGCGTATGATCGATTCAGTGTCCACGGCATTCGGATCAACCTCATTTCCAATTGGAGGAAACTCTTTTTCGTAAACCTTAAACACCATTTCGAGTAAGTATACCGGATCAACCTGATGCATGTATTGTATTCGTTGGTTAGTGCAAGCAGCAATGACGTGTGCGCACGGGTATTTGAATGTTTGGAAAATTCCGCACTCGCAGGTTCTTTCCCTCAGATTTACCACGTACGCGTTGTGCTGAATGCCTTCCAACTGCTTGGAAAATTCTGCAACACGAAACATGTGTCCTTCTCACGAGAAGAGAGTTGCAGTCATCTGTCTTGATTGGCCCAATTGAGTATACAGTTTTGTGCGGAAATCCGGATGGACTTTGTGTCCACCTGCCATGTACTCAGTTGCTTGCCTTCCCAAGGTTGCAAAAAGGGTAGCCAAACGATAATAGGTCGCTTTGACAATGGAAGTGATAGGCAACTGCCGCACTCTCTTCAGTGATGAGTTCACTGCCTCAGCCAAGTTCGTTGTCATGTGACCATAACGTTTACCCTCGTCATACGATCGAAACTATTTTTCCTTTGGGATTTTTTCAAGGTAATCTGCGCCATGTTTGTTTCTCGCTCTCAGTTCCTCGAGCAGGTCAGCCACCTCTTGTTTGTAGTGCAAGTTGCCTACGGGATGACAGTTGAATAGTTATGGGCGAAAAACACATGCAAAAAGGTCGTAAATGAAAGCGAGTAACAAGTAATAAAGTAAATGAAAATGACATAAAGGACGTACCCATATCGAGCACTATTTGACGTTCATCACGGTTCTTGAATTGCAGCAGGTAGTTTGCGGCTATGTGTCGCAAGCAAAAACGGTGGTGAATGTATGGAGGCTTCCAATTGTCACCCAAATTGTGTATCGCCCACAACAACGTTGTGCCTCTGTCAGAAATAACACATACCCCTCCATCCCTTCTTCGTATTACAGGATCAAGGACATATTTTCGTATGTTTCGAAGGAAGAACTTCCAAGACTCCAAATCCTCCTTCTGGACGATTGCGAATGCAACAGGAACGCATTTGCGATTGTCGTCCTGTGCAATAGCTAGAAGTAGGGTCTGTGTATATCTTCCGTACAACCATGTGCCGTCGATTTGGACAATCGGTTTGCAGTGCTTGAATGCGTTGACGCACTGGGGGAAAGTCCAAAATAACCGGTGGAATTGACAAACACCTCGGACGACACGATCATTTTCGTATGCTTGAACCGTATCAAGTTTGACAACCATTCTGGGGATGTATTTATGCAGGAGATTAAGCCACGGGTGCAACTCTTTGTAGGATTCCTCCCATCGGCCATACATTTCCTCTTTGGCCCGTTTCCTTGCATACCATGCTTTGGAATATTGAGGACGGTAGCCGGTGACAACTAGAGCTGCAACCTGACATGTGGGGACCGACACAGTGGGATTTGTTTTCACCAGTGTCGAAAAGATGTCTGCGAGGAACTTTGCATCCAGGTTCTTGTGATCCTGGTTGAGGCTAGCAACGGTGCATGTATGGGGCCCCTCAAGTTTTGTTATTTTCTAGCGGTCGCCTGCCCTCTTCAATTGTGATATACGGATTTTCCATTTACAGCCTTGATTTTTTTTGGACGCAATAAGACTTGTAGTATCTGGATTGGGTTTTATCCACTGTCGTCTCAACATTATGACGAAGGTTGTACTGCTTAACTGCTGCCACTGCAATATCCTTTGTGAAGAACGTCATACCAATTCTCAGTTCACCATCAGAACGGTTGACTCGGCCATCTATTGTGTCGTCATGCAGAAAATCAAGGACGTCCATTGCATCCATATCAACCGTTATGAAGTGGGATGGTGGCTGGAACATAGAAATTGGTGTTGCGTCTACAGGAAAGTTGGTGGCAGTCGGTTGTTCGTCGAAATCTGGTGGTGGAACGATATTGTCTTCTGGTAGAACTGTCAAGTCTTCTGGTTCATCATAGAATGGCCCCAACTCGTCTCCGTCGGGCCCGAGTTCTCTAATCGGTTCTTCGTCAGAAGCATCCTCCGGGAGCTTAAATAGTAGAGCTTCGTCGATCACTACCCTTGGAGGCGAAGATGTGGGTTGACGATCGGGAAACCTCTCACGAGATCGCTCACGAACCGCATTTCCAAGACCAAAATCAAGATCACCATAAGAAGAATGTCCCCCCATAGATGGTTGAACGTACTCCGTGCTAGAGACATACGTTGAGTGTCGTCCATATGAGGAATCATGGTCGTGCATAGCGTAAAAAGACGACGCTCCCTCACCTCCAAACGAAGAATGTCTCCCCATAGATGGTTGACCTGTAACACCCCAAATTTGGGCTTAGAAGTTTAGGGTCTGAACCGGATCGGTCTGGAAATCGGTTCGAATCTAAAAGGGAGTTTTAGGGAACACCTAGTTCAGTATGCTTTAAAAATATAGAAAAATATCTAAAAATCATCATTTGTTATATAAAAGAGAATGGTGGAATCAATTTTACAAAATGGAGTTTGGAGGTACTACATTTCGGTGTAGTGACCGAATCGCAGTTTTTGCAAAAGTGAAATAATGACTGTTTTGTAAAGGATTGAAACTTTGAATCTTTAAGGAGCTTATTTTACCAAAATTTTTTCATCATATTTTTCCTTAATTTGGGTAATTTTATTAATGTTTTAATTAAAGGAAATGAAGGTTAATTAAATGAGAAACTAACTTTGACTATTCATAACTACTTTTCACAAATTTCCCCTCTCTTCATTTTATCTCAAATTCCTTTCAACCAAACACACTTTCTCCAGCAAATTTACTTTGATTTTACACTTCATTTGATGAGATTTCAATTCCTCTTTGATTCTTAATCAATTCCTCATCAAATCCACTTGATTTCTACATTGAATTTTCAAGGAAACTTGCCCAAATCAAGGAGAAATCATCATTTAGAGGTAAGTTTGTTCTTCTCCTTTAAATACTCAGTTCTTTACTGAAATTCCCAAGTTTTCAATCCTTTGTTAAAGTTTTATGAATGGTTTTAGTGTTGGAAACAAGATTTTGGCTTAAAACTCAAGATTTTGGAAGAGATCTTGGAGATTTTTGTGGATCTTGGTTAGGCTCTGTTTTGAGGTTGTTTTCTAATGTATTTTGGATGTTAATTGATGTTACAAATGAGGTTTTATCAATCAAATCCCGAATAGGTTTGTTTTCCTAAGTTTTGCTTGCTAGAATGGTGGTTTTTGGGGTGGTTTTGGTGATCTGTTGTTGCTGGAGGTATAAGGTCATGTTTATGTTGCTTTTTGATGTTAATTGATGTTTATAAATTTTTAGAATTGATAGATCCTGGCTGGGCTTTGTTTTGGGAGAGTTTGGAGGTGATTCCGGTTGTTTTTGGTAGCCGAAATGGGGTTCTTGAGTAGAGCAGCGAGTTGGGTTATATTGCTGGTGATTTTAATGCATGGTGATGCATTAATCCTCTGTTGTTGTATGTTTAAAACATGGGAGAATGATCCGAAAGCAATAGAGGTGGCGTTGGAAGTTTTGGATGCTTGGGAGGCTTGTCGGCTAGCATAGTTTTATGTATTGGTGAGTAGAGATAGTTTTCCAGCTTTGAAACGATTATTTGGAGGTTTTGGGAGCTTAGTTTAAGTCTAAACAACTTAGCTAAGCTCAAGAGTAAGTTTCCGGAAAAACTCCCTCGGATGTGCTAAGTTATGGTTTGATGCATTGGTTATGAAATGCATGTTTAATTACTGTTTCGAAAGCATGTTTTAGCATGATTAATGCTGGTTTTGAAAGCCATGTATTGAAGGATGCTCAAGGTAAGAGATCTTTGGTTTGACATGTTATTAATATGGCTATGACGCATGGAGATGCATGATGATAAGTGGATTTGATTAATGCTTAAAACATGGAATTGATGATGGTATTTGATGTATATTGGCAAGTGATGAAATGGTTTTTAAGTATTTGAATCGGATATAGTTAGCTGGCTATAGGATTGGGTGCACCGTAAGTAAAGTCGCCTTGGATGTTGAGGGGCTGTGATTGTACCGTAAACTCCATCCAAGTACCCTAACGATTGAGGTAAGATCACAACGGTGGTTGTAAATTCCGTGTGTGGATCTTGTGTTATGTGTCCCTTACTCTCGTTAGTGGAATTATACAACTACTGATGAGTGGTGTTGAGGGGTTGAAATTGTATCGTTATACTCCACCACGAGTGTCACATCAATGGAGGGATTGCTCTTGAGTGTGAACCTTGTGTAGTCCGGTAGTGTGTATGAAGCGTATGGGACAACGCTTGTAATCCGTGTATCCGATTGTGTCTTGTGTTGAAATGGTTTGTGAACTATCACTTGAAAGCCAATATAATGTATTTGAATGTAATGAAGCGAGAGATGCTTGAAAATGATGCAAGGTTGCATGGGAAATATGTAAATGATGTAAGAATGCATGTGATACTTTTTAAGCATGAGCAAAAGTATATCTTCTATTGTGAATGGTGCATATGTGCATAGAATCTCAAAAGTGCATTGAAGTCTTGTGAAGGCTTGTTTTAAAAAGGCACGTAATGCAAGATGTTGCTTTTGTAGATCATGAGTTTTGCATTTATTGAATGCAAGAGATAGATAGAAGGAACATATGGTTTTCAAAAGGCATTTTGCTTTGAAATGATCATCAATCATGAGAAAAGCATAGTGTGAAGTGGAAGTGATTTCCAAGGAAATTGAGTTAAACTTTGCATGAAGTGTTCATGCATGGAAAGGTTTAAATGATAGTATTTGCAGGAATGTTGTTTGGGGTGAGTTGTTTAGCATTTTCAAGTTAAAGGTTGGCTTTCATGTTGAGCAATGCATGATTTAAAGCAATGTTGTTTCAAAGGAGGTTTTCAAACAATACTTTGGTTTATTGAATTGTATCTACATTTAAAGAAGGTTTTATGATTCACTGCATTGATGGTGTTTTGGTATTGAGCATTCCTCACTAAGCATTATGTGCTTACGCTCCTTTTTGTCCATCAATGCAGATATTAGAAGTTGGGACAACAAGAAGCAAGGGATTCAAGAAGAGCTCCACTTGAGAAGTATGTTTCGGTTCATAGCTATAGATAATAAAGGCAATGGGGGGGAGAGTCTTTTATGTTGATGTGTAATGAGATTGTTTATCTTGACCAAGTTCGGTTTATGGTTTAATACTTGTTGATGATCACTTTGCAATTTTTGGATCTTCTTCTTCATATGTTGATATGCTATGTTCTTTGATTAATGTGAGATCTTGTGTTGAATGACATTAGGGGGTTGGTGTGCCTAATGCTTGTTATGTATCTAGTCTTTGATGAATTTTGATAGTTATAATGTTTATCATGTTGATGATGTGTTATGGAATGGTTCCAATTATGTTTGAGGTTGTTTTGAAGTGAAAAACCAGAAGTTTCTGCTGTCTGGGCAGGGTGTATCGAAACACCCTTAGCAGTTTCGAAACGGGTGCATGAAATGGCCCAGACGTTTCGGAACGACTAGAAGTGTTTCGAAACACTTTGGCTACTGGAAGTGTCTGTTCCTGAACTGGTTTCGGAATATACCCGCGTATCGAAACGGTCAACACCATTTCGAAATGGGCGTTCGACACGGGTGTTTCGATACGGGTGTCAGTGTTTCGAAATGGGTGACCGTTGGACACAAATTTTGCATGCTTTACATTTTAGTCTTGAAAGTTGTAATTGCAATTGCTTGAGCTTGAGATGTCTTTTTAAGCTGAAATTTGGCAGAGAGGCTTGTAATATGATTAATTGAGGTTTGGTAAAACTAAAATCTTGAAATTCCTTTTATTTTCCAAAATTTACATTTTGGTCTCTAAAAGTGTATTTCTTGCAATCGAGTCCTTAAACGTTTTCGATCGCTGTGCTTTTCTCTTCCAAGGTTCTTGGGCTTTCACATAGGTTTAATGCACATCTAGAGAAGTTTAAAAAGAAAAAAGGGTCGTTAATCAAGGTTGACTTTCGGGTTGACTTTGGTTTTCCCCGTGTGATCTTCGTAGTTCGGGTCTAGCGTCTAGGTCGGGCTAAAGGGGTTACATTTGTTGGTATCAGAGCTAAGTTGCGTATATTTGGGGCGATGGTAAGTTGTTATGGTAAGTGTGGGATGTTTAATCTAATGTGTGGTTGAAAGTTGGTTGAAAAATGTGTCTTTGAGCAAATTGTTAATGTTTTTATCATGCTTTTTGGTTATGAATCTTTCGTGAGCTAGTGTGAACATGTATTGGTGATATGCTGGTGTTGTGAGTTGATTTTCTGAATAATGAAAATGTAATGGGTATGATATGTTGATATTATGCTGTTGAGGGTGAATGTTGTTTGATGAGAGCATGATTGAAGTTTGCTGATTGATATGCTCGATGTTGTGATATCCATACTTTTATTGATTGTTATGTCATATAAAAGGGGAGAATTCGGGATACCCATTGCCTTATTATTATAGCTATTGTGTTATGTTGGAGTTGGAGTCTTGAATCCTTGCTTGAAGCTGGCCTGATCGTTTTGTTTGTTTTGTTATCATTGCTTTGTTAATAATAGCACAATGAGATCGGTGAGAGAATGGCAGTTGGGTACGATGGTTGCTGCCTTAGAGCAGGTTGTTAAGGGGTGGAATTCACTTTTTGGTGGGAGTGTACCGCTTCGGTCGACAGTGCCTAGAGTTGAGGTAGTAGGGCAGGAGGAGGAAGCTGGTTCTGTGATGAAAGATTCATCACCTGTGGTTCAAGAGGTGTCGGGAACATCTCAGGCTGTGGTGAAAGTGAGGCCTGTAGACGTGCCGACTGTGGGACATGCGAGTTTGTCAAAACAACGTTTATATGATTTAGGAGCTATGGAGTATCATGGTTCGACACCTGAGGCGTTCGAGGCTTGGTTAGCCAGTATAATTCCGATTTTGGATCAGGAAGGTTGTGACAACGCCTGTAAGTTGAGAATTGTTGTCTCATTAATGTTGGAGGATGCTTGAGCTTGTGGACATCTGTGGCGGTAGCAACGAATATCCACGATATAGATTGGGAGTTCTTTGTGTCTGTCTTCAATGGAAGATACCTTGGAGAGAAGTTCTCAGGGGTTAAGCAATGTGGGGGTGTGGCTTCAGATTATGATGGTGGGAAAAGTATAAGCGAAAGAGCTGTGAGTACCGACCTTGAGAGTGGTCAGCGTAAGAGGTTACGCGACGGAAGGGTTCGCCTGAATCAAGGTTTTGGTGGTGGCGCTGATATGAGTGAAGTACAGTATGACCAAGGAGTGGTAGCTCGGTTGCCGATATGTGACCGTTGTAGAAGGCGTCACGTTGGAGTTTGTTGGGGTGTGGGAGTTTGTTGGAACTGTGGTTCTATGGAGCATGTGAAGCGGAATTGTCCTCAAGTGGTGTGATCAGCTTCAGTACGTACAAAAGGCTCTCGGAAGAGTCGTGAGCGCGATCGAGACAGAGTTCGGAGGTGGCAAGAAAGGCAGAAAGGTGTGAGGTGTTTGGAGGATGGATCTTGTTGGAATTGTGGGTCTGTTGGACATTTGAGACGGAATTGTTTGGAGTTAGCTCGAGGTAGTCAGGGTTCTTTACCGCAGGGCGACGATGATGACCTTAAAGTGTTGGTTGATGCTGCGGCGGTGCGGTCAGAGAATAATGGTTCTGCGAGGAAGAGAGTTTGTCTGTTGGAGCTCCGGGGCAATAGGGTGATTACAGGTAACTTTGTTAAGTAATCTTTGCCCTAGTTATCTTTGTTTGGTTCTGGGTTGGATTTCCTTGTGTAGTGGGTAAGTTTTATGGCTAGCAGGGTTGTGTAGTAGTCGGTGTTGTTTTGGGAAGACAATTTTAGTGTGGAGAGTGTAATAAGGGAGTAATGTGTGGTTAGCGGATTGTTAGAATGGTAGAGCTGGAAAAGTTAGAAGTGAGGTAAGAGGTTGTTCTTAGGCGGATTCTGAGGATGTTATTGGTAAGTGTGAACCGACATACATGCACAGTTAAAACCATTTGTTATATATATTATATATATATGTTGGTACATGCATACATGTGACATGACATTAGAGGTTTTGCATACATGTACACAGGCATTGATAGGGCATGTTAGTGACCATGCATATGAACGTTTACACTTGCTAATAGCTAGTTGGGTCCGTTAGTGTTGTGGTAGGATTGGGTTGGATGATGGGTTTTAAGTATTGTTTTAGTGCTGGGTGAATGCTGGAAGTAGTAGAAGGTAGTGAACAGGTTGTCAGTAATAGTGAGTGCGATCTAGCATGTTGGCAGAAAGGAAGGTGTTTTGGTGCTTAAAGAGTTTAGCAGTGTGGTGGTAAGGAGGTTACTGGTTGAAGTTAGAATCGGTCGAGGTGGTTGTGAATAGTTAATAGGTGTGGTAGTTTCTTTGTGTTAAATGATGTTGTGGGCTAGTGGATGTGTTTCTGGAGTGTTGAGGCGTCTTGGCATTGATGTTTGCAATAGGAGGGTTGTTTTTGTAGGTGATGGTTCGTAGCAACCTTAAAGGAGTTGGGAGGAGGTTGTGTTGAGAGCTGTAGATAAGGTTTGGCTTGGGATGAGTAGAGGTTTCGTAATCTTAATATGTTTGTATGGAATGGGTGGTATCCAGGTAAGGCTAGTGTTATGGTCAAAGCTTGAAGTGGAAAGACAATGTAAGTTCAAGGGTCATTGTTGGTTGGCCGGGTTCTTGAGAGAGGTGGTTTGTTAGTTGAGTATAAGTAAATCTTTCCTAAGTCAGTTGGGGGTGAGTGGAACAGCTGGCGGAGTTAAGGTTGGAGTCTTGTGATGTGGATTTCGGATGTTGTGTGAGTAGTTTTGATGAGTTGTTATGGTAGTGATAGTGGCGGATGTGAAGGAATGTTATCAATACCTTGAGAAGTTTGAGTAAGCAATTGTTGCTTAAGAAATTTTTGCTTGTTGTGGTAATCTTTGCAATGAGTTGAGTGGTTTTGCAAGGGGTTTTAGAAGCAGTGAAGGTTGTGGGTCACATGGTGGTTGAAACTGGATGGGTTGGTGTCACCGTGTATGCGAGTTTTGTTGAGGGAGTTATGAGATAAGGTGGAGTATGTTGTAAAGATTTGAAGGTTCTTCATGTTGTTGGGGCCATGCACAGTTCGAAAGTGTAAAAAGTTAAGTTGAGGCTAATAACCGAGTGATCTGGAAGTCTTGAACCGTAAGTAGTGGTGTTGGGTTTGGGTATAGTGTAAGTTTGATTTGAGGATGAGTTGATTTTGTGGTGTTTTGGGTGGAGGATGTTTCAGTGGTGGTTAAGTCTCCTGTGTTACATTGTGTGTTGCTTTGGGAAGTCTGGTATCGTGCTCTTTTCGCAGGTTGAAATTTCGAGGACGAAATTTCCTAAGAGGGGGAGAGTTGTAACACCCTAAATTTGGGCTTAGAAGTTTAGGGTCTGAACCGGACCGGTCTGGAAATCGGTTCAAATCTAAAAAGGAGTTTTAGGGAACACCTAGTTCGGGATGCTTTAAAAATAGAGAAAAATATCTAAAAATCATCATTTATTATATAAAAGAGAATGGTGGAATCAATTTTACAAAATGGAGTTTGGAGGTACTACATTTCGGTGTAGTGACCGAATCGCAGTTTTTGCAAAAGTGAAATAATGACTGTTTTGTAAATGATTGAAACTTTGAATCTTTAAGGAGCTAATTTTACCAAAATGTTTTCTTCAGATTTTTCCTTAATTTGGGTAATTTTATTAATGTTTTAATTAAAGGAAATGAAGATTAATTAAATGAGAAACTAACTTTGACTATTCATAACTACTTTTCACAAATTTTCCCTCTCTTCATTTTCTCTCAAATTCCTTTCAACCAAACACACTTTCTCCAGAAAATTTACTTTAATTTTACACTTCATTTGATGAGATTTCAATTCCTCTTAGATTCTTAATCAATTCCTCGTCAAATCCACTTGATTTCTACATTGAATTTTCAAGGAAACTTGCCCAAATCAAGGAGAAATCATCATTTAGAGGTAAGTTTGTTCTTCTCCTCTAAATACTCAGTTCTTTACTGAAATTCCCAAGTTGTCAATCCTTTATTAAAGTTTTATGAATGGTTTTAGTGATGAAAACAAGATTTTGGCTTAAAACTCAAGATTTTGGAAGAGATCTTGGAGATTTTTGTGGATCTTGGTTAGGCTCTGTTTTGAGGTTGTTTTCTAATGCATTTTGGATGTTAATTGATGTTACAAATGAGGTTTTATCAATCAAATCCCGAATAGGTTTGTTTTCCTAAGTTTTGCTTGCTAGAATGGTGGTTTTTGGGGTGGTTTTGGTGATCTGCTGTTGCTGGAGGTATAAGGTCATGTTTATGTTGCTTTTTGATGTTAATTGATGTTTAGAAATGTTTAGAATTGATAGATCTTGGCTGGGCTTTGTTTTGGGAGAGTTTGGAGGTGATTTCGGTTGTTTTTGGTAGCCGAAATGGGGTTCTTGAGTAGAGCAGCGAGTTGGGTTGTATTCCTGGTAATTTTAATGCATGGTGATGCATTAATCCTCTGTTGTTGTATGTTTAAAACTGGGGAGAATGATCCGGAAGCAATAGAGGTGGCGTTGGAAGTTTCGGATGCTTGGAAGGCTTGTTGGCTAGCATAGTTTTGTGTATCGGTGAGTGGAGATAGTTTTCCAGCTTTGAAACGATTATTTGGAGGTTTTGGTTGCTTAGTTTAAGTCTAAACAACTTAGCTAAGCTCAAGAGTAAGTTTCCGGAAAAACTCCCTCGGATGTGCTAAGTTATGGTTTGATGCATTGGTTATGAAATGCATGTTTAATTACTGTATTAAAAGCATGTTTTAGCATGATTAATGTTGGTTTTGAAAGCCATGTATTGAAGGATGCTCAAGGTAAGAGATCCATGGTTTGAAATGTTATTAATATGGTTATGACGCATGGAGATGCATGATGATAAGTGGCTTTGATTAATGTGAGATCTTGTGTTGAATGACATTAGGGGGTTAGTGTGCCTAATGCTTGTTATGTATCTAGTCTTTGATGAATTTTCATATTTATAATGTTTATCATGTTGATGATGTGTTATGGAATGGTTCCAATTATGTTTGAGGGTGTTTTGAAGTGAAAAACCAGAAGTTTCTGTTGTTTCTGGGTAGGGTGTATCGAAACACCTTTAGCTGTTTCGAAACGGGTGCATGAAATGGCCTAGGCGTTTCGGAACGGCTAGAAGTGTTTCGAAACACTTTGGCTACTGGAAGTGTATGTTCCTGAATTGGTTTCAGAACATACCCGCGTATCGAAACGGTCAACACCGTTTCAAAACGGGCGTTCGACACGGGTGTTTCGATATGGGTGTCAGCGTTTCGAAACGGGTGACCGTTGGACACAGATTCTGCATGCTTTACATTTTAGTCCTGAAAGTTGTAATTGCAATTGCTTGAGTTTGAGATGTCTTTTTAAGCTGAAATTTGACAGAGAGGCTTGCAATATGATTAATTGAGGTTTGGTAAAACTAAAATCCTGAAAGTCCTTTTATTTTCCAAAATTTACATTTTGGTCCCTAAAAGTGTATTTCTTGCAATTGAGTCCTTAAACGTTTCCGATCGCTGTGCTTTTCTCTTCCAAGTTTCTTGGGCTTTCACATAGGTTTAATGCACATCTAGAGAAGTTTAAAAAGAAAAAAAAAGGGTCGTTAATCAAGGTTGACTTTTGGGTTGACTTTGGTTTTCCCCGTGTGATCTTCGTAGTTCGGGTCTAGCGTCTAGGCCGGGCTAAGGGGGTTGCATGACCGTAGTCGGTGCCAGGGACATACATTGAGTGTCAGCCATATGATGCTTCATGGTCGTGCGCAACGTAAGGAGCCGACGTTCCCTCCCCCCCCAAAACTATATGGATTGTATGGATTGTACGATGCATTTGTTGGTGCATCGAATTCATCGTTTGGGGGTTGGTTCAGGTCGAACCCGATACTAGCTACGCACGACTACCTTGGAGGAGCAGATGACGATGCACCAAACTCGTTGTCTTGGCATAGTAGGTTAAAATCACGTCGTAGACTTGCGGTCGGGCTATCAACGTTGGCATTCGGATCGAAGTCAAAATTTGCCCGGCCCCAGCTTGGTATTTGGATAACTGGATTAGACTCGGAGAACGATGCATACAGCTCGAGGACCCCCCCCAATGATTAGTCGAAGTGGGTTTTCAGCATCATGTCCACATCAGCATTTTCCGCAATTTGGCATACAGAGTACCTTAAAGGGGCTATAGATGTTGGCACCCGATATTTCACGTCGGACAAATGGCGGTTATCGAAATGAGGGACATTTTCCTCTAGTTCCTTTACCAACTTCTTGAACGATATCTCCTCGGAATCTTTAGCATTATCGGATCTTCGCAGTGAAAAACGACGCCGAGTTCGGTATCGTCGAATATCTGCCCATCGTAGTAAACTAGAGTAGTAACACCTCGTCTGGCCATTTGAATATTTTGTGAAAGACTTCTGAATTTTTAATACTTGAAAAATTTTAGGAATTGTTTTGTCAATTGAAACATATATTTACGTTTTATGGTTCTGCTTCATATATATGGAAAATTATTGCCACTTGAAATCTCGGAGAATCCGGTTGTGTATGGAAAATAATGGTTCCGAGAGGTAACTTTGCTTGTCCATTTCCTAAAATCGATAAGCAGGCAAATAATGGACAAGTAAGGGATAATGGTGCCCGGGAGGCAGTCCCCTAACTTTGGACAAGTAAGGGATAATGGTACCCGAAAGGCATGCTTTACGAACATCACCTTCTATAGAACGCGATAAGTAGGACCTCGCGTTCTACACAACACGAGGTCTTATGAATATCGCGTTCTGTAGAACGCGAGATCGCTTTAATTGCTTTGTCACAGATATTCCTTCAGAAGTTATAATAATCGTACTGTGTACTCATTGTCTGTTTGTGTAATTGAGAACATGTTTGAATAATTGAGACAATTGTAGTCTGGTAATGTAATTGAATACTACAAGTGCTGCATAACGCGAGGTCCCTTTATATATATTAAGACAGAGATTACGTCAGAATTAATAAAACTCGTACTATGTACTCGTTTTATGT